>CM062065.1:9623500-10949500 GCA_030954485.1 Citrullus mucosospermus | reverse complement strand
TTTGTAAATGTTACAAGTGTTGTAAGTGTTACAAGCGAGTTGATTCAAGTCGTAATGAACATGCAAGTGGGGGTATCCTATACAAAGAGTTTGTATAAGACCAAACCGTGAAATAATTAATCTTTCATTAAAACATCGTTGATTGAAAAGATTAATATTTCATAGAATGACCGTAGGTAACTCAATCTCAATCCTAAGTGAGCTATGGACTCCTACCTATGAGGGACTGTCCTTTGATTTGTATGAGTGAGAGTGACCCAAGCCACCAACTCAATATGCATTTTAGGGATAGACCGAGTTTGGAGTTGGGAACATAACTATACGAGATGGAATTTACTCCTTCCTGTCTTTAGGTGTTAGACCCCCTCCCAGATTACCCTCCATAACATGAAAGGAGATGTAAGAACAGCAAACATCACCCCTTTTGCGAGGTTCACTGTCCAACTGTACCTGAATAACTTGTTGAAATATGACTTACATAACTGCCCATATCATTTATTCTAATAACATAGACATTCAGATCAGCCACGCCCATAAGTTCAATAACATGAGAACTTATATTTACATAACCAGGTACTCCAAACTCGTTCACAAATAAACTTAAATGACATATACAATAACCAGTCTCACATCCCAACTTCTAGCTAGCTATGTCTACATGTCACATACACAAAGTTATTTACACATACAGCAACCGAAATGCAAAGTATTTTTTGATAACTCGAAGCTTAAGGAGGGCGAGCTTGAGTAGGCTAAGCACCGGGAACTTCTTCGCTACCTGGGTGGAAAAGAAAACATGGAAAACATGAGTTGGATGCTTAGTGAGTGACATAGTATTTTAAACACAACTCGAGAATCAAATCATGCTCAAATATAGAGAAAACATAACTTTAACATAAAATCATGTTAAGCCTTGAAATAAAACATAAGCCAAGTCTTTTACATAAATACAGTTTACAAACTCATCAAACCTTCTTTTGTATTAAAATTCCCTTAGTCGAGGCGGAGCAAGGCTCAACACGCTTAACGTCGAAAACAAACCTTAGTTGGGGCGAAGTAATCTCGACACACCCAATGTCGAAAACCTTAGCTGATGTGGAGTAATCTCAACACAACAGCGTCATCAATCACTATGTGCCATAGAACTATCTCGGAATGCCCAAGTACCTTCTCCGAGTCCTTTAGTACTGGGTCCCTAGGAAACTCAAATGCCTTCTCAACGTCCTTCAGCATTGAGCTCCTTTAAGTCACAGGGTTGTCCACATGCCTTCTCAACGTCCCTCAGCATTGGGTCCCTTAGAAAACATTTTAGAAACAGGTATGCTTTGCATAAACAAATCATTGTAAACATTTCATGGAAAACAGAGCATTTCTCAATAAATAGCATCTTATAAACATGTGTTTCAAAAACTTATAGAAACCAGATAAAACATCTCTTTCATGCTGATAACTTGTAGAAATACAAGTTATTATTATCTCTTTCTTAGAAAAATAGAGTTTAAATAGAGAATCATGCGGTAGTATGGGTAAAATTCTATTGATAAATCTTTCTATGCGTTCTACTCTTGTGAATTGATAAAGATAATTGTTTTGAAGCTTTTTGAGCCTAAAATGCATGTTTTGACGCAGGAACGCAAACAATCTGTGGATGCCTTGGCAACCTCTAGACGCAGGACTATGCATTGGCAACCCATGGATGCATTGGCATACTTGAACGTAGGAACCCAAGTTATCTGTGGACGCATATCAACAAGGAAGCGGAGAATCATATAAGAATCTTGAACGATTGTCGGTCGATTGATATATGGCCAGAGTGGTGGATCTAAATTAAACCAGAAATCACGCAATTAGACGAGATGGACGCAAGACAGAAATTCAGCCTTCAATCATGCATATTTGCCAGCGATTGCAACGCAACATCTATAAAAGAGCAGACCTGAAGACGAAAATGTTGTTGGACCTCTCGGAAGAATTCCTAAGTGACAGCAGAGTTCTCTCTAGATGACAACCGAAGACAAATAGCTCGGAAGAGAAGAGTCTTTCCTCCGCCTGACCACTTTACAGCAGAACTCAAGTACCATCTCGGCGAGCTCAAGAAATTGAGAAGCCATTCCATGATTTCTATCTTTTTCTTATTTGTGTTTTAGTTTATTAGTAAGACATTGTATTCTCTAAAACAATTATTCCGTTCATCAATCTATACATCTTCCATGGCTATTCATTTCTTATCACTTTCCATTTGTTGTTTATCATCCATGAGTACTAACTCTCTCAAGGGTCACGGGTTGCGTTATCATCTAAATAAGGACCGTAGAAGACTTTCATCTTGTCAATTGGATTTTTAATCAAATGTTTATGTCCATCTAGCTAATCGATATAAGTAGTAATAATCAGACTGCTCAGGAGAGTAAGTGATTGTGGAACTCAGTTGACAAGGCTAAGAAGTGTTACCTAGACATAGGAATAACCTTGGCACTTAACACTCTCCTATGCGTTACAGACATATAATGCATAGCGGCTGACAACCGAGAGAAGAGTCGCTGGTATGAAATAGACCTCACTATGCGTTTTTGACTTTAGATGATAACCAACCCCAGCCCTGCGTTTACCATTCATATAATTCCATTAGCTGACTTTGCTGTGTCACATACCTTTCCATCAAACCACTTTAGCTTAGGTTTACTGCTTTGTAGTTAGTTAAACGCATCACTTCTCACCACCTTCTTTAGACGCATGACTCAAATAATCCAACTAATTATAGAATCTGCATAGTTCCTTGTGTTTGACCTCGGACTCACCGAGAAAACCTCATTCTTTGCTTATACTTTGGTGAAGAATAGGAAAACTTGACAGATTAGTAACGCATAGTATTAATCATGTTGAATGCATAATAAGCTTAATAAAGAAACGCAACACATGCCATAAAATCAACTATAACCAGCCATCATGCTTATCATGTAATAAATCATCATAAAATCACATTTCATAAGAAATTCTGGCTAAACATTTTAAATAGAATCGTTTTCAGAGAAAGAAAGGTGTCACTCATAATCCAAGCCTGTTCCTCAGGGTCTATAGGCTTTTCCAACCTCAATATGACCTGAAATATCAATTACAAGCCATTAGATCCTCTCTTTGACGTCCTTACAATCATCACTTAACTACATTTCATCCACATTGTCCATATCAAGCCTAATTTTCACCATTTCTATCATTTTACCCTCTTAGGGACATTTTGCAAAATTCTCAAAATTTCAAAAAATGCTTAAAAATCAGCTTAAAATTCATATTTTTCCATTTTTAGGCCAATAATTCAAGAAAATATCAATTGGGGTCCAAAAATGTCCAAAATTACCCAAAATGGTCGTAGGCAACCTCGGTGGGAAGCAGTTGGGCGAGGGGATGGGCGTTGGGCGCAGGGCATGGGTGTGGCAGCTCTAGCAGCCTCTTTGGCCAGCAGTGTCCTGTTTCCAACCCGATTTTTCAGAGCTTCAAAACACCATTTCCTTTCAAATAAAAATTATAGGACTCAAGTTTAACAACTTAACTAGCTTACCAAGAAAATACAGCTCCAAAAACCTTTCTGAGCACCCTTGAAAAGTTCCTCAAAACTAACTCGTCTTATTTGCTCGGTTTCTGCGACAACCTTCAGTATTTGGACGATTTCTCAAGCTTCCCGACCTCAAATCACTTTGGCAGCCCTATGTCGTCTTCCTAACTCAAAGAGATTCCTCTGGTCTAAAAATGGTGAAAATAGCATGAGGGAATCGGGAGAACCATTGGGTTAATTGAGCTGCTTGCTTAGAGTTCGAGCTACTGCCCAGACCAACCAATCAACTTTAGCCACTCACCAGCTTGCTTCAACGCGTTTCCTCTTCATTTCTCCTTATCCTAAACATCCAAATTAAATATAATTTCTATTTAAATAATCATTTTAATTTAATTTAATATTTATTTCCTAATTTTACATTTTTTTCCAAATAATTTCCAAATTTCGACATTTTAACTTAAGCTTCTCTTCATATTCCACAAAAATTTCCTAAGTCCAGCCCTCCTCCTTGTACTACAACACATTTAACTCCATCCCTTTTATTCCTTAGCAAAGGTTAATGGAAAAAGAAAAATACCAAATCATAATTACCTAAAGTGCACTAGAATTCCACATGTTTTCCTACTCATTCAAGCCAACCCTAGCCAACTTTTAACCATGACTTTTATCTTTTGCTAAAGCTAAGGAAAATAGAGGTTAGGGCTTACATTAGGGAAAGTAGAAGAGTTGTTGTTCCCTTAAGTGCTAACTTCGGGTCTTAAATAGTGGGGCCCCTTCTCTCTCATTAGCACGAGAGGAATTTTGTTTATGGTAGAACCATAAACAAGTTATTCATTAGAGGATTAGTGAGACTTAAGGAACTAGAGGTAATTACAAGGGTAAAATAATAATTTGACCCAGCTGTAATTATGAACAACTTGTGAAGGATTGACTTACTAGTAATGGTTATATCCATGGACGCAAAAATATATTCCAGTGCAAAAAGTGCAGCTGTGGGTTTTTAGTTTAGTGACCTGCAGTTAATAAATATTGATTAATTTAATTAAAGAGTTTAAATAATTAATCTTGTATCATTGGAGCTTCTAATTTTTAGGTCCATTATGTCTCCCCGCTTCACCAAAGGTAAAAATAGAATTGTTAAAGTTTTGGATGAATTCTAATTGTTCAAATCATTTGGGAAATACAATTGTATATGATACAATTAATATAATGTATATGGATACATTATATTATAAAGTTAATTTTGAATTAGATTCAAATTAAACTTTATTATATGAGAAAAATAAAATATTTGAATAAGATTCAAATATTAAATAATATAATTAGATTTATATTATAACTATAAAGTTAAAATTAATATTAGTAAGATTCATTTTAAAACATTAGGTTATGAGAGGAAAATATATTTAAATATGATTTAAATATAATATTAATTAAATATATGATATTTAATTAATTAAATTTAATAAATTAGATTTATTAAATATTATTTAATTAATTTAAATTAAATTTATATTGATAATAATAAATAAAAAATAACTCCCCATGTGGAGAGTTATTGGGAGTTAGTGGGAGAGGGGTACCCCTCTCCGTTAACCAACGTGAAATGAAGATAGAGTCAAGAAGATTTTTTTTTTTGGCGATCTTCTTCTCTAGTTTGAACGCTCTCATTCTCTCAAGAAATTCTCGTCTTCCCTCATACTTCTAAAAGGGCACCCACAAGCCACGATTCTACTAAAGTATATTGGAGATACATTAATGGTCATGTTCGAAACATCTTGACAGGAGAATCGCTTGAAAAAATGGTCTTCAAAAGTGAGTATTTGAAGCATGAGCGTTCATGCGCTTCTGCAAGGGATTTAATCTCTTCATACACAACATGACATACATGAGGCTACCCACTCTAAAAGAATAGGGAATTTGTCTCATCTCCTCAACTTCTTGTGGTGTCTTAGGACACTGTTTCTTAGATAAGGTAATTCCATGTCTGAAAAGTAATAAACCCTTCTTGGAATTTCGCATTGAATACCTGACAAACATTTTGTTAATATATGATGTCTGAGACAAAACCAATGTTTTGTTCTTACAATCCCTAATGATTTGGATCCCTAGAATAAATTGTGTTTCACCGAAATCTTTCATTTGGAATTAAGCAGCCAGCCATTTTTTAACATCAGTCAGTAAACCTACATCATTCTAGTGAGTAGGATATCATCCACATACAATACTAAGAAAGTTATTGAATTGTTGATGATCTTCTTATATACACAAGGTTCGTCAACATTTTGGTCAAAGCCATAAGATTTAATTGTACCATCAAATCTTATATTCCAAGATCGAGATGCATATTTCAACCCATAAATGGATCGTTTAAGCTAGCAAACTTTTCGCTTTTGACCATGTTGAATGAATCCTTTAATTGTTTCATGTGGATATTCTCATCAAGATTACCATTGAAAAAGGCAGACTTGACATCCACTTGTCATATTTCATAGTCATAATATGTGGCAATAGACAAGATAATACAGATAGACTTTAAACATGGAAATAGGTGAGAGAGTTTCATCATATTCCACTCCCTCAACCTAGGTATAACCCTTTGCCACCAACATTGCCTTAAAGGTTTGCACCTTTCCATTTACACCTCTTTTTCTTGTAGATCTATTTGTAACCTATAGGTTTTAAAGCATCAAGTTGATCTACAAGATCTCAAATTGAATTGAAGTACATAGACTCCATTTCGAGATCCATGGCCTTAACTCGTTCATCCTTGTCTACGTTAGCTATTGCCTGATTATAGGTCAATGGATCCACAATGTCATCATTTGGTATGACGACCTGGGTTTCCACTAAACCTAAATAAGAAGCAGGGGGTTTATAGCTCTCCCACTATGTCGAGGCTCCCTCAACTCTTGAGAAGGATGTGCTTGACTAGACAAACCAACATCAACCACTATTGTTGATGTGCCAGTCTCTTCAACAACTTTTGTTGAAGTTTCAGTAGTTTTGTTGAAAACCTCATTCAATACTATTTTTACTGTGTGGTTTATGCTCCCTAATGTGGTCTTCCTCTAAGAAAGTAGCATTTGTTGATACAAATACTTTATTCTGTTTTGGGTCATAAAAGAGACCATCTCTCATTTCTTTTGAATAGCCTACAAATAGGCATAACTTTAAACGCGATTCTAATTTTTTTGGGTTAGCCACTAGCACATGTGCTGGACATCCCAAAATTTAGAGATGTTGTAAACTACTTTTACGATCTCTCCATAATTCAAAAGGTGTTTCAGAAATACTTTTTTATGGAACCTGGTTTAAAAGGTAAGCTGCGGTCTCCACTACATATCCTCAAAACGAGTTCGGTAAGGAAGCATAACTTCTCAATGACCGAACCATGTCTAACATGGTTCTATTTTTCCTTTCTGATACACCATTTTGTTGAGGTGTACCACGTGCTAAGAGTTGAGATGTGATTCCATGTTCTATATGAAATAGTTTTAGAATTTCAAATCCATACTGTCACATCTCCTCCCAAGTTACCCTCTTAACCTAGGAAAGGATGTGAGGACAGCATGTCACACCCTCTCCCGGATTATCCTCCATAACCCGGAAAGAGATGTGAAGACAGTAGTTACCGACTACCCTGTCACGTAACCCACTGTCAACCTCACCAATCCACACGCTCTTGACAAACCTCGACTTCGATCGACAACGGGAACTGTCATGCTACCTGAAAATGGAAAACATTTAAAAGAATGAGCTAACGGCTCAGTGAGTAACAGATTTCTGATAACAATATATTTTAACTGAAAAACTGGTAAAACTCGCACAAAATATATCACTTCAAAACATATTAAATTATAATCAAATATCATTGCGAAAACATGCTTGACCGTTTCATAATAAATACTCAAAATTCTCATTCTTATAAAATACTTTTTCCTTAGTTGAGGCGGAGCAATGCTCAATGCTACTCAACGTCGATTTTCCCTAGCTGTTTGGAGTAATCTCAACACATCAGCGTCGTATATACCTCTATGTGCACATAGATACTAGAACTCGGGCTGCCCTCAATGCCTTCTACGAGTCCTTGAGCATTGGGGTCCCACTTCTATATCCAGGTTACCCATATGCCTTCTACGAGTCCTTGAGCATTGGGTATCTTTCTAATCTGGGCCGCCCACAATGCCTTCTACGAGTCCCTGAGCATTGGGGTCCCATTTTGATAAAACGGCTACCCTTTGGCCTTCTCCAAGTCCCTGAGCCTCGGGTGTTTCTTTCAAATTTCATATATCACAAAACATATTTTGTAAATGTTATATCAATAACTCATAAATTAACCGTTTCCAAATCTCATCTCATCAGCATGCTAAATTCAATTTTAAATATAAAACTGCATGCTTTTCATAAAGTTTACTTTCAAATCTTTCTTGAAATCATATAATACCATGCTTTTCAGAGAAGTCATGAGAACAAATATCAATCATTCACCATGCGTTTTATAACTCATAGCAAGTACCCAACATTCTCAAAGTTCTCAAGTAAAACGCATGCTCTTGTCTCTAAAACGCATGCTCAAGTCTCTATAAATCACATAATCGTATACTTTATATATATGAAAACACATGCATTATTTCTTTCGTAACTCATAGAATTATATTCATAAAGAACTCATTTATATTTTGTAAAACGCAGGTGTTACTCACCTATACTTGCCACATAATACTTCTTTTCCTTTCCTCTATTTCCTCTTCCCGGGTTTTCTGAACGCAGCGTTCTAACTCTGGAACGTAAGGTTCCACTTTCCTCTGTCAGCTCGGTTGAACGCATCCCTACCCTTCAACGCAAGGTTGGTAACGCAAGGCTGATTATTTCTGCCAAGTGCATCCCAACTCTTCTTACTTCCCTTTCAAATGCGTCGCCCTCTCTTGGACGCAAGGTCCATCATGAACGAGTCATCTAACTGTGACGCCGCGTTCACCTTGGACATTATGTTTGTCCTCAACGCATAGCCGACCCTTTTTAACACCAGACAACTTCTTTACATAAAATAACAAAGTTGTCAAATGCCTTCTTTCTTGGCCGTATACTCCTACCACAGACGTCCTTGTTACCTTCTTCTCTTTTCTCTCCAGAATTCTTCTTTGGGAGTCATCAGTCGCTCCTCCTCAAAGTTCTATTTATAGGGAGCTTGCCATCCACCTTTTTCTCTCCTTTTGCCACTTGTTTGCCACATGCCAGGCTGCATGCTTAATTAACCATGCATTAGTTCAAGTGTCACCTTGCATGATTTACTTAACATGCCTTTTAACACCTTCTACTGATAAGGTGTCAAATCTATACATAGCCACCTGACCTTACTTATCTTGTGCGTCCAACATTTCCAACAGATAACCATTTATTCCACACAACACCCTCATGCGTTCATTAAGTTTCCTTTAAAGTTTGAGCTTCACTACTCAGAAAACTCTCAGCCAACTATACTACTCTTTGACGCATAAAGATAACTCTGTCTTCAACGCGTAGGGACCTCAACACATAACAACCTTACCAACGCATGGTAAGCCAAGTACGTTTCTTCCCCCGCCAACGCGGCGACTATTTCAGTTCACAACCATTCGTGATCACCCTCAACGCATAGCCGCACTATAATAAACCAGTGCTTAAACAATGCTACTAGGCGTTAATGACAAACGCCCTTTACTGTGTCTGTATCCCATCGCGTCATACCATGCGTCCAACTCTTTTCTTATGTTCATAACAACTCCTTCTCAAACTCTTTCTCTACACGTTGGTCCTATCGCGTTTATCTTCATCCTGCGTCCATGACCATCTTCCTATCCTCGAACATTCCTTGATTATTCTCAACGGTATTCTTTTGATCCTTTTCCTTGCACTTAAACTATCTCTTAAGATAGATTAGCATGCGTTCACCACATGCACTAGTTTTTTATGTTTACTTCACAACCTTCTTCATTACTTCACAACCTTCTTCATTACTTCACAACTTAACTTTATTCTTTTCTTGCTTATTCGCTTCACTTCTTTCCATTGTCGGTTTACTTCCACGCGTCCACCTTTACCATGCGCTACCTAGCCCTGACCATGCGTCCAACATGGTCTTTTACCTCTTTCTTCATAAATTCTTTAACACATCGTTTCTTAAAAAGTAGGGTGTGACACAGCAGACATCGACCATTTTACAATATCTACTGTCAACCTGTACCCTCTTAGCTTGTATGTTTTAACACTTGATAAACAATTTATAGTTCTCAACATACAACATTCTTAGATTTCAGGACAAACCATACAATAATTCAATATTACAACCATACGTCAATACTTTACATTCACAAGACTACTAGTTCCCACTCTTATACAATAACCAAGTCTTAACACGAATCGGTACAAGGTCTACGACTTATACGCAACTGGATCAGACGAGGCATGTGTAGGCTAAGCACTGCTACCTGGAAAGTAGAAAATTTAAAGAAAACATGAGCTAAGTTGCCCAGTGAGTGACATAGTTATTAAAACATAGTCTTTAACATATCGTTAGGCTTAATGCTAAGAAAACCCTAATTATGCTTAAAACATAAATCATGCTTGTAGAAAAAAACTGGTATTATATCGAAGAAGGTCATCACAAAATCTCAGAAAACATCTTTCTTTAGTTCGAAGCTCAACATTGCTCAACGTCAAAAACAAACCTTAGTTGAGGTGGAGTAATCTCCACACACCCAATGTCGAATAATCTTAACTGATGTGGAGTAATCTCAATACAACAATATCGAATCTCTCACTATGTGCACATAGGAATATACAATCTCGGGCTGCCCATGTACCTTCTCATGTCCTGTCGTACTGAGGTCCCAATGGATACTCAAACACCTTCTCAACGTCCCTCAAAGTTGAGTTCCATACTAGTATTCAGGCTGCCCGTATGCATTCTCGATGTCCTTCGGCATTGGGAACCATTCTAAAAAACATTTTAGAAAATAACCTGTTTTTGAAAATAACATGATAATAAACACAAGTTTATGATATCTCAAAACATCTCAAATCTACCGTCAAACATCATGCTTTTATAAAGCTAAAAATTAGAAAAAAACATACTCTTCATAAAACTTACATAACAACTAGCATGCTCTTAAAATAACTCCCAGCGTAAATCATATAATATTCACATGTTGGAAAACTCATGCTTACTTAAAACCATTTATGAAAATAGGTTCCAAATATACTTTGCAAATTCTTTTAAACATCAAGTAAAGCATATTTTCCTTAAACTTCAAATAATTCATCAACATGCTTCCAAACCCAATCTCAATTGCAAATCATGCTATAAACTCATGTTGGTAAACATATGCTCATTCATGAAATTTTGTGAGAAAATAAACTTCAAACATATTTCATAAATATTTTTGGGCATACTAAAAATAAGAAGTAAAATTCATTTTAAATAAAACTGTCACTCACTACTTGTCCTAGCCTCCCAATGAGTTATGAATCTCCTTAGCTCCTCTTAGCCTAGAAATAAAATAACTTCCTTTGTTGAATTTCTTTAAAATCCTCTTAATTCATAACTTGAATCATTATGACCTTAAATATGAAATTTCAACTCAAAATGACTCATCATCTTCCAAAAACTTGATAAAAATACCAAATATAGCATATAGCCTCTAGGCATGTCCAACAGACCCACACAGTTATACACAATCTGCCCAGCCCACCATGTGGGGTAGACCACGCACAGGCACGCTGCCCCGCACACACTGCCACCCGTGGCCGGTAGTTCTTGCACACAGGCAATCGAAATAACCTCAAAAGAGGCAGGGCACACGCGCGTGTCCTTCGATTGTGCACGCCGACAAGGCATCGACCACCCGTCTTGTCTGCTACCTGCATCTTACGCTAACTCTACACAGCAGCACGCTCGCATGGTCGGTGGCATATCAACCCATCCACTGGGCATCCAAAACATCTAAAATAAACTCAAAAGAAAACTCATCTTCGGCCATCGACAAGGCTCTCCTGCACGCTTTCCTTCTTCAACCTTAGCCCAAACACAGCCAACAACCTCCAAGACACTATCTTCACTTCCAGCTACCAAAAGTAATATTTCTAACCAAAATTAAACTTTTCTTCCTCTTACAAACTTATAGATAAATGCCTTTGCTAGCTTACCTCAAATTTTCAACCTCTGATTTCTTTTCTTCTGCCAGATATCACTAAATCTTCCCACACTACTCTAGTTTGCTTGATAGCCTAAACAAGCCTAATTCTCTGGCAAATTTCAACCTCTTTCTCTTTGACTTTCCTTCAGGCAGCCCTTCATCTGAAATTAGACTCATTTTGGAAAATTTTGGTCGAAGAATTTCTTAGATAGCACCAGTAGTTTGCACAAACATTGCTTCAACATTCAAACTACTATTTATAGACTTCACTGGAACTTCATGCAAATTCTAGGCTTGCCACCTCCTACTTACCAATGTCACATTTAACCTCAATTTGACACCTCGTCAGACTTAATCAATATTAGAATATCATACTTATCCATTCGGGAAGAATTCATGAATGCACACCTCACAACTTCCTCTTCTACACATGGTTGACAGCCCTTTGAGGTTCTTCTTCCCTTCCTCGACTACGAGCGTTGCACGCAGCCCCCTCTTGGCTAATGGATGTCCCATGTAGATGCCTCATCTCCTCCTCACCAACAGCCTCATAGACGCATCAAGCTTTCCTTGTCGGCTTTCTTATACCAAGCACACCAAACGCATCATTCACACTTTAAGCTAGTCACTAGCCCTCATCAACCTTGTGTCATCCATGCCAAGGACGTATCTCTCGCTCTTACTAACCTCAATCAAGACACATCATAAGTCTTCAATCATTTAAGTCCACTCAACTAGCTTAAAAAACGCATCCTCCATTACTTGCACTTACTCACACTAGGGCGTATCATACCTTCTTGCTACTGAAGCATGATTCCACTAACACAAATCCACACCTTAGAAACGCATTACACATCACTAACACCACAAACACTTCAAGCCACACACTTGGCCTTCTAGAACGCATCCTTCATGAAATTTAGACTCGCTACTCCACAGGTTTTCAATGCATCCTTCCAACACTTAACCAATTTTTCCCTAAACTCTCTCCCTCCAATTGTCGACCATATTCATTGTCACAACCTGCCTACTTCACACCTAATGGCTCTCGGCTACCCTTCTTCTCAAGCCACACCCTTTGTTACTTGCTTCAATCTCTTCTCCACGGCCCAAGTCCACACAATGTCTCTCTTGACTTCTTCTTTTCCTTACCTTTTTTAACATGAACCTTGAGAAATTCTCTAAGTCCACAATTCCCTACAACTCACTTAGCTTAGCACAAGAATAATGAAAGTAGGGTTTATATATACTATCCACCTCGATATGATCAAAGTATTTTAATATTTTTACCCAATAAATTCTCAACTTCAACCTTGTACTCCTTGAACTTTTCAAGTATTCTCACTAGTTAACTTCTCAACACCTAATAAATTTATAACAATGCTAGACATTTCAATTGCTGAAAATAAACAAATTATTTATATTAGATGTCTGTGCATTACTCATTAAATCCAATCAAATTTAGCAAGATTTTAATAAACCCTAATGTCATGTAATTTTGCAATGATACCTTAGTGATTTAGAATAAATACCACCACGAGGTGTACAGTCCTTCACTGAATTGAGACACTCTCAACCAATTATTATACCATAATAACTTGTATTCCTATAACAATTAGTTACCATTGATTTGGTCAAGAAACCATTAACATGCTTAATATTTTCCTGTAAGTGTAACCTTTCATTTTCAACCCTATAGTTTTGCCTTAATAAGTCAGCCTCAAGTTAAGGACAATATTAGTGCAATAAACTAGAGCGATCTTATCCATTTCTGGAGTTCACTCTGCCCCTTCCCATGCAAACATCTTCCTAAGGGGTCGCTCCCAAAGCACCACGAGGTCGAGCATGGAAAAATATTACAAACTAATGAAGGAGATTGTAGAATGTGTTGACACACGTCCTTCTCCCACAGACTATAAACATTTTCTCCATTTACCTAGATATTGTCCCATGCAAACACCTTTCTAAGGGAGGATGCGCCCAGGGTATCACGAGGTCAAGCATGGATCTCACGGTGTGAACTTTTAGGGAGAGTGTGGTGGAAAAATCACATATCGTATGCATATTTTTCCTCCTACTAAGTGTTTTAAAAATTAGGGTTTATTTACCTAGGTAATTCCCGCTTATTAATTTAACTAAATCATTGTTAATTTGCCTAATATAGCACTTATATTTGATCTTAGATTTTTCTTGACTATTAAAACTGGAGAAATGAGCCCTGCAAATTAAGGGAACTTATTATTTTTGCTTGACTATATGTTGTTGTCTTGCTTGAGGACGATCAAGAATTAAATTGAGGGTATTTGATATCACTCAAGAGGTATTAAGCTTAACTCAGGATTGTAGTGCTATTTAATGTGTTATTTCCATGATTTTGTAGGTCTTGAGCATTTAAAAGATAGATTGGATTATTGGAGTTGAAACGGGACCAAAAAGAACCAAATCGAAGCATTGAAAGCATCAAATGAGGAAAAGAAAAGAAATTACAAAAATGACCCTGGAGCTAGCATGGTGGTACTAGCCTCGCGATAGGTCGACATTTTTTCCCGACAAAGGAGTCTACATAGTGGCGTTATAGCGTTAGCTATGCATTGTGACACGGTGCTACGATGTTTTGACTAATGAAGACGCGCGTGTTTGTGCTGGCGCTGCGACACTGTTATGCTAGCCGATTTCTATATATATATATTCCAATTTAGGGTTGAGGGATCTCGGGATTTCAACCTCCAACTCTGACTTTTCTTTGTATTTTTCATTCCCAATTCAGTTCTACTTGTAATTTTCATTTATGCAACTTTGTATTCATCTTAACACATTTATACAGCTTCCAATTATATTTGGCTTGATCACCCTTTATCTTTCCTTTTGCTTTGCTAGAGAGAGATATATCTATGCATGTTAATCTCAATTAGAGCATAGGTTAGAGCATGTTTGGACTTAAATTCTAAATTGCCTAGACAATTATTTTGCTACACTGCAGACTAATCGTTCAAGAATCAAATCAATTAGTAGTTTAGGCTATCAAGTTGCTAATTGTCTTGGCTAGACTCCTTGGCTTAATACGGGTGTTTAATTTATTAGACCGATATTGAAACTGGTTAATTGAGCATCTAGACTAATTAAGTAATTGATTAGTGCATTAGGGCATTTAGTTATGGTCTTCCAAGCAAACGAGACGAGAATAAAATTAAAGCATGCGTTGTATCCTTAGTGTTCTATGAGCAACCAAGTAAATGGGTGAAATCCAGTTCCCTATGCTAAGCTTTTAATTAATCAAATTCCTGTTTTAAATTACACTTTTACATTTATGCCTTTTTTCTTTTCAAAAAATACATTTATGCCTTTTAATTTCGATCTTTATCAAGCTCTCAAAATCCCCCTTGTTACTGATGAATTCACTAATTATCTAAAATAATTCAAGATTCCTTGTGAAGATGACTCGTCCCCACTGTCCTACAAGCTCGTGAGAGTGATAAAAGTTTATTTATTTGGGGCCCTAAAAGGCCTCGATTAGACATCTATTGATAAGATAAGTTGTGGTCATCAAAGCTTCTACCCAAAACATTTTTGGAAGGTTTGAGTTTGACAAAGCATTTAACCCTTTCAAGAAGAGTTTTGTTCATTCTCTCTACCAAGTCTTTCTGTTGAGGTGCTCCTCTCAGAGTCAAATATCATTGAATACCTTCCTTCTCACAAAATGTCTTAAATGCATTTCTTAAGAACTCTAAGTCATTATCTGGTCTTATATTCTTAAGCTTCTTATCAGATTGTTTTTCAACCAGTGTTTTCCACTCAACAAACTTCCTACAGGTCTCATCTTTGGTTTTTAGCAAAATAGTCCATACTCTTCTTGAGTAGTCATCAACCAATGAGAGCAAATATTTGCATCCCCCAGAGTAGGTATTTTTTCTGGCCTTCAAAGATCAGTATGGACATAGTCAAGGACCCCTTAGAGACATGTTTTCCTTTTCCAAATGAAACTCTTGATGTTTTAGCATATATGCAAAGTTCACAAACACCAAGAGTTTGAATTGTAATCTTTCCTAAGAGTCCTTGCGTAATGAGATGTTTCAGACCCAACTCACTTACATGCTCTAACCTTTGATGCCATATTTTTGCTTCTTGTTGCTCTCTCACAGAAGCAATGGTTGAAGTTCCAGCAACAGAGTTGCCTTCCATGATATATAAGCCATTCTTTAGCTTCCTTTAACTTTCACTGTGACTCCCTTTACAAATCCTTTAGAGTTGTATTTTCAAGTTTGCAGGAGTAGCCTAACTTATCAAACACACCAAAAGAAAGAGGATTTCTCTTTAAATTAGGAACATACCTGACTGAATCAAGTTCTCTAACTTGGTTATCAAACATCTTAACTAGGATGGTTCCTATTCTTTTGATACAACATTCTTGATGATTTCCTAGCAGGACTTTTCTACCATCAATCTGTTCAAAACCCTAGAACCAATGTCTATTGGGTGTCATATGAAATGAACAGCCTAAATCTAAAATCCATTCAGTACCAAAATTTCCATCCGACACATTTACAACTTCAATAGTTTCAAAAGCATCAGTTACATTAACATTGTGAGTTTCATCTTCTCTTTTGGTTCATTTTTCCTTTTATTTTTCAATTCATAGCAGTTGCGTCTGATGTGCCCTTGTGACAATAAAAGCACTTTTTAACTTTACTTTGAGACTTAATTCTCCCACGCCTGCTATTTCTCTGATTCTTCTTTTCAGATTTATCAATTCTGCGTCTAACCATTAGAGCCTCATTTTCTTTTCCTTTGCCCCTTTTCAGTTCAAGATCCCTGGACTTAAGCGCATGCAGGACTATATCTGTAGTTAAGCTACCCCTTCCATATTTTATAGCCATTTTGATCTCATTGTATGACATGACGGAGAGAATTCAACAGAATAATAGGTTTGTTTTCATGTGACACAGTGTCACCAATATTACTTGGGTCTAGTAGAATCCGATTAAAGTCATCCAAGTTTTTCTCCAAGTCTTAGCTAAAGTCCATTTTGTACCCAAAGTGTGATGCCCAAGTTTTTAGATATTTCTCCTTATTAAGTACTTGAAATTAATTGGATAAATGTGAAATTTTGAGGGTAATAAGTTAATTTAAAAGAATTGGATAAGTTGTTGAGGGTAATAAGTTAATTTAAAGGAATTGGGTAAGTTGTGGAGGAAATTGATTTTTGGTGATAGAATTAGTTATTAGGAGACTTTGGTTAAAAAAAAAAAAGGATTTAAAGGAGTAGTTGGAGAAAAAACTTGGTTTGAGGTGAGGAGAAGATATTATTTAAGTTGAGAATTTAGTTAAGAAGAGGAAAAAAAAGGGAATTAATATATGTTTATTTTGGAATTAAGGTTTGTTAAAAGATTAATGAGGAAACGTTATTTTTTCTCTCTCTCTCCTTTTCGTGCGCCACCCCCTTGTGTTTTTTTTTTCTTCTTTTCTTTCTCCTTCATCCAACGACTGCCGGCGACGGTCAGTGACTTGAACATTGTGGAGACCAACGACTGACAGATGTCGCACCGACACAAGAGAGAAAAGAAAAACCGGAGGGAGCGGTTGGTGACTGCAGGCCGAGAGACCTGACGGCTCTGGAACCTTCGGCGGTTGGTCACGACGGTTGGATGGCGACTACTGGCAGCGGGGGCTGAAGCGAGCGTGTTGTGTATCTTAAGCTATAATGCATGCATTATTATTTGATCAAGTTTTCCTCATTTAACCCAAGTATAAGCACAAATTATGTTTCTCGATGAGTCCGAGGTCAAATACAAGGACTTGTGCAAATTTGAAACCTTCTCTAATTATGATGGCTACGTTGTATAAAAATGTTGTGGAATGTAATGCGTTTATCTATTAAAATTGTAAAGTCTAACTAAAGTTTGGTGATGGTGGGGAATGATGCGTTGCAACAAAGATCAGCAGGAATATGTATGTAATAAATGGGGAAAAGCAAGGTTAGGGGGTTATTATTTATTTCAGAGACGCAGAGTCAATTATTCCATATTCTCAACTCACAACCTACACCTCTCGGTGGAAGCTTGCACGTTCATATGTCTATGATGCATAGAAGAGTGTTGTTAAATCCTAATGTTGCTTCTATATCTAGAAGTACTTCTTAGTCTTGCGTTA
Source organism: Citrullus mucosospermus (assembly GCA_030954485.1). Taxonomy (NCBI): domain Eukaryota; kingdom Viridiplantae; phylum Streptophyta; class Magnoliopsida; order Cucurbitales; family Cucurbitaceae; genus Citrullus; species Citrullus mucosospermus. The sequence goes on along the minus strand of CM062065.1, from coordinate 10,931,626 downwards.
TGAGTTCCACAATCACTTATTCTCTCAAGCCGTTGATTATTATTACTTATCTCAATTAGCTAGATGGAAACAAGCAATAGATTTAAGCACATAAAGCAAGATGGTGTAATTTAGTCGTTGTTTCTTAAACAGATAATAACTTTGCCCCTAACTCTTAAAGGATTTAGCTACTCATGGTGAATAACGAACAAGTGATAACAGATATAGAGTTGGAAAACATGGAGGATATTTAGATTATTGAAATGGAACAAGTATCTCAATTAGTACAATTTCTTAATACACTATGAAAATACAAGATAATAAAGAAATGGATAGAAAACATGAAATCGTTGGAGGTTGATCAATCTCTTGAATCCTCTAAAGGTGGATGCGTGATAATTTCTGCTGTAATATGGACGATCGGACAAAGACTGCTCTCTCGAGTATTTTGTTTCTGGTTGCCATCTGGAGAGAACTCTACTGTCACTCAAGAATTTCTCCCAAAAAATTCAACAACTTTCTTAGCGTATGAATCTTACCTTTTATAGAGAAGATACATTGTAATACTGGCATATTGGTGTCATCATCGGCTGATTTGATGCCTTGCGTCATTCTCGCATGATTGCGTGATTCCCAGCTGAATTAATAAGCGCTCACTTTGCTGCTGATTAAGCAATCAATCTCCAACTGTCTGATATCCCAAAATTTACATTGATATGTTGCTACTTTGCGTTTTTCAATCAGACTATGACAATGTTGAATCATGCGTTCCTGCACTGACGCATGATCTTCCAATTATTTTTCTTTTATTCTAAAAGAAACTTGTATTCTACAAGTTATTAGAGTGGCGGGAGGAGGGCGGGATGTCATCGGAGGAAGGAGAAAGAAAGAAAAAAAGGAGGGGGGGGGGGGGGAGGAGGCGCATGAAGGAGAGAGAAAAAAAGAGAATTCTTTTTCTTTTTTTTTTTTAAAACCTAGCACGCGAACCGAGACCTTACTCAATATAAATAACCTTTCCTCGTTAATCTTTTAACAAACCCTAATTCCAAAATAAACATATATTAATTTCCCTTTTTTTTCCTTCTCCTTAACTAAATTCTCAACTTAAATAATATCTTCCCCTCACCCCAAATTAAGCTTTTTTTCTAGCCACTCCTTTAAATTCCCCCCCCCCCCCCCCCCCCCCTTTTTTAACCAAAGTCTCCTAATAACTAATTCTACCACAAAAAATCAATTTCTTCAACGACTTACCCAATTCCTTTAAATTAACTTATTACCCTCAAAATTTCACATCTATTCAATTAATTTCGGGTACTTAATAAGGACAAATACCTGAAAATTTGGGGCGTCACAAAGATTGAGCTACCTATGGTCATCCTAATGTAAAATTAATCTCTTCAATCAAGGGTATTATAATAAGAGATTAATCATTTCGTAGCTTGGTATTATATAAACTCTTTATACATGATACTCTCACTCACATGTCTGTACATAAACGATTTGGATCATACCATTTGTTTTATTATAGATTTGGACGGCAGACCTCACAATTTATTATGATTAGAGAATATAAGTAAACAACGACAAATGTAATCAACTGAAACCTATTTTTTATTTCATCATTGACATATTGTGTTTCGGTTGGAGTAAACGGAACATAGATCAATTATATTATTTACTGTTTTGGTAATATTAGAGAAAATACAAAAAGGAGAAATGGAGAAGTGTTTTATTCAAAAGAGAGGACAAACCGTGGATTTCACGCCTCAAACGGGTAAAAACGAAATATGTTTTAGAAAAAGAGGTTAGTTGGATAAAAAAATTTGGATTTTGGGTTATTTTGGGCAATTTTCCAATTAGATGCTCATCATGCTAGCCACCGCTGCTGCCACTTCCACTTCTTGGCTTCATTCCAGCCGGAGCCGATTTTTTTTTTCTCTTGCTTTGCTGCCCCCTCCATTCTCTGCGCTACTTTACTCTTCTTCGCAGCCGCCTTCCTCACATCGCCGCAACCACATATCCTTCTCCTGTGAAGGCAAGTTTTGATGGCCGACCGGATCCCGACGGTTCTACCCCTTGACGACCGCCAACTAGAAGAAAATCCCCTGCCTCCTCCTCCTGTTGAATCTCTGTCGGCGGTGACTGATTCTCCTGTTCTACCTGAAACGGAGTCCATTTCACCAACAGAAGTTGTTCTGGAGTCTGTATCATTGCCTCCTCCGGCAGCAGTGGTGGAGAAAGAAGAGCCACTGCAGCCACCATCTGACTCTGTTAGTGTTGAATCTACTAAATTCAATGCAATTGAGGAGCAGAAGATTCCTCAGACTTTTGTTTCTTTCAAGGAGGAGAGTAACATAGTGGCTGATCTTGCAGATTCGGAGAGAAAAGCTCTTCAAGAGCTCAGACAACTGGTTGAAGAAGGTACAAAGAACCACATATTCCAAATTCCACCAACAGAAAATTCCAAAATCGGGGAAAATCAAGCAAAGGAAGTCCAGGAAGCAGCTCAAACTTCAAGTTTACCAGAGAAGAAGCTGTCAATTTGGGGGATTCCTCTTCTTGAAGATGATCGGACGGACGTGATCCTGCTGAAGTTTTTGAGGGCAAGGGACTTCAAAGTAAGGGATGCATTCGTTATGTTTCGAAACACAATTCGATGGAGGGAGGAATTTGGTATCGATTCACTTGTGGAGGAGAATCTGGGGGATGATTTGGAGAAAGTGGTGTATATGCATGGTTACAGCAGGGAGAATCATCCAGTGTGTTACAATGTCTTTGGAGAGTTTCAGAACAAGGATTTGTATTCAAAAATATTCTCCGACGAGACCAAGTTCTTGCGTTGGAGGATTCAATTCTTAGAAAGGAGTATTAGGAAACTTGATTTTCGTCCGGGAGGAATTTCTACTATTTTTCAGGTTAATGACCTCAAAAACTCCCCTGGCCCTGGTAAGAGAGAGCTTCGAATGGCCACCAAACAAGCAATTCAGGTGCTTCAAGACAATTATCCTGAATTTGTAGCCAAACAGGTTCATACCATTGTCTTCAACTATCTTCTTCATTGCATATATTTCACCAGAATTAGGATCTTTGAGTTGTTTGTATATGTTTTGAGTGATTTTCAAATTGTTAAGCATTTAATTTTACACTTATAAATGCATTTTTCATACCATGAAAATTGATTTTGAATGATTAAAAGCATTTTCAAAATAATTTGAAAAATGAGCCATTTTAGAATCACTCCCGAACATACCATCGAGTTTTATTCTCCAAATATATATGCTTGGTTTTGGTTGAAGTTTGCTGATTTTATTGAATGGAATCTCATAAGGTATTTATCAATGTTCCTTGGTGGTATCTGGCATTTTATACCATGATCAGCCCGTTTCTAACCCAGAGGACCAAAAGCAAATTTATCTTTGCTGGCCCTTCAAAATCTGCTGAGACCCTGTTCAAGTAAGTAAGAAAGAATTTGTTGTATGTATTTATTGAGTGGTCCCATTTGATAATGATTTTGTTCATAGTAAGTTTGTGCATGTTTCTCCGAATTTTTCAATTATGCATTTTACTTTTGTTAAAGAAACACTTCAAACTCCCACCCAAATTCTAAAAACAAGAACATACAAAATTTATGCATAGAAGTACGGATTACAAGCTTATTTTTGAAAAGGTAAAAACTAAGGTTTCATTTGGGAACCATTTGTTTTTGGTTTTTGGTTTTTGAAAATTAAACTTATTTCCTCCCTATTTCTTATAATGATTTGCATCTATCTTTCTTAAGTACTATGGTTGAATTCTTAGCCAAATTTCAAAAATCAAAACAAGTTTTTAAAAGTGAGGTCTTTTAGTTTTCAAAATTTGTATTGGTTTTTTAAATTTTTGATAAAAAGTAGATAACTAAGTAAGAAACTTGGAGGTGAGAGTAGTTTTTATAGGCTTAATTTTCAAAAACAAAAAACCAAAAACCAAAATCAAAAACTGATTGGTTAGTAAACGAGGCCTAAATAGTTATCAAACGGTTTTCTGAGTTGGCTTATGGCTTATGATCTCACAATGCAGATACATTTCTCCCGAACAAGTTCCAATTGAATACGGTGGGTTGAGTGTTGATAATTGTGATTGCAACCCAGATTTCGATGCTTCTGATCAAGCAACGGAAGTCTCAATTAAACCATCAACTAAGCAAACTGTTGAAATTATAATTTATGAGGTGTGATTGAGAGTCGTGTAGTTTCATATTTTATGTTAATTTTATGCAAGCCTTTCTTTACTTTCTATCAATCCATGCATTTGAAATTGTATATATCTTGCGTTACAGAAGTGCATTATTGCTTGGGAGCTACGTGTTGTGGGATGGGAGGTAAGCTACAGTGCTGAATTTGTGCCTAATACCGAAGAAGCATATACTGTGATAATACAAAAGACAAGAAAAATGGCCGCAACAGACGAACCAGTGATCTCTCGAAGTTTCCAAGTCTTTGAATTGGGAAAGGTGTTATTTACTATTGACAATCCAACCTCTAAGAAGAAGAAGCTCATATATAGGTTCAAGGTCAAGGTTCTAAGAGAGTGAAGCATTCTAGCCGCCCACCATGTTAGTGATTGCAACAAGGGACAAAAGAAACAAGTAAGGCTGGATAAATTAGCTCAATCATTCAATCTGAATCTTACTGCTTCTTATGTATGCCATCAAAATTTTATATCTTTTTCCTCTCAAATTAAAATCTGTCATCTGTTATTTGGTCATTTTATGTGTGTTTCACTCGTTTTTCTACTCGAGTTGTAAATTTTGTGGACAGTGTGTAGAGGTTTGTTTTTGTTTGGTTCAATGTTGTAAGATACGTCTCTGATGGTGTTATTCAAGGGAAATGTAGCTGTTTGAATTTTGTGATTTGAATTCCCGCTTGGACAGTGAACAGCTATACAAATTTGTGAGTGGTTGCACCTCATCCAAAGTCTAAATAAACAAATTTAGATTTAGTGTTCCGTTTTTGTTGATAATCAGTGGCTAATACTACCTCAGCATGTTTAGTTACAATCCTATCTATAACATCAATCATGTGATAAGTACTAAACTCTTCAAGGTAACTCATAGAGCGATAAATGTTAAATATTACCCCCTCACTTATCATCAATCAAGGCTCACTCAGTAGCTAAAAATAAGCACCCCACTATGATGAGAACCTTAATATCTTCGTCCTTGTCTAGTATTACAAAATTTATAGGGAATATGAACTTATCCACCTTGACCAAAACATTTTCAACTATTTCTGTTAGATAAGCCAAGGATCTGCCAACTAGTTGTAATGAGATTGTAGTGGGTTGTACTTCTCCAATGTCAAGCTTCCTGTATACAGATAGAGATATTAAATAAATGGAAGCACCAAGATCACATAAAACCTTGTTAACATTTAAAAAGCAAGAGTGTGTTTGGTTTAACTTTTCAAGCGTTTAATTTTGAAAATACGTAATTTTGGAAAAGTTTTTAAGTGTTTGACAAAAGGTATAGAGTTAGAAGATCTCCTTGATATTGGCTTGGGCTCTTCTGCCTTTTCCATTGATTCAATTTTTTCCTCCTCAATAGTTTCTTCGGTTTCCTTTTTTGTTCAATCTCAATGACACGTTCAACTTCTACTTGTTATATTACCTCTTCCTCAACAATCATTGGCTTATTCAACTCTTTCTTATGATTTTTCTAAGGGCACCTAAGGAATTTATCATTTTGCATAGTGTGGAGGGAAGTAGTTATTTCACAAATTTACACCTCCATACTCTGAATTGCCTTCCTTGGCCTTACTCTACCTAGTGTTTTCTAAGGCAATGGTCTATTCTTTGGAATCTTTGATGAATTCAACTATGAACTCTTCTAGAGAGGACTTTATTTGGAATCTTTGATGAATTCAACTATGAACTCTTCTAGAGAGGACTTCTTCTCAATGTTTGATGGACCTGTAGAAGAGAACCGGGGGGGGGGGGGGGATTCCTTATGATTTCTCAAACCTAAGTGGTAATGAGTTGGAAGCTATTGTTGTAGGTTTCCATGATTTTCATGATTTTTGCCCACATAATGGGCTGTCTCAGCATCATATTGATCCCATGTTTGCTAGGTAGTAGTCTTCAGCTGCCATGGTTGCCTGTGATCGATTCACTAGTGCTTGGCCTCTTGTAGTTAATTGACTCTAAGTATTAGTAGTGAGATCATTTGAGCTTTTAGAGAGTTTACTTCATCAACTTCATATAGTGCCGCCAGTTTAGTGGGAGATGATCTCTCATATGGTCAATTGTAACTAGTAGTAGCTAAGTCTTCCAACAGAGTATGGGCTGATGGACTGTTTTTGTAATTATGGATCCTCCTCACATAACATCTAAGATGGATTTCATGGTGCCCCACAGTTAATCTCTAAATGTTTAAGCCAATTGATGAATTTGTATGGTCGGGGGGTTGTATATTGTTGATTGTAATTGAAATTAAAGTGCACGAATGTAAAAGCGTAATTAAAACGGGAATTGATTCGATTAAAGTCTAGCTTAGGGACTCAGAATCCATTCATTTGCTTGGTTGCTCATCAAACACAAAGGATAATTTGCATGCTCATTTCTATTTTTGGTTCGCTAGTTTGACTATGAGATCTAAACTAATGCCCTATTGAACTAATTAATCTCTTAATTAGTCTAAATGCTCGTGATTCTTGAATAATTAGACATGCATTATAGCAAAAAAGGATTATCTAAGACCATCCACAAATTTAATATAAACATGCTCTAATTTGTGCTCTATTGAGATTCACACACACAAACATGCATTCCTCTCTATCAAAGCAAGGAAAAGACGATGAGTGGTCAAGCCATAATAATCTCTAAGAATAGAAGTTCAAATACATCAAGAATACATAGAAAAATTAGTAGCAAACCACGAGTTACAAGTTCTCATACCCAAGTCAAATGAAATTCAACCTACCCTATGCTAGAAGAGCTTACCTTAGCCACTCATAATGTGGCAAGATGAATCTTGCAGAAGAAATAAATGAAAACTACAAAGAAGTTAATGTTGGGAAGAGGAAATACAAAGAATTTGAGTGTGTGAACTAAAAAATCGAGCATGGTATGACCTAATTCAGCAAAAATATGCATTTATAACTAGCCAACGCGATTAGGCACTTAGGGAGCTCGAGAAATTGAAGCGCTTGGGCGCTCTTGCGTATGCGCATGGCATTAGTCCGTCAATATTTGGAGCATCTAGGCGCTTTCCTGATGGGTGCTCTCGGGTTGCAAGCGCCTAGTGCAACGCTTATGTCACACCCTCTTCGAAGTTACCTTTAACCTAAGAAAGAATGTGAGGTCAGCAGACATCAACTCTTTTACGATATCTACTGTCAATCTGTACTCCTCTTAAGCTCATGAATTTTAAAACACCTGATAAATAGTTCATAATCAACGGATGATAACTTCCTCAAAACTTATATACATGCCACAAATAATTTATGTAGTTCATACCATCCACAAACTTAGATCATCCACACATACACAAATTTACAACTCTCAACCCCTTTATGTACAATGCACAAGACTTAGTTACAAGTTTATACAAGGTCTACAAACTAAATGCAACTGGATCAGACGAGGCTTATGTAGGCTAAGCATTGTGAACTCCCTCGCTACCTAGAAAAACAGAAAGTTTAAAGAAAACTGTGACCTAGGTTACCCAGTGAGTGACATACTTTGAAAACTTAAACTTAATTTCAAAATGTAAATGATGCTCGAATAAAAAAGTAGTAAAACATCTGGGATAGTATATCATAAAATCTCATAAAGCATATTCTTTAAAATTAAGATAACCTTAGTTGAGGTGGAATGAAGCTTAACACTGCTCAACGTCGAAAATAACTTTAGTTGATGTGAAGTAATCTCCACACAACAGTGTCAAATCTCTCTTTATGTGCACATATGAATAACTAAACTCAAGCTACCCAAGTACCTTCTTATGTCCTTCAGTACCGGGTCATAGTGGATACTCAATCACCTTCTCACTGTCCTTCAGTGTTGAGTTCCATAATATTAGGGTTGCCATTATGCTTGCTCAATGTTCTTCAACATTGGGTCCTTTTAAACATTTTTGAAACTAAGCATGCTTTGAAAATAAATTTGATAATATACATAAGCTCATGAATTTTAGAATTTGCTCAAGTTAATTATCAAGTAAACATGCTTTCATAAAGCTTTAGATATCAAATCAGCATGCTTTCAAACTCAATCTCAAGTGTAAATCATGCTATAAACTCATGCTTTGTGTTGCGTGTCTAGAGTTGTTACGCATGCGTTAATATGTCAATCAAGTTTTCCTAATTCAACCCAAGTATAATCAGAAATTAGGTTTCTCAGTGAGTCTGAGGTCGAACGCAAGGACTTATGTAGATTTTGAACTCTCTAAGTGTATCGGCTATTCTTAAACAAATATCCAGGATGTTGTTATGTTTAACTATGAAAGCAATAAAATTCTAACTAATTAGGGATGGAAATGGCGAATGATGTGTTATAGTAGGTAATCAACAAAAGTAGATAGGAATGGAAAAACAGGTTAAGGGAGCTGTTATTGTCTATCTTCAAAAACGCAGTGTCGATTACGTTCTCAACTTATAATCTGCACCTCTCAGTGGACAGATTGCCCATATGTTATGCGAAGGATGAAGTATAATCTCTTGATACAAGATGTAAACAACAAGAAAGTAAAGATAAAGATAAAAGCAAGGAAATAGTTGGTGTTTGATCAATCTCTTGATTTCGCCAATGGTGGTTGCATGATGGCTACTGCGATGATGTGGTTGATTGGAAAGGAGACTACTCTCTCGAGTGTTCTGTCTCCTGTTTCTTCCTTGGGAGAGCTATGCTACCAAAACAAAAGAATTCTCAGGAAATTCAACAACTTTTAAAGCTTACAAATCTGCCCTTTTATAGAGGTTGCGTTGTAACGCTGGAAAATTCACGTCATTATCGGCTGATTTGTTGCCTTGCGTCATTCTCGCATGATTGCGTAATTCTGGACTAAATTGTAAATTGCTCGTTGTGCCGCAGATTAAGCAGATCAATCTCCAGCTGTTGAAGATATCAAAGCTTGCATCTGATGAATTACGGCTCTGTGTCTATCCTTTGGAAGATGTCTATGTTAATCCATGTGTTCCTGCACTAAACAATGTGTTTTAGAGATAGTTTACTTAAAAGCATATCTTCAGCAAATTAGGAGTGTAAAACACAAAAAAGGTTTTTATCAACGAATTTAATCCAAGATTACCGCATAATTATCTAAATCAACTCCATTATTCTAAGAAAAAGCTACAATAACTTGTATTTCTACAAGTTATCACTTGGAAACTTATGTTTGATCAAGGAAACTTGTAAGAAAATGAATTTCGATCATGCTTTACAAACTCTTGAAGCATACTGAAAATATTGAGTAAATAAAACTCAATTTAAATTAAATTGTCACTCACTACTTGATTGGACTCTAAATGGATTATAGATCTCGCTTAACTTCTTTTTGCCTAAAAATAAATTAACTACCTTAATTAAGCTTCCTTAAAATCCTCTTAATTCATAACTTAAGTCAATTGAACCTTTCATATGGAGTTTCAACTAAAAAAAACTTACCAATGCCCAAAAACTTAATAAAAGTTCTAAGTGTCTCTAGGCATGCTCCCTAGTCACCCACGGCACACACAACCTGCTCAGCCTCACATGTGTGGCAGTTCACACACAAGCTTGCTGTCCTGCACACACACACACCCTTAGGCGATAGCTCTTGCATAGACACTATCAAAATAACCTCTAAAGAGGCAAAACACATCCAAAACACTCCTTGGCTGGGCGTCGACCTCCCGCACACGCTGACAAGGCATCCATCTCTTATCTACCGATGCTTGCGTGCTATGCTCACCTTGCACACTTGCACGCCTTGCCCAATAGCCTTTAGCCACTAACAGGGTTTTACTGCATGCCTTCCTTCTTCAACCTTAGCCTGTTCTCACCCGATAACCTCAAATTCACTACCTCAAAATTTGAGCTTTTAATTCCTCTTCTTTCGCCAAAAATCAACCAATCTTTGAACAATGCTCTAGATTACTCGACAACTTAAACAACCTTGATTCTCCGACAACTTTCAGCTTCTTCCTCACTAAATTCTCTTCTGGTAGCCCTCTCTCAGATACTAGACTCAATTTGAAGAACTTTGGTAAAGGATTTCTCAAATGGCACGAGTGAAATGTGCAAACCCTGTTCAACGTTCAAGCTTCTATTTATACGACTATAGCTCCATGCAAAATCGTGGCTTGACACCTCCTGCTTCTCCACGCCACTTTTAACCTTAATTTGCCACCTAATTAATCTTTATTAATATTTAAATATCATAATTATCCATTTAAGGAGAGGACATGGGCGCTTACCTCAAAAACTTCTCTCGACGCATGGTTGACAATCCTTTGGAGATTCTTCTCCTTTGCTCGGCCACTTGCCTTCCATGCTTCATATGACTTTCTGATGGACGGGCCATTTGGAACGCCTCATCCTTATCTTATTAGCAACTTAAAGTTCACACACAAGGATGCATCCTTCATCATCCACGTAGCATATTTATGCCCACCTCATCTTTTGAGACTTAGGCTCAGCTACTCCAATGGTCTTCAACACCCCATTCCAACACTTAGCCAAATTTCCTCACAAGTTCCTCCCTTCAACGCCGGCTACATCCTTCATGAGTACGCATGCTGCCTACTTCACTTCACATTTAGCACTAAGCTACCCTTCCTCTCAAGTTTAACGCCTTGTCACTTGAAACAACCCATCTCCACGCCTAAGTCCATAGCCAAGCTCTTCATGAGACACTACTCTTCCATGCATCCTCAAGCCTATATAATGAGAAATTTTACTTAGCTTAGGAATATAGAAATGAAAGTAGCGATTTACAACTTGAGTGCTAGGCAGCTTGTCTTATTTGCTCATTTTTCCTCTCTTTTCAAATGGTTGATGCTCTGGAGCTCTGTTTTGGTTTGATTTCGTTTCGTTTCGTTTCGCTCCGAGGGTCAATTCTACCTCTTAGTACTCAATACCTACAAAATCATAAGAATAAACACGTAAAATCCTAGAACAAGCCTGAATTAAGCTAAGGAAAGTAGCACCTTTTCAATCAAGCCGTCGGAAAGGTTGGTCGAAAATAGTCCCTTATTGCTTTTTGTGCTTCTTCTGCCATCTCACTAGTTGATTCTTTTTTACCTTGATATTGTTCCCTAAAAGTTCTATCAATCTCAGGATCAAAAGGCAAAATATTAGATTAATCTCTATTACGAGGCATGCACTAAAATATAACCAATCAATCTTAAAGAAAAACAAAAACAAATAAAATGTAACAACTTGGACTTGTTCCAGGTCATTACCACATGCATGCATACACCTCAAAATTACTCTTTTTATAAAAGCCAAAAGAATTGTAAAAATAAATAACTTTTATTTAATATTGATAATTTAAAATCTTTGATGGGGGCACCCGTAAAATTTAAAATAAAATTGTAAATATATAGAAAACATTTAATAGTGTAAACACTAGAATCCTTAATTGCAAACTTTAGGACTGGAATTAAAAACATGAAAACATGTGCGGAAGCATCTGACTCATTCCAATGGCATGATCAAAGATTCTTCTTGTCATGTGCCTGTTTGTCCTTGCCTTTATTTGGAAAATGTAACATAAGAAAGGGTGAGTAAAAATACTCAATAAGTAACGCCACTACTGGTGTTAGGTTGTGTTATCACATGCAAACATGATCTGAGGCTCTATGCTAGTGGGACCTTAAAGATTTTTCATTCCTAACTCGCTCTATTTCCTTTCCCCTAGACACGCTTCAGTTTCCAGTACATGAGGCTCGATGTATACCTTCCATATACATAGAACCCTCTGAGCATACATCACTTTCATACACCTTAGGTCATCTCTAAGAATGTTGGGATGTGTACCACTTACGTACACACAATTATGTATACACCACTTTCGTGTACACATAACTCACTAGACGTGCACCACTTTCGTACACCCCAATTCTCTCTACATATGTATCACTTTCACACATACCAATCCTAGCACATCACTTTCATGCACTAGAATCCTTGGATATGTACCACTTTCATGCAATCAAATATTGTGGGAAAGAAAAGAGATTGCTCCCAAACCCATTATTTCATGTAACATTTACATAGGCGTGAGTCCCACAAAAAATCTTGTAAATAATGACGTGCTAAACAGTCTTGACAAACATGCATGATAACATAATAACAAATCGTTCCTAACACATTACTTTCATGCTCTAGTCCAAGTATGTAACAAACATTCACTATTTATAATGAATCACATGGCGTACATACTTTCAATAAAATAAAATAATAAAAAAAAACTGCTAAAAAAATATATATTTCAATAAACATCTAACTTTATCTAGCTCTAAAGCATTCTAGTAGTATAAATACTTACCTCAAATTTCAACTAAATTAAATCAGCAATCCAAACTCTTTTTCGTTTTTGGATGAAATTCTTGAATCATAAAGTGTGGTTTGAATTGAAACCCCTTCTAACCTTCCAAATCAACATGACTCAAACCCACGTACCAAGATTTAACCATCAGGACCTAAAATCCTTGGGTGAAACAAGGTTCAAGCTAAAATTGAATGAGTAGTCAAGGTTTAGAAGAAAAACCCACTTGCCAAACTTTAATAAAGAAACAGTAAAAACTTTACCTAAATAAAAAATTATGGCGAAACCCACCAGAACAGCGGCGACAGAGGATTGGGCAGCGGTTGGTAACGACTGTTGGCGTTAATGAAGGAGACATGAACTGGCAATGAGCGGCACTCAACAACGTTGGTGACAGACTGAGAGCGAATTGGGTGGAACACGTGAGGGAGACGATTGAAACCTCGATCTCATGAGCAGACGACCAGACAAACGAACCACTTGAGTAGACAACAACAGTTGGAGATGATTAGTGGTGACCAGATGAAATAATGTCAACTGGAATGCAGATTGGGATGAAACCGGTGGTGGGCTTCATGAGTGATCTGTATATGTGCGAATGGAGAATCTGATGCCTCCCACTGCAACCGCTGAGACGACCTGCCCTGTTCCAACCTGCAAGGTCAACTCTCCCGTCTCAAGCTGCTGCCAAGAACTAATCCCCTGAAAAGAACACACATGATTAGTGGTCTCTAAATCAATTATTCAAGCAGAATCATCATTCTCCACTAAACAAGTTTCCAAAACCAGTAAATCATATTTACCTTATTTAGCCTTCTTTTTCTTTGCCAAATATTTGGGACAGTTCTGCTTCTAGTGCCCATCCTGATTGCAATGGAAATAATTTTCTTTTGCTTGCCCCTTTTGGGTTGGTTAGTTTTGTTACCTCCCTTATTACCCTTCTTCTTCTTCCATTTCTTTTTAGTAGAGAAAGAAGTAAACTTAGTTCCAGAGGTCGAACCTCTGTGGAACTTTCTAAAGAAACTGGCAACATTTGCCTCCCCATCTGGTCCTTACCTTTATGCATGGACTCATAAGTCTACATCTCGTTAAGGAGGGTAATAAGAGAGTAATTCAGTTTGTTCATAACATTGTTGGTTATAAATTGAAGGAAACTCTCAGGTAGTGATTCCATAATAAAACTAACTTGACTGGCCTCATCGATTATGGTCACATTCATTTCAGTCACGTTGAAGTGGACCATCATATTTAGAACGTGTTCTCGCACTAAGGCCCCCTCGTTCATACATGCATTTTAAATGAATTTCAGAGCATCATGCTTGATCTGTGAGGATAGTTGTCCAAACATCTCTTGCAATGAATCCATGATCTCACGAGAAGTAATCATGGTTTCATGCTTCTTTGCCAAAACTTTAGATAAGCTAGTAAGAATATATGCTCTAGCCTTTTCGTTTGCCCTCATTCATTTCTCATATGCATCACGATCATTTCATGATGCATTTTTTGCAGGAATTTGAAGACACTCCTCATTGATGGCAAACTTTAGGTCCTCTACGATAAGTACAGTGTTAATTGTATTTTTCCATGAAGTGTAGTTATCACCATTCATTTTATCGGCGCTAAGTAAGGTAAGAAAAGCAATTGACATTTTGATAATGCTGAAACATAAAATTTATTTCTTATTAGTAACATGCATAACTCATATAACACAATCAATATTTAGCAAAATTTTATGTAACCAAATTTTAACATCTAATTTTGCAATGATGCTTTAGTGATTTAGGATAAAAGCTACCGAAGGGTAGTCAGTCCCCCTTTCATTGAAGAGTTTTAGAGTAATCGTAAATATTATTCTTGTGGAGAGTTTGTGTCTTATGAGGGCTCCCAAGAGCCCTATTTATAAAACTCTATGGGTTACTCCTAATCCTATTAGGATAACCCCTCTACATAGATATTTAAATTAAATATTTAATAACATCCAATATTAGTAAATATTTATCTAAATAATATCTCATATTATATGGTTTAAAATATTTAAATCTTGTTTAAATATTTATTTTTTGTAGAATCTTTAATTTGAATCTCATCCAAATTAAATAATTAATTATTTGAATACAATTCAAATTAATTAATTAATTCTTCCTCTATTTATTTATATGGATTTCATCCAAATAAATAATTAATTATTTGAATCATATTCAAATAAATTAATTCTTCATATTATAAAGTTATAGTTTGAATCTTATTCAAATAAACTTTATAATAAATCATGTAATTAAGTGTATCCAATACAATTAATATTTTTCCTCATAAATTTGAACATTTAAAATTTTTCTTTTAACATAGTTGATCATGTTGGTCTGTGGTGAGCTAGCAAGGGAACCTTATGGACCTACTGATTATAAGTTCCAATGATCTAAGACTAATTAATTAAACTCTTTAATTAAATTAATCTTCATTCATTAACTACAGGGCAAACCATTATAGACCCATAGTTGAACTCTTATGCACTTTAGGACAAGTTGTGTCCATGGATATAATCAGTATAAGTAAGTCGATCATTTACGAGTTGTTCATAATTACAGCTTGGTCAAATGTCCGTTCTACCCCTATAATTATCTCTTATCCTTAAGTATGACTGATTTCTCTAATGAACAATTTGTTTATAGTCCAACTATAAATTAAGTACTTCTGGGGCCGGTGAGAGGGTGGGGCCCCTTGTTCAAGACCCGAAATCAGCACTTGGAACTATTCATCTGCTTACCCTATATGGGAAGGAGTGAATTCGTGAAGTTGTGTTCCTAACTCCCCATTTAGTCAAATCTCCAAAATAGTAGGCTTATTGAGTCGACAACTCAGACCACTCTCACCCATGCAAATCAAAGGACGACCTCACAGACATGAGTTCATAAGTCACTCAGAATTAAGATCGAATCACACATGATCATCCTATTCAATATTAATCTCATCAATTAATGGATTTACAAAGCTTAAATATTTTGCGGTCCGGTCTTATACAACTCTTTCTATAGGATACCCCCACTAACATGTCTCCACATGAACGGTTTGGATGAAGCCATTTGTAACTATGACAAAGTGAGTCGTATTCATAGTGTCACTAGGATAAGGCACCCAACCGTATGTCAACTACATACATGTTCAAGGTTTCATGCAATAACCTTGAATTTTTCTATTAATGGATAAAATAATATTGCATAATTAATAATTAAATTAATTAACTAATCAATTATGAGGCTTTAGGACACAAATCCCAACAATGACACACGTCCTTCTCCCACTTACTATAAACACTCTCTCTATTCACCTTTATTAGGTTGTATGTCCTAAAATTTGTAGCTTTTGTAAATAAGTGAATTTTAGTACATATGAAGTTATTCAAGCGAATGAATTATTTATTAACTCTAAATCCAATTAAACTACAAACCCTTGGCTACTATCATGAGTACTTGGACTTTATGTGGAGACATAAATAGGATCAAGTTCAAGTAAGTAGCCTAAATAGTCTATAGTACATGGATCAGGTTGGGTACCTCTTCCTCGAGACACTATTGAATACGACCTGCTTCATGATTGTTACAAATGTTGTAAGGTGTCATAAATGAAGTGATCCTGATTTGTTCATGTAGAGACATGTGAGCAGGGGTATAATGAGATTGTGTAAGACTGACCCTGAAATAATCACCGTTATGTATTAACACTGTTTACGATTAACACTGATTAATTTCATTTATCGATGACCTAGATAACTTGATCTGAATCTTGAGCTATCTATGAACTTCTGTTTATTCAGAATTATCTCTTGATCTGCATAGGTGAGTAAGCTTAATACCGCTGCCTTGATCTTTATAGGTGAGTAAGCTTAATAGCGCTGCTCAACATTCCTCTCATTTTAGGGATAAGACCGGGTAAATAGCTGGGGACATAGAATTTGCAAGACGAAATTCACTCCTACCCAACTTACGGATAGTAGAGAGGTTGTTCTCTTAAGTGTTGTTCCCAGATCTTGAACAAGGGGCCCCATCCTCTCACTGGCCCGAGAGGGAATGGATTTAGTGATTAGATCTTAAATCAATTGTTCATTAGAGGGACAGTGGTACTTAAGGAGAAAAGATGTAACTCAGAGGTAAATCGGTATTTGACCTAGGTAAAGTTATGAATGACTTGTGCTCGACTTATCGATGACGGTTATATCAAATGGACACAAATATATCTACAGTGAGGAGAGTGCAGCTACGGGCTTTAGTGGAGTGTCCCGTTAGTTAATGAATGTTGGTTAACTAGGTTAAAGAGTTCGGCTGATTAATCTCGGATCTTTGAAGCTCATGATCTGTAGGTCTATTAGGTCCCTCTACTAGCTCATAAATGGACTAAAATCTTAGATAGTGTGGTGAACAAGTTTGAACCATTCAAATCTTGGCTTAAGGAATGAAAGTCAGATATATACGATATATCGACGTTTAATTACGAATTAAACGGACAAATAGAGTTAATTATAATATTTAAATATCATTTAAATATTAATCATATGAATAGGGATTCATATTAGTTTTTTAGAAAAATCGGGACAAGTGAAAATATATATATATATATAAATAAATAATTATTTTATTATTTAATATTAAAATAATATATAATTAATTAAATATTAAATTATTTTTATTTAATTATTTAATTATTTTTTGAAATTAAAAATCAATTTTAATTCAATTTTTGGAAATTCATTGAAAATTGATTTTAAATTGATTTTTAAAGATTGGATTTTCCCACCAACCAAGCTAGGAGCGGTTGTCTTCTTCACAATTAACCAACAAATTAACCATTTTGTGTTGTCAAATTTTGATGCAATTGGAGGATTGCATGTTATTCTTTAATAAATAGAGATGATTTTGACATAAAAAGATTTAAGAATTTTGTGAAATTAAGGGTTAATTTTGCAAAATTCCATCCATTGTTCATCTTCTTCTCAACCTTCATTCCTTCTCAAATTCACCACAAACTTTGGATCCCACCATCCAATCTAAGCCTAGAGAATAGTAAAGAAGACTCTTGTGGTGGTCTACAACCAAGTGGTGCTGAAATTCATCAAGAATTGAAGGAGAATTTGGAGCTTTAAGGGTAAGTGTTCTTGAAACTTTGGTTTTTCTTTTTAATTGCATGTTTAATCCTCTAAATTGAGCATCTTAGAGCGAAAGTTGATTAAATTAACTTCCACTACTTGCTCATTTATCCATCAAACTTGAAATTAACTTATGCAAACACCATACAAAGGGGGGACACAAATCGAGGTGCCACGAGGCCGAGCATAGATCTCACGGTGTGAACTTTTAGGGAGAAACGTGAGAAGAAAATGACATATCATATATATCTTTTTCCTCCCACTAAGTTTTGTCAACCTAGGGTTTATTACTTAGGTAAATCTGGCTAATTAATTTATCTAAGTCCTTTGTTAATTTGCACAATATAACCTTATATTGCATAGTTTAACAATTTTGATTATCATTTATTAAACACTTTAATAAAATCAAATCAACCGTTGCATGCTTATAAAATATTTGACTAATTCACCTTCTACGTCAGTTTCCAAGTAGGGGTGTTCTATTTTCGTTAGCTTAAATACCCCAACCTTAGACAAAACCTTCCTTAGACAAAGTTCCCTTATAACCAAATATTTTATAAATTTAATTTTTTATTGCATTCATTTTAATCATATTAAAATAAATATAAAAGATTAACCTATTTCTAATCATATTAGAAATATTAAACATAAGTCTAGGTGAACCAATTTTAAACCATTTAAAACTAATTCATAACTTATGTTTGCATGCAACTCTTTATTATAGATTTTAATCTATTTCATTAAATATATAACTCTTATATTTTAATGAATAATTAAAACCTATGACATGCATTCTAATGACACTAGCCAAATATAACCATTATATTTTAGTAAGGTAATGTCATGCTCAATGCAAATTAATTTTCATTAAACAATATAACACTTATATTAATAATGAAAATCAAACATATCATTTCATACAATATAACATTTATATTTTGGTATGATGCATAGACATGCTTATTAATATATACAACTATATAATATAACACTTATATTAAATAGAATGCATGTTCATGCTAATAATATCATACCTCCAAATAATATAACACTTATATTAAATATGATGCATGATAATGCTTATCCTAAGGTGGGATTTTGAACTATATGACATACATTATGAAATATATCTCAAAAATAATTTAATCATACATCTCATGCAAAATTAAATTAAATAGAAAAATAGACCAATTTTGGGCACCCCTAAAATTAATGAAATCAATATAATCAAATTATATCAATTTAATTAATTAAAATTACATAAAATACAAAAAAAAAGGAAAAAATTGCACTAAGCCAAGCTAGAACCCACAACATTTGCTTATCAAGATACATGTTGCAACTACGCTCTGACTTTTGTAATGGAAGCGCAACAATGACATCAATTGAAGGAATCGAATTCCCCGCTGAAGCGAATGATCACCTTGTGCCATTAAATTTGTTTTTTGGAAAACCAAATTACAGAGAATAAACATACAAGATAAATTACTGTATTAGCATGATTTTAAAAGTCTATAGATTAGGAGTTTTTCTTAACTTTGAATACCTTCTTCGATGTGGAAATCTCCTTTCTCCAAGTCACGAGTCAGCGAGAATCTCCAACAAAACACAACAAGAACTCTCTTCCTTTGGAACACCACCACGATGATAACCTTACTGTTCTCTAGGAAGAATCAAAGAGGAGTTGTGGGCTCTCTTTGGATTTTGGCAAGGGAAAGATTTGAGATGAAGAAGAGAGAATTAGAGAGGGAGAGAATTGAATTTCTTTTCACAAACACTTTTGTAAAAATTGTTCTTTTCCCTTCTTCCTTCTTTCCTCTTTACGTGAAAACAATGAGAGAGAGAGCAGAAATAACTCCCCACTACGTGGGAGTTATTTTTTATATAATAATATTATATCTTATTTAATAAATATAATTAAATAAAAAAAATTAATTGATTAACAATTAATTAATTAATTAATTAAATATCTCATAGTTAATTTAAATTTGAATCATATTCAAATAATCTTCTCTCACATAACCTATGGTTTTAATACGAAACACATTCATATTAATTTCAACCTATAGTTTTTATATGAATCTCATTCATATAATTAATATTTAAATTGCATTTACATATTCATCTCTCTTATAATATAATAAAGTTTAAATTTTGAATCTCATCCAAAATAAATTTTATATTATAATGTATCTATTATGAGGTCTTTTCGTTGCATGTACTATTAAAAGCTATAGGTGTTGTAAAACATTTTTGTTATTGGCAAAAGAAAATTTTTCATGGTTTCTTAGGTTTTGATGGTAGTGGGTCGGAAGTTTTTGTTGATGGCTACGATAATGTCCCCTATTTATATAGTTGGTCATCTACATCTCACTTTGCTCGTTTTCATTCTTCATCTTAGTGACCGTAGAAGCTAGAGAGGCTATGGATGGTGGACTTGCTTGAGTTTGGCGTCCTGTAGACAATTTAGACAAAGTATTAGTTAGAAAGTCCAATTAAGCTTTAAGAGCTTTTACCTCATCCACCTCATACACTCCGATGGTCCTAGGTGCTATCTCATAAGGCCAATTGGATGATGTGTTGGCCAAATCTTCTAGTAGTGTGTGGGCGGCTTGGGCGGTTTTAGAGAATATGAACCCTCCCCGGCATCCAAGATTGATTTGGTGTTGCTTGTCAATCCATTGTAAAACAATTGTATTTGCAACCAATCCAGGTAGTTGTGTTGAAGGTATTTTCTCAGGAGGTCCTTGTACCTTTTCCACGCCTCGTAGAGTTGTTCGTCCTCAAGTTGATGAAATGTACCTATCTCTGTCCTCAATCTTGTTGTCTTGGCCGGTAGAAAATATTTATTCAAGAAAGCTTGGGCCCATCCCATGTTTGTGATGCTCGTTGATGTTATGGTCTCAAGCCAATCTTTTGCTCGGTTCTATAAAGAGAAGGGAAAAAGTCTTAGTCTAGTAGCATCATTAGAACTTCGTTCATCTTCACTTCCCCACATATTTCTATGAAAGATCGTAAGTGCTTGTGAGGGTCATTAGTGGGATGTCCTCTAAAAGCTATATCACGAGCCATTTATATCAACCCTAGTTTGGATTCAAAGTTGTTGACATTTATTGGCACATTTCCAACTACGAGTTGATTCGTTAGGAGGGTTGGTTGAAAATACTCCTTAATTGCGTTTGGTGCTACTTCGTGTCTCATCTCACCAGTTTGACTTGTTTAAGATCTTAGATTCCTCCTGAAAGTTCTATCAATCTCGAGGTAAAATGGAAAAAGATTAGAAGTATCTCGAGGAATACACTAAAGACCAACCAACCAATTTTATATAAAAGTAAAATACACCTTAAATTAAGATTTATCAATTCTTTAAATATTAAGCAAAAATACTGTTCCTTAGTCCCCCCAACAGCACTAAAAACTTGATGTGATAATTGCAAGTGAACAGGTCAACTAATAGGATAAAACGGTCAAAATCGAGTATCGTTCGACTGAGGACTAGTATACAATTTAATTGCTTAGCTGTCCTAGAATTGAATCGACTATATCTAAGGAAAGGAGATTGAATTTACAATTGAATTTTGAAAGCGATAAAAGAAAAGTAAAAGTGAGTTGCAATTTCAAGAGATAAAAGTGTCCTAGGTGTTGAGTTCCTAAAATTAATCCTTTAAGTGATATTTAGAGTTTTCATAGAATTATGCATAGGTAATATTTCTAAGTGTACAAACTATTATCCGGGTTATCTTTCTTAAAAAATAACCATTTCTTATGCAACCTAATTGATTACTAATTTATTGAAATCAAGTTAAGAAGCATAGTATTAAGCATATAGTCATTATCAACCTTTTTTACTAATCTAGCTATTTTCATGAAAGACCAATAAAAATTCAATGTTATAGATCCAATTAAACATACAAACATTCAATCATATATTTAGCCTAACATTCATTGATGATCAATCAATAGAGAATAAAGCACAATAGCATTGAAAAACATATTATTCAACAACATCCATGAAAAACACTACACAATCAACATAAGTGCATAATTAAATTTGCTAACACCCTAAAACTAAGTGTTTAGCAACACATAACCATCAAACACACAATTTCATATGATTCTTTAGCATAAAAGAAAAGGGAAAGAGAAACTTAGGAAGATGAGACTCTCGAATTGCTTTCGGTGTTGAACTCCGTCAATCTCCACTCGTTCAGCACCTGGGATCTCGAACGGCCTCCAACTCTTCTCCAACACTTTGTCCTCTTTTTGTAGCAAAACCTTGCTTTTAGGCTCCTTAATTTCGTGGTTTTGGCTGCAGAACAACCCTCAAATATATGAAGTTTTGTCCCTTTGATGCCCTAGATTTCTTCGCAAAAATAAAAAAATTTATATTTTAGGAAAGCCTGGTGCCTAGGTGCTCAACCCTAGAAGTCATAGCAGAGCGTTGCAGCACTGCCTGTCTAGTGCCTAGGTGTTGTCCTAGGCGCTTTGATTTCCTATAGCCCTTGCTCTCAGGTCCTCAGCATTGGGGCAACGCTAACGTAGTGCTTCCCTGCATTAAATCTTTTGTTTTTTTCCTTCAATTTTTCATTCGATTTTGTTTCGATATGGTTCTTTTTGACTTCAAAATTTATTTTTTCATAATTGTCTGAAAACCACTAGCAAACACACCAAATCTAGTAAACTAAATTAAAGGCAAATAAAACACTTTTCAAGTGCATTTCAATAACCATAGACTCATGACCACTATTTCTAAGCTTTAAGTGTAAGTTCAAGGCTGAGAAGGATTCATTATGTAAGTTTGTCAGGATGTTGAACTCTAACAAATGATCTGGATATAATTTTGTCAAAAGGTAAAGTATGTGGTGACTTAATTGTCTTCAACATCTATACGAACTTTTGATTAAAAGTTGGTAAAGCATTTTAAAAAGTATGTGGATATATTATTATTGTAGAAAAAGGGGTCACATTAGTTATTGTTTTCCATTTGCATGTGTTGCATAACAACACGTCTTGGTCGTTTGTCTCATAGGCTATAAGAGAAGATGCTCGAAAATCACAAATTCCAAGTCCAAACAAGGATGACGGGTGAACACATATAATACTAGTCGGTGCAATCTGGTTCTTACATCCTTCAGAACTTCCAAAAATGGTGACTAAAGTGTTGACAATGGGAGCTCCAGACATATGACAAGCGAAATAAATTACATCTTTGATCTCAAGTATCTGGGATCTGGTCAAGTTACTTTTGGAGACGATGCAACTGGCAAAATTATTGAGAAAGAAAAAAATTGAAATACTCCAAACTTCCCGCACGTTAAAGATGTAATGCTGGTTGATGTAAACCCCAATATACCAAAAGAGTAATAATAAAAATTAGGAGCTACTAGATATATGATATTTTAAATTGATCGATTTGAAAAAAGAAAAAAAAAAACAATGGATTTTCATTTTCCAAATAAATGGCTATTATTAAATTAAGAAATATTGTATAGGAAACTCATGGACGAAAATAGCCTCGTATGAAATCTAAAAACCATGAAAATTTAAAACCAAATAAATCTAAACCATTATAACGGGAGAACATTTATAAAAAGAAAGATTCTTATGGCAATTTGATAAGTACCTAATTTTAGATTTATAAAAATAATTAAGCATTAATCCAAAAAAAACGATAGTTAAGGAATTTTAATTATGAATAATAGGAAGCATACTATATTCAAAACAAGATTTGCATGATTTGATACATGAACTCTAACCCCATACCCAAAATCCGAAACAACTCTTCAATCGCTCTGTTGATATTATATTTGTTAATTAAGTTATTCTACGTAGATACTTGTTAACTGTAAGAACCAAAATGCCGAAGGTTGATTGTTGTGTCATGGCAAACCCACTACCCTGAAAGTAATTGCGGCGCGACCTCAGTGCTAAATCACCTATGTCGTTTGCTTCCTAAGGTTAACACAACCTCCAAACTCAAGCGTGCACTCGTCGGAGAAAGGAATGGAATCAATGAAAAAACACTTAGAAAATATAGAGAAACAGAAAAAGAGAGGGAATCAATTTGCTCGTCATTTTTTTTTAATAACTAAGAACCTTTTTAAAGAAAGGATAAGATTTGTTGTTTTAAAACAAAAAGAAAACCGTTTTGAAATTAATTTTAAAACGGTTTTAGAATTAATTGAAATTAATTCTTGGAATTAATTACAAACAATCAATTCTTAAATTAGTTTCAAACGTTTTTCCATTTTCTTTCTTTTGGTATGTTGGTCATTTCTAACAATCTCCCATGAATGACTGTATAGCAAACAAAACAAAAAGAAATTTTATAAAACCTGCTTTCTGAGCAAAGTTAGGAGATCAACCTTAAATATCAATATTTTGACGATTTGAATTGATGCATAGTGAAATGGGGAAACAATTTTGTTAGAGAGAGTTGTCTCTTGAACTTTCAATAGCTATGGTTGAGATCCCCACAACACGTTTTACTCCTTAAATTTCCATTGACTCCGCGATAAAAGTGTGTTATTTAAGGTCATGCACATAAAACATCAAGTCAACGTGAAAGATTTAGAATAGACCCTTAAACTTTTCCATAGAAAGCAGTCACACCTAGAGGTGTGTACAGTTCGGTTCGGTCCTGTTTTGGGCCGAACCATGAATCAAACTGAAATGATCGGTTCACAATGAAGAAGAACCGTTGTAAATCGATTTTCATCGATTTCAGTTCTTGAACCGAACCAACTTCATTCATTGAAAACCGTTGTAAATCGATTTTCATCTCTAAGAACCTGTTCAGTTTTTTTTTTTTAATTTTTTTAATTTTTATAAATCCTTTACCATGATGCTGTTTGTGCCTTCTGTCCCAGTTAGTTTTTACTATTTCTTCTTACCAAAATCTCAATTAAAGTTCATCCAAATCTCAATTAAAGTTCATCTAAAATCTCAATAAAAGATCATACAATATCTCAATAAAAGTCCAATATATTTCATTTAAAGTCTAAATCGAAGTTCATCCAAATTCCAAAGACCCAATCAAAGTTTTCCTTTCTTTACACTTTTTCTCAGTTGAAATTTGTCTTGAACATGTTGCCGAAAGCTGTGAGTGGCTAGACGCTTTAGTTTTAGGGTGTTGATGAATTGTTTATGAAGTTATGCTAATATTGTAGACTTTTCATGGTTTTTGTAATGAATATGCTTTTCATTGTTATTGTGCTTAATTCTTGTTGATTGGTCATCCATGCATGTTAGATTAGATGTATGACTTGAGGAATTGTATGTCTAATTGGATCTATAACAATGAATTGTTATTAATCTATCATGCAAGTAGTTAGGTTAACAATGAAAGTTACTAAAGACTATTTCTAATGCCATGTGACTTATATATTCATTTCAAGATGTTAGTAATCAATTAGATTGCATGAGAAAATCTTATTTTGATAGAAAATAACCTGGATTTATGTTTCTAGACTTAAGCATATGACTTACAAAAAATTACATGAATCCTAGAATGTTGCATAATGAATTATATTAAACGAGGATTCAACACCCTAGAACTCTCTTTGACTCTTGTGTTCCAAATTTACTTGTTTTCCTTATTTTTTTTTCTCAAATCATAATTTGAAGTTGAATCCTCAAATAAAATTGACTCAATTCCAAAATAGCTAAGTCATTTAGACCTTCGCAATTGGATCCTCAATGGAATGATATTCAGAACTTAATCATCTTATATTATAGCTTGACCCATACACTTGTGGTAACATGAAATTTGCGCATCAAGTTTTTGGCGCCATTGCCAGGGATCCAAAGAACAATTTTTATTGCTTAATATTCATAAGAATTGATAGATCTTACTTTGAGGTGTGTGTTGATAATTTTTTCGGTTTATGCCTCGTGACAATAATAATCTTCTCCCTCTTGATCTCGAGATTGATACGACGTTTAGAAGAAATCTAAGGGTTCAACACAATCCCACCAAGGAGATGGCGGAGGAGGTAACTAAGGCAATTTGAGATTACTTTCAACCGACACTACCAGCAAATCAACCCAGCATTATGAATGTGCCCATCAATGTCAACAATTTTGAGTTAAAATCGGGGTATGATTCAAATGGCTAGAGAGCTTGACTTTAGAGGAAGAATGAATGAAGATCTTTATAAGCACCTATGGTCTTTTTTAGAGATATGCGAAACGGTAAAGATGAATGGTATTTCTAATGATGCTATCAAACTAAGACTCTTCCCTTTCTCTTTATAGAACCGAGCAAAGGATTGGTTGGAGACCATACCTCTGGATAGTATCACTACATGGGAGATCTTGAATCAAGCTTTCTTGAACAAATATTTTCCACTAGCTAAGTCCCAAAGGTTAAGAATGGAGATTGGTACATTTCGCCAACTTGAGAATGAGCAATTGTATAAGGCTTGAAAAAGGTATAAGAATCTTTTGAGACAGTGTTGTAAGAACCCGACTTTCAGACTAGCAGGACACTACGCTATGTATGCAAATTTTTGTGGGATCACTTTGGAACTTAGGTAATGAGACACTCTTTATCATAATGCCGAAGAAAAATAATTTGAATAATTTATTTAAATCCAATAAGAAGATAGCAAAATCGTTTAGCATGGTCCCCTTCAAAACATGAAAACAAGTTTGACCAACAATTACATGAAAATGATTAAATGAATAAATAAATAAATGTTCACTACCCTACATTGTCATCAAAAAGAAACTTTGAAGCGAATGCATGAGTTTATAATGCAGAAGCAACAACAGTCCCTTGGCGTGATCATGGATTCCTCTTGTCATGCGTCCGTCTATCCCGTCCCTTACCTGAGAAAAGATCATAGAAAAGGGTGAGTAATAATACTCAGTAAGTGAACCACTACTGGGCCTATTAGGTGAGTACCCAACATAGGCATAGGCATAAGTAGCGAACCCGAAGGCACGTAGTGATCCCAAAGGTCACAATCATAAGCATAAACAAAGGTGGTGATCCCGAGGGACACCCAGTTGTAAATATAATCATAGTTTGTGTACCCAAAGATTCATGTCAACAGAGGTACAGGGCATGAGAAATAGGATAACAATCACTGTAACCTAACAACCATCACTAACATAATCAACTAGAGTTTTCAGTTCATAGCAACGAGTTCAATAACCATCATACCAGTGGACAAAATAACCATAGCCTGGTCAATACAAGGATCATATTTTAATCAATACAGTAATCATAACTCAGCCAATACAGTATCCATAATCCAGTCAATACAGTGACCATACTCCAGTAAATAGCATGGGCATAGACATCGGTACTAAGTCCCTTACCTCGGGATACGTCCAAACAACAAGCCACGCCCACCAGTTACATGGAGTCCTTTAATTAAAACCTAGAATGTAGATTTATTCCAATTAGGTCCTCCAACTTAAATTTAAATGAAGTTTTCACATAGCAAACTAAGTAATCTCACCCAACAAGTGGTTTAATCCCACCAAGTCTTACCTAACCAAATCGAAAATTGGGAGGCAGAAGGTCGCTGGTCGGTGGCAACGACGACGGCAAACACGAAGACGAGAAGAGAGAAGAGAAACGACGTTGGAACTCGCGACGATGGTAGTGAAACTAGCGAGGGGTAGATAGAAGCTACAAGGGAGGGTTGTTAGTCGACCGTGGCGGCGTCGGTAGGCACAAATACGAGAAGATGAGAGAACGGGGCAGAAACTCGCGACGGCGGCATTGAACACGCGGCGACAACGTCTAACTTGCAGCGGAAAAAACTACTCCAACCCCGCGGTGACGACACAGGTGCCACTGGCAACGGATGATTGAGTGACGAAGGTGACGGGCTAATGACAGCTAACGGCGATGAATAGGGTGCTGGCAGCAGGGGCAGGCGGCGTCGGTCGAGGAGAGAGAAGACCAAGGCCGGCGACTGAGGTTAAAAGAGAGAAGGGTTTCCTTTTTTTTTTTGCACGCAAACCGAGGAGTCTATTTAATAACAAAAAAAAAATTAAATCTCTTTACTTTTCCCAATACCAAACTCTAACTAATTTAAATAATAATAAAAAAGATCAATAAACATTTAATAATTTCCAATTCTCTTTCCCAACACAATTTGTCCAACTTTAACTCCCCTCTCCCCTCTCCCCTCCTTTTTTCCAAAACTACCACGTTCCCACGCCTCACTTTGAGAACACTTGGATCCAAGCCTTAAATTATAACGCAATTTCACCAACTAAAATTACCCAACGAGCTTTGGTCCTGCTAACATTGGATGAATTACTTTTCCGCCCAATTTAATTAACCTTATAAATCCAACGATTAACCCAAATCAATTCAAGATAAAAAGCCTAAGGTTACTTGAAGATGTGGGGTGTCACATGGCTATTCGGTTTGGTTGCAAATTCAACTATTCTACAATGGGTTGTCAAGTTCTACAAAATCCATTCTAGATGCTACTGCTGGAGGTTGAATTTTTTCTAAGAATGCTCAAGAGGCCTATACCATACTAGAAGACTTGGCCACTATATCTTACAATTGACCATGTGAAAGATCTTCACAACTATTCCAAAAGCCGCTGGATTGTATGACTTGGATGAGGTAAATTCTCTTAAAGCACAAATGGCTTTCCTTACTAATGCTTTACTAAATTGACTGCAGGGGGTCAAGCTCAAGTAAGTCCACCATCGATAGCATCTCTTGCCGCCATGGCTTTGAAGATGTCCATACAAAAGGAGTTGGAACAAGGAGACAATGAGATGACCAATTATGTTGATAGAGAACACTATCGAGGCTACCACCAACAACAACTTCCAACTCATTATCATCCAAATTTGAGGAACCATGAAAATTTTTCTTATGCTAACAATAGGAATGTTTTGTAAGGTCCTCCCGGTTTTTCTAATGCAGGTCCATCCCACATCGAGAAGAAATCCAACCTAGAAAATTTGATGGTAGAGTTCATCAAAGAGTCTAGAGGAAGGACTGCCGCATTAGAGAACACGGTGCAAAGTCATGACAAAACTATTCACAGTGTTGAGGTACAAATTAGTCAAATAGCACTTCTCTTCAAACAATGCAAAAGTGAAAGTTTCCTAGTTGCCCCAAAAATTATCCAAAGGAGGAGTGTGATTCTGCCACTTTATGTATTAACCGCAAGTGTACGGGTCAAGTTATAATAGAAGACGGTAAAGTCCGAATATCGTTCCACTAAGGATCCAATTGCGAAGGTTTATGTTACTTAGCTATTATAGAATCAAATCAATTTTATTTGAGGATTGGGATTGAAGTTGTAAATTATGGAAAATAAAAACTAAATAAGGAAAGTAAATAAAGTAAGAAACACAAGAGTCAAAGAGAGTTCTAGGGTAATGAATCCTTGTTTATTTCATCATGCAATATTCTAGGGTTCATGGATTTTATTGTAATTCATATGCCTAAGTCTAGAAACTTAATTTCAAGTTATTTTCTCTCAAAAACAACATTTTCTCATACAACTTAATTGATTACTAATCTCTTGAAACCAATACAAATTACATGGCATTAAGATTAGTCTTTAGCAACTTTCATTGTTAACCTAACTATTCTCATGATAGATTAACAACAATTCATTGTTATAGATCTAGTTAAACATACAATCTCTCAATCATACATCTAACCTAACATGTGAAGATGGCCAGTCCACAAGAATTAAACACAATAACAATGAAAAGCATAATCATTTCAACAAAACCATGAAAGTCTACAATATCAACATGACTTCATAAACAATTCATCAAAACCCTTAAACTAAAGAATTTAGCCACTCATACCTTGAAACAACATGTCCAAACAAAATAAACAAAGAAAGAGTGTAAAGAAAAGGAAATTCTACTGAAAAGAGGCTCTTGATTGAGGCAGCACCGTCATAATCTCCTTAGCTCTCACGTCAAAACTCGAACGGCACCACGACTCTCTCTTGAACTCTTTCCCTTTTCCTTGCAACTAACTCACTCTTTGAGGCTCTTTTGGTGTCTTATTTCGTGCTTAGATTGATGGTAGATTGATTAGGACTGCTGGAAACCCCCCAATTTATAGAGTTGACCGCCCAAATAACTTTCTAAAAATACAACATTTTTCATTTAAGGAAACTGGCGTTGTGGCACTGGTCCATAGCGCTGTGGCGCTATTGGATAGCACCGCGGTGCTGCTTCTGTGTTGCGGTAGACCTACTCTCGGGAAATAGTATCGCGGCACTGCCTTGTTTTGGTAAAATTATGGTTTTTCTTCTCTTTTTCACTGTATTCTGGTTTGGTTTTGATCTTTTGGTCTTCTCTTCTAATTTTTCTCATTTTAACCTAAAAACCACTAGCAAACAAGTGAAATCTAATATAAACTCCCTTAATTTGAGAGAATAGAAATCACTTTTCAATTAGGTAATATGTCTACTAAGGTGCCGTTCAATCATATTTTTTCATGGGCTCTAAACTTGCATTCTTTTACCTAGGGGCACTAGCTTTCCCACATTCATTATAGGAACTTGTACCTAGTCAATTCTCAGGCGCCCTTACTGATCACAACAAAGGCAACTCTTTTTACCCCCATCCATGCATACTCATTACAAGTTTAACATTTAAAAAGATAGGCAAATAAAGCTCATATATTTTTGTGTACACTTTTTTCTTTTCTCGAAGGCATGTATACTTTTTTCTTTTTCCTTAGTCTAAGATTACAAACTATCATGCATTTCCACTCTTTAACTAGTGGGGCCTTTTGGAGTGACAACCAAATACACCCAACTTAATTCTTTTTTCAGTTAAAGATTCTAAATTAAAATAGTTACGTGCTCAAGAATATGAGAGATTTTAAGAGAGACTTAAATGAATTTAACTCAAGATAATGCTATTCTATTTCCACAATAAGTCCTCTATTATGCAAATTCTAATCTCATCATGGGCAATCAACATCAAATCACACAACCATAAAAAACATTTCCATTATCTTTGAAAGCTCCAAAATTTTCAAAATTAACATGCATATGATCATTAGAACCTCACAAAGATGCATAGTAGGATAAGAAAACACACAAAAGTACGAGTGACACCTCCCACCCAAAACTTAGAATCATGCATTGTCCCCAATGCAGAAGAGCATCTAAAGAAAGAATAAGCCTGGGAGTAAGCAGGAAGCCACCAAACAAGCTTGGTGTAAGGAGCACTTTGTGTGATAAACCAAGATTTTGAAAGATGAGAAAGCCAAATTAATAAGGGAATTAATTGTATGTGATAATCAACATAATGTATAAAAATACATTATAATATAAAGTTTATTTTGAATGAGATTCAAAATTTATACTTTATATTATAAGAGAGATGAATATTTCAATGAGATTTAAATATTAATTATATGAATGAGATTCATATTAAAACTATAGGTTATGTGAGAGAAGATTATTTGAATTTGATTCAAATTTAAATTAAATATGAGATATTTAATTAATTAATTAATTAATTAATTATTAATGAATTAATTTTACTTAATTATATATATTAAATATGATTTAATATATATTTAATTAAATTAATATAATATTATTATTGTTATATTATTAATAATATATTAATTGTATACATTATACTAATTGTATCTCATACAATTAATGCACATTCCCTTATAATTTGAACAATTCAAATTCTTCCAAAACTAAATATTCCTTGTTTTATGAAAAACGCTTGAAAAGTGCTTTCTATTCTCTCAAATTAAGGGAGTTTATATTAGATTTCACTTGTTTGCTAGTGGTTTTCAAGTCAAAATAAAGAAAATCAGAAGTGAAAGCCAAAAGATCAAAATCGGGCCAGAATCCAGTGAAAAAGAGAAGAAAAATCCAAAACTGCCAAAAATAGGGCAGCGCTGCAGTGCTTTTTCCCGAGAGCAGCGTCTATCTCAGCGCAGCACCACTGTTGCGACACTGCGGCACGACACCGAGGGTAGGTTTCCATAACGCATAGCAGCGCGGTACCACCTTTTAATGTCTGTCAGTGTCGCGATGCCATCTTTCCTTTTTTGAAGAATTTGCATTTTTTGAAAGAATTTTAGGCGGTCAACTCTATAAATTGGAGGGTTTTCAGCAGCCCTAATCATTATCTACTCACTAAGAGACATAAGAAGAAGAGAATTGAGTGAAAGTTCATTAGAGAGTTTAAAGAGTGAGTTAGCAACAAGAAAGAGAGAAGAGTTCGAGAGAGAGTTGTACTGTTGTTCGAGTTCCGACGTGAAGGCTAAGGAGACCTTGACGATGCTTCCTCAATCAAGAGCCTCTTTTCAGTAGAGTTTTCCTTTCTTTACACTCGTTCTTTGTTTATATTATTTGAACATGTTGCTTCAAGCTATGAGTGGCTAAACTCTTTAATTTTAGGATTTTGATGAATTGTTTGTGAAATTATATTGATATTGTAGATTTTTCATGGTTTTGTTGTAATGATTATGCTTTTATTTGTTATTGTGCTTAAATTCTTGTTGAATGGCCATGTCTGAATGTTAGGTTAGATGTATGATTGAAAGATTATATGTTTAACTAG
The DNA here is from genome assembly GCA_030954485.1 of Citrullus mucosospermus. Lineage (NCBI taxonomy): Eukaryota > Viridiplantae > Streptophyta > Magnoliopsida > Cucurbitales > Cucurbitaceae > Citrullus > Citrullus mucosospermus. The sequence continues at coordinate 10,899,449 of CM062065.1, read as the reverse complement.
ATCTATAACAAAGAATTGTTGTTAATCTCTTCATGAAAATAGTTAGGTTAACAATGAAAGTTGTTAAAGACTACTCTTAATGCCATGTAGTTTGTATTGGTTTCAAGAAATTATGAATCAATTGAGTTGCATGAGAACAGGTTGTTTTTTTAGAGGAAATAAATTGGATTTATGTTTCTAGACTTAAGCATAAGAATTGCAATAAAATCCATAAACCCTAGAATGTTGCATAATGAAGTAAACAAGGATTCATTACCCTAGAACTCTAGAATATTGCATGAACCCTAGAATATTGCATGATGAAGTAAACAAGGATTCATTACCCTAAAATTCTCTTTGAACCTTATGTTTCTTATCTATTTGCTTTCCTTTGTTAGTTTTATTTTCTTAAATCACAACTTCAATTCCAATCCTCAAATAAAATTGATTCAATTCTAGAATAGCTAAGTAACTTAACCTTCACAATTGGATCCTCAGTGGAACGATATTTAGACTTCACCATCTTATATTATAATTTGACCTGTACACTTGCAGTTAACATGGAAAGTGCGCATCATTTTACCCTTAGTGAGCTAGTAGGGGGACCTAATGGACCTAGAGATTAGAAGCTTTAACAGATTAATTAATTAAACTCTTTTATTAAATTAATCAACATTCAATAACTATGGGTCACTCCACTAAAGATCCATAGCTGCACTCTTCGCACTGTAGATATATTTTTGTGTCCATGGATATAACCAATCAATAACGAATGGACCCTTCACAAATTGCTCGTAATTACAGTTGGATCAAATTACTGTTTTACCCCTATAATTACATCTAACTTCTTAAGTCTCATTGATCCTCTAATGAACAACCTATTTATGGTCCTATCATAAACAAAACCCTCTGAGGCCAATGAAACGGAGGGGCCCCATTGTTCAAGACCCGAAATCAGCACTTAAGGGAGCAATTCATCTGCTTATCATAAAGACGGGAAAGAGCAAACTTCATCTTATGTAGCTATGTTCCCAACTCCTTACTTGGACAAATCATAAAAATGGTACACATATTGAGTCGACGAATTTGACCACTCTCACCCATATAGATCAAGAAATTCTCCTCATAGACAGGACTTCATAACTCACTCAGAATTAAAGTCAAGTCACCTATGGTCATCCTATGAAATGTTAATCTCTTCAGTCAACGGTGTTATAAAGAGAGATTAATCATTTCGCGGTTCGGTCTTACACAAACTCTTTGTATAAGATACCTCCACTCACATGTCTCCACATGAACGATTTGTATCAAATCGTTTGTAACATTTACAACTCTTATAACATTTACAACTCTTATAACATTTACAAAGTGGGTCGTATTGGTAATGTCACAAGGATAAGACACCCAGCCTTATCCTTATACTACAGACCATTTAGTTTATTACTTAAACATGATCCACTTGTTTGTCAACCACATACATGTTTAAGTTACATAAAATAACCTTAGATTATTTTCTAATGGATAATTGCATATCTAAAATAATCAACCATTATTTCAAATCATTTATTAACTACGAGGCTTTAGGGCATACATCCCAACAATCTCGCACTTGCACTAAAGCCCGTAAGACATAAGCCAGTGAGACATGTTTATACCTAACATGCCCTCCCACTTGCCCTAGCTCACTAAAGACCTGTCTCGTAGTCCTAGACATTCTAGGAGATCCTCTCATACTTTAGCCTAGAGAATCCTGTTATATAATTCAAATTGTTATTTAACAACTACCATCTGGTCACCACCATGATGTTTCTCTCAATCTGTTATTCCTCCAACTTAGTGTTTACTAATATCCTCAAACTTAGTCTTCACACCACACTATCTCATAAAGTGGATAGACTATTTCATATCTAAAACAACTTTCAAATATTGAAGGATATACCACGGCTATGCAAATTATTACTTCACAAGCAAAAAATTGCCTTGTAGTCCAATTTACACTACTTAGGATGAAACATAAATTTCTCTAAATCTTGTATGAAACAGTGTATCCCGTAAAAGATCAAATCTTAAACTTTATACACTAATGTCTCATTATTCATAAGTTTTAATTTTCAAAACTTAATGGTCATATCCATTGATTTAATCGATATAACTAACCAATAGTATATTAAATGTTAATTAAGTCTCATGTAAAAATTACATCATCTCAACACTTGAGGCGTCCTAGGAAACTTTTCCTTAGACATATCAACTTCACTTTAGATTGATACATTATCATTTCATCTAATGTTGTTGCATCAAACCTTAAACAATAACTTTGTAAATGTAAGATGCATGAGACAAATTTAACATCAATATGTAAACATTTAATATACAAGATCATTTTCAAATCACTATTTGAAATTGGTTAAATAGTCTAACTTTCAAACTGATTTTTACTTCATTCATAGTGAGTATATATCAATATAAAACAGATAAATACCTACTTTTTATTTTCTTGTTATGTATAAGAACATTGTCATTGTTCAAAGTCATGGGTTATGATACTATATCAAACCCTTATATCCAAAGATCCTAATTGTGAAATGCATTTCTCAAATGAACATCACAATTTTGCAAGCCTTTTGCAATTTAATCTTTGATAATTGATATGTGTAGATGCATTGAACTTCTTTTCACAAAAGAATTAATTTATTTTTACATATCGCATATGCAACAATGAATCAAATAATGGATAAAGACGCTATTATAGTAACTAGTTAGAAAAATTGACACAGTCTATTTTCACCCACCAGTTCCAGTGATGGTTTTCACCTTACGCCAAGAGTCTTACTTTGAAGATCTTTATCTCCAAGTTCTATACTTTCAAGTCTTCCTTTTGTAGATCCATTCATATTCTTTGAGTTTTACCCCATCAAGAAAATCTACAAAAACAAGTTATATGACTTTGACATAATTTTCTTTGTCAACACCCTTCAATTCTTGTCATCAAGTATGACAACTTTGACTTCCAATAAGTCATAACAAAGGTTGAGTCATCTCATAACTCTCTCACTACTTTTGAGGTTTATAAGCTTTCATCTTGTTATCTAGTATGACAATATAAACTACAAGCAAGTCTTGTAAAGGTTGAGTTATCCCACAACTCTCTCACTATGATGAAGATTTATCTGGTTGACAATTAGAAATCATATGACATTCAAATGCAAATAAATGGTTAACAACATTTGTTAACTATAAGTGGTTATACTGTGAACTAGTTTATCAACACAACTTAACCTTTTTACAAGTTCACAACCTTTCATTTGACATTCCTAATAAAATCAGTATTTGTCACACAGATACATTATTATTTTTTTTTTTTTAATTTTTGGACATTACAAAAGGTCATTTTATAAACTCTCAAGGATTACCTACATTTAGGTATATTTTTAAAATTTTATTTTGCCAAGCGTATTTGTTAAAGATTCGTTTCGACACAAGTATCTCAACTTGTTTTACACTTAGAAATCATATGACATTCAAGTACTGAAATGTTGTAAACCAGTTTTACAACACTTTCATAATCCAAAATTGTTTCTCAAACATTTTGGAGGAAATAATGTTCAAAATTGCAATCTTTATTGCACGTCCTTAGTGGAACTTGGCATTAGTGTAATTTTCAAAACATTAAGACTATGTTTAACAAGGTACTTAACACGTACAAAGTTTAACAAGGTCACATTTATCCTGTAGCATCACAATTCGATCCAAATTGTATCTAATACTACAAGTTTGAGATCTAATCTCATTTCTATCGATTAGGCATAGTACATTAAAATTCATGTACTAATCATTATGATCTGATCACAATGTCATATTAGATTTGCCTAAATGATTTCAACTTTAGTCTAATTTTTTTTAACATTTCAAAGAAAATAAGACTTAAGTTGCATTAGATTTATATACTTTCATTCATAAATATTCATCAATCATATTAATAACTTATTTATGAAGTATACATACTCTTTCAGTCAATAGACCACTTGGGTCAAAATGTGGAAGTCCAATAGATTATTTGGCCAGGCAGCCTTATCTAATAAGGTTTAATGACACTCTTGCATGAAAAGCAAGACTTTTGACAGGTAATAGTAATTTAACTCTAACGCTTAGAGAATTACCCACAATTGTCATTTAAATGCCAAAGACATGTATCCTTTAAGGAGAAAATAAATTGTCTTTCTTTTTGGATTCATTAATCCTTACTCTATCTCAGTTTAGAATTTAGTTGTATTCACTTTTAACCCACAGAAAAAATGTAATTATTTAAGTTGAACATATTTTCAAACATTTTTAGAAAACATGCCTATCGCTAAAAAACATTCATACTCTATGAATTATTTAGTAATAAAGTTTGAAGAAATTGAATTTCTCTTATGGTGATAAAAGCACCATATTCAGCATAAGTAAACGAAATTTTAATGCTCCCACTACATTAATTGAGATGAGCTTTCCATTGCCAACTAGTAGAAGCTATTCTACTAAATTTAGTATTTGCCAAGAAACATACAAAGTAATAAAGAAAAGAAAGAAACAATTTTGATAGTGAATCCTTATTCAACTATCTAGGTGTGAATCTGTAATTTCCACCAAGAACTGAGTAAATCAAATTAACTTTATTCTTATTTCTCTTTCTTTTTTAGGCATTTCTAAAGTTCTTCATGGTGTGACATCCCAAGCTAATTTGGAAACATTTTCCTTATTGGCTCTAGTCATAGAAATTTTTTTTCGACTTAGATAATACTTAATTTTGAGGTCATTTAGCTTCCCATGACTCCAACATAAAATATATTTTTGTCATGATTTTATCTTATAACCCAGACACAACATATGTTATCTAGATGATAAAAGTAAGCTATGACTTCATTTATAATTCATGAACACTTCATGAATTGGCAACAACCTTTTTTAGAACATTTTCCAAGTAAAAGACAAATTTAAAACTACAGTGCCATGATGTGTTGATGCCATTTTTCCAAGTAACTTATTATAAAACCTTTTGACTTATATCAGTAATTAAAAACTAAAACTCCAAAGAGTAATTAAAAACTAAAACTCCGTAGTGAGTTAGAACAAGTGCCACCGAAGGGTGGTCAGTTATTCCTTCACTAGATTGAGACATTCTCAACCAATTGTTACACCAAAATAACTCTTATTCCTATAACAATTAGTTACCATTTATTTGCTCAAGAAGTCATTAACTTGCTTCAATTTCTTGTAAGTGTAACCCTTCATTTTAGATCCTAGAGTTCTGCCTCAATGAGTCAACCAAAGGAAAAAACCAATTGGAGCAAAAACTAAAGTGATCCTGTCCATAACAAGAGTTTGAGATAAATGTCATGCAAACACCATCTGAAGGGGGACACAAATTGAGGTGCCACGAGGCCAAGCATGAAAGTGTTGGACCGGTATGGCAACCCTAAAGGGGGGTGAATAGGGTTTAATTAAACTTATTCCTAAATATGCTCAAATTAAACTAATTAAATTATTTTTTAATTAAATTTATAAAAACCTTAACTGATGCTAAATATCAAGATTGATAAAAATATATGAAGCACAAGATTCAATCAATCTCAACCAAGAATAATAGTAATCAATAACATGCTACTAAAAATTAAAAGCAAAATTAATTTAGAAAGAGTTGGAAAAGAAAACACCGTGATTTTTATAGTGGTTCGGTCAAACTCGACCTACATTCACTTTTCCAAGTGCCTCTTGGGATTTTGATTAAAAATCTCATTTGACTCTTTCCATGGATGAGAGCCGAACTGCTACTTTGCTCCTTTTTCGGGTTCAAGAGCAAACCCGATCTTTTTCCTGGGTTAGGAACCAACCGTTAGAATATTCTTGAAACTTTAAATCACACAATAAAGCTCTCTAAAAAAAGTAGATGTACAAATTTAGACTCACAATATTCAATCCTCATAATACAATAAAAGTATCTCTCTAGAATAAGATGAAAAGAAATAAATTTGAGAGCTTGGAGGGAGAGCAACAATGGTGGCCTTTTTCAATTTTTGAGGATTGTAAAGTTGTAAAAGTTGGACTAATTAAACTATTTTTGAATTAAATTAATAAAAACCTTAAAATTGATGCTAAATATCAAGATTGATAAAAATATATGAAGCACAAGATTCAATCAATCACAACCAAGAATAATAGTAATCTATAACATGCTACTAAAAATTAAATGCAAAATTAATTGAGAAAGAGTTGGAGAAGTAGACACCATGATTTTTATAGTGGTTCGGTCAAACTCGACCTACATCCACTTTCCAAGCGCCTCTTAGGATTTCGATTAAAAATCTCCTTTAACTCTTTCCACTGATGAGAGTTGAACCGCTACCTTGCTCCTTTTACGGGTTTAAGAGCAATCCTTTCCATGGGTTAGGAACCAACCGTTACAATATTCTTGAAGCCTTAAATCACACAATAAAACTCTCTAAAAGAGTAGAGGTACAAATTTAAACTCATAATATTCAATCCTCACTATACAGTAAAAGTATCTCTCTAGAATAAGATGAAAAGAAAGAAAGTTGAGAGGTTTGAGAGAGAGCAACAATGGTGACCTTTTTCAGTTTTTAAGGATTGTAAAGTTGTAAAAGTTGGAAAAACCTTTTGGAGAAAATGAAGTTTAAAAAGAGAGAGAAGTGGGGTAAAAAGTGGATTTTAATTTGGGTCATTGGATTGATAAAAAAATAAAATTAAAGGTAAAGATTAAAAGTAAAAAGTATTTTTTTTATTATTATTATTTTAAAGACAACTAGTCATTAGACATAAACATACAATATTATTAAAATCATTTTCTTTTTTAAATCATTTTCTTTTTAAATTCATTTTCTTTTTGAAATCATTTTTTAAAAAAAAAAAAAAAGAAAAAAGAAAAAAAAACCAATACAAAAATCAAAACTCAACCATGTGTCACTCATTTCATAGCTCCAAATGGAACTCTCCAAAATGGTAAAACTTGATGATTTGGCCACCACATCACCAACTTAGGTAATTTTCTATTTACCTTATTTCCACTATAACTTTTTCGTTTGAACTCTGATTTGGGTGATTCAAGAGGCATTATAATCATTATTTCGAGCTCTACGTTATGAACTATTCAAAACAATAAAATTGTTAGTAAAAATAATTAGGTTTGTTATCATCAAAACATTAATTAATTAATTAATTAAAATTAATTAATTTGAGACTAAGGGCCAAAAAGGCAACAAAAAGTTATCTAGCAAACCAATGAAGGAGACCGTAGGATGTGTTGACACACGTCCCTCTCCCACTTACTATAAACACTCTCTCCATTCACCTTGATATTGACCTATACAAACACCATCTGGAGAGGAACATAAATCGAGGTGCCACGAGGTCGAGCATAGATCTCACAGTGTGAACATTTAGGGAGAAACGTGAAAGGAAAATGACATATCATATATATTTTATTCCTTCCACTGAGTGTTTTGAAATTTAGGGTTCATTACTTAGGTAAATTAGGCTAAAAAGTTTATCTAAGTGATGCTAAATTTGCCCAATATAACTCTTATATTGGATAGTTTAACAATGTATGATTATCATTTATTAAACACTTTAATAAATTCTAATCATCTATTGCATGCTTATAAAATATTTGACTAATTCACCTTCCAGGTGGGTTCCCAGGTAGGGTGTTTCGTTTCCATCAGCTTAAATACCCCAGCCGTAGACAGAACCTTCCTTAGATAAAGGTCCCTTATAGGCAAATATTTTATAATTAAAATTTTATTTTCTCATTTTAATCCTATTAAAAAAAATAAAATATATATTTTAAATCAAATCTCATTAGAAATAAAGTTGAAGATTAATTAATCAAATTTTAAACCATTTAAAACAAATTAATTAATCTTATCCTAATAGCATTAGGCTAGCATGCAATCTTATGATATGCATCTCATGCTACTATTAATGGAATATAACAATTGTAAACTAATTAATAAAACCATATTTCATGCATATCAAATTTCATTAACATACGTAATATAACTTTTATATTAATGTTAATGAAAAACTATATAGTAGGCATGCTTTTAATCATACATTAAAACATATCATATAACGCTTATATTATAATCATACAAACTATATAGTATAATCATGCATGTACATACGTTAGGAATTAACCTAAGCTTTAAATATAATATTTATATTAAATATGATGCATGATCATGCCTTTTCATTAATTAATATAACTTTTATATTAATACTAATGAACACAATAAACATGCTATAAAATAATACAACACTTATATTAAAATCATGCATGACATGCTTAATAAATAAGCAATCATATAATATAACATTTATATTAAAATATGATGCATGAATATGTTTAACATAAGGTGGGCTTTATGACATACTTTATGCAACATATAATTAATATAATTAAACAAACATATCATGCATAGTAAAACTATATCATAGCAATAATAGACCAAATATTGGAACCATAATATTAAATTAAAATACATTAATTTAACTTAAAAATACAAAAAAACTACCTAAAAAATGTGGAAGAAAACTACCACTTTCGTGCTGGAACAAAACTGGTTTGAAACTGCCACGACTTTTCCATGACGCACGAACAATGTCAAACAACAGTCTGAACCTTTTAACGATGCACAAAAGATGATAGATAGCATAAATCTGCACAAAAGCTCTCGGGTCTGTGCTCCAAAAAAGGTCTTTCACCTCCATTTCTAGTCTTTTTCACAACATACACTTCACCGCGAATAACTCGAACTTACAACTCAATTTATATAATAAATTTCCAAAACAACGGGCTCTTACATTGATCAAATCAACATAAAAAGTTGTAAATCTAAGTGCCAATATTTGTAAACATCTATTACGCAAACTCACATACATTATGCATAAAAAAACGCCACATTTTCTCTGTCTTTTCAATACAAAACAGAATTAAAAGCATGATCTGGCTCTGATGCCATTTGAAGGAATTAAATTCCATGTGGAAGCGTGTGAACGCGTGTACTTTTAATATATGTTTTGAATTTACAGAAAATACAAAGAAATTTAATATGTTTTAATTAAGCATGCTTCAATTCTTTAGTGCATCCATGATCTCTTCAATCTTCTTGAATCTCGAACAAGACACCACCACCAAGTCTTCTCCGCTATTCTTCGGCAAGAAAAAGGTTTGTGGGAACCTCTTTTTGGAAGATTAGGAAGAGATTTTGCAGAGAAACTTTTTCTCTGTAACTTGGAAGTGTTGAGAGATTGAGAGAGAATTTTTTAGAGAGATTGTTCATCCATAAAAAAAAAACTTCTCATGAATCAAAATTAAATTGATGGAGAGGGAGATATTAATTATGGATTAACTTCCACCATCCTTTAACTCTCCTTATAAGTTAAAATTTAACTAAAGTTAAATTAAATCAAATTTCATTTAATTTAATTAACTTAAATATTAATTGATCTAATTAATTAATATAAATTAATTAAATATCATTGTTTGACGAGTTTTTTAGAGAAATTTCTTTGCAGAATTTAAATTTTGTATTTGTATTGATTGCAGTGTTGTGAGTACAATCTCTAATACTTGATCCTTAATTCTTTCTCTCGAAAAGTAAACTTTAATCCTTAGGTTTGTTGTTCTTCTTGGATAATCGACCATTAGGCTTAAAGTCTTCTTGAGTGATGATCGGCTTTTGAGCTTGATGATCTTCTTGGGTGTTGATTGGCCTTTAGGCTTGTTGATCTTTTTTGGGTGATCGTTCTTTAGGCTTGAGGTTTTCTTGGGTGATGATCAGCCTTTGGGCTTGATGATCTTCTTGGATATTGATTGGGCTTTAGGCTTGTTGATCTTCTTGGGTGATCGGACTTTGGGCTTGATGATCTTCTTAGGTGATCGGCCTTTAGGCTTGTTGATTGACCTTTGGAGTTTTTGACTTAAAGAACTTTAGAGAAAGTTTTTTAATCTTCTAGAAGTTCTTTGAGCTTTAGTCTTTAAATCTTCAAGAGAGTTACACTGTTTAGCAAGTCTTCTAATCTCCAAAGCTTCAAAAGGTTTGTATTCTTTAGAGCTTCAATCTTCAGAGCTTGTATTCTTCGGATCTTTAGAGCTTGAGGGAGTTATGTTCTTCAGATCTTTAGAGCTTTAGACTTTGGATCTTCAAAACTTTGGAACTTTAGTCTTCAGAGCTTTAGTTCTCATAGTCAGAAAGTTGCGATCTTGAGGCCAGTCTTAAAATCTTCATAGCTTCGTCTTAAAAGTTTTAGCACCCCATTGCCAATACTTCTAACCCCCTAAAATGAAGGAGTAAGGCTCTATTTATAGAGGTTGCTTATAGGTCTTACATGGGCTTGGGCTTGGGCTCAATATCTTCTTTGCCCAAAATTCCATAATGGGTTTGAATTGTGTAATTATATCAACTCAATCCAATTTTGTAATTTCCACAATGCGTCTTGGACTTTTGTTAAGATGACGTGGCGAAATTTGGTTGGCCGAAATTTCTCATTCAACAAATGCCATTTTCGCTATATAGTGAGTGAATCTCAAAGATAATGTTGAAATCAAAATACAAGTTATATGCTCTTCATTTTGACTACTTTCAATGTGTCATTTTAATCAAACGATGAATGTGATACATAACTTCTAATTGAACTTTGAATGATTACCACATAACTTTTTTTTTTTTTTTTTTTTTTTGCTAACTTATCAAAACATCAATTTGGAGTCAAAGTTTTGATTTTCGTTATTGACACAATCTTCGATTTGAGCTTTAGCAGAATTTATGCCCTACTTAATTCAAGATTGAATTTGGAGTAGAATCTAATTCCAACCCAAAAATGATTTACTTGAATTTGGAATAGAATTTAGGGTGAAATTGAATTTCAATAAATTTTTGTTTGAGATAAAACCTTGGAATATGCCCAAATCTTAGACAAATTTAAGGTCTTACCCTCAATTTAAAATTGGTTTGAAGATAAAGAACCAATTTAGACAATTTGGACTTGAACAACAAAGTTGGACTTCAGGAGTTCTCTGCCTCGGAACAGAACACGGGATTCTTTGAAGTTTAACAAACTTTTAGCTAAAATTGGAATCCAAACCAACCACTAACATTTTGAATTCAAAGAAATCCAGTAAAGTTGAGATTTCATCTCAGAATTGTGCTCTCATCTTCATGAATTTTGTTCTCATGTCTTGCGCAGTTGCAAATCATAGTTGGGTCGCTGTTGGAGACGAATGCTTGTGGTCGCGGGTAGTGATTGATTCAGGGGTTGGAGCGGAACCACTGCCGGAGGAGCCTACGCTGCTGCTTTACTCGTGGATTGTGCAATGCTAGTCTCTGTTATTTTGCCTTTACCGCCCACTGCTACTACCAAAAGCCGTGGAACATCGTCGAAGAATTGCGCCGAAGTAAGATACCGTCCAGTTGCTATCATGTTGTCAGATAATTGATTCTGCCATTTGAAGCTTCGTCGCCGAAAAATTTCATCGATCAGTGTTCTACCTTTTATAACAATAGGAAGACAAATTTAATTTTGATTCACGATGAATTCATGTTAATAACTTTTCTTCTGGTTTGTGATTTCATTCATTGGCCAAAGTTTGATTGCGTCTTAATTCTGTTTAGAATTCATTTTGTTTTGTTTTCTTTTTTTTTTTTGTTTACAATTGTTTTTTTTTTTTATTTTGTTATCACAATTGCAAACAGAATCCATTATGTTATATATATATTCTCTCTCCAATTGTTATTTATTCTAATTATTTTTTTGAATTGATTCTGTTAGTAGGATTTCAATTGTGATTGCATTTCAATTGTGATATTGTTATTGTTATAGCTTTTCTTATTTCTTAAGTGTATGATTTTGTTTTTTATTTCCTTAGATGTAATTGTCTTTCAGGGTTGTTTTTTTATTATTATTCGTTCTGAACTTACATAGTTTAAATTCTAAATTAATTCTGTTTTTTAAAAATTGTCGTAAGTTATTGGTTATCTATTATTGTTTACTAGTTGGGTTGTACTCCCCATTGGCAATTGGCGTATGCATAACTTTATTTTATTAATTCTATTTTGGAACTATAATTTAATTGGTTTGGTTCACTTTTGTTTAGAAACAATTTTAATTCTGTACACCATGGGGAGAAACCTACAAAATTTGGTGGGGTTGATTTCAAACGCTGGCAACAAAAAAACCACCCTGCATTTGGCAAAGTTTCTCAAAGAGGATGCTCCCGTTTTGGCGGATGAGGGAGAAACTGACAATGAAATGCATGAAAGCTGATGCTTGGAAGCATGCAGAATATCTTTGCAAGAATTATATTTTGAATCGATTGGACAACGTGGTGTGATACAGCAAAAATCTTTGGACTTCATTGGAGAAGAATATAAAACTGAAGTTGCTAGTGCAAAGAAATTTATTGTTCACAAATTTCTTGATTACGAAATGGTGGATCCGAAAATAATGATCAGTCAGGTTCATTATATACATGCTGAAAATATGACCTTGAATCATTCCAGGTAGCAACAATAATTGAAAAATTGTCACACTCATGTAAAGATTTCCAAAATTATCTCAAACACAAATGCAAGGAGATAAAACTTCCCCGAGGTTGCTTGGTCGGTCTCGAACCAGCGCTTAGTAAGCTAGGCCAAGGCCCCTTGTATAGGTTGGAGCTTCAAAGCGGACCAGACCTTATTATTATTCAAAGGAGAAAGGGCTTTTTCACTTGCTTACTTGGTTTGGCAGCGAAATTTTGTCTTTAAGACCCCATAACATAAGAAAGTCGTGGAGTGCATAAGCCCCCTTAGAGATAGGAGCGACTTTCTTGTGGTAGTCATTTCGAATGAGCAAGTAGGGAGCGGCAACTAAAGAGGTAGCAAGACTAACAACAATTCTAGGAGGAACTTGTGGTTCACCTTGGAATATTGTGGAAAAGCAAAAAAAGGTTCTATGGATGGTGCTGTAGACCCCAAGGCCAATATTATGGAAAATAAACCGCAAAGTAAGAAGGTTCAAGTCATAGACAACGATCCACAAGAAAATTCAATGGCAAATGCTTCAATTGCAAAAAAATGGGACATCAATCTAAGGATTGTCGTAAGCTAAAGAATTTTCAACAAAAATGCCAAGCTCATATCATAGAAGTTGATGCAGTATTGGATGGTGTTGCAAATATTGACCTTTGTGCAGTCATTTTAGAATGTAAAATGGTGGGCAATTCCAAGGAATGGTGGATAGACACTGGCGCTACTTGTGCCAACAGAAATATGTTCACATGGTATGCGCCAGAAATAGTTTCTGGTGGAGAACAATTATTTATGAGCAACTCTTCTACTTCAAAGGTTGAAGTACAAGACAAAGTGGTCCTTTAAATGACTTATGGCAAGCAACTCACTCTTAACAATGTACAAATGACTCAACAATATTAGCAAAAGTAATACTTTATTAGTATTAATACTTGTGGGTACAATAGTGAGTACATTCAACTTAAACAAACCATCACTCAAATAACCATTTCCAATATACATATTATTCTTGGAAAGTACGAACTTATCAGATACAAAAACCAACTTGAAGCCATAAATATGAGGTGTGTGTGGAATCAAAAATGACTAAGACACCCTTTCATTCAATTGATAGAATTATGTGATGGATAAATGAGGATGCAACGGAAGTTAATTTGATCTATTTTCATTCTAAGATGCTCAATTTAGAGAAATTTAGAGAATTAAACATGCAATTAAGAAGAAAAATCAAAGTTTCAAGAACACTTACCCTTGAAGCTCCAAATTCTATGAATTTCAGCACCACTTGGTTGTAGACCACCACAAGAGTCCACAAGAGTAAATTTGTGGTGAATTTGAGAAAGAATGAAGGTTGGGAAGAAGATGAACAATGGATGGAATTTTGCAAAATTAACCCTTAATTTCACAAAATTCTTAACCATTTTTTATGCCAAAATAATCTTTATTTATTATTAAAGAATAACATGCAATCCAATTGCATCAAAATTTGACAACACAAAATGGTTAATTTGTTGGTTAATTGTGAAGAAGACAACCAAGCTCTTAGCTTAGTTAGTGGGAAAATCTAATCTTCAAAAATGAATTTTAAAATCAATTTTCAATGAATTTCTAAAAATTGAATTAAAATTGATTTTTAATTTCAAAAAATAATTAAATAATTAAATAAAAAATAATTTAATATTTAATTAATTAAATATTATTTTAATATTATATAATAAAATATTATTTTAATATTAAATTTCCCACTTGTCCCGATTTTTCTAAAAAACCAGTATGAATCTCTATTCATATGATTAATATTTAAATCATATTTAAATATTATAATTAACTCTATTTGTACGTTTAATTTGTATTAAACGTCGATATATCGTATATATTTGACTTTCATTCCTTAATCTAAGTTATTCACCACATTATCTAAGATTTTAGTCCATTTATGAGCTAGTAGAGCGACCTAATGAACCTACAGATCATGAGCTCCAACGATCCAAGATTAACCGGCCAAACTCTTTAACCTAGTTAACCAACATTCGTTAACTAACGGGACACTCCACTAAAGCCCGTAGCTGCACTCTCAGATATATTTGTGTCTATTTGATATAACCGTCATCGATAAGTCAATCCTTCACAGGTTGTTCATAACTTCAGCTAGGTCAAATACTGATTTACCTCTAAGTTACATCGTTTCTCCTTAAGTACCATTGTCCCCCTAATGAACAATTGATTTAGGATCTAATCACTAAATCCATTCCCTCTCGAGCCAATGAGTGGATGGGGCCCCTTGTTCAGGTCCTGGAAACAATACTTAAGAGAACAACCTCTCTTCTATCCCTAAGTTGGGTAGGACTTAAGAGAACAACCTCTCTTCAATCCCTAAGTTGGGTAAGAGTGAATTCCGTCTTGCAAATTCTCTGTCTCCAACTATCTACCCAGTCCTATCCCTGAAATGGGAGGAATGCTGAGCAGCGCTATTGAGCTTACTCTCACCTATGCAGATCAAGGGATAATTCTGAATAAACGGGAGTTCATAGATAGCTCAAGATTCAGATTAAGTTATCTAGGTCATCGATAAGTGAAATTAATCAGTGTTAATCGTAAACAATGTTAATACGTAACAATGATTATTTCAGGGTCAGTCTTACACAATCTCATTATGTAGAATACCCTCGCTCACATGTCTCTACATGAACAAATCAGGATCACTTCATTTATGACACTTTACAACATTTGTAACAATTATGAAGCGGACCGTATTCAATAGTGTCTCCAGGAAGAGGTACCCAACCTGATCCATGTACTATAGACTATTGAGGCTACTTACTCGAACTTGATCTTGTTTATGTCTCCACATAAAGTCCACGTACTCATGATAGTAGCCAAGGTTTCGTAGTTTAATTGGATTTAGAGTTAATAAATAATTAATTTACAAAAACTACGAGTTTTAAGACATACAACCCAACATTATGAAACCTTTAGAGTTAATTCATAGTGATATTGGTGACTTGAAATTTGTGCAAACTAGAGGTGGTAAAAAGTATTTCATTACGTTTATAGATGATTGCACAAAATATTGTTATGTTTATCTGCTAACAAGCAAAGATGAGGCAATTGAAATGTTTAAGCTTTATAAAATTGAGGTTGAGAATCAACTCAGTACAAAGATTAAAGTAATAAGAAGCGATACAGGCGGTGAATATGGTCCTCCTTTTGAACAATTTTGTGAACAACATGACATTATTCACCAAATTACTGCCCCTTATTCCCCTCAATCGAATGAAGTTGCTGAACATAAAAACCAGACACTTAAAGAAATGATGAATGCGATGCTCATAAGTTCAGGTTTACCCCAAAACTTGTGGGGTTGCTTTATTAACGGCAAACTATCTATTAAATAGAATACCTCATAAAAAGTCTTATATGAAGAATGGAAAGGACGAAAACCTTCTTACAAATACTTAAAGAGCGGGGGTGCCTAGCAAAGGTTGCAGTACCTAAACCAAAATTGGTTAAAATAGGACCGAAAGCTATTGATTGTATATTCATTGGTTATGCTATCAATAGTTGTGCATATTGACTTTTAGTCTACATATAAGATATTTTAGATATACATGTTAACACAATCATGTGAAGCAAGGTTGCAAAAGCATTCTCGGGATACTATAACGAGTGAAACTCAAAATGAATTAAACATTGGGTTAAATAACAAAGAGGAACTTAGACGAAGTAAAAGGATGAGGATCTCAAAATCATTTGGGCCTGATTTTTTAACATATTTGTTAGAAAACGAACCTCAAACATTTAAAAAGGCTATGTTCTCTCCAGAAGCTCCATATTGGAAAGAAGTTGTGAATAGTAAAATTGAGTCCATCATGCATAACCACACTTGGGAATTAGTTGATCTTCCATTAGGAAGTAAACCACTTCGAAGTAAATGGATTTTTAAATGGAAAATAAAAATTGATGAATCAATAGATTAATATAAGGTGAGACTTGTAGCTAAAGGTTACAAGCAACAAGACTTGATTATTTTGATACTTACTCGCTAGTTACTAGAATTACTTTCATGCGCATGCTCATTGCAATATCAGCTTTACATGGGCTTGAGAACATCAGATGGATGTAAAGACAACCTTTTTAAATTTATGGCTTACATTATACTAGATATCCTGCTGTACTTGAAGATTATAGTGATGCGAATTGGATATCTAGTACTAAAGACTCCAAATCGACGAGTGGTTATCTTTTCACTTTTGGAGGTGGAGTTGTGTCTTGGAAATCTTCCAAACAAATGTGTATAGCATGATCCACAATGAAATCTGAGTTTATAGCTTTAGACAAGGTTGGAGAAGAAGCAGAATGGCTTCGAAATTGTTTGGAAGATATTCCAAACTGGTCTAAGCCAGTGCTTGCAATATGTATACATAGTGATAGTCAAATAGCTATTGGAAGGGCACAAAATATTATGTATAATGGTAAGTCTCGACATATACAACTAAGACACAATACAATCAGACAACTACTTTCTAGTGGAATTATCAATATTGACTTTGTGAGGTAAAAAGATAATATTACGGATCCATTTACTAAAGGCCTAAGTAGAGAGTTGGTTGAAAGTTTATCAAGGAGAATGGGATTAAAGCCTATAATATAAGTTAACCAGAGAGGCAACTCAACCTAGTTGACTGGAGATCCCAAGATCTAGGTTCAACAGGCAAACAGATCTCTAGATAACTTAATGAGAACTGCATTTGCACTTTGATCTCTTACCCATTCTAATGCTGATGAGACAGTGCAAGTGTGGTTTTAGGGTAAACATTATGCTTTTAATGGTTTTTATAAGTGGTAAATAATTATTTGTGAAAAGAATATATTGAATCACCTATCTGAGTGTGAAGGGGTCGCTTCTATGAGAATTATTAAGGTGAATTCTCTAAAACACTCGTGAGACCAAGGGTGTTCAAGGCCAAAGTAAACACAATTATGAGAACACACTTTGTTATAATGAGAAACTGTGTGACTTCTATTGATTTAGTTTACTTTAGAACAGTTGACAGTTCAAGGCATCAAGTCCAATGATTAACCAAGTAAACTCAATTGATGTTCATTAGGGAAAGTTCAAAGTTTTACTACTTGTCTTGATGCAGGTTCTTCATTGGGAAATACCGAACATTTTTTCTCTATCTTAATTTGTCAAATTACCATTTATGGGGGAGATTGTTGGAATACATGGTATGTAACTCTTCGATAAGAGTTGAATTCTTTGGTTATCATAAGATTTCATTCTTTCATTGAGAGATGTCTCTTTTCATTAAATAACCAACTTAAAGAAAGGACACGACTATTTGAATGGCCACGAATTAGTCCATAAATATGGCTTTTCTTCAATTTGGTTTAGTACATTATTTATTTTAGCCATTTGTCTTCATTAAAACTTCTCTCCATTTCAAATTTGTTCAAGTTCGGCATATTCACAAAGTGCGGTTTGTCGGTCTTGTAGACGGGGGTGCTACCTTAAGAAGAAAGGTAATCTATTTTTTCCTGGGAGACAATTACTCTCAAACTCAAGCACGAGTAAATTTGTCTTAAGGAGATAGCGTGAATTCGTCGGGCTCAGATAATTTTTTGTATATGAATTTATGGTTTATGTGTTTTACCTTTTATAACAAGAATGGCACAAACGGTATTTGAGAGAGAAAAAGAGAGTGATTGAGAGTTGGGATATAAAGATAGAAAATGAAGGTGTTGTGTATGAAAGAAAAGATGGGAACTTGAGGGCTTTTTTTTTCCTTAATTTGTTACAACTCATCATTTTTTCCATTTGTTTTATTATTATTATTATTATTTTACTCTAACCACTTGTCCTTGTTTTTTTTTTTTGTTTTTTTTTTTTTTTTTTTTTGCCAAAGGATTTAATGTCTCAATTGTCGCCTTGGTGTATGAAGATTTAAATTATTAATTCGTCGTGTCCCTATAGGTAGGGATACCCCGGGGATCTGAACTATTGAGTTAAGGATGATCCCATGAAGATCTTAGTGATTGTGGCTCGCCATCTTCCTACAGGTAGGGATAACACTGAGGGATTTGAACTATCGAGTTAGGGATGATCCTAGGAAGATCTTAGCGACTATGGCTCTCAGTCTCGCTACAGGTAGGGGTAACCTCGAGGATCTGAACTATTGAGTTAGACATGATCCTGGGAGGCTCGCCATCTCCCTACAGGTAGGGATAACCCCAGAGATCTGAACTATTGAGTAAGGGATAATCCCGAGAAGATCTTAGTGATTGTAGCTCGCCGTCTCCCTATAGGTAGAGATGACCCTGGAGATCTGAACTATTGAGTTAGGGATGATCCCTAGAAGATCTTAGTGATTGTGGGTTGCTATCTCCCTATAGGTAGGGATGACGCTGAGGATCGAACTATTGAGTTAGGGATGGCCCTAGGAAGATCTTAGCGACTGTGGCTCGCCATTTCCCTATAGG
This sequence comes from Citrullus mucosospermus, assembly GCA_030954485.1. Taxonomy (NCBI): domain Eukaryota; kingdom Viridiplantae; phylum Streptophyta; class Magnoliopsida; order Cucurbitales; family Cucurbitaceae; genus Citrullus; species Citrullus mucosospermus. The sequence continues at coordinate 10,880,421 of CM062065.1, read as the reverse complement.
TAAGGATGACTCTAGGGCTCTGAACTATTGAGTTAAGGATGACTCCGAGAAGATTTTAGCGATTTTGGTTCGCTGTTTCCCTACAGGTAGGGATGACCCTGGGCTTTGAACTATTGAATTAGGAATGACCCTGAGAAGATCTTAGCGATTTTGGTTTGCCGTCTATCTTTGGAGATGAGGCAAAGCCACGACTTAAACTTTGGAGATACTCCACAGTTGAACCTTGGAGATGAGGGGGAGCTAGCTACACCAAACTTGTACTCGGACATGAGATGGAGCCAACTGCACCAGACTTGAACTTGAAGATGAGGTAGAGCCAACCATACTGAACTTGAATTTGAAGATAGAGTGAATTGAAGTTGAAGATGGAGAGGAGCCAGACACACTGATCTTGAATTGAAGATGGAGCGTAACCAGACACACCGATCTTGAACTTATAGATGGAGCGGAACCAGATACACCAATCTTGAACTTGAAGATGGAGTGGATCCAAACACACCAATCTTGAACTTGAAGACAGAGTTGACCTAGACAATCTTACAAATGGAGCGTAGCTAGCAACATCATACTTGAACTTGGAGGTTGGAGCGAAGCCAATCACATCAAGGTGAAGCCAGGCAGAGAGGACTTGATCTCGCATATGAGGCTGAGCCAAACAGATTAGAGGTGATCTTGCACATGAGGCAAACTTAAGCAAACCAAACTTATCTCACATATGAGGAAGAGTCAGGCATACAGGTAATTTGGAGATGAAGGGAAGATGCACCTGCCTTTTGGGAAGGAGACAAAGTCGCGCCAATATTTGGGAGAAGAGGTGAAATTACACCAATATTTTGGAGGTGAAGCTGCGCCAGCATTTTGGAGATGAAGTGAAACAGTGAAGTGCCATTCCAAGCGAGCAATGTCCAAAAGTTGAAGATGTAGTGTCAAACTTTAAGCGAACAATGCCTTGAACTTGAACAGAACTATGCTCACTTGAAGCTTCTTTCTTCTTACGAGGGATGGACATACCCAATTAGTTGTGTTGCCCCCAGAGATGAACATCTTCAAATTTATGTGTTGCCTTCAATAGAGATGACCGTATTCAGAGATGGAGTGTCATTATTTAACGAGGATGAATAACATCAATTTTGTGATGTCGCATTAGGTGGTTGTAGCACCCTTTTTTTCATAACTTTTTTATAGACTAAACTTAAATTTCTTTAAGTTGCCTATGTACCATTGAAGAAAGGGATTAAGTCATGACATAGTTCAACTAAGTTTTTTTTTTTTTTTACTTGATTGTCCTTTAAGTTGCCTACGTACCCTTTATAATGAATAGGGATCAAGTTATCACGTAGTTCAAAGACTTTTTTTTTTTTTGTCATTCACCTTTTAAGCTCATGTAGGCCAGAAGTATCATGCAGTTTAGGCTCTTGCAATAAGGAGATATTACATTTATATTTTAGAAGCTTTTATTTCATCATGACTTTGATCCTTCTCTTTATTTGTAGGATTTGTCCATATGATGAATTTTTTCTTCACTATCAAGGAACCTTCTGTATTTATGGCAACAAACAAGTTCCCTTTCATGCATGAAGGGACAAGACTGTGAATTTTCTCATCATTGTTTACTTCACAAAATGATTTTGCTTTCAAGGCTTTCATATTTTTTTCATGTTGATCGTTTGTAAGTTTGGTTTTAGGGTGTTGATGAATTGTTTTTGAATTGTCTAAAACTATGAGTGGCTAAACTCTTTAGTTTTAGGGTGTTGATGAATTGTTTTTGAAGTTATGCTAATGTTGTAGACTTTTCATGGATTGTTGTAATGAATGTGCTTTTTATTATTATTGTGCTTAATTCTTGTTGATTGGTCATCCATGCATGTTAGATTAAATGTATGATTTGAGGAATTGTGTATCTAATTGGATCTATAACAATGAATCTTTGTTAATCTTTCATGCCATGTGACTTATATTGGTTTCAAGATGTTGGTAATCAATTAGGTTGCATGAGAAAAGGTTGTTTTTAATAGAAAATAACTCAAATTTATGTTTCTAGACTTAAGCATATGAATTGCAATAAATTCCATGAACCCTAGAATGTTGCATAATGAATTAAACAAGGATTCAATATCCTAGAACTCTCTTTGACTTTTGTATTCCAAATTTACTTGCTTTCCTTATTTGTTTTCTTAACTCACAACTTGAAGTCGAACCTTCAAATAAAATTGATTCAATTCTAAAATAGCTAAGTGATTTAAACCTTCACAATTGGATCCTCAGTGGAACGATATTCGAAACTTAACCGTCTTATATTATAACTTGACCCGTACACTTGCGGTAACACGGAATTTGTGCATCAAGTTTTGGTGCCGTTGTCGAGGATCCAAAGAACTATTTTTATTGCTTAATATTCATAAGAATTGATAAATCTTTCCGTGATGGATACAACATTTAGAAGGTATCTAAGGGTTCAACACAATCTCATTGAGGATATGGCGGAGGAGATACTTAAGACAATTCGAGATTACTTTCAACCGACACTACCAACAAATCAACACGGCATTATGAACGTGCCCATCAATGTCAACAACTTTGAGCTAAAACCGGGGTTGATTCAAATGGCTAGAGAGCTTGCCTTTAGAGGAAGAACCAATGAAGATCCTCATAAGCACCTATGGTCTTTCTTAGAGATATGCGGAACGGTAAAGATGAATGGTGTTTCTAATGATGCTATCAAACAAAGACTCTTCCCTTTCTCTTTACAGGACCGAGCAAAGGATTGGTTGAAAACCATACCTCTGCATAGTATCACTACATGGGAGATCTTGGCTCAAGCTTTCTTAAACAAATATTTTCCACCGACTAAGTTCCAAAGGTTAAGAATGAAGATTGGTACTTCCCCCCAACTTGAATGAGCAATTGTATGAGGCTTGGGAAAGGTATAAGAATCTCTTGAGACGGTGTCCTCAATATGGCTATCTAGAGTGGTTGCAAATTTAGCTATTTTACAATGGGTTGTCAAGTTCTACAAAATCTGTTACTGCCGGAGGCTCAATTTTTTCTAAGAATGCTCAAGAGGCCTGTGCCATACTAGAAGACTTGGCCACTACATCTTACAATTGGCCATGTGAAAGGTCTTCTGCAACTATTCCAAAAGTCGTCGGATTGTATGAGGTGGATGAGGTAATGTCTTTTTAAAGCACAAATGGCTTCCCTTACTAATGCTCTATCTAAATTATCCTTATACTACAAACCATTTAGGTTATTACTAAAACATGATCCACTTGTATGTCAACCACATACATGTTTAAGTTACATAAAATAACCTTGGATTATTCTCTAATGAATAATTGCATATATAAAATAATTAACCATTATTTCAAACTATTTATTAACTATGAGGCTTTAGGGCATACATCCTAACAGGTGAAGCATGTTCATGCATAATTTATATTATAAGAGCTATAATGTATGGTTTTATGCATGATGATTTAATTTCGTGTTTCATTTAATAAAAATGTTATGTTAAATTGATGAAATTAATGAAGCACAAAGCATGTCATTACATAGATTAAATATAAATAGTTATATTTAATGCAATGTGTTGAGCATGTTTGATTGGTTTTCATAATTGGTTTTAATATAATAGTTATGTTAATTAAATATGAAAATCAAAGAAGAATTGAGCATGAAACATCCATATAGATATTATATTACATTTGTGCAATGCATATTGTATGATTTGTTAATTAATTAAAATATGGTTGTTAATTAATTGAAACCATATAACAACATGATTATAAAGCTGATCATTAACTTTTGAAAATAGTTTTAAAATTAATGATCAGAAATCGTTAATCCATAATCAAGAATTGCATGCAAACATAAGATCATAGGGTTAATCAATTAATTTTAAAAATATTTAAAATTAATTAGACCTAAGATCATTTTCTAATAGGTTAGAATAATTTCCATACTTAGTATTAAAATAGTTTTAATGAACTAAGTAGGAAAAATATTACTATGATTATAAGGGAACTCTACGGGTAAAGTTTTATCTAAGGCTAGGGTATTTAAGTTGACAGTTAACGGAACACCTCCTACCTAGAAGCTGACCCGAAACCTGAATTGAATTAGTCATAGTTTTAATGTTATCATGCATTGTCACTAGGTTAATTGAATTGTTTAATTCACCTAATTTTAAGACCTTTATAAGAGTTATAATAGGCATGGACTTAGATAGATTCATTAGCCAGAATTTAACTAAGTATAACAAAATCCTAAAACGTTAGGACACTTTAGTGGGAGGAAAATTACAAAACGAGATATTTAAATCAAGTTTTGCTCCTACGTCCCTATATTCACAACGTGAAATCTATGCTCAGTTTTGTGTTGCCTTGGATGCGGCCTCTCTTCGGAAAGTGTTTGCATGGGTCAATAACAAGGTGAATGGGGACAGTGTTTATAATAAGTGGGAGCAGGACACACGTCAACATATCCCTCGGTCTCCACCTCTAGGTCACACCGTTAAAGTCCTATGATCCGCCTGCATGTTATCCTAGAGCAACCGTCCCCTTTGGAGGGCCTAATCTTAGGATTTGGAACACTGTGAACTCCTAAAAGGGATAGGGTCTCCTAGGTTAATTACCAATAGTTGTCTTTACCAACGGTAGCCTGTTGGTGCGTACCTCTAGGATCTGAAAATGGGACGGTTACACTTACAGAGATGAGTTAAATGTGTTAACAAATCCTTGTCCAAACAACGGTGGCTAATGTCTATAGAAATATGAGTTATTCTGGAATTAGAATTAGCTAAGAATTAGCTAAGAATTATCTCATTTCAGAGGAGGAGTAGCTGATCACCCTTTGGTGGCTGTTTCTCTAAACCTCTAACGTATCGTTGCAAAACTAAATTAATAGTTTGTTAGGATTCTATGATTGTTTGTTTTGCTAAACTTGATTGGATTTTATGCATTTGTTTGCTTGTGTGATGGGTTTAGGCAAAGATAACTAATATGGTCATTATTTGTTTAAACCTTTCAGTAATGTTTTCCTCTATAATCGCACTGCTAAAGAACAAAACATTAACCGGAGAGAACTATTCTACGTGGAAGTCCAACTTGAATACGATTCTTATTGTGGACGATCTGCGTTCGTCTCGGAGGAATGACCTCTAACCCTTGCTCGTAACGCATCCCAAGCGATAAAGGATGCTTTTGACTGCTGGACAAAGGCTAATGAGAAGACCCTCGTCTATATACTAGCCAACTTATCTGAAGTTTTGGCTACGAAATATGAGGCCTTGGTCACGACGAGAGAGACTATGGAATCTCTCCAGGAGATGTTTAGACAACTGTTCTACCAACTCCACGATGACGCCCTCAAGTATATTTGTACTTGTCACATGAAAGAGGACACGTCCGTTCAAGAACATGTCCTAGACATGGTGGTCCAATTTAACATAGTAGAGGCAAATGAGGCGGTCATAGATGAGCACAGTTAGGTTATGTTCATCATGGAATCTCTTTTGAAGAGTTTCCTTCAATTTCGCATGATCAACAAAATTCAATACAACCTAACTAGCCTCCTGGATGAGCTACAGATTTACCAGTCTCTTACGAAAAATAAGGGACAGGAAGAAGGAGAGGCAAATGTTCCCCATTCCAGAAGAACGTTCCAGAAGTGTTCATCCTCTAGAACAAAATTTGTACCTCAATCTTCTGCTTCTAGGAAGATTCAAAAGAACAAGGGAGACAAGAGGAAGGCTCCCACCGCTTCTGACAAAGGCAAAGGAAAGGTCAAGGTAGCTGATAAGGGCAAGTGTTTTCATTACAATGTGGATGGTCACTGGAAGAGGAACTGCTTTAAATACCTAAGAAGGAAAAGGAAGGTAAATTCGATTTACTTGTTTTAGAAACATACCTTGTTGAGCATGATGAGTTTGCCTAGATACTTGATTCGCGAGCAACTAATCATGTTTGCTCTTCTTTACAGGGAAATAATTCCTTTCAATAGCTGAAAGATGGTGAGATGACGTTCAGGTTAGAACGGGAGATGTCATTTCAACTAGTGCAGTGAGAGCTGCAAACTTATTTTTTGGAAATAGATATTTACTTTTAGAAAGTTTGTACATTGTTCCTAAAATTAAAAGAAACTTAATATCTATTTCATGTTTGATTGAACAACTGTATACTGTTTCTTTTGATTTAAATGAAGCGTTCATTTATAAAAATGGTGTACTTATTTGTTTAGGCAAATTAGAAAATAACTTGTATGTTTTAAGACCAACCGAATCCAAGCACTTTTAAATCACGAATTAATTAAAATGGTTGAAACTCAAAATAAAAGGCAGCGCATTTCTCCTAAGAGTAATAATATATATTTTTGGCACTTAAAAATTGGTCACATAAACGTCGATAGGATCGGTCGTTTGGTAAAGAATGGACTTCTAAGTGAGTTAGCAGATGATTCACTGCCTCCTTCAGAATCATGTCTTGAGGGAAAAATAACCAAAATATCTTTTAGTGGAAAAGTTTATAGGGCCAAAGAACCCTTAGAGTTAATACATTCAGATCTCCATGGTCCAATGAATGTAAAAGCTCAATGAGGGTACAAATACTTCATCTCTTTTATAGACGATTATTTGAGATATGGTTACTTATACCTAATGGGGCATAAGTTTGAAGCCCTTGAAAAGTTCAAGAAGTATAAGGTTGAAGTTTGAGAACCAATTAGGTAAAACAATTAGAATATTTCGATATGATCGAGGTGGATAGTGCATGGACCATAGATTCCAGGACTATATGATAGAACATGGAATCCAATTTCAACTCTCAGCTCCTGGTTCACCTTAGAAAATGGTGTATCATAAAGGATTGTTAGACATGGTTCGTTCGATGATGAGCTATGCTCAGTTGTCTAGCTCATTTTGGGGGTATGCAGTAGAAACTACGATTCCAATTCACATCCTAAACAACATTCCCTCAAATAGTGTTTCTAAAACACCTTTCGAGTTATGGAGGGGGCGTTAACCTAGTTTGTGTTACTTCCGTATCTAAGGTTGTCCAGCACATGTGTTAGTGACAAATCCTAAGAAACTAGAACCTCATTCAAGGCTATGCTAATTTGTTGGTTACCCAAAAGAAACGAGAGATGGTCTTTCCTACAACCCACAATAAAATAAAGTGTTTGTATTAACAAGCGCTACTTTCTTGGAGGAGGACCATGTGAGGGATCACAAACTACATAGTAAGGTATTAGGAGAAGCTATTGAAAAGTCAACAAGAGTTGTTGATGAAGTTGGTCCTTCAACAAAAGTTGATGAAGGAGCAAGTCATTCAGGTCCATCTCATCCTTCTCAATTGTTGAGAATGCCTCAACGAAGTGGGAGGGTTGTTCACGACATGACCACTACTTGGGTTTAACTAAAACTCAGGTCGTCATACTTGATGATAGCGTTGAGGATCCATTGTCTTATCGACAGACAATGAATGATGTAGATAAGGACCAATGGGTCAAAGCCATAGACCTTGAAATGGAGTCAATGTACTTCAATTCAGTATGGAAACTTGTAGATCTACCTGAAGGGGTAAAGCCCATAGGATGCAAATGGATCTATAAGAGAAAGAGATATGTAGCTGGGAAAGTACAGACCTTCAAAGCTAAACTCGTAGCAAAGGGTTATACCTAGAGAGAATAGGTTCACTATGAGGAAACTTTTTCTCCTATTGCTATGCTAAAGTCTATAAGAATTATCTTGTCTATAGCCACATATTATAACTATGAAATATGGCAAATGGACGTCAAGACTGCCTTTCTAAATGGTAATCTTGAGGAGAATATTATTATGTCTCAGCCCAAGGGTTCATATCCCAGGGTCAGGAGTAAAAAGTTTGCAAATTGAATCAATTCATTTATGGGTTGAAATAGCCTTTCAGATCTTGTAATTTTAGATTTGGTGTTGCGATCAAATTTTTTGGTTTTGACCAAAATGTTGATGAGCCTTGTGTATACAAAAAAATCAACAGGAATGAAGTAGCTTTTCTACTACTGTAGACAATATCCTACTCATTGGGAATGATGTAGGGTACCTGACTGACGTAAAGAACTAGAAGCGACCCAATTCCAAATGAAATATTTGGGAGAGGCGCAGTGTGTTCTTGGGATCCAGATCATTAGGGATCGTAAGATCAAAACGTTAGCGTTGTCTCACGCAACGTATATCAACAAGATGTTGTCATGATATTTGATGCATAACTTTACAAAGGATTTATTGTCTTTCAGACATAGGGTTCACCTTGTTGGGTTTTATGTTCTAAAACTTGTAAATTGTAAATGTAATAATTTGACCGTAATTAAATCATTAATAAAGAGTTATTGATGTATTAATTCAATAAGCATTATTGATTGTTTTTGTTTGTTTTCTCTTAATAACCCTAAATCCAATAAACTAACATCCTAGACCGTTTTATGAGTCTTGAACTGTATGTGGAGACATATGAAGATTAATATTCAAGATATAGTTTATAGTATAGGGATAAGGCTGGGTACCTTACCTGGTGACACTATGGATACAACCCATTTTGTATTTGATACAAAACGCAATGATCTAACGCGTTCGTGTAGGTGACATGCGAGTGGGGGTATCCTATGCAATGAGTTTGTATAAGACCAGACCACGAAATAGTAATCACTAGATGTAACTCCATTGACTAGTTAGGTTTCTATTTCAATAGGATGACATAGGCAACTTAGTCTTAATCTTGAGTATATTATGAACTCCTGTCCATGAGGGATTATCATTTGATTTGTATGGGTCAAAGTGGCCGTTTGTCGACTCAATATGTTTACCATCTTGGGGACAGGACCGAGTGGGGAGCTAAGGACATAATTATACAAGATGGAGTTCGCTCATTCCTATTTTTTGGGTAAGTAGATAAGTGTTCCATTAAGTGGTGTCTTCGGAACTTGAACAAAGAGCCCTACCCTCTCAGTGGCCTCAAAGGGGTTTCTGTTTAATGGTTGGACTATAAACAGGTTGTCCATTAGAGAAGCATTGGTACTTAAGGATTTAGAAGTAACTCAGGGGTAAAGCGATAATTTGACCCAACTGGTGTTACGAACACTTGTGAATGACTAATTTGCTATTATTGGTCTATATCCATGGACACAGAAATATATCTGCAGTGAGAAGAGTGCAGCTGTGGGTCTTTAGTGGAGTGTACTCATAGTTAACGAATATTGATTAATGTCGTTAATGAGTTTAGCCGATTAATCTCATATCATTGGAGCTTCTAATCTGTGGGTCCATAAGGTCCTCTACTAGCTCACTACGAATCAACAAGGATCAACTATGTTGAAAGAAAATTTTGAAATGTTTAAATTTATTTGGGAAAATATTAATTGTATTAGATACAATTAATTACATGATTTATTATAAATTTTATTTGAATATGATTCAAATAATTAATTATTTATTTGGATAAAATCCATATAAATAAATAGAGGGAAAATAACTAATTATTTTGAATTGGATTCAAATAATTAATCATTTAATTTGGATGAGATTCAAATTAAAGATTGTGCAGAAAATAAATAGAGGGAGAATTAATTAATTGATTTGAATTGGATTCAAATAATTAATTATTTAATTTGAATGAGATTCAAATTAAAAATTATGCAGAAAATAAATAGAGTGAGAATTAATTAATTGATTTGAATTAGATTCAAATAATTAATTATTTAATTTGGATGAGATCCAAATCAAAGATTCTGCAGAAAATAAATATTTAAATAAGATTTAAATATTTTAAACCATTTAATATGAGATATTATTTCGGTAGATATTTATTAATATTGAGTATTATTAAATATTTGATTTAAAATCTCTACAGAGGGTTTATCCTAATAGGATTAGAAGTAAGCCATAGAGTTCTATAAATAGGGCCCTTCAGAGTCTCCATAGAACACACCCTCTAAGAGAATAATCTCTATGAATACTCTAAAAATCTTCCTCTACTAATTCTCCCAATTTTCTTAGAAAAATTCTAAAAAAAATTTCTACCCATTCTTTCAAAGATCTCTTAGAAAAGGAAGACTACTAGGAGAATATCGGTTCAAGAATTATAGATTGGCAAAGGTATGATGTTTAACCTTTTCTTTACTTTTTGTATTTTTAATTCTTTCAAAAAATCAAAGAACGCGATCATACGTTTCCGCCGGGTTTCAATTTCCTTCACACCTGTTTAAGGAACAGTGTCCTAAGACAACTCAAGAAGTTGAGAATATGAGACGCATTCCCTACGCCTCAACTGTGGGCAATTTAATGTATGTTATGCTCTACACTAGGCCTGACATATGTTTTGCAGTAGGGATAGTCAGTAGATACCAGTCCAATCTAGGGTTAGACCACTGGACTGTGGTTAAGAACATTGTCAAGTATCTTAGGAGAACAAGGGACTACAATCTAGTGTATGGAGCTAAGGATTTGATCCTTGTGGGGTACACACGACTCTGATTTTCAAACTAACAAGGATTTTAGGAGATCTTCGTTAGAATCAACGTTTACCCTGAACGGGGGAGCTGTGACGTAGCATTAAGCAAGGATGCATAGCAGACTCTACTATGGAGGTTGAGTATGTAGCTCCTTGTGAAGTAACAAAGGAAGCAATTTGGCTCAGGAAATTCCTAAGTGATTTGGAAGTCGTACTAAACGTGGACTTGCCTATCAACTTATATTGTTACAACAGTGGGGCAGTAGCCCACTCTAAAGAGCCTCGCAGCCACAAACAAGGAAAGCATATTAGGAGAAAGTATCACCTAATACGAGAGATTGTGCAACGAGGAGATGTGATTGTCACCAAGATCGCTTCGGAGCACAACATTGCTGATCCTAGAAGTGTTCAAATGGCCCGACAACTCAAACAACCCAGACTACCCAACCCAAAATGTAAAGGTTTGGTTGGGTTAGTTTTGTTCTTGGGTTGGTTGGGTCACGGGGTGACCCAACCCAACTCAAATTTTAGATATATTAATAAATAAATATATATTTCTATTTGTTTAAAGTTTGATTACTTTGTATTGATTAATTTGTGAATTTTTAATATTTTTCTTTTACAATTATTATAATATTTGTCTTTGCTTAAAGTTTGTAATAAATATCATAGATATTTGGTATTTAACATTTGAATTTTATGAGATTTTAGTTATTAGTCATATGTTGTAGATAAATTTACATATTTTTAATTAAAAAAAAAAAAGAAAAAAAAAGTTATAACCCAACAACCCAACCCAACCCAACCCAAATTTTAAGGATTGGGTTGAAGACTTTATTTGGGTCTTTTGGGTTGTCAACCCAATCAACCCAAATTTTCGGGTTGGTCCAAAAAACACCATCAACCCAACTCAACCCAAACATGTACACCCCTAGCTGATCCGTTCACAAAGGCTCTCTGGCTAAAGTGTTCGAGGGTCATCTAGAGAGTTTAGTTTTGCAAGACATGCATATTGCATGATCTAGGGCAAGTGGGGGATGTGTAATGGGTATAAGGATGCCCTAGCTTATTGTATTTGTATATTTACCTTTTATGTAATGTACATTATACATTTAACATCTCCAACTCTAGATTTTTTATTGTCATCCCACTAACTCGAGTTTTAGTCCAAGTGAGAGTTTGTTGAGTTTTATTCCCTAAAACTTGTAGATAGTAAATGTAACATTTGATCGAACACTAATAAAATGTTATTGATGTTTTTTTTTTTTTTTCCAATAAGGTGTTGTTGTTTATTGCCTAAATAACCCTAATCCAATATACTTTTATCCTAGGCCGTTGAATGAGTTTTGAACAGTATGTGGAGACATACGGGGATCAGTGTTTAAGATATAGCCTAAAGAGTCTATAATATAGAGATAAGACTGGGTACCTTATCTTAGTGACACTATGGATACGACCCACTTTGTATTTGATACAAGCACAATGATCTAACGTGTTCATGTAGGGGACATGCGAGTGGAGGTATCCTATGCAATGAGTTTGCATAAGACCAGACCGCAAAATAATAACCGCTAGTTGTAACAACGTTGACTAGTTAGGTTTCTATTTCACTAGGATGACCTAGGCAACTTAATCTCAATCCTGAGTGGGTTATGGACTTTCGTTCACAAGTGCTTGTCCTTTGATTTGTACGGGTGAGAGTGACCAGATTGCCAACTCAATAAGCCTAGCATTTTAGGGACAAGACCGAGTGGGGAGTTAGGAACATAATCACACAAGATGGAATTCACTCATTCCCTACTTTAGGAAAGTAGATGGATGTTCCCTTAAGTTGTGTCAACGGGTCTTGAACAAAGGGTCCTACCCTCTCAATGGCACAAAAGGGGTTTTTGTTTAGTGGTTGGACCATAAATAGGCTATTCATAAGAGGAGCACTAATACTTAAAGAAGTAAAACCTAAGGGTAAAACGGTAATTTTGACCCAGCTGTAATTACGAACACTCGTGAAGGACTAACTTGTTGTTGTTGGTTTATGTCCATGGACACAAAAATATATCTAAAGTGAGAAGAGTACAACTGTGAGTCTATAGTGTAGTGTACCCACAGTTAATGAATATTGATTACCTTGGTTAATGAGTTTAGCCAATTAATCTCATATCGTTGGAGCTTCTGATCTGTAGGTCCATTAGGTCCCACTAGTAGCTCGTAAAGGGTATTGAGGTAATTATAGTAATTTTGAAATGTTCAAATTTATCCAGGGAAACAATATAATATATGGAAATACATTATAATATAAAGTTTATTAACTTTATAATATAAATTTATTTTGAATTTGATTCAAAATTTAATTTATGGAGGAATTAAATATTTGAAGGAGTTCAAATATTAATTTAATATGAATTCAATTCGTATTAAAAATTTAGGTTAAAACTAATGTGCATTAGATGCACATTAAAACTATAGGTTATTTGAAAGAAATATAATTGAATGTGATTCAATTATAGGGTTAAAATTAAATACATGATGTTTAATTTAATGATTAATTAATTGGTGAATTAACTAATTATTTAATTTAATTTTATTAAAATTTATTGAATTAAATTGATTGAATTAAAACTATAGATTATGTGAGGGATATTTTTAAATATGATTTAAATAAATTAATCAATTAAATTGGATTTGATTGATAAAATAATAATAACTAATACTTTAGTTATGATACGTGGTATGAGTCCACGATGGTTTTTTCCATGTATATTCTATGCCTAACGAAAGGGAAATAGGTCAATTTTGGCTTTCTTCTCCCTTTTGCTTGAATAGAGGAAATAGGTTTCCAAGAGAGGTTCTCTCATCTCTCCCAATCACTCTTTGTAGAATTTTCCAAAAACAAATTAGGATCTCAAATTAGGATCTCACCATCTTGCCTGATCTTTCTCAAAGGAGATTACTAATGAATCCAAGTGGTGGTGTTCCTGAGCAATTTGCAGAGATCGTGCAGAGAATAAACAGTGGCAAGTTCAAGTCGAACCACAGGGACAATAGTCTTTGTTTCTTTAAGCAAGTTTCCTAATTAAAGTGATAAATGCGGGGTTTTGTCACACCCCACCCCAAACTACCCTCCCATAGCCCGAGACGGAGTGTGAGGACAGCAGTCATCAACTTTCTATCGATTTCCACTTAAGACTTACCTTACTTCTATATTTCTACCCTTCCTAGAACAGTGATACCATTATCTCTTGACAAACCTCGACTTCAACCGGCAACGAGAACTGTCATGCTACCTGAAAATGGAAAACATATAAAAAGGGTGAGCTAACAGCTCAGTGAGTAACGGTTTTGGGAACATCTTACTTTAACTGTAACACTGGTCATAATATAAACATTTCAAATTCCCATAAAATATAACAATTCAAATCATATTATAATATGCTCAAAAACCATTGTTAACTCAAGCATATCAATTTTAGAGTAAATTCTCAAAAATCTCATTTATTTCAAAATCATTTTTCGCTAGTTGAGGCAGAGCGATGCTCTACGCTTTTTAGCGTCGATTTTCCCTAGCTATGGAGTAATCTCAACACATCAGCGTCATATATTTCTCTATGTGCACATAGGTTTTATATTCCTGGCCGCCCACAATGCCTTCTCCAAGTCCCTGAGCATTGAGGCCCCATTTCCATATTTATATCCAGGTCACCCATCTGCCTTCTACGAGTCCCTCAACATTGGGTACCTTTTTCCTATATCCCGACGACCCTTTGGCCTTCTCCAAGTCCCTGGGCCTCGGGTGCCTTTTCAAAGTTTTATAAAATATGCTTTGGAAACATCAAATCACACAACTCATAAGTTAACCGTTTCCAAATAAAAGCATATAATATCAAACAACATGCTTCCAGTAAAATCATGAAAATCACATATTATCAATCACCATGCGTTTTATAAACTTGTAACAAATAACCAACATATTCATCATGTTTTTTAGTAAAATCATGAAAATATATACTATCAATCACCATGCGTTTTACAAACTTATAACAAATAACCAGCATATTCAAATGCTTTTCAAATAAAACGCATGCACTATTCATTGAAAACTCATGAAATCATATTCATAAAACCAACGATATTAACTATAGAGAACTCATTTATATTTTAAGAAAAACGTTAGTGTTAATCACATTGTACTTGCTTAAGAATAGTTCCTCTTTCTTCCCTCTATTTTCTCTTTCCCGAGCTTCTTGAACGCAGCGTTCTAACTCTGGAACGCAAGGCTTATTTTCCTCTGTCAGCTCGGTTGGACGCAACCCTGCCCTTGAACGCAAGGTTGATAACTAACGCAAGGTGCAGCTTAACTCTTCTTACTTCTCTTTTCGGATGCGTCGACCTCTCTTAGATGCAAGGTCCACCTTGAACGCATCGTTTGTCTTAAACCCAAGGCTGACCCCCTTCGACGCAAGACAACTTCTTTAACACAAGATAGCTAAGTTGTCAAGAATATCTTCTCTCTTGGCCGCAGACTCCTACTACGGACGCAAGGATTCCTCCTTTTTACCTTCTTTCTCCCCTTTCTCTCAAGAATTCTCACTTCAGAATCATCAGTCGTTCCTTTTCCCTTAAGGTCCTATTTATAGAGGGCTTGCCATCCCATTTCTCCTCTCTTTTTGCCACTTGTTTGCCACATGTCATGCTGCATGCTTAACTAACCATGCATTAATCCAAGCGTCACCTTGCATGAAACACTTAACATGCCTTCTAGCACCTTCTACTTATAAGGTGTCAAGTCTATATGAAGCCACCTAGCCTTATAAGATTATCTTATGCGTCCAACATATTCCAATATACAAACTATTCATTCAACATAATGCCCCTATGCGTCCATTGAATTTCCTTTAAGGTTTTAGCTTAATTACTTACTTTCCTTACTCTCGCGATACTACCTTTGAACTCGTTTCTCCACCGTATACTACTAGGCGTCAATGTCTCAAACGCACACTACTATGCATTTGTACCTTACTGCATAATACTATGCGTCTGCCTGAACCGCATACTATCATGCGTCCATGATCTTCCTCCTATCCTTGAGGATTCCTTGATTATCCCTCTATTCGTTCTTGTGCTTGTAATCCAAGGTTATTCATTTAACCTTTTCCTTGTACTAAAACATTTCTCTGATGATAAATTGGTATGCGTCCATCACTTCTTTCCTTATATCCATATCTTAACTACAAACCCTTCTCTTGGTGATAAACATCCGGCTAAGTGGTTTACCCTTAAATTATTATAGCCTCTTTCCTCAATTCTACCTTATGCGTTTTATCCTTCTTTTAGATTTCCTTTCAACGCATCACTATTCAACTTTAATCCTTACTCATATGTCCGACTTAAGCCAATGCTGACATCTTCTTCATAATTACCTCCTATGTGTTTCACTTCTTTCCCTTCAAGCTCTCGGGTTACTTCCTATGTGTCCACCTTTACCATGCGTTACCTTAGTCTTGACCATGCGTCCAACATGGTCTCTTACTTCTTTTCTTTATAGGCTCTTCAACGCATTGGTTTTGAAAAGTAGGATATGAACATGAACAAGGAAAAATAATTTTGTAACATTTTTTCGAAAACTATTATAATTTTCATCTGGTTATAGTTTTAGTACTATGCGCTTGTCTTTTAAGTTTTCTTAAACACATACTCCGCCAACGCGTACTTGATCACAAACCTGAGTGCATAGTTTGATTATTAACTTGGACGTGTCACACCATGCGTTTTAACCATAACATACTTTAGATGCATATTTCCGTCAACACAATCTCCTCACCTACCACCAACACATAGCTTCTGATTCAAAACCTCGCAAAACTTTAAACTTTTGCTCATGCTCTCCTTCGAAAATGCGTACCTTCCAAGCCACCTCATTTTCTTTTATACTTAGCTTCGATTAACTCTTTGTTTCACCAACGCATATTAGCCTTCTGATAACTTGTAGAAATACAAGTTATTATAGTCACTATTTGAATTAGTTAGAGTAACTTTAGAGCTAAACGCATGATTTTGGTAGTTGAATTATGTAAACTGTATTACCATGCATTGGCACTATTTATAAAAGAAAATACTTGAAAAATTATGAGCTTTTTTGTTCTTAATGCAGGATTAAGAAGAAAAGAACCACAAATAACCCAAGTACTAGAGACAAAGCTACTGCGAAAACAAGTGGAAACCCATGCGTCAAGACTATGCGTTGAGACCATGCGTTGAAAAAAAGTAGATACAGACGCCTGGGCAAAAGCTTTCATGTCATTATGCAAAAAGATAACACGTTATCAGATCATGGCAGAACCAATGGGCCGACAATGTGAAAAGTCTGCGCAGCAGGGCAGGGAATTTAATGCAAAGGTGTCAGGTCATCATGAGTTTCAACTTTTCGACGCCTATAAATAGCCCAGAGCTTCTCCATTCAAAAGAGAGAAAAAAAAACGAGTTCAAGAGGCGAAAGCTCTGCACAAATTCTCCCTCACCATAACTAGCCTCCATTTCGAGCTCTTCTGAGAGAAGAATTCTGAGAATTTTCAGAGTCGTCTCCCAGTGAGTGAGAACCTTCACCCTATGAAATTTATGTATCAGATAGCAACCATCTCAAGCCTCCATGAAGCAAGACGTTGCCAGTGGCGGCTTGACGTCTTCCATTTCTGTTTTATCTCCATTTCCCTCTTTCTTACTTATGTTTTGTTACTGACATTTGAGAGAATGGTTTATTTTCTTAATATGAGTTTGATTGACGATTATCTTCTATCTATTTCCATATTAAATACCTTACACCATGTTGTTTGAGTGCTAAATGAGTTAGATGTTCGAAGTTGGTTTTTCTTAAGCAACATTAAGTATGTCACATCTTGATTAATGCATATCATTAGCTTGCATAGCTTTGTCTGACAAACAAATGTGGTAAGCACGACTGTCTAGCTTGAGAGAGTAGATGGTTAATCTTTAGCATTTATCAAGACTAGATGAGGTGTAGAGATGTAGTTCATCTTTTGCCAACGCAAACTTACCATGTAGTTCATCTTAGAGATAAGATTAATGTGGCGTTGAAACATCGAGAGATGAATTCACAAACTCAGTTTGTAGGTATGTAATTATATTTAGATATGCTTAAGTAACAACTAGCTTCTGCATTAACTCTACTTTTATCGCATGGTTCCATTCATTCTCAACACATGCTATCTGACACTAAATGACATTTGAGTAACCCTCGCTGCGTCCACCTCATTGTTAGTTGTAGGAAATTTTATTCATTCTTGATGTATAGTTTTAGATACATAAAACTCATGCACATATTACATGTATAGTTCACCACATAGTCATACATCTATTCTTAGCGCCTAGTTATTACAAATCTCTGCGTTCAACCTTGGACTCACCAGGAAACCTATAAGAGCTTATACTTGGGCTTTTATAGGAAAACTTGCTTAATCATGATCATACTTGAGTAATTCTCAACGCATCTTTGTACGGAAATTATAATATTTTTGTGCAACAAGCTATGAAACTCAAATTAAATTGAAAATAGAAATCCAACAACACCTTCACAAATGTATAGAACTTTTCATCTATACATTACCTCCAACTTAAACAATACTGTGTTTTCTGTAGGTTATGAATTCACCATTCTTCTGCTGCGCTATTTTGATAGTCAATGTTCCTACTTTTCCTTCTTTTTCCTGACTACTTACGGGGTTATAGTTTTCCTTTCAACACTCAATTTACTTAACCATTTCTTGCTTTTATGGATTCTTATGCATTTCCTTAGCATGCCTATGCATTTTGGTTTCCTCTATACCAAGTGCGTATCCAACTCTACTCTCCCCCAAATCCCTTAGTGAGATTTCTTTTCCTCAGTTCACACTTCCAATTCTAGTAATGTAGTTGTTTCACTTAGAATCATTTCAGTATTACAGAATTCAAGTATAAGTCTTTTAATCTTCAACGCATATCTTCTACCAATCTCATCCAACGCATGTCTGCTGATTCAACAACTTCATCAACGCATAGCTCTTGAACGTTTACACCTGTTCAACTTTTTTAACGCATGCTTCAACAAGCCAACACTTCATCCTTTACGCTTAAACTCGGCTACGCAATTTCTTTCCTATTTTCAGTCATTACCCTTACTCACTCTCATGGACTTCTTACTTCATTCCACCAACGCATGGACACTTAAACTCAAGAACTTTCGGCCATCATTTCTAATTACCCGACTACTTGCTTGCCAACTTAGCACTTCCTTATAAGAATTTCACATTTCGTCCTGAAAATTCTGTAGGTTGTTAGTCTCTCGAGAACAATTGTGGATACTGGTTTATAATTTGCTCCTTGGGCTTGGCTTCCTAAACAGCTTCTTCTACACCATGATTTTTCCATAAATCTTAGACCAACGAATTCAACTTACTTCTTAATACTTACTCCTTCTCATCAAATGAACATTTGAATCAATTCCTTCCCATAACTTAACTCTTCTCTTAGCTCCATTGGTTGCACCTTAAGTATATGAGTAGGATCAGGGACATATTCCTTAAAACATAAGACATATTTTGATCCATAGACACAATACTGAACTGCAACTTCATTTATAAGCTTGTTGTGAACTTTTCAGAACTTAGAACTTATCCACATGCATCCCTATCATTCTATCCAGTGTATATGTTCCTTTGACAGGCAAGAAACACTCTCTTTTCGTCAACCTTTCACCAATTACCCAAATTTCCGTCAACATTTGCTAACACTCTTGGTAATCCAAAGAAGAAAATCATATTTCCATTTCCACTTAAGAATAAAAAGTAAATTTAGTATCTTTGCCATTTAAGCTTTACCTACTGACCAAACAAACACTTGTCACGTACTCTACTATTTCCCTTTTTCACTCCTGGCCACTAGTAACAATTTCCTTAACGTTCTATATGTCGCGGTACTACCAGGATGTGTAGCTCAAGCCAAATTATGAGCCTCTTATTAAACCTTATGGATTTCGGGTTCACCCTTCTCTGCATCCATGAGGTATACACAAGGCTTTGCTTCCAATTTTTCCTTTTTACTTCTCCCATACTTAACCGTTTCCTTAACAATTATTCTAATATCCATCCATCTCTTGTTTCCTTCTTTTAGGTTTGCTTTCACCTCTATAGCACATCCAATGCTTAACCTTAGTCTCTTTTGGTTAGCTCAAATTAATGTTGTTTCTCAATCCTTAACTATTATGAACTTCCGCATCTCAACGCGTCGCCTTGCTAACGCATAGCTGTTGCCCATCGCATAGCTTATCAATACGTAGCTAACCTTCAGTACATAGCTGCAGCCTATCGCATACAACTACTCTCCTATTCAAGGTATTCTTATCAACGCATAGTAACACTTTTCAACGCCTGACAGCCCTATCATAATGTAACAACTCTCACTTTACTAACACAAAGTCTACTTTCTTCTCTTTACAATAGCTTCCAATGCTAGGCTTACCAACGCATAGCCGTGGCCAACACTTATAGTTCTTGTTCCTTCACTTCCGTCCACTATTTCTCTTCACAACGCTTAACGCATTACTTTCCTTAAATTGCCATTTCCCCGACGCATACTAACTTTTCCAACGCAAGGTACTTTTCCCCACATATGGTGGTTCTAACCAACCTCTCATCATCAACGCATGATACATCACCCCATTTAGCTTGCCACCATTAAAACCTAGTCTCATAGCTTGGTAACTTCTCAAACTAAGTGTGAGCCATGCAAACATCTCTTCCCTTGAATTATCGTTTTCCTTTTTCTAACACTTCAATACTAAATCAATTTTCTTTCAACTAGGATATCATGCATTCATACCCCACCATCCATGATGTTCCTTTCAAGAATATGACTAACTCGCCACTACTTCCCAACTATCCTTTCAATTTTTTTTTCGTTCCTTAATTCTTAATGAAATATCCTCTCTAACGCTATGCGTCCAACTAGCCTTCTTTATCGCATATTTTTGCTTCTAAGCATAGCTGTAATACTTAAATTCCTTAAATTCTTAGGTCATCTTGTCTTCTAAGATTCCAAATCGCCTATCATGATTTCTTTCAACTTAACTTATGGCTTATTCTTAATCCATAACTTACGCTAACATAAACATCTTTTTTCCTTCCCTTCATCTCAACGCATAGAACTCCTTTATATGGCCGAGATTTCCACAGGCTTATATTTCCTGTCTTAAAATTTCCAACTCCCCAGGCTTTAATTTCTCCTAATCCCTATTCTCTTCCCGGGATCTTTCTCATACTGTCTTAACATCATTGATCAATTACCAAATTATTCAATAGATTTTTAATTTAACTCATACCTACTGGATTTCCTTTTAAACTTTCCTAAGCCTTATGTTAGCTTACAAAGTTCCGGCATTTACTTGCCTTAGCTTGCCCAATTGCTCATATCAATTTCCCCGCAATCTTACTATATTGCATCTTTCATACTTAAACTTACCACATTCAATCTTCCTCTCAGAAACTGCAGGTAGCATTCCAAGTTCCGCTTACACGTTGCCGTCGAGGTTTGTCATTTAGACATCCTAGTACTTTAACCTTTACTCATCTTACTTTTTTTCCGATTAGTAATCCTCAATTTCTCTTTCAACTTATTGTTAAAAATTCACTTGACCTTCCCCAGGTTTTCGTAAACCATGCTCTGATACCAACTTGTCACACTCTGTCTCGGGCTATGGGAGGGTAGTTTGGGGTGGGGTGTGACAGGTTTGGTGTGAATTAGAGATAGACATGAAAAAGAAATTAAAAGCAACGAGTAAATGTAAAAAAGGATAAGATAATCAAGTTCTCGAGAGCAATTGGATCCCTATGCAATTAATTAAGTTTGTCAGCGCTACAAGCAGCCAACAAATCGATTGCTTACAATTAAATTGGATCCCTATGCAATTAATTAAATTTGACAGGTTTGGTGTGAATTTATTAAACACATATTCGATTACTTTCACACTGACTTATTTAACTTAATTAAATTTGTCAGCGCTACAGGCAACCAACAAATCGAATTAAGATAAACAAGCGCCCTAATTATCAATTAAAGCCTAAGCCTCAATCAAACTACAAACCTTGGGTCCTAATTGAGTTCGATAGTGATCAATTAAGGTCAAGAACAAGTGCATTAAGTGTAAGAATTCTAGTACGCAATTAATTAATGGGAAATCCCTAACTTAATTAATCAATTTTTCATTGAACCTAGGTTAAGCATACATTCTAAACCCATGGACAACCAGTACACCTAGCATGCATACTAAGACCCTTGCTACTTATCGATTTAAAGGATAGATGAACACAAAGGAAACACACGAGCAAAATCGATTAGTCAAGACATACATTCAAGGGGAGGGGCATCAATCCATCCAAAAACATACATCTAATTATACACAAGATTCAAAGAATAACAATCATAATATGAAATTTGTTCAAAAATGGAGTCTCAAGAAACTACATAAGTTTGCTCTCAAGAACAAGAAATCTATTTACCTTAAGATCTTTTTAGACGAAGAAATTGAGGAAAAGAGCATCCAATCCATGGCTACAACCGAAAATAAAACAAAAAATCATAAGCTAAGAGGTTAGAAATATGAAGAAGAAGAAGAAAATTTGGTGAACTTCTCGACCTCCATGAAATCCCGCCTTCTTTTGCCCTAAAAAATGAAGAGATTATATAAATCTGCCTTGGAGTGTCGCTGCGCTCTAGGTAGAAATCGGAGCATAGGTCTCGAGCGCAGCGCGCGTGCCTCCCTTTTCCATCAAAACTCGGAGCATCGTTGCGCTCTCGCCAACACTACTCTCCGCCTTTGAGTGTAGAGCACAGCGTAGCTGCGCTCTCTCTATGCTTGCCCCAGGGATATTTTCATAGTTTTTTCATTTTTGAGCTCTGGGTGCTCGATTTCACTTTCGATAGCTCCAAATCAACCCCGAAATGCCCGTAACACTCCGAGGTGCATAATTTGCTCGAATTCCTATGAAAGTTAGACATTTAAACACATTATACTAAACAAGCACGCGAGATTAGAGACATAAAAATAGCTCTTTTTGAGAGCTATCAAAATCTCACCTTACAACACAACACCTTCTACTTTGATACTTACAATTCACCTCTTAAGGTGTTCACCTCGAAGTTAGCCACCTCCACCTTGAAAAACAACATTTTGGACGCTTACCTAATTCTTTACTAAGCTCTTCCATGCGTCCATCTACGCTTGATTTCCACCACGCATGCATCCAACTAGGTCTACCATGCATCTATCTTGTCCTCTCTTGAGGTATGCTTCTAATGTCACTTTTTAACCCACATGAACTATCCAACACTTAAACAAATTTGCACCTTAGATAGAGTATGCACCCAACTCCTCTTTTACCTTGTTACCAGTACCATGCATCCAACTCCGTATGCTTGCATCTTGGCCTAAGTGTTTTTCCTTTAACTAAGATAGATTGCTCAACACTGCCAAAATTTCACCCATAATCAAGCTATGCGTTCAACTTCCTTGCTTTGGCCTAAATGTCACCTTTCAACTAGCATAAGTTGTCCAACACTTAGCAAAAAGCTTGGCGAGACAAAGACCATACATCTATAATGGCCCTCACCATACGTCCAAAACCTTAACATCCTCGTGGGGCATGTATTCAACGTTAGTTTAAAGGTAGATTAATCACAAACAATTAATTCTTAAATTAATTTCAAACAGTTTTTTTGTTTTCTTTTCAAACAGATTTTCGGTTTTCTTTTCTTTTACTTCCCAACGTTGTTCTGCATAGACGCTCTTGCTTAATCACTTTATTTGTTTCATTTACACTGTCAACTCAAAACAGCCAACGACATTAATTATTCTGTTAGAAATGAAGTCTTATTTATCGTGGTTGTACTATGTATATAATCAAATAAGAAAGGGCAGAAAATAGTGGGAGATAAAATAAATAAATAAAAATATGTGACATACCTTTTGTTCCACTGTAGATAAAATTTCAAAGAATGAAAGTCATAATATGTGTAATAGAACAAAAGTGTTTTTGGCTTGAATAGTGAGGTTATTAAGAATGATTCCTATGTTTAGTGTTGGAGAAAATAGAGAAGAGGAAGGTTTAGATCTTAAACAATGAAAGATCAAAAGTCTTAACAAAATAACAAATCTTCTTTAATCAAATAAAGAAAGGGCATAAATTTGTGGGAAATAAAATAAATGAAAATAAAATGTGTAACATACCTTTTGTTCCCCTATAGATAAGATTTCAAAGGACGAAAGTAGTAAGATGCCAAATAAAACATGTGTTATTTGGCTCGAACATTAGTGTTGAGAAAATAATGAAAAGGAAGATTTTGAGCTTAACAGCATATCAAAAGTTTAAACAAAACAACAATTTTTCTATAAACATTACATCTAAAAAAAAATTAAAAACTCGGTAATATCCAAAGTTATTATAAATATTAGAGCAAATTAGATGTCCATTATATAAATATGCTTAGTGGCTAAAGACCATGTGTCTACTAAAGGCACATCCTTTTGTGGCCATGAAATATCACTACCTACTTGCCAAATTGCCTATAAATAGAGATTTTTTGTAGATATTGTAACACACACATTGGAGAGAAAATAAGAGAAAAGATTGGTGTTGAGAAATTTCAAAAAATTCCACTTTCTTTATTTTAGTTTATTTTAAGTTTATTTTATTTAATTTAGTTGTTTTAATTACTTTTATATTATTTAATTATTTAATTATTTAATTATTTTAATATTATAATTTCTCGGTTTTCGTGCTCCCGTTTTTCCGTCATTTTGCTCCTCAATTTTACAACACGTTATCAGCACGAGTTCTTGCCGTTTTCCCGTTGAAGGTAGGTTCTAAAGGTATGTCATTTTTCTCTTTATTATAATTAGTAAATTAAACGTTGTTTTGCATGTTTAATATATATTAAATTGCTAATATAAATATAATTCTTTGTGATAATGTTATCATGGCAAATCTTACAAAAATAGAATTTGCAGCCCTTAACTATTTTTGTAAGATTTGCCATGATAACATTATCACAAAGAATTATATTTACAAAAATAATTATTTGTCATGGGTGCTTGATGCTGAAATACATCTCAATGTCATGAACCTGGGAGAAACAATTAAGGAAGAAAATGCAACATCCATTCAGGAAAAAGCAAAAGCTATGATTTTCCTTCGCCATCATCTTCACAAGGGATTGAACATGGAATATTTAACAATAAAAGATCCCTGTATCTTGTGGAAGAATTTAAAACAGAGATATGATCATCAGAAAACAATCATTCTTCCTCAAGCTCGTTATGGATGAATGCATTTGAGGCTCCAAGATTTCAAATCAGTAAGTGATTACAACTTCGCTTTATTTAAAATCAGTTCAAAATTATTGTTGTGCGGAGAGAAAATTACTGATGTAGATATGTTGGAGAAGACATTTTCTACATTTCATGCCTCGAATATGCTCCTGCAGCAACAATATCGAGAGAAAGGTTTTAAACAATATTCTGAATTAATTTCATGTCTTCTCGTGGCTGAACAAAATAATAAGCTATTAATGAAGAACCATGAATGTCAACCAACTGGAACAACACCATTCCCTAAAGTGAATGCTGTAAATTTTAATAATCGTGGTCAAGGTTGTGGTCGTGGTCGTGACCGTGGCAAAGGAATAAATGGTTATTATTTTTGTGGTGGTCATTCTAATCATCCAAATTTCAAAAGAACCACCCGAAATGATGATCATAAAGGAAAAGCTCCACAAGATAAAAATTCAAAAGATGATGAGCATAAATGCTTCCGATGCGGGATGACTGGGCACTGGTCTCATGTTTGTCGTACATCAAAATACCTAGTTGATCTCTATCAAGCTTCCCTAAATGAAAAAGGGAAAAATATGGAAGCAAATTTTGCATACCAGGATAATGATATATTTGAACAATCCAACATGACAAATTTGGATGTGGCGGACTTCTTTGAATCTCCTGAAGAGAAAGTCAGCACAAATGATGACATAGCAAGTGTTTCTTTTGATTTTGAGAATATGTAGAATTGTTTTATCTATCTTTCATATTTTTTTAGTTAAACCTTGTATTACAAGTTTTGTTTTCTTATTGTAATTATCTTGTTTAAATGAAGAATTATGGACAATTTTCATATATTGAGTGACTCAAAAATGAGGAATGAAGATCTATGTCTAGCAGACTGTGCAACTACAGATACAATACTTACAAATAAAAAATATTTTTCCAAATTGACAATGCTAGAAGCAAAAGTCAATACAATATTAGGTTATGCAAACCTGATTGAAGGATTTGGAAAAGCAAATATTATTTTGCCTAGAGGAACAAAATTTACAATTAACAATGCATTGTTTTCTAGTCAATCAAAGAGAAATCTATTAAGTTTTAAAGATATACGTTGCAATGGTTATCATATTGGGACTGATAGGATAAATGAGATAGAATATCTTTATATCATATCTCTTTTCTCACATGAAAAACGCATATTGGAAAAGTTGCCTACTTTATCTTCTGGATTATATTATACTCATATACGAGTCATTGAAACATATGCAACAATGAACCTGAAGTATATGAATCCAAATATATTTATAATTTGACATGACCGGTTGGGTCATCCAGGATCTATAATGATAAGAAGAATCATTGAAAATTCAAATGGACATCCATTGAAGAACCAAAAGATTCTTCAATCTAATGAATTATTATGTGATGCTTGCTCTCAAGGCAAATTAATAATTAGACCATCACCAACTAAAGTAGGAACCAAATCACCTACATTTTTTGAACGAATTCATGGTGATATATGTGGACCTATTAACCCACCAAGTGGACCATTTAAATGCTTTATGGTATTAATAGACGCATCCAGTAGATGACCACACGTGTCCTCATAATCAAGTCGAAACCTTGCATTTGCAAGATTACTTGCTCAAATAATTAAGTTAAGAGCACAATTTCCTGATTATACAATTAAGACCATCCATCTTGATAATGCTGGTGAATTTACATCCTAAACTTTCGATAATTATTGTATGACAATTGGGATAAATGTTGAACATCCTGTAGCTCATGTTCATACACAAAATGGTTTAGCAGAATCATTTATAAAACGTTTGCAATTAATTGCTAGACCATTACTTATGATAGCTAAGCTTCCTACATCTGTATGGGGACATGCTATTTTGCATGTTGCGTCACTTGCACGCATTATGCCAGTAGCTTATCATAAATACTCACCATTACAATTAGCTTATGGCTAAGAGCCAAATATTTCCCATCTAAGAATTTTTGGATGTGTAGTATATGTTCCAAATGCTCCACCACAATGTACTAAGTTGGGTCCTGAAAGGAAGTTAGGAATATACGTTGGATATGATTCCCCATCAATTATTAAATATCTTGAACCCCTGACGGGTGATGCATTTACTGCACGATTTGCTGATTGTCATTTTAATGAGACAAAATTTCCAACATTAGGGGGAGGAATTAAGAAGTTGGAAAAGGAAATTGCATGGAATGCATCATTATTGTCTCATTTAGATCCTCGTACAAATCAATGTGAACTTGAAGTCCAGAAAATAATTCATTTGCAAAATATAGCAAATCAATTATCAGATGCATTTATAGATGCAAAGAAAGTAACTAAATCACATATACTCGTTGCAAATGTTTCGTCAAAAATTGATATCCCAACACAACAAGTTGTCACTAATGAATCTGTAACACGCCAGAAGCGTGGTAGACCAGTGCGTTCCAAAGATAAAAATTCTCGGAAAAGAAAAATAAACGATAATAAAAAAGACTTGGTTGAAGATGTAAATATCCACGAAGAAACCCTGGACATGACTAATAATACAATTAGTGAAGAAGGTGAAATACCTAAAGATAATAATGAAATTTCAATAAATTATGTCATGACAGGGAAAAGATGGAACCGAACTCATGTAATTATTGATAACATTTTTGCATATAATGTTGCACTTGATATTATATCTGAAAATGAGAATTCTGAACCAAAATCTATTAAAGAATGTTGACATAGAAATGATTGGTTTCGGTGGAAAGAAGCAATCGAGGCAGAATTAAACTCACTTTCAAAACGCCAAGTTTTTAGACCAGTAGTCCGGACACCAGAAGATGTCAAACTTGTGGGATACAAATGGGTATTTATGAGAAAAAGAAATGAAAATAATGAGATCACAAGATATAGAGCAAGACTAGTTGCACAAGGTTTTTCCCAAAGACAGTATTGATTATGAGGAGACATATTCTCCAGTGGTGGATACAATTACATTAAGATATTTAATTGGTCTGACTGTGTATGAAAATTTGGACATGTATCTTATGGATGTTGTCACAACATATTTATATGGATCTCTAGATAATGACATTTATATGAGAATCCCAGAAGGATTTAAGATACCTGAAATACATAAAGCAAGTTCTTGAGAACTATATTCAATAAAGTTACAGAAATCACTATATGGATTAAAAAAATCAGAACGAATGTGGTATAATTCCCTGAGTGGATATTTGTTGAAAGAAGGATGTCAAAATAATCCAATGTGTCCATGTGTTTTCATAAAGAAATCACAATCAGGATTTGCTATTATATCTGTCACACTCTACTTGTAAAACCAATGCGTTGAAGAGCCTATAAAGAAAAGAAGTAAGAGACCATGTTGGATGCATGGTCAGGACTAAGGTAACGCATAATAAAGGTAGACACATAAGAAGTAACCCGAGAGCTTGAAGGGAAAGAAGTGAAATGCATAGGAGGTAACTATGAAGAAGATGTAAGCATTGGCTTAAGTAGGACGTATGAGAAAGGACTAAAGTTGAATAGTGATGCGTTGAAAGGAAATTTAAAAGAAGGATAAAACGCATAAGGTAGAATCAAGGAGAGATACTATTATAATTTAAGGTAAACGCATGACTTCCATTAAGGAAGATTTTGGAATTGGATGAGTTAGAAGGTTGAGAAGTAAGCCTATAGGAAGGAGGCTGGAGATGGATATATGATGAGATTTATCGTTGAGAAAATGGCTCACATTAGGAAGAGTTGGAAGTATAACATTGGATTACAGCACAAGAACGCATAAAGGAATAATCAAGGAATCCTCAAGGATAGAAGGAAGGTCATGGACGCAGAACGAAGTAAAGGTAAACGCAAAGAGTGCAAACGTATAAAGGAAGGTCTTGAGTTGGATTTTGTAGCTAAGACTTGACATAAGGGAAGAAAGTTAGACGCATGGTATTATGCGGTAAGGTACAAACTCATAGTAGTGTGCGTTTGAGATATTGACGCCTAGTAATATGCGATGAAGAAATGGGATCAAAGGTAGTATGGCCGAGAGTAAAGAAAGAGAGTAAAGAAGCAAAAATTTGGAAGAGGATTTTATGAACGCATAGGGAACACTATGTTGAAGGAATAGTTTATATATTAGAGTAAGTTGGACACATAAGATGAGCTGGTAAAGGTTGCATGGGTTTATTTGGACTTAACATCTCATAAGGAGTAAGTGTCGGGTTGCATGTCGGATGTGTCATGCAGCGTGACAGGTGGTAAACAAGTGGCAAAAAGAGAGGAAAAGTTGGATTCATCCCCAAAACTATAAATAGGGCCTTGAAAGTAAGGGAGCGGGGGATGATCAGAAGATTCTGAGTTCTTGAGAGAAAGGGGAGAGAGAAGGCAGAAGGAGGAATCCTTGCGTCCGTAGTAGAAATCTACGGCCGAGAGAGAACATATTCTTAACTTAGCTACCTTGCGATTAAACAATTATCTTGCGTTTAAGGGATCAGCCTTGCGTTTAAGATGAACTCTACGTTCAAGGTGAACGATGCGTTCAAGTTGGACATTGCGTCCAAGAGAGGTCGACGCATCCAAAAGGGAAGCCAGAAGATTTATTAGTTAAGTTGCTTTCTGCGTTAACTGTCAACCTTGTGTTCAAGGACCAAGGTTGCGTCCAACCGAGCTAACAGAGGAATATAAAGCCTTGCGTTCCAAAGGTAGAACGCTGCGTCCAAGAAGCTCGGGAAAGAGAAAATAGAGGGAAAGAAGAGGAACTATTCTTGAGCAAGTATAATGTGAGTTAACACTAATGTTTTCCAAAATATGAATGCGTTCTCTATAATTAATATCATTGGTTTTGTAATATGAATATGAATTCATAAGTTTTCAACGAATAGTGCATGCATTTTTATTTGAAAAACATTTGAGTATGCAAACGCATGGTGATTGATAATATATGATTTCATGATTTTACTAAAAAGCATGATGTTTGATGACATATGATTTCATGAAAGATTTGGAAATAAACTTATTGAAAGACATGCTGTTTGATATTATATGATGTTTCCAAAACATATTGTGTATTTTATAAAACTTTAAAAAGACACCCGAGGCTCAGGGACTTGGAGAAGGCCAAAGGGTAGCCGGGATATAGAAAAAGGTACTCAATGCTAAGGGACTCGTGGAAGGCAAATGGGTAACCTGAATATGAATATAGAAAAAAGTACCCAATGCTGATGGACTCGTAGAAGGCAAATGGGTAACCTGGATATGGAAATGGGACCCCAATGCTCAGGGACTTGGAGAAGGCATTGTGGGCAGCCCGGATTATAATACCTATGTACACATAGAGGAATATATGACGCTGAGGTGTTGAGATTACTCCACACAGCTAAAGATAATCGACGTTGAGTAGCGTAGAGCATCGCTCTGCCTCAACTAGGGAGAAATGATTTTGAAATGAATGAGATTTTGAGTATTTACTCTAAAACAAATATGCATGATTTAACAATGGTTTTTTAGCATATTTTAATATGATTTGAATTGTTATATTTTATGCGAGTTTGAAAATGTTTAGTTGAAGTAAGTTATTTTCAAAACTATTACTCACTGAGCTGTTAGCTCATCCTTTCATATGTTTTCCATTTTTCAGGTAGCATAACAGTTTCCGTTGCCGATCGAAGTCGAGGTTTGTCAAAAGATTAATGGTATCATCGTCCTAGGAAGGGTAGTTAAATGGGAAATAAGGTAAGTTTAACAGTGGGAATCGACAGGGAAGTCGTTGACTACTGTACTCACACTCCGTCTCGGGCTACGGGAGGGTAGTTCGAGGTGGGGTGTGACAATATCTGTATATGTTGATGACCTAAATATAATTGAAACTCCTGAAGAGCTTTCAAAGGCAATAGAATATCTTAAGAAAGAATTTGAGATGAAAGATCTCGGAAAAACAAAATTTTGCCTTGGATTGCAAATTGAGCATTTAGCAGACGGGAATTTTGTTCATCAGTCAACCTATACAGGAAAAATTTTAAAAAGATTATATATAGACAAAGCACATCCATTAAACATTCCAATGGAAGTTCGTTCACTAGATGTGAAGAAAGACATATTTCGACCTCGAGATAATAATGAAGAACTTCTTGGTCCTGAAGTACCATATGTTAGTGCAATTGGTGCACTTATGTATCTTGCTAAAAATACAAGACCAGATATTGCATTTTCAGTAAATTTATTAGCTAGATATAGTTCTTCTCCAACAAAAAGACATTGGAATGGAATTAAGCATATACTCCGTTATCTCCGAGGAACGATCGATGTGTGTTTGTTTTATTCAAATAAATCAAATTTTGACTTAGTTGGTAATGCAGATTCTGGATATTTATCTGATCCACACAAAGCTAGATCTCAAACAGGTTATCTGTTCACTTGTGGAGGAACTGCTATATCTTGGCGATCAGTGAAACAGACCATAACAGCTACTTTCTCAAATCATGCTGAAATTCTTGCAATTCATGAAGCTAGTAGAGAATGTGTATGGCTAAGATCAATGACTCAACACATTCGTGAAACATGTGGCTTGTCTTCTAGTAAAAATCCTCCAACAACATTATACGAAGACAACACAGCATGTATAGCCCAAATCAAAGGAGGATTTATTAAAGGAGATAGAACAAAACATATTTCACCAAAGCTTTTTACACTCATGATCTTGAAGAAAATGACGACATCACTGTACAACAAATTTGTTCGAGGGATAACTTGGCAAACTTATTTACAAAATCATTACCAACTGCAACTTTTGAAAAATTGGTGTAGAACATTGGAATGCGGCGACTCAGAGATCTCAAATGATGTTCCTATGAGGGGGAGCAAATGTATTGTATTCTTTCAGAAGTATTAGATTATATGAAATATGTACTTTTTTTCCTTCACTAGGATTTTTTCCCATTGAGTTTTTTCCTAGTAAGGTTTTAACGAGGCATATATATATATATAATGGGCATCTAAGGGGGAGTATTATAAGTATTAGAGCAAATTAGATGTCCATTATATAAATATGCTTAGTGGCTAAAGGCCATGTATCTACTAAAGACACATCCTTTGTGGCCATAAAATGCCACTATCTACTTGCCAAATTGCCTATAAATAGAGGCTTTTTGTGGATATTGTAACACACACATTGGAGAGAAAATAAGAGAAAAGATTGGTGTTGAGAAATTTCATAAAATTCCACTTTCTTTATTTTAGTTTATTTTATTTAATTTATTTGTTTTAATTACTTTTATATTATTTAATTATTTAATTATTTTAATATTATAATTTCTCGATTTTCATGCTCTCATTTTTCCGTCATTTTGCTCCTCAATTTTACAACAAAAGTGATATTGTAAGTATGTTTATTGAAGAAAAAAACTTGGTGGTGTAGTCCATCTATCTATTATATGACTCTTACTTCACTCATTTAAAAGTTACTACATGACAAGTTATCGCATGACAATTAATGCATGACAATTTATTTTGTTGCATATGTAGAAGAAGGAAAATATAAAACTTAAATGTAGCCTAGATGCACTTAAATATTACTCCATATTGACATTTTAACTACTAAAGAAAGGTTTGTATCTTTTCAATTGCAAAAGTAGCCAAATGCAATTGACATGTCATTTCATCCATGTCAAAAGTAGACTCCATTTATTATTTTTGTTTGACTCCATTTTATTATTTCTATATTTGTTTATTTGTGTTCTGCATCTGTATTGACACATATAATCTATTTCAAGATCAACAAAAAAAGTAAACTGAAAACTGATTGAGAAATGAAAGATGCTCAATCAATTGCGTTTAAAAATTGTATCATTACTATTATCGTTACCATAATGTTACTATTTTAAAGGAAAAATTATAATTTTTAACACATAAACTCAATTCATATTACGTTACTATTATCGTTTTGACTCTAACTCTAATTATATCGAGGCTGAAATATGATATAAAAAAAGAAAAACAAACCAATTAAATTTAAAATTCAAACTCATCACAATTAAACCTTCAATAAAAAAGTTCAATTATGATAGATCAACTAGACCCATTTTCATTTCTCGATTAAATTCAAATGCACCCTAAACTGTGTGTATATATATTTTTTTCCTTTTAATTGATTAATGAGTTAATTATATAAAATGAAACAGCATTTAGGTTTGGATTTAAAAAGGAAAAGGCATGTTCATCGAGAACCCCAATCCCCTTAATTCTCTTCTTCTCCCCGCTCCTCGCACCATGAAATTCATCTTCCAAGCTGGATGTCTTCGATCCCCTACCTCTCCTTCTTCCCCACAGATCCGCCGCTCATCATGTTAGCCGCCGCCTCTTCCTGGCTTCATTCCAGCCGGAGCCGGAGCCGTAGCCGCTTTCTCTTTCTCTTGGTTTGTTCCCCTCTCTTCATTCCCATTTTCTGCGCTACTTTCCCCTTCATCTTTGCCATAGATCTCTGCATCCGCCTTGCTCGTCACAGGAGAAGGATATATCTTCACGATTCACCAGAAATCGAACGCTTGCAGGAATGTGAGGAAGGCGGCTGCAGACCACCGCTTCCGGAGCAGATTGGCGGTGACAGTGGGGAGGAGATCGGCTTATTACAGAGGTACTTGGATGATCAGCTACTGCTCGTTCGTTCTGTTTATGAATGTGCTGATTGTAGCGACCACTTAAATGGGGATCCTCCATTTTGTAACATTAAAAATAGTAATTTGACTCCACTATTAGGTTGATAACAATTCACCGTTGTATTTTTAGTTTTTGTTGTTAGTTATTTATAGGCTGAACTCTCAAATAACAGAACAACTAACTTGTAGATACTAATGAACAAACTATTAAACAGAAAATAAACAATCTGAAATACATTAGAAAGATAACACTCCTAGTACAAGTTTGACACCTAAGAACAGTAGGAAAGGAAAATATTGCTGTATTAGCAGGGATTGTGAAAACGCTGGCTTAGGTACACAAGATGCCAAGTGAGAGCCATGAGAGTGAGGAGGTTTAACAAGGAGGAATATGAATTGAGCTTCTTTAGCCTTTTACTCAACCCCTTGATTCTGGATTTCACCACCTCTAAGTCGACTTGTGTGGGTGTGGTGGTTGTCATTGCTGGGGGAGTATCATTCACATTCCGAGGTTCAGTGGCTATGTCCTCAATTCCTCTTCCTTCTTCCTTTTCAAGCTTTAATCTCTCAAACATTACCTTGGTGGCTCTAGGCTCCATGTAGAGAGAATTGGCAAAGATCATCAGAAGTGCAGCCACAAGTACATATCCTTGTAGCACTTGAGCAGTTTTTGGAATTGGAAACATCCAGTGTGTGTGGCTGAAAAGATGGCCTAATAAGGCCATCCCAATGGAGGAAGCCATGGCCCTAAAATACACAGGATATATCTTGCTCTGTACCACTGCCAACTGCTGCCTTGGCAGCACACTCGCCAGCACATAGCTAGAGATGAAGGTATTCCACACACCCATTCCCAAAGCCATAGCAAATCCCAACAGACCCAACACATCCATCGCCCGCGACTGTACCGAACCCAAGTACCTAAATGAATCCTTTATTAGCATTACTCCTCTATCAACTGTATTCATCAGATTCTCCTTAAGCTTGTTTCCCCCAGTTTTAATTTTCTCTGCAGTTTCTCTTGCTTCTCTCCCTATCTCCATTGCCAGCCGTTCTTCTCTTGCTTTGGCTTCTTTCAATGTTTCCTTTGCACCCTCTTTCAATTCATGTGCTTTCTCTGTGAACAACGTTCCCATGTGGTGGGATTTGTCTGAAACCGTCTCTTTGGCTTCATCGAATGCGTCGTGGGCCTCCTGCGCCGTCTCCGAAACCGTTGCTTTAGCTTTCTCTACAACATTGGCTATCTTATGCTTACATTTTCCGAAGGCATCGCAAATAAGATCTTTGGTGCTGTGCCTTTCCGAATCTTGGACGGGTTCGGAAGAGAAGGAAACCTTAGTATTGTGTTGACCTTGGTTGTCGTACTGGACCACAACCACTCGGTGGCCTTCTTTAACAATAACATCTTGCGAAGGAGAAGGAGAAGGAGAAGACCACAGTCCCGCCGCAGTTAAAGTAGTGATGATGAGACACAAAGCGAATAGGTTGGTCATCTTCAAATTAAGATGTGGATGAACACCAAAATACATTTATAAAGACACAAATGACGCGTAGTGTGTATAGAGAGACAAATGTTTGCATATTACATTTCAACGTTTGCAATTAAGTAAGAACAATAAGACTTTTGGTTTCTGCTCCCCCTTACGTGTCTCAGCAAACCTTTGACACGTTGCTATTTCTTTATACTGAAAATAACAAACTGATCGTCGTGGCTAAGGCGGCAACGAAAGGATTAAAGAATACAAAAGCAGCAATGGATATTTAGTTTAGGGCTGGAAAGAAAATATCACTCACAAATACCCAATTAAAGTTGTTGGACGCATTGGCGATAATGGAAGGAAGGCCTTACAAGCAAACGCTGTAAATTATAATATTACCCTTATGCTTATCAGTGCATCTCTCCCTCTCTCCTATAACTTCTGGCAAATTACCCAAAATGACCCTAACTCAAAACCTTCTATAGAAATGAGCATTTACCCTTATATTACCAAAATTTCAAATACCATAAATTTGATCGTATCTCTCTCAAATATCATCAATTTGATCCTATTTCTCTCGATATAACTTAGTTTTACTAAATGACCATATGTTTTTCGTACGTATTTTTTATTCTTTCTAAGCATGCTCATAAACAGAACAAAAAAAATTGAATGATCTTCTAATAACTTTAATACTTTAAAAGTTGAAAGGATCTAAGTTTAAATTTTGTGAGTCCATTTAAAAGTCAAGGTGCTTTAACATTTTGCTCAATAAACACAAAAACACATGATAACGACTAATCGTTTAGTTAAAATAAAGTTGTATCGATAGAGATATGACCAAAAACAAAATAACACAATAAGAGCCATGTGACTGCACACTTTAGTGATACACATACAGTCACTATATTTGGGAGAATAGTTTAAATTGTAGGCCTTATAAATGAGAGCATGCTATATGTAGCAAAAAATACAAATACTTACTCCTCAACCTTCACTAAGATGTTCAAAAAACCCGACAACTCGAACTACCTAAACTATCAATCCCAAAATGTAAGGGTTGGGTGGGTTGGGGGTTGCTAGAGAAAATTTGGCCCAACCTCTCTCTCTCTATATATATATTGGCTAACTTATCCTGGGGACACTAGTTGAGTTTCATGTCCTAAAACTCGTAGTTTGAACGAAAATATCATCTCATCGGAGAAATTGTGCAGAAAGGAGACGTAATCGTCAAACAAATTGCGTTCAACATTGTTGATCCGTTTACAAAGGCCCTCACAGCTAAAGTGTTTGAGGGTACCTTGTGAGTCTAGGACTTCGAGTTATGTAAACTATGACAGGTGGGAGAAAGTTACTGGGTATCCGATGCCCTAGTTTATTGTATTTATATGCTTTTCTCTGTAAACTTAACATTATGTACATTTACTCACTAGAGTTTTTAGTCCAAGTGGGAGTTTGTTGGGTTTTATTCTAAAACTCGTAGTTTGTAAATTTTGAAACTTATTCTCAATAAAGTTACTATCGAGATTTATTTAATAAAGTTGTTATTGAATATATGAATTGTATTTATTAAATCCAATAAACTAAGAACTCCTGGCTATAGGTTGAATACTTAGACTTTATGGTTAGACATAAAGGTGGATCAAATTTAGGTAATAGCCAAAACTGTAGAATGACTAACTTATCCTGGGGACACTATGGATACGACCCACTTTGTATTTGATACAAACCATGTGATCCTATATCGTTCATGTAGAAACATGTGAGTGAGGACATTCTATACAATGAGTTTGCATAAGACCAGACCATGAAATAATCACTTTTACTTTATAACACCGTTTACTGTTAAAAAAAATGATTATTTCAAACTTGATGACCTAGGTAACTCGATCTTAATCTTGAGTTAACTATTGAACTACTATTTGTTTGACATTATCCTTTAATCTGCATGAGTGAGAGTGACCCGTGTTCGCTGACTCAATATGCCTCCCATTTTAGGGATAAGATCAGATAGATAGTTGGGGACCTAGTTCTGCAAGATGCATGAGATTATCCTTTAATCTACATGAGTGAGAGTGGCCCGTGTTCGCTGACTCAATACGCCTCCCATTTTAGGGATAAGATCAGACAGATAGCTGGGGACATAGTCCTGCAAGATGGAATTCACTCCTACCTATTTCTAGGTTAGTAGATAAGTTGTTCCCTCAAGTACTGACTCCGGGACTTAAACAAGGGGCCTCACCCTCTCATTGGCCCGAGAGGGATTAGGTTTGGTGGTTGGACCATACACTAATTGTTCATTAGAGGATTAGTGAGACTTAAGGAACGAGATATAATTACAGGGGTAACATGGTAATTTTGACCCAACTATAATTATGAACAACTTGTGAATGACCGATTTACTTATTATGGTTATATCAAATGGACAAAAATATATCTACAGTGAGGAGAGTGCAGCTATTCGACTTTAGTGGGGTGTCCTGGTAGTTAACGAACGTTAGTTAACTAAGTTAAAGGGTTTAGTCGGGTAATTTCAGATCGTTGGAGTTCATAATCTGTAGGTTCATTAGATCCCCTTGTTAGCTCATGGACTAAATCTTAGAACAGTGTGTTGAAAGGATTTGAATCGTTCTAATTCAGTTGAGGAGCAAATTTTACCGTTTGATCGTTTAATTGTGAATTAGACAAAATTGGAGAGTTGGAAATATTTAAATGTGATTTAAATATTAGTCAGATGAATAAAGATTTATCGGATTGGAAATTATCAGGATAAGTGGATAAATAATTAATTTAATATTACATATTAATTTAATATAATAAATTAATTAATTAAATTAATTTTATTTAAAATTGATTTTTAGAAATTAATATTAAATTGAAAATCTATTTTTGAAATTGAAAAACAAATTCAATTTTGGAAATTGAATTTGGGATTTCTCCACTATGCATGTGGAAGTAGGATGTGTGTTTCATGCAAGGTTCATCATTTCCTTCTTCTTCCACCTCCAAATTGAGTGAGTTAATCAACAAAATTGTTGTTTTCATGCATGCCAATTTGATTTGCATGCTTACTTCTTTAAATAGAAGAAAAGAATTGAAGAGAATAGTTGTGCTTTGAAATTCTCTCCTACTCAAAATTCTCAAAACTAGTGTGTTCTTCACCAAGTTGCTCCAAATTCAACTCAATTTGGATCCCACAATCCGTTCTAAGGCTAGAGAATAACAAGGAAGACTCTTGTGGTGGTTCACGAAGTGTTCGTGATCAGAAATTTAAAGGGATTTGATTCGATTTTGAGCTACAACAATTAAGTGTTCTTTCGCTATTTTTTGGTTTTAAAACAAGCATGTTTAATCTTCAAAACGGATGTAATTAGAGTGCTGTAGATCCTAATTGTTTCCGCTATTATGTTGCTAACTCCTTTATATATATATATATATATTTCTGAGAAATTATTATAAATAGAAAAAATATTAAACTAGTTACAAATATAGAATTTTTTTTGTCTATCAGCAATGGATCGCAATAGAATTCTATCGCAATCTAAATAGAAGTCTATCATTGTCTATCGATGATAGATAGTGAATTTTTTATATATTTGTAAATAGTTTTGCTCATTTTGCTATATTTGAAAAGAATCCTATATTTCTCTTCGTTTAAAGTTTGATTACTTTGTATTCATGAATTTGTGAATTTTTAACGTTTTTCTTTTAAAATTGTTATGATATTTGTCTTTGTTTAAAATTTGTAATTATATCATAGATATTTGCTATTTAACATTTGAATTTTATGAGATTTTAGTTATTAGTCACGTGTTGTAGATAAATTACATATGTTTAATTAAAAAGAAAAAAAATAAATTATAACCCAACAACCCAACCCAACCGATCGGTTGGATTAGAGACTTTATTTGAGTTTTTTAGGTTGCCAACCCAAACAAGTTTTGGGTAAGTCCAGAAAACGTCCTACAACCCAACCAAACCAACGTATACCCCTAACCTTCGCCAAATGAATTTTTAGGGTAGTGAATTTAACTTGCACAAAAAAAAAAAAAAAAAAAAACCTTATCATCTTAAACCTAAATGATTTGCTATTTTAGTATCATTAAATATACTGTATTAGAAGAGAACTTGAGCCAATTTATGTAATATCGTGTATTCAAAAACAAGAAAATTGTTGAGAGTGACAAAATATTCAAGGGTTTTAAGTTGGAGGGCATTTTTGTAAATATGCCAAATGGTACGTTAGTAATTAAAGTTTGATGGTAATTTTGAAATTAAGGGCACATCGTCAGACTAAAAAAAATAGAAGAGGAAAAAGTGGTGCTTCAACCGCAACACAAAAACAGTGAGAGAGAAAAATTTCTGCAGTAGAGAGAGAGTAGAAGCGAGAGTCTGAGGTTGTTTCAGAGGTCGTCATCTGTTTGCTCGACGGTAGGTGCGCAGCAGCGTGGGTTCTCCGGTTATGGCATGAGTTGTCTCGATTTGCAGTGAGTTTTTCTGGTCGCACAGATCTCCTGTATTGGGAGTTTTTTCAGGCAGTTGAACTTCAGTTCAGAGGTGGTTTCCAGCGTGTTTGGGTCTTCGTTTCAAAGGACGAATTAGGGCGTGTGGTCTCTCGGTACAATGGGTGTTGGCCGGCGGTAAAGTTAGTGTTTGGCAGAGATTGCTCAGGTGATTAGCCTCGGTCAAGAGGCGATGAAATCGTGGTTACATTCTTCTTGAATGGTTGAATTACAGATTGTTGATTCTTGCAAATTTCTGTAATTTGTAAACTTATTTGCTCATAATAAAATCACTCCAAGCTAGTTCTCAAACTGGATGTAGACCAAATTGGTCGAACCACTATATATTGTGATGTGCTGTTCTTTATTGCTTTCATGTTATTTGCTAGTTATTGTGTTTTGGTTGGGCATTTTTGAGTTTCGTTTATTTTACACGTAGTATCGGAGCCTCATTCAATCCAAAGAAGGAGGGTGTGTGGTAGTGTGTTGTTTTCATATTCTTTGTTAAAGTAGCTTTGTGAAATGTCTTCATTGTTGACATATTTCGAAGTTGTTAAGTTTGATGGAAGTTGTGGTTTCAGGTTATGGAGGAAAAAGATTAAAGCTCTTTTGGTACAACAAAAGGTAGCTAATATCTTAGATGAAAAAGACCTTCTGCCAACAATTACAGAAGCAGAAAAAGGATATGAATGAAATAGCCTATTCGACAATAATTCTCTATCTTTTTGATAGAGTGCTTTGGCTAGTACATGAGGCTACTACTACTGCAAAGTTATGGAAGACTTTGTTTGACAAAGGCCTTGCCAAATAAATTGAATCTAAAAGAGAAGTTTTTTGGATATAAGATGGATCAGAGTAAAGGCTTGGAAGAGAACTTGGATGAATTTCAAAAGATTATTGTTGATCTCAATAACATCGGTGAGAAGATACCTGATGAAAATCAAGCAGTTATTCTTTTGAATTCATTGCCCCAATCGTTTTAAGAAGTTAAGGCAGCTATTAAATATGGTTAGAGATTCTTTGACCTTTGTGTTGGATGCCTTGAGAATTATAAATCTCAATATTAAAAAGAAACGCAAGGATAAAGAGTTACTAATGACCAGAGGAAGAAGTGAGAAAAAGAACTGGAAAGGAAAAGAGACGAGATCCAAGTCGAAACCCAAAAGGAAAGCTTGAAAATGTTTATTGTGTCATAAAGGACATTTTAAGAAACATTGCTTTTTGGATAAAAGCAAGGAAGCATCAGGTAGCAAGCATGCAGGTGGATCTAGTGTAGCGAATGTTACTGATGTGTATGATTTTGCAGAGGTCTTGATGGTGTCCAACAAGGATATTCAAGATTCTTGGTAAATGGATTCAGGGTGCATGTATCACATGACTCCTAATAGGGATCTTCTAATTGACTTTCAGAAAAATGATGGGGTTTAGTTTTGCTTGGTGATAACGGTACTTGTGATGTAAAAAGAACTGGATAAGTTCAAATAGCAACACATGATGTGTTGATCAGAATGCTTACAAATGTAAGGTATGTTCCAGAACTCAAACGAAATCTAATTTCTCTGGGTGAATTAGATAGAGCAGACTATTCTTATAAATTTGAGAAAGGAGCTTTGAAGGTTACCAAGGGTTCTTTGATTAAACTAAAGGGAACCTTGAGGAATGACCTATATGTGTTGGAGGGCACTGCAGTTTCACGTATTGCTACTATTGCATCTAACAAATGGATTGATATGTCTATGTTGTTGTATAGAAGGCTAGCTCATGTAAGTGAAAAAGGTCTACAAGCTCTTTCACAACAAGGCTTGCTTGGAGGAGGAAAATGTTGGGATTTATGTCCTAAATCTTGTAGTCTATGAATTTGTAAATAAATTAATAAATAAAGTATTATTTTAAAAATAATTGTTATTTATTTGCATAACTCAAAATGGAAGAGAACTCCTTCGTCCTAATCTTTTCGATGTTGTTGACAAAGAGGGCAAGATGGTCTTGGAGTATGTCAATAAACTAAGATCCTAGGTTATTTAATGTATCTTGAACAATATGTGATTGACATACAATTGGATCTTGTTCAAGAAACAACCTAAAAGGTCTATAGTATATGGATGAGGTTAGGTGCCTTATCCTAGTAACACTATGGATACGATCCACTTTGTAAGTGTTACAAACGGTTTGATCCAAATCGTTCGTGTAATGACATGTAAGTGGGGGTATCCTATACAGTGAGTCTGTGTCACACCCCGCCCTGAGCCACCCCTCCGTAGCCCGATATGAGGTGTGAGGACATCAAATATCGACCCTCTTGCGATTTCTACTGTCAAACCTTTACCCTTTCCCAATCTAACATGTGCAACTTAGATAGGCATAAAGAAAACTAACTCATATTAAACATGCATAATTTATTATTACAACTGTTTGACAAGTTTGTTTACAAAAGACATGCTCCTAGTTTCTTATTTAAACTGCCACATACAGCTAAGTGCACATTATTCCTTGACATACCTTGACTTCGCACAACAACGAAAACTCGACTGCTACCTGGAAGGAAAAACATAAGAAAAGGATGAGCTTCAATGAAGCCCAGTGAGTGATCGAATAAATTAGGGTTCAATCAATCATTTTGGCATAATAATAATTATAATACTTGTAATAGGAATCATGCACAAGTACATCTACAGCTATATCGAGCTTCATATTCAAACCTCCCTCGTAGGGTTATTCTTAGAATCTACTTTACTGTTGGCACCTTCGGCATAGCATCACCTCTATTTATCATGTTGGCTCACACAGCTCAGCAATCCTGACTGGTTTTTCCGCTAGACCACTCGGCTCAGCTAATCTTATCGTTTCTGTATCCATCTGTCCCCTATATGCACAGTCTTACATTCGAGGCTCAGGAGCTAGGCCTGTCGGCTCGCTGACCATCCTCTTAGAAACTTCTCGTAGGCTTAAGAACTAGGTTCCGACACTCCCTGACCATTCCACGAGGAAATTCCCTCCACAGGCTCAGATACTAGATCTTTTCGATCCTCTGACCATCATATGCGGTGTCGAATCCCAGTCCTAGTCACGACTGTAATCATCAATGCTTTCTCAAGGTCCTTCAGCATTGGAATATAATCTATTCATTGATGCCTTCTCATAATCCTTCAATATCGGAATTAGAACCTAATATCCAACAAAGCTCGATATACAATATACTATATATTCAATAACTTGCCTTAGCATGCATACCATCCTATCATGCTCGATATACTATTCTATACCTCACTATAACACACATAATATTAGAACATCATGTTATCAATAAAATCTCATAAGCATGCTATTATCAAGTATTCATAAGAAATATAATTTAGTTCTCTCGCGAAAGGAAATCAACCACTCACAGAGAAAGTAGCTTCCAAACTTTAGGGTTTCTTCTTCCTCCTTGGTTTCCAAACCTTCTTAACTTCTCCCAAGCTTCTGGGATTGAGATCACAACAACTAGGAAACCTCAGAAATCCTAAAACAGCTCATTGGAATGCCTAAAACTTCCCTTTGAATGCAGAGGACTGATCTTAGACGCAGAGCTGCACAGTCTGGATGCAACACGGCTCAGTTGGATGTCTAGCTTAGCCTTCTGGACGTCTAGGACACCTTTATGGATGCAAACAACTCTTAGTTAGCATGAAGACAACACTTGAACGCCTACCAACCTTCCTTGGATGCAAGCTCTCTCTTCCAACCCTCTTTTTCTCCTTTTTCTCAATGAATTTTTAGATGTTTTGGTAGAATGAGAGCTCCTTCTCCCCCCCTGGTCCTATTTATAGGAGTTTGGAATACATACTTGGTCATCCACCCCTTGTTGCCAAGGTTGACATCTATGCTCCCACATGTCACCATGCATGAGAAGTGTCCATGCGTCCAACCAAGTGTTTCTTTGCATGGCGTTCTTGTCATGCATCCCGACACCTCCTCCTTATGAGGTGTTATGTCCAAATGAAGCCACTTAGCACCAAAAATACTCGACCATGCGCCCAACCTAGCCCCCGGGATAGGGACCATGCGTCCAACTTCCCTCAACCATGCGTCCACGAAGATGCTCCTAGGGTTTGGCTTCTTTTGCCCTCTTTTTTTCTTCTAATCTTCCTATACTTAGCAAAATTTTATTGCCAAAACCCTCCTATGTGTCTACATTTCTTCCAAGAGTCCAACGCTTAGCCAAAATCTTCTCCTTTGAGAGGTATGCGCCAACAAGTCCCGAGGTTCCCACACTTAGCCAAATTTCTACTCATAAAGCTTACTAAGCATGTGGTTTTCCTCCAAATCTCTTAGGTATGTGTCCACCACCTTCTCTTCTTTGATTCATGCGTCCAAGACTTCCATC
Organism: Citrullus mucosospermus; assembly: GCA_030954485.1. Classification (NCBI taxonomy): domain Eukaryota; kingdom Viridiplantae; phylum Streptophyta; class Magnoliopsida; order Cucurbitales; family Cucurbitaceae; genus Citrullus; species Citrullus mucosospermus. The sequence goes on along the minus strand of CM062065.1, from coordinate 10,836,565 downwards.
AAGGCCCCATGGACTCCTTGGTTTCTTACCTATGCGTCCATGGTGTGTCTCCCAAGTCCATGCTTCCAACTTTCCTCTCCTATACATTCCACACCTAACCATTTTCCAATCATCTTTCTAACTATGCGTCCAACCCATCTTTTCCTTCCTTATAGTTGCTTCTCAACTCTCCAAATCATCCCTCACTTAGCCAATTCTTCCTAGAAGAATGACCTATGCGTCCAACCCTAGGTATGGTGAAGTTTCTCTTTCAACTTTGCACCATGCATTTAACCTTCCTTCCCAAGACCTAGGTTTCCTTCCAACACTTCAACACTTAACCAATTTCCTCCGAAAATAGTCACCATGCATCCATACTCACCAACCAAGCGTCCAACATGGTGGTTCTCCCCCCAAGTATGTGTCCAACTCACAACTAGCTCCCAACTATGCTTCCCACTTTTCCTTCTTTAACACTTAGTGAGATTTTCTCTTTTTTTCCCAAGCTATGGTTCCAAGTCTAGATTTCTCATAGCATAGTTGAGTTCTCCAAGCATAGTTGTGACACGTAGAAGGTTTCCTTAGCTCATAGGTCACCTTGTCGTCCAAGATTTGAAAATCACTTAATGTGGTTTTCTTCCAAACTCACCTATGGCTTACTCTTAACCCAAAACTCAAGTTGGCACAAACTCTTTCCTTTCTCCTTACCATCTCAATGCCTAGTGTTCTCTTTACTGGCCAAAATTTGGCTAACTTCAGAAGCCAGATGTTCTGTCTCAAAATTTTTCTAACTCTATAGGCTTGTGATCCAAGTTTACACCCTTTACCCTAGTTTCTTCTCTTTATGTCTTTCAAGTAACTAGGTCAAAGGTTAAAGTGTCACAGTCTGTATAAGACTGGACCACGAAATTAAATCTCTTTGTAACTCTGTTAAATGAAGGGTTTTATAGTTCAAATGAAAACCATGTAACTTGATCTCAATCCTGAATGAGTTATAAACTCTTGCTCATAAGAATCGTTCTTTGATTTGTATGGGTGAGAGTGGTCTTAGTTGCCGACTTATAACTTCATAAGATGGAATTCACTCCTTCCTAACTCGATGGAAAGTAGATAGGTTGTTCTCTCAAGTGTTGATTTCGGGTCTTGAACAATAAAGTCTTACCCTTTCACTGGCCTGAGAGGGATTTTGTTTATGGTTGGACCATAAATAGAATTGTTCATTAGAGGATCAGTGGTACTTAAGGTGCAAGAGGTAATTACAGGGGTAAAACAGTAATTTGACCTAACTGTAATTACAAATACATTATGAAGTATTGACTTACAAAATATGGTTAAATCAATGGACACATAAATATACCACAGTTCATAAGAGTGCAGCTATAGGTCTTTAGTGGTATGCCCCATGGTTAATGAATGTTGATTAATATAATAAAAGAATTTAATTTATTAATCTCGGATCATTGGAGCTTATAACTGTAGGTCCATTAGGTCTCTCTAGTAACTCGCAACGGGTCAAAACAAGAAAATTAACCGATGACAGAATTCGAGTGATCAAATTAATCAAGGGAATTAATTGTATATGATGTAATTAACACTATGTATGAGATACATCATAATATAAAGTTTATAATATGAGAAAAAAACTTTATAATATGAGAATATTAATATTTGAATATGATTTAAATATTAAATTAATATGAATTGGATTCATATTAAAACTATAGGTTATGAGAGTACATGTGTATTATGACACATTGAATCAAATATATGATATTTGATTTCTTTTAATTAATTAAATAAGATTTCATTAATTAAATGGTTATTTAATTCATATTTAATTATTATATAAATTAATTGAATTTGAGTTTATTAATTTATATTAATTAATTAAATAAAATTAACTCTCTCGCAATGCAGGTGAGTGGGGAGGGAAGTTACCAACTTTCCTCATTTTAAATTGAGATGGGATCTCAATTTACTTTTTATGTGAAAAATACAGAAATAAGCTCTCTCTTACATTTTACTCTCAAAGAAAGAATTCTTTACTTTTTTTCCTCTCTTTCACAAGGTTCCCAAAAACCTCAATTTAAGAGTATACCAAGGTGGTGTTCTTTCCAAAAGTGTGATTGTTACCTTAAGGATAGGATTTTTCACACCCCTTTCCAAGTTACCCTATTAACCTAAGAAAGGAGGTGAGGATAGCAGACATCGACCCTTTTACGACATCAATTGTCAACCTATACTCTTTTTCCTTACTTTTTTACTTAACATGCATAGTGTAAATAATCATATAGAATGATTTAAATTATGGAGCAACTTTAAGTTTGTTTACAACATAACATGTTCACAATTTATATTCAACCCTAACTCAATGCACCATAGCTATGATATGGCAGACCTCGACTTCGCATAGCAACAGGAACTCTTTTGAGCTTACAAAGAGCTTACAAAGCCTAGTGAGTGGTCAACAAATAACGAGGGTACACACGACCCTTCCATAGCTTCTTATCATAAATAAAATCATAAAGATATAATCGTACATAATCAAGGTTATCTACTCAAATCTCACCTACGAAGCTTATACCGTATCGTATTTTACTCTGCTGGCACTCTCTGGCTCAACAATTGAATCTGTTCCCTATGTGCGCATAGACTTACCTCTAAGGAATCAGAAACTAGACCGCTCAATCCTCTGACCATCAAACAAGAGATACTTCCCACAGGATTAGGAACTAGGTTTCTAACAACCCTCTGACCATACCGTGAGGTTTTAACCCCGATACAGGATCAGAAACTAGATCCTCAAATCCTCTGACCATCATGTGCAGTCTTTAGCTTCCTTATCAAGCATTCACAAACGCATAAGCATAGCACATATCTTAACTTATAATGAAATCACAATATTACTAAAGGAAATAAACTAGTAACCGCTCACAGTTGAAGGAGTTTGATAGCACCATAAAAGTGTTATTATCCCTAGCTTAATTTAAGCTTGTTTGTGGATTTTATGCATTTATTATGCTATTTTATAAGAATTCAAGAAAATCATGCATAACGGAGCATTACGAACTGTTCGAGGTTGATTTGAAGCTATCAGAAGTGAAATCAGGCACCCGAAGCTCAAGAATGTGAAAATTATAAAAATGCCCCTAGAGTATCGTAGCTGCGCTGTGCTATACGCACAAAGGCCGAGAGCAAAAATGGTAAGAGCGCAGCTATGGTCCAAAAATAGACGGACGAGCGATGAAGCACAGCTCACAGCGTCGCGATACTCTAGGTAAGTGCTCCGACTTCTACCTAGAGCGTAGCGATGCTCTAATGGAGCATAGCGACGCTCTACCCTTTTATAAAAGGAAATTTTGCCAAATAAGGATGAGAGTTCGGGCTTTCAGCCCCTAATCCGAATTTCCTCCTCTCTTCTTCTTCTCTTCTCCTTCCCTCTGTATTTCTTCAACTTTGGGTGTATTTTCATGGTTGTAAAGCTCATCTTGGATCGATCTCATGGCTAAGGTGAGGTGCTAGCTTAGGTTTAGGTGAAACCCATGTATTAATTTTGAGGATTTTTGTTCTTAATCTATATTTTGGTTTGATCTTCTGTGGTTCTTGAATGTGATTTAATTTCTATGCTTAGATGTATGATAGGCTTGATCAGTCATCATTCATTTTTTCATTGCTAAAGATTAGGAATTCTTTAATGTGTTTTTAATCTCAAATGAGCAAGGGTTAAAGCATGCTTGTGTTGTTAAATTAGGTTGATGACAATAATCTAATCATAAACATTGCATGATTAACTATTTCAAGAAAAAAATCGATTTGTAACTCTAGGCTTTTCCGGTTATTTATCGTCTTAGCAGAACCCTTAGAACTTAACACGATTGTTTGTTTTTTATGGACACTATAGACTCCAAACAACTAAGCAATTTTTTTAATTAAAGTAATTAATTAGTAATTAGGGTGCTTGCTTTAGGCTTTCCGGGCAAGTTGGCTAAGCATATTAAATCGAGAGAGATAATCCTAAGTAATCCTATGATAAATTGAACATCGGATGGATCCTAAGTCTTGAGCTAGGCGTTTTCTTTTATTTTTCCCGCATTTTTATGTTCCTGCCCTTTAAATTCCGCAATTTACATTCCTACATTTCACTCAAGCAAAACCCTCATTTTTACTACTTTCCATAGACTCATTTAGCTTAAAGAGATCGTATCTTACACTCCCTGTGGTTCGACCCCGGCTTGCTGTTTGTGCTACTTAGTAGTATAAGTTGTTGGTTCAGTTAATTATAAATTTTATTTGATTGGCGGGGAGAGTTTTACGACGCCCATTTCCTAGTCCATCAAATTGGCGCCATTGCCAGGGAGCCAATTAATCTTTCTTTGTTAACTTAGTCTTGTAAACTTTAAAAACCCCAAAAAGATTTTCCTTTTTCTTGTGTCTACTTGTCTTCATCATAGCATATGGTAATCTGAGCATCTATTATGCGCTTCTTGCGAGGCAAGCAGCTCAACGACAGGAAGAAGAGGTAAGAGAAATTCGTGAGCTTAGAAGTCAAATATCTGAGTTAAACTCTTGTTCGAGATTTGTCTGTAAGGCAATTGCAGGATATGAATGCATGCCATGTGTGCTCACTTTACGATCATCGATTTGAAGCATGTCCTCAACTATTGTGTGGTCGTGTGCGCTATCCCTATCCTCTTGGGAGTCACCTAGCCTAATCTCGATATCGATGCATGCTTCGTCTGCGTGTGGTCCTGTGCGCTATCCCTATCCCCTTGGGAGTTGCCTAGCCCGATCTCGATGTCGATGCATGCTTCGTCTGCCCATTCAGGTAAGTCTTTAAAGGAACTGGTTATCTTTTGAGTTTTTGCAGGAAATCTGTAAGTAGCAGAAGTTCTCAAGTTTCCAGCAAGATAGCCTCTATTCCAGATCCGAGGCTAAAATTGACCTTAGAGTCTGAGTGATCTGGTTGCTCAAATTGATGATTCAGTTGGGAGGCAAGAGGAGCCCCTGTTGTAGCCATCCTCTAAGACTACCAAGGCTAGCAGTTGTGAGGTAACCAACATCGACCACAGCAGCTAATTCCTCAAACTTCAGGCCAAGGTATGACGTTTGGGTATTTAATGTCGGAACTTGCTAATTACGCTTCTTAATGTGAGCAGGAGTCTTTTGAGTTTCACCTGGAGACCAAGTTCCCTCGCAAGTTGAGGACGACCCCGTTTTCCAACTTGCAGACTCTAGCCGACACTGGAGAGACCAGAGCTGCCCATCGTTTATACTACGGAGTTTGAGTTTGTTGAGGAATTCTACCCATCTAGCGACGATGAGGATGCATACACCCTTTCATGCCCAGAACAAGTATGTGAGGTTAAGTATGAGCTCGAGCTTCATCTCGAGGAGCCCCAGGTGAAAGAGTTAGAGGCTGCAAAGCCTCGTTCTGTTCTTCCCTCAGGCATCTCTTTTATTTTTTAATATTGCTCATGTAATCCTCACGAGTTCGAGTCTTTATTTTCTGCTGAGTCAGTTTTTGAGTTTTTTATTTTATTTCGTTTAAACAATTAAAAATCTAAAAAAAAAAACCTGTATGGTGCCTTTCCAATGTAGGAGTGCTTGCTGAGCGTTGAGGGCTTTATTGATTCATGCAAGAAAGGACCAGAGAAACATGAGAACTTCTACGAGCCCTGACAAGTGAAGCCCATCGAGCATAGCGACGTTAAACATGTTGCGCTACCTCGAGGCAGTTAGGATTTTAAATTTTTTTGATTTCTAGTTTAGTTGTCTTTACTTTGACTAGTTTAATTAACTTTTTCTTATTTCTTTCTTAAGTTTCTAAAGGAAAGGGAAAGGAAAAGCCTTGGAGAGGATCTATCATCCTGTGTGCTTCATTTCTCAGGGGAATTTCTCTGTTCCCCTTTAATTGTTCCTTGCTTTCACTGTTCATGTATTGGGGACAATGCATGCTTTTTAAGTTGGGGGTGATTGGGTATTTGCGTGATTATAGGCTGATGCATATCTGACAGTCCTTGAGCATCTGAGCTCGGACTTGTGTGATTTAATTGGTTGTTTGCTTTATTGCTTGTTCTCGTTTCTATGAAAGTTGATGATGCATCCTTCTTGGTTATGCTTGCATGATTTTGGGATGAAGAAACATTCATGATTTTTTAGCCCATTTTTTTTAAAAAATTGTTCTCGGCATTTCATGCATATTTAAGTGCTTTGTTGAGTCAATTTGAATCTTGGATGCCTAGAATTAGATTGTCTTGCTCGGATCTTTGTTGTCACCCCTAAAGGTCCACCTTTGGTTGGAGAGTAACCTTTCTTGATTGAGTGTAATGCTAGACTAGGAGAGCAAAGAGCAATAAACCTATGTGTCAAAAGGAAAAAAAAAGGTAAAAAAAAAAAAAAAAAAAAGAAAGGAAAAAGAAAAAGCCAAAAAGTGTGAATAAAAAAAAAAAAGTAAAGAAAAAAGAAAAAAAGAAAAAGCCAAAGAGAGTGAATGAAAAGAAAGAAAAAAAAAAGTGTGTGAGTGCATGGATAGGGGCAAAAAGAGCTACCCCATTGTAATCAGTTATGAGTCCCTACAATGGGTGTGTGAAAGTTAGTGACTCTAGGTAAAATTGATGTCTTTTACTTTTTAGTTGTGCGTGAGTTAGGCACCCTAGTCAAAGTATTGCCCTTCTGATGAGTTCAGGTAACTCAAAGGTCAATAACCGAGCCAAAGTAGGGGAAAACAAATTGAGAGCTTTATAAATCCTTTCTGAGTATGCTTAGAGTTAAAATAATGAAGCTTTGCACTCATTCATGCATGACTTAACTTGAAAAGTGTTTTAAAAATGCATCTCAATTGATTGTCTGTATTTAGATTGCCCAAGTGATTGCAAGCATGCCTTGAGAACTGTTAAAACTTGAGTTATGAGCCTTGTAATTAAGAAAACATATTAATGATGCATGATTGTGTATTTTTGCCTTGCTCGGGACGATCAAGAATTAAGTTGGGGGGTGATATGATAGCACCATTAACTTGAGTTACGGGGTGATATGAATTTTATGTGTTTATTATGCTATTTTATAAGAATTCGAGCAAATCATGCACAACGGAGCATTACAGGTCATTCGAGGTTGATTTGGAGCTATCGAAAGTGAAATCGGGCACCCAAAGCTTAAGAACGTTAAAATTATGAAAATGCCCCTAGAGCAACGTTGCACAGTAGCTGTGCTCTACCCCTAAAGGCCGAGAGCAAAAATGATGAGAGCGCAGCAACGCTCTGCTGGAGTGTAGCTGCACTCTGGAATTTGATGGACGAGCGACGAAGCGTGCGCACAGCGTCCCTACGCTCTGGGTAGGTGCTCCGACTTCTACCTAGAGTGTAGCGACACTCTAATGGAACACAGCGACGCTCTGCCCTTTTTCTAAAAGGAAAATTTTTCCAAATTAGGGTGGGAGTTCGAGCTTTTAGCCCCCAATCCGAATTCTTCTCTTCTTCTCCTTCCCTTTGTATTTCTTCATCTTTGGGTGTATTTTCATGGTTATAAAGCTCATCTTGGACCGATCTCGTGGCTAAGGTGAGTTGCTAGCTTAGGTTTAGGTGAAACCCATGTATTAATTTTGAGGACTTTTGTTCTTAATCTATATTTTGGTTTGATCTTCTGTGGTTCTTGAATGTGATTTAATTTCTATGCTTAGATGTATGATAGGCTTGATTAACCATCATTCATTCTTTGATTGTTAGAGATTAGGAATTCTCTAATGTGCTGTTAATCTCAAATGGGCAAGGGTTAAAGCATGCTTGTGTTGTTAAATTAGGTTGACGACAATAATTTAATCACAAACATTGCATGATTAACTATTTCAAGAACGAAATCGATTTGTAACTCTAGGCTTTCTGGGTTATTTATCGTCTTAGCGGAACCCTTAGAACTTAATGCAATTGTTTGTTTGTTATAGGTGCTATCAACCCCAAACAACTAAGCAATTGTTTTAATTAAAGTAATTATTTAGTAATTAAAGCACTTGCTCTAGGCTTTCCGGGAAAGTTGGCTAAGCACATTAAACTGAGAGAGATAATCCTAAGTAATCCTATGATAAATTGAACATCGAGTGGATCCTAAGTCTTGAGCTAGACGTTTTCTTTTGTTTTTCCCGCATTTTTATTTTCCTGCACTTTGCGGAAAATAAAAATTGTGCAATTTACATTCCCGCATTTCACTCAAGCAAAACCCTTGTTTTTACTGCTTTCCATAGACCCATTTAGCTTAGAGAAATCATATCTTAGGCTCCCTGTGGTTCGACCCCGGACTTGCCGCTTGTGCTACTTAGTAGTATAAGTTGTTGGTTTGGTGAATGATAAATTTTATTTGATTGGCGAGGAGAGGTTTACAACGCCCATTTCCCAGTCCATTAGAGTTCTAGATTTTTAATGCCTCTTTTTCCTGCTTGGAACCCGCTTAATTTTAAGGTCCAACTTGGTTTGAACTTCTCAAGCTTCTAGAACTAAGAAAAGCAATACTGGAAGTCCTTCAAAGCCTTAGAAAACCTTCTAGAATGAAACACCTCCTTGGATGCAGGAACCCAACCTTTGACGCAAGGTAGCTCTCCTGGACGCAAGACTGCCACTTAGATGCAAGGTCACCTCTGTTGGACGCTTGGTTGCACTTCTTGGACGCCTAGGGTTTCTTTTGGACACTTTGTTTTGCCCCAAAAAGCTCTCAAACTTCCTCAAACAAACTTTTGGAAATGGTTTTTGAGTCCATGAGGAAGTGACCCCTCGAGGTTATTTATAGAACTCCTTGAGAGGCTTAGTCATCCTCACCTTAGTCTTTTGCTTGACACATGTCTTGGCACATGTCTTATAGCATGCGTTCATGGCCATGCATAACGACACCCCCTACTTCTGAGGTGTTCAACTCGTAACATGCCACCTAACACCTCATTTTCACTTTGTCATGCGTCCAACTCTTGCCCGAAGTAGGGTTTATGCGTCCAACTCTCCCCTCTATGCGTCCAACTTATTGGTTTTTAGGGTATGTCCTCTTTTGATCCTTTTTACTTCATCCAACTATTTAACACTGAGCCAATTTTCCTTCCCCACATGATGTATGTGTCTTGTTGGGATGTATGCCCTAAAGCCTCGTCATTAATAAACAATTTGAAATAATGGTTGATTATTCTATATATGCAATTATTCATTAGAGAAAAATCCAAGGTTATTTTATGTAAATTAAACATGTATGTGGTTGACATTGATGCGCACTTTGAGTGTTAGCTCAAGTTATAATATAAGACGGTGGAGTCCGATATCGTTCCACTGGAGATCCAATTGTGAAGGTTTAAGTTACTTAGCTATTCTAGAGTTGAATCAATTTTATTTGAGGATTGGAATTAATATTGTGAGGTAAGGAAAATATAAACTAAATAAGGAAAGTAATAAAGTGAAAAACACAAGAGTCAAAGAGAGTTCTAGGGTAATGAATCCTTGTTTATTTCATCATGCAATATTATAGATTTCATGGATTTTATTGTAATTCATATGCCTAAATCTAGAAACTTAATTCCAAGTTATTTTCTCTAAAAAACAACTCTTTCTCATGCAATTCAATTGATTACTAATCTCTTGAAACCAATACAAATTACATGGCATTAAGAATAGTCTTTAGCAACTTTTATTGTCAACCTAACTACTCTCGTGATAGATTAACAACAATTCATTGTTATAGATCAAGTTAAACATACAATCTCTCAATCATACATCTAACCTAACATGTGAAGATGGTCAATCCACAAGAATTAAACACAATAACAATGAAAAGCATAATCATTCCAATAGAAACATGAAAGTCTATAAGATCAACATGAATTCATAAACAATCCATCAAAACCCTAAAACTAAAGAGTTTAGCCACTCATAGCTTGAAGCAACATGTTTAAACAAAATAAACAAAAAAAAATGTGTAAAGAAAGGGAAACTCTACTGAAAAGAGGCTCTTGATTGAGGTAGCACCGTCACGATCTCCTTGGCTCTCACGTCGGAATTCGAATGGCATCACGACTATCTCGAACTCTTTTCCTCTTCCTTGCAACTAACTCACTCTTTGAAAACTTTTATGAACTCTCACTCAATTCTCTCCTTCTTGTGGCTTTTTTAGTTTGTAATTCCGTGCTGTGAATGATTATTAAGGCTGCTGAAAACCCCCAAATTTATAGAGTATTTTGCCTAGGAAAACTTTTCAAAAATACATTTTTTTCAAATATGGAAACTGGCGTCGCGGCGCTGCCATTTAAGGAAAGAGAGCATCGCGGTGCTGCAACTATGTTACGCAGAACATGCTCTCGGATTTTAGCACCGCGACGTTGTCCCAATTTTTGCAATATTAAGTTTTTCATCTCTTTTTCGCTGTATTCTTGCTCGGTTTTGATCTTTTGGTCTTTTCTTCTGATTTTTCTCATTTTAACCTGAAAACCACTAGCAAACAGGTGAAATCTAATATAAACTTCCTTAATTTGAGAGAATAGAAAGCACTTTTCAAGTGCTTATCAGACCGCGAAATGATTAATCTCTCTTTAGAACACCGTTGACTTAAAAGATTAACATTTCATAGGATGACCATAAGTGACTTAATCTTAATCCTGAGTGAGTTATGAACTCCTGTCTATGAGGGCAGTCCTTTGATTTGTATGGATGAGACTGACTAGATTTGCCGACTCAATATGCCTACCATTTCAGGGATTTGTCCAAGTAGAAAGCTGAGAACATAGCTACACAAGATAAAGTTCACTCCTTCTCATCTTTAAGGTAAATAGATGAATTGCTCCCTTAAGTGCTGATTCTGGATCTTAAACAATGGGGCCTCACTCTCTCACTAGCCCAAGAGGATTTTGTTTATGGTCTAGTTGTTCATTAGAAGATCAGTGGGACTTAAGGAGTTAAATGTAATTACAAGGGTAAAACGGTAATTTAACCCAGCTGTAATTACGAGCAATTCATGAAGGGTTCACTCATTGTTGATTGGTTATATCCATGGATACAGAATGAGTTCGACTGACCTTTGGCTGGCCCTAACCCCTTGCAACGAGGGCAGCCCATATGTGCTTTTTCCATATCTACAGTGCCAAAAGTGCAGCTGTGGATCTTTAGTGGAGTGACCCACAATTAATGAATGTTAATTAGTTTAATTAAATAATTTAATTAATTAATCTCGTACCATTGAAGCTTCAAATTGTAGAAGATACAATTAATATAATGTATAAAGATACATTATAACATAAAGTTATTTTTTAATTCAATTCAAAATTAAGTTATATATTATGAGAGTATTAATATGAATGAGATTAATATGATAAGGGAATTAAATGTTAATTGTATATGATACAATTAATATAATGTATGTACATACATTATATTATCAAGTTAATTTTGAATTAGATTCAAAATTAAACTTTATAATATGAGGGAATAATATATTTGAATAAGATTCAAATATTAAAGAATATGAATGAGATTCATATTTAAACTATAGGTTATGAGAGGGAAATAGGTTTGAATATGATTCAAATGTAATATTAATTAAATATATGATATTTAATTATTTTTTAATTAATTAATTAGATTGATTAATATTTTATTAAATTAAATTAAATTAAATTAAACTTAAGTTAATTTTTAACTCCTAAGGGGAGTTAAACGAGGGTTAAAGGGAAGTTGATCATAAATAACTTTCCCCCTCTCCATCAATTTAATAATGATTTATGAGAAGTTCTTGGTATGTATGAACAATCTCTCTATAAAATTCTCTCTTAATCTCCCAACACTTCCAAGTTACATAGAAAAAGTTTATGTGCAAAATTTCTTCCTAATCATCCAAAAAGAGGTTCCCACAAACCTTTTTCTTGCCAGAGAATAGCGAAGAAGACTTAGTGGTGGTGTCTTGTTCGTGATCCAAAGAGATTGAAGAGATCGTGGATGCAGTGAAGAATTGGAAAAGGTTAAAGAGTTTTCTTTAAAGGTATTGTTGAAGAGTTTTCTTTAAAGGTATTGTTGAAGAGTTTTCTTTAAAGGTATTTTCTTTCTCTTTGAATTTCTTCTCAATGAAACATGCTTAATTAAAACATGTTTAAATTTTTCTGTATCTTTTGTAAATTTAAAACGTATATTAAAAGTACACGCGTTCATGCGCTTTCGCACGAAATTTGATTCATTTAATTGGTATCAAAGTCAAGTTGTGCTTTTAATTCTATTTTGATTAAAAAAAAAAAAGAAAAAGGTGAGTTGTTTTCTGCATAATGTATGTGGGTTTGCGCAATAGATGTTTACAAATATTGGCACTTAGATTTACAACTTTTTACATTGATTTGATCAATGTAAGGGCCCATTGTCTTGGGCATTTATTCTGTAAATTGAGTCTGTAAGTCCAGGTCGTTCGTGGAGAAGTATTTGTTGTGAAAAAGACTAGAAATGGAGGTGAAAGACGGTTTTTAGAGTGCAAACCCGAGAGCTTTTGTGCAAATTTATGATGTCCGTTATCTTTTGTACGTCATTAAAAGATTCAGATTGGTGTCTGACATTGTTTATGCGTCATGGAAAGGCCGTGGCAGTTTTCTTCCACCTTTTGGAGGCAGTTTTTTTTTTTTTTTTTTTTTTGGGTATTTTAAAGTGATATTAATGTAATTTAATTTAATATTTTTATTAGGGTGCCAATATTTGGCCTATTATTGCTATAATATAGTTTTACTATGCATGAGGTGTATGTTTAATTATATTAATTATATGTTGCATAAAGTATGTCATATAGTTCAAAAGCTCACCTTATGTTAAACATATTCATGCATCATATCTTAATATAAATGTTATATTATACGATTGCATATTAATTGAGCATGTCATGCATCATTTTAATATAAGTGATATTATTTGATAGCATGTTGATTGTGTTCATTAGTATTAATATAAGAGTTATATTAATTAATGAAAAGGCAAGATCATGCATCATATTAAATATAAATGTTCTATTTAAAGTTTAGGTTAATTCCTAAAGTATGTACATGCATGATTGTACTTATATCGTTTGCATGATTATAATATAAGTGTTATATTATATGTTTTAATGTACGATTAAAAGCATGCCTACTGTATAGTTTTTCATTAACATTAATATAAGAGTTATATTATGTATGTTAATGAAATTTGATATGCATGAAATATGGTTTTATTAATTAGTTAAATGTTATATTCAATTAATAATACCATGAGATGCATATCATAAGATTGCATGCTAGCCTAATGCGATTAAGATAATATTAATTAATCTTTTTTAAATGACTTAAAATTTGATTAATTAATCTTCAACTTTATTTCTAATGAGATTAGATTTAAAATAAATCTTTTATTTTGTTTTAATAAGATTAAAATGAGAAAATAAAAGATTAATTATAAAATATTTGCCTATAAGGGATCTTAATCTAAGGAAGGTCTGTCTAAGGCTAGGGTATTTAAGCTAACGGAAACAGAACACTCCTACCTAGGAACCAACCCGAAAGGTAAATTAGTCAAATGATTTATAAGTATGCAATAGATGATTAGAATTTATTAAAGTGTTTAATAAATGATAATCATACATTGTTAAATTATCCGATATAAGAGTTATATTGGCAAATTTAACATCACTTAGATAAATTTTTTAGCCTAATTTACCTAAGTAATGAACCTTAAATTTCAAAACACTTAGCGGGAGGAATAAGATATATATATGATATGTCATTTTCCTTTCACATTTCTCCCTAAATGTTCACATCGTGATACCTTGATTTGTTTCCCCCTTCAGATGGTGTTTGCATAGGTCAATATCAAGGTGAATGGAGAGAGTATTTATAGTAAGTGGGAGAGGGACGTGTGTCAACACATCCTACGGTCTACGTCATTAGTTTGCTAGATTACTTTCATTCTTAGCCTCGTGGCACCTCGATTTGTGACCCCCTTCGAATGGTGTTTCCATGAAATTTATCTCAGACTCTTGTTATGGATAGAGTCGCTTTAGTTTTGCCTCAATCGGTTTTTCCCTTCAGTTGGCTCATTGGGGCAGAACTCTAGGATCTAAAATGGAGGGTCATATTTACAAGAAATTGTTAAGCAAGTTAATGATTTCTTAACCAAATAAATGGTAACTAATTGTTATAGGAATAAGAGTTATTCTGGTGTAACAATTGGTTGAGAATGTCTCAATCTAGTGATGAAATAATTGACCAACCTTCGGTGGCACTTGTTCTAACTCACTGGAGTATCATAGCAATAGAAATTTTGAATTAATATATGAATAAGATTCATATTCAATCTATTGGGTTCATTTTTAATTTCTATGCTGAATTAAAATGGGTAAAAGATTTCATAAAGTCAAATAACATGTTTTTTTATTTCAAAGTTATGTCAATTTCTCTCCGAAAGTTTTAGTTTTTAATTACCAATATAAGTCAAAATGTTTGATAAATATGTTATTTGGAAAAATGTCATCAACACTTCTTGGCATATAATTTTAAATTTGTCTTTTATTTGGGAAATGTTCTAAAAAAGGTTGTTGCCAATTCATGAAGTGGTCATGAATTATAAATGAAGTCATAGCTTACTTTTATCATCTAAATAACATATGGTGTGTCTAGGTTATCAGATAAAGTCATGACAAATTGTATGGAGTCATGGGAAGCTAAATGACCTCAAAATTAAGTATTATTTAAGTCCAAGAAAAATTTTTATGACTAGAGCCAACAAGGAAAATGTTTCCAAATTAGCTTGGGATGTCACACCATGAGGAATTTTAAAAATACCTCAACAAGAAAGAGAAATAAGAATAAAGTAAATTTGATTTACTCAGTTCTTAATAAAAATTACAGATTCACGCCTAAATAGTTGAAAAAGGATTCACTATCAAAATTGTTTCTTTCTTTTCTTTATTACTTTGTGTGTTTCTTGGCAAATACTTAAATAGTAAGATAGCTTCTACCAATTGGCAATGGAAAGCTCATCTCAGTTAATGTATTGGAGACATTAAAATGTCGTTTATTTATGTCGAATATGGTGCTTTTATCACCATAAGAGAAATTCAATTTCTTTAAACTTTATTACTAAATAATTCATAGAGTAGGAATGTTTTTAGTGATAAGGCATGTTTTCAAAATTATTTGATAATATGTTCAACTTAAATGTGTTAAAAGTTAATACAAATGAATACTAAATTGAGATAGAGTAAGGATTAATGAATCCAAAAAGAAAGACAAATTATTTTCTCCTTAAATGATACTCGTCTTTTGCATAATCTCTAAGAGTTAGTTAAATTACTATTACCGGTCAAAAGTCTTGCTTTTCATGGAAAAGTGTCATTAAATCTTATTAGATAAGTCTACTGACCAAAGTATTTGTTGGACTTTCACATTTTGATTCAAGTGGTAAATTGACTGAAAGAGTAAGTCTACTTCATAAATAAGTCATTAATATGATTGATGAATATTTATGAATGAAAGTATCTAAATCTAATGCAACTTAAGTCTTATTTTCTTTGAAATGTTCAAAAGAAATTAGACTAAAGTTGAAGTCATTTAGGCAAATCTAATGTAACATTATGAACAAATCATAATGATTAGTATAGGAATATCAATGTAATATGCCTAATTGATAGAAATGAGATTAGATCTCAAACTTCTAGCATTAAGTACAATTTGGATGAAATTGTGATGCTACAAGAGAAATATGACCTTGTTAAACTGCGTATGTGTTAAGTACCTTGTTAAACATAGTCCTAATGTTTTGAAATTACACTAATGCCAAGTTCCACTAAGGACGTGCAATAGAGATTGCAATTTTGAACATTATTTCATCCAAAATGTTTGAGAAACAATTTTGGATTATGAAATTGTTGTAAAAGTGGTTTACAACATCTCAGTATTTGGGTAAGTTGAGATACTTGTGTCGAAACGAACCTTTAATAAATACGCTTGGCGAAACAAATGTTAAAAAATACACCTAAATGTAGGTAGTCCTTGAGGGTTCATGAAATGGCCTTTTGTAATGTCCAAAAATAATTTTTAAAAAAATTATTTGTGTGACAAATACTAGTTTTATTAGGAATGTCAAATGAAAGGCTATGAACCTGTAAAACGGTTAAGTTGTGTTGATAAACTAGTTCCAAGTAAAACCACTTATAGTTAACAAATGTTGTTAACCATTTATTTGTAGTTGAATGTCAAATGGTTTCTAATTGTCAATCAGATAAGTCTTCATCATAATGGGAGAGTTATGAGATAACTCAACCTTTATAAACCTCAAAGGATATGAATGGATATACAAAAGGAAGACTTGAAAGTATAGAACTTGGAGATAAAGATCTTCAAAGTAAAACTCTTGCCTTAAGGTGAAAACCATCGATGAAACTAGTGGGTGAAAATAGGTTGTGAGTCAATTTTTCTAACTAGTTATTATAATAGTCTTTATGCATTATTTGATTCATTGTTGCATATGCAATATGTAAAAATGAATTAATTCTTTTGTGAAAAGAAGTTGAATGCATCTACACATATCAAGTATCAAAGATTGAATTGCAAAAGGTTTGCAAAATTGTGATGTTCATTTGAGAAATGCATTTCACAATTAGGATCTTTGGATATAAGGGTTTGATATAGTAGCATAACCCATGACTTTGAACAATCACAATGTTCTTGTACATGACAAGAAAATGAAAAGTGGATATTTATCTGTTTTATATTGATATTTACTCATTATGAATGAAGTAAAAATTAGTATGAAAGTTAGACTATTTAACCAATTTCAAATAGGGATTTGAAAATTATCTCGTATATTAAATGTTCACATATTGATGTTAAGTTTGTCTCATGCATCTTACATTTACAAAGTTGTTGTTTAATGTTTGAAATAATAGTGTATCATTCTAAAGTGAAGTTGATATGTCTAAGGAAAAGTTTCCTAAGACGCCTCAAGTGTTGAGAGGATGTAATTTTTACATGAGTCTTAATTAACATTTAATATACTATTGGTTAGTTATATCGATTAAATCAATATATATGATCATTGAGTTTTCAAAATTAAAACTTATGAATAATGAGACATTAGTGTATAAAGTTTAAGATTTGAACTTTTACAGGATACACTGTTTCATACAAGATTTAGAGAAATCTATGTTTCATCCTAAGTGGTGTAAATTGGACTACAAGGCAATTTTTTGCTTGTGAAGCAATAATTCGCATAGTCGTGGTATATCCTTCAAAATTTGAAAGTTGTTTCAGATATAAAATAGTCTATCTACTTTATGATATAGTGTGGTGTAAAAACTAAGTTTGAGGATATTAGTAAACACCAAGTTGGAGGAATATAACAGATTGAGAGAAACATCATGGTGGTGACCAAATGGTAGTTGTTGACATAACCGTTTGAATTATATAACAAGATTCTCTAGGCTAAAGTGTGAGAAGATCTCCTATAATGTCTAAGACTATGAAACATGTCTTCAGTGCGCTACGGCAATTATTATGCATTAGGGAAAAATTCAAAGTTATTTTATGTAACTTAAACATGTATGCGATTGACATACAAGTAGATCATGTTTAAGTAATAACCTAAATGGTCTGTAGTATAAGAAAAAAGTTGGGTGCCTTATTGACACTACAGATACAACCCACTTTGTAAATGTTACAAGATTTATAAATGTTACAAATGATTAGATCCAAATCATTTATGTGGAGACATGTGAGTAAGGGTATCCTATACAAAGAGTTTCTATAAGACCGGACCGCGAAATGATTAATCTCTCTTTAGAACACCGTTGGCTAAAGAGTTAACATTTCATAGGATGACCATAGGTGACTTGATCTTAATCCTAAGTGAGTTATGAACTCCTGTCTTTGAGGGCAATCCTTTGACTTGTATGGGTGAGATTGGCCAAATTCGCCGACTCAATATGCCTACCATTTTAGGGATTTGTCTAAGTAGAGAGCTGAGAACATAGCTACATAAGATGGAGTTCACTTCTTTTTATCTTTAGGGTAAGTAGATGAATTGCTCCCTTAAGTGTTGACTCTGAGTCTTGAACATTGGGGTCTCACCCTCTCACTGGCTCAAAAGGGTTGTTCATTAGAGGATCAGTGGGACTTAACGAGTTAGATGTAATTACACGGGTAAAATGGTAATTTGACCTAGTTGTAATTACGACCAATTATTATGACCAATTCGTGAATGGTCCATTTGTTTTTGATTGGTTATATCCATGGACACAAAAATATATCTACAATACGAAGAAAGCAGCTGTGGGTCTTTAGTGGAGTGACCCACAGTTAATGAATGTTGACTAATTTAATTAAAGAGTTTAATTAATTAATCTCGTATCATTGGAGCTTCTAATCTATCAGTCCATTAGGTCCCTATGCTAACTCACTAAGGGTAAACAAGGAATATTTAGCTGTGGAAGAATTTGAATTGTTTATAACGGAATGTGCATTAATTGTATGAGATACAATTAATATAATGTATAAAGATACATTATAATATAAAGTTTATTTTTAATTAAATTCAAATTAAATTATATATTATGAGAGTATTAATATTTGAATAAAATTGAAATATTAAATTAATATGAATGAAATTCCTATGATAAGGGAATTAAATGTTAATTGTATATGATACAATTAATATAATGTATGTACATACATTATATTATAAAGTTAATTTTGAATTAGATTCAAAATTAAACTTTATAATATGAAAGAATAATATATTTGAATAAGATTCAAATATTAAATAATATGAATGAAATTCATATTAAAACTATAGGTTAAAACATAATATGAATGAGATTCATATTTAAACTATAGGTTAGGAGAGGGAAATACATTTGAATATGATTCAAATGTAATATTAATTAAATATATGATATTTAATTAATTTTATTAATTAATTAGATTAATTAATATTTAATTTAATTTAATTTAATTTTACTTTAGTTAATTTTTAACTCCTAAGGGAAGTTAAAGGATGGTTAAAGAGAAGTTAATCATAATTAACTTTCCCCCTCTCCATCAATTTAATAATGATTCATGAGAAGTTCTTGGTATGTATGAACAATCTCTTAAAAATTTCTCTCTTAATCTCTCAATACTCCCAAGCTAGAGAGAAAAAGTTTCTCTGCAGAATCTCTTCCTCATCTTCCAAAAAGAGGTTCTTACAAACCTTTTCCTTGCCGGAGAATAGCGGGGAAGACTTGGTGGTGGTGTCTTGCTCGTGATCCAAGAAGATTGAAGAGATCGTGGATGCAGTGAAGAATTGGAGAAGATTGAAGAGTTTTCTTCAAAGGTATTTTCTTTCTCCTTGAATTTCTTCTCTATGAAGCATGCTTAAGTAAAACATGTTTAAATTTCTCTGTATTTTTTGTAATTTCGAAACGTATATTAAAAGTACATGCGTTCACGCACTTCCGCAAGGAATTCGCTTCTTTCACGTCCAATTTTGCTTTAGAAGTCTTTTACTTAACCCAATTTTCCTTCCCTTAAGGAGTATGCGTCAATCTCATTGTTTTTGGCCTACAAACCATGTGTTCCAACCTTGTATTCTACCTTAGCCTTGCTCAACCTGGAAGTAGGTCATGTGTCCATCTTTCATCACAGCATGCGTCCAACAAGTATATTTTCTAGAGTTGATTCTCTTTTTCCCTTATTACTTCACCCAATTTATTAGATACTTAGCAAAATTTCCCTTCCAAACATCATTTATGCGTCTAACCTAGCTCAAGGTACCTCCATGCATTTTCCTCTCTTAAACCATATGAATCAACCTTGGTACTTGCTTGTACTTCCTCAAGTATGCGTCCAACTTGGCTAATTTTCTTGGATCATGTGTCCAAGCTTCCCCACACACTTCTTGATACACCCAATTCATCTTGTACTTAGCCAAAATTCTCACCTTGATAGTCTTTCATGCGTTTCTCCCTATGTTAAGAATCTCGACCTACTAGTTTTCCCTTTTCTCAAGACAAGGTGACCCTTCCCTAGCCAAAAACCTTACTCCATGCGTCCATCACTTCACTCCCTCTCTTAGGCTTTGCTTCTCAACTATTAAAGTCATTCAATGTTTAGCTAAGTCTCCCCCAGAATATGTACTATGCGTCCAACACCCATAACTAGTGAAACTTTTCTCTCCAACTTGAACCATGCGTTCAACTCTTCTCCTATGGCTTAGGGTTCCTTTCAACACTTAGTCAAAATCCTCCCCAAAATCCTTCACCATGAGTTTGAACACCTCCCCATGTGTCCAACATGGTGTCATTCCAAAGAGATGTGTTTTATCCCCAAAACTAATTTTCAACTATGCTACCAACTCATCCTTCTACAACACTTAGTAAAATTCTCCTTCCCTACCAAGTACTATGCATCCATACTATGGTTTTCCAAGCATAGTTGTGACACTTACAGAATTTCACAACCTACTTGCTTCCTTGTAGTCCCGCACTTAGTAAAATCACGTATTGTGGTTTTCTTCCAAACTCATTTATGACTTTTTCTCTTCCCAAAACTCAAGTTTGCTCAAACACTTTCTTTCCTACCATGACCTCAACGCATAGTCCCCTTAATGGAACCAAATTTTGACTAACTCCACAAGCCCAGATTTTCTACCTCTAAAATTTTCTAACTCCACAAGCTTGCACTCAAGTTTTCCCTTATTTTCCCAGTTTCTTCTCTTTACTATAACTAAGCTCCCTTATTTTCCCTAGTTTCTTCTTTTTACTATAACTAAGCTACTAGGTCAAGATTTCGAGTTTCACAACAGACCTTGACGAAAGGTATTTATCAGGTCACATTTTTCGTTTGTATGGTAATGTGGTCAGTTGGGAAGTTGCTCTATAGTCAGTTGTTGCTTTGTCAACTACAGAGTCATAGTACATTCAGTTGGTGAAGTTATTAAGGAGGTAGTGTGGTTGAAAAGAATTGTTGGCGAGTTGTTATCGCAAGAGTTTATTCCTATCATCCATTGTGATAGCCAAAGAATCCATCTCATCATGAACCGTCTAATCATATTGATGTCAAATTTCATTTTATCAAAGAAGTTGTCGCTTAGAAAGATGTTGAACTACTCAAAGTTCATACATAACAGAATTTGTCAAATATATTAACCAAGGTTCTTCTAGCTCATAGGTTTAAATACCTATTAAAATGAGTTGAATATAAAATCTAGATGTTAGGATGATTGGAGAATAAATTTTGTGCCTTAAACATTTTTGTCATGAGGGAGATTTGTTGAGAGTGACAAAATATTTAAGGGTTTTAAGTTTGGGGGCATTTGAGTAAATATGCCAAATGGCACTTAATTAAAGCTTGATGGCAATTTTCAAATTAAATCAATCTTCTTGTTTTCAGCTAAGGCACACATCGTGAGACTAAAAAAAAAAAAAGAAGAGGAAACAATGGTGCTTCAACCGCAAAACAAAAATACAGCGGGAGAGAGAAAAATTTCTGCAGCAGAGAGAGAGTAGAAGCCGAGAGTCTGAGGTTGTTTCCGAGGTCGTCATCTGTTTGCTCGACGACAGGTTTCCGAGGTCGTCGTCTGTTTGCTCGACGGCAGGTGCGCAGCAGCGTGGGTTCTCCGGTTTTGGCATGAGTTGTCTTCGTCTGCAGTGAGTTTTTCTGGTCGCATGGATCTCTTGTGTTGGGGGTTTTGTCGCGCAGTGAGTTTCGTTTCAGAGGTGGTTTCCAGCGCATTTGGGTCTTCGTTTCAGAGGACGCATTAGGGCGTGTGGTCTCTCAGTATAGTGGGTGTTGGCCGGTGCTAAAGACCGTGTTTGGCACAGATTTCTTGGGCGATTGGCCTCGGTGAAGAGGCGGTGAAATCGTGGTTACATTCTTCTTTAATGGTTAAATTACAAATGGTTGATTCTTGCAAATTTCTGTAATTTATAAACTCATTTGCTCATAACAAAATCACTCCAAGCTGGTTCTCAAAGTAGATGTAGACCAAATTGGCCGAGCCACTATATATCGCAATGTACTATTATTTATTGCTTTTATTTTATTTGCTGGTTATTGTGTTCTGGTTGGGCGTGTTTGAGTTCCGTTTATTTTACAAAACATTAAGCAATAACTTATTTTTATGAATAGTAGAAAAAAATTTAATTTAGTGAATGAAAATACATTGTATTTGCAACCCAAAAACCACATAGATACGAATGATTTATAATTGAGAGAGAGCCGAATTCACCAACATGTCACAATTATTCTTGAATAAGAGGACTATTGGAGAATGACAAAGGATGAGAAATATAATCAAAGGGATAAAATATAATCTTGCTTCCTTGTATTGAAAGGATGATTGTAAATTGGAAGAAGATTGAAATTGGAATCGTCCATTGATGATCTTCTTTATGGAGAGTGCATTCCTTGAGGATTTAAAATAATTATTTCAATTCATTAGAAGGATCCAATATAGGAGCACACTTTTACCAACCACCAATAGGTTATTACCCCAACAATTTTCTTTTGGGTAAAACTCCACATCAACGAACACTGATAAGCTAAGAAATTGGGGTTGTTTCCTTTTTATTAACCATGAATTTTGGTGAGTTCTCTAAGGGATGAAAGATGGGGTTGAAGATGAGGACGCGTTGAAGAAAAAGATAATAGATTTGAAAGTAGATTTGAAAAAGAGAAAAGATATGATATTCTTAAAAGGTAAATCTAAATGAAGTAGATATGAAATTTTAAAACAATTAGATAGTAGAGATTTAATCTAGATTAGAGGACATTTTTTGAACTTCAAAAAACTTAATCACCTAAGGAATATGATATTTTCCATAGTTATTTTTTTTTCAATTTTTGCTATTCTTCAATTCCAAACCTAAAATGTTGCTGCCCGGTCAAATTTCCCAATATTCATATCTTCTCCAATAAACTCAGGGATTGAATCAGGTTGATGGGCTTAGGGGTTTCTAGTAATTTTATGGGTCGTTTGGACAAATAGCCAAAATAGAATGTTATTTTAGAAAAATAATCAAACAGATTTTTGTTTGTGAAAATGGCCAAATTACTAATTTGCATATTATTTAAAATTTAACAATGGACAAAAATAGCCCTTTCGTCAAATTCCTAAAAACATGGAGTATTTCAAACCATTCTAACAACCTAAAACAAAATCTAATAAACTAAACTATCTGAATTTTCTAAATTTGAATTTTTGAATATATGAAAAAATAAATCAAACCTAACTTTAGTTATTAAATAAAAATAATATCACTAAAACAAAAATAAAATAGTTATACCTTTATGGTTTAAAATACCTTCTACTCCAGATAAAATCCTTGTCACATGTAATCAAACTTAACTTTAGTTCTTAAACAAGAATAATATCACTAAAACAAAAATATAAAAGTTATACCTTTATGGTTTAAAATACCTTCTACTCCAGTTAAAATCCTTATCATATGTTATCACACATATAAAAAGCAATTTAGAAATACCTTGCACCCATATTTTGCTAGTAATTCTCATGCAAATACCTTGTATTAGTGAGAATCTTTGTTGTATTTTGTTGGTAATTCCCACACAAATACCATGTAAAAACTAAAAACTCCATCAAGTCATGCAAATGAAAATATTTTATACCCAACATACCTTGTATCATAGGTTTTTTTTTACCCTTCTTCTCAGAATTTTCAAGGATGTATTTATGTGGTCATGCTGAGAACTCCAACAAACTAATTGTATTTAGATGTAAATACATAATATGTGTACTTTTGAACTTGTGTAAATAAAAAAAAATATGTGTACTTTTTCACTTCCGCTTTCCTCCTATCTCCTAAAAGAAAAATACAATAGATGTTAGAACAAAAAGATTTTCCAAATAACCAATCAAAAAGCAAAGTTCACACAGTAGAAAATTTTCCAACTTACGAAACACTAACTCAAATAACTAGAAGCAAAAGTAACTAGAAATCACCTGTTTACATTTTCATAGCATCTTCATCCATATTAACCCAAATAACCAGAATTAGTCAAAAAAAAAAAAAAAAAAAAAAAAAAAAAAAAAAAGAAAAAAAAGCTCCATATCCATAACATATAATGTCTCCGTTGATGTCTACTTATCCAATAATTAAACAAAAAAAAAAAAAGCAAACAAATTGGTTGGTTGAAAGTGAATTCTTGCCAGAATGCTTCCCTTCTAAAACGAAAGATATAATACTAAAGTTGGTAGAAAACCCAAGAGCATGAAGAAAGGTTCTCGATTGCAGCAATATCAAAATTCAAACGGAACCATAATGATCGTACTACACGCCCCAACTCACTTGGGCTTGTGTTTTCTCTAAATGAGGATTTTAGCAAATTTATGTAAAAAAAAAAAAAAATAATAAAAAATAAAAAATAAAAAAAGAGTCTAAATTGCATACCCTCAAATCCTAACAAATGTTTGCCGGAGAAACAAAAACAAAGGAGAAAGATAAAGATCTAATCTTTTACTTTTAAGATTTTACTTAATTTATTTTAACAAGTTTGAATAAATTTTCACAAGACCAGATTTTTAGGTATTAAATCAATAATTATAGATTATTTTATTCAGTTGGTGTTCGATTTGATAAAAGGGTAAAGATGGAAAAAGAATAGAGAAAAGAAGTGTTGCCGGCCATATTTCAATTGAAACTTTTGTTGGGCTCTTTTCCAAGATCAGGGATAAAATGTGGTCATTCTGTACAATTTCTCTAATTTTATATGCATTAGAGTCCAATTTTGCTGCATTTGCAAATAAATTTAAGTTTTGTTATTTTACAAATTTGAACGAATTTGTTATATTTGCAACCAACCCTTTCAAATATTCGAACATCTTTTTTGAATATATATTATTTTCTCCAATAAACTCAATTTTAAATTCTCATATGACTCAAAGACTTAAATTAAAATCTCTAATAAAAAAATTTGAAAAATAAAATATTTTAATTTAATCTACTTTAAATCTATTTTATCTATAGTAGATTTCAAACATCCATAAAGCCAAAATTTAATTTCATCCAACCCACAACTTACTTTCCTAAATAAGTAACAAGATGAGGTCCAAAATTAAACTTGAATTGATGGGAAAATAACTATTTATGAAAAGTTTGGGCGTTACATAAAGTTCATGAAATTAGAATCCATATAGTGTCACAAATTTAGGTAATATGATGTAGAAAACAGATATACAAAAACAATCCCAAATAATAATTAAAAAAATAGACAAAAGATTTAGCTCAACCCAGCAATCAAAACGCAGTAATCATAAACACTGTAATCAAATTCTCAATAATTCAAATTGAGACAACAAAATTCATCGTAATTAGATTTTTAATAATCTTGATTCATTTCCAACCATCTAAACAGCCCAAAAATCGTTTCTCTGTGAAATGAAAAGTTCAACATTAAAAAGAAAAATATTCATTTCATGGTTACTAAATCATGATGTCGTTGTGCCTTTTTGCCCCTATTTCATCTATTGGAGCTTTTACACAACCATATGTAGCCACTTAAAATGGGAGATACGATAAAAAATCCAATCCTAAGGAGAAAATGACACTGATGACCTATTTTTTTTAGGTCCAAATGAGATTGAAAAACCCACTTTTAAAAATTCAAGTTTATTTTGGCCTTTATCTTAAGTCATTATTGGGTAAGATTACTAAATTGACCAAAATTGAAGCCCGTTCCTCGTTTTGTGCTTGTCCTTCTTTCAATTATTCTTCTTGTTTTGTTTTACGATCTGTAACTTTTTTAAAAAAATCCAATCTTTCTTCTTCTTCTTCTATCCGGTCGCAAAGGGGAAAGAGTTGCAAAACCAAAAAAATTAAAAAAGCAAGAGGAAGGAAGGAGAGCGAGGGGAAGAATCCAGGTGTGAAGGAAAAAATGAGGAAATGAGATGAAAGAAGTGAGAAGTGAGAGGGAGAGGAACGAACGAGATTTCATGGAAGTGTCTGGCCTTTTGGGGTCATATGGGTACTTTCGCATGTGATTAATGTCTGCAGAAGACCATTTTTCATTCGTTTTTTTACCTTGGTTCATCCCAAATATGAACATACAAACTTCCCATCCCAAAACTTAAAATAATTTTTCCTCACTTTTTAAAACTTAGTAATTTTGACCTATAGCTTACATCGTCAACCAGTTTTAAAAAGTCACTCTTAGTTTCTTTTTCCTCTCTTCCTTCATCTTTCCGGTTTCTTTTTCTTTCACCCGAAATTGACGTCAGGGTCAAAAAATCAATTTAAAAAAAAATAGGGTTTCCGGAGAGTATTCCATAGAACTTCCGTCTTCAAGACCTAGTCTTCAAGAAATTAGAGATGTATTCCAAAGAACTTTCGTCTTCAAGACTCGGTCTTCAAGAAATTAGAGAGCCTTCTAATTTCAAGGAGAATTCTCTCTAGGTTCTCTAGGTGCGGATTTTTTTAACCTTACAAATGGAGAAGAACTCTTCTATTTATAAAGTTCTTATATGGGCTTTATGAGCTTAGGCTAAGTTGCTTTAGTTGGCATTTGGGCCAAATTAAGCCCTATTTTTTAGCTCAATTAAATTTTAGCCAAAATATTAATACCAAATTGGATCAAACTATTTTATCTAATCCAATGGTCACAATGAAAACACGTGGAGTTTGTGGGATTTGCCAACTTATGTCTTCCCTTTCAATTTGAGACACATGTCAACCTTTAATTAGTCTCAAATTTGATTATTTGTAATTACATCAGTGATAGTCATTGATAGAAGCTATCAATGATGGCCACTAATAAAAGCTACCAGTAATAGTCGAATGAGAGAATATTCACATAATTTAGTTTTACCTTTTATTTAGTCATAATTTAGTTTACTTTTCAAAATTGATAATCTTTTATAGAAGTCTATTAGTGATGACCACTAACAATAATTAAAAATCAAAGGTTCATAATCAATCATCATTATAATCAAATGAACCAATGCGAGATAAAGCATGAGTGGAGATCATTGTTTAAAGCACATAAACTTAAGCTAACGACCATTGAAACCTTAAGTTGATAGCCACTTATAGAAGTACATATATCAATGATAGCAACTAATAACTTTGAGTGTGAATAATTTAAAGTTGATAATCACTTCTCTACTAATGATAGCTACTGAAAACTTTGAGTATTAATATTTTTAAGTTGATGGTATGTCACTAATGAAAGTCTATTAGTAATAGCCAATAATAGCTTTCTATCATTGATAGCTTAATCTTTGAAAGTTGATGGGTTTCTTTCAGAGTTGATAACTATTTATAGAAGTCTATTGTTGATAGGCATTAATATATTTCTATCACTAATAGCTTAAAATGTTAATCTTTCAAAATTGATTGTCATTAATGAAAGTCACTCAGTGATAGTCACTGATAGCTTTAAGTGTCAATTTTTCAAAGTTAATTTTAATTAATAAAAGATTATCACTGATAGCCACTAGTCAGTGATAGTCATCGATAAAAGCTATCACTAGCTATCATTGATAGAAGTTATCAGTGATAGTCATGGATACAAGCCATGAGTGATAGCCAAACTTCAAATTGAGAAAAACAAGAAGTAGATGTTTTCGAAGAAGGAATCATTGGGCTTCGTTGGGTGGGTTGAGCGAGAATAAGAATTGGGCTTTTTAATCTTTTCCAATATATGAGCCTATTTTTGTGTTATAACTACAATATTTTTATTCTTGTGCCATATATGCTCTTATTTTGGGATTGATTGATGTTTATGCAACTAACCTTAATTTTCTTTATTGAAATTTGAGGGTGTAATTGCAATTACTATCATATTTTAGAATTTTTTTTAAATAATGTTTTTTTAATAAATAATTCCAAAAATAGGGTGGGGGAAACAAATACCAAAAATAGGATTGTGGAATGTGTACCGGGTACACGAATCCCCTACCACACGGACTGCCACGCTGCCACCGTCAGCTGTTGCTGCATGCATGCAGCTTTGACCAGACTCGTGGACGGGGTCCATGATTTCGGAAATCGTGGACCCCGTCCACGAGTCTCCCCCTTTTTAACCCCCGCCGGCCACTTCTTTTCTCACCGATTTCTCTTTTCTCTCCTTTCTCTCCTCTTTTCTCTCCTTTCTCTCCGCCGTCCCCACGACCCATTTCCTCTCTCTCTGCCAGAAATCTCTTCGTTTTTTCATTCTCCGATCATCTTGCACGTTTTTTGCTATCCATTGTCTGTCGTTTGTCGACATTGCCACTGTCATATAGGTATGTATATAGATATCGATTTTCCGACCATCTCATCACTCTTTCTTTGTTAAATCTAACTTATTATATTCGTTCAATCGCCCGCCGCCGCCATATAGGTATGTATATACATTTTTCTTTCTAATTATCTTATAAATATGCACTAGTTATATGATAAATATGCATAGATTGTAAGTTTTGTTTTGCATGCATGAATAAATTTGTATATGTAGACGTTGTTTTTATCAAATAGTTTATTTTGTTTATAATTTAAACAATTTAGCTTTTAGTGTTGATTGTTATTCGGCGTTTATTGTTGTAGGAATAATCATCGGCAAATAATGTGGTAGGAAATTAGTTATGTTGGGTAGTAAAACTCGTGGACCAAGTCCACGAGTTTTATAATTTTGGGTAGATTTGGACTAATTTTTCTTTTTAACCTTTACAGTTATAAACGAATTTAAATATGTCGTTTCGTCCAGAAGATTTAGTTATTATTGAAGCTGGAAATTGTGGATAGTGACATTGATGTAGAAATTGATGAATTGTTTGGAGAAAAAGGAAATATAAAAAATGAAAATGTTACTGACATTAATGTAGAGATTGATGAATTGTTTTGTCTATTGACTCGAACGGGCATATATTTCCTCTTGCATTTGCTATTGTTGAAGGGGAAAATACATCTAGTTGGTCATGGTTTTTGTGGGCATTGCGCGAGTATGTTACTGACCGAGAAGAGATTTGCTTAATTTCGGATAGACAAAGAAGGATCATTGCAGCAATTAACAAGAAAATTGGTTGGGCTGAACCTAAAGCATATCATCATTATTGTCTACATCATGTTGCAAGTAATTTCAATTCCAAATACAAATCAAAGCAACTTAAAGATTTTGTGTTTAGGGCTATAAATCAACACTAAAGACGTAAGTTCATTTGAAACCTGAAAGAGTTAAAGAAATTGAACCCTGAATGTCTTGAATATTTTTCTGATATCGATTTGAATAAATGGACACAATCACACGATAATAAGTATAGCTTTGGGTGGATGACAACCAATGCAACTGAATGTTTGAATGGGGTATTCAAAGGAGCTAGAGTGTTATCGATCACATCGATTGTTAGGCTGACATTCTATCATACAATCTTATACTTTGAATGCCGTAGACAAGAAATAAGTGAAGCACTCGATCATGGGGACATATACACAGAATATGCCATGAGAAAGCTTAAAAGGTGGGAGAAACGAGCATCTGCACATACAGTGATGTCAGTTGACAAGGAAACATAAAGTTTTAAAGTTTGAACTGGCATCAGTATGGTTTCTCCCTACAAAGGTCAAAACATACAAGTAGTGTGCTTGAAAGAGGGGACTTGTTCTTGTAACAAGTGGCAGTCATTCAAGATTCCATGCTCTCATGTAATTGCAATTTGTAATTACATGCATTTGTCATACGTGCATCTAATTGATGAATGCTATAAATTGTCTAATTTAAAGTTATGCTATGTATGTCGCTTTCATCCAATACAACACTCTGACTATTGGCCAGAGTTATCATTTACGGAAGGGCATCCTAACGCAAACTTATTAAGGGAGCATGGTAGATCCAAAACTTCGCGAATTCATAATGAGATGGATTGGCGCGAGGCAGGCACACATGTTCGATGTGGGATATGCAAGGGATCAGGGCATAACAAGCGTACTTGCCCACTCCGTAATTTAGGTGCTTCATCTTCAAGTCATTCATAGTTTAGCAAGATACCTGGTTTTGTGTAATGTAATATTAACATTGTAATGTAATAGTTCTTATAATGTAACAATGTAATGTAGTGGTTCGTACAATGTAACAATGTAATGTATTTGGTTTATTTAACATTGTAATGTATTTGGTTTATTTAATATTGTAATGTATTTGATTTATTTAACATTGTAATGTATTTGGTTTATTTTAACAGTGTTGAATATGGATCCTGGTTCATCTAACCTTGTTCAGCTATATCTTTAAAATACTCACCGATCACAGACAGTATGGGATAATGCATCCACCGTGGTGCTATGTTGTCGGAGAAGAGAGGCAGTTTCTCAGCATACTATACCATTTGATGAATGTATAGTGCCTTATCTATAACAGGCCAATTTTATTGGGGTTGCATAAATTGGATTCATACAGTTAGACTAGCACCTCATTACTGCTTTAGTAGAGCGCTGAAGACTGGAGACCCACACATTTCATATGCCTGGTGGGAAATGCACCATTACGCTGCAGGACATTGCAGTATAATTTGGACTACCAGTGGACGAAGAACCTATTACTAGATCACTGCAACATGATTGGAAACAGATTTGTGAAGATTTTTTAGGCATTCGACCACTTGACTTAAAAGACTCAAGGTTGAGAGTCCCGTGGTTAGCCTTTCAGTTTACAGAATTATCTCCTGATGCCGATGACGTTAGTATATAGAGATATGCACAAGCATATATCATGCAGCTTATCGGAGGCTTTCTGTTTGCAGACAAGTCCAACACGCTGGTGCACTTAATGTTCCTCCCACTACTGGCTAGTTTTGAGCAAGCTGGTAATTATTCGTGGGGTGGTGCTTGTCTTGCATGGGGCGAGTCATGCACAAGCTTTGGATATAGCAGGCCCACTGATACTACTTCAACTATGGGCCTATGATCGATTTAACATTGTTGCACCCCAAGTCCAATTACAACCTCCATAACATTTTATGGGACGTCCACTCAGTGTCATGTATTATTTTATGTATATATTAATTTTTTTGTCAATACAATTAGTAAAGTATTATAATTGTTTTATATCCATGTGATAGATGGAGAAGTGTATTAGCTGCATCTGAACAATTAGCAAACATGTTGCTGGTATATCGTTCAATATTTGACCGTTTAATGCAAAATCAGGTAATAATATATATGTTGCATATACAACTGAATATTACATATATTTTTAGGTTCTAATTATTCTTGTACATGGTTTCAGATCAATTAGACGCCATATACACCACATGTTATGTCGTTGTTGCCTGATTATTGTCATCATGGACAAGACATTTGGTTGACGGTTAGCCCACTTATATGCTTTCATATCGTAGAGTGGTATCAACCAGATTGAGTATTGAGACAATTCGGTATGCGGCAAATGGTACCCACGTTGTGTAATACACTTCCTCAACTACACCAAATCGATTTAAGAGGTAAACACGACCAAAACTGGCGTCAAATTCATATAAAGTATATATCATTTTGACGTGCACGTCATGGCCGCTATGCACGAGGAGAAATAATAAGTGAGTTGGATGTGTCTAATGATTACTTATCCTGGTACGACTCTATAACAAGAAGATTTATCACACCTGACGGTGTCTACTATTACTGCATGGTAAGCATCTTATTATGTAGTGTTTTTCAATTACATGCTAAGAATATTCTTTTGTACTTATATTTTTTTTATATTGTACAGAATAATTTTGTCCACGATGTGCACAATTACTCCTTAGAACACAATTTACTAAAGTTGAGTTCAATGTGTGAGCAAAACATGGTAAATGTTGAAGATATCATTCAACATACAAGGACGCTCAATGTTGCTGACACTAATCGAAAACGTATTCATCGTAGACGAGAGAGACAACGTGACGAAGGTGTTCCAAAGCAACCTGATGACCAGGAACCTCACATATTACAACCAGACATTGCATCAAGTTCTGGCCATCAACAAGAATATTATGCACACGATGAATTTCCATTTGTCGTCATCCAACAGGATATTGACGATGTAATTCACCATCAGCAACATTTTGATGTGTCTATGCCTCGTCATAGACAACGTGCGCGAAGAAGACCATCATGTGAATCCTAATTTGTATTTTAAATTTTCTGATTTGTATTAACTTTTATCTTTAATTAAATGAATTAATGATTTTCCATTACATTTTCAAAAATTAAGAATCAATGAAACTAATACAATAATTGAATAAGAACACAAGTAAGAAGCAAATTTTCATTTAAGTGGGTAATTAATTAATTAAATTATTTATAAACAAAAAAAAAGAGAAAAAACTAGACGATTTTGGACCTTTCACCACGAGTTTTGTCTCTATTAGCTGCCCAGTCTCGCTATCGCTATCGCTCTCGCTCTCGCGAGTTCGACGGAAGTTGTGGACCCTTGGTCAAAACTCGTGGACGGAGTCCACGACTTACCTCCTAGTCAGCTGCCCAGTTAGCAAGTTAACTGAAATCGTGTACCCAACTACCCCATTTTGCAAATATGTTTCCAAACCACACTATTTTTGTCATTAGTTTCTAAACCACCCTATTTTTCTCATTATTTTTTAAAATTACGTTATTCTTTAAATTACTCCCATATTTTAAGACTAGTTTTGGTAAATTTTTCGAAATAAAAATAAACTTTATAAATAAAATTGAAGGAGATGATGAGGGCTTGCTACTAAGAGGAAAAAAAAAAAAGCTGCATTGTTGCCAATTGAAATGGAGTAAAGTGGTAGAAACGAAGAAAAATGCAAGGGGTATGAAAAGACTATCCTCACTCCGTCTATTTTCCGTCCATTTTCCTTCAAAATTAGTTAAAATTGGTCTGATTAGTGATTTGCTCAAAATTATTTTTGAATGTGTTTCTTCCACTACACACTCATATAAAGATCAAGATAAAAATTATTAAAAAAATAATAATAATAAAGAAAAAAAAAAAAGAAAAAGCCTCGTTTTTATTATGTGAGGCTGAAAAATTGTAAATTACTAAGATGTATTAGAGGTTTCTTTGGAATTCTCTCCCGTGAAGTGATTAATCCGGGTAATAAAGAGAATGAAGTTCACGAATCTACTCTTCAATTCTTACTCTCTGACTCTTGGCCAAACACACGTGTGGTGTTCCTAATCTTTTTTCTTAAATTGGAGTTTCTATGTAATTAATCGAGTATGTAGGTGTGAGCATTCTCATCCACAGGAACTAGTGGTAGTGGTTTTGATTTTTTATTCATTTGTTGCCCTTCCAATCCAATCAATTCCATGGCCTCCTCTCCAATTCCCAATTCTCTCCTCTTTCACAGAACCTTCCACTCGCCTACTCGCACATTCCATACATGGCGGGTCTATGCATCTCAAGCTCCCAACAACGATCGCCAAAGACCACCACCGGGGGTCGACACAAGAATTCATTGGCAAAACGAAGAGGAAGGTTGGATTGGAGGCCAGAAAAAGGAGACCAATGATCATAATAATAATAATAATATCTTGGGTCCAAGTTTGGCCGATTTGCTCAACAACTCATCCGATTCTCACTACCAGTACGTGAATAGTGATAATTCTTCGTGTATTCTGCCATTTCTTTTCTTTCTTCTCCAGTTTTTTTCAATTCTTTCCGGGTAGTTCGAGATTTTATTGCAACTGATTAATTATGGTAGTTTGAGTTCTTACTTCTTGGAGTAGTTTTGAAAAATTGGATTAAAAGAGAAGAAAATGTCTAAGCATAAAAGAAAGAAAAGAGAAAAGGGGGAAAAAAAAGCCTAATCCTCATCTTCTACTTCTACCTCTCCCTCCCAACCGTTGACCCCTTTTTCCCCTTTACTGTTCATCTCCTTCTCCGGCGTCAGTCCCTCTCTGCAGCGTGTCTCCCGCGACCTTCAGCGGCTGCGTGCGGTTCTCCCATGTCGACTGCAGGCAGTGGCGTCTTCTTCAAAGGGTTATTTAACGTTGAGTTCCACACTCAAGGACTTAAGTTTTTCTTCTTCTTCTTTTTTTTTTTTGACTTAAGTTTTTCTTCTTCTTCTTTCTTTTTAAGTACAATAATACAATAATGCCTGGGATGGAGATCCAATTTTCTTTTTATTAAGTACAAATAAGGAAGAAAACCATATCAATTATTGTTAAATTAAGTTCATTTTGGCCAAACAAAACTTTGTCAAATTTGGATAATAATCAATTGTATACTAACATATTGAACATTTATAGGTGATAAATTTTATTACTAATAAAAGCTCCTATTAGCAATAGAGTCCCAGAACTTGATCTAAAATTTGCTATATTTGTAAATTCTTTTTTATTTGGCTATATCGACTTGGTCTAAAATTTGTTATATTTGCTATATGGACTAATATTTTGAACCTAATTGCTATTTTGCCGTAGATAATTATTTGTTGTGGTGGAAGTTGTGTATATATGTGTGTGTGTGGAACAGGTTCTTAGGGGTGGGTGCAGAGGCTGAGCTAGAAGAGATAAAAAGTGCATATCGGAGATTAACAAAAGAATACCATCCAGACACCACCTCTCTCCCCCTAAAAGCTGCGTCCGAGAAATTCATGAAATTGAAACAAGTGTACGAGGTCCTGAGCAACGAAGAAAGCCGCAAGTTCTACGACTGGACGCTTGCTCAAGAAGAGGCAAGCCGCCAAGCTGACAAATTGAGGATTAAATTGGAAGATCCTTACGAGCAGGAGTTGCAAAACTGGAAATCCACTCCAGACATGGTCGATCGCCTTGCAGGAAGGAACATGGAATTGAGTGATCAATCCACCGCAGCTCTTACCGTTGACATCCTTATCATTCTCTTTGCAATAGCCTGTATTGTTTATGTCCTGCTTTTTAAAGAACCATATTATTATTGACATTACATACAAAAGCAGCATACACATTTTATTCAAGAATGTCATATGACTTATATACATCAAACATAAAGTCTATGATATATACTATCCATATACATTATGTTACATCAAAGAGGCTAAAATTGGGAATTGGGAATTGGGAATTTTGTACTGATGACCTCCATTTGGAGGCCCAATTGAAATTTGGCCCACTTCTCGAAAACTAATGACAAGTGGCATTCTGCTTATGTCACCCACATGTGAAAGTTCCCATTGGCCCTTGAGAACCATATGTACTCGATACAGGTTGACTCGTTCTTCGATACTCATCAATTCGTTAGTCATACTCAATTACTCGAGGTTGGAATGGTATTAGAGTTGAGACTTGTGTCAATAATGTAGGTTTAGTGAAAGCAGTACAGAACCAAATACGAAATTAATTGGGAATTTGAAATACCCATACGCTGAAAAAAAAATACAGAAAACCTACTATAATAAAGGGTTAAGCATACTTATAGAATTAGAAGCCTTACATTCATTACCGACTCTAAATCTACAAATCTCCTTTCTTGATATGGGAAAAGTCTTTTTGATGGAGAAAATTTTAAAGAAAAAGAAGAGACAATTTTTCACAGAAACCTTCTATTAATATAGAGAGATAGACGAGGAGATGTGGGAGTAAACCATGTAAAGAGTAACTCCCACGTATGGAGTTACTTTTTTTTTTTCTTTTTGAAATTTCTCCATTTATTTATTAATTATTTAATTTAACAATTAAATAAATAATTAATAATTAATAATTAATTAAATCTAATTTAATTAATTATCTTATTTAAATCATATTTAAATGAACGTCTCTCATATTACCTATAGTTTTAATTTATTTAATTTAATTAAAATTAATTAAGAAAATTAATTTTTTTAATTAATTGATTGTCAAATTAAATATCTAATATTTAATTTAACCTATATTTGAATCATATTCAATTGTTATTCTCTCATAACTTATAGTTTTAATGTGCATCTAATACACATTATTTTTAACCTATAGTTTTAATAGGAATCTAATTCATATTAATATTTGAACTCCTTCAAATATTTAATTGTCTAAATAATTAATTTTCTATCGTATCCAAAATTAAATTTATATTTTAAATTTCAAAATAAACTTTATATTATAATGTATTATATTATTTCTCTAAGTAAATTTGAATATTTCAAATTTCATTCAAGACATAAATACATCATCACTCTTTATGAGCTAGGAAGGGAACGTAATAGACCTACAGATTAGAAGCTCCAACGATATGAAATTAATTAGCTAAACTCATTAACCACATTAATCAATATTTGTTAACTGTGAGTACACTCTACTAAAGATCCACAGATGAACTCTTCTCACTGCAAATATATTTATGTGTCCATGGATATAGATCAATAGCAGCAAATTAGTCCTTCACAAGTGTTCGTAACACCAGCTGGGTCAAATTACCTTTTTACCCCTAGATTACTTCTAAATCCTTAAGCACCAGTGCTTCTCTAATGAACAGCCTGTTTATGGTCTAACCATTAAACAGAAATCCCTCTCGGGCCAATGAGAGGGTAGGGTCCTTTGTTCAAGTCTCGGAGACACCACTTAAGGGAACACTAATCTACTTACCCTAAAGATGAGAATGAGTGGATTCCATCTTGTATAATTATCTCCCCAACTCCCCACTTGATCTTGTCCCCAAGATGGTAGGCATATTGAGTTGGAAAACGGCCACTCTCACTCATACAAATCAAAGGACAATCCCTCGTAAACATGATTTCATAATATACTCAAGATTAAGACTAAGTTGCCTAGGTCATCCTATTGAAATAGAAACCTAACTAGTCAACGGATTTACATCTAGTGATCACTATTTCATGGTCCGGTCTTATGCAAACTCATTGCATAGGATACCCCACTCGCATGTCACCTACACGAACGTGTTAGATCATTGCGTTTGTATCAAATACAAAGTGGGTCGTATCCATAGTGTCATCAAGATAAGGTACTCAGCCTTATCCCTGACCTATAGACCTTTTAAACTGTATCTTAAACATTGATCTCCATGTGTCCCCACATACAGTTTAAGACTCATAAAACAGCCTAGGATGTTAGTTTATTAGATTTAGGGTTATTAAGACAACAAACAAAAACAATCAATAACGCTTATTGAAATAACATATTAATAACTTTTTATTAATGATTTAATGATGGTCAAATAATTACATTTATAATCTACAAGTTTTAGGGCATAAAACCCAACAAATAAGAGAGAAGACCAACCTATGTGTCGAGCGGATGTCAATGAGCATTATATTTTTCCATCGGTTGACTCATTAGAAAACGACAACATCAATGATAATATAGCAAACGTCTTGCAACCGAATGTGACAGTAGAAGAGGTTGGGAATGGACCAGGGTTGAGACTTATGTAAACGAGCATGTGACGATAGAAGAGGTTGGAAATGTACACCGGGTTAAAACTTGTGTTAATGTGTCACAGCCAACTTTGGTTATTTTAGAGAGTGGTCCTTCTGCTGTAAATGAAGAACAACCGACTTTGATTCAGTTGAATGATTTTGATCATTATGTTGGGAATGTGCCTTGCCAAAATCAAGCTAATGTATCATCTTGTAGTAACGCTAGAACGGAGGACCTGATCATGCAACCACATTCTTTATCAAGGGATAACATCGAAGTAGCCCAGATTTTCTTCTATAAGAATGATGTAAAGATGAGGTTAGCAATGTTGGCTCTTAAGAATAATTTTGAGCTACAGGTTAAGAAATTAAACAAAAAAAATTGTACAGTGTTCGATGTATACACACGACCTGTAAGTGGATTGTTCGAGCAAGTAAAATGGAGGGATGTGATATTTTCAAGATCACAAAGTGCACGTAGATTTAAGTCTTGAATCATGACAACAAGCAGACCAACACTTTCATCATTGGTCAGTTAATCAAAGACAAGTTTGGTGTTGGTCGGACATACAAATCATGTTATATTATTGAGGATATAAGACATTAGTACAGTCTTAATATTAGTTATGACAATGACATGGCATGCAAGAGTAACTGCTTTTGCTCATACAAGGGGGACATTAGAGGAAGAATATGAAGTATTGCATGCTTATGGAGCGGCTTTAAAGATGGAAAATCTTGGAACCGTATTTGAGATTGAGCTTGAAGAATCAGAATACTTCAAATACATGTTTATGGCATTAGATCCAAGTTTAAAAGGTTTGAAGAGTTGTTGACCTCTAATAATTGTGGATGGTACTCATCTAAAGGGTAAGTACAAGATACTAGTTGGTATTGCCATGGACGGTAATAACCAACTATACCCACTGGCATATGTAATTGTTGACAGTGAGAATGACCGATCATGTAAGTGGTTCATGACAAACCTTAAAGCAGCGATTGGAGAATGCCCTATCCTCGTATTTATCTCACATCGTGGATAGAGTATAACTAATGTCGTTGATGTCATATTCCTCACCTCCTAACATGGACTTTGTACTTACCATTTGAAAAGAAATGTGTAGAAATACTTCAAGGACGAGTCCGTGAGAAAATTGTTTAATGATGCTTGCAGAGCGTATCATGAATTAGGGTTGCCAAATAGTGAACTACAACAACGATTTTATAACATCTCAAATTTTCAAGTATTTTAAACTAATTACCTAAATTTATTTGGTTAATTGTTGAATTTTTGGGTTTAACTTGTTAATTTGAGGGAACTGGTTTTTTAGTGGCAGAATTATTATTATTATTATTATTTAGAGATTTTGGTTTTAATAAATTAATTTAAAGGAGTAGCTGGGAAAAAAAAAGGAAAAAAACTTGTTTTGGTGTGAGAGGAGGTTATTAATTAAATTGGGATTTTATTTTAGGAGAAAAAGAAGGAGGGGAAAATGGTACTTTTAGTGAGTAGTTAGGGTTTATTAAAGAAAAAGGGGGAAAAGGATTTAATTTTTATGTTTATAAATTAGGGTCTCGTTATGCGTGCATGAAAAAAGTGAACCTTCCTCTTCTCCTCCTTCATTTCATGCTGTCGCCGCAAGCTTCTCTATTCGACTCAGTCATCTGCCACCGCTTTGCCTCAAGTGTGTCGTTGTCGAGGGCTTTGATCGTTGTTGGAGAAGCACTAGTCGCGCCGCCATTTGCTCGCTCAAGGCTGTTGCGCTATCTTCCGCCATTACCGCTTTCCAATTCCAATTGGGGTTTAAGTAAGGCTTGGTGGTTCTCTTTATGTTTTTTGTTACCATTGAAGTTTTTCCCTAAAGGACTGAGTTGCTTTCGATTTAGGAAATTGAAGTTGGGTTGCGAAGCGATTGCACTAGCTGTGTTAAGGAGCTCGTTGTCGAATTTATGTTAAGCTTTTAGGATGTTGAAACTTGTGAAGAATCAAGATTGTAATACTTGGCTTGTTTAGGTTGGACATCTTGATTGATTTTTGGTGGTTTTAGATTAAACCATGTGGTAGGTAAGACTGTTTGGTTTATTGTGCGAAAATTTTGTACATCAATTTATGCTGGAAGACCTAATTTGAATTAGTTTATATTCTAGGTTATAATTCAAGGACTCTGTATGAGTTGTTGGCTTGGGTGGGTTTTTGGACTCATTCCCAAGGTAAGTGGCTTACTACTGGTTCGCCTACAAACTGGTGCCCTAACTGCATTATTCATGATTGTGTGTGTGCGCACTCTATAGGAATGTAGTGGTTGTTTGTGTTATCTTGCTAGGCCCCATGAAACTAAGAAATCATATGAGTATGTTGGGTTTACTGTATTTACTGGTATAATTCTGGTTTATGGTTCTATGCATGAACATTGTTTGGTTACTATGGACTGAAAAAAATTGATTAAGTTACGATGTCTAGTATTGAGTGCATGGTGACTGTTATCCTACTTATTGGGTCGTGTATTCTCTATTGATTGTGAACTTTCGGGTTCACTAACTATGATTATGATTGAGTGTCCCTCGCAATCACCACCTATGTTTATGACTGTGACCTTCAGGTTCCCTACCTATGACTGCGTCTCTGGGTTCGCTACTTATGCCTATAACTATGTCTATGTTTTGTACATTGGTGCTTATGATAAGAGGATAACAATCTCACCTAGTGGGCTCGGTAGTGGGCTACTTATTGAGTACCTTAATACTCATGCTTTCCTATGACATTTTTTTCTAGGTAAAGGCCAGGACAGACAGGCGAATGACAAGAGGAATTCATAATCGCGTCATGAGACTCATCATTGTTTCTGCGTTTTATGCTCATGTCTTCTTTCTAGGGTATAGGGTCTAGTTGTCAAGTGGTAGTCTATCTTATTTAACTATTTCTTTCTTTCTTTCTTTACTTCATTTAATTTATTGTTCTCTAAATTTATGTTTTAAGGGGGAACCCAATAAAAACTGGTTTTTATGTAATTTAATTTAAGCAGTTTATTCAACTTATTTTTATTTTATTTATATTAAAATGTGTACTATTGCTTGAATTCAAGAAGTGCTTCACAAGATTACACACGCATAGAGTAGCGTCCTATTAGTTAGAAAGTTGGGTCGTTACAGGTTCCCTTGCAAGATTTGGAGGATGCTAGTGTTGATCCAATGGGCATAATGTTACCAATATAGGAATTGATATGATAGCATAACCAACAATAGTGATGACTACTTCAATTCTATTACCAAAGAAGCCAAGGTATTGTAAACAATTTTGTTAGTAGAATTCATAAGATGTTCACTGCAACTGTGGTTTTATGATCGACGAAATCTTTAATCTGCTAGTACGTTGACGCATTCAAAGTATGTAGAGGAAATAATGGAAAAAGAGTGTGACCTAGTCAGGTGGTACCGAGTAAATCTAGTTGATTGTTATAGATTTCATGTCAAGGTCAATGGATTAGACGATACTGTCAACTTTAACACTCGAGAATGTAGTTGCATGCAATTTTTGTGTTTAAAGATTTCATGTTCACACACTATTGTTGTAGCGAAAGAACGCAACATCAACCCTTTCACTATATGCGACAAACTATATAGAGTTAAGTCTCTAGTACTAGCATACGCAGAGTTAATAAACCCACTTGGTCATGTATCCGAATGGAAAAAACCACTAGGGTACGGAGGTGAAAACACTTCTACCGAAAAGGGTTGTACAAGTTGGTAGACGAAGAGTCGATAAGATACCATCTGACAAAGAACATGTTACTTTAAGGGAATGTGGATGGTGTGACAACTTGGACATAATAGACAAAAACGCAATGAACCGCTCAACACATCCCAATGCAAAAAATGAGCACGGATCGAGAATGAGACAGCCCGAACACAATCAACACAAGCACAAATGACAAATAATGTGTAGCATATCTTTTTTTCCTAATGGTGATTTTGTAAGGATAGCTTACTCAATGTAATGTAGCATCTGTCATATACTCTATGCTCATTATACGCTACACAATGCACGATACACGTTACTCGATTCTCATATCAATGTTATATAATATATATTCCATATGTAATATTCAATACTCGATATACGATGCAGGTTACTCAATATGCAATCCTTGATTACTCGATACCAAACTTACATTAGATGAACTATTAGTGTTAACTGAACTATCGATGCAGGTTACTCGATACACGATACACGATTACTCAATATCCCATTACTTGATACTCAATTATTGATACTCGATTACTCGATGCTCAATTACTCGGTACTATAAGTTTTCATACACTAAAAAATCACAATTTCTTAAATATACCGACATTACTCATAAAACACAGTTTCATAAACTATAATGTATACAAAATGTAAATGAAAGTATACAAATATACAAGATTTACATAGACTAAATGTACATAGAGAGACCTAGTAAAAAAAACTCATCGGCCCATAATTCAGTGTCGTACTGCAGCCTAAATTCTAACATTCTAATTTGGTGTAAACTCCCCATATATCTACTCTGGTAACTAAGTACTCGAACAACTTCAAGCAAAAGATATCACAATCCAATGTACGACCCTTGTAG
Source organism: Citrullus mucosospermus (assembly GCA_030954485.1). Lineage (NCBI taxonomy): Eukaryota > Viridiplantae > Streptophyta > Magnoliopsida > Cucurbitales > Cucurbitaceae > Citrullus > Citrullus mucosospermus. The sequence continues at coordinate 10,794,690 of CM062065.1, read as the reverse complement.
TTTGCCACAATCGATAGACTTAACTTTCTAGGGTCAGGTTGAAGGTTTGGCTTCGAGGCAGGTAGATTGCAGAACTCTACTAGGTAGGGAAGAGTGTAGCATAGGAGTGATAAGAGTTGTATCAGGTCCCTCGATGTGATATACGATGGGAGCGAGTCATACAAGAGGATGCGTCCAATGTTCATGTTTAACATCAACATTATTCATTGCTATTTTTAATTGAGTGGGTTGTAGACGTAGTCAACCTCTAACCATCACGGCTGGTGTTTCGGTTCCAACCCCAGAACAAAATCGATGTACATGTCCTCCTTCTCCCATACTTGTACAACTTGTTGTTTGGTTTTGTGATGTATGTCGTGTAACACACTGTCTTCCTCGTGTAGTTTCAAATGACTCTGCAAAATAATAAAATGTTAATCATGCAAGAATTAATTTAAAAGTTAGCTTAACTGGGGTGCATATGTACCAATATGCCATGTGGCAGAGTCGTGAACTTGTGTGCACATATCTCCAGTTGACTAATGAACTTCCTCTGAAGGAACATGAATATGGAGTCAAGAATCTGCAATTTACACAATTAGTAAAGATACACAAAATTGAAAATTAGATAACTTACGTCATTTTCAACCCATTCATTATATTGTGTAAGCTCTTGGAAGAACTGCTTTAGTGTGCAGTCCCTCTTGAAGAGGATGTTTGTGCCCGACCAATGAGGACCCATATCCTCGTTGGTCAACTAAACCATGAAATGATTCATGATATCCTTGGGCACTCAATTAGCCAAATTAGGGACGAGAGGGTCCTATCTGTCGAATGTTCTATTAGTTGAATGTATCGTTGCCTCTTTCTTTTAACCTTTCATTGTATCTACTGGAAGGGTGTACGGTTGTGTCGACTTCCTCTTCATATTGGTCCACCTTCGTTCCTCACCATTCTCATTCTTAGGCTCAACCTTCAATATAGACTTGCCGCTCACCATAGGCCTTATATCGCCCTTCACCAATGTGGATGTCCCTCGAGAAATCATTCCTGGAGTACCGGCTGTGTAGTTATCCAGTCGCTTCACCTCAAACTCTACTAACGACTATTGGATGAGGTGATCACCACAATCCGAAACCAATAAGAACTCTTCTTTGGAGAACATTATGATCGTCCCATTCAAATCGAACGTCATGGCATCATCTTTATCATCTTGCACCTCCCTTAATAGTATGTAGTCAACTAATGGGCTGTTAAAAATGATGTCCATATCCACAAACCTCTTGTATCAGTATTTTTTAATAGAGCAAATTATGTGGCTATAAGCTTCTTTTTCACAATCTTATTTGCAGTTCCGATGTGAGAGGATAAGCTGGTAGCTTGGCTTGGAAATCGATCATGTGGAGCACTCTTGAATTGTCTAGCCAAACTACATAGAAGAACAAACAAACCATGAAAATTAGAATTATTTTCAGTACTCGATGCACACTACTCGATACTCGATGCATGTTACTCGATTACTCGATCATCGATGTACGACGCACGGTGCACACTATGTGATGTTTGTTGCTCACTACATGCGACTCAACGACACACTATTTGAATGTTGTGATGCTCGTTCCACCTTATTTATTAATCCTATCAAGACCCTAAACCCTAAGTGTCTAAAATGCAAAAAAGTATGGGGACCAAAACGAAAACAAATGAAAAATTTGAACTCGATAGTGCAAAAATGAAATAATGCAAATGAAAAAACAAATGAGGTGGAGTAACAAGACTCGACACAAGTGGAAGGACTATAACCAAATGCAAAATAAAACTCATTCACAGAGAAACGAAATAAAACTCATTGACAGACAAACAAATATTACCTTTTAGATAGAATCGGGTGAGGTACAAATTCAATAGCAAGAAAAACGAAATAGTAATCGTAGGAGAATCGAGAGAGAATTGAGCAAATGATATGTGAAGTGAATTCAAACAGTTTAGCTTAATGTTTTAAGTATACTTCAGAATTCAAAAAGTTCAATTTTTATTGAGTATGACTAAGGAGTTAGTGTGACTTAACTTCTATCGAATAAGCATATATAGGGTGTATCGAGCATGACTAACGAGTTCGTGTGCTTTAATTTTTGTCGAGGAACGTGTAACGAGTGTATCGAGTAATTGAAAAGTGCTTCAAAAGTGATTTTTATTCCCTTAAATTAAGGGAATTTATATTAGATTTCACTTGTTTATTAGTGGTTTTCAGGTCATTACAAAGAAAATAAGCCAAAAGAACTAAATCGAGCCAAAATCAAGTGGAAAAGAGAAGAAAATCACCAAACTACCAAAACAGGGCAACGCCACGGTGCCAGATCGGCAGTACCACGATGCTTTTTCCGAGAGCAATACTCAAGATTAGCGTAGCAGCATCGACGTGGCGTTGCGACACAACGCCGAGGGTAGGATTTTAGCAGGCACAACACCACGACGCCATCTCACAGCGTCGTGGCTCCACCATTCAATGTCGTTCAGCGCAACGGCGCCATTGACCAGCATCGCAGCGCCAGCTTTCTTTATTTGAAGAATCAACATTTTTTGAAAGAATTTTGAGCGACCAACTCTATAAATTGGAGGGTTTCTAACAACACTAAAGACAATCAAGACACAAAGAGACACAAGAAGAAGAGAAATCAGAGAAAGTACAATAGAGAGTCCCAAAGAGTGAGTTGGCTGCAAGGAGGAGAGAAAAGAGTTTGAGAGAGAGTCTTGGTGCCGTTCGAGTTCCCGACGTAAAGACTAAGGACATTTTGGCGGTTTCTCCTCAAACAAGAGCTTCTTTTCAGTAGAGTTTCCCTTTCTTTGCACCCTTTCTATGCTTAGATTGTTTGTGAACATGTTGCCTAAAGCTATGAGTGGCTAAACTCTTTAGTTTTAGGGTATTGATGAATTGTTTATGCAGTTATGTTGATATTGTAGACTCTTCATGGTTTTGTTGTAATGAATATGCTTTTCGTTGTTATTGTTCTTAATTCTTGTTGATTGGCCATCCTTGAGTGTTAAATTAGATGTATGCTTGAGATAATTGTATGTCTAATTGGATCTATAACAATGAATTGTTGTTTATCTATCATGGAAATAGTTAGGTCAACAATGAAAGTTGCGAAAGAGTACTCTTGATGCCATGTAACTTATATTGGTTTCAAGATGTTAGTAATCAATCAAGCTACATGAGAAAATGTTGTTTCTGATAGAAAATAACTTGGATTTATGTTTTAGACATAAGCATATGAATTGCAATAAGATCCATGAACCCTAGAATATTGCATAATGAATTAAACAAAGATTCAATACCCTAGAACTCTCTTTGACTCTTGTGTTTCTCATTTACTTGTTTTCCTTTTTAGTTTTCCAAAATCACAACTTAAGATCAAATCCTCAAATAAAATTGATTCAATTCTAGAATAACTAAGTACCTTAAGCCTTCACAATTGGATCCTCAGTGAAACGATATTTGGAACTTAACCATCTTATATTATAACTTGACTCGTACACTTGCGGTAAACAAGGAAAGTATGCATCAAGTTTTTGGTGCTATTTTCGGGGATCCAAAGAACGGTTTTTATTGCTTAATATTCATAAGAATTGATAGATCTTACTTTGGGGTGTATATTATTTTGGTTGATAATTTCGTTGGTTTATGCCTCGAGATAATACTAACATTTTCCCTCTTAATCTTGAGATTGATAGGGCGTACAAAAGAAATCTAAGGGTTCAACATACAATCATACCAAGAAGATGGCCGAGGAGATGCCAAAGGCAATTCGGGATTACTTTCAACCAACATTACCGGCAAATTAACCCGACATTATGAATGAGCCCATCAATGTCAACAACTTTGAGTTAAAATCGAGGTTGATTCAAATGGCTAGAGAGCTAGCCATTAGAGGAAGTACGAATGAAGATCTTCATAAGCACTTACGGTCTTTCTTAGAGATATGCAGAACGATAAAGATGAATGGTATCTCTAACGATGCTATTAAACTAAGACTTTTTCCTTTCTCTTTACAAGACCAAGCAAAGGATTGGTTGGAAACTGTTGGTGTTTTGTTTGGATTAAGTTTCATAGCTTGTTGTGCATGAATAGATATTATAATTTCCGTACAATGATGCGTCGAAAATCACTCAAGTATGATAATGAATAAGCAAGTTTTCCTATAAAAGCCCAAGTATAAGATCTTATAGGTTTCCTGGTGAGTCTAAGGTCGAACGCAGGGATTTGTAATAACTAGGCGTTGAGAATAGATGCATGACTATGCGGTGAACTATACATGTAATATGTGCAGGATTTGTGATGCGCACTTTGAGTGTTAACCGCAAGTGTACGGGTCAAGTTATGATATAAGACGGTTAAGTCCGAATATCATTCCACTGAAGATCCAATTGTGAAGGTTTAAGTTACTTAACTATTCTAGAGTTGAATCAATTTTATTTGAGGATTGAAATTGAATATTATGAGTTATGGAAAATACAAATCAAATAAGGAAATTATTAAAGTGAGAAACACAAGAGTCAAAGAGAGTTCTAGGGTAATGAATCCTTGTTTATTTCATCATGCAATATTATAGATTTCATGGATTTTATTGTAATTCATATGCCTAAGTCTAGAAACTTAATTCCAAATTATTTTCTCTTAAAAACAACTCTTTCTCATGCAACTCGATTGATTATTAATCTCTTAAAACCAATACAAAATTACATGCCATTAAAAATAGTCTTTAGCAACTTTTATTGTCAACCTAACTACTCTCGTGATAGATTAACAACAATTCATTGTTATAGATCAAGTTAAACATACAATCTCTCAATCATACATCTAACCTAACATGTGAGGATGGCCAATCCACAAGAATTAAACACAATAACAATGAAAAGCATAATCATTCCAACAAAACCATGAAAGTCTACAAGATCAACATAAATTCATAAACAAATCATCAAAACCCTAAAACTAAAGAGTTTAGCCACTCATAGCTTGAAGCAACATGTTTAAGCAAAATAAACAAAGAAAGAGTGTAAAGAAAGGGAAACTCTACTGAAAAGAGGCTCTTGATTGAGGTAGCACCATCACGATCTCTTTGGCTCTCACATCGGAATTCGAAGGGCACCAACACTATCTCTAACTCTTTTCCTCTTCCTTGCAACTCACTCTTTGAACTCTCACTTAATTCTCTCCTTTTTGTGCCTCTTTAGGTCTGTAACTTCCTTGCTTTGATTTGATTTTCTTTGATGATTTGGGCTGCTGTAAACCCCCAAATTTATAGAGTTTGGTCACCCAAAAATTTACCAAAAATAACAAATTTTCATTTAAGGAAAGTTGGCGCCGCGGCACTGTTCCATAGCGTTGCGGCGCTAAGGCTGCATCAGAAAAGGTTGCTCTCAGGTTTTAGCGCCGCGGCAGCGCCGTCCAAGCGTCGCGACGCTGTGATGCATTTTAGAAATATTGTTCTCAGGCATTAGCGCTGCGGCAGCGCCGTCCAAGTGCCGCGACGCTGTCATGTGTTCAACAAGGTTACGTCGAGGCAGCGCCATCTCGGCGCCGCGATGCTACTATGCGTCCATAATGATGCGTTTACGTCTCGGCGCTGCGATGCTACTATGTGTCCAGAATGATGCGTTTATGTTTTAGCACCGCGGTGCTACTATGCGTCCAGAACGATGCGTTTATGTTTTAGCGATGTGGCGCAATCCCAAAATTCGCCCTTTTGAGTTTTTCAGCTCTTTTTCGCCGTATTCTTGCTCGGTTTTGATCTTTTAGTTGTTTCTTCTAATTTTTCTCGTTTTAACCTGAAAATCACTAGCAAACAAGTGAAATCTAATCTAAACTCCCTTAATTTGAGAGAATAGAAAGCACTTTTCAAGTGCTTATCAATTTGTATGTACCTAAAACTATACAGAAAGAATGAATAAAATTTCCTACAATTAACAATGAGGTGGACACGGCGAAAGTTAATCAAATGTCATTTAAGTGTCAGATAGCATGCATTGAGAATGAATGGATCCATGCGATAAAAATTGAGTTGACACAGGAGCTAGTTGTTACTTAAGCATATCTAAGGATACTTACATACCAACAAACTTTGGGTTTGTGAATCCAGCTTTCGATGTTTCGACGCCACATTAATCTTATCTCTAAGACGCATGGTAAGTTTGCATTGGCAAAAGATGAGCTACATCTCTGCACCTCATCTAGTCTTGATAAATGCTAAAGATTAACCATCTACTCTCTCAAGCTAGACAGTCGTGCTTGCTACATTTGTTTGTTAGACAAAGCTATGCAAACTAATGATATGCATTAATCAAGATGTAACATACTTAATATTGCTTAAGAAAAACTAACTCTAACATCTAACTCATTTAGCATTCAAACAATATGGTGTAAGGTATTTAATATGGAAATAGATGAAAGATAATCGTCAATCAAACTCATATTAAGAAAATAAACCATTCTCTCGAATGTCATTAACAGAACATAAGTAACAAGGAGAGAAATGAAGATAAAACAGAAATGGAAGACGTCAAGCCGCCACTGGCAACGTCTTGCTTCATGGAGGCTTGAGATGGTTGCTATTTGATACATAAATTTCATAAGATGAAGGTTCTGACGACTTTGAAAATTCTCAGAATCCTTCTCTCATAAGAGCTTGAAATGGAGGCTGGTTATGAAGAGGAAGAATTTGTGCAGAGCTTTCGCCTCTTGAACTCGTTTATCTCTTCATTTGAATGGAGAAGCTTTTGGCTATTTATAGGCGTCGAAAAGTTGAACTTACCTTTGCATTAAATTCCATGCCCTACTAAGCAGACTTTTCACATTGTCGGCCCATTGGTTCTGCCATGATTTGATAACGTGTTATCCTTTTGCATATTGACATGACAGCTTTTGCCCAAGCGTCTGTATCTACTTTTTCTCAACGCAAGGTCTCAACGCATGGTCTCGACACATGGGTTTCTACTTGTTCTCGCAGCAGCTTCCTCTCTAGTACTTAGGTTATTTGTGCTTCTTTTGTTCTTAATCCTACGTTAAGAACAGAAAAACTCATAATTTTTCAAGTATTTTCTTTTGTAAATGGTGCCAACGCATGGTAATACAGTTTACATAATTCAACTACCAAAATCATGCGTTTAGCTCTAAAGTTACTCTAATTAATTCAAATAGTGACTATAATAACTTGTATTTCTACAAGTTATCAGAAACCATACCTCCGAATAGTATCACTACGTGGGAGATTTTGGCTCAAGCTTTTTTGAACAAATATTTTCCACTGGCTAAATCTCAAAGGCTAAGAATGGAGATTGGAACATTCCGCCAACTTGAGGATGCACAACTATATGAGGCTTGGGAAAGGTATAAGAATTTCTTGTGAAGGCGTCCTCAACATCCCACCCGGATTGGTTACAAATTCAACTCTTTTACAATGGATTGTCAAGCTCAACCAAATCCATTCTAGATTCTATCGTCGGAGGTTCAATTTTTCCCAAGAATGCTCAAGAGACCTATACAATACTAGAAGACTTGGCCACTACATCTTACAATTGGCCATGTGAACGATCTTCTCCAATCATCCCAAAAGCCACCAAATTGTATGAGGTGGATGAGGTAAATTCTCTCAAAGCTCAAATCGCTTCCCTTACTAATGCTCTTTCTAAATTGACTGCAAGGGGCCAAGCTCAAGTAAGTCCACCATCCATAGCATCTCTTGCTGCCATGGAGTCGAAGATGTTTACACAAAAGAAGTTGGAAGAAGGAGACAACGAGACGACCAATTACATTGATAGAGGACATTATAGAGGCCACCAACAACAACAACTTCCAACTCATTACCATCCTTACTTGGGGAACCATGAAAACTTTTCTTATGCTAACAATAGAAATGTTTTGCAAGGTCCTCCCGGTTTTTCCAATGTAGGTCCATACATGCACCGACCTAGAAGGCTTGATGGTGGAGTTCATAAAGGAGTCAAGAGGAAGAACGACTGCATTAGAGAGCATGGTGCAAAGTCATGGCAAGGCTATTCACAATATTGAGGTACAAATTAGTTAAATAGTCACTTCTCTTTAAACAATGCAAAAGGGCAAGGTCATGACTTTGAGGAGTGGGAAAAAGTTGTCCACTCCTTTGATCGATGATGAGGATAAGGAGCAAGATGTAGATGAGACCATCCATGAGTCTATCATAGTAGATGAACCCAAGGAGGTCTTAGAAAAAAAGGAAAAGGTAAAGGAGTCGGCATCTTCAAGTAAGTCATGATGAGGGTAGTACTTGTCATGCAATAGATATCATTAATCACATTATTTTTGAGCATGTTGAGGTTATGTTGACTAATGATCATTTAGAACAAAGCATGATAGATTTTGATATTAAGAATGTGGATACTATCTTTGATGAAATTTCTTTGTATGCTAAGTGGTTAGATAACATGCCAATATGCACTAAAATGTATAAACCAATGCCTCTAGCTCCTTTACATGCTAAAAATGATTTGTCTTCTTTTCCTGTTATCATATCTTCTGATTTAAATTTTGTGGAAGAAGAAAACTTGTTGAGAGTGTTAAGGGATCATAAGTTCACCATTGGTTGGTTTATTTAGGATCTTAAAGGTACTAGTCCATCAGTCTGTATGCACAGAATCTTGATGGAAGATACCTTTAACCCTTCAGTAGAACACCAAAGGAGACTTAACCCCGCTATCGCGACGCTTTTTTCCGAGAGCATCACCCAACATCAGCGCAGCAGCACCGACGCGGCATTGTGGCACAACGCCGAGGATAGGATTTTATGATGCACAGCGCGGTGGCTCCATCTCACAGTGAGGCGGCACCACCATACAATGTCGGCTAGGGCCACGACGCTAGCTTTCCTTATTTGAATAATCAACATTTTTTGAAAGAATTTTGGGCGGCTAACTCTATAAATTGGAGGGTTTCCAGTAGCCCTAAAGACATGAAGAGACACAAAAAGAAGAGAAATCAGAGAGAATACATTAGATATTCCCAAAAAAGTGAGTTAGCTGCAAGGAAGAGAGAAAAAAGTTTGAGAGAGAGTTGTGGTGCCATTCGAGTTCACAATGTGAAGACTAAAGGACATCTTGGCGGTTCTTCCTCAATCAAGAGCTTCTCTTCAGTAGAGTTTCCCTTTCTTTACACTCTTTCTATGATTAAATTGTTTGTGAACATGTTGCCTAAAGCTATGAGTGGCTAAACTTTTTAGTTTTAGGGTATTAATGAATTGTTTATGAAGTTATGTTGATAATGTAGACTCTTCATGGTTTTGTTGTAATGAATATGCTTTTCATTTTATGTTTATCTATCATGAAAATAGTTAGGTCAACAATGAAAGTTGTTAAAAGACTACTCCTAATGCCATGTAACTTATATTGGTTTCAAGATGTTAGTAGTCAATTAGGTTACATAAGAAAATGTTGTTTTTTATAGAAAATAACTCGAATTTATGTTTCTAGACTTAAGCATATGATTTGCAATAAAATCCATGAACCCTAGAATATTACATAATGAATTAAACAAGGATTCAATATCCTAGAACTCCCTTTGACTCTTGTGTTTCACATTTACTTGTTTTTCTTTTTAGTTTTCCAAAATCACAACTTAAGATCAAATCCTCAAATAAAATTGATTCAATTCTAGAATAACTAAGTAACTTAAACCTTCACAATTGGATCCTTAATGGAACGATATTCAAAAATTAACCGTCTTATATTATAACTTGACCTGTACACTTGCGATAAACAAGGAAAGTGCACATTAGTAATCGAGTATGAGGAACGAGTCGACCTATATCAAGTAATCAAGTAATCAGATATTGAGGATTGAGTAACCTTGAACCAAGTAGGCGGCAAGATGGTTCTCAGGGGTAAATGCAAACTTTCACACGTAGTTGGTGTAAGCAGAATGTCACCTTTCATTGGTTTTCCATAGATAGCTCTCTCTCACACACACATACACGTATGCATGAACATGCACACACATTCAATTTTTAAGCAAAATCATGGGTTATTTTCAAATGTAGTAAAATGAACCAACTTATTTACAAATATAGTAAAATGTCGTACACTAATAGACAGATAGATGATAGTAGTCTATCAGTGTGAGAGACAGAGATATTTTGCTATATTTGACAATATTTTAAGCAATTTTGCCATTGAAAACAGTTACCTAAAAATCATTGCTAGATATGCAAACTTAAGAATTTTATTTTTATTATTCTTGCAATGGTTCCATCTAAACTCTTTTTTAAATACTCTCAACTTTTTTTATTATTTCAAATTATCTATTTTAATGCCGATATAAGCTTTGTTCGATTAAAATATCTACTCATTATGATGGAATCAAAGATTCAACTTTCTATCTTCACATTTGTTTTACTTCAAATAATTTAATTTAGCCCACAATTAGTAGTAAGTGGTTATTATAGTTTGTGTTTGGGTGCAAATTATATTTTAGTATAGGTTATAATAGTTTGTGTTTGAGATGCAAATTATTTTAGTCTAAATAGGAAATTGTAAATATTATAACTGTTGTTGGATTTCTATTTTCGATTTAAATTGAGTTTCATAGCTTGTTGCACAAAAATAGATATTATCATTTCCGTACAAAGATGTGTCGAGAATTACTCAAGTGTGATCATGATTAAGTAAGTTTTCCTATAAAAAGCCTAAGTATAAGCTCTTATAGGTTTCCTGGTGAGTCCAGGGTCGAACGCAAGGATTTGTAATAACTAGGTGTTGAGAATAGATGCATGACTATGCGGTGAACTATACATGTAATATGTGCATGTGTTAGTTGTATGTATCTAAAACTATACATAAAGAATGAATAAAATTTCCTACAACTAACAATGAGGTGGACGTGGTGATGGTTAGTCAAATGTCATTTAGTGTCAGATAGCATGCGTTGAGAATAAATGAAACCATGCGATAAAAGTAGAGTTAACGCAGGAGCTAGTTGTTACCTAACCATATCTAAGTATAGTTACATACCTACAAATTGCGTTTGTGAATCCATCTCTCGATGTTTCGACGCCACATTAATCTTATATCTAAGACGCATGGTAAGTTTGCGTTGACAAAAGATGAACTACATCTCTGCACCTCATCTAGTCTTGATAAATGCTAAAGATTAACTGTCTACTCTCTTGAGCTAGACAGTCGTGCTTGCTACTTTTGTTTGTTAGACAAAGTTATGCAAGCTAATGATATGCATTAATCAAGATGTAACATGCTTAATATTGCTTAAGAAAAACTAACTCTAAACATCTAACTCATTTAGCATTCAAACAACATGGTGTAAGGTATTTAATATGGAAATAGATGGAAGATAATCGTCAATCAAACTCATATTAAGAAAATAAACCATTTTCTCGAATGTCATTAACAAAACATAAGTAAGAAGGAGGGAAATGGAGATAAAACAGAAATGGAAGACGTCAAGCCGCCACTGGCAACGTCTTGCTTCATGGAGGCTTGAGATGGTTGGTACCTGATACATAAATTTCATAGGGTGAAGGTTCTCACTCACTGGGAGACGACTCTGAAAGTTCTCAGAATCCTTCTCTCAGAAGAGCTCGAAATGGAGGCTGGTTATGGTGAGGGAGAATTTGTGCAGAGCTTTCACCTCTTGAACTCGTTTCTCTCCTCCTTGAATGGAGAAGCTTTGGGCTATTTATAGGCGTCGAAAAGTTGAAACTCATTATGACCTGACACCTTTACATTAAATTTCATGCCCTGCTGTGCAGACTTTTCACATCGTCGGCCCATTTGTTCTGCCATGATCTGATAACGTGTTATCATTTTGCATATTGACATGACAGCTTTTGCCCAAGCGTCTGTATCTACTTTCTCTCAACCCATGGTCTCAACGCCTAATCTCGACGCATGGGTTTCCACTTGTTCTCGCGGCAGCTTCGTCTCTTAGTACTTGTGTTATTTGTGCTTCTTTTCTTCTTAATCCTGCGTTAAGAACAGAAAAACTCATAATTTTTCAGGTATTTTCTTTTGTAAATAGTATCAACACATGGTAATACATTTTACATAATTCAACTACCAAAATCATGTGTTTAGCTCTAAAGTTACTCTAATTAATTCAAATAGTGACTATAATAACTTGTATTTCTAAAAGTTATCAATATCAATGAACAAAAGAAAAGATGAGTAGGAAATAGTAAACATGGTAATAAAGAGAAATTTAAAATGGTAATACTGTAATTAATTATAGGTTATAATAGTTGGAATCACCAACCATTATAATGGAACCCCATACATGATTTGGGCTAAATAGCCTACTTTCTCTTAGTCAAAATTCTAAACGAAGAGAATGAAATACTTTTAATACAAATAAAATATAATAAAGCCCTTAAAATTAGAAAACTTATGAGACACAATATATCATTGCATTAGGAAAAGAAGCAAACTCTTGTATATATGCATTATCTTTCTCCTCTTTGCTTGGGGGTCCTCCTTTTCCACATTTAGAACATATCTTTAATCTAAATCTTTGACAGTTGAAACATTTAAAATGAACAATTAAAGAAAATGGATGGATAAATTAAACTAGCTTGAGTTTAAGTAAAAGTAAAAGATACAGTGAGAGATCACTGACTTCCAAAATTAGAAGATAAAACAATCCAACATCAAGTCTTTTGGTTAATGAATCTCTTTCAAAATTCATTAAAAATTAGGAGATTCTTTAGAAGAAAAAAAATATGTTTTGGTTCTGGTGGTAATATGTTAATGAGGCTTCTTGTGGTAATATGTTATAACTCATTTATGTTTCCCCACTATTTCTTGTATTTTCTTTGTTTAAATCTTATTTTGAATGTTGTTTGATTGAACTTCCAAATTTCATATTCAGTGAGCTTTATAAGAAAAATAAATATTTTGATTCTTAAATCTTTAATAAATTAAAAAAAAAAAACATTTTGACCATTCCTTTTCTTTTGTTTCTCTTAACAAATTCATGAAAAAAAATTATTATAAATTGAAAAAATATCAAACTATTTACAAATATATATAATAAAAAAAAATTTACTTTCTATCCGCGATAGACAATGATAAGACTTCTATCACTTGAGTGATAGAAGTCTATCGCGCTCTATCGCTCAAGCATGAATTTATACCCTAAATTTTAAGATGGTATCATTTTAAATAATGAACTAAAATGATTAAAATTTTATAAAACATGAACTTCTACCCTAAATTTTAAGATGGTATCATTTTAAATAATTAACTAACAATTTATTGATTTAACCTTGAACTTTTGCAAATATATCAATTTACACCCCTTACCTGTAATGTTGAGATAACATCGAACGATACTTGTAACTTTATCAATTAAACCCCAAAACTTTCATAAGTGAAACCAATTTAGCCCTTCAATAAGATTTCCTTTAAAAATTGTCCATGCATTAATTATAAATCCGACATTTGAAGAAGTCTACATACACATAAAAATTCAATGCATGGATGACTTTTAAATGTAATCTTAATAAATGGTCTAAATGGATTCACTCATAACACTATCTGGCATGATATTTTTTTTTGAATTAAATATGAAAAATGGTGGTGTTAATTGATACACTATTGAAAGTTTGAGATTGAGGGTGTGTTTGGATTATATTTTCAAATGTTTAATTTAAAAAATAAATCATTTTGGAGAAATTTGGAGTGTTTGGCAACCACTCAAAATAAATTTTGAAGTGTATTTTAAATCATTTTTATCAAAAGAGTTTAAATAAAAATGAGTTTTTTGAAAAACATTTTTTTTCTCAAGTCAATCCAAACAGGCTCTAAAATTGATACAATAATTACTTTAGGGTGTAAATTGATAAACACATGATAAGGGTGTAAAATGAATGTTTCCTTCTTTTTTTTTTTCCTTAGTGAAATACACTATTTTATGTTTGAAGTTTAACGTTGGTGTTTTATATTTGGTTATAGGAGGCTTTGGGAAAATATTAATTTAAAACCCTAAATTTTAGGATTTGTATTAATCTAAATCCTAAACTAATAATTGTATCAATTTAAACTTTGAATTTTCGAAATTTTATTAATTTACACCCTCCATTATATTTCATTTGGAAAAATGAACCTCATGTGAAACTTATAATTGCATCAATTAATCCCTCAAACTTGAATAAATGAATCAATTGAGCCTCTTAGACAAAATTTTCTTTTTCATGCATTTCCTAATTATTTTGTAAAACCAACATTTGAAAAAGTCTACACACATTTGAGAATTAATGCATGGATGATTTTCAAAAGTAATCGTAATAAAAGGTCTAAATTGATTAACTTATATGAAAATTTAGGGATTTAATTGACTTAAGTTATAAGTTTCACATAATATTAGTTAAATGAAATTGGAATAACGAGAGTGTAAATTAATACACGTATGAAAGTTTAGAGTTTAAATTGATTCTATCACACATGTGGAGGAATATGAGAGTTTTTATTAATTCACATAACACATGTGGAGGAATATGAGAGTTTTTATTAATTCACATAAAACTCATAATGAATACAAAATGCACTTCCTCTAATGAATAAGCAAAATACAATGGCCTTTAACAAAATAACATAAAGTATAGCTAATTGACTTAACAAACTAATTACACATTAATACTCCCACTTAAGTTGGAGTGTGAATATCAAGAACACTCAACTCGCCTGGAAATGAGAAGAATGGGGAAGAAGCTAATGTTTTAGTGTAACGATTGCTTGTTTCTTTAATTTCCATGAGATCAAGGACTCTCTCACGAAGACACAAAACCCCGTTACCGATTTTCTAGTGTCAACACAAGCACCCTAGTCAACATCCACAAATGCTTTAAGCTGAAAATTAGTATTAGGTGTTGATAACCTACTTCAAACTAATAGAATGTTGTGTATAAGGAACATAAATAACATTCCAAGTTTTAGTACGATCCATAGCTGCTAATTCATCTTTCATTGCTGCTAATGTGGTGCTTAATGATAAAATGACAGCCCATATACAGTGGAATCATTTAGCACAAAATGTTTATGAGAAGGTGAGTAAGCCTGATAAGAAATGTACTTTTGCAGTGCAGATTTTCCAAAAGTAATAATTGGAATATGGTTGATGATCAAATTACAAAGCAAGTCTCTAAGGTAAGTTGGAGCTCCACAATGCCTAGTAGATCTCCTCAGCATAGGTTCAATAACATCAAAATCAGTTTGTTCGACATCAAAAATATCAACATTTATTTGCTCATTAATCACAATATCAGTAAGTTGCACCATATTAGTAGGCTAAAAAAACTTTAGTATCGATATTAGTTGTAGCATTAGGCGGCTGATAACTTGTAGAAATATAAATTGTTGTTACTCAATTCTTTGACAAGGATTTCATTAGTATTAGAAGATTGATAGGACGAAATACCTTTCCCTGAAAAATGCAAGGAATAGGAGGAAAGATTGAAAGAAGGAAGAAGAATGCCCTGCGCTGAGATAGCCTTGCGACGATCCAGCTATGCGTTGAGTATTCAAAGCAAGGAGGGGAGCATCGACAAAAAGTGTGCACGACGTGAGAAAGAAACTGGCCACGCCAGCCCGCTTCACCAGAATGGCAGAGAATGTTCCTGACCTTAGTCTAAAGAGAGGAAGATACAATACTGGAAGAGACGAGATAGGGATATTCCAAAAACCACCCCAAAATCCACCGCGTTTCTGAGAAGGAAAGAACATCCTCTCTGCCGGAGCTGAAGATGGAACCAAGAGGTAGCAAGAGATTGTCAATCTAAGGTTGAAGTCTTTGGGCAATTGATATAATATAAGGTTCATTAACTAGTCAATATCGATCTTTCAACTCATCTCATATGTCTTTAGCGCACCCAGTGTAAACAAAACATGCTGCAATTTCTTACGACACTGAATTAATTAATGATCCAAGAGGTGATCATGCCATTATTGTGTTAGCTTTTTTTTTTTTTTTTTTTTTTTTTTTTTCCTTTAATCTCAAATAATAAATTAATTAATTAATTAATTAATGTTTCAATAAATAAATAAAAGCATGTTGACTATATTTATTTTTCTCAGAGAATTGAAATTAGGTATGTGTGTTGATTGTGATTCAAGTTTATATTTTACATTACACACTATTGTATTTCATTTTTCTTGAGAGTTTGTTATCATAAAAAGGAGGAGATTGTTAGCTTTTTTACTTTAATTTTAAGTTAATTAATGTTTTGATGATAACAAACTTGTTATATTCACTTTCAATTTTAGTGTTTTGAAGTGTCCAATGTGTCTGCTCCGAATAACAATTCCAACGTAATTTGAATCACTCAAATTCGAGCTCAAATGGAAAACATATAGTCATAATGATAACTTGTAGAAATACAAGTTATCATAGTCACTATTTGAATTAATTAGAGTAACTTTAGAGCTAAACACATGATTTTGGTAGTCGAATTATGTAAAATGTATTACCATGCGTTGGCACTATTTACAAAAGAAAATACCTGAAAAATTATAAGCTTTTCTGTTCTTAACGCAGGATTAAGAAGAAAATAAGCACAAATAACCCAAGTACTAAAGACAAAGCTGCGGCGAGAACAAGTGGAAACCCATGCGTTGAAACTATGCGTTGAGACCATGCGTTGAGAAAAAGAAGATACAGACGCCTGGGCAAAAGCTGTCATGTCAATATGCAAAAGAATAACACGCTATCAGAATATGACAAAACAAATGGGCCGACGATGTGAAAAGTCTGCGCAGCAGGGCATGGAATTTAATGTAGAGGTGTCAGGTCATCATGAGTTTCAACTTTTCGACGCCTATAAATAGCCCAAAGCTTCTCCATTCAAAAAAAAGAGAGAAACAAATTCAAGAGGCGAAAACTCTGCACAATTTCTCCCTCACCATAACCAGCCTCCATTTCGAGCTCTTCTGAAAGAAGGATTCTGAGAATTTTTAGAGTCGTCTCCCAGTGAGTGAGAACATTCACCTTATGAAATTTATGTATCAGATAGCAACCATCTCAAGCCTCCATGAAGCAAGATGTTGCCAGTGGCGGCTTGACGCCTTCCATTTCTGTTTTATCTCAATTTTCCTCCTTCTTACTTATGTGTTGTTAATGACATTCGAGAGAATGGTTTATTTTCTTAATATGAGTTTGATTGATGATTATCTTCCATCTATTTCCATATTAAATACCTTACACCATGTTTTTTTAATGCTAAATGAGTTAGATGTTAGAAGTTCGTTTTTCTTAAGCAATATTAAGTATGTTACATCTTGATTAATGCATATCATTAGCTTACATAACTTTGTCTGACAAACAAAAGTAGTAAGCACGACTGTCTAGCCTAAGAGAGTGGATGGTTAATCTGTAGCATTTATCGAGACTAGATGAGGTGTAGAGATGTAGTTCATCTTTTGCCAACGCAAACTTACCATGCATCTTAGAGATAAGATTAATGTGGCGTCGAAACATCGAGAGATGGATTCACAAACGCAGTTTGTAGGTATGTAATTATACTTAGATATGCTTAGATAACAACTAGCTCCTGCGTTAACTCTACTTTTATCGCATGGTTCCATTCATTCTCAACGCATGCTATCTGACACTAAATGACATTTGACTAACCATCGCCGCGTCCACCTTATTGTTAGTTGTAGGAAATCTTATTCATTCTTTATGTATAGTTTTAGACACATACAACCAACATATGCACATATTACATGTACAGTTCACCGCATAGTCATGCATTTATTCTCAACACCTAGTTATTACAAATCCCTGCGTTCGACCCTGGACTCACCAGAAAACCTATAAGAGCTTATACTTGGGCTTTTTATAGGAAAACTTGCTTAATCATGATCATACTTGAGTAATTCTCGATGCATTCCTGTACTGAAATTATAATATCTATTTTTATGCAACAAGCTATGAAACTCAATTTAAATCAAATAGAAATCCACCAACACATAACAAATTTAACAGAAAAATACCCGAGGTTGATGACGTGGCAGCCAAATCATCATACTGGACCTATTAGAACATGACAAGTGGAGCAATAGATAAGTGACACGTGGGGCTTTTGATTTTTGATTGGATTTAAAAAGAAAATTAATTTAATATTACTATTTATGTTTATGTTTAATGGTTAGTTAGACTTTAAAAGAAAATAAATTTAATATTATTTTATGTTTGTGTCTAATGGCTAGTTGTTTAAAAAAAAAAAAAAAGAGAGAGAAAGGGAAATTTCCACCTTTGAGTTCTATTTTACAAAGATCTAATGGTCAAAATTAATTGTGGTTACCTACTTTCCCCTCTTTTTAGACTCTTCTTCTTCTCCAAATTTCAACGGCTTTCATTATTTTCAATTCTTTATAATTCACCAGCCACCATTGTTGCTCTCTCCAAGTTTCAATTTTCTTCTTTTCATCTTATTCTTGAGAGATATTTATTGTATGGTGAGGATTGATTTTTGTTGAGTGCTAAAATTTGTAAACCTACTCTTTGATAGAGTTTTATTGTCTTGTTCTTTCATTTTCAAACCTATTGTAAGAGTTGTTTTTGATCCCTAAAAAGAATGGTTGTAACGGTTTGATCCTCAATCGTGGAAAGAATCGGGTTTGTTCTTGCACTCGAAAAAAGAGCATTGTAGCAGTTCGATTGTAAGCCGTGGAAAGAGTCAAGTTCATAGTGACATGCCCAAGAGGAGCTTGGAAAGTGGATATAGGCCGCTTATGCCGAACTACTATAAAATTTCCAGTGTCATTTTCCCTATCTATGTTCTATTTAATTTTACAATTAATTTGTCATTATATTTTAGGGATGTTTTCAAATATAGCAAAATGAGTCAAACTATTTACAAATATAAAATAATTTCACTTTCTATCAGCGATAAGTCGCGATAAGCGTTTATTGCTTGAGCGATAGACTGGTGATAGAAGTCTATCGCGGCCTATCACTAATAGACAGTAAAATTTTTCTATATTTGTAAATAGTTTATTTTTTTTTCTATTTATAATAATTTTCCTATATTTTATTACTTAAAATTAATTCTAATTTTTCTTCTTGATAATTAATTGCTCATATTGGTTTATTTTGATGGGTAGTTCTTAACTTTATATATTTATTACCAATCTTGTTATCAAAATCAAATAGGGTGCTTTAAAGTATTATTCATCAATTTCTTGATTAATTTGAATTGATTTTATTTGCATAAAATTCTTGTTTAAATTAATTATTAGCAAAAAGTTTGTTAACTAGCTTAATTGGGCACACACTTAGTGAAATTTTCATTAGTTCTAATAAACTCTATTCTCCCTATATGATTGCCATATTGATCCTACATGTTGCATCACTACTACAAATATGGGTCTCAATGACACAATGGTATAAGCCAAATTGAAGTTGAGGAATGGAAAAAATGTCATAAATGTGAAAAAATACGCTTTTTTATGGAAAAAATATTTCATGACAATTTTTAAATGTTACAAATTTATGACATTTATTAATTGTCATTAAATAAAATTAATTATTATTATTTTAACTAAAATAAAAATATGGGATTAAAATAAAAGAAGAAATCCTAGCCAATGATAAATTTTGTGAAATCCCAATTTTGTAGTAGTACATTGCCAAGCAAATGATAAATTTCCTTCGAGTTTTGGAATGGTTCAAGTGATGAAGTGAAGCATATTTTTGCTAGACAAAGCAAGAAGCATGACTTTCCTCCATGAGATTAGTTGCTAGCACCAACAAGCTGCTATGTAACCATCATAGTAGTAGAAGCGATCAAATGATGAAGAAGATAAGTGCTCAATTGAGCGTCGAAATCAACTGAATCAGGTATAGATGACGTCAATGAATGGTCTGAGTAGCCGCGGAAGGTACAGTTTTCAGGAAAGAGGGGGGCGGGGGGAATTCGTGAATACACATTTTTATAACTTCTATGATACCATATTATGTGTAGAGGAATATGAGAGTTTTACTAATTCACATAAAACTCATAATGAATACAAAATGCACTTCCTCTAATAAATAGGCAAAATACAACTACCTTATAAGAAAATAACAGAAAGTATAGATAGTTAACTAACTTACAAACTAATTACACATTAATATATCCGATTTTTAGTGTTAAAGATTTGGGTTGGCTATATTTTCTAAGGTTGTGGCTGTTGTCATATAAAATGTTTGTCATCTTGTCCCTTTGTTTGTTCTACATAATGTCTCTACTAATATTGTTTCTATCTGAATATATTTTCCTTATCTAGAAAATTTTAGGTGTTTATTTCGCAAAGATTCCTTCCTTCTCTGAGTTCGACTGGCTAGATTTGGTTTGGTTATCCTTGTAAGCCCTAATTTATTCCCAGTGATGTTTGAGTTTAAGTAGTTAAGTAGTAGCTTGTGAACTTGGTTTAAAATTTTTTATGATGCTAGGAGCAAGCTAGGCGTGGAGTTAGTGAAGATTTGCTAAAATTTTAGGATGCTAGGAGCAAGCTAGGCGTGGAGTTAGTGAAGATTTGCTAGGTGTGGAGCTAGAGAAATTAGCTTGGCAGCAAGTGCTTGTGCCTAAGGCCAAGTGGGTGTTGAGCTTACCTAGTAGGAAGAACCTCTAAATGGTGTGTCTTGACGTTGAGAAGGGGCAAGCCAAGAGGTAGGCATTTTACCTTTATAATTGGGAATTAGTGAATCTTTTTTAATTAATTAAAAGGTGATTAGATGACAAACTAAGAAAAATTATGAAAAATGGAAGCAGTAGGTGTCAAAAAGAGGTGATGCATGATGAGTTGCCATTAGAGGTATAAATAAAAGCTGAAAAGTAGGAGCTTGGTTTGCACAAACTACTCGAGCAAAAGGATAATTTCCTCGACCAAAATCCTTCTAAACTAGTGTATTGAGTGTGTGAGGGCAGGCTACCAGAAGGTAAATCAATCTGAAAGGTGATGGAAATTGGAGGAGAAGCACAAAGGTTCTAGTTATCAAGCACAACCGGGCAAGGGTTGAAGATCAATGGTTTTAGAGTTGTTGAGAGTGAATTAAAAGGCCAAATTTGGAGGTAAGCTAGTCAAGAGGTTAATATAAAAGTTTGTACAAGAAATTGGTGTTAAAAATGGTTAAAAGTGTTAATTTTGGTTGCAGAAAGTGTAAGTTGTTGTTTAGGTGAAATCGGGTGGCTGTCGGCTAAAGGTTGAAGAAAGTGGGCATGGAGGACTGTTGGTGGTGTGGGCGGTTGAATGTTGTTTAGAGGTTAGTGAGGTGAGTTGCACACCTAGGTGGGTGGGCAGTGGCGCGTGAAGTTGTTTACATTATGGACGGGCAAGGAAGGTGTTGACAACCCAGCCTAAGTGTTAAGCCTTCGATGTCGAGTGGACTTGACGCCCAACCCATGTGTACAATTGATGCCCAACAAGCCACAATGTGACAATATTTGACGTCATGTGCCTGCACGTGCGTGCGGGAGTTGTTGCACAGGGATTATGAATGTGCTTGAGGCGGCGTGCGTGTGCGGCTGGTGCTGCATCGAACCTTGTTGCACGCCTAGCCGTATCTCAAGCAACCTAATACCTTAGTTATTCTAGTTGGCATTGGTGAGTTGGTTCACATGAAAGTTTGACTTAAGAAAATAAATCATCGTTGTTAAGAATTTAGGAAGGTTAAATGGAGTCTAACCAGGGGAAAATAATTTAGTTTTCAGGTCAAATAGAGATTTGGAAGGCATATAACCCATTGGGACCTAGCTACTAGCTATGAGTGACAAAATGTTTTCAAAGACTAATTTGTTAAATACTGTATTTCTTTATCATGAGAAAATGTTTGATGATTAACTATTGAAGCATGCTTCTTAGATCTATTTAAATGATGTTTTGATCATGTTTTATATAGTTGCCTCGATAGAGGTTTAGTGAAAATGATCAATGCTTTATCTATGTTTCCAAGCTATGTTGAATGCTATAAAAGGTATATTTCAAATGCTTTAATGTACCCTAGTAATGACAAAGGAAGGGACCCAATACTAAAGGATAAGGAGAAGGTATTTGGCCAGCCAAGTATATAAGGTCTTTGACACATATGAAGGCTTTGGGTCGTGTGTTGGGGTGCAAGCCTTTGAGGGCATTTCTATGTGCACATAGGAGAGATATCGATGTTGAATGTATTGAGATTACTCTACATCAGCTAAGATTTTTCAACGTTGAGTGTATTGAGCTTGCTCTACCTCAACTAAGGATTTAGGGTACAAAGTTTTCTTGATTTACTGATTATATGAGCATAGTATATTTCTCTAAAGTTTACTTAATTTCTTTTACATGATATTCTTCTCATTTGCTTAAGATTGTAAAATGTTGATGTCACTCACTTGGCTTCCCAACTCACCATTTTCCCTATGTTTTCTTTTACCCAAGTAGAGAGCAAGTTGACAGTGTTTAGCCTATCCAACCTCGTCTGCTTCTGCTGCTAAACTTCGAAACAAGCTTTGTAAATTTTTGTATGCTTCATAGATGTCTAATTAGTAGGTACATATTAGCTATGGGGTTGGTAACTATGGGAAATGTGAAGATGTGTTGTACAGAGTATAATGTATAGGTTGTGTTTAACTTTCATGTGTGTGTGTAGGTCTATAAATAAGCTGTGAAAGGACTTGATGATACTATGATGACTCAAAAGCTATTTATAAGATGTACTATTTTATGAATTGTATGGTTAATCAAGTTTACTAGGTGGACAGGATTAGCAAGAGCAAGTCAGTCAGTATGTGTCATAAGAGGGGCGATGCTTATTGTCCTCACACTTTTTCTTGGGTTAAGAGGGTAACTTGGGAAAGGGTGTGACAATCCTTTTTAAATTTGGTCGTATGATAGCATCTAAAAATGTGTTATCTAACTCTGCTTAATTCTAGTTCATTCTTTGGTTCTATATGTTTATTTCGTGATTTTGCAGGTCTCGAGCACAAAAGGGGTAGAAACGAACTCAAACGAAGGTTTAAAGCATTAGTCGGGGCAATAGAGAGGCAAAGAAGCCCTAGAGGGCTAGCACTACGACACCATTGGCAGAAGGTGCCAAAGGCTTCATGGTGTTGTGGTACGATGCTATGATTGAGGGTTAGAGCGTTGTGGCATTGTGCCTAGCCCACATGATGCGTGAACGATTTTTATAAATACTACGTCAGCTATTAGATTAAGAGGAGAGCCAACTTTCTCAATTCTCCATCTTGTATTTCATTCTCCTTTTGTACCTTTCAGTTCATACTAAATTGGGACTTGTATTGATCATTGTTCTTCAATTTCAAGGATGATTATGGGCTAAGGTAAGTAGTTCTAGCTTGGGTTTGAGATATTTCCCCTTTTAGTTAAACTTGTGAGACTTGTTCTTCATCCAATCTGATTTATGTTCTTTGTCTTTAGGTTTTCTTCTTAATTGAATGATTATCAATTGTATTATTTTTAGATTGTCTAACAAACTATTCTTGATTGTATGCTTAGTTGCTATAGATTTATATTTCTCAAGCCACTAAATCACTAAGTACCAAAGGTTGAAGTACCTTGTAAATTGTGAGTCGACCACTAATGAGCATGATAATTCTCATTTTTTAGAATTATTTAGCTTTTAATCTTAAGGATTTTGATGAAAATTGCATACATTTAGTTCTTTTCAAAGAAAAATCAAGTTTAAAATAGCAAATAATTTATAAATGGCCTGTTTAATTTTAACTGTGAAAAAATAGTGAATTTGGCAAGATTCTTTTTAGTTTTGGTATATTTTTGTAGAAAATTCGTTGAAGCCAAAATTGTTATAGCATTCTAGAAAAATTGATTGTTACAACAATCAACCATAGCAGAAAATTTATTACAGATTCGATTGCAGGGCTGAAATTTAAGAATTCTCTCCTCCATCTTGCGAATTAGGGAAGCCCATGGTCTCTCCATCTTCAACAGACACCACCATCACTTGGGATCTATAAACAAAAGGCTCCAAAAACTCTCCATTCATCCATCCATTCTTCGTCCATCCTTCTGGTCACATTAAAAAAATTTCTACATTTTTATTTACTGTTTTTCCTCTCTTTGTAACAACCTAATTCCCTAGGGCTTGAACTAGGCCGTCACTTATGCATACATATAACGACACATTTTTCATAACATGGCAAAAATCAAGGAAACATTTTTAAAGTAAATTCGTCTACGTTTGATAACCAAAAACTTTTAGTTGGGGCACCCCTAAAACATTAATGTATTAAAATACAAATTTTGACACTAAGAAATAAATAAAGGAAAACATGGTTTAGTTTCAATGACAAATCACAAATACTAAAACAAATGGAAAATCATGAGGACTCATGTGGAAGCATTAGTCTAGTCCCAATGGCTCAGTCAAGGCTTTCGTCCGTCGTTCGCCAACGTGTCCTTCCCTTTACCCGAAAAAAAACATAATAAAGTGATGAGTACAAAATGCTCAATAAGTAACCCCACTATTAGGGTCAGGCTTAGCACCTATATCAAAAATGTGCAACAAACTAGTTGAACATACATAAGTGAATTAATCTTTGATGGCCATCTAGTTAATGATTTAACCCATCCTAACACACATTTGGTGGCTTGAAGGCTCACAAACGTAGTAGGGCACCTGTCAACACCCGGTAACATAGTAGGAAATCCGTAGGTCTTTGGTAACGTAGTAGGAAACCCATAGGCCTTCGGTAGCATAGCAAGAAACCTATTAGCTTTTGGTAATGTAGTAAGAAACTTGTCGGCTTCCGATAACATAGTAGTAGTAGGAGGGTAAATCATCATTTTTATCTAAAGCATGCTTATTCTGAGTTCACATCATATATCATAACAAACATGTTCTAATATCATCATACTTATAAAACGATTCTAGATATAGGCATCTCAATTTCACCCAACAAAACAAATCATTCAAAATTGTCTAAATCGCCTGGCTCAAAGACGGTTCCAACAGTAAGATTACTTACCTTGGAATTAGGTCCAAGTAGCTAACCACATAGCCAATTGCACAAAATCCTTGAACTACAACCTGGGACATAAATCCCAACTTAAATTAAACTTCTAGGCTTAACTCCAACCACATTTTAATCAAAATTTAATCCAAATAATCTTACCAAAAGCGTGGCTTAACTCGAAATTGCTTCCAATCTTCCAAATCAATGCAGCAATCTACATATATCCCAAGAAAATTTTAGGAACTCCAAACCCAAGTGAGAAACCCACAAAACACCAATCCTTACCCAAGACGAACTCTGGCAACAAAAATGCTCTCCCACTGCAGCAATGGTAGCGACCGAGGGTGGACTGGCAATGGATGGAGCCGAACGGTGGAGTGACAACGACGGGACAACCTGTAATAGATCGAGTGAAACGAGCCTTGATTTCGAGGCTTTGGCTGGGTGATCTATAGCGGCTGCTGTTGTGATTTATATGCGTATGAAGCGTTAAGATCGTAATGGCCTAATATCGGGTTAAAAATCAAGAAAGTTGTATATGTTAAACGCAAGTTTTCCTATAAAAACTCAAGTATAAGTTTAAATAAGTTTTTCTAGAGAGTTCAGGGTCGAACATAGGGATCTGTAATGACTATGCTTTGAGATTCATTCATGATTTGATGCGTTTGGAACTATACAATAATTACAATTGTGTTGTTTTCTATACTAACTGCCAAAGAATATTTTTGTAAAATGAATGGAACCATGAAAAAGTATAAGTCAAGTTAAGTAAATAGTATTTTCCTACCCGACAAGTGATTTTTCATGCTTACAAACTCAAAGTTAAGAACACATCTCTCAATGCTTCAACGTCACATTAATCTTATCTCTAACATGCATGGTAAGCTTTTTGGACAAAAGGAAAAACTTTATCTCTAAAGCCTACTCTTTTCTTGTTAAATGCTAAAATTACTCATCGACTCTCTCAAGCATATTAATATACTCACTTAGACCTTTATGTTCGATAGATTCAAGCAAGTTTGAAGTACTCATTTAATCAAGATGAAAGCAACTTAATCACATTTGGAAATACTAAAACTTAAGCTTAACTCGTGAAACATTCAACATTCATGGTGTAAGATGTTGCAAATGAGAATAAATGGAGCCATAATGTCAATCAAACTTGTATTAAGTAAATAATTAAATCTCTCGAAATATATCAACAAAGTACAAATAAGAAAGGTGTTCATAATGAAGAAAAGAAAAGGGAAGTCGTCAAGCCGCCATTGACAATGTCTTGCTTTATGGAGGCTTGAGATGGTGGCTATCTGATACATTATTTATACAAGGGTGGATTCTCACTCTCTGAGAGGTGACTCTGGACACTCTCAAAATATTCTCACAAAAGAGATCGAAATGGAGGATGGTTATGGAGGTTGAGCGAGAATTTGCTCAAAGCTTCGCTGAGTGTTTTCTCTTTGCTTGAACATGAAGTGCAATGGGCTATTTATAGGTGCGAAAAGGTGATATCATAATGACCTGACTTCTTTCCGTCTTCGATTCATTGGATCTGTCATGATCTGGTAAAATCAATTGTCCAATTGCATATTGACATGATAATTGCCTGTTAAACGCTTGTATTGTTTATCTTTTGGACGCATGGTTCTCGATGTGTTGGTCTTCTCTGGCAGCATCCTTTTCCTTTATATTTTTTAGCTTCTTTTTGTTCTATCCTGCTTTAAAAAAATAGAATTTCATAATTTCCAGGATAGATTCTTTTGTAAATATAGTAAACGCAAAGTTATTCATATAATACAATTCAAGTGCTAAATTCATGCGTTTATCATCAATTTTGTCCTAATTACTCCAAATAAGAAATATAAAAACTTGTATTTCTACAAGTTATCAACTGCTTCAAACAAACGACACGCGACCGGTGGTGGCGCGAGCATGATAGCGGTGGGTGTATGGCGTCGGATGGTCTCACAGGCGCATGAAGGAAGATCAGGGGAGGCAAAATTGGATTCTAAATTCCCAAATCTCTCTCAAATCAAAGAAAATCCTACCAACCAATTCGAAATCCAATTTTAAAAATCTTAAATACTTAAATTGGATTGGATTTGTTTAATTACCAAAAATTAAATTTTGAACTAACTCCCAAATAATTTAAGATAATTAAATTAACCAAATTAAAAATTACCTCAAAAATTTGGGTTGTTACACTCTTTTTCTTGAAGTTTAGAGGTGCTACATTGGTATTGAATCTTGATCCAGTTCATTTAAAAGTTTGAAACTGTTACATCTTGATTCATCTTGAAAAAGCTTGAATCAAGGTAGATCAAGACTAGTGAGCAACTGTTTCTTCAAGTTTTAGTTTCTTGGCTTGCTATTTCACTATTTTAATTCCAATTTTAGTTCAAGTTGTAATTTTTTGTTTATGCAAATTTAATTTTCCCCCAACTTAGTATATGTACGTTAATTCCAATTTACAATAAATTTATCTAATAAAATGTTCTTATTTTGGGTTTATTTAGTCTGTCATTGTTTTTCTCTTCCAATTCTTTTAGTTTTAGTAGTTTAATTTTAATTTCTTAATTTCATTTCTCTCTTGCTAATCACTCAATTCCTATTCAAAAGTTAGGATTGTAATAGCTTGAATTTCCTTGAAAAAGGAAGAGCAAGTAGATCAAAGGAAGGCAAGACGTTGCTCGTGTATTTATTTATTTTTAATTTTCAGTTAGGTATTTTCTTTTAGATCTAATTGTTTCTTATTTAGTTTACCATGAATTGCCTTCCACCTAATCTTTTGTTCTTTAATTCTTCAATCATGAATTAAGCTTTGCTTTGGGATTCAAATATGTGAACGCCCTAAAGAAAGTAGCAAAAACCTAATATGTAAAATAGAGTAACTTGGCTCAAGTCATTGCTTGGTTTGCTTTATTGATTTTAATTTTCACATTATTAGTCTAGCTTGATCACCTAGATTAGTACTAAAATTGAAACTAATACATAAATGGTTACATGAAATTTGGTTCTCATAAAAGTGATTTACGAAAAGAGCCAAGAAATAGGACTTTGTTTTTTACCCTAGACATAGAGCAAAACTTTTATAACCAAAGGATTGCATTTTTAATTATCTAAGCTCACATTAGCCATATAAATATAGTTTTAATGGCTTAGCCTCCTAAAGACACTTCTTAAAAAATCGAATAGTGTTGAATCCGGTTCTGATAACTTGTAGAAATACAAGTTATTATAGTCACTATTTGATTTAATTAAAGTAACTTTAGAGCTAAACGCATGATCTTGGTAGTTGAATTATGTAAAATGTATCACCATGCATTGGCACTATTTACAAAAGAAAATACCTGAAATTTATGAGCTTTTCTGTTCTTAACGCAGGGTTAAGAAGAAAAGAAGTACAAATAACCCAAGTACTAAGAAATGAAGCTGCTGCGAGAACAAGTGGAAACCCATAAGTCGAGACTATGCGTTGAGATCATGCGTTGAGAAAAAGTAGATACAGACACATGGGCAAAAAGCTTTCATGTCATTATGAAAAAGAACAACACGTTATCAGATCATGGCAGAACCAATGGGTCGACAATGTAAAAAGTCTACGCAGCAGGGCAGGGAATTTAATGCAAAGGTGTCAGGTTATCATGAGTATCAACTTTTCAACGCCTATAAATAGCCTAAAGTTTCTCCATTCAAAAGGGGGAACAAAGGAGAGAAACGAGTTCAAGAGGCGAAAGCTCTGCACAAAATTCTCCCTCACCATAACCAGCCTTCATTTCGAACTCTTCTGAGAGAAGGATTCTGAGAACTTTCAGAGTCGTCTCCAAGTGAGTGAGAACCTTCCCCCTATGAAATTTATGTATCAGATAGCAACCATCTCAAGCCTCGTTGCCAGTGGCGGCTTGATGTCTTCCATTTTTGTTTTATCTCCATTTCCCTCCTTCTTACTTATGTTTTATTAATGACATTCAAGATAATGGTTTATTTTCTTAATATGAGTTTGATTGACAATTATCTTCCATTTATTTCTATATTAAATACCTTACACCATGTTGTTTGAATGCTAAATGAGTTAGATGTTAGAAGTTAGTTTTTTCTTAAGCAACATTAAGTATGTTACATCTTGATTAATGCATATCATTAGCTTGCATAACTTTGTCTGGCAAACAAAAGTAGTAAGCACGACTGTCTAGCTTGAGAGAGTGGATGGTTAATCTTTAACATTTATTGAGACTAGATGAGGTGCAGAGATGTAGTTCATCTTTTGCCAACGCAAACTTACCATGCGTCTTAGAGATAAGATTAATGTGGCGTCGAAACATCGAGAGATGAATTCACAAATGCAGTTTGTAGGTATGTAATTATACTTAGATATGCTTAGGTAACAACTAGCTCCTGCGTTAACTCTACTTTTATCACATGGTTTCAATCATTCTCAACGCATGCTATCTGACACTAAATGCTATTTGACTAACCATCGTCGCGTCCACCTCATTGTTAGTTGTAGGAAATTTTATTCATTCTTTTATGTATAGTTTTAGATACATACAACCAACACCTGCACATATTACATGTATAGTTCACCGCATAGTCATGCATCTATTCTCAACGCCTAGTTATTACAAATCCCTGCGTTCGACCCTGGACTCACCAGGAAACCTATAAGAGCTTATACTTGGGCTTTTTATAGAAAAACTTGCTTAATCATGATCACACTTGAGTAATTCCCGACGCATCCTTGTACAGAAATGATAATATCTATTTTTGTGCAACAAGCTATGAAACTCAATTTAAATCGAATAGAAATCTAACAACAGGTTCACCAAAGTAATGAAATTGAGTCAAGTTAAAAGTTTAATAATAGGCCGAATTTACTTTCAAAAGAAGTATGAACATGTTTGAATCCCTACTTTTTCACAATTGTTTGACAATTTAACTTTTCTACCAAAATCCTAAATCAAAATTTTCTTTTACTATAATTGCAATTTTGAGAAAGATGTTTGTTGTCATTTAGGATTTTGTTGAAAAACCGTTTCCTTGGAGGACAACTTGGAATACTTCCAATCCTTTTACTACTTGTTGACAGTATGCACTTGCACTAGACTAGAGTTCTTTCTTCAAAAAGTTTTTCGATTTTGTCAAAGAAAATTTAGACGATTAGAACACTATTTAATCAACCTCGAGAAAAATCACATTGAATTTCTTATGTCGGCAATACCAGCTAGACATTCACCCTAGCATAATTCCTAAAACTTAATGTGATTGGTTCAAGTGTAGTAGCATGCGTTCACCTAAACACATTGGCTAATTAGTTTATTAAAACAATTAATTAGCATTACTAACTTGGCTAGGCTTAGATAAGAAGCAGGAATCTAACTTATGAGTTCAATGATCAAGTAAGTTAATTAGGGGAAACTCCAAACTAAATATGAGGTAGGCCTTTTCATTGTTATTTTTCTCTTTTCTATCATTTACTCTCCATTACATTCAATTTACTTTCCGCACCATTTAATTTCCATGCATTTTAATTACCAAGAAAACACCAAACCAAACCCCTCTCTAGTTACTTAGAAATCGTAAGTGTTTTTATTAAGAAACTTGACAATTCTCTATGGTTCGATTCATACTACCTCTACTACAAGTTAAGGTAAGAAAGAAAGTTTCTTTGATCGACATCGAAGGGCTTCAACAACCTTTCGGCCCCGATCATCATACCTATATATTGTTGCTTTGATGAGGTTTAACGTAAAGATATTGAGTGATAGCGTTGTTTGGGGTTGGCAAAGAAGATTTCCATGTTGTCAATCTTTGTGCTTGTGAAGATTTTGCTATCTCCAATGGTTCTTTAGATCTTAGTGAATCATTTACTGCAACTAAAGAATGGATTCTCACGCTTGAAGGGAGCCTAAATATTCCAAGTGAAGTAGTTTTCATTTGAAAGTAGAAAGATAAAAGTTCTTGTTGAGAGGGAATCTCACACTTAGAGGGAGCCTAAGTGATCATTCACTAATGTAGACTATTCGTATGACACTGTAATTGCCATTTATTCACATATAGGTACAAAGTTGTAATTGTTTAACTATTTTATTAGAGAATTTATCTTTCATGGGCATGCTATTGTTTGCATGAGGTTCTTGGAGAAACGTGTTTCATAGAGTTGAACTTGCATTTATGTTGATTTATGTGGATGTGGTTTGATCTCTAGTATTTGATCCTTTGATTCTCTTTGTTGAATATGTGCACTTGATGTATGGAAGCGAAGTGCGTAGATGTTATTGAAGTTGAAGTCTTGGAAGAATATTTGTGCCTTCAAAAGATTTGCATCTTCAAGGAATGTTTAACTTCATCAGTAAGGCAGTCTTTTGCTTGTTGGAAAAATTCTTCCAAAACTCTTTGTAGTCTAAAATTTTTTATCCTTCAAATGAAGAACTCATTTATTTATAGAGTGTTTAGGCAGACTTTATGGGTTTGGCTTGGCTGGTCCATGGACTTGGTTCTTGGGCCTAACTAATTGAATTTTGGGTTTGATTGACCCATAGGCCAAATTAAGTCTATTTTTGGGCCTAACTAATTGGATTTGGGGATTGATTGACCCTTAACACTTAAATTTATAATGACCCGAACAATCATTAAGGGTATTTTCATAATTTTATAATAATATTATGCTTTGGCTAATTTAGATATAAAATGGTGTAATTAACTATTTAAATTTATTTTAGGATCCTTTGTAAACTTAATTTAAGATAACTGAGAGTTATTAAGCTTAATTAATTTTTTTTTTATTGAGATTGATTTTTTTGCATATGATTATTATAATTGTATAAAAAAAATTACTCTAAATATTAGGAAGTTAGTGAAAAGCGCTCAAAATGTTTTTTTTATTCTCTTAATTTAGGATGTTTTTATGAGATTTCATATGTTTGGCAAAACCAAGCGAAAAATGAAAGAAAATGCAAGAAAATCCAAAAAACAAGGCAGCGCACCAACGCTCAGGTGCGCTGCTCCGCTGTGCTCAAGACCCGAGAGCACCAAAAATTGGGATGTGCATGAGTGTTGCATCGTTGCTGATAGGCGTAGCTGCGCTGGACGAGGAGCGTCATAACGTTGCACTAGAGACTGGGCTTTTATGTCGGATAGCGCCGCTACACTCTGGAAGAGCGCAGTAATGCTAGCTTTCCTATTTTGCAAAATCTTTATTTTTGGAAAGAATTTTGGGCGGTGATGCGCACGTTCATGTTAACCGCAAGTGTACGGGTCAAGTTATAATATAAGATAGTTAAGTTCTGAATATCGTTACACAAAAGGAGTTAGAACAAGAAGATATTGAGACGGCCAACTATGTTGATAGAGGACACTATAGAGGCCACCACTAACAACAACTTCCAACTCATTACCATCTAAGTTTTAGGAACCATGAAAACTTTTCTTATGCTAACAACAGGAATGTTTTGCAAGGTCCTCCTGATTTTTTTAATGTAGGTCCATCCCACACCGAGAATAAGTCCAACACAGAAGACTTGATGGTAGAGTTCATCAAATAATCTAAAGGAAGGACCACTGCATTAGAGAACACCAGGCAAAGTTAAGACAAGACTATTCACAACATTGAAATGCAAATTAGTCAAATAGCCACTTCTCTTCAAACAATGCAAAAGGGTAAGTTTCCTAGTTTCCCCGAAAAGAATCTAAAAAAGGAGTGCAAAACCTTGACCTTAAGGAGTGGGAAAAAGTTGTCCACCTCTTTGATTGATGATGAGGATGAGGAATAAGAGGTAAATGAGGCAATCCATGAGCCTATCATAGAAGATGAATCCAAGGAGGTCATAGAGAAGGAAGAAAAGGTAAAGGAACTGGCAACTTGAAGTAAGTCATTGAAAAACGGTTGAAAATTGCTTTTTATTCTCTTAAATTAAGGAAGTTTATATTAGATTTCACTTGTTTGCTAGTGGTTTTCAGGTCGAAATAAAGAAAACTAGAATCGAAAGCCAAAAGAATCAAACCGAGCCAAAATCAAGTAAAGAAAGAGAAAAGAATCACCAAACTGCCAAAAACAGGGCAGCGCCAGTTCAGCGCTGCCACGACGCTTTTTCCCGAGAGTATCGACGACCTCAGCGCAACAGCACCAACGCAGCGTTGCGGCACGGCGCCAAGGGTAGGTTTTCATGACGCACAATGCCGCGGTGCCACCATACGATGTCGGTCAGCACAGCGGCGCCATTGACCAACGTCACAGCGCCAGCTTTCCTTATTTGAAAAATATATAATTTTGGAAAGAATTTTGGGCGGTCAACTCTATAAATTAGAGGGTTTCCAGCAACCCTAGAGCATGAAGAAATAGAGAAATCAGAGAACAACACAATAGAGAGTTCCAAAGAGTGAGTTGGCTGCAAGGAAGAGAGAAAAGAGTTTAAGAGAGAGTTTGGTGTCGTTCGAGTTGCCGACATGAAGACTAAGGACATCTTGGCGGTTCCTCCTCAATCAAGGGCTTCTTTATAGTAGAGTTTTCCTTTCTTTACACTCTTTCTATGCTTAACTTGTTTGTGAACATGTTGCCTAAAGCTATGAGTAGCTAAACTCCTTAGTTTTAGGGTATTGATGAATTGTTTATGTAGTTATGTTGATATTGTAGACTTTTCATGAATTATTGTAATGAATATGTTTTTTGGCGCGCAGCCAAGAGCGTCGGTGCGCTGCCCTACTGGGAAGGAGTGAATTTCATCTTGTGAAGTTATGTTCCCAGCTTCTCATTTAGTCAAATCCCCAAAATGGTAGGCTTATTGAGTCGGCAACTCGATTCACTCTCACCATGTAAATCAAAGGACCAACCTCATAAACAAAAATTCATAAGTCACTCAGGATTAAGATCGAATCACACGTGATCATCCTATGAAATATTAATGTCATCCATTAACAGATTTACAAAGAGAGATTAAATATTTTGTGGTCCGGTCTTATACAAACTCTTTGTATAGGATACCCTTACTTAGATGTCTCCATATGAACGATTTGGATCAAACCATTTGTAACTATTACAAAGTAGGACGTATCCATAGTGTCACCAGGATAAGGCACCAAACCTTATCCATATATTATAGACCTTTAGGTTATTCCTTGAACATGATCCACCTGTATGTCAATGACATACATGTTCAAGACTTCATGCAATAACCTTGGATTTTTCATTAATGGATAAATTAATATTGCATAATTAATCAATTACGAGGCTTTAAGGTGCAAATACCAACAATCTCTCACTTGCACTAAAACCGGTGAGACATGTATCCTAGGGCATACTCTATACCCAATAATGTCCTCTCTCTTACATTCTCTTGTTAGATTCACACCGTGGCACTCATGCTTGACCTCGTGGCAGCTTTGCTTCGACACTGCTTCCATCCCCCTTCAGAAGGTGTTTGCATGAGTCAAATGTGAATTAGAGAAAATATTTATAGTAAGTGGGAGAAGGACATGTGTCAACATATCTTGCGGTCTCCATCATTGGTTTACACCTTGAGACTCATGCTTAACCTCGTGGCGACTTTGCTTCGGCATTGCTTCTGTCCCCCTTCGGAAGGTGTTTGTATGGGTCAATATCAAGGTAAACTCTAGCAATGAATAGGACTATAGTTTTTTATTTCCAATATTGACCTTCCTTGCGGTAGGCTTGTTAGGGTAGAACTACAATATCCTAGATAGACATTGAAATCTCGTCTTTTAACTAACTTAATTTTGGTGTTTGATTTGTATTTTTTGTTGAACGAATCTAGCATCCAAACACACGAAGTTTAAGATGATACGGAACCTATTCAAAATTTGGATTTAGAAACTTAAAAAACACAACAGTTGACTATTTCATGGTCCGGTCTTATGCAAACTCATTGCATGGGATTCCCCCATTCTCATGTCTCTACATGAACGATATAGGATCACATCGTTTGCATCAAATACGAAGTGGACTGCATCCTTAGTGTCCCCAAGATAAGGTACACAGTCTTATCCCTATACTATAGACTATTTTGGCTATAACCTAAACTTGATCCAATTTTATGTCTATACATAGAGTTTAAGTATTCAAACTATAGCCCAAGGTTCTTAGTTTATTGGATTTATTAAATGCAATTTACATATTCAATAACACCTTTACTGAATAAACTTCGATAACAACTTTATTGAGAATATGTTCCAAAGTTTACAAATTACGAGTTTTAGGACATAAAACCCAACAGAAAATCTATCACTATCTATAATACACAACATGGAGAAAACAAACGGATAGACAAAGATAAGGCTCTATAACTATCTATCTTGATAGATAGTGATAGTTTTTTTTATCAAAGTCTATTAGGGAGATAGACAACGATAGATTACTATCTCTTTCTATCATTGATAGAACGAATCACAATAGTGAGTGATAGACATAGATAGTGGTCTATCGTTGTATATCATTGACAGACAATCATACATAGAATACTTTCACTTTCTATACTCACAAAATATTGCATGTAATAATATGAAGATGAAGAAGAACCGCTATAGAACAAGGAAAAGGAAAAAACGATAGACAAAGATACGACTCTATCACTGTCTATCACAAATAGACAATGATAGTTTTCTATTAAAGTCTATTAAGGAGATAAACAAGAATAGAGTGCTATCTCTATCTATCATTAATAGACCCAATTATAATGGTGAGTGATAGATAGAGATAGTGGTCTATCGTTGTATATCAATGACAGACGGTGATAATATGAAGATGAAGAAGAATCACTACAAAACAAGGAAAGGAAAAAACAAACTAATAGACAAAGATAAAACTATATCACTGTCTATAACAGATAATTTTCTATCAAAGTCTATTAGGGAGATAAACAACAATACATTGCTATCTAAAGAAGGACTACACAACAAAGACAAAATAAACTGATAGACAAAGATAAAGCTTTATCACTTTCTATCTAATAGAAAGTAATAGTTTTATATCAAAGTCTATTAATAAGACAAACAACGATAAATTCCGATCAAGTTGAATTTAAGCTAAAACAGTTGAATTTAGATAAATTGAAGAAGAAGATTGATTGAAGAATAAGAAGAAGATATTGAAGAAGAATAATAAGAAGAAGAAAAAGAAGAAAGAGAAATAGAAAAGGTGTTCACTAATTAAACTTCAATCAATTGAAGAAGAAGAAGGAGAAGAAGAGGAGGAAGAGGAGAAGAAGAATAAGAAGGAGAAGAAGAAGAAGAAAGAAGAAGCAATGGCATAAGAAGAAGAAGAAAAAGAAGAAAAAGAAGAAGAGGATGAGGATGAGAAAAGGAGAAGTTTTGAGGTGCAATGGTGAAAACCGCTTGAAAAGTGCTTTCTATTCTCTCAAATCAAGGGAGTTTATATTAGATTTCACTTGTTTGCTAGTGATTTTTAGGTCAAAATAAAGAAAATTAAAAGTGAAAGCCAAAGATCGAAACCGAGCCAGAATATAGTGAAAAAGGAAAGGAAATGCCAAAACTGCCAAAAAACAGGGCAGCATCGTGACGCTTTTTTCCGAGATCAGCAGTCGTTTCAGTGCAGTACCACCGTCGCGACGCTACGGCAAGGCGCGAGGGTATGATTCCACGATGATCAGCGTGTGGCGCCATACAGCAGCACAACGACGCCGCCTTTCTATATCTGTCAATTCCGTAGCGCCAACTTTCCTAATTTGAAGATTTTGTATTTTTGGAAAGAATTTAGGGCGGCTAACTCTATAAATAAGAGGGTTTTTCGCAGCCCTAATCACCAATCTACTCACCAAGAGCCACAAGAAGAAGAGAATTGAGTGAAAGTTCATTAGAGAGTTCAAAGAGTGAGTTAGCTGCAAGGAAGAGAGAAAAGAGTTCGAGAGAGAGTTGTAGTGCCATTCGAGTTCCGACATGAAGGCCAAGGAGATCTTGACGGTGCTTCCTCAATCAAGACCTGTTTTCAGTAGAGTTTTCCTTTCTTTACACTCTTTCTTTGTTTATATTGTTTGAACATGTTGCTTCAAGCTATGAGTGGCTAAACTCTTTAGTTTTAGGGTTTTGATGAATTGTTTGTGAAATTATATTGATATTGTAGATTTTTCATGATTTTGTTGTAACGATTATGTTTTTCTTTGTTAATGTGCTTAAATTCTTGTTTAATGTTAGGTTAGATTGTATGTTTAACTAGATCTATAAGAAAGAATTGTTGTTAATCTCTCATGAAAATAGTTAGGTTAACAATAAAAGTTGCTAAAGACTACTTTTAATGCCATGTAGTTTATATTGGTTTCAAGAAATTAGGAATCAATTTAGTTGCATGAGAAAAGGTTGTTTTTGAGAGAAAATAACTTGAATTTATGTTTTTAGACTTAGGCATAAGAATTGCAATAAAATCCATGAACCCTAGAATGTTGCATAATGAAGTAAATAATGATTCAGTACCTTAGAACTCTCTTTGACTCTTGTGTTTCTTATTTTATTTGCTTTCCTTTTTAGTTTATTTACACAATCTCAACTTCAATTCCAATCCTCAACTAGAATTGATTCACTTCTAGAATAGCCAAGTAACTTTTAACCTTCACAATTGGATCCTTAGTGGAATGATATTCGGACTTTACCGTCTTATATTATAACTTGACTCGTACACTTACGGTCAACATTTAAAGTGCATATCAAACATCTGATCGTTTTTTATGAACCCTCGTGATGAAGAAATCACCTGCTGATAAAATAGAATTATGAAGAAGAAATCGTTGTGTGAAAATTCAAATAAAAAAGGATAGTTTGGGAATTTTCAAAAAATCAAAACATTTATTCATCGTGTTTGCTTTTTTGCTATATTTGTAAATAGTTTCAATTTTTTTGCATTTATGACAATTTCTCTTACAGATTGTAGCTTTTTAAGGGGGCTTTTATCGTGCAAAGTTGAGTTGATTTGAGTTGGTAATAATTATATGAGGAGTTAGATTGTTTGTGTTTGGGGTGCAGAGTTAGGTTAAGTTGAGTTGGAATGTGTGTGTTTTGTGGTGCTGAGTTAAATTGAGTTGAGTTAAGAAGTTTGTGTTTGGGGTGCTGAGTTGAGTTGGGGTATTTGGTGCAATTTTTTTAAACAAATGATATATATATATATATATATATATATATATATATATATATATATATATATATATATATATATATATATATATATATATATATATATATATATATATATATATATATATATATATATATATATATATTATGCTTATTATTTTTTGCTTTTTTTTCCTTTTCCTTTTTTTTTAACATGAACAATTTATGACTCTTAATCCGCCAATTTTTTTTTTTTAAATCACTGTTGGTCCCCAAACTTTAGCAAAAGTAACGATTTAGTCCCTGAACTTTCAAAAGTAACAATTTAGTCCCTGAAGTTATTAATTGGTACCAATTTGGTCCCTCTGTTAAAAATTTTGTTTGCTATAATTTTTTTCTTTTTTTTTCTTTTCTTTTTTCTCTTCTTCGTGATTCCCTCTTTGTCTCTTTCTTCTTCTTCTTTTTTTTCTCCTCTTTTTCTCCTGCTTTTTTTTTTGCTTTTCCTCATTTTCCTTCTTTAACTCTCTTGTTTCTTATTCTTCTTCTTCTTCTCCTGCATCTTCTTCTTCTCCAACTTCTTCTCTAGCTTCTTCTTCTTCTCTGACATGAATAGTCAAAACTCCGATTCGACCAACTCCACTGAGTGAGAGCGAGAGTGTGAGAGAGTGAGAGCAAGAGTGTGAGAGAGAGCGAGAGAGATAGAGTGAGCGTGAGTGAGGGAAGGAAGTGAGAGCAAGAGTGAGAGAGTGAGAGCAAGAGAAAGCGAGAGCGAGAGAGTGTCAGAGAGAGCGAGATAGATAGAATGATTGTGAGTGAGGAAAGGAAGCGAGAGTGAGAAGGAGTGAGAGTGAAAGCGAGAGAGAGGGAGGGAGAGATAAAGTGATTGTGAGCGAGGAAAGGAAGTGAGAGCTAGAGCTAGAGCGAGACAGAGCGAGAGTGTGAGAGTGATCGTGAGTGAAGAATCGAGAGCGAGAGTACTTAAACTTAAGGGAGAGACCTAAGTAACTGATTATTTTATAACACCGTTTAAGACTAGACCAAGAAATAATCACGTTTACTTTATAACATCGTTTGCTGTTAAAACTGATTATTTCAACCTGATGACCTAAGTAGATGACCTAAGTAACTCGATCTTAATCCTGAGCTAACTATGAACTCCTGTTTGTTTGAGATTATCCTTTAATTTACATGGGTGAGAGTGACCAGTTTGTCGAATCAATATGCCCCCCATTTTAGGGATAAGATGAAGCACATAGCTGGAGACATAGTCCTGCAAGATGAAATTCATTCCTACCTTATTAAAGGATAGTAGATAAGTTGTTTTCTTAAGTACTGAATCCAGGTTTTGAGGTCTTGAATAAGGGCCCCACCCTCTCATTGGCTCGAGAGGGACTCGGTTTGTTAGTTGGATCACAAACCAATTGTCCATTTGATTCGTTTAATTGTGAATTAGATGAATTGAGATTTTAATAATATTTAAATGTGATTTAAATATTATACCGATTAATAGAGATTCATCGAGTTTGAATTGTTAGAAAAGTGGAAAAGTATTAATTTAATATAATTAATTAATTATATTAAATTGAAATTTTAATTTATGAAATCATAATTGACTTCTCAATTTTCAATTGAGAACACCACCTTTCAATTGCATGGTGAAGGAGGAGGTGGAGATCTCTCATTCACATGCAATTTCTACTTTCTTCAAGCACATTATTCATCAATAGGTGTGTCATTTAGCATGTGTATTTGATATGCATGATTTTCTCTTTAAATAATGAAGAGGAAAGCTGAAGGAAAGTTGACAATTTGAATTGAAAAACCTTATGCGAATGCTACCAAAACAATGTATTACACATTTTTGCTCCAATTTTCTACTCAATTCGAATCTCACCATTCGTTCTAAGGCCTGAGAATAATAAGAAAACTTTAGTGGTGGTTATGTTTTGCATCCTATTTTCTTCTGCTGCAAGTTTACTAACTCCATTATATTTTTCTTTTAATTGTCAAACTTGGCTTTAATTTTCAAACCCACCCAATCCAACTCAACTTGGCCTAGATTGATATAGATTTGAAAAGTGATTAATTTTTATTATTTATTATTTGTTTCGCGAAAAGTTGGAAAACGAAGATCAACATTCTACAGGTACTTACACCGAACAGCATTGGCACAGACATGGTCTAAGAATCCTCGAAGAAGAAGAAGAACCGACAGTGATGAGGACCAATTCCTGAACCCATCCATAGCCATTATCCTCTCCAACCTCGAGAAATATGGGTAAATCAGAAGCTTCCAATCCGCCTCCGCCACCCTATGCCAAAGTTCACCCCTCAAATGATCCCGACGCTGATCACAATTCATATTCTCTCGAGAAATTCAGACTTTTCGAAACCAGAGCGGTAATCTCTGCACCACTGTCTCTTCTTATTTAGTATTTTCGAGAAAGCACAAATGCAATTCCTTTACGGGTCTTTTTGACAAAACTATGCTCCTCTTTCTCCATTTCCCTGGTCGCCTTCAAGAAACTAGTTCAAAATATCATAATTGGCTGCCTGAGTAGTGTGTTAAAACAATCGTTTAATTTTTTTAGGTTGTTTTTCTGTATTTCTCATAATCCCCACCTTTAATTTCAGTAGAACGAGTTAAAACATTAATTCTGATCACCATGAGAAGCTGATTGTTCCCTGGTTTTAATTTTTATTTTATTGCATCGATTTTTCCTAAGCAGAGGTATTATCTGATTGGGAGCGATCGCTACAAGAGATTCTTCCGAGTGTTGAAGATAGATCGCTCGGAACCGTCGGAACTCAATATCAGCGAAGACCCGGTAGTGTATTCCCTGCAAGAAATCAGGAACCTCCGTCAGCGAATTGATGAAGGGAATCGTGCTACAGGGGGGTTAAACCGGGTTACAAAGGCTTTCGGTATTGCAGGTTGATGTTGGTTCTGCTTTTATACGCCAATTCATCCTCGAATATCTTCGCATTTTCCTAAAATTTTGTGACATGTTTAATGCTTGTAGGTTGTATTAAATGTTTGGAGTCGTATTATTTGATTTTGGTTACCAAGCGTCGGCAAATTGGATGTATATGCGGTCATGCAATATATGGTATAGATGAAACCCAATTGATTACAGTTCCACACGTCTCAGTTCAGACTGATGTAGCACATTCTAAAACTGAGCTGAGGTAAGTCTAAGCTGCTCTTGGTACTTGTCTCATAATGTCTCAAGCATGTGACCTTTTCTTTAAACCCGACTAAAGAGAGAAAAAATATCCCAAAGGCAAGCTTAA
This sequence comes from Citrullus mucosospermus, assembly GCA_030954485.1. NCBI lineage: Eukaryota > Viridiplantae > Streptophyta > Magnoliopsida > Cucurbitales > Cucurbitaceae > Citrullus > Citrullus mucosospermus. The sequence continues at coordinate 10,753,363 of CM062065.1, read as the reverse complement.
CCAAAACAAGGGATTCAACAACTTGCCAGTAGATTCTATTTGCCTCTTTGCATCAAAAGAATCTTCTATGAATGGAATCTCTAGGAAAACTCCAGCCCCAAATGTTCAGTAAACCAAAAAACTAATTCCAATCCTTCAAAACCGAGGCCTCCACAATTTACCAAAGAACTGAATTTGCTACCGATGATCTTACTATAATCAATGTAAGGCTTTTGAAAAGACAAACCCACATCTTTTGAACTCCAGATGGATTTAATGAGAAAACTGCCCACCTTTGCCTTCAATAGTGTGCTGTTTTTGAAGAAAATATCAAGGGCAATCTGTTTTGATCTATCTCCAAGGCCTTTTGTGTTTCTTTCTGAAATGGAAACTAGTCTCTTCATTGAATTAATGAAATGAGACTATTGCTCAAAGTAGAATACTTTGATACAAAAGAAGGAAGTCAAAAATTAAAAACCAAAGATCAGGAGGTGCACCCGGGCATCTCAACTAGGTTGACACTCCCATAGCACCCTCATCATATCCTAATACAATAAACAAATCAAACTGAACAAAAATAATAGACAATCAAGGTCAAGAATACAAGCAAAATGATATTTAATTTGAACAAATAAAGGCTCTCCCGTTCAAGCAAATGTCTTAGATGGAAAAAGCTGAAAGTGTCTTAGAAAGACAGCACCAAGAAGAAGCATTAAGATGAGCAATTTCGGATTGATCCCTCCAAGCCGTAGACTTATCATGAAAAACACGTTAATTTCTCTCAAACCATAGTTCAGCTAATAATGCTTTTGGCCTAGATTTCAAGGATGGACCTACCAAAACTTGCAAAACATTCTGACGGAATACATTGCCAAAAACCCAACTAGTATTAAAAATGGGAAATAAGTACTCCCAACAATGCTTAGAGAAATGACAATCAAAGAAAATATAGAAAATATGCTGTAAGTCTTCACTTTCTGCCAAGCAAAGGGGGCAAATTGAGGGAGACAAGCAATGAGTTGGAAGCTTTTGTTGCATAACCAAGGAACCGTTCAAATGACCAACTAGCATATTCCAAACAAGAATATTAACTCTTCTCGGACTGCTAGACTTCCAAAGAGCTTTGCCCAACTGAGTGTCCAAAGGAGATATTGTGGACAAATGATTAGAAAGGGATTTAAACAAGAAGATCCTATTTCTTAATAAAGACCAAACATGCCTATCCATACTCTCGAAAACCTTTTTCTTGAAACCAACCCAAGGAGAGTTTGAGAATCAATGATCTCTTCCTCCTTTAATAAATAGTGGAAAAAGATAGACCAAGAAAAAGATGATTCATCCCAGTGCTCTAGAACTGAACCATTAGGATTTAGAGCAATTCTAAACAAAGCAGGGAAGCAGAATTTTAATGGCACCATATCAATCCACGGGTCTAGCCAAAAACCAATCCTACTCCCATTACTAAGCTTGAACATAATCCAAAGAATCCACCTTCAATCATGAACGAGATATACTAATCCATGGACTTCTTAGACTAAGACAATCTTTTTCGGCTGTATGCCAATTATATTTGCTCTTCCCATGAATGCTTCTGACTGCTTGACACCAAAGTGAATTTTCTTCATTAAAGTGTATATATATATATTTTTTTGAAAAGGAAACGATCTCTTTCATTAATAAATGAAATGAGATATAATCTCAAAGTACAATATGGGAGACTAATTACAGACACCCCTAACACAAAGAAAGCATCCAACAAAAAGTACAAAGACTGAAGGAACCAAAATATGACTGAAGAAACCACCATGAACAAGACCGAAGGAAACAAAACAACCAATGAGGAATTAATAGCATTTGTTGAATACAATTTTTCCCCTTTTTGTGCTACTGTTCTATTCCAGCTCATTGATTTAATATTTGGACCCATGTAGACAAATTAATAGCATTTGTTGAATTGTTGCTGTGTTTGTTTGCAGGTACAAAAAACTTTTATCCAGTGTGGATTTGACAAAAGATTTTTTCTATAGCTATACGTATCCAATAATGCAAAGTTTGCAAAAGAATGCCACGTCAACTGCTGCAGAAGGAATGCCATACGATAACATTTTTGTTTGGAATTCTTATTTGACTCGAGCAATTCGATCGCGATGCAATAATACTGCATGGACCATAGCATTAGTTCATGGGCATTTTAAGCAGGTATGCATATGCAATTCCTTGCTCTTAACCTCTTATGCATGTTGTGCAGTTTTATTATCTTTTTTATTTCCTTTTTTTTTTATGAGAAACATTCCATCAAAATTTCATTTATACTATGAAATTACTATAGGGCAGTAAATGCTGTGAGAGATTACATAATACTGTTCTATTGTGAAATAAGAGATGTAAGGTTGATATCACAAAAATGGTAGGTGAATTTACACCAAGTGAGTGATGTATACAAAAGGTGATCAAAGAATGGTTTTTTTTTTTTTTTTTTCCCTTTTTTTGAAAAGGAAACAAGTCTCTTTCATTGACATCCTCCTTTTTCTCAATCGGATTTTAAAATCCCTGGCTCAAACGTAAATTTTGTGAGAGGACTCCCGGCTAGTCTTTCATGCAATTATCATCACAAACAACAAGATTAAGATGAGGTTTCATTAGCAAGTGCTAGCAAGGAAGAGTTTGAAAATTCTGAAACAAAGGAATTATGAGATAAAGAAGAGTCGGTTGATGGGTTTGGTAATGACATTTGTCATTTATTTCAATCAGAGGAAGCTCATACATTTGGTAAGGCTGAAAAATCTTTATTTTCTCCTCTTGAAAAAGAGTGAAATTCCACAGCATCTACATTCTATAATTGATGCTTGAGGTATCATTCTTGGTTGAGTTTTGTGTTTAGATGTTTGTGCTTTATTGGGGCTTTTTTTGTTTAGTATTCATTAAAGATCCTGTCGTAGTTCACAAGAGGCTTGGAGGCACCCCTAATTGGTTGGTGTTTATCAGTTGTTTTGAAGGTTTTTAATATGGTTTTGGATGCCGGTCCACATTTTATTCTTTGGTTAAAGTTGAGTTCGAGTGGTCCCATCAAGTCTTTCACAAATTTCAGATTGGAGGGCCCGGTTGGTCGTGCTTTCAGAAAATTCAGAATGTTTGTCAAAGTCCTTTGCTGCTTTTTTCCTAACTCTTTTGTCCCTGGTTGTTTAAGAACTATGTCTGGCTCAGTTTTTAAGGGGAGGCTTCTGCTTTGGCATCTTTCTAGTCATTTTGGTTATGTTTTCAGTTTCAAGCTTCATTCGCCTTCATCAGCTTTCTAAGTTCTTCGCCACTCTTGGCTTAAGTTTCGTTCTTTGCCGACTGTACTGTTCATTTTGGAAGTTTTGTTCTTTGGGTGCTTATATTTTACTCTCGTTTGTTTCCAAGGATTAGTCTTTTCATTTTTGTTCTTGTTAAATTGTTTTCTTGGTTTTCTTTCATTACTTATTTCTTTGTACTATGAGCTTTTGACTCTTTTCATTATATCAAGGAAAAAGTCTTGATTCCGTTTAAAAAAAAAAAAAATTCTTGGTCGAAAATAGCTAAAATGTTAACAGTATTCTTTCAATTTGATGTCATTGTCAATTCTCTATTTGCGGAAAATGCTTTAATAAAACTGGACCAAGGAGCTCTGGAGGATTTGATTGAGGAACCAGGCAAATGGCAGATTTGTGGTTCATTCCACCTGAAGTTTGAGAAGTGGAGCAAGTTTGTGCATAGTCAACCGTTGTATTCAAAAGGTTATGGAGGATGGATTTCAATCAAGAATTTCCCGTTAGATTATTGGTGCAGACAAATGTTTGAAGCTATTGGAGCTTACTTTGGAGACCTAGAAAATATTACAACGGATACTTTGAACCTTCTTAATGTAATTAAAGCTAAAATTCAAGTTAAGAAAAATTTATGTGGATTCATGTCGTCAACCATAGAGATTTCTGATGAGAAGCGTGGAAATATTTATATGAACTTTGGAGATATAGAATGTATTGATCCTCCTAAAGAGGTGAAAGGAGAATTATTCGTTAAAGATTTTATTAATCCAATTGATATTGTTTGTTTGAGCTTTGCAAGATGAAGGATTGGAGTTTGAATCTTCAAATCTGGATTTGGATTTCTGTCACCATCTCGGATTCCTTCAAAATTTTCAAGAAATCCATTACTTTCCAGCACTAAGGGGGAAAATTTCAATTTGCAGAACTCTCCGGAAGATTGCCATAAGTCTCCCTCTGACTCTAGTTCACTTTCACAACTGATGGAGAAGACAATCAAGAAACCAAACAAGACAGAGGTGAACGAGGAGGAAAACTTATTGCGGAGAGAGATTGAAGTAGGTAGTTAGACATTAGGGCCACCAAAGAGCAGTGATTTCGTTTCCCCATTAATTGGCGATAAAGCTGTAATTCAAAAAGAGTCGATTGATCTCCCTTTGGAAAATATTCCAACTGACTTTGCCGCTAATAATGATGTCACCTCAGTTGATTCACACTCTAAGAATAATAACTCCACGCCTAAAGGGGTTTCATCTCCCTTCGTATTCTCAACCAATGAAGCTCAACATTCTAATGAAAAAGCTGTCGAATCCTTCAATTTTGAAAAGGTAGTAATTGCGTGCAAAAATTTTCTCTCCAGGAATAGCAATCGATGGTAATTCCCAACAGTCATTAGCCCTCTCTTCAACGAAGCAGTGCACAAGTAAATTGCCTCTCCCTACACACGCTCCATTTTTGGTGGAATCCAAGAGATGCTTGAATTTGTTGAAGCCTTTCCCTAGGCACTTTGCTAGGAAAAAGACTTCCTTTCTAAACTCTTGGTCTACAATTGTGAACTCGAATCTGCTTGAGGAATGCAATGTCAAGGTTCAAATTCCTGATATTATTCCTAAAGGAAAAAGAGGTCCAGTCTAAAATTAGTTGTAATGGATAACAACCCGGATTCATTAGAAGCTTGGTGCGTTTTGCTCAACAATTAGTTCCTGACGAGAAGTTAGATTCTAGCTCATTTAGCTCAGAAGTTTAAACACCTTGCTTTCATCATTCCACACTCAAAGCTTCAATTTATGAGAGGTATTCTATGCTCTCCTTCGAATTTCTGACAAAAAATGAGCATACAATCCAGCCTTGAATCTCTTATCAGTGTTAGCAGTGAGGACATAGATTGTTTTGGGGATGAAGCTGACCAAGAAGTCGCAGTGTTTCTGTTTAAAAAAGAAAGGAGATAACAGTTCTAGAAGTAACAAGAGGTGAAGGTTGAGGATTTTGAACTTGCCATTTTGGATGCAAAAGATGGAACTTGAAGATGCATTTCTGTCCTCTAAATCAGGCCTCTAGATCTTTTTGAAAGCAACAACTTTCTAAGAAGTCACCACAACCTCTAAAACTTTAAGTAAATTATCAAACTAACTAAGCAACCTTAAAAGCAAAATATGGAAGAAGCAAACTGTCAGCAATTAGCCCAAAATAATCTCACAAGCTTTGACAATATCAACCCAATTGGTTGGAATAACAGACTTGTTCAAAGGTAGAAGTCTAGATACATCAGGAATGATCGATTTCAGGTTTTTTTCATGCTGAAATAATTCACATAAGTCTTTGCCAAAGTTGTCAACAAGGGCTGGCTCCTCTTGCTCAATCTCACTCTCAGAATCCTCAATGTCTTCACTACTAGCACTTACTGTTAATCAATATCTTAGTCTTGCTTTCTTGATTGGGAAGAGCTTGTAGAAGAGCAAGGGATGCCTCTTACAAAAGGGAAATAAGAGATTGTAACAACAGATTGGAAACTTTGGAGAAGCGGGTGAAATAGCAGCTCTTTTAACTCACACTCGGAGCTTAAGCCCTTCAACAACTTTCTTCTAAAAGATCTGTATTAGCAGTGGCCGAGAGTGATCTGAGGAAAGAAGTCTTCTTCTTAGAAAAGTGTTTTGGATAAGGCTTCAACAATCTCACAAATTTCTTGGGAGCCGAATGGGGATGATGTAAAACAGGGCAAGAGACGATCTGTTCACCGGCCAAGTAAGGAAGAAGATCCATAAAAAAACCTAGCGCCGTTATTTTTTGAATTCGTAGAAGTAACATTAACACAAGGGTATATTGGAGGCCTTATACATGTGGATGGAGGTTGATATTCATGGAAGTTGAATCAAGTCGTGAAGAGCAAATGTTTGGAGAAAAAACCTTTTGAACTACCTTCAAGGGAATATCAAGTGATAACCATTCACTTTTTGCAGCATTAAAATCATTAATGTTTTCAATTTGAATAACTTCAATTGGCTCACGAAGTGTACTAAGAACTTGCTTCTCTTTCCTCATTAAATTGGATTTTTGACATTGACAGCTAACGTTCACTTTAACTGAGGCTATAACCTTTGGGTTGCTTGCAACCTTGGGATCCTCCTTTGAAATGGAGTTGAAAGGATTTCGACAGTGATAGAATAGATTGGGTTGAGGCAATGAAGTCCACTCCTGGATTATTAAAGCTGAAATTCAAATCTTCATCCTGCAAAACCTGTTTTAATTGGATTAAATCATTAGGATCAGAGAAGTCCTTCAGCAGTAAATCACCATGAGTAATAATCGGAGGATCAAGAGCCTTTATATCACCAAAATTTAAGAAAATATTTCCATGTTGAACATTAATAATCTCGATGGTGGAAGGCATAAACCCACCAAAGTAATCTCTGATTGCTTCAAAGGTTTTTCGGCTCCATAGTCTAAAGGAAGATTTTTAATAGGTATCTATCCACCATAGCCTTTAACTACTAAAGGTCGATTGTGTTGGAATTTGTTTCATTTTTCGAACAATAAATGATATTTTCCGATCTCCTACCATTTACCAGGGGAAGTAATTATCTCCTCCATCTTCTCAAGATCAAACTCAATCACAGCGTTTTCAGCTAATAAAGGGTTAATGATAACCTTTGTTTGAAAGTAATCTACTAGCGTTTTTGCAATTTCGTTCCAATCATCAAACTCAAATAATCTTGAAACAACCCATAAGTTGTTGAATTCTTCCCAAAAAAACCTCTGAATTTTTTATTGCGCAGAATATATCCACACTCTGTTTCTTTAGTACTGGAAAGGGGGGGGGGTGACCTTGGTCCTTGGTATTCAGTACATTATGCTGCGACCTCTGCCTTGTTTTAGACTTTCGAGACTTTCATTTCTTTAGGAAGTCACTTAGCAAGTCGAGAAAAGAACACCAACCCTTCTGAGAATCTCCTGAGTGAACATGGAGAAAGTAGCGACCGCCCGAAGAAGGCCACATGACACACTTGAGAAACCAACCTAATGATGTTGTAAACTTTGATAATCTCGTTGCATCAGAGTAATCACGACCATTTTTAAGGATAAAAAACAATAAGGACCTTGAAGAAGCTCAAAAATGGTGTCGGTAAACCAACTCAGATGGGAGGGTGATGAACGAAGAACTTTGTTGACATCCATATCGTCCACAAAATAAATACCTGAATCATACCAAGTACACTAGAACAAGTTGTTGATTTTGTAGCTTTTTACTTCCGTAGTGAGGATTTTAAAGTCATAAGAAGATAATGGGAAAAGCACCGGAAATGGGGAAGGGGGAAGAGTGAGGACGGAGGGGAGAGGAGACAAGGTAGAGGGGCGACGGGAAAAGGACAAACTTCGCCGAAGCCGAAAGGACTTCGCTGGAGATGAGAGGACTTTGCTGGAGAACAAAAGGACTACGTTATCGCTCGGGGGGGGGGGGGGGGAGGGAAAGAAAAGTCTCGGCGATTTATTTAGAAAGGTTGTGGCCCATTTTTCCTTGAAGGCAAAATTTGAAATAAGGGGTGGTGTCGTCTGCATATTCAGTAAGGAAATATGCACTTTATCTTTTCCCACAATAAAGCTTTCGAATTTTCCTTTTTTTGTGCAATCTTCCAATCAAAGAACTTAGCACTTCGCTAATTAGGAGAAATAAGAAAGGTGTTAAGGGATCACCTTGCCTTGTACCTCTTGTAGCATTTATTCTCCCTCTTGGTCTTCCATTTATGAAAATTGAGAACTTTGGGTTAGAAACACAACCCATGATCCAAGAAATCCATTTGTGATCAAATTTTTAGCAACCAAGACTTTCTTAAGGAAAGCCCAATCCACCTGGTCAAAAGCCTTTTCCAAATCTAGGTTCAAAATCTATCCTTTTTTATTTTTTAGAGATATAATCCTCAACTGCTTCATTAGCAATGAGAATGGGATCTAGTATTTGTCTACCTTCTACAAAGGTGCTTTGGGTAGGATCAATTATGCAATGCATTACTTGTTAAGCCTTTTTGCTAAGACTTTTGCCAAAATCTTATAGGTTAAGGTTGTTAGGCTAACAGGCGTAACGTCCTTTGCCAAAACATCTTCTTTCTTCTTAATTAAACATATGAAATTCTCTTTGACACAAGAGTTTAGCTTACCATTATTATAAAAATCATCAAATAAACTCTTGAAGTTCTCTTGGAATAATCCCCAAAATTTGCTGAATAATTCCATCGTAAAACCATCTGGTCCAAGAGCTTTATTCCTTCTCAACAATTTCAACGCTTTCCTTATCTCATCAACAGTGAATCTAGAAGTAAGAAATGAGTTTTGAGCATCTGAAATGGTTGGCCCCTCAAGGTTGAGAGGGATGAATTTGGCATGGGGGTCTTGGAGTACAAGGAGGAGTAGAATCCCAAGATTAGGTCTTCAATCTCTCGAAAGGAATTGGTAGGGAACCTTGTTCATTTGAAAGTTCTGAAATTAGGTTTTTCCTCTTCTTTGCAGCCAAGAAGTGATGAAAAAATCTGGTGTTTTCATCCCCTAATTTCAGCCAATTTAACCTACTCTTTTGTATTAAGTTTCTTTCCTCCAATTGGTATAGAGATAATAGTTCTGCTTTTAATGATGCTATAAAATCCAATGATGTAGAAGAGGATTCTTCATTATCTGCTAGCATATCTTTCTATTAATACTTTCTAACAGCAACTCCTCATGCCTCTTTTGTTTCTTGATGAAGTTAATATGCTACCTTGGTTAACCCCTGCCTTTTTTTTACTTAGACTTTATAATTCCGGGTTCCAATGTAAAATTTGTTAGAGGCCTTCCGAAAAGCTTTTCACGCAAAATTAGCCAGATTAACCAAGCTATAGAAAATGATTCAGATGAAGATTCTATAGTAAGTGCTAGCATCGAAGAGTTAGAACATTTCGCTTTGGAGGAGCCCTACAAGGAAGAAGATTTGGATGAAGAGTTTGGCAGTGACTTTCAACAATTATTTCAAGCCGAGGAAGGTCCCTTGCTTAGTAAGGCTCAAGCTTCCTTTTTTACTCCCCTAGATAAGAGTGAATCCCACAACACCTCCATTTAATCATTGATGCTTGTGGTATTGTTTTTGGTTAATTTCTATTCAAGGAGTTCGTACTTTTTTGAAGTTGTTTTGGTTTAAATCTCTTGAAAGATCCTTTCATGGTTTACAAGCGGCTTGGTCACATCATTGGAAGTATGTCTAGAGTGGATGGGCAGGTTCAGTTATTGGAAGGCTGGAGGGGTGTTTGGAATGGTGGAATTTTACAAATTACAAGAGGCTTGGAAGCATCTTTGGAAGCATGTCTAGTTGGTTGGGCTGGTTCAGCTGCTGGGAAGTTTGAAGGGATGGCTAAAGGTAGCTGCTTTTTAGGGTGTCTACAAGTTCGAAACCGTTTCGTCAGACTTCAACAAGCTTATTAGGACCATTCCTTCACTCATTCTGCTTGTTTTTTTGGCTTTTGTTCTTTAGCTCTTTAGTCGATTGTATTTTCTTCTCTTCAATGTTTTAGTTCTTTCAATTGTGTAATTGTCTTTCCTCAGTTTCTATTTTGTTGGTTTGCTTGTTCTCCTTTTGTTTCCTTGGTACTTTGAGCTATTGGCTCTTTTCATTTTATTAATGAAAAAGTCATGTTTCCTTTAAAAGAAAAAAGAAATGACAAATCCAGCCCTACCATGATAGCTCTCATTATTAACTGATCTTTCAATAACTCTACAGCCTTCCTTATTAATAACCAACTGTTGCAAAACCTGAAGGGAGGGGGTCCCATTCAAAAGAGCCAGCTTCAAAAAGGATTGGGGAAGTGATCTGAACAGCTACGAACCTTCCTTGTAACTCTGGAATTTTCCAACACCTCATTCCAATTATTTGAGATGAAGAATCTGTCAAGAAGGGGTCGAGAGACCACATTTCCTTCGTGAGACCAAGTGAAACGACCATTTGCTAGGGGAAGTTCCAGCAAATTAGCAGCAACAATGAAATTATTGAATTTTTGCATACCTCTTGTAGTTCTTCCCATAGGAAACCTTTCTTTTGCCCTTCTAGTTAAGTTAAAATCCCCTCCAATACACCAAGGCTCCACACAATAATCAGAGAGGGAGGAGAGTTCAGGCCATAAGAATTTTCTTTCTCTATACTCAGGTGGACCATAGACATTTGTAACTCAGCATACTTTCCTACAAATGGTTAGGCATTTAACTGACAGAGAATATCCTCCTTTGAGTACTTTATGTATTGAAATTTTGCCTTCATCCCACAGTTAAAATACCACTAGATCTGCCAATGGATTCCACAAATGTCCAACCAACATTCTTCAAACTCTGTAATGTTTTAATAATATCAATATAAAAAGCATCTTGTTTAGTTTCTTGAATCAAGACCAGATCAGGATTTAATGTCTTAAGAAGTCTTTTGATTGCTAATCGTTTGGATGCATCTCCAAGCCCCCTTGTATTCCATGAAAGTATCTTCATGATTGGTAATTGAACTATTCAGACTTCTTTACCACTGCAGCTACTCATACAAAATCAACTGTGTAATTTCACAGTCTTCAATTATGGAAATCAGATTGTGAGGAATATCTTCTTTGTTGATGGGATAAAATGAGAAGTCACCAGCCTTTCCAATCATCTGACTATCTTTTGATTGAAAGAGGTTGTGGAAGACATTTTCAAAGTTATTAACACCTTCCTCAGCTTCCTGAATTCCTCCTTCGTTCTTTTCACTACTCGCACTCACCACTGAGTCTTCATCAGAATCCGGCTGACTAGAACAAGAAGAATTTGTAGTATCGCTCGGAATACCTCGCACAAATTGGACATTTGAGCCTGAAATTTTAAAATCATAATGTATAAAGGATGGGGCATGTTTGAGGATTTAACTGATCTTTTTGTTTTCATTCCAGGGGCTTGAATCTTCACACAACAATTCTCAATCAAGTTTGAATTCATGATTGTCGACCAAGAGTTGAGGAAGGAAGTCTTCTTTCTGGCGAAATGCTTGGGAAAAGGTTTCAACAATTTGGCACGCTGTTTGTATACTATCGGGTTTGAAACAAGAACAAGGGATGTCTTTTCAGTTATCTGGGAAGATGAAGCATTGTGTGAAGATTTTGAATCTAAAAGAAGACAACCGCCAAAAGCCATTACTAAGGGGGAGAAAACTCAGGATTCATTAAATGGCTGATAGGATTGAGAGTTATTTTTTGTAAACAAATTCTCGATGGCTTCGGGTAATGGGCCAGTATCATTGACACGTGCAAAACTCAAATTTAAAATAGTATTGAGACCCTTAGTCTGCTGAGATTCCGATGAAGGAAGGCCAAAGGCTTCGCGACAAGGGCCGTTGGAGGATCAATTAATGATGGAGTCATATTAGGCACTTCAGCTGACTCTTCGACTTCTCGATCGACTACCTTCGTTGTCTTCAGTAACTAAGTTTCGTCATCAATTCGAACTGTGTTCACACCAGATTATTTGCTTTTCATCTTCAATGTAGAATCTGAACCAGGGTCTGGGAATGTCTTTTCGTAGCTTTTGGCAAGTTCTGATGAATCTCCGATGAATGCTTTGACTTCTGAACAAACTGATGATATAGATCCTCAAATGAATTTCTAGAATAGCTAGGCTTACTCTCTGATGGTGAGGGGAAGTCCATATTAGGATTGACTAAATTAAAATCAACGCCCTCATCCTTCAATGCTTTATTCACGCAAATAATATCGATAGGATAGTAATATCCTTAATCAATATCTTATCGAAAAATTTTCTGAGAGGAGCTTTTGACTCAATGTCACCGAAAGTTAAGAATATATTTCCTCTTTTTTCATCTTTGATCTCGATTGTAGAAGGCATGAATCCAAATAAGTTATTTCTAACTTGAATTTTAGCTTCTGAACAGTTTAACAAATTAAGTGTCTCTTTAGCAATGCCTTTTGTTATCTCTCCTCTATTAGTCAAGCAATAGATTTTTTATTGATATCCATCCTCCATAACCTTTAGTTACCAACAGTCTACCATGCCGATCTTTATTCCATTTTTCAATTAGTTAGTGAAAAAGACTAAATTCATTTTTCAATTAATTCCTCCATTCTTCCTTGATAAATTTTGATAAGAGCATTATCATCAAACAAAGGATTAATCATAACCTTAGTTTGAAAATATCCCTCCGAGCAATTTGCAACATCTTTCCACTCATTGAAGATGAAAAGTCTAGAAATAATCTAGAGATTGCTGAAATCCTCCTCTAGAATATCGTAATTCTTCATAAGCCAAATAGACGTCGAGGTCTGTTTTTGTAATGCTGGAACAGGGGATTGAAGACCATTGCTCTTCTTTCCATCACAGGTATGTTTTTGCGTTGATGAAACAGAGGTCTGATGGACACTGCTTTTCTTTACTATCTCTGTGTAATGGAAGTTATGGCTTTTGGAGGATGATGATTCAGGAAGTGGGAAATTGATTCGAGTCTGAACTGATGCCTTTCCCTGTAATTCTTGCCAACATTCAAACTTACCATGCTTTAGAGAACCTTTTAGCATTTCAAGAAAAGAAAACCAACCCTGCTCCAATTGCCTCGCGAGGATGTAGTGTAATGTCGTCCCCCAGTCGTCAACCAAACCACACACCTCATAATCCATTCGGAAGAAGCTCTAAACTTCGATAACCATGTAGCCCCTGTATAGTCCCTTCCTTTTTTCATTAAAATAGGATGGCTTGAACCTTGTAGCAACTCTGAGATATTATCCACAAACCATCTTTGCTGAGAATTTGAAAGTATGAGAACTTTTTTTAACTCTAAATTTTCAACATAAAATTGGCCTGATTCAAACCAAGTACAGAAGAAGGATCCTACTACTAGTGACTTCCATGGAATTTTGCAATTTTACCTTTTTAGCTGTCCATTTATGCCGAATTTCTGCCATCGTATACTAGAATTGCTGTTGTCGTCCATTAAATTTCCTGTGGTCGTTTACCGGAAACTCTTCTCTCCTTTAGTGACTTCTTTTCTTACCTTTACCTTTGCAAATTAGAATTTTGGATGCGGGAAAAAATGGAGTGATTTATCTGGGGATGGTGTCACTTGAGAACAGGAAGTAATTCGCCGGAGGGAGGAGAGAGAACTTACCTTTTTTTACTTTGTTTTGGAAGATTGATTATAGAACAAATCTTGTTCAAGTAAGGTTGTTAGAAAAAGATTTGAGGAGATTTATGGAAGTGTTTTGTTGGGAAGGAAGAAAACTTATGGTTCTTTGTAGGTTCATTTCTTCTCATATGGATTGGGTTCTATTATTATGTTTATTTTTAAGTTTAATGTCTTTTGGATTTGTATTTTAATTCTGGTTACACTATGTTTTTGCGTTAGAGTACTGTTGAGTTGTTTGAATGCTCATATTTCCTAATACAAATCCCAATATCAATGTGCAGGTTAGACTATCGATCTTTGGAAGAGACTTCACTATCACTTTGATTTCCAGGCGTTCTCGACACTTTGCAGGGACACGGTATAGTTTTACTTGAACGTGCCATATATATATATATATATTATGTATATATAGGGATAAGAAACAAAGAGGTAACATTAGAAAACAAAAATATGGCCCCAACCAACAACCTAAAGGACTAAGGAACAGGAGTCCCTTGTACACAAAAGGTAAAGGGAGGGTTAAATAAAAGCACTCCAAATGGACCATGACAAGGCTGCCTTCTTTGAAAGAATGCTTGTATAGTTTTTGCAATCTCTAGCCCGTCATTGAACTCAAACAATCTTGTTACAATCCAAAGAAGAAAAAAAATCTTGTTACAATCCAAAGGTTGCTGAAATCTTCCCCGAATACATCATGATTCTTCTGCACCCAATAGCTTGTGATGCAGGTTTTCCGGGTACTAAAATAGAGGAGGTTGGCAAAGCATCATTCATGCTCTGTTTCTTTATTGGGAAAATAGAGCTCATAGACCGGTCTTTTTCTTCACGATATCTGCGTAGTTAGTTCCTCGATTTGTTATGTTAATGATATTCTGATCCATCCTCTGAAAATTGACTAAATATTCGAAACACACCAGAAACTCCTTGAGCATCCTAAGGAAGTAGTACCATCCTATCTGCTTTACTGTAGAAGGAATGTGGATGAAACACCGACCTCCTATAGCTGGCCAAACAACGCAATGCATAATCCATCCAAAAGACGCTCGAAACTTTGATAGTTGTGTTGCACCTGATTCGTCTCATCCATTCCTTAAGAAGAAACTAGGAGAAGGTTCTGTGCAAATAAAGTATCTTGACGAATTCATGGCCCTTTGTGGAGAATGGATAGCTCATCTTGACAAAGAACTAGACGAAATTCAGAAGGAGAAGCTTCTGTGCAAATAAAGTATCTAAAGCTGAAATTTGAATTCTTTTCAGCAACATTTGTTGGAGCTTTTGGATCTCTACTCCAAATTCTATGGGCAATTTAACGATATTTCTCTTACTTAATGAGAGTGACCTTGTTTTAAGTTGTCGAAGTTGGTGAATGGTTTCTTACTTCTCCAAGCTCTTTTGGGCTATTGTTTCCTATTTTAGCCTGATTGTTGGTTTTCATAGATTGTTTGTGTCAAAGCTTCTTCATGACACTCTCTTTCCATACTTTTTGTAGATTGCTATATTCAAGACATTTGTTTAAATTGGGAAGGATTTATTTACTTCTTCTATTACTTAGTTTTTAGTTTAGTCTTGCTATGTTCTTGGAGTTCCATGTTTTGTTTAGTAGTTGTTATGTTTCCTATCTTGAGCATTAGTCCCATTTCATTAGTTCAATGAAATATCTTGTTTTCATTTAAAATAAAAAAAACCTTTATTGTTTGTGATCTTTTTCACAAATTACAGTTATTTAAAAAGAGGAGTGAATGATCGGGGACGGGTTGCAAATGATGTTGAAACAGAGCAGATTGTTCTTGATGAAGAAGCTGGTTCATGCAGGGGAAAAATGAGTTCCGTTGTGCAGATGCGCGGTTCAATTCCTCTCTTTTGGTCTCAAGAAGCTTCTAAATTTAGCCCAAAGCCAGATATTATCTGTAAGAATATCATTATCATGATTTTTTCTCATACGTATTTGGTTAAATTAAATGGCTAAACTGGACTTGCAGTTTTTTTTTTTTTTTTTTTTTTTTTTTTTTTTTTTTTTTTTTTTTACCTTTTTTCTTTCAAAGAACCAAATTTCATTTGTAACTGTGGCCCATAGTCCTGACTCGAGTGAAGGAAAGTTTTGAAGAGCCTATCAAATAAAAATGATAGGTTGATACCCAAAGAATGTGAAATTTTATATATGATGAAAATGATGTTTAAACATAAATTTGTAATTTGTCTCCCAAGTTGTACTTTGAGATTATATTTCATTTCATTATATTAGTGAAAGAGATCGTTTACTTTTAAAAAAAAAACATATTACTAAAAAAAGGTTTTCAAAACTTGCATGGATAGTTTCTGTTGGCAGCAGTTAGTGTTGTTTATAGTCTTCTTCAGCTTTGGTTCTTTTGGATGTATTTGTTTCTTTTTTATCTGTTCAGCTAAGACCTTGTAATCTTTATTGTACCATGAGATTTTATCTCTTTACATTATATTAATGAAAGAGACCATTTCCTTCAAAAAAAAAAAAAAAAAAATTGCATGGAGAAGAAACAAAAACTCGTAGGTGCCTAAAAAAACTTCAGTATGTCCTATCTTATACCAAAATTTATTCTCTCTTGAGCCAAAGAATCCAAATAGCAACTAATCTTGTAGGGCTCGAAGAATTCTTCCAAAGAGAAGGTCCTCAATGTAAACAAACACAAAATAACTAAGGGAAAACTTCTGAAGAGCCCAACCAATCTGGAAACTGTTGGCCTTCAACGAGATATTGAAAACCCACCCACCAAAAATGAAGAAAGGAGAAACAATGCCCAAAACTACAGCACTCATTGAAGGATTAACTGAAAGGCTTCAAATGAGACTTCAACCGAGAAACTTGTGATGACAAAAAGTTGAATAATAAAACAATTTAAATTCATACCCCAAATCCTCAGTTAAATTTTAATCTGATGTAATGAAAATGAATAAAAGTATTGAAAAAGGAGGGAAGAGAAAAAGACACAAGGTTTACGTGGGAAACCCTCGTTTAGGGAGAAAAAACCACGATTAGACTTTTCTCTTTTTTATTAATTTGATACACACAAATGTTACAAGGGGGAAAAATAAATAGAGACTAAATATCTATAAAAGGAAAAGATATTGGGCAATATAAAAGGAAAATACAAAATCTACAAAATCTCCCAAATATTCTCTTTTATTTTCAACACTCCCTCTCAAGATGGGACGTAAATATCAATAAGACCCATCTTGCTAACACATGCGTCAAAGCTCTGCTTAAGTAACCCCTTGATAAGAACATCAGCAACTTGTTGGCTAGAAGGGATATAAGGAATGCAAATGCTTCCATTTTCCAGTTTTTCCTTTATGAAGTGTTTATCAATCTCCACATGTTTTGTTCTATCATGCCGAACTAGATTGTTTGCAATGCTAATAGCAGCCTTGTTATCACAGTAAAGTTTCATCGATAGTTCACTACTTTGGTGAAGATCAAATAGAACTTTCTTCAACCAGATTTCTTCACAGATGCCATGACTCATGGCTCTGTATTTTGCTTCAGCACTGCTCCTAGCAACCACACTTTGCTTTTTACTTTTCCAAGTTACAATGTTACCCCAAGCAAAGGTACAGTACCCAGAGGTAGATTTTCTGTCAATCATTGATCTTACCCAATTAGAGTCTGTATAGGCTTCAATGCATCTTCTATTGGATTTTCTAAACATCAACCCTTTTCCTGGTATGCTTTTCAAATATCTCAGAATTCTGTTTACAGCTTCTATGTGTTCTTCGTAGGGAGCCTGCATAAACTGACTCACAACGCTGACAACATAGGAAATGTCTAGTCTAGTGTGTGCTAGGTAAATAAGTCTTCCAACTAGACGTTGATACCTTTCTTTGTTAACAGGAACTTTGTCAACAAACTCTCCCAATTTGGCATTAGACTCGATAGGAGTGTCAGCAGGCCTGTATCTGGTCATACATAAATCAATAGTGTACTTCCGTTGAGAAACGGAGATTCCTTCTGTTGACCTCGCCACCTCCATCCCAAGAAAATATTTCAGGTTTCCTAGGTCTTTGATTTCAAATTCGTTTTCTGTTTTCTGTTTCAGCTTGTTGATTTCAGCAGGATTATCTCCTGATAAGACAATGTCATCAACGTACACAATTAGAACGACAACCTTACCTGAGACAAACCTTTTTGTAAACAAGGTATGGTTAGAGTGTCTCTGAGTGAAGCCTTGGGACTTAACAAAGGTGGTAAATCTTTCAAACCACGCTCTCGGTGACTGTTGTAATCCATATAGGGCCTTTCTAAGCTTGCACACATTTTGGTCAAATTAGGCTTCAAAGCCAGGAGGAGGGCTCATATAGACCTCTTCTTCTAAATCACCGTTTAAAAAGGCGTTTTTCACATTAAGCTGATAAAGAGGTCAATCCTTGTTGACAGCAACTGACAGAAGAACCCTGATCGTGTTTAACTTCGCACCAGGAGAGAAAGTCTTAGAATAGTCTACTCCAAAAGTCTGAGTGAACTCTTTTGCTACAAGCCCGACTTTATACCTGTCAAGAGTTCCGTCATATTTATACTTCATTGTGAACACCCACTTACACCCAACTGGTTTATGTCATTTCGAAAGAGCAACTTGTTCCCATGTATTATTTTTCTCAAGAGCTCTCATTTCTTCCATAACAGCTGCCTTCCACTCAGGAATTTCCATAGCCACATATATGTTCTTTGGTATAGTTACAGTGTCAAGGCTGGCAGTAAATGCTCTGAACTTAGAAAACAAGTTGTTATAAGAAAGGAAGCTATACATGGGATACCTGGTGTAGGACCTTATGCCCTTTCTTAGAGCAATGGGCATATCAAGGGTGGCATCATACTCTCCTGATTTTTCGAGTTCCTTTTCAGTTGTGGAATTCATGAGGCATGATCTCATTTTCATTCTTCTGAACTGTTGTTGACACTACATCACTCTCAATAACTTTGAGGAGATGATGGTTTTTTCTTTCAGCCACTCCATTTTGTTGAGGTGTATAGGCACACGAGCTTTGGCGAACAATACCTTTAGTGGATAAGAACTCACGAAGGGTACTGGTGAGGAATTCACGACCATTGTCACTCCGAAGGATGACAATTTTGGCATTAAACTGAGTTTCAATGGTGATGTAAAAATGTTGGAAAATGGATGAGACCTCAAACTTATCTTAGAAGGAAGACCAAGTAAGGCGAGTGTGGTCATCAATGAAAGTAACGAACCAACGCTTACCCGAAGAAGTGGTAATCCTTGAGGGACCCCAAACATCACTATGAATAAGAGTGAAAGGTTGAGAGGGTTTGTAAGGTTGGGACGAAAAAGAGATCCTATGTTGTTTCGCTCGAATACACACATCGCAAGATAAAGAAGAGATGTCAACTTTATTAAATAAATGAGGAAATAACTATTTCATATATTGAAAATTAGGATGACCAAGGCGGAAGTGCCACAACATATTGTCATTTTCAGAAGTTGAAAAATAGGAAGATAACAAACTAGCCCTATAATTGTGCCTAGAGGAAATATCACCATTAAGGAAATAGAGTCCCCTATTGTGCTGGGCAGTGCCAATCGTCCTCCCCGAGCTCAAGTCCTGAAAAGTAACATCATTCGGTGAGAAAGCCACACGACAGTTTAGATCTTTGGTTATCTTACTCACAGACAATAAATTATAGGAGATTTTAGGAACATGCAACACATTCTGTAATATCAAACCATCGAATGGAGAAATGTGACCCTTGTTGGCACAGGGGCAAGTGTAATTGTCAGCAATCCGGATTTTTTCATTACTAGCACACGGATGATAGGAAAGGAAATTGTCAGGAGTTCCAGTTAGGTGGTCTGTAGCTCCTGAATCAAGGATCCATGGTTTCTTGCCAGTAATACTAAGGAGGCTCAAAGATTGAGAAATACTTGATTGTGCAATCACCCCAAGAGAGGCAGTACCGGTGTCAACTGGGCAGGTCTTCTGATGTTGTGGTTGAGAGCCACTAGTAGTCTCACTCACTAGAGCCTGGTTGGGTTTGTTGTTTGGAGGTTGTCGTCTGCCATTCGGGGGTCGGCCATGTAGCTTCCAGCATTGATCCTTCGTGTGCCACGGTTTCTTACAGTGTTCACATACTGGAGGTGGTTTCCGGTTCTGCTTGTCTCCAGTAGTACCAGATGATTTCGCACTGAAGGCGGCAAAATCAGTTACGGAGGTAGTAGTGATATTCATGGCACTCGATCTATCTTCTTCCAGACGGACCTCAGAACATACTTCCATCAGGGTCGGTATTGGTCTTTGTCCTAGTATTCGGCTCCGCACAACATCAAACTTGGAATTGAAACCTGCTAAAAAATCATACACACGGTCAACCTTTTCAAGTTTATAACATTGGACTCCTCCACAAGGGCAGTCCCAGACAAGTTCACGACATAAGTCGATCTTTTGCCAGATAAGAGATAATTTATTAAAATATGACGTGACATTCATAGACCCCTGTTTGCATATGTGGATTTGTTTTTGCAGAGTGTAGAGCCATGATGCATTCTGTCTCTTGGAGGACAATTTCTGAACAACATCCCAAATATCCCGAGCCGTAGTTGCATACAACAGAGGCTTCCCAATTTGAGGTTTTATGCTGTGAATTAATAGAGACCGGAGTAATGAGTCTTCTCCCTTCCAGAGGTGCTCTTGAGAATCTCTGGGTCTGGGTTTAGGTATTTCGCTAGTCAAATACCCGAACTTATGATGCTCTTCAAACACCATTCTAACTGACTGAGACCAGGAAAAATAATTTTGCCCATTCAATTTTTCACCAACAATTAACCTTGGAGTTACCCATTGTTCCAAACAGATAAGGGGCAGTTGTTAAGGTTGGGAATGCAGTTACCGGATTCTCTGGATACAATGGTAGATCTGACTGAATCCTTGAGTTTCCTGCACTTTGACCAAGATGGGTTGAAGCAACGAGTGCTACCCCAAAGGCAGCGATTTGTTGTTGGAAACTCGCTTGGAGATTCGCAAGCTGCTGTTGAATCAAAGGTGAGGAGAGACCAACCGATCCATGCTGATCATGCTGATTGCTGATAGTTTGATGAGGAGCTCCAACGATGGTAGTGGCGGTAGGAGGGAAAAACTGCACATTAGGGCTGGAGTTGGTGCCAGAAATCTCATGGAATCCTGGAGCTTGGATTGGGCTGAAATTTCCGGCGGCCGGTTGGACAACAACAGCCCCTGATAACCCACGAAATCCTAGTAGAGGAGCTTGAGAAGATGGTCCCGTGACATCGTAGGAGTGAACGGCGGACCCTGACCTAATCGTCGGTGCTTGGGTTGCCGTGAATGTGGCAACACCGGTGAGTTGGTCGATGTGAGCAGCGGCTATGCTTCAGCAGGTTCTGCTCCATCGAGGCTCCCACTGAAGCAGATCTGGTCGGTTGTGTGTTTTGAACCCTAGGGTTACGCCGCAGCAGTGACGGCGACTGTGCTAGTGTTAAGTGACCGGAGGTACTTGTCGATGGCTTCTTGGACGGCGGATGCGTCGGCGGCGGTGGCAGACTCCACTGGTGACGGCGGCAGGTAAGGTGACGGTGACAGATCTGCCCTAGATCCATTTTCGTCGTTGATGGCTAGGGTTTCTAGGATTTCGTCACCACACTCTGATACCATATTGAAAAAGGAGGGAAGAGAAAAAGACACAAGGTTTACATGGAAAACTCTCGTTCAGGGAGAAAAAACCACGATACAACTTTTCTCTTTTTTATTAATACACACAAATGTTACAAGGGAAAAAAATAAATAGAGACTAAATATCTATAAAAGGAAAAAATATTGGGCAATATAAAAGGAAAATACAAAATCTACAGAATCTCCCAGTTTAGGAGATCCAAACTTTCAAAAAAAGAAAAAAAGAGTACGAATGAGTATAACCAAATAGAGATGAACTTTCAAACAAATTCGACACAAGCCTCCTTTAGCTACTAAAAAACAGAGGCTACTGCAAAACTACCAAAGAAACCCAAAAAAACAACCACCCAACCAACAAAGGGCAAACAAAAACTCTTCAACGATGCATGAACTATAAATCCAGTGAAAGAATCTTTTGATGAACCAGCACCAAGACACTTGAAAAGAAACTCTCCCAACGCTCTAAAACCTTCCAACACCAAGTACTCGATTAGACATATATTCATTGAGTATTGTGAGTCAGTATGTGTCTTGTCCGATAGTTGACCATTGGGCTGCATTGTAATAGATTATGTGTTATTTGAAGGCTGCTCTAGGGGGTGGTTCATTATATAAAGACTATGATGATACTAACATTGAGTACTTCTCGGGCCGAATAGGCATCCTAAGGAAGATAAAAGATCAACTTTGGGATATTGTGTTCTTGTTGGTGGTAATCAAGCAACACTTCATATCACATCTAATCCAGGATTCCACAAGAGGACTAAACATATTGAAGTTGATTGCCATTTTGTACGTGAGAAAATTCAACGAGGTTTGGTATCTATACTGTAGGATATGTGAAGATTGGAGAATAATTAGGAGATATCTTCATGAAAACATTAAATGGAGCACATATAGATTATCTATGTAACAAGTTGGCAATGATTAACATATATGTTCCAACTTGAGGGGGAGTGTTAAATTGTTAATATTAGTATTATAACACTATTGTAAATATTTTATTATATTGTCCTTTATTGTCTTTTTACCTTCTCCTACTTAGGTTACTCTCTAAGAAGCATAGACACTAACACACTACACGAATACGTAATGACACGCTAATTTCCAAAAAGGTAGGATATGACACTATGGGACACATTATTATTATTATTATTGTTATTGTTAAATGACCAAATGAAAAAAAGGTGAGTTAAGGTAAGTTCTCTCTTCTCTTTCGTCTCTACCCTCCGTCCTCTCTCCCCCCTCCTCCTTCCTTTCCCAGCTCTTCTTCGGTAACCTCGTGGGCCTAGCCTTTCTCAAAGTTGACCACCTTCATCCGGCATCCCCCACTGGCCAGCCTTCTCCCAAGTTGTTCCCCTACATCGACAAATTGCTCTATCTTACAAGCATTGGATATGGAAGTAGTGAGCTGCAAAATTAATGGATACTTCTTTTGCACATGGTTTGAAGATGGAAAATTTGTTGTTGAAGATGTGGAAGCCAGGAAAGTAATTCAATTATCGGAGTCACGTGTATACTGGACTGTTAAGCAACTAGCAGACCTACTCAATGGCTCTAGCATCTGTTTTTTCTTAAGGGAAACGAGAGATAATTTAGGAGCAATGAGAATATCCAAATTCAAAAACACCTCAGGGTGGAATTTAAGGTGTGTGGTATGGCTTGCTATCGGGGGTCGTCTATTCATCCATATACCTGAAGGAAAGGCACAACAAGGATGGGAAGAGTTCGCGAAAATGCTTAAGAGCTCCATCAACTGTTTTGGTAGTGAAAAGATAGCAAGAAAAGGGAAGCCTCACGATGTTATTCCTCCCCCAATTAAACATCAACGAAGTTATGTTGAAACACTATCAATTGGATTATGTCTGGAAAATTCCCCTATTCTGGCAGCACCAAAACAGGGCAAGTTGGTGGCAAAATTTGAGCAATTGAACTACTCTGTTCCTGCACCCGTTTAACAGAGTAAGCATTTATGCTGGATCCGAAAGGACACCGAAGTATTCAGAGAAGATTTTCATTACCTGTGGGTTGTTTCGAGACTTTTTGCGTTCAATGAATGGAAAGATATTGTTAATTTCTTGAATTATTTCAAATCAAAGCAAGCATAAACCCTCTGTTTGTTGATAAAGTTTTAATTAAAGTATCTCAAGGCAATTTAGAAAAGTTGATTGAATTTCCCGGAAAATGGTTCGACTATGGTAAATTCCACCTTCTTTTCGAAAAATGGAGTTCTATTCAACATTGCCGGCCAACTTACATCAGAGGATACGGAGGTTGGTTAGCTATAAGAAACCTGCCGCTGGAATATTGGAGTAGAACCACATTTGAAGCTATAGGTTCACATTTTGGAGGCTTGGAAGAGATAACACTAGAAACTCTTAACCTATTGAACGTCTCGGAAGCTAAAATAAAAGTCCAAAGAAATCTATGTGGATTCATGCCAGCATCAATTGAAATTAAAAATCAATTAAGAGGTTCAATTCTCTTAAATTTTGCGGATATCGAAGCTTTGGAAGCTCCTTCTCACGTCAATAAAGGGTTATTCTTTAAAGATTTTAACAACTCAATAGATCAATGTAGATTGATTAAAGTGGCTGAGGATGAAAACGTTAGTTTGAATTTCATAAGCCGCATCAGAGAGGATCGAGAGTTATTCCCTTCGTCGGAGAAGATAACGGAAAAGTCCACGAATGAGTCATTGAACGGGTTTGTCTCAAGGAATGCCGAGGGTCATCTTCAAATTGAAAGCATGCCAACTCAGAGCAATAGCCAAAAAGTCGAAAAGTCGGCAGTTATTTGGAGAGAGAATTTCGGCGGCCGAAAATGCAGCTTTCCATGAAACATTGCGCTAGAAGTTTGCCGTTCACAAGGCCGCTCAACGCCATATCGGATAAATATAAATGCAGAGATGGATTCAACTGTTGAGCAAAAAAGGCTGGTATTAAATGTAGATGGAAAATCGGCTTCCGAGAAACGCTTCGAACTCCCGCCTTAAGACTTATTATTTAAAAATGGAGCATCCCAACGGTCGCTTGAGGAAGACTTTTCGTCTTCAGACACTCAGAGAAGACCAGTTACCGAGTTAAACCAAAACCCCTTGGAAACAGAGCAGCACGATTGTTATCATGGTGTCTACCTCAAATTCCCATCTTCAGAAATTAATCCCCAAGGGAGAGGTACCGAAGAGTCACCTGAAAATTCAGAAGTCCATCCCCACGGAATTGAAGCATCAAACGATTTTAGCCGAGAAGACACTTCATCTATTTCTAACCGCTACAAAAATTCTAAAGGAAAAAGGATGTTTCTTAGACCATACCCAAGACATTTTATTCGGAAGAAGACCTCTTTTCTTAACTCTTGGACAGCCATCGCAAACTCAGACGTTTTCGAAGAATGTTGCCTTGGAGCTCAATTCCCAAGCGTCCTACAAACCAGGTCAGATAATCCTTCTCCTAAAAGTTGCCCTTTTATCCTGTCGGACTTTAAAATCCCAGGCTCAAACGTGACTTTTGTCCGAGGTACTCGCGGCTTGGAAGATCAAATTGCTATTCAAAATACTCAAGAGGAAGACGAGGACTCAATAGTCAGTGCTAGTAGTGATGACCCAGAACCTCTTGACTCGAAGGAGGAAATAGAAGAAGAAGGAACTCTATTAGAACTTGGGAGTGAGTTGAGAAAATTGTTCAGATCAGAGGAAGACCAAGCTCCTACCATTACAAATTCCGCAATTTTCAAAACAATTGAAAAGGACATACCACAAAATCTGCTATCAATAGTTGAAGAAGGTGACTTGATTCTCAGATGATAACCCTCATTTATTTCTGCCTTAATGAAGATCTTGTCATGGAATACCAGAGGCTTGGGAGAGAAGTCTAAAAGATTGGCAGTCAAGAGAAGCTTAAAAAGGCTAAATCCGGACTTAGTACTAATCCAAGAAACAAAGAAAGATAACATTGATCAGCATTGTATCAAAGAATTGTGGAGCTCCAAGGATATTGGTTGGTTGTTTGTAGAGGCAACTGGAAGATTCGGTGGTTTATTAACCATGTGGGACGAAAGTAAAATATCAGTTGAGGAAGTGCTAAAGGGAGGATATCTCTATCGGTTAAGTGCCAAACCATCACTAAAAAGAATTGCTGGATAACAAACGTTTATGGTCCCAATGATTATCGAGAAAGAAAGCATCTTTAGTCAGAACTCCATTCCTTGACAGCCTCCTGTGAGGAACCTTGGTGCATCGGGGGAGACTTCAATATTACTAGACGAGTACAGGAACGTTATCCTCAAGGAAGAATGACAAGAGGAATGAAGAAGTTCAATAAATTCATCGATATGTCGAAATTAATGGAAATCCCACTCAGTAATGGCAAATTCATTTGGTCCCGAGAAGGAAGTACCAATTCCCAGTCTCTACTAGACAAATTTCTTATATCTAATAATTGGGATGATATGTTCGCCAATTCACGAGTTACAAGACAAGTACGTCTACTCTCCGACCATTTTCCTATCCTACTAGAAGCTGGCTCGTTTGAATGGGGGCTGTCACCTTTCAGATTCTGCAATAGCTGGTTAGAATTAAAAGACTGCTGCCGCTTTGTTGAAAACTCCTTAGATCTGGAAATTCCGCAAGGTTGGGCTGGTTTTATTCTCTCTACCCAGCTCAGAAAGGTAAAGGAAGCTTTGAAGAAGTGGAATATGAATTTTGAAAGGGCTAAAAAAAGATCAGAGGAGGCTTTATTAAAGGAATTGAAGAACATGAACAGAGGGCTGAATTTCAAGAAGCAGATGCTGAAGTTTCTAGAGAAGGAAGAGATCTTTGTTTGTCTATGAAGGCTGACCTCTTGGCTCTCTACCACATCGATGAAAGGAACTTAATGCAGAAATCCAAGCTGAATTGGCTTAGTTTGGGGGATGAAAACTCAAGGTTTTTTCATCGTTTCCTTTCAGCCAAGAAAAGGAAAAACTTGATCTCAGAATTAGCTAATGAACAAGGGCAGTTGACAACTTCATATAAAGAAATTGAGGAGATCATACTGAGGTTCTACAACTCTTTATATTCAAGAAGCCCTGAGGTTAGAGTACTCCCTACCAATTTACCTTGGCTGGTAGTGAATAATAACCAAGATATGCAGCTGATCTCTCGGTTCACCATGGAAGAAATCAGAAGAGCATTGGAGATATTAGGCAAGAATAAAGCTCCGGGACCGGATGGATTCACCGTTGAATTTTTCTTAAAATTTTGGGAAAAATTAAACTGAACTCGTGCGTAAAGGAAAATTTCATATGCTTGATTCAGAAAAAGGAGGACGCCATTCTTGTAAAAGACTTCAGACCAATCAACCTAACCACTTTGACCTACAAATTAGTGGCCGAGGTGCTAGCGGAAAGACTCAAGAGAGTAATGACAAGCATAATAGCCCCTACTCAAAGTGCCTTTATAGGGGGAAGACAAATTCTAGACCCGGTTCTCATCGCCAACGAGGTGATTGAATAGTATAGATCCAAAAAGAAGAAAGGGTGGTTGTTAAAGCTTGATCTCGAAAAAGCCTTCAATCGTGTAGATTGGACCTTCCTTGAAAAAGTCTTGGTTGGAAAAAACCTTGTCTATTTGAACACTTTAATCTAAGCTGGGTTTTTGATAATAAGTTCAAAGAGAATGTTCTGCATTTGCTGATTGGTCCAAGGCTGAAATCAAGACCAAATCTGATATGGGTTAACGCGGTTAAAGCAATTTTATCAGAAATTTGGTTTGAAAGGAATCAGAGGGTATTCCATGCCAAAGCCTCTCCTTGGTTGGTCAGATTTGAGAATGCTAAATTAAATGCTTCAGCATGGTGTTCTCTCGCCAAGACATTCAAAGACTTCTCCATCAGTGACATTTGCCTCAATTGGAAGACCTTTATCACCCCCCCTATTAGCATGTTCATGTTTAATTTTTGTTCTCTTGTTTTTACTCTTGCTAGTCCCCAATTTCTTGTAATAGTTTTGAACTATATTACCTCATAGGCAAATCTTTTAATTCTCTGGAAGTGGAAATGATGATAGTGCTAAGGGGGTGTCAATCTAGTTGAGATGCCCGGGTGCACTCCCTGATCCACAATTTATCCTTGTATCTCTTTTACTTGTATGTCTTATTTCATTATCTTAATGAATAGGCTTGTTTCCTTTTTCAAAAAAAAAAATTATTATTGTTAAATGAATATATGTTATGCATATAAACATATTATGAAACATTACCTTTAAATATCGAAATCACAACCATACAATTCATGAAAAAGGCAATAGATAAGATGACCAACGATCCAACGTTATAAGTTATAACAATATTCATGTTTTGATGAGTTGGTAATTAGTTTAACACAACAATACTAAAAAAGAAAAAAAAAAAGGCTAAAATTGGCAAATTACCATATTCAGGATCTTCGTCTTAATTGAAATGTTTTTTTATCTTTCCGTTATGATTAATCACTTTTTGTTTTCTTATTATTACTCCCTTTTTAGGGTTCTTGTATTTGAGCATTAGTCTCTTTTCATTATATCAATGAAAAGTTTAAGCATTAGTCTCCTTGTTATGTTGTAAGATCGTGATGATTTCATTTGTCCCTTTATACTTTGAACATTTATACTTTGAGCATTACTCTCTTGTCATTATACCAATGAAAAACTTGTTTTCATTTCAAAAAAAGAGAGAAAGAAAAGGTCTCTTTTCATTATATGAATGAAAAGTTTTGTTTTATTTGGAAAAAGAAGATTAATAAAAGGCTTAGAGAGAATGTGTTCAAGTCATGTCGGCCACCTACATAGACTTTAATATTTGACTATACTTCAGCTGTCTATGTGCTATATTGCGCTCCTCTAGACAAGGGGGAATAGGCTGCAGTATGAGGCATTTTGAAAGTGGAAATCAATGGGAGATTGAGTAGGGTGAATTTGGTTTAACTTTTCAAGTGTTTAATTTTAAAAATAAGTCATTTTAGAAAAAATTGAAATATTTTTGTTTAGCAATCGCTCAAAATAGCTTTTGAAACACTTTTAAATATCAAAAGAGTTTAAATAAAAATGACTATTTTGAAAAACACTTTTTTCTCTAGTTAATCCAAACATGCCCTAAGATTGCTTGGATTAGGGATTGTGATCGGTTGACGGGAAACAAAAACTTGTGATTCTTCCTTGCATTTACTTTTTTTTTTGGTTTTAACAAGAGACAACCTTTCAGCACCACTGGTCTAGTTGTAGAATATTAACAAGAAACAACCTTTCATATGATCAATGAAAAAGAAATGTTCTGGCAACAAGGGGAGTGTTAGATATCCTTAGTCCCTGCAATCATAAAAATACCAAACAAGGATGAAAACAGGGAAAAAACCTCCTGATCTTTGATATTCAATAGTATAATAGCCAAACAATGAAAACACTGAGTACGATATCACACTGCAATGAAAAGAGAGCAATACAAAGGAAATAGAGAAATAACAAGATAAGGGCTGATCATTTTCAATACAAATTTATAACCATAAATGGGTACTTTCCTTATGTTTATTGTTTTTGATTTTCCAGTACAGCGATATGATCCTACATATCAAGCTACAAAATTGCATTTCGAAGACCTTGCAGAGAGATATGGCAATCCAATTATTGTTCTCAATCTGATTAAGGTACATACTATGATCTTTAATTTTATCAGAAGTGATATATTTTGTAATTAGAGGGGGACGTGATATGGGCAAGTCCAGGATTTAATGGTAGGAGAGGTGTTTTGTTTTTGTTTTTTTGTTTTGTTTTGTTTTGTTTTTTCTGTTTTGTTGCTTTTTTTAAGGGGAAAAAAAAGCTTTTCATTGATATAATGAAAAGAGACTAATGCTTAAAGTACAAGGAAACCAAACTAAAGCACCAAAATCCGTGTAGGAAAAAGAATATATAGATTCCGTGTAGTACAAACTCTTTATCCTTTAAAAATAACAATCCTTATAATTGGTCTAATCTTGGTAATTGCTTTAGATGTGGACAAGCTATGTGTCACAATCGCACCTTCAGCGCGATTGTGCGTTACTTGTCCTTGCCCACAAACAAGTCAACCAATTCAATTTTTGATCGCCTACAACTTGGTCTTGGCCCACATCTTTAACCCTTCGAAAAAACAGAAAACTTTGTCATTCTCTGACATGTCTCAGATGTCTAACATTAGCCCAACAAACTGCTTTGCGTAATCTTTGTTGGTGCCAGTGTGTTTCAACTCTCGTAACTTGCGTCTTGCCACAATCTCGACATTTTCAAGAAAGAACTGAGCACGTAGGGCTTGTTTCAATTTATCCCATGCGTCAATGGTACAACGACCCTCTTGGATGTCCATATAGTGGGACCTCCACCCCAACTTGGCGTTATCTGTCAGGTGCATTGTTGCCGAGGTGATCTTCAACTCTTCAGTAGTCGTGTTTGTAGCATTGAAGTACTGCTCCATGTCGAATATAAAATTCTCTAGAGCTTTCGTATCTCGAGCCCCACAGAAGGGCTTAGGTTCGGGTACTTTCACCTTGTTAAACTAAATCGCACCCCTAATTAGAGTTTGGTTTCCCACTACTCTCATGGTGAGATTCACTCTTGCATTGACATCTGCGATCTCTGTCTTGACGACATCGAGGGCGGCTCTGAAATCCTCCGACAAATCAGTTACCACCTGAGTTATTGCTTTCTGGGAGTTGTCTAACTCTTCGATGTGCTCCTCCATGTGGGCAACCGAGCCCTATGAAGCATCGACACATGCAAAATGGTTAAGCGTCATTGTCAGACACGTGTTAGACAACAATATGCTCGGATACGTTTCCGACACGTGTCTGACATGTTATTTTGCATGTCCATTATTTTATTATTCTCAGGCACGTTAGGACGCTCCAAGACACGCTCTCGGACACTTTGTCACCATGAACATGTGTTCTGGTTTTTTGAGGCGCTCCCGTTACACTTGGGAAAAAAGAAAATTTTGAGGAAGACGAGTGGAAGAAAATGAAAAAGAGTAGGATAAGAGTTGGGGAAAGGGGTAGAAAGATGAAGAAGAAGGAGAAGATGGAAAAAGAATAATAATAGAAGAAAATACTAGAACAAGAAGAGAACACACAACATAGAGGAGGAGAAGTAAAAGAAGAAAAATGTTAGAATAGAACAAGAAGAGAAAAGTAGAAAATAATAGAAAAAATGAGAAGAAGAAAAGCCGTGGAGAAGAAAAGTCATTTATGGAAGCATTAAGTGTTGGTTGCATGAACGCCAGATGGCAATATACTTCATCAAATAATAGTTTCTAGAAAACTTAAATGGGCTTGTTGCATGAAAGTGCCATTTGGTAGTTCACCCTAGTGAATAAAAGTCTGGTATGTTTAATTTCCTTTTTTTTAAAAAAGGAAACAATCTCTTTCATTGATATAATGAAGTGAGATATAATCTCAATGTACAAGAAATAAAATTAACAAGAAGAAAAAACTACGGATTAGGAAGTGCACAACTAGGTTGACACCCCCTTATCACTCTCATCATCTCCATTACTAGAGCAAAATAAGAACAACAGATGAGCAAGTACAATTAATTATAACAGTCCTTAGACATAAAATAAGCCAACAGCCCGAATATATAGGCCAAAACAAATTTGTGTGATCTGGAAAATAAAAGTTGATTAACGCTGCCCATGGAGAACAATAAGGAGGTGTATCTGGTGGGGGCTAGTGGTCACTTGACATGAAAGAAATATCTTGGATGGAGTAGTCCGCGAACACCTTAGAAAGGGAGCACCAGGAGGAGGCATTTAAACGAGCTGATTCAAAGTGATAAAACCACGGAGTTTCCGTGTTATGAAAGACTCTTTGGTTTCTTTCAAACCAAAGATCTGTTAGAAGAGCTTTTACTGCGTTTTTCCATTGCAATATGAATTCTTTTTGAGCTTAGGTCCCACAAGTAGTTGCAAAACATTGTCTCTAAATTTTTCCCAAAAACCCATCGGATATTAAAGCAATCAAACAAGGAAATCCAGCAAGTTTCTGCATATAGACAGGTAAAAAAGAGATGTTGAAGCTCTTCCTTATTTGCCTCACTAAGGGGGCAAATGGATGGAGATAAACTATGTGAAGGCAGCTTCTTTTGGAGTACAGAGGAGCAGTTTAACAGCCCAAATAGCATGATCCAGCAAGTGATATTCACTCTTTTGGGGCTCTTTGAAAAGTCTGGCATGTTTAATAGTACACACCATCTCTTAGGTCCAGTGCCATCCTTGAAAAAAAAAGGGGATATTAATGATGAATGTTCTTTTAAAGTTTTTTGATTTATGGAGCCATTGATCAGATAATTGTAGTCTGAATTTAGAAGTCAATAGGCATATATAGATTCAAAAAGGAGGATCATCATCTCAAAATCTTCTTTTAATGTTTTAAAATTAAACTTTAAAGGTAGAAATTATATGAAAAGTACTAAATATTCTTAAAATGTCAAAATATGCACATATATTTGTAATAATAATAATAATAATAATAATAATAATAATAATAATAATAATAACAACGTATCCCCAATGTGTCATGTCCTACCTTGTAAGAAATTGACGTGTCGCAGTGTCGTGTCGTGTCGTATCTCATGTCGATGTCTGTGCTTCTTAAACCGAGCATGTCGACCTATCCCCACGTTCGAAGCTACTAGGTTTCGTAGCTTTTGTCTCTAGAGCTTCAACCCTTAACATCAACTCTTGGATGGGTATCCAGTCTATGCGGCCAGCTACCGCATCTATATCGTCAGCTTTCTCTTAGATTTCTTGAATCCGCGTTTCTAGGAAACGAATATTTTTGGGGATTTCCCTTAGGTAGAGCATTTGCTCTTCTAACTCTACCAGCCTGTCCACTTGGACTTCCTCAATTACTTTGTTGCTGACATGTCTACCGGCTGCTCAAACACTTGGGTGTCAAGGAAATTTGTAGGATATTAATTTCTAGGTAGGTGGCTACCATGGATTGAACTCATGACCTCTTAGCCATTTATTGATACTACGTCTCCTTTTTTATCACTAGGTCAACCCATGATTGTTACGAGTTCCAATTTTTCTTCTTAACTCGTGGTTGAGTTATTTTTTTTTGTGTAGGGAAGAACTGATGTAGGGTCTTTTTGGGTTTTCCTCAAGTTTTGGGTTTGTCTTTTAGTTGCTGTTTTGTTGTCGTTTTCTTTGTTTAAGCTTTGGTTATTTCCGTGTATGTTGCTTAGTTGCTGGTCGGTATTTGTCCAGCTTTGTTCTTCTTCTTTTGTGTGGCAGCCTATATATATGGCTGTCCCCATTGTTCTTCATTCTAAAGTAATACATATCCTACTTTTTCAAGAATTCTCTTAGATTTTGTATCAATTAGAGTTCCCTGTACTTTTGAACATTATGAAATAATAGTGAAGTTTTTCTTTTGGTTTACTCCAGAAGTGGTATCAAAGCATCCAAATTCTCTGGGACGAAAATGACTGGAAAAGGTATGCCTAATCCAGCAGGGACGTTCATACAAACAATCAAAACACTACTGAATCCCTTGTCCGTATACTTGATGTGGTTGAACACTCCTTGAACAACTTATAAGATAGTGTAGTAGAAAATAGAGATGCAATGAATCTCCTTGGAGTAATGTCTAGATAATTGGAGCAAATCACAAAAAACGAAAATCTACAAGGTTGTGGCGCAAGATTGTGGCCCTTTAGATTGGAAAGTGGGGACCATGACCTTTAAGATTTAACCATGGCCTACTATGTGTTCTATTTTTCTTTTTTTTTTTGAAAGGAAACAATCTCTTTCATTCATTGATATAATGAATTGAGACAAAGCTCAAAGTACATAAAAGGAAAAAGCCTTCTATGTGTTCTAATAGTTTGATAGATTTTATTTTAGCTTTGTATTCAGGTCTGCGTGGATTTTTCACTTCTTTTTGGGGGTGGGAGTGGAGACGTAATTTGCTGTTGGGAGGTTTTAGTGGACAGCCTTGATGTTTGTATAGATCCTATTGGGGTGATACTTCGTAAATTTCCAATGTCCTAATGAAAAGTTTGTTTCTGGGAGGTCTGAGGATGTTATAATGCCATTTTCTTGGATTTGTCGTTCAAGGGACAGTTTTTTCATTCAATTGACAAAGGATCCTTCATAATGTTCAAGCAGCTCATTAAATAGGCTGGATACAAAAGTAACCGAAAGTGGTTAAAGAAACAAGCTGTCCTAACAGCCACTTAACCAAGGCTGTAAAACATTAAGTATTATGCTTTTTCTAGAACTAATAACCGGTTGTGGTTAAAAGGTAAGAACCACCCGAAAACAAGATCTTTAAAGGGATGGCATGCTGACTTTGTTAAAAAACAGAAGAGGCAGGAGGAGCTTATGATAGAAAGTATCAATAGAGAAGACTTGATTGCTGATAATGAAGATTCCCCTTCAACATCTATGGATTTGAAAGCATCCATGAAAGCAGAATTGTTATCACTTTACCGCATGAAAGAAAGAGATTTAATCCAGAAAAGTAAGCTAAATTGGCTCAACCTGGGGGGATGAAAATACCAGATTTTTTCATCTATTCTTGGCTGCAAAGAAGAGGAAAAACTTGGTCTCAGAACTTTTAAACGAGCATGGCATTCTGACCAGCTGCTTTTGAGAGATTGAAACTTTAATCTTGGGATTCTACTCTTCCCTTTATTCCAAGACTTTTGGTGCTAGATCTATTCCCCTCAATCTATATGGCCTATTGTCTCAGAAGCTCAAAATTCCTTTCTTGTATCCAGATTTACTATTGATGAGATTAAAATAGTTTGGACAGTGCTAGGAAGAAACAAAGCTCCTGGACTAGATGGATTTATAGTGGAATTTTTCGAATTTTTCAATAATTTTGGGGGTTATTCAAAGAGAACTTCAGGAGTTTATTTGATGACTTTTATTATAATGGAAGCTAAATTCTTGTGTTAAAGAGAATTTTATATGTTTAATCCAAAAGAAAGAAGATGCTGTTTTGGTTAAGGACTTTAGGCCTATTAGCCTAACCACCTTGACCTATACGATTGTGGCTAAAGTGTTGGCAGCGCCTCAAACAAGTAATGCCTTGTATCATTGCTCTTACTCAAAGTGCATTCATGGAAGGAAGACAGATTCTAGATCCAGTTCTTATTGCTAACGAAGTGGTGGAGGAATACCACTCTAAAACGAAGAAAGGTTGGATATTGAAACTTGACTTCGAAAAAGCATTTGATCGGGTAGATTGGGTCTTTCTTGAGAAATTGTTAATAACCAAAAACTTTGACCACAAATGGATTTCTTGGATCATGGGTTGTGTCTCTAATCTAAAATTCTCAACTTTTATAAATGGAACATCAAGAGGGAGAATACATGCTTCTAGAGGAATAGGGCAAGAGGATCCCTTATCACCTTTCATTTTTCTCTTAGTTAGCGAAGTGCTAAGCACTTTAATTGCAAGGCTACATGAAAGAGGAAAATTCGAAGGATTTATTGTGGGGAAGGACAAAGTGCATATTTCATTACTTCAATATGCAGATACACTAATTTTCTGCAAGTATGAAGATGGGATGCTAGAGAACTTAAGAAAAACTATAGAGTTGTTTGAATGGTGCTCTAGGCAAAAGATTAATTGGGAGAAATCTGGATTATGTGGGGTCAAATATTCATAATAATGACCTACAAACAGCTGCTGCTAGTCTGAATTGTAAGGTAAAACATCTCCCTATCACGTACCTCAGTTTACCGTTAGGAGGATATCCCAAAAAGGTGTCCTTGCAGCCTGTCAATGACAAAATTCAAGGAAAATTGGATAAATGGCGAAGATATAATTTATCCAGAGGAGGAAGAGCGACCCTTTGTAAGTCCGTTCTTGCTAATATAAACTTATTACGCATCTTCTTTCATGATGCCAGATAAAGTTATATCAATTCTGGGGTGCATAATGAGGAAATTCTTTTGGCAAGGGTATAACGGGGGAAAAATGAGTCACTTGGTTAAATGGGAGATTGTCTCTCACTCCCAAGAAGATGGAGGTCTTGGCCTAGGTGGCTTACGAAATAGAAATTTGGCTTTATTAGCCAAATGGGGAAATCAGTTTATGAATGAAGAAAATGCTCTTTGGACCAAAGTAGTAAAAAGTATACATGGTAGCAGCAACTTCAATTGGCACACGGTTGGGAAGGTAAGTGCAAGCCTTCGTAGCCCTTGGATTAGTAGTTCGAGGTCTTGGCTGAAAGTTGACGTCTTGGTTGTTTTTAAGCTTGGAAATGGTTGCCGGATTGCTTTTTGGCTTGATTCCTGGCTTGATAACATTCCTTTGAAGATCTGTTTATTCAATATTGTCCTCAAGCCTAATGGTTCTGTGTTAGAACACTGGGATTCCTCATCCTCTTCATGGTCCATTTTCTTTAAAAGAGTGCTAAAAGAGTGCTAAAATATGTGATTTCTCTTATTTCTCTTTGATAGAAAAAAAATTTCTTAAATAGAAGGAATACCCATTATAAGTACGGAAAAAATAAATATAGCAAATCTTTGCAAATATTTCACAATAAATACAATGGAGAATATAAACATAAAAGGAAATAATCAACAAGAAGGAAGAAATTTGGGAGTTTCAGACTCTAATTTCTTCCTCCACTCGGCCTTATTGCAAACAAAAGGGTGGAACATTACCCTGATAGGTGCATTTGGTCACTTGAGGCCAATGGTAAGTTCTCGGTTAAGTCCCTTGTTACCCATCTTTCATTGGCATCCCTGTTAGATAAATCATTGGCGAAAGCACTTGGAAGTCAAAGAGCCCAAGAAGGGTAAATATCACAGTATAGGTCATGCTTTTTGGTTCTTTGGACGCTCCTTGGTCTTGCAAAGGAAATTTCCTTCTCATTGTTTATCACCTTTGGTATGTGCCTTATGCTTGGCGGACCAGGAGGATCTTCAGCATGTGTTTTTCGATTGTTGTTATGCTAACAAGTGCTGGTCTCGCTTATTTTATTTATTTAACTTAAATTGGGTCTTTGGCAATGTATTTGGAGATAATGTTTTGCAGATTTTGTTGGGTCCAAGGCTATATTCAACTCCCAACCTCCTTTGGATTAATGTTGTCAAAGCTCTATTAGTGGAAATTTGGTTTGAGAGGAACCAAAGAGTATTTCATGACAAATTAACTCCTTGGTTGGATAGATTTGAGATAGCTCAACTTAATGCTTCTTCTTGGTGCACCCTGTCCAGCTCTTTTGCAAATTATGTCGTCCAAGATGTTTGCCTAAACTGGAAGGCTTTTGTTTTTCCAGCTGATTAGCTTATGTCTATGGCTAAGTTATTGCTATTTCCTTTTTATTCCCGCATGTATTGCTAGAGTTCATTTACTTGTAACTTCTAGTTTTATTTTGCCCCATTTTATTCAGGGTGTTTTTTCATTATGATGGACTGTTTTTAGACTTTTGGATTATTTGTCATGTTTGGTGATGATGAGAGTGCTAAGGGAGTGTCAAACCTAGTTGAGATTTGGGTGCACTTAGTAGTCCATTGTTGGTTTATTTGTTTCTTTACTCTTGTATTCTTATATATAATTTTCGCATTAGTCTCCTTTCATTATTTCAATGAAGATAGACTCGGTTCCTTTTCAAAAAAAAAAAAAAAAAAAAAAAAAAAAAAAGAAAAAAAGAAAAAAAAATAAATACAAGAAAGTTGAGAACTGCACAAGATCAATAATAGATCCAAAGAGTAATACAAGATGTCCTACATCAACTTGAGTTTGTTTCTGGTATTATTTATTCTCCTGATGCTTGTTAAATGCAGACTGTTGAGAAAAGGCCTAGAGAAATGATGCTGAGGCGTGAATTTGCTAGTGCGGTTGGGTATTTGAACCAAATTCTTTCGGAAGAGAATCATCTTCAATTTATCCACTGGGACTTCCATAAATTTGCTAAGAGGTGATTTGTCTGTTTCAATTATAAAGGACCTCCTAATACAGCTTGTATTATATCTGTATTCATTATTTTGTTCTGATTTAATGCTTCGGTTTCATTGGTGATCATAGCAAGGCTGCCAACGTATTGGCTGTCTTGGGTGCTGTGGCAAGTCAAGCACTTGACTTGACTGGTTTTTACTATAGTGGTAAACCCAGTGTTATGAAGAAAAAATCAAATCAAATCAGTCGAACACACACTTCAAGGTATGCTGTACAAACTTTTGTCAATCTGCCATTTTTTTCTTGTGACAAGGAAAGAAACTTTTCATCTCTTAAGAATAGATACTTTAGTTCTCCAACACTTGTTAACACAATACTATGTGTTAAAGACTAGTCGTACATTTGTTAAATACGTATTGAACAGTTGCTAATTATACCAAAAAGGGAGATAATAGTATAGGGAAAAAAAACTAAAGTTTGAGTTTGAAATACATCAAACTCGTTGCCTAAAGTACATAAATGCATAAAATCGTTGACTTTGAATTTCCTTCATCTTGTATAAAAGTAATAGATATTTTAAAAGGTGTATGTTTGAATAAACATGTCCATGTCCTAGATTTTTTAAAAATGATGTGTCACCGGGTTCATATCCTTTCGTATCCATGCTCCTTACCTTCAATATCAACCAATAGGAGGATCTTTTTCCATATTGAGGATGTGGAAGCCAAGAGAACTGTATCATTGTCAAACTCCCAACTAAGATGGTTTATTGACTCCATTTCTGAATTGCTTCAAGGCCCTCGTAATAGGTATTTTTCTCAAGAAATTTAAGGATGACAATGGGGTAACTTCAGCCTCAAAATTTAAAACGGACTCAGGTTGCTATCTAAGATGTGTAGTCTGACCAACATTGGGAGGTCGCCAATTCATTTATGTTCATTTGGGAGTCTTTCAGTAGGGCTGGAGTGCTTTTCTTTTTTGAAAATGTTAAACGAGTTCTTGCTAAAATATGAACATTCTCGTCGACAAAATCAAGATCTTCCAAGCCAAATCCCACCATTCAGAGCTTGTCAGAGGCTGATTTTCTTTCCGTTCAGATTCAGGGGCCAAGTTATGCAAATATGTTCAAGCCAAAAAGTGGATCTCATTCCCCTGTTTCAGTATTGGTAAAACAGAGCAAAATCACAGAGAAAGTTTCTAATTTGGGGCCCTTGTACTTCATCTAAAGGAAAACAGAATATAGGATCTTTTTGGATTCTTAAGCATTTAGAAGTCTTCAAGGAAGATTTCAATAATTTGTGGATTGTTTCAAGATTGCTTGTATTTAATGATTAGAAAGAGATTGCAAAGGTTTTGGAAGATCTTTTTCAAACCGAAGTTATCTTAAACCCATTATTTGTAGAAAATGCCTTAATTAAATTAGAAGTTGGAACTTTAGAGGATTTTATTGAAGAACTAGGGAAATGGCAGGTGATGGGTCATTTCCATTTGATGTTTGAGAAATGGAACAAATTCAAGCACAGCCGTCCATTATTGATGAAAGGCTTCGGTGGCTGGATCAAAATTAAAAATCTCCTTCTAGATTATTGGAGTAGGAAGACCATAGGGGCTTATTTTGGGGGCCTTGAAGATATTGCAGCTGAAACTCTCAACTTGCTAAATTGCTTGGAAGCCAAAATCAAAGTGAAAAGGAATTTGTGTGGTCTTATGCCTTCAACCATAGAAATTATGGATTGCAATTGAGGAAACATCTTTTAAATTTTGGGGATATTGAAGCATTAGATCATCCTTCTATTACTTTTGAGCATTTATTTAGGAATGATTTCACAAATCCACTTGATTTACTTTGGTTAAA
This sequence comes from Citrullus mucosospermus, assembly GCA_030954485.1. NCBI lineage: Eukaryota > Viridiplantae > Streptophyta > Magnoliopsida > Cucurbitales > Cucurbitaceae > Citrullus > Citrullus mucosospermus. The sequence continues at coordinate 10,714,510 of CM062065.1, read as the reverse complement.
ACAAGTGTTGCAAGATGAAGGTGTGCAATTTAGTTTCAATTCGGAAGAATTGGATTTTTTAGTTTCAATTCAATCATTCATCTTTTTCAAGAAATCCAATCGAAGCTTTGTTAAAAAACGAAGTTCACGGCATGAAAAACCCACCAGCGCCGGAGAAGAAAAGCCCAAAGGTTGCAATCGACCCTTCACATCAAGTCCCCGTGGTTGGTGTAAACACACCTTAGGTAGGCGAAGGGTCCCATTTAATTAAGTCAGTTGAAAATGACAGCTGTATGTTTAAGAAAACCAAATGGTTCTCATTTGGGGGGCCATACAACTTTTCTCCTTCATTAATGAAAGAAAGAGAACCCCTCAGTCACCGTGATGAAGAACATCAAATGGCTAGCAGTCCTTTTCTCTCTCTAGTGGAGTTGGTAGGCAGCATTAAATCTTCTCCAACCAATCCATTAACTCCCATGGTTCCTGAAAAGACTTCTCCTCTCCCTTCACCTCTCGGTCTTCCATCCTTTAGAAAAAGTAATTCTCACTCCTTGAAGCCTTTTTCAAGGCATTTTGTGAGAAGTTCAAAAGTCGCCGCTCTCTCCTCAAGCATAATACTCCCGCCAAAATTAAAGCAGCTATCAGCCTTCCCCCACTCGAGTGCTCCATCTTCCAGCGGCCACTTCTTGAAAGACTTTATAGAGTTAAAGAATCCCCCTGTCGCTTCGGAAACAGAAATCGTCTAGCAGCAGATTGGTCGAGAATCTTTTAATTTTTTATTAGAAGGAAACCGTCAGTCTGCCAATACTTCAAAAGAAGAAGTCTCTTTAGTTTCCAACAACACAGCTCCAGCCATCTCTCAGACTTCTAGGGCAGATAAGTCGTTCGTTGATCCTGGTTCTTGGTTCTAAAGGAAAAGGTAGAAGTCATAAACTCTTTGCTTTTGCTAAATCCCACTCTCCTAAAAAAAAATTCACAAGATTGTTGAAGTTTTATCCTAAACATTTTTCCAAAAAAAAAAAAAATCAATTCCTAAACCTAGTTTTATGGATTCCTCCCCGGATTTGTTGGAAGATTGTCGCACTCGAGCTTTAGTCCCATCTCTTCCTTTGAAGTCAGCTCAGCATTCCTTCCCTTTTCATCTCTTCAAGCATTCAGTCTTCCACATACCTAATCACAAGACCAAATTTTTGCAAGGTACTCGACAATCCTCCCCACTTCGGCAACATAAAAAGGTTTTTATTCAAACATCGATTCAATAGTAAGTGCCAGTAGTGAAGAGTTAGAGAACTTTGGGGAAGAAGTCGTCCAAGATCCATCAGGTCAAATCGATAATTTTGCAGAGGAGCTTTATTCTCTGTTACAGATCGAAGATAGGAAGCAATCAGAGGAAGAAGGCTGGAGTATTCGTTTTAAGCCACTGCCACAATCGAAGATTCCCGCGCATTTAAGGTCCATAATTGCAGACTGTGGACTCGTTATGGGTTAATCCATCTCTCTCCAAGCCTTTTGGGTGTGAATCTTGGCTCTCATAGGATTAAAATATAGCATGGGGGTTTGGATAGAGGTGGCTATTCAAATTCAGAATTTTGAAGCAGGGTTCTTCTCCCTTGGCAATTTTGGAGTAGGTGATTCTAAAGGACTTGTTGGAAAATTCCTAGGTCGTTTTGTTCGTAATTGTCCATTTTGGTTGCTTTTGTTTCTGTCGGCCTAGTACATTTTTGTATTTTTGTTTTCTTTTGGAATCGGTCCATTTTGATCGTACTTGTATTTGATTCTTTCAGTCCTGTATTATTGTTCTTTTGGCTGTGTAAAGGTGTTATTTAGTCTCCTACTTTGTACTATGAGATATTATCTCATTTCATTATATTAATGAAAGAGATCGTTACCTTTTCAAAAAAATAATCTTATATTGGTATGCGTAAATACTTGTTCTCTAATAGGGATGGTTCTGTTCAAGATTTGAGAGCTAGTTCAGGGGATCTTACCAAAATTGGGAGCAACAATGAAACGTTAAGTGCTGCATCTAATCAGTATGAAGCATCACGGTTTCAGAGTGGAGTTCTGCGTACAAACTGCATTGATTGTTTGGATCGAACAAATGTTGCCCAATATGCCTATGGTCTTGCAGCTTTAGGCCGCCAACTCCATGCAATGGGTTTGACAAATATGCCTAAAGTGGATCCTGATAGTAGCATTGCTGCAGCCCTTATGGATATGTATCAGAGCATGGGGGATGCACTTGCTCAACAATATGGTGGCTCCGCTGCGCACAACACTGTACTTACATGCATGGATCTAAGTTCGTATAAATTTATTTATATTTTGACACAACTCTCATTTCTAACTAATAAATGCTCGTTCACAAATTTAGGTGTTTCCTGAAAGGCAGGGCAAATGGAAAGCTACCACTCAATCTAGAGAGTTTATCAAATCTATCAAACGCTATTATAGCAATACTTGCACTGATGGTGAAAAACAAGATGCAATAAATTTGTATGTTCTTGGGATCTTAACTATGGATACAATTCACTTTCAGACAGAACATACTTTCTGAGTTTTCCTTTCTCTTTTCTCAAGCTTATTCTTTCACTATTTAGAGAATAAAGTTATGCTTTTTCTTCACTTTTTCTTTTGTTCTTAAACTTCTTCTTGCTCATGTATTACCAGATTTTTAGGTTACTTTCAGCCACAAGAAGGCAAGCCTGCTCTGTGGGAACTGGATTCTGATTATTACCTTCATGTATCAGGGCTTGGAGATGATCTTTTTCCAGATAAGTGGTATAATGTCAGCAGTCTTAATTATATATCCTAGGCATAATGTTGTGGAACTTTCAATTGTATATGCACCTTGCGGTCCTTGTGGAAGCACTTATTTATGCAGTTCCATGGAAGCATTGATGTGTACAACGTTCTATGCATATAGTAATTTTATGTTTCCTTTAAAAAAGAAAGGTAATTTTTGTTTCAGTCTAGTTTAGATGTATAAGCTATTTGGTTCATAATGCAATTCTACTCTCATTTCCTAATTTCAAAGTAGCCAACACACCAACTTTTAGCCAAGTTCTGGAGATGCTAATCCAAGAGTTGTGGAGATGCTAATCCAAGAGTTGCGTAAACTGAGGTTAACCTTGTCAGATGTGTTCCAATTTTTTTTGAAACGGAAACAAGACTTTTTCGTTGAATTAATGAAATGAGTCTAAAAGCTGAAAGTACAATGAAACAAACCAAGAAAAGAGAAAATACAACAAAGAAAATGGAGCAAACAAGAATAAAATGAAGGATAAAGGAGACAATTCTTAATACAACCCCAATAAACGAAAAAAGAAAAAACAAACTGCCAAACTTCTAGCAATGTAAAAGACTTGAGACTTGATTGCCTTCGTGCTTTGAAAGTAAAGGAGACTTAGGAAGAAACTCAAAACCAAACTGCCTTGTCTGCTGCCAACCCCAGAAGCCTAGCCAGCCAAGCAAAGCACTGTAAGAGCAGCCCCAAATCAAACAAAACAACCTTACAACTGTCGTGAATACTCCTAACAACCAGATTCCACAAAGGAGAACCTTCATTAAAATACCTCCAGTCCCATTTTGCTAATAAAGCCACATTCTTAACTTTTAAGTCTCCAAACCGAAGACCCCCCTCATTTTAGGATCGAGTAACCATGTTCCATTTCAACAAAAGTGTGAGGATCATCTTGTGCAAGAGTCTTTCATGATAAATCCTTCACATTGATGGAGCGTTTTGAAGTTGCTCGCATGAACGCATCTTTATTGTGTTCTTTGTCCAAAACCTTCAAAGAGTACTCCAGTCAAGATTTGTGCTTAAATTGACATGCTTTTATTTTCAAGCCTAAGAGGGTATTATCAGTGTAATTTGTATTAATTGTTTTGATTTGTTCATTAAGAGTCAAGATTTGTGCTTAAATTGACATGCTTTTATTTTCAAGCCTAAGAGGGTATTATCAGTGTAATTTGTATTAATTGTTTTGATTTGTTCATTAAGAGTTTTTTATTTGTACTGCTGGATCTCAGTATTATTTTGTATGACCTTTGGTGTTGTAAGCTTGTTTTCCCTGTATCTGGACATGATGAGGGTGCAAAAGGGGTATCAACCTAGTTGAGATGTCTGGGTACACCCACTAATTCAATAGCTCTCTTTTATCATTGTATCTCACTTTGTACTCTTGAGCATTAGTCTCATTTCATTATTTCAATGAAAAGGCTTGTTTCTATTTAAAAAAGAAATAAAAGAACTTGGAATTTCTTGGATTGCTGACGCTCATATTGAAGTTAAAAGGAAGTTGTGGTCAAAGCCTTGTTGGCTGAACTTTGGTTTGAAAGGAACCAAAGAGTCTTCCATAACAAATTTAACTCCTTGGCTAGATCGTTATGAGATAGCTTGGCTCAATGCTTCCTCTTGGTGTACTCTCTCCAAGTCTTTAGCAAATTTTTCTATCCAAAATCTAAGTCTGAATTGGAAGACGTTTGTTTTTCGAGCATATTAGTTTTTATTGTCTTGTTGTTTGGGGCTTAGCTTGCACTAGTTTATTCTTTGTGTCATTTTGTTCAAATTGTATCAGGGAGTTACTTGGTGGGACTATTAGATTTTCTGATTTTGCTTTTTGATTGGAGATGATGAGAGTGCTAAGGAGTATCAACATAGTTGAGATATTCGGGTGCACTTCTTGATCCATAATATCTATTGTTCTTTGTATCTCTTGTATGTACTTTGAGCATTAGTCTCATTTCATTAATTCAATGAAGAGTGGAAAAAAAAGTTATTTTTTTATTAAAGATACCTTTCTTATATTTACAAGGGTACAAAGCCCTAACTTAAATAGAACATAGATTTAACCAAGTAAGGAAATATTGACAGACAAGGAAAAAATCCTATGGACTAATTACAACAAATAATATCAAATAATATCAAATTATGACATAAATCAACATCCCCTCAAGCTGGTTTAAAGATGTCTTTCATTGCCAGCTTGTTTATCAATTTGTCGAATTGTAATTTTGGAAGTCTCTTTGTTAGCACATCAATAGTTTGCTTTGTTGTAGGGAGATAGGTAGTGCAAATCACTTCAGTATCGATCTTCTCCTTTATAAAGTGTTTATCAACCTCTATATGTTTCGTCCTATCATGTAGGACTGGGTTGTGTGCTACGGAGATGGCTGCCTTATTGTCACAGTAAACACGTACAGACATTACTTGGATAAATTTCAATTCTTCCAATAGTCTTTTTATCCATATACCCTCACATATGCCATAGGCTAAAGCCCTGAAATCAGCTTCAACGCTATTTCTGGCTACAACACTTTGTTTTTTGCTTCACCAGGTAATTGGATTACCAACAACAAAAGAACAATGCCAGAAGTTGAGCTCCTATTTGTGGTACTACCTGCCTAATCAGCTTCAGTGTAGATTTCCACACGTAAATGACTATTCTTCTTAAACAGTATCCCTTTTCCTGGAGTTCCTTTCAAGTATCTTAGAATTCTGTAAACAGCTTCGAAGTGGGTTGGCCCTAGGGCATGCATGAACTAGATCCTATTGAGCTTACTATATTGATAACAAAAGCAGTATCTGGACGAGTGTGTGATAGATAAATAAATCTTCCCACAAGTCTCTGATATTTCTCTTTATCCTCTATCTCTGTATCCTTTGCAGCTTGTAATTTTAAGTTTGTTTCGGTAGGAGTTTCTACTGTACGACAGCCAAGTAAGCCTATCTCTTGAAGTAAGTCAACAATATATTTTTTTTGATTAATAAGGATACCTTGTTTCAATGTAGCAAATTCCATCCCTAGGTAGTATTTCAACATTCCCAGGTCTTTAATTTGGAAGTCATTAGCTAGCTTCCCTTTTAGGTTTCTCATCTCACCTTCATCTTTACTTGTGAGAATAATATCATCAACATACACTATTAACACAACCATCTTGTCATGACTGGTATGTCTATAAAAAATTGTATGATCTGCTTGACTTTGACGCAAACCATGACCTGTCACTGCTTTCCCAAAATGTTCAAACCATGCTTTAGGAGACTGCTTAAGGCCATAGAGAGATTTCTTTAACCTGCACACTTTGTTGCTTCTAAGGTTGGCTTCAAAACCTGGTGGTAAGTTCATGAATACATCCTCTTCAAGCTCACCATTAAGGAAGGCGTTTTTTACATCAAGCTGATAAAGGGGCCAGTCAAAGTTAACTGTGATAGATAATAGCACTCTAATGCAGTTGATTTTTGCAACAGGAGCAAATGTTTCTTGATAATCAATTCCATAGGTTTGTGTAAAACCTTTAGCAACCAGTCTTGCTTTGTATCTTTCTATGCTCCCATCAGCTTTGCACTTTATAGTGAACACCCATTTACATCCCACTGTTTTCTTGTTTTTTGGAAGTTCACCAACTTCCCATGTGCCATTTTCCTTTAGAGTTGTCATCTTTTCCATAACTACTAAGTTCCGATTTGGATCATTTAAGGCTTCTTGTATATTCATTGGCACAAATAGATTTGTTATCCTAGAGGTGAAGGCTCTATGATCATCAGATAGTCTATGATAAGAAATGTAGTTTGCAATGGGATATTTAGTACACTAACGAACACCTTTCCTATGGGCTATTGGAATGTCAAGATTAGACAAAGGATTTTGAGAAGCTGATGAAATTGGAATAGGAGAAGAATTACCTGGATTTTCAGCATCATTTGTCAGGGTTTTTGATTTAGTGCGTGGCACGTTGCCTCTTTGATCTTGATCACTTTGATTGAATGCCCTTCTAGTATAAACCTGAAGCTCAGGTGTTCGATCATTAAGATCTCTTCGAAGTGTTTCTCCCCCTAAAGTTGAATCTCCCATGTTTGGCATTACGAGGCTATTAGGCTCAGGATAGATGAGAGATGGGAGAGGAGATGTATCCCAAAAATGATCTTCATGGTTGGATATCTCCCCTTGAAGAGAATTTTTGTCAAAAAATGATTTATTTTCCAAAACACCACATCCAAACTCTCAATGTATTTTTGAGTGAGAGGGTCAAAACACCGATATCCCTTTTTGTCAGAAGTATAACCAAGAAAAATACACTTACGGGCCCTAGGATCAAGTTTAAACCGAGAAAAACTTGGAACATGAACATAAGCAATGCCCCCAAAGACTTTAAGAGGTAAATTAGATCACAAACGATGAAGAGAAAACAAATCCAACACTTCGGAAGGCATTCGATTGATAAGGTAGGTGGCCGTGAGAACTACATCGCCCCACAAGTACTGAGGAACATGCATATGAAATATAAGGGCATGTGCAACATCAAGTAAATGCCTATTTTTTCGTTCAGCAATGCCATTTTGTTGAGGAGTATCTCGACAAGTGGATTGATGGAAAATACCCATTACTTTAAAGAAATTAGCTATAAACTTGTTAAAGTATTCAGTCCCATTATCAAAGTGTAAGATGCTTAATTTAGTTTGAAATTACCGTCTGCAATAGAATTGAAACTACCGTCTGCAAGTCGAATTTTCTTAGTGCTATACAGAGGGTAATATGAGTAAAAAAAAAGAGATGTACTGGTCATATGGTCTAAAACTCCAGAATCTATGATCCATAGAGATGAATTAAGACAAGAAAGAGCTTGAGGATAGTTATCTATTTGTGCCAAGTAGGTACCAGGATAACCCGATGACAAATTGATCTTTAACAGCTTCAGAAGTTGATCAACTTGCTCTTTACTGAATAGATTGGAGTCAGCATTATTGGCAAAGGGCAGGGAGTGATTATTACCTTTGTCACCTGGCTTGTTGCTTTTCCAATTTGCAGGCTTTCCATGGACTTTCCAAAAAGTTTCCCGAGTATGGTGTTGTTTGTTACAGTGATCACACCATACTCGTGGTTTGTTTTGGAGGTGTGGAAGCCTTATTAGCTGTCGCTTCAATCATCATCGTCGATGTCTCAATTGAGTCAGTACTTTTCTTGCCCAGCATTACACTTTGACGACTTTCCTCCTTGCGGACCTCAGAAAAAGTTTCATTGATTGATGGGAGAGGCATTTTACTAGTAACTCTACTTCGAACTTCGTCAAATTCATCATTGAGACCGGTAAGAAATTTGTAAACACGACTGTCCTCTACCACCGTATAGTGTGCTTGATCTTTAGTCGACTCCCAGTCATAACTATCAAAGAGATCCAAGTCTTGCCAAATTCTCGTCAGTTTGTGAAAGTACTGAGTAATTGTATCTCCTCCTTCTCGGATGTCACCTAGTTTAAGATTCAACTCCAATACACGTGATTGATTGTCTAGATTTGAATATATTTGGTTGACGTTGTCCCACAAGTCCTTTGCGGTCGAATAACATATATAATTTGAACATATTTCCTCAGTCATGGAATTGACTAACCATGTCATGACCATGGAATTTTCAGCATCCCAAGTAGCAAATGATGGATCCGTCTTGACCGGTGCTTTTTTTTCACCGGTGAGATACTCTATCTTCCCTTGTCCACGAATATACATTCGAACACTTTGAGACTAACGAAGAAAGTTGTCTCCATTAAGTCGGATTGTGGTGATTTGGACATTTGGAAGTTGACAGTGATCAGAAACTTTGGCCATCGGTGACTTTTCATCGGACATGTCGTATTTAGAAAAATAACACTGCTGGACGGAAAACCGAAAAACAGCAGTGCTGAAAGACCCTACACAGCGATGCCGGAAAACAAACGGACACAGAGATGCCAGAGAGAAACTCGAAAAAGCGGAGCATTCGAAAATAAAAGGATCAAAAACAGCGTCTGAGATCACAACCAATCGTCGTTGGAAATCAAAGTTGTCTAAGATCAAAAACAGTGTCGAAGTCGGAAGTTGCAGCAGTCAAGAACGGCACTGAAGATGGAGACGTTGACGGCAACGGCGGAAGTTGGAGGGATCGGAGTACAAGAAACGCAACACTAAGGATTAGGGTTAGGGTTTTTTTTCTTTGTTTGACCTCTCTTATACCATGTGGTAAAAAATGTTATATTTTATTAAAGATACCTTTCTTTCTTAGATTTATAAGGCTACAAAGCCCTAACTTAAATAGAATACAGATTTAACCAAGTAAGGAAATATTGACAAACAAGGAAAAAATCCTGTGGACTAACTATAGCAAATAATATCAACTAATATCAAATTATGACATAATTCAACTAAGAGGTTGTTTCCGTTTTCAAAAAAAGAGAAAAAAAAGTTCAAAGAAATTTGGGAGATAATGAAGAGGTTATTTCCTTTTTCAAAAAAAGAAAAAAAAAATTCAAAGAAATTTGTGTGGTTTACTCCTAGCTGAAAATAAAGTTAAAGATAAGAGTCATAAGACTAATGGTAACTTTTACCTTAGATTTGGTGGTATTTCTCCATTAGATCCTCCAAGTATCCTTCAAGGCGAGTTATATTTCAAAGATTTTTGTAACTCTTTGGACACGGTAAGATTGATTGAAGTTAAGCATGATGAAGATGTGTTTAAGGTGGTTCTTTTTTTTTTTTTTCTTTTTATTCTTTTTTTTATTTATTTGTTGAATAGGTTGTTCCCATATAGTCAGACAAGGAAACCAGTTTTGTTTCAGCTCTGAATGAGGTGGGCCAACTTCCTTTCGGGAGCCTTAATTGTCCTTTGGAAACCTTAGTTAGTACTCCTAAAGACAACCTTTCTGGTTACGATTTTGATGGAGATTCAAATGTTAGCGTAAGCAATGAAGATACTATGGGCTCTCTAGTACAAGATGATTTTGTCGAGGAGAAAATGTTAGTGTAAGCAATGAAGGTTTACTTTGAAGATGATTTTGATACTTTGTTTTATAATGGTGAAAATGTTGAAGCAAAATTGTCACCTTTAATGTCTGCCAAATTAAATTTGTTGCTTTGATTGAAAAATGTGGTTTGCAGATGAAATCAATTCCACTTCGTTCTCCTTCAGTTAAAACTTAGCTTGGTGGTTTTGTTCCGAAATTGAACTATTATTGTGGAATTCTCGTGCTTAGGTGCCTACTGTTTTGCCCTTTTTTCCTTTTTCTTGGTAGTTGTAAGCTTGGAAGCGACAATTTAGAAGTTGCTTTATTTTGTGGTTTGATCCTCGCACTTTTGGTCTTAATGGGCTTCTTACCTCGTCTGCTCATAGGACTTCTGTTGGATGGCTTAAAAGTTTATGTGCTCTTTAGCTTTGGTTTCCTTTATGGAGCTGGTTTAGGTTTTAAGTGTTTGCTTTTTTGTCTTGTCCTCTTTGTATCTCATTGTATTTCTTCTTTTCTTAATTTCCCTATTCTCTTGAAAGTTAATGTATTTTTGAGCATTAGTCTCTTTTCATTTTATCAATGAAAACTTAGGTTTCCCTTAAAAAAAAAAAACTTCTGGAAAGGATCTAAAATCTTTTACCGTTGTTTATTACCATTAACAAATTATTGAATAGTTGCAAGGAGTTCATTCAGAATTTTCCATTCACCAAGTTTTGTAAAACTGAATAACTTATAATTGTTTTCAGTCTTATGTAGTTCCTAAATCTTATTTGGCAGTTCGGAAGCTGTCTCCAATTCTATTGGAAGAACGGCAATAGCACTTGAACCTATTCCAGCATGCAGAGAAGACTTTTCTAGGATGAAGTTGACATCATTTGATAAATTGATCGAACGAACTTGTGGTTCAATAAAGAATGTAAGGCTTTGGTGTGAGCCTGATCAGAAACCTGGGGGCAGTACAGGAAATTCCAGCATGGCACCTGATGCAGCGTAATTTTCTCATTCATCTTAAATGGCCTCTTTAATCGCACTCGTTCTTTGAAGTGCTAGATCAGGAAAGGAGGCACATTTATTGAACTCCATGAGATTGTAACTTTTGAGTTGGTATCATTTATTAATTTTGATCTTTGTGTTTATTGAATTATGAGACAGCATTCATATGGACTAATTAAACTTGGTAAATGCTGGTAACAGTTATTGAAGTAGCATCGAACTAATCTGTGACTTTTATGCAGTGAAATTCAACTCAAAAGCCCAAATTGGCTGTTTGGTCAGAGGAAGTATGAAGAAAGCAGCCCTGGTTCCAAAGGTGTTTCGCATGAAGTTGCAGTCTGTACAACTGAGGATAACATAAAAATTGATGGCTTCTGTGATTTAAACAAACTTTCTTCTAGTGAGAATTTCAATGATGAGGAAATCTTCCAAAGGTAAATCTTCTATGAATACTAGTATTTTAATGATATTGCGGTTAATTTATGTGCTTCAATGTAAACAAATTAGATGACTCTCTCCTCTTATGTTGAGATCTAAAATGACATTCTTTTGGAAATAGGAAATCTTTTTCATTAAGATATGAAGAAAAAAATGGTTACTCTAGTTTTCCTGTCTCAGACAACAAATTAAGTACATATTTTCATTGTGACAAATAAATACCTTTCTTGGTTCTCATTACTTCAATAACCATAGATACTTCAATTGTCCCAAATCTATAGTATGAAATTGACCTTGAAGGAAAGTCTTGAGAGAAGACATACCTAATACATCATTTCCAATGATAACGATGTCATCAACATATACCACTAGTGATACCATTGTCAGCCCTTTGATAAAAAACAAAATGATCAGACGTACTTTTCTTCATATCAAAATGTTCAAGTACTCGACTAAATTTACTAAACCATGCACGTGGACTCTATTTCAATCCATACAAAGATTTTCTAAGGTGACATACTTCATCACTTCCCCTTAGCAACAAATCCAGGTGGTTGCTCCCATATAAACTTCGTCTGGAAAATCACCATGGAAAAAAGCATTCTTTATGTCAAGCTGATTCAAAAGCCAATTGTGGATAGTAGCCATTGAAAGAGTTAGATGGAAGTTAATTTGGCAACAGGAGAAAATGATCAGAATAATCAATCCCATAGATTTGGACGTAACCTTTGGCAATAAGACAAGCTTTCAACCGATCCACTGTGCTGTTAGGGTTAACTTTGATAGCAAACACCCCTTTACACTCAATTGCCTTTTTTTCTATAGGACGAGAGACTAAATCCCAAGTGTATTATCATCTAAAGCAATCATTTTCTCAATCATTACATGACGCCAGTTACAATGAGAAAAAGCTTCATGAACAGAGTTAGGAATAGAGGTGGAATCAAGGGATGTTAATAAAAGAAAATTGTGGGAGAGGACAATTGGTTATACGAAACAAATGAAGAAAGAGGGTAAGTACAACTGTGTTTACATTTTTTTAAGGGCAATGGGAAGCTCATCACTTGATCTTGGACCGAATGTCGAAGAAGCCATTGGTGTTGGACATGAGCCAAAAGGTTGTTGGGGTAGCTACCTGGAGAGTAGACTTGATTAATGGGTGGACGAGAAGGAATAAACGCAGAAGAAGATGGAATAGAAGATGATGTGGGAGAGATAATCTCATAGATAAAATGATTGTCATCCTCCCCCTGACACTGGCTCAACAGTGATGGACTCAATGGCATGTCTTTGAAAAACGTAACATTGGAGAGACAAGATACCTGTTAAGGGTAGGACAATAACAACGATACCCTTGTTGAACACGAAAAGAACCTAAGAATATGCATTTCAAGGACTTTGGATCTAACTTGGTACAATGAGGATGAACATCCTGAACAAAACAAACACAACATAATATCTTTGGGGCAATACGATTTGTAGGAAAGAGAACACAATAAGGAATCTCACCATTAAGGACCGAGGAAGGCATTCTATTAATCAAGGAGCAAGCGGTAGAAACGACATCAACCCAAAACTGCTCTGGAACATGCATTTGAAAGGATAATGCTCGTGCAGTTTCAAGTAAGTCCCTTTCCTTTTGTTTAACAACTCTATTTTGGGATGGAGTGTCAGCACATGAAGATTGACGAATGGTGCCATGTCCACATAAGTAAGACCCAAGCACATGAGAGAAATATTCACCAACATTATTAGTGCCCAAGGTTTTGATAGTAACATTAAATTGAGTTCAAATTTTAGCATGGAAAGCAAAAAAGTTAGACAGTAACTTAAAACATTTTTTCATTAAATATAACCAAGTCAGACTATAATAACTGTGAAAAGACGTAACAAAATAATGAAAACTTGTTTAAGACACGACTAGAAAAGGACCTAAAATATTAGAATGAATTAACTCAAATGGAGCACTTGCTCGTTTATTGACTCTAGGACTAGAACTTAGACGATGAAATTTAGCAAATGGACACGAATCACCATTCAAAGAGAACAAAGAACATAATTATGGATTAAGTTTCTTCAACAGGATTAAAGATAGATGACCCAAACAACAACGAAATTCAAATAGGGATGTAACTCTAGAGCAGACCATAACTTTTGGTATCTGGTGGTAAAGAATATAAAGGCCCCCAACCTTTTTTTGGAAGGAAAGATTTGATTTTTTTTTTTTTTTTTTTTTTTTTTTTTGAAAAAAAAACATCGCTTTTCATTGATGTAATGAAAAGAGACTAATGCTCAAGATTGCAATGAGACCGTAAAGGAAAAAGCAACTTAAAACAATTACAACCAAAAAGACCAAGCTGAAGAAGTCCGAAAAAACAAATACAGACAACCATGAACAAATGCAAACTAATACGACCCAAATCATAAGAAATTGACTTTTTACGTCAAGCACCAGGAACCACCAACTCAAAACTAATAGAACAAATCAACACTATAATGAGGACAACTAGTAGGATAAGCTCCAAGGGAGAGGAAGCCTGAGTCAACTTTCACAAGTTTGAAAAACAAATTGAATCAAACCATAACTGAATTCAAAGCAAGACCGACTAAAGCTGATGAAGAACTCCACCACCTTCGAACAAGACAACTTGGAAGTAACGCCAATCTGGTTTGCTATAGGATTCAACACTATAATGAGGACAACTAGTACGATAAGCTCCAAGGGAGAGGAAGCCTTAGTCAACTATCACGACTTTGAAAAACAAACGAATCAAACCGTAGACCAAGTCCACAAGACTAAATTCAAAGCAAGGCCGACAAAAGCTAATGAAGAGCCCCACCACCTTCGACCAAGACAACTTGGAACCAGCGCCAATCTGGTTTGCCATAAGATTCATCAAACTCCCCCTACCCCCTATTTCATTTATTCATCAAAAAGCTTTAAACAAAACAATAACGAAGTCGTCTCTTTAAGAAATTGGAGATAAAACTATATTCGGATTACGATTCTTAAGAACATTGTTGAGGACCAACTGCTGACATGAAACACTTAGTCCCTATGTGAACCAAACAACAAATTCCTTATTGAAACTATGGCTAATTTCACAACCAAACTGAGTGAGACGAATTATTCCATAACAAGTCCACAATCTGCAATTATAAACTTTAAATGTACAGGAATATCCGATTGAGACAGTGGTTTAACGCAAGAGTTCCAACCCCTCTTCTATTTGTTGCTCTTCTTCGATCTGAAACATGGAATTATTCTCTTAGGCAAAGTTGTCAACTTGTTCTAAAATTTCTTGATCTGAAACATATAAAGGCCTCCTTGACTCATATCCTCGATCAATAATCTTCTTTATCACACGATCCTAAAATAAGTAGTAGCTAGGAAAAAATGAGACAAAACAGTTAAGGCATAAGTAAGTTGGCTAACAAAAATTAAATTAAAAGACAGGTGAGGCAAATGTAAAACAAAAGACCAAGAAAAAGATGGGTTGAGATTAATGGTGCCATATCCAAGGATAGTGGATGTTGATCCATCTGCCAAAGTGATAAATGGGGAACGGGCAAGGGACAAAGTTGTAGAAAATAAGCTGGAATTACCTGGAATATGAGCTGTGGCACCAAAGTCTATGACCCATTTGGTAGATGATGTAAGAAGACATTTCTTGTTACCCGTCTCAGCAACAGTGGCAATACGATTAGATGATGATGATGCTTGCAATGATTCTTGGTACACCTGAAATTTAGCAAAGTCATCTGCATAAATGGTAATCTACTTCTTGATCATATTAGTAGTGGAACCTATCTAAGCAAGTTGTGGTCGTTGATTCTTATAGAACAACTTTCGATAATCACGTTTCATATGACCAGGCTTATAACAATAGTGACAGACAATCCCCTGATAATCTGATTTTCGAATATCATATCTAGTTTCTTGAAAATGGTTGTCCATTGCTTGAGTAATCATGCGGTTATTATTCTTGCTAATAAGAGCACTGCTAGGTTGAGAAACAGTTGAACTGGATTGAGAACTCTCAATACGAAGAACATGACTGAATGCAACCTCTAATAATGGAATCTTAGAGTCAGAAAGATATGTGTTTTAGCCATTCCAAATTAAGTTAAAGTCCATTAAAAAAGATCATAACAACCATCTTTACTTGTTGAGCTTGTTGAACTTTAACATCTAGGCTAAAAGGTAATAACAAAAGCAAGCTCAGCAATTGTCTTCTGCTTTCGGTTCGACACGAAAAAATTATATACAAACTTCTAACATTCGATGGACTTGCTCTTTTCCTGAGTACAACTACTTCATTTTCAATAGAATTCTTGATTTGTAGATAAAGTTGAGCACCATTGTGAAGCCAACCCTTCCTCTTTATCAGCTTCTAGTGGATCCTCATCCATATGATCATCCATATCAATATTTTGTAAATAAAACTGAATCGTCCGATGCCAATCATTGCAATTAGATTCATTTAAATTGTGTTCTATGATCTTTGAGGCTAGGAGAATTGCATTAGATATCACCCTATGCTTTGTCTTTGTTGATTTATGTCATAATTTGATATTATTTGATATTATTTGATGTAATTAGTCCACAGGATTTGGTTAAATCTGTATTCTATTTAAGTTAGGGCTTTGTACCCTTGTAAATATAAGAAAGAAAGGTATCTTTAATAAAATAACCTTTTTTTTCACATGGTATCAGAGCAAACAAAGAAGAAAACCCTAACCCTAATCCTTAGTGTTGCCGCCGCCGTCGCCTCCTCTGTGCCCGTTGCTGCGTTTTTTGTGTACTCAGTAATCTGGAAAATATATTCCACACCTCTTATTAAGAATAAAGTTTCATATATATAGGGAACAAGGAAACCCTAGACTAGGTATGTACAATTACGATTAAGGACAATTATATAAAAATGTTAAATATGTATTATAACACTCCCCCTCAAGCTGGAGCAAATATATCAACCATGCCCAGCTTGTTACATAGATAGCTTATTCTTGCTCCATTTACAGCTTTGGTAAGGATATCACCCAATTGTTCTCCAGTCTTCACATATCCTGTAGACACCAACCCTTCTTGTATTTTCTCGCGAATGAAATGACAATCCACTTCAATATGTTTCGTTCGTTCATGAAACACTAGATTTGATGCAATGTGAAGTGCAGCTTGATTATCACACCATAATTTGGCTGGTACGGTAACATTGAATCCCATTTCGGATAATAGTTGATATATCCACACTATTTCGCACATGGATTGTGCCATGGCCCTATATTTTGACTCAGCACTTGAACGAGAAATTACATTTTGTTTCTTACTCTTCCACAACACTAAGTTTCCTCCTACAAAGACACAATATCCAGAGGTCGATCTCCTATCTTCTCGAGATCCAGCCCAATCAGCATCTGAGAAATACTCAACTCTTGTATGGCCATGATCTTTATATAAGATTCCACGTCCAGGTGCGACTTTCAAATAACATAGAATTTGTTCTACTGCAGCCCAATTGTCCACAATAGGAGAAGACATAAACTGACTTACAATACTTACAGAATAAGCAATGTCTGGTCGTGTCACTGTTAAATAGTTCAACTTCCCAACTAATCTTCTATATCTCTCAGGATCTTTAAATAATTCTCCTTCTTTAGTAAGTTGTAGATTTGGTATCATTGGGGAACTGCATGGTTTAGCTCCTAATTTTCCTGTCTCAGAAAACAAATCAAGTACATATTTTCGTTGAGATAAATAGATAACTTTCTTGCTTCTCATTACTTCTATACCCAAAAAATACTTCAATTGTCCCAAATCTTTCATATGAAATTGACCCTGAAGGAAAGTCTTGAGGGAAGTTATACCCGATACATCATTTCCAGTAATAACAATATCATTAACATATATAACCAGTAGAGTAATACCGTTATCCGATTGCCGAAAGAAAACAGAATGATTAGACGTACTTTTCTTCATACCAAAACATTCAAGTGCTTGGCTAAACTTACCAAACCATGCACGAGGACTTTGTTTCAAACCATACAAAGATTTTCGAAGGCGACATACTTTATCACTCTCCCCCTAAGCAACAAACCCAGGTGGTTGCTCCATATAAACTTCCTCCTAGAGATCACCATGCAAAAAAGCATTCTTGATATCAAGTTGATGCAAAGGCCAATTGTGAGTAGCAGCATGGAAAGAAAAAGTCTGATGGAGTTTAATTTGGCGACGGGAGAAAATGTATCTGAATAATCAGTCCCATAGATTTGGGCATTACCTTTAGCAACAAGACGAGCTTTCAATCGAGCCACTATTCCATTAGGGTTAACTTTGATAGCAAACACCCATTTACATCCAATTGCCTTCTTTCCAACAAGACGAGAGACTAAATTCCAAGTACCATTTTCATCTAAAGCAGTCATCTCCTCAATCATTGCACCACGCCAGCCACGATGAGATAAAGCTTCATGAACAGAGTTAGGAATAGAAATGGAATTAAAGGATGTGAGAAAAGAATATGTTGGTGAGGACAACTGATGATATGAAACAAACGAAGAAATGGGATAAGTACAAGTGCGTTTACCTTTTCGAAGGGCTATGGGAAGATCATCACTTGGTCCTGGATTAATTGTCGAAGAAGTCATTGGTGTAGGACAGGTGCCAGAGGGTTGTTGTGGAGGTCGCCTGGAGTAGACTTGAGTAATGGGTGGACGGGAAGGAAGGGACACGGAGGAAGACGGAGTAGATGATGATATGGGAGAGGTAATCTCATAGATAAAAAGATTATCATCCTCCCCCTGACACGAACTTGACGAGGATGGATTAAATGACATATCTTAAAAAAACGTAACATCAGGAGAGACAAGATACCGATTAAGAGTAGAACAAAAACAACGATACCCTTTTTGAACACGCAAATAGCCTAGGAATATGCATTTCAAGGATTTGGGATCTAACTTGGTATGATGAGGACGAACATGCCAAGCAAAACAAACAACCAAATAGTTTTGAAGCAATAGGATATAAAGATTTGGTAGGGGAAAAGAATACGATAAGGAATCTCACCATTAAGAACAGAGGAAGGCATTCTATTAATTAGAAAGCAAGCTATGGAAACAGCATCAGCCCAAAATTGCTTTGGAATATGCATTTGAAAGGACAATGCACGTTCAGTTTCAAGTAAGTGCCTATTCTTTCGTTCAGCAACCCCATTTTGGGATGGAGTGTCTGCACAAGATGATTGATGAATGATGCCATGTTCACTTAAGTACGATCCAAGCACATTAGAAAAATATTCTCCAGCATTATCAGTGCGCAAAGTTTTGATAGAAACATTGAACTAATTTTGAATTTCAGCATGAAAAGTACAAAAGTGAGATAATAACTCAGACGATTTTTCATTTAGTATAACTAAGTCAAACGAGAATAATCGTCAACAAAAGTAACAAAGTAACGAAAACCTGTTTGGGACACGACTGGGCACGGACCCCAAATATCAGAATGAACTAATTCAAATGGAGCACTTGCTCGTTTATTGACTCTAGGACTAGAACTAAGACGATGAAATTTAGCGAACTGACATGAATCACAATTCAAAGAGGACAAAGATCTAAATTCTGGATATAGTTTCTTCAACACGAACAAAGATGGATGACCCAAACGACAATGAACTTTAAACGGAGATGTAACTCCTGAGCAA
Organism: Citrullus mucosospermus; assembly: GCA_030954485.1. Lineage (NCBI taxonomy): Eukaryota > Viridiplantae > Streptophyta > Magnoliopsida > Cucurbitales > Cucurbitaceae > Citrullus > Citrullus mucosospermus. Next base: position 10,695,641 of record CM062065.1, on the reverse strand, counting down.
GCCACAACTTTCGGTATCTGGTGATCAAAAAGATAAAGGCCCCCTGACTCATATCCTCTACCAATAATCTTCTTCGTCATACGATCCTGAAATAAGCAATAACCAGGAAAAAAGGAGACAACACAGTTAAGGTCATGAGTAAGTTGGCTAATAGAAATTAAATTAAAGGATAGTTGAGGCAAATGTAACACACAAGACAGAGAAAATGATGGAGAAAGGTTAATGGTGCCAGAACCAAGGACAGAGGATGTTGAGCCATCTGCCAAAGTGACAGATGGGGAAGAGGAAGGGGACAATGGTGTAGAGAATAAGCTAGAATTACTTGTCATATGAGCTGTGGCACCAGAGTCTATGACCCATTTGGTAGATGACGTAAGTAGACATTTCGTATTACTTGTGTCAGCAATGGTGGCAGTAGGATTAGATGAAGATGATGCTTGCAATGAGTCCTGGTACGCTTGAAATTTAGCAAACTCCTCTGTGGAAATGGTAACTGACTTCTCTGTCATATCACTGGTGGAAGCTATTTGAGCCTGCTGAGATCGTTGATTCTTATAAAACAATGTCCGACAGTCACGTTTCAAATGACCAGGCTTACGGTAGTAGTTACAGACGATCTCCTGAGAATCTGGTTTTCGGTTATCATAATTAGTTCTCTAAAAGTTGTTATCCATCCCTCGAGGAGCCCTGGAGTTATTATTCTTGCTAATAAGGGCACTGCTAGATTGAGGAATAGATAAACTGGATTGAGAACTCTCAATACGAAGAACACGACTGAAAGCCTCATCTAATGACGGGATTTTAGAGTCAGAAAGAATTTGTGTTTTGGCCATTCCAAATTCAGGTAAAAGTCCATTCAAAAAGATCATAATAGCCATCTTTTCTCGCTGAGCTTGTTGCACCTTAACATCTGGGCTGAAAGGTAGTAACAAAGTAAGTTCGGCAGCTATTCTCTTAAGTCTCATAAAGTAGTTGGTCACAGACTCTGCTTTCTGTTCGACGCGAAAGAACTGCATATAAACTTCAAACATTCTATTGACTTGCTCTTTACCCGAGTAGAGAAATTCTAAAAATTCTAAGAGCTCCTTCACTGAATTACAATGATCGGAAAAACCAATTATCTCGCTCTCAATTGAATTTTTATCTGAAGATAAAGTTGAGCATCATCACGAAGCCAATCCTTCTTCTGTTTTTCATCTTCAGGTGGGTCTACAGTCATATGATCATCCATATCCGTACTCTGTAAATAAAACAGAATTGTCCGATGCCAATCATAGTAATTAGATCCATTTAACTTGTGTTCTGTGATCTTTGAGGCTAGGGGAATCACATTAGATATCACTAAATTCTTCATTGCATCCATAATGAATTTATACACGGACCGTAGCTCTCACAAACGGAACGAGAAGAAACAACCAGAATAAAATTATAGGGTAAAATCACTCAAAATGATCAAAACAGCCACGAAATTGACAAAAAAATAGTCACAAACCCTAGAACTAAATATGTATTCTTCGAATACCTTCACGGCCGAATAGTTTCGATGGAACCGAATGCACAAACTAATCGGGAAAGAGAACCTGAGACGAACCCAACTGACCGACGGCGAAACAAACCTTCCATGCACTCCCACGCGTCGGCACGTGGCGACGGAGTAGTTTTCAGCGATTTCCGGCAACCGACGAAGGCAGATGACAACGGACGACGGCGGCGCTCCTCCTGAGGTGGGCGGTGTAGACAAACGGCCAAACGTTATGACCTAAACTTCAAATCCTAATTTGTGTGGGAGGCTAGCCATCAAAGGAATATTCTAAAGTTTTAAACCCTAGAGGCTCTGATACCATGTACTCAGTAATCTGGAAAATATATTCCACACCTCTTATTAAGAATAAAGTTACATATATATAGGGAACAAGGAAACCCTAGACTAGGTATGTACAATTACGATTAAGGACAATTATATAAAAATGTAAAATATGTATTATAACATTGTGCACCCAGACGCCTCCAACCTCAACCGTCGTCATCATTGTCTCCATCTCCGACCGCCACGACCCGTGATTTGTCTTCAGCCACGATTTATGAAATCCGCACTGTCCGACTGCCGCAACTTCAGCCTTCGACGACTATGATCTCAGACAACTTCAACTTCCGACGTTGTTCTGATGATCTCAGACGCTGTTTTGATTGTTTTTTTCGGCTGCTCCGGGTTTTTCGGGCTTCTCTCCGGCGTCTCTGTGTCCGTTTTGTTTTATGGCATCACTATGTCTGGTCTTTCAGCACTGCTGTGTCAGGTCCGTTTGTTTCTGGTTTTCGATTTTCCATCCAGTGGTGTTATTTTTCTGAATACAACATGTCCAACGAAAAGTCACCGATGGCCAAAGTTTCTGATAACCGTCAGCTACCAAATGTGCAAATCACCACAATTCGACTTAATGGAGACAATTTCCTTCGTTGGTCCCAAAGCGTTCGGATGTATATTCGTGAACAGGGAAGATTGGATATCTCACTGATGAAAAAAAGGCGCCTGCCAAGATGGATCCATCATTTGCTACTTGGGATGCGGAAAATTCCATGGCATGACGTGGTTAGTCAATTCCATGACCGAGGAAATATGTTCAAATTATATGTGTTATTCGACCGCAAAGGACTTATGGGACAACGTCAGCCAAATAAATTCAAATCTAGACAATCAATCATGTGTATTGGAGTTGAATCTTAAACTAGGTGACATTCGACGAGGAGATACCATTACTCAGTACTTCTACAAATTGAAAAGAATTTGGCAAGACTTGGATCTCTTCGACAGTTATGAATGGGAGTCTACTAAAGATCAAGCACACTATAAGAAGGTGGTAGAGGACAGTTGTGTTTAGAAATTTCTCACTGGTCTCAATGATGAATTTGACGAAGTTCGAAGTAGAGTTACTAGTAAAAAGCCTCTCCCATTTACCAATGAAGCTTTTTCTGAGGTCCACAGGGAGGAAAGTCCTCGAAGTGTTATGCTGGGCAAGAAAAGTACAGACTTAGTTGAGACATCGGCAATGATGACAGAAGCAACAGCCAATGAGGCTTCCACACCTCCAAACAAACCACGGGTATGGTGTGATCACTGTGACAAACCCTGCCATACTCGAGAAACTTGTTGGAAAATCCATGGTAAGACGGCAAATTGGAAGAACAACAAGCCAGGTGAAAAAGGTAATAATCACTCCGCACCTCCCATTGTTAATAATACTGACTCCAATCCATTCAGTAAAGAGCAAGTTGATCAACTTCTGAAGTTGTTAAAGATCAATTCGTCATCCGGTAATCCTAGTACCTCCTTGGCACAAACAGGTAACTGTCCTCGAGCTTTTTCTTGTCTTAATTCATCTCCATGGATCATAGATTTTTGGAGCTTTAGACCATATGACCAGTACATCACTTTTTTTACTCATATTCCCCTCTATATAGCACTGAGAAAAATCGACTTGCAGACGGTAATTGCAATTCTATTGCAGGCAAAGGAACTATTCATCTGACAAATAAAATTACCTTACACTCTGTGCTCCATGTCCCTAAATTAGCATGTAATTTACTATCTATGAGTAAACTCTCTAGAGATACTACCTGTCGCATCATTTTTTGTTCAACCCACAGTTTGTTTGAGGATCAGGGTTCGGGGGAGATGATTGGACGTGCTAGTCTACTTGATGGACTTTACTACTTTGATGAATCTCCTACTAGTGATAAAAAAAGTTCAAGGCTTAAGTTGTGTCAGTTCTCCCTCTGTTCGAGAAACAAGCATGTTATGGCATGTTAGGCTATGCCATCCCAGTTTTTTCTATTTGAAGTTTTTATTCTCAAAATTATCTAAAGGAATTGACTTAACTTTATTCCTTTTTGCTTATACGTCCTACCTTCGCCAAAGCTACATTTCCTTCCTTAACTACTTCCCATGCGTTTACCCGAAATCATGGAGTGTTGGCTTTGGCGAAGGTAGGACGTATAAGCAAAAAGGAATAAAGTTAAGTCATGGAGTGTTGGAAAGAAATCTAAGTCTCGGAAAGGAAGGATAAACGCATAAGGAGAAACCGGGGGATGAATACTATCGCAAACTGAGTAACGCATAGACTTCTGTCGAGGGATGTTCTCGAGTATTGGATAAATTAGAAGGTTGAGAAGTAATGAAGCTAAATCCTAAAAGAGGATTAAATGGGCGCATAGGGGACACTATATTGGATGAATAGTTTGTATGTTGGAATAAGTTGGACACATAAGATAAATTGTTAAAGGTTGCATGGGTTCATTTGGAACTTAACACCTCACAAGGAGGAGGTGTCAAGATTGCATGTTGGATATGTCATGCAGCGTGACAGGTGGCAAACAAGTGGCAAAAAGAGAAGAGAAGTGAGATGGAAAGCACTCTATTCCAAAGCTATAAGTAGGACCTTAAGGGAAGAGGGCAAAAGGAAGGATCCAAAAAGTCGGAGCTTCTGAGAGGAAGCAGGAGAAAGCTATCTCCCTGCGTTCAAAGTGAACGCTGCATTCAAGTTGGACCTAGCATCCAAGAGAGGTCGACGCATCCAAAAGGGAAGCCAGAAGAGTTATTTGTTAGGCTGCATCTTGCGTTCAAGGAGCAAGGTTGCGTCCAACTAAGCACCAGAAAAAGAAAACAGCTACCTTGCGGTTTTAGAGTCTCAAGCCTTGCATTCAATGAGCTCGGGAAAGCAAAATTTGAAGGAAAAAGAGGGAATTCCTTAAGTGTTTTTGTGAGTGACACTTTCCTTTATTTGAAAATGATTTATTGGAAATGTTGTTTTGGTTTTCTTAAAAGCTGTGGTTTGATGATAAATTGTTTGCTCGAAAAGCATGATGAATGATTATATTATTCATCATACATATTTGTGAGATATTATTTATGAAAGATTTCTCTATGAATTGATTATGGGGAATACGATATATGATACTCAGTGCTGAGGGACCACGTGTGAAGGCACTTGAGTAGTTGATCGAAATGGATTCCAATGCTGAGGGACCTTGTGAGAAGGCATATGGAAATCTAATACATGATAGCTCAGTGCTGAGGAACCATGAGTGAAGGCACTTGAGCAGTGGATTGAAATGGAACTCAGTGCTGAGGGACAATATGAGAAGGCACTTTAGGGTTTGAAATGCCGAGGGACGATATGTGAAGGCATTTGTGCCGAGGGACCCGTGTGAAGGCATTTGACTATTAATACACAAGGTTGAGTGCGTTGAGCTTCGCTCCGCCTCAACTAAGTGAAATGATTGAGAAACTAAACAGGTTTTTTGTATAATTTTTCTAAAAACGATCTTATACGATTTGAAATGGATTTATGTGATTTGACAAAGTATTCGGGAAATATGCTTCTGCTGAAATGATGTATTGAATCCTTGTTTTATGCGTAACAGATTTAACATGCCTGTTTTCGAATAAAAATTAGTTTTATAAACTAGTCATTCACGGGGCTTTAGTTCATGTTTTCCCATGTTTTTCTATTTTCCAGGTAGCGAGCGAGTTCGGGATGTTTTGCTTATGCAAGAACCTCGTCTAGGTCGTTTTTAGTGTTAGTGGTTGGACAGTAAACCTTGTAGAGGAGTCAAGGTTGCTGTCTTCACATCTCCTCTCGGATTATGGAGGATAATCCGGGAGGGGGTGTGACAGTAGATCTCATAAACGAAATGATAGTTAAAAAAAAAAAAAAGGAAGAAGAAGAATAAAAAAGACCAGGGGAAAACCACACCAAACAAGCTGAATACCACAAAATAGAACAAAACAACCACAAACCCTATAAACAAAAGTGTATTCATCAAATATCCTCACCCTTGAATAGATTTCGATGGAACTAAAGGCACAGATTGATCGAAAAGCAGGAACAGAGACGAACCCAATGGATGGAGTGCAAAATAGACCTCCCATGCAATCCCATGTGCCGACACATGATGACAGGGACAGGTTCTTCCAACCGCGCATGAACCTCACATATGGCGTCATTTAGCGAACGGCGAATGGGGCTCCTCCTGAGGTGGGAGGTTTCGACAAATGGCCACTCGAACTTCATAACCCAAACTCAAACCCTAACCTTGTAATGGCGTAGCCGTCAAAAGAATATTCTAAAACCCTAACCTTGTAATAGCGAAGCCGTCAAAAGAATACTCTAAAACCCTTAACAAGCTCTAATACCATGTATACAGTACTTTGGAGAATACTCTCTAATTTATTATGCATAATAAAGTAACATATATATAGGTGGAAGAAACCCTAAATACAATTATGATAAAGGACAAATATACAATTAGTATATTTTTGTTTAATATTTGTTTAGTTGTTAATTTAGATTAATTAGTGTTTAAATAGCATTTTATTTAATTAATTAATTTTCTTAGTTTCTTGTAAGGCTGTAAAGAGCCGCCTTTTAGATTGTAATAGAAAGCTTCTGAATATCCTTTAAAAAAGGAACTTGTGTTCTATAGTTTCTTTACATTCCTTTAATGAAAATTTTCATTTCCATTAAAAAACTTAGAGTCTCTCTTGATCTTAGGGATGGACTTCCCCTCTTTAGCCATGGGTTTGGCCTAAAACATTTCCCGCTGCATCAGGTAGCTAACTAGCATTTGGTTTGATTTGTGGGTTATCTTTGAATTTAGAAGTCTCGGTTTCCTTGGTTGCTATTTTCCTCCCATTTTGGTTCGATCTTTGCCTTTGATTCTTCAGGCTGCAGTTCATGATCTTGGATTAGCTCTGTTTGGAAGCTATTGATATTTTTTCCACATATTCAAGGGTTTTTTCTCGATTGCTCACTGATCTTTTATTGGCGTGGTTTCAAAGTTTTTGTCATCTAGAGCAATGACAATTTTTCGTTTGTTGGTTTGTTAGGATTATAAGGGTTTGCTTTTATGGAGATTTTTTCAATTGTATCTCAGTATTATTGTCTTCCATTGGTTTTCTTTGATTCTCTCCTCTCTTGAGGGTTTTTATCATTGAGCATTGCTCTCTTCTCATTTTTTATTGAAAAGTTATCTGTTCTTTTCAGAAAAAAAAAAAAAAAAGGCAATCGTAATATCTTAGAGGTTTTACAAAAGAAGAATCCCACAAATAAGAATCCCAAGTCTAATGCCATCAATATGATGTTTTTGTTTTTTGACTGTGGAACCATGTCTTTTTTTATTGTTCAAACACCAAATAACTTTGGGCTCTTCTGTTTACAATATTCAGCACTCACTTTTAACCACGCAAAGCATGCATTAAGACTTTTGATTTCTACTTAGGCTCCCCCTAAGTATGAGACCTCCTCACTTCCAAAAATATTCTAACTCAAGCATGCGATTAAGATCCCATCAAATGGAAACGCCCAGGGAGCTTCCTCAACTTCAAACACTTGTGTTTACAATTACTTTCTTTTCATAAAACAAATGTAGTCTATATGATTGTAGATCAAGTCTCAGCACACATGTTACACCGTATGATTTCATTCAAAACCAGAAATACATAAAACTATTGAGACTCGAAAACATCACCTCTATACTTCTTGAGAGAACAGCCATCAAAACAATAGGCGAAACGCAATATATATATCGAGACCCTTTTTAGGAAAGCTTTAGGATGGAAATAAGTCTCTGGAACAGCAGAAAGGAAAACTCCACAGAAAATCTACACCAATTAAGCAAAGAGATTTCCAGATTCAGCTGGCTTGTCCAAACATGCTATGCTCGACATTATGAAGAACATTTGTCTGAAGAAAAAATATAGCCAGCCAAAACTGCAAACAATTGTTCCTTTTACCTTTTTCACTCCTTTTTGGAGTTTGTACCTTTGGACCACTAGTCTCTCTCCATTATATGAATGAAAAGTTTGTTTCTTGTTGTGCACTCTGGTGGTTTTGCTTTTTAAGCTATGTTTAGAAAGCAGTTGTATCCAGTATCAAAGTTGATAGGTGTAGTTCATGTATCTGGAAAATAGAATCCTTTATCTTATAGGAAGAATAAAACAATTTAACTTCTGTTCATTAACAACCAACGTACTCTCTTGTCATGGATTATATATTATGATAATTCTCTGTCTAATCAATGCCATGTATAATCTTCAAATCAGAAATGCTCTTTATCTTTGTGTGATTGTTGAATATTTATTAGAACTGCTTTTAGGTTATAATTAAAATTAAAATGATAGTTACTTGGCGATGTCTAGGTACCTTGTTATGACATCAGTTGAAGAAGCCAATGGTTGGTATGGTGGTACTTTACTTGGTGATCAAGATGAAAGCAGTGAAATATATAAACACTATTCTGAGTTATGTGAGGTAATTGAATGCTGGTCATTCCGTACTGAACAGTTATAATTTGACGTGTATTTATTCAGCTACCCTGATATGCCTTTAGAAATTTGCTCAGTCTTTTTTTTTTTTTTTTTTTTGTTCCGTTTTATAATTACATAATCTTTTTCAAAGTATAGCAAACGTATATAAAACAGAAGGGGCAGATGTCCTCTTTCTGCCACATGTCTCCATAACAATCTTAAATAATCATCATTTGAGTGATGATTCATGGCATGCTTAATTGCTCATCCACTTTACCACACAAGCTTCGGAATCAATTGTCTCTCCTTCAATTTTCCTCTCCTCTTTGTTTGGCTAAAAGTGAGGATTTGTACCATTTATTTTTCAGTGTTCCTACTCAATTCAGACATGGTGGAGGTTTTTCATATACTCTAATCTATAGTGGGCTTTTGGTCGTTAAAGGAAAATACCCTTCAGCTTCTACTTGGTCCTTCTTTGGGAAAGAGATTTCAATTGTTATGGTTCAATGCTACCAAAGCTATCCTATCTGAAATTTGGTTTGAAAGGAATCAATGTACTTTTCAAGATAAACCACTCCCATAGATGGATAGATTGAATTATGCTTGTTTTAGCATCATCCTAGTGCACATTTTTCAAGCTCTTTGCAAATTATTCAATTCAAGATATTTGTTTAAATTGGAATGTTTTTGTTCTCTTCGTAATATATTTTGTAATATGTTTGCTTTCTTTGGCATTTTGTATTAGTTCTTTCTTTTTGGCACCTGATTTTGTAAAGGAAGCCTTTAGTATTCGGCTTGGCCCACAGATGTTCAAAAGCTCCTTTGTTGCATGAACAGTGTACTAACAGAATGTTTTCAATTCGGATGCATTTGAGGTTCTCTCCAGCAATTAATGAAATTTCGAAGCCTTCTCTTTCATCGTTAATTAAGAATCTTGAAGAGGAAGTGGATGCTCAACGGCCTCATTTAAACATGTTTATATCTCCATGTTTATATCTCCTTAGTTTCTTCAACCTAATCCGACCACTTTGGAATTGATGCCATGTCCTTTGGAAGATCAAAAGGTAGATCCATCTCAAAAGTTTTCTTCTCCTTTGGAAATTGAAAAGGCAATTCCTTTAAGTAGGTTTGCTGTTTCTGGGGGTGTGGTTTCTGGGAGGCTCCTTCCATCTTTTCCCCTACATTATTCTCCTAAAAAAGCTTCCACTCATTCATCCTCAATGGATGAAGTTAATGCTGCTTTACTTGGAGAAAGAAGCTCTCGTCCCCAAGTTCCGTTCCTAGTGAATTGCATTTCCACAAAGAAACCCCCTCCTTCACAAAGTTTTGATCAATGGGTATTCATTGTTCCGGACTCACAGATCAAGATTATGAGAGGAATTTTAGATAATACATATTTAAAAGATCCTTCCTTTCCACAAGATTCAGAGGTCGATTTGTCTCGGTGTAAGTAGCGAAGAGCCAGCTATTCAAGTTGATTTTTCCGAGGAAAACAATGGCGAAGCTCTAGTCAATCTTTTTGAACGCTCAAAAGAAGTAAAGGTTGATCAGGTTTCTAATGTAAAGCTCTCTCCTTTGCCTATCTCTAAAATCTCACCTAAGTTCTCCTCCATTGATGAAGTTTGTGAACTACAATTGTGCAAAATTCCTCTTCTTTCATCTTAATTTGCTGGTGGCAGAAGTTTTATTTTTAACATGATGGTCATTCTGGTTTTCATATGAAGCTCAAAGGCAATTGGTCCTTTATCTAATCATGAAAGTTTAGGCGGCTTATTAGCAATATGGGTTGAATGCAAGTTGTCAGCTCTTGAAATTCTCAAAGGAATCTTGGAAGATCAACTAAAGGCTTGCGGGACTCCATTAATTAAGTTGTTGCGGGAGTTTGTTAGATGTTCAGCTTTTGGTTGGTCCATTCTTGTTGTTTAAGTCTCAATTGTTATGATCATCTGCGGTTAAAGTCTTACCTGCGTAATTTTGTTTTGAGAAGATTCAAAGAGTTTTCAAGACTAGTCTTTCGATTGGTAGATCGCTTCAAAGTTGCTCATATTATTACCTACCCATGATGCTCTAAGCTCATTGCCGCCTTCTCCACCCAAGTTTTTTGTTTAATTTGGAATGCTTTGTTCATCTAGCCTAGTCATTATGACTTTTATCTTGGATTTGAATTTTTCTTTGTTTGGTTTATTTCTACTGTATTGCAATATAAGAGAGAAAACCTCAAATACAGTCTAACAATGGAGAGATTCTCCAAGAAAGTTTAACCCCACAAAAAATAATAATAATAATAAAAAAAATAACAGTAATCAAACCAAACACCCAGCTGATTTGAAAGAGCTGGTGACCTCTCCTGCCCAACAGTCCCGATCAGAAATTCCACACCCACTACATTCTAACCCCACTTTTGCCCTTCCTAGCATACATAACTTTAATGAGGCAGGCCTCACAGTTTTGCATGTTTCCCAGTTACTTCGTTGGCATATTATCGTTGTTATTGGGCTAAAGGTTTCCCCTTTCACAAACACAAAGTTCAAGCTCAGAAGAGAAGATAAACATACGTCTCTTATTGTCCGGAATTGTGTTTGTATTTGACTGAAGTAATTTCGGTTTGAGTTTTGTCGCTTGTGATATGACACAAATGCAAATAGCATAATTGACATGCTTTGGAATTTTGATGTACAGGGCCCTGCCATGATGTCTTTCCAGAATGATCCTGAAAGGGAGATGCACTATGCTGATCTTTTACGCACGGGTGCGATTGATGTGATTGATAATGCTTCTATTGAAGAAGACATGGAAGCGGCTTTGAAGGAGTATGATGAAATTGGTGTGGATCTTGGGATCATTCCTTCACCCTGGAAGTACTTTGCCGAAGATCCTAGTTGGTTGACTAGATGGATCATTGGAGAAGAGAAGCTGCAAAGGGTATAAGTTGAGGATAAACCCGATTTGCATTAACAATAATTGATTTGTTTATCACACTGAATTGCTTGTCTGCATGTTTTAACATTGGGAATAGAGATCGGGGACGAGTCAAGGTGAAAACGCAGATAAAGTGTAAAGATTGTGCTTGTGTGTTTCTCAAGTAGGATCAATCTGTAGAGTGTACAAACGGAGATGATCACTCTTCATTATATTTCTTTGTTGTTGACAAAATTTTATTTGTTACTTTGAATTCTGAGTGATAGTAGTCGATATAGTTGAAATGAAATAAAATTTAAAAATTAAAGGGGAAAAAAAAAGGTCTATCAGTCATATACAATTTTTATATACTTTTACCAGGATCTAATTCTATTTAATCCAAATTATGTAACCATGAGAAATTTCAAAATCAAAATTTGAATGAACCAAAATTAACTTATTTTGAGAATACATGGTTATGGTGGATACACGTAAAGAGAAACAAAAATCTCAAACAAATAAAATATCAAATAAGTAGATCTATGATAGACATCTATCATTGTCTATTATTAAAATCAGGGATTCTAGGCCTTCAATGTTTTTTTTTTTTTCTTTAATGGCCTTTTTGGACATTTTCTTATTGGTGAATTTTGCTATAATTAGTTTTAACTTTGTTTGTGCGTGTGTGTATATATATATATATTTTTTTATTTTTATTTTTTGCAATATTTTAGTCTCATTTTACTTATAGAAGGAGCCCTTTTAATATTTAGAGTTTTTATTTATCAATGATTATTTGCATGTTCATTTGCTATTAAATATACCGTTAGTAACCATCATAATAGAATAAAAAATGTAATTGACATGACATTCTTGACATTCTTTTTTTAAGGTTGAAAGGTTCGATTCCTCATCACCGTAGTTGTAAAAAGATAATGTTTAATAGAATAAAAAATGTATATAAACAATATTTCACCTGATTTTCTACCAATTGTTTGTATGTTTATTAGCTATTAGATCTAGTGCTTATATACGTATCATGGTATGCCATTTTAATTTCATTTTGTGATGGTTAACATGGTAATTTGCTATCAATTTTATCACATATATATTAGAGTAATTGTTTTAAACAATAAAACGGCTAGATTTATCTTTAAAGTATAGACACCAATAGACTATTATGACACTAATGAAATCCTTGTCAAACGAGTTCTGATTGTTCATATTTTTAGTAACATTAACTTGTTTATGGGGAATTGGCAAAAGGTGACTAATTATTTACAAATATAACAAATAATTTGAATGTATGGCAAATTTAGCAAATTAATTTTGATTCTCATTTAATTCCAAATTTACCCACGGGATTACACCCGCTTTTCGTACTCCACGTTACTTTTTTAGAAGTATATACGTATAAAAAAGTCACCGGCCTGAGATAGTGGAGCCATCCACTACACACAAGGAGGAAGACTAAATGATGATAAATGTGAAAATTGAAAAATACTGGGACTGTTTGGAAATGGATATCATTTTCTAAAATTCCAAAGACTTTTGTCAAAAGAAGTTCAAATATCAACTACTCCACTAAAATATAATATATTAAAATATTTTGTTACATTTAGAAATAGTTTTTAATCACTAATAGTGTATACCTCAAAATTGAATTTATCGTCAACTTCTTTATGCATAGTTAGTGATAGTCTTCTATCTTTATCTATGAATGATTGAAATTGATATACTTTTATCACTATCTATCGGTGATAGAATATACCTAAAAATTGTATTTCTTGTCAACTTTTTAAAATCAATTTGCTGATTTAAATAAGTTTAACATTGATAGTTTCTGATAGTCTTCTATTACTCAATATCAGTGATAAAGCATGCCTAAAAATTGTTGGTTAGTGATAGTTTTCCATTGTCTATTAGTAATGGAAAGTGATATACTTCTATCACTGATATCATATTCTATTAATAATGTAAGAAACACAACTACCAAACTATTATGTTGAAGTAAATTCCTTGTCACTTGCTTGTTTTGTTTTACTTTTTCTTTTTCTATTATCTTCATCATCACGACTAATTTGCTTCAAGAAAAAAAATGTTTTTAAGTTAGGATAGGAGTCTACCACTAATAGACCGTGATAGAAAACTAAATACTGATGGGAGTCTAGCATCGATAGACTATGATAGTAAGAAAGTGATAGAAAAACTAGTAGTGTCTAATAGATAGTGGATCTTGGATAAGGCGCCTAGAGTCTAAGCAATGGGAGCTTTTTGGACTTTTTGCATGGGCTGGAGCAAAAATTTTTTATGTTTGTAAATTGTTTTGGACTATATTTGTAATTAATTTTACTCATTTTGCTATGTTTGTAAAAGATTATTATCATATAGTAATTTAATATTAATAAAAATACTTTGATATAACCAAACACCTTGAACATGTAAAAAAAATGGTAAAATATATGTGAGGTTTTAAATTGACATATCAATTGAGCATGGAAATTTGAAAAAATTCTGTGTGCAATTGAAGGGTTGAAAAAAAAGATTAAAACAAACTAAAATAACCACCAGAAAATCATATTTATTTTAAGATTACAATAAATTGTATCAAATAATCATTACTTAATAATTCAACTCTGCACCCAAATACGAACTTCTTAACTCCAAGCTATATAAATATACACCCCAAACATGTTGACTCCAGACTTCCTAACATCTCATAGATATTAATTCTAGACTTCAAAATTCAGATACATACACGCTAATATCATATCTAACTCTTGTGAACACGTTGTTAATATCATATCCAACTCTTATTTTCACAAATACCATATTTAACATTTTCATCTATTTGTGATATGAGTTGTCACATAAGGTTTTATAGTCTCATGTTCTGTGTGAGGACTTCCAAAATGGTTCTAAAGCTACCTGTTAAATGCATGACAAATCTTTTAGTTGAGACGATGAAGCTCCATGGTTTATAGGGGAAGCTGGACAATATGCTTAGTATAAGCATGAAGAAGATTTGATAAATTGGAAGGGAGTAGAATGAAGATAGAAGATGAATCGGCGAAAGAAGAAGCTTTAGAGAGGTGGTATCCAGTTGATTTTTTGAAATTGAGATGGTTTCTCTCAATTTAATTTCCCCTCCATTAATTTTTACATCTGCAGTATTGGTGCTTCTACAATGCTTTTGGGAAGAGAACTTTTAGTAGGTTTATCTCATTTTTAGAAAGCTTTCCATTTTGTCTTTAAAATGCAAAAGATTCTTACGGTATTTAGAAAATTTGGGAATAAAATATATCAAACTTTTTAAATAGTGAGTAAATGTTGGAGTTGTTATGATATGAATTTTTTTGCTTTTTTTAATTTATTTGCTATTTGTTAGCTACGGAGTATTTTGGTGATTTGCTATTTATTAGAAAGGTATCCTAAAAATCGATTTGGGTCGTAAAATTGAGGAGCAAAATGACAGAAAATTGGGGGCACGAAAATCGAAAAATTATAATATTAAACAATACAATAATATGAAATAAACTAAAATAAAAAAATGAAAGTGTAATTTTATGGAAAGTGGAAATCTTTCCAATTCCCCAATACTTTCTCTTCTTTTCTCGTGACTCCAACACCCACCAATGTGCTACTATTTATAGACAATTTGGCAAGTAGGTGGTAGAACTACTTGGCCACCAAGGATGTGTCATTATGAGACACATGGCCGTTAGACATTAAACATGTTTATGTAATGAACTACTATTTTATCATAATATTTATAATACTCCCTCTTAAATGTACATTATATATATATATATATATATATATATATATATGAAGTATGCCTTGTTAAAACATTATTAGGAAAAAACCCAATGGGAAAAAAATCCTAGTAAAGGAAAAAAAATACATATTTCATATAATCTAATACTTTTAAAAGAATACAATACATTTACTCCCCCTCATAGGAACATTACTTGAGATGTCTGAGTCGCCGCATTCCAATGTATTGCACCAATTTTTCAAAGATTGTGGTTGGTAATGATTTTGTAAATAAGTCTATCAAGTTATCATTTGACCAAATTTGTTGTATAGTGATATCGCCATTTTCTTCAAGATCATGAGTGTAGAAAAGTTTTGGTGAAATATGCTTTGTTCTATCTCTTTTAATAAATCCTCCTTTGATTTTGGTTATACATGCTGTGTTGTCTTCATATAATGTTGGAGGATTTTTACTAGAAGACAAGCCACATGTTTCACAAATGTTTGAGTCATTGATCTTAGCCATATACATTCTCTACTAGCTTCATGGATTGCAAGAATTTCAGCATGATTTGAGGAAGTAGTTATTATGGTCTGTTTCACTGATCACCAAAACATAGCAATTCCTCCACATGTGAATAAATAACCTGTTTGAGATCTAGTTGTGTATGGATCAGATATCCAAAATCTGCATAACCAACTAAATCAAAATTTGATTTATTTAAATAAAACAAACCCATATCGATCATTCCTCGAAGATAACGGAGTATATACTTAATTTCATTCCAATGTCTTTTTGTTGGAGAAGAACTACATCTAGCTAATAAATTTACTGAAAATGTAATATCTGGTCTTGTATTATTAGCAAGATACATAAGTGCACCAATTGCACGAGACATGGTACTTTAGGACCAAGAAGTTCTTCATTATTATCTCGAGGTCGAAATTTATCTTTTTTCACATCTAGTGAACGAACTTCTATTGGAATGTTTAATGGATGTGTTTTGTCCATATAGAATCTTTTTAAAATTTTTCGCTATATAGGTTGACTGATAAACAAATATCCACCAAGGTAAAATTTTGTTTTTCTGAGATCTTTCATCTCAAATTCTTTCTTAAGATATTCTATTGCTTTTGAAAACTTTTCAAGAGTTCCAATTATATTTAGGTCATCAACATATACAGCTATAATAGCAAATCCTGATTGTGATTTCTTTATAAAAACACATGGACATAGAGGATTCTTTTGATATCCTTCTTTCAACAAATATCTACTCAAGCGATTATACAACACTCGTTCTGATTGTTTCAATCCATATAGTGATCTCTATAACTTTATTGAATATAGTTCTAGAGAACTTGATTTATATATTTCAAGTATCTTAAATTCTTTTGGGATTCTCATATAAATGTTATTATTAAGAGGTCCATATAAATATGTTGTGACTACATCCATAAGACACATGTCCAAATTTTCATACACAGTCAGGCCAATTAAATATCTTAATGTAATTGCATCCACTACTGGAGAATATATCTCCTCATAATCAATACCAGGTCTTTGTTAAAAACCTTGTGCAACTATTATTGTTTTATATCTTGTGACTTCATTATTTTCATTTCTCTTTCTCACAAATACTCATTTGTATCCCACAAGTTTGACATGTTTTGGTGTTCGAACTACTGGTCCAAAAACTTGACGTTTTGAAAGTGAGTTTAATTCTACCTCGATTACTTCTTTCCACTGAAGCCAATCTTTTCTATGTCGACATTCTTCAACAAATTTTGGTTCAGGATTCTAATTTTCAAATATAATATCAAGTGCAATATTATATAAAAATGTTATCAATAACTATATTAGTTTGGCTCTATCTTTTCCCTGTCATGACATAATTTATTGAAATCTCATTATTATCATTAGATATTTCACTTTCTTCACTAATTGTATTATTAGTTATGTCCAAGGTTTCTTCATGGATATTTACATCCTCAACCAAGTCTTTTTTACTATCGTTTATTTTTCTTTTCCGATGATTTTTATCTTTCGAACCCACTAGTCTATCCAAACTCATTAATAACAACTTGCTGTGTGGATATCAATTTTCAACGGAACACATTCGTGAAACATGAGACATATTTTGCAAATGAATTATTTTCTGGTAATTGATTTGCTATATTTTGCTATATTTTGCAAATGAATATAGTTCACATTGATTTGTACAGGGATCTAAATGAGACGATAATAATGCATTCCATGCAATTTTCTTTTCCTCCCGCTAATGTTGAAAATTTTGTCTCATTAAAATGATAATCAACAAATCATGCAGTAAATACATCACCTGTTAGGGGTTCAAGATATTTAATAATTAATGTGGAATTATATCCAATATATATTCCTAACCTCCTTTGAGTACTCTTCTTAGTACGTTGTGGTGGAGCAATTGAGACATATACTGTACATCCAAAAATTCACAGATGGAAAATATTTGGCTCCGGTCATAAGCTAATTGTAATGGCGAGTATTTATGATAAGCTAGTAGCCTAATGCATGCAAGTGATGCAACATGCAAAATAGCATATCCCCATACAGACGTAGGAAGCTTAGCTCTCATAAGTAATGGTCTAGTAACTAATTGCAAACATTTTATAAATGATTCTGCTAAACCCTTTTGTGTATGAACATGAGCTACAGAATGTTCAACATTTATCCCAATTAACATATAATAATCATCAAAAGTTTGGGATGTAAATTCACCAGCATTATCAAGACGAATGGTCCAAATTGTATAATTAGGAAATTGTGCTCTTAACTTAATTATTTAAGCAAGTAATTTTGCAAATGCAAGATTTCGACTTGATAATAAGCACATGTGTGATCATCTATTGGATGCGTTTATTAATACCATAAAATATTTAAATGGTCCACTTGGTGGGTTAATAGGTCCACATATCACCATGAATTCGTTCTAAAAATGCAGGTGATTTAGTCCCCATTTAGCTGGTGATGGTCTAATTATTAATTTGCCTTGAAAGCAAACATCACATGATAATTAACTAGATTACAGAATCTTCTAGTTCTTCAATGGGTGTCCATTTGAATTTTCAATGATTCTCCTCATCATTATAGATTCTCGATGACCCAATCGGTCGTGCTAAATTGTAAATATATCTGGATTCATGAACTTCAGGTTCATTGTTGTATATATTTCAATGACTCGTATATGAGTATAATATAATCTAGAAGATAAAGTTGTCAACTTTTTCAATAAACGTTTTTCATGTGAGACAGTAGATATGATATAAGGATATTCTATCTGATTTTTTCTCTCAGTCTTAATATGATAACCATTGCAACGTATATCTTTAAAACTTAATAGATTTCTCTTTGATTGACTAGAGAAAAATGCATTATTAATTGCAAATTTTGTTCTTCTAGGCAAAATAATATTTGTTTTTCCAAATTCTTTAATTAGGTTTGCAGAACCTGATATTGTATTGACTTTGCTTCCAGCATTGTCAATTTGAAAAAATATTTTCTATTTGTAAGTATTGTATGTGTAGTTGCACAGTCTGCTAAACATAGATCTTCATTCTTCATGTTTGAGTCACTCAACATATGAAAATTGTCCATGATTCTTCATTTAAATAAACAAAATAATTACAATAAGATAAACAAAACTTGAAATACAAAAGTTTAACTTAAAAAAAAACATGAAAGATAGATAGACAAAACAAACAACATTAACTCTAAATATTCTCAAAATCAAAGGAATCACTTACTATGCCATCATTTGTGCTGATTTTCTCTTCAGAAGATTCAAGGAAGTCCGTCACATCCAAATTTGTCATATTGGATGGGTCAAATATATCATTATTTTGGTATGCAAAATTTGCTTCCACATTTTTCCTTTTTCCTTCAGGAAAGCTTGATAGAGATCAACTAGGTGTTTTGATGTATGACAAACACGAGACCGTGCCTAGTCATCGTGCACCGAAAACATTTATGCTCATCACCTTTTGAATTTTTATCTTGTGGAGTTTTCCTTTATGATCATCATTTCGTGTGGTTCTTTTGAAATTTGGATGATTAGAATGACCACCACAAAAATAATAACTATTTCTTCCTCTGCCACGGTCACGACCTCGACCACGACCACGACCTCGACCACAATTATTAAAATTTACAACGTTCACTTCAGGGAATGGTGTGTTGTTCCAGTTGGTCGAGATTCGTGGTTCTTCATCAATAGCTCATTATTTGAGAAGACATGAAATTAATTTGGAATATTGTTTAAAATCTTTCTCTCGATTTTACTGTTGCAAGAGCATATTCGAGGCATGTAATGTAGAAAATGTCTTCTCCAACATATTCGCATCAGTAATTTTCTCTCCACATAACAAAAATTTTGAACTAATTTTAAATAATACGGATTGTAGTCACTTACTGATTTGAAATCTTTGAGCCTCAAATGCAACCATTCATAACGAGCTTTAGGAAGAATGACCATTTTCTGGTGATCATATCTCTCTTTTAAATTCTTCCACAAGATACATGGATATTTTATTGTTCAATATTCCATCTTCAATCCCTCATGGAGATGATGGCGAAGGAAATCATAGCTTCTGTTTTTTCCTAAATGAATGTTGTATTTCTCTCTTTAATTGTTTCTCCCAAGTTCATAGCATCTAGATGTATTTCTGCATTAAGCACCCATGACAAGTAATTATTTACATTGAAATCAAGGGTTGCAAATTCTATTTTTGTAAGATTTGCTTAGATAACACTATAAAAAAGAATTGTATGTATATTAGCAATTTAATATATACTAAACATGTAAAACAACATTTAATTTACTAATTATAATAAAGTAAAAATGACATACCCTAAGAACCTACCTTCAATGTGAAAACAACAAGAGTTCGTGTTGATAACGTGTTGTAAAATTTAGGAGAAAAATGATGGAAAAACGGGAGCACGAAAACTGAGAAATTATAATATTAAAATACTAAAATAATAAAATAATATGAAATAAACTAAAATAAATAAATGAAAGTGGAATATTATGGAAAGTGGAAATCTCTCCGATTCCCTAATCTTTTCTCTTCTTTTCTCACCAATGCGTGCCTCCAACACCCACCAAATGCTACTATTTATAGGCAATTTGGCAAGTAGGTGGTGAAACTACTTGGCCACTAAGGATGTGTCATTTGAGAAACATGACCTTTAAACAATAAGCATGTTTATGTAATGGACATCTATTTTATCATAATATTTATAATAATTTGCCATTTTTTTCATTTTGTCATTTTTAAAAATGAAATCTTCTAATTTTCCATTTTTCTTGCTAGCCCAAACATTTTCGCCCAAATTTAAAAGTATTTCCAATAAGACGAAATCAAAATGTTATGCTTGGAGTAAGTTGCCGCTTACTTTTACGACTCACGAGAGGAATACTTTGACTTGAACATTATCTGAAATCTCTTTTATAATTACTATTACATCATTTTAATTCTTTTTTATTATTACTGTTTAAACATCGTTTGGATTCTGAAGTTTGTTATACCTTATATTTTTAGGCATAAAGTAGTAAATTTATACACTAATATCAAATATAGTAAAACTTAAAATTAATGGTAAATATAGTTGTTTGCACGAGGTTTTTTGAGAAACGTGTTTCGTGGAGTTGAGCTTGAGTTTATATAGATTTGATGTGGATGTAGTTCGATTTCTAGTATTTGATCATCTGATTTTCTCTCACTTAAATGCATATGCTTGATTTGAGGAAGCGAACGAGCGCAATGTTCTTAAAGTTGAAGTCTTGAAAATCTTCAAAGAATATTCAGCTTCAAAAGTTAAGGAGTCTTTTGATTGTGGTGAGAAATCTATCTAGATACACTCTTACAAACGAAGAGAACTCTTTTATTTATAGAGTTCTCAAGTGACTTTATGAGCTTGAGCTTGGCTGATCCATGGACCTAACCTTTGGACCAATCTTAATTGGATTTAGGTCTTAATTAGTCTTTGGCAAAATTAACCCTATTTTTAAGCTCAATTGGACTTTAGCCCAATAATTTAATACCAAATTTGACCAAATTATTTTATTCGATCTAACGATCGAGATGAAAACACGTGGTATCATTGAAATTTGCCAACTTATGTCTTCAATTTCAATTTGGGAAACATGTCGACTTCTAATTTGTCCCAAATGAGATCATTTGTAATTTTGTCATTAGTTAAGTGATGAAGTGACAATTTGTGATTAGTTCAAAGGTCCTCATTCAACAATAGCAAAATGTACCTTTAATTCATAAAAAAATGTCCAAAAAGCTCATAGAAGGCACAAAAATATATTGGAGACATGAAATTTTTTATTTTTTTGAAGTCTATCACTGATAAACTCCTATTAGTGACTATCTGATAAACTCCTATTAGTGACTATCAGTGATAGAAGTCTATAACTGATAGACTCCTTTTATAGATATAGATAGAGTTTAATAAAACCACAATAAAATCACTCTCCCCAAATGAACATATATAACTTCAACAAGCTCATCATTAGAATCTATCTCTTTCTAAAATGTCAATTTAATATTTGCTTCTTTCATTTGAACTTGATTTTCTTCTTACTTTTTTTTTTTTTTAAGGATTTCGTTCTCTTCACCACATGTTAAATTGGCTAGTACTACGGCGGAAAGGCTTCTATGACAAATAAAATAATGTTACTCTAAGGAATATATCATTGATATTTAAATTAGATTAAATTATGAGTTTGTTTGGATTTGACTTAGAAAATTATTTTTTTTCAAAAACTCATTTTCATTAAAATACTTTTGATTAAAACTATTTGATACAAAAATACTTTTGTGTTTGACAACTTTTTCTCAAAAGTGTTTTTATATAAAAATTTGTTTGGTTTGTTATATACTGAAAATGTTTTTATTAATGTCAAATTATTATAAAGGACAACTAAAAAGTACTATGAACTAATTGTTGGATTTATATCTTAAATCTTGTAGCCTATAAGTTATAAACAAATTATTGAATAAATAAAAGTATTATTTTTTTTTCAAATAAATAAAGTTTTTCATTTATTGTTTGCATGACTTAAATCCAATAAACTGAGATTCAAAGTTGTTTAATATAATTTGAATAGTATGTAGTAGACATACAAGAGGATCGTGTTCAAGTAATAACTTGAAAAGTCTATAGTATATGGATAAGGCAGGGTGACTTATCTTGGTGACAATGTGGATACAACCCACTTTATAAATGTTATAAGAGTAGTAAGTGTTACAAACAATTTGATCAAAATCGTTCATATACTAACATGTAAGTGGGAGTATCCTATACAATGAGATTGTATCAGACTGGACCGCGAAATATATAATCTCTCATTGTAATACCATTAACTCAAGAGATTAATATTTCAAACGATGACCTAAAGTAACTCAATCTCAATCTTGAGTGAGTTATGGACTCCTATCCATGAGGGTTGTTCTTTGATTTTTATGGGTGAGAGTGACCTTTGTTGTCAACTCAATAAGCCTACCGTTTTGAGAACAATATCGAGTGGGGAGCTGGGAACATAGCTACACAACAGAATTCAATCCATCCCACCTTTAGGGTAAGTAGATAGGTTGTTCCCTTAAGTATTAACTCCAAAACTTGAACAATGAAGCCTCACCCTCTCACTGGCCCGAGAGGGATTTTGTTTATAGTTGGATCATAAACATATTGTTCACTAAAGAATCAATGGTACTTAAGAAGCAAGAGGTAATTATATGGGTGAAAACAGTAATTTGACCTAATTGTAATTACAAACAACTTGAGAAGGGTTGACTTACATAAAATTGTTAAATCAATGGATATCTAAATATTTTACAGTTCATAAGAGTGTAGCTATGGGTCTTTAGTGGTATATCTAATAGTTAATGAAGGTTGATTAATATAATTAAAGAGTTTAAATAATTAATCTCGGATCATTGGATCTTATAACTAATAGGTCCATTAGGTTCCTCTAATAGCTTATAATGGATTAAACAAGGATATGAAGTGTTGAAAGAATTTAAAATGTTCAAATTGATTAAGAGAATTAATTGTATATAATACAATTAAAAATAATGTATAAAATACATTATAATATGAGGGCTTTTTAAATATAGCAAAATTGGGCAAATTATTTACAACCTATAGCAAAATTTTTAATACAAAATTAAAGCCCACTGAAATACCAAAAAAGCCTAAAACTGCCCAACCCACGCAAAAATAATGACCTACACGGGCGACCCGGCCCATGATCAATTGGAAGAGACCTAATTTTTTCGAAAAGTAAATTCAACTTTCCCTTCGTTTCGCCTTTTTGTCTCCTTCTTCGTCTTCTTCTTCTCCATTTGCTACTTCTTCTCCTTCGTCTCCTTTTTCTCCTTCTCCTTCTTCTCCTCCTCCTCCTCCTTCTTCTTCTTCCTATTCCTCTTCATATTCTTCTATCTCCTCCTCCTCCTCCTTCTTCTTCATATTCTTCTATCGTCTACTTCTTCTTCCTCTTCTTTTTCATATTCTTCTTCTTCTTTCTTCTTCTTCTACCTTTCTTCATTGCTCAAGATATAACTCTTCCCTTCTCTTCTCATTTCTTCTCATATTTTCTTCTCATTAATCATTGTCATTAAACCTAATTTTTGTTCTTATTAAACCTATATTTTGTCAATAGATGGTAAGCAAAATCAAAAGAAAAATGGTCACTGGAGACTCATCAAGCAAAGGAAAAATAAATAAAAACTGAAAACCAGAAAGATAAACAAAAAACAAAGGTATAAACATTAATCTTAAATTTTATGATAGACAATGATAGTGTTCTATCAATGTCTATCTGGGATAAACTTTGATAGACAGAGACAGTGAAAGTATTGTAGTATTAGTATCTCGGATAGACAGTGATAATGTTCTATCAATGTCTATTTGGGATAGACTTTGTTAGACTACTATCAAAATCTATCCTAAATAGACAGTGAACGTGTTGTAGTATTAGTATCTCAGATAGACAGTGATAGTGCTCTATCAATGTCTATCTATGATAGACAATAATATGTTATATGATAGACAGTAATATGATAGGTTTAATGACATATACTCTTATTGTCTATATATATGTTATTGCTTCTATCATTGATATATATGTTATTGCTATTACTTCACTTTTTTTCTAGTATTTGATACGTGTTGTAGTATTAGTATCTCGGATAGAAATTAATAGTGTTCTATCAGTGTCTATCAGGGATAAACAGTAATAGTGTTCTATCAATGTCTATCAAGGATAGACAGTGATAGACTACTATTAGTGTCCATCAATAATAGAAAACAAATAACGATTTTGTTCTTGCATTACATAATGTTATTAAAATGATAGTTCCTAATATATTATTTTTAATACACCTTTTCAATAGGTGGAACCTGAGTTATTAATTAAAAATGACAACAAAAACTTAAGAATAGCAGTATAGTTAAATTTGGAAGTCTTAAAGATCATTAAGAAGAAATTAGATGAACAAAGTTTAATAGAAGTTAGAAACGGTCCTTTTATATACTTTCAAACACTATTAATTGGTGTTGAGTTGATGACCATGGTAATAGGAAACACAGAATCAAACATAAAAACAAACGAACGATTGATTATGTGGTATAGGTTCAAAGAAGAGAAAAAAAAAAAACAACAAATAACTAGCAAGAAAGAAAAAATAAATTGATAGACAAAGATAAGGCTCCACCACTATCTATTAATAGTTTTCTATCAAAGTCTATTAGTAAGATAGAGAACAATAGATTGTTATTTTTGTCTATCACTGATAGATAGTGAAAGAACTGAACTCTACTTTGAAATTTTTGTTTTGAATGAAAATACAATAAAGAAGAAGAAAAAGATTAATGAAGACAAAATAATTGATAATGATAATAAGAAGATGAAGATCAATGAAGACAAACTAATTAATAATAATAATAATAATAAGAAGAAGAAGAAGAAGAAGAAGAAGAAGAAGACAATGATAACTAAAGAAGAAGAAGAAAAAGAAAAGAGATCCTGAGAAGAAAATGAACAAAATCTAAGAAGAAAAAGAAAAAGAAGAAGAAAACCTAGAAGACAATGATGAATAAAGGCTGGCGCGCGGCAGAGGAAGAAGAAAAAGGAGACCAAGAAGAAGAAGATGAAGAAAAACGATGCAAAAGAAGCAACAACAAAATCTTCAATCGAAATGCTAAATCACCATAGAATCTGATTGTAGGAAAGGAAAGAAGAAGAATGGAAAGAAGAAAATTTTCAGAAAAATGTGCGCAACATCAAATTGAAGGAAGGATATTTTCAGTATTCTGATTTTTTTTTTAAAACTATGTAACTGTTGTTCAAAATTTGCTATTTCTATAAATAGTTTCTTAATTTTGTCATTTATGACAATTCCCCTTATAATATAAAGTTAATTTTGAGTTAGATTCAAAATTAAAACTTTATTATATGAGAATATTAATATTTGAAAAAGATTCAAATATTAAATTAATATGAATTGGATTTAAAACCATAGGTTATAATTAATGTGAATGAGATTTATATTAAAACTATAGGTTATGAGAGGATATGTATATTAGAATATGATTTATATATATACATTAAAATAAATATATGATATTTAATAAGTTAATTAATTAAATTATATTTAGATTAATTAATTATTAAGTAAATTAATTGAATTTGATTTAATTAATTCATATTAATTAAATATTGATTTAATTATTATTATTAAAAGAAATAACTCCCCTACAGTTGCAGAAGTGGTGAGTGGGGAGGGGAGTTAACTCCCTTCACATATAATAGAGAGAGATCCCAAGAGGTTGATTTCGCTGAGTGTTTTACAGAAAGTTACACCCATTCCAAATTCTCTCTAAATCTCTCTCACAAGGGAAAGTTCTTTGAATGCTTCCCTTTTCCATTTTCACAAGGTTCTAACAAACCTTCATGTTCTAGAGAATACTAGAAAAAGCCAAGTCGTGGTGTCCAATAATTTGAACCTATACCAACTGTAACGACCCGACTTACATACTTCTTCTTCTTTCCTTCACCGGCGTGTCGACCTTTGCTCGCCTCTAGCTCATCGCTATCGCGCTTTTGCTCGTGGTGGTCCCATTGCTGCTACTTTTCTGCTTGGGTGGAGCTCATGACCGCGATCAGTTTCTTCTCGCTCCGATCACCTCTAGCATCGCCGCCTCCAGCAGTGTTAGCCCGACAGCTTTCGGCCGTTGCTGGTCTTGCGCCCTTGTTTCAAGACCGCCAGCAAGGGCCCCTTCACCTGATTCATGGGTCTCAATGGGTTCTTGGTAAGAATCGGCCCCTTGCTATATTTGCCTTGCTTGTTCTATTTTGCCTTGGTTGAGTATCGTGTGGGTGTAGTTTTTGATACCCTTGTGTTGGTTCTTGATCTGGTTTCGAAAGGGCTTTGGAGAAGGCTGAGATTGGAGGAGCGAGTGGTTGGGAAGCCAAATTTGGGTTTTTTGGTCGCTTTTAGGCGTATCCACAGGTAAGGGACTTACTACTGAGTCTATGCTGAAGCCTATGGTTACTTATTGGCTGATTTATGGTTATTGTATGAACTGGATTATTGCATTGACTAGCTATGATTACTATGTCCACTGGTATGGTGGTTAATTGACTTATTACTATGAATTGGAAACTCTGCTTGACTATGTTAATGATGACTGCTATATTGTGGTGATTGTTATCCTGTTTATCATGCCCTGTACCCCTGTTGACGTGAACCTTTGGGTGCACTAATTATGATTATGATTACGACAGGGTGTCCTCGGGATCACCACCTACGTTTATGTTATGACTGTGACCTTCAGGATCACTGCGTGACTCCGGGTTCGCTACTTATGCCTATGCCTATGTTGGGTACACGGGTGCACATGATAAAAGAATAACAATCTCACCTAATAGGCCAAGTATTGGGTCACTTACGGAGTATTATTACTCACTCATTTTCTATGATCTTTTTCTCAGGGAAGGGACAAGATAGACTGGTGCATGACAAGAGGAATCTGTGACCATACCATGGGACTGTTGTCGCTTCTGCACCCTAGACTCATGCATTTGCCCTTAGGACATAGAGTGTTTGGTTGGTGATTACGTAGTGTAGTGATCATTTATTTATTTATTCTTTTCTTTGTTTTGGTTATTTTATGAAATTTTTGGTCAAACTTATCTTCATGTGTTTAAGGGGACTCGCTAAATGATTTATTTTTGTTATATTTGATTTAAATAAAATATCCAAAATTAATTCTGTTCGACCATATGTGGCTCTGATACCAACTGTACTTGACTTCCTAGGACTTGAACTAGGTCGTCACTATATGCATGCATATATCTAAAACAACTCTTTTTCATAATTTTACAAAAAAAAAAACAAAATAACTTTTTGATTAAAATAAATATTTTTTATAAAATTCAAATAAATAAAAATCTTTGATCAGGGTACCCCTTGTACAATTTTAATAAAACAGGAAACTCGTGTAAAACATCTGACCTTAAGAATTTTAAAAGAAAAAAAAAGTTTTGAATTCAAATGACATAACCAAAATTCTTAAAGATGAAAACATGAAATCTCTTGTGCGAAAGCATCTGACTAGTCTCAATGACACGGTCAAGGTTTTCTCTCATCATTCGCCAAGGTGTCATTTCGCTTACCTAAAAAACACTCACCACTGGGCCTACTAGGTGAGGTTGTTATCCTTTTATCATGTGCACCCATGTACCCAACATAGGCACCCGGAGGCACGCAGTGATCTCGAAGGTCACAATCATAAACATAAATGGTGATCTGAGGGACACCTGTCGTAATTAAAGTTGTAATCATCATGTCAATAGGGGTAAAGGGCATGATAAACAGAATAACAATCACCACGACATAATAGTCGTCACTAACATAATCAAGCAACGTTTCCAGTCCATAGTATTAAGTTAATTAACCATCATACTAGTGGACACAATAATTATAACTAGCCAATGCAATAATCCAGTCCATACAATAACCATAATTCAGTCAATAAGTAACCATGAGGGTCAGCATAGACTCAGTAGTAAGTCTGGATACGCCTAAAAGCGACCAAAGCCAACGCCAACCAAAACACCCAATTCTAGATTCCCAACCACTAGCTCCTCTAATCTCAACCTTCTCCAAAACCCTTCAAAAATGGATCCAAAATGCAACTGTCACAGTCATCTTCCATACTTCAAACAATGGGTCCAACCAAAATGGACCCTTTAATGGACCCTTTAACCCGTTTGGACAGTTTGCTTCCGGTTTCAAAATTCTTCAAAGTTTGAATCAAAACCAACCTGACTTAACCAAATCTTGAAATCCAGCGTAACCCACGAAAAGGGATGATGTCAGCGAAGCTAAACGAAGAGAAAGCAGTTGGGCGGCAACTTGCAAATGGCAGATCAAAACCCACCAAAATCCAAGATTGACTTGAATATATATTTATTTATTTATTTATATATATATATATTTATTTATTTATTTATTTATTTATTTAAATTTATATTTTTCTTTTCCTTTTCCTTTTCCCAAAACATACGCATCTTATTTAATATAATGTTCTCAACAAGGTTAAATCCAACTTTTAAATCTCTCAAAATAAATTCAATTTTTCACTAATTGAATTAAATCCAAATCTTTTATCATGATTACTTTAAATTGAATTATTTTATCAACATAATCTAATTAAAGCCTCAAAATAAATGTGCTATAACTGAAGGGAATTGAATCCCAGGGGAAGTGTGTGATCTCGTTTTTTGATTTATTAAAAGAATTAAAAATACAAAAAGTAAAGAAAAAAAAGTACAGAAGAATTTTCTTAGAATTTTTCTAATAAAATTAGGAAAATTGGTAGAGGAATATTTTTAGAGTAATCGTAGAGATTATTGTGTGTTCTATGAAGGCTCCCAAGTGCCTGTTTATAGAACTATATGAATTACTCCTAATCCTATTAGTAAAAACCCAATGAAGATATTTTAAATCAAATATTTAATAATATTCAATATTAATAAATATCTACCAAAATAATATCTCATATTAAATAGTTTAAAATATTTAAATCTTATTTAAATATTTATTTTATGCAAAATCTTTGATTTCGATCTCATCCAAATTAAATAATTAATTATCTGAATCCAATTCAAATCAATTAATTAATTCTCTCTCTATTTATTTTCTATAAAATCTTTAATTTGGATATCATTCAAATTAAATAATTAATTATTGGAATCCAATTCAAATTAATTAAATAATTCTCCCTCTATTTATTTTCTGCAAAATCTTTAATTTGGATCTCATTCAAATTAAATAATTAATTATTTGAATCCAATCCAAATTAATTAAATAATTATTCATCTATTTATTTATATGGATTTTATCCAAATAAATAATTAATTATTTGAATCATATTCAAATAAATTAATTCTCCATATTATAAAGTTATCATTTGAATCACATTCAAATAAAATTTATAATAAATCATGCAATTAATTGTATTCAATACAATCAATATTTTACTTCATAAATTTGAAATGTTTGTTGGTACGTAGTGAACTAGCAAGGGGTCCATATCAGAAGCTCCAACGATATGAGATTAATCGGCTAAACCCATTAACCACATTAATCAATATTCGTTAACTGTGGGTACACTTCACTAAAGACCCACAATTGCACTCTTCTCATTGCAGATATATTTCTGTGTCCATGGATATAGACCAATAATAGCAAATTAGTCCTTGACAAGTGTTCGTGATGCGCACTTTTAGTGTTAACCGCAAGTGTATGGGTCAAGTTATAATATAAGACGGTGAAGTCCGAATATCGTTCCACTGGAGATCCAATTGTGAAGGTTTATGTTACTTAGCTATTCTAGAATCGAATCAATTTTATTTGAGGATTGGAATTGAAGTTGTTAATTATGGAAAATATAAACCAAATAAGGAAAGTATTAAAGTGAGAAACACAAGAGTCAAAGAGAGTTTTAGGGTAATGAATCCTTGTTTATTTCATCATTCAATATTATAGATTTCATGGATTTTATTGTAATTCATATGCCTAAGTCTAGAAACTTAATTCCAAGTTATTTTCTCTAAAAAACAACCCTTTATCATGCAATTCGATTGATTACTAATCTCTTGAAACCAACACAAATTACATGGCATTAAGAATAGTCTTTAGCAACTTTTATTGTCAACCTAACTACTCTCGTGATAGATTAACAACAATTCATTGTTATAGATCAAGTTAAACATACAATCTCTCAATCATACATCTAACCTAACATGTGAAGATGGCCAATCCAAAAGAATTAAACACAATAACAATGAAAAGCATAATCATTCCAACAAAATCATGAAAGTCTACAATATCAACATAAATTTATAAACAATTCATCAAAACCCTAAAACTAAAGAGTTTAGCCACTCATAGCTTGAAGCAACATGTTTAAGCAAAATAAACAAAGAAATAGTGTAAAGAAAGGGAAACTCTACTGAAAAGAGGCTCTTGATTGAGGTAGCACCGTCACGATCTCCTTGGCTCTCACGTCGGAATTCGAAGGGCACCACGACTATCTCGAACTCTTTTCCTCTTCCTTGCAACTAACTCACTCTTTGAACTCTTTTATGAACTCTCACTCAATTCTCTCCTTCTTGTGCCTCTTTAGGTCTGTAAATTGATGGTTGATTGATTCTTAATTTGATTTTATTTGATGATTAGGGCTGCTGGAAACCCCCAAATTTATAGAGTTGGCAGCCTAAAAATTTACCAAAAATAACAAATTTTCATTTATGGAAAACTGGTGCCGCGGCGCTGATCCATAGCGTTCTGGTGCTAGGGTTGTGTCCAAAATTGTTGCTCTCGAGTTTTAGCGCCGCGGCAGCACCGTCCAAGCGCCGCGACGTTGTGATGCGTTCAGAATTGATGCTCTCGGGCTTTAGCGCCGCAGCAGCGCCGTCCAAGTACCGCGACGCTGTAATGCGTTCAGAATGTTGTGTCGGATTTTGGCGCCGTGACAGTGCCATCTCGGCGCCACGATGCTATGATGTGTCCAAAACGTTGCGTTCAGTTTTAGCGCCGGCGCTATCCCAAATTTTGCCGTTTTGAGTTTTTCAGCTCTTTTTCGCCATATTCTTGCTCGGTTTTGATCTTTTAGTCTTTTCTTCTAATCTTCCTCATTTTAACCTAAAAATCACTAGTAAACAAGTGAAATCTAATATAAACTCCCTTAATTTGAGAGGATAGAAAGCACTTTTCAAGTGCTTATCAGTTCGTAACACCAGTTGGGTCAAATTACCGTTTTACCCCTATGTTACTTCTAAATCCTTAAGTACTAGTGCTCCTCTAATGAACAAGTTGTTTATGGTCCAACCATTAAACAGAAACCCCTCCCGGGCCAGTGAGAGGGTAGGACCATTTATTCAAGTCTCGGAGACACCACTTAAGGAACACTTATCTACTTATCCTAAAAATAGGAATGAATGAATTTCATCTTGTATAATTATGTCTCCAACTCCCCACTCGGTCTTGTCCCCAAAATGGTAAGCATATTGAGTTGGAAAACGGCCACTCACCCATACAAATCAAAGGACAATCCCTCGTGGACAGGAGTCCATAATATACTCAGGATTAAGACTAAGTTGTCTAGGTCATCCTATTGAAATAGAAACCTAACTAGTCAACAGAATTACATCTAGTGATTACTATTTCGTGGTTCGGTCTTATGTAAACTCATTGCATAGGATATCATCACTCACATGTCACCTACACAAACATATTAAATCATTGCATTTGTATCAAATACAAAATGGGTCGTATCCATAGTGTCACCAAGATAAGGTACCCAGTCTTATCCCTATACTATAGATCCTTTAGACTGTATCTTGAACATTGATCTCCATATTTCCCCATATACAGTTCAAGACTCATAAAACAGCCTAGGATGTTAGTTTATTGGATTTAGGGTTATTAAGACAAATAAATAAATAAATAAATAATAATCAATAATGCTTATTGAAGTAACACATTAATAACTATTTATTAATAATTTAATTATGGTCAAATTATTACATTTACAATTTACGAGTTTTAGGACATAAAACCCAACAATAACTTCGTCAAGTTCAAGAGAAGAAAACTTTGAAGAGTTTACCAAAGGTTGTCATTCTTCTTCATCACAATCTTAAAAGCATGCTTAATTCTTTAGTTTTATCTTTGTTATGTATAAAATTCTTGAAATATAAATTGGGTCAAAGCAATTAAACGTTTACACAAAGGAATTTGATTCCTTCACTAATAATTTAAAATAATGGTCGTCAGAATTGGTCATCTACAGTGATCATCATGCGAAATTGGTGGTGGTTGTTGTTGGAGGTGGCCACCAGTGGTAATGGCCGGAGGAGGCCGACGATGGTAGTGGCCACTAAAGTTGGCGGGAGATAGTCGTCAGTGGTGTCTGGAGTTGGCTAGAGTTGTAACGACAAAGACGTGTGAGAAATGAAAAAACTGACATTAGAATAAGATTGTAATTACACGTTGAGTTGGTGGTTGGATTGTAACCGGTTATTACAACCCTAACTGATTTGAAAATAAACATGAGCTTGTAATTGGATTACAATCCAACTCATTCCAACCCCATCCCCCAAATAGTTATTTGTTCTTTTTCAGTTCCACGATGGCCACAAGAAAGCACAATGAAACAAGTTTTTTATAAATGAACTATTTTTATATAAATTGAAAAATATTTTGATTAAAATCCTGAATGCCACGTCATTTTTTATTAACAAAATCTAAATTACTTACTGATGTTAATATGATAAAACTACACAATTATAATTACACACTTGTTAATTTTATTATTAGTTTAAATTATTTAGTTCGATCCCTTTTCGTCCTTAATTTGTTTTTAATCTTTTATTCCTTTGTTTTTAATCTTTTATTCCTAAATTTTTAAAATAATAATTTTGATCTAAAAACTTGATGGTCTATTTTATTCTCTAAACTTTTAAAGATAACCACTTTCATTTTTTAACTTTCATGTGTCTATTTTAGTACTTTAACTTTATTAATACTTGTTATATTATTTTTCATGAATACATACTCACATTAATATGTTATACTTAAAACCTATTTTCATTTGATAAAATCAAATAACGGTAGGAACCAAACATTAAAATAAATATTATAAAAGTTTAAACCCTAAAATAGAACATACATCAAAGTTTAGGAAGAAATTGAAATATTTTTGAAATGGCAAGACCAAGGAGAAGAAAAAGAAGGATATCCAATCACCGCACCTCTTATGTGATTATTGACATTATGACTCTACTGTAATATTTCTGTAAGAATATTCCATACTTTACCCATTTCCTTCTAACAACTTTCCTTCCACAATAACAATTATAAGTTAAGTCTACTAACAGAGTCATTAAACTATTAGTCCCTATATTTTCAACTTTAGTTCATTTTGATCCTCGAATTAAAAAATAATAATAATAATAAATAAAAAAATAAATTACGATTTTGCTCCCTTAAAAATGAAATAAAAATGAAAATGAATAGACCAAAATGGTCACATTTTCAAAGTACAAAAACCAAGATGAACATTTTGAGATTACAGGGATCAAAATGAACCAAAATTGAAAATATAAAGACCAAAATAAAGTAAAACTAAAACTATAGAGACCAAAATAACATTTAAACCTCAAATAAACTAGTGTTCTGGCATAGCATGTAGGAGAGGTTTTGGTAAGAGCAACAGCTTCGGATATTTCAACCAAGCTAAACAGGAGGATGTCAGCTTTTACAATACAATCATCTACTACCTATAAGAGGCTTTAGATGAGTTGTTTATCGTCTTATTATTCTTGCCTTTATATAAATTCAAGGTACAAACATGATCCCGTTCTCCTTAATGGTATCAATAACAATGCCAATTTTACCTTCAATTCTTTCATCCTTCCTAGGCTCATACGAAATTGCATATACATCTGCTTCCTTTGATCTCTCTGCAATAAGCTTCCCTATTACTCTACATGCATTGTGATCTGTAAGGGATGGTAGACTGTTTCTAAGATCCTTTGCATTTGTTGTCGCCACTGATATCACTTTGCTAGTTCCTCTATGCATTACCTTCGCATGGATAAATTTCTTCGAAAAAAAAACATTTAGTAAAAATGGCCTCATATACATATCTGTCCTTTGTTTCCATGATTTCTTGTTTGGTCGCTTCGCAGCCTCCCCTCGAGACCTTCTTGTCCAAGCTGATTGTATAAATAAACCCTACAAGTGTAAACATGCTGGTTCTTTATCAAAAGAAATACAGATCTTAACAGTTATCTAGCTCCGTTTAAAGAGTGAATACAAACAGGCATGGATTTATTGACTAAACGCCGCTTATGCAGCTTTGCTCTAACCTGACTCTATATAGTATCTAGTCAAGGCTAGCAACTAAAATGAAATACACTGGCTTGCTATTGTTAAAACAAGGCAAATATGCACGGGATAATAAGTATGTCTTTTTTTTCTTGAAAACATGAGCAGTGAATAATTTTACCTCAGTAATTTCTATTGTACTTTCCTTTCTTTTACTTGTATTTTTTGGATAATCTTTTCTGTTATATGTTTGCCTTGTACTTTTCTGACACGTGGTCGTCTGTTATCTATAAATATCAATACCAATTGATATGCTCTGCACCGAGCTTTTCACATAATTTCCAAGCAAATATTTTTCTTTCTTTTATTGTACATGGTACCAGAGTACAAACTCTTTAATTTCTCAAATTTGGCATAGCTCAAATAATTAAGCATTTAGTAACTCGACGAGTCATATGTTCAAGCTCCTTCCAGTTTATTCATAATACAATACTTATTTTGAAAAAGCTTCCACTACCACTGTCATCTTGAACTTGGGGTTAAGGCATGTTGACCTCAAACAAAAAGTCAAAGATTTGAATCTTTACCATCACATACTGTTTGACCTAAAAAAATGAAATGTCTTACTGACTATTGAACAGAAAAATAAATTAAAAGTCCAACCACTTGGTGTAATGCATACACGTCTTTGGCGAAATGATGCCTTTGTTGTACACAAGGATTAGTCCATGGACAAACTGCACAAAGAATAGAAGCGATTTTCCCTGTTCTGGGATCCCCTTTGACACCTCCGTTAGAACAACACTTGTAAACAGAATTTCCCAACGGGAATAAAATAAAATTCTCCCGTGCAATTGCTCTCAACTTCCGTGACTTCACGGTCCAACACCAAAGCATTTACAATCTCTTCGATTTTCTCCTTAACAAGTCCACTTTAGAAGCTCCCCTCTTCTTGAAAGAATTCATAACTCCTTCAAAGGTAAATAACCTTCATATTCTGTATCATTCTTGTAGAAACCCCTTTGGGAGTATTAAAATATTTAGTGTCAAGAATCCTGTCCTGCAATCTCTGCTGGCTACTCTTTTGCTGGTTCAGAATCCTTTGCCATGTAGAATTTCTTGCATTTGTTCTGATAGCGTTGAACCAGTTTTACCCAACATTTGGCTTGAAGGGACTTGAGTAACTTAGTTACTATACTTTAAACAAAAGTTGTTTCTCTTTTCATGACAAATGTAAAAATCCCCATGCTTTGCTTGCCGCAAATCAGGTCATAGAGTAGTTTTCATGCTCAATTCTCCTCCTTCTGGCCTTTTTCCTTTTAGTGGTGAAGGGCATTATGATTTGCTCATTTCCTTGTAAGAGGAAGGCAACAATGGCAGCTGTGCAAGAGAAGCGGAGGGTCATTGGCAGTTAAAGGAGGGCCGGGCATGAGAGAGAAGTAAATCTGCAATTAAAGTTGCCAAAACCCTTGGATGAAAACTAACTCATGTTTAAGGACATCTTTCAATAAACCTTCCCTTCATTAGTCATATATTTATCCATATCTTTCAGCAAATTGGCACGTCATCAAAAAGAGAAAAAAAGAAACCAATTTCCATCCTGCATTCAAAGGATGTTTGATTTTTTCAAAGGCGGAAAACCCTTAATTGAAAGGGCATTTCTATATTGTCCTTTGGTGAAGATATTGTGATAAAATGAATAGATAGGAACACTTGGAAAAAAGAAACTTTTATTTAAAAAGTACAAAGATGGACACTCTTGAGATAGTACTGTTTCACTTTCTCAATACTCACCCACTCACTCTTAAGAAGGAATCTCTTTCATGGCTACGCACCACTTTCTCTTCGTTGGTTGAAGCGCCTCTGAAACAAAAATTCTTCATCAAGTCTAGATTAAAGGAGTATGATCCATGGGTGGAAAAAATCACTAACCGGAAAGGCCATTTTGCTGAGATGGTCAAGCTTGGTGTAAATGGAGTGTTAAATAAAATTACTTTATCGGGGGTAACGACAAAGTTGGGTGGAATGGGTTCCTTTCTCTTCTAAATGAACCAACCAACCAATCCACCAACAAGCAAAAACCTAGCCTTGTATCATCATCTACCTCCTACAAGGATGCCCTCCTTGTTCTTCAGGAAACTAATGATCAGCCAAAAATCCCCTTCTCACAGCAGCCTTCTTCTTCCCCATCCTTATTCGAATGAACTTGCAATATTCTACCCAAAAAAATCTATCATCATCATTCGAAAAAACCCACACAATGATTGGTTCGAAATACTTAAGAGTTATGCAAAGGGAAGTGTCAGACTTTAGTTTTATTAGCCCACCACAGCCCAACAAGGCCATCTTGGCAGTTGAAAATAGGGAACAAGGGTTAATATTAAGCAACACCCGTGATTGGTATAAGGTCGGCTTGAAGCTTTTGAGTCATGGTAAAATTTGAGTCATGGAGCATTGAAGCTTTTTACAAAAATCAAAGGGTGCCCTCTTATGGAGGTTGGAAAAAGATCAGAAATCTCCCCATCGATAAATGGTCCCATTAACCTTTCAAATTCATTGGTGACATTTGTGGAGGTTTTTAAGAAGTAGCAAAGAAGACCCTAGTAAGAATGGACATGATGGAAGTTTGTATAAAGGTGAAGACAAATGAAAATGGGTTCATTTCGGCCACTATTCATCTACCATCTTCGACAAAAGAGATGATTTTTATCCATGTTGATCCTTTTATTTGAAAATTTACCGCGTTGACTACAAGACGAAAAACATGGTGAAATCCCTTCGCCGGCACATGGTTCACGGAGCGTGGTACCCAAAGGACAAACATCTTACCATTGACTTAATATTGATGGAAAACAGTTCCATCGAGAAGACCATTTACGCAGAGCCATTTTTTACCTCCTACAAACGCCAGCCTGTGCATTTGAAAAGCCCAAAAAACAATACATTGTTGGGGTAAAGAGCTTGCTTTCGGCTGACCTCTCCTACCCCTACACATCACCTATCACATTTGACCTCTCCCACAAGTCTCCTTCACCATTGGCTGCAACATCATTTCTCCTTTCCATAGACAACATCCCTTCTTCCTCCCACTCCCTCTCCACCCAACAGCTCCTTCCCTTCCTCAACCTTCAGCCCACCTGACAACCACACTTCACCCTTGGTCAAACCTCCTACTCCTCCCCCTCTCTCATCTCCACGGCAGAAAACCACAGCTTCATCTTCATCATCTCTCCCATCTGAATCCAACAACTCCCCTGCACCTGCATCCAAGCTACCCTTCCCCTCTTTCTTCTTCACCACTAACCTCCACAATCCCTACCCCCTCACCACCCACAGGTTACCCAACCATTAACAACATGGCTTCTTCCCCAGCCTTCACCAACAACTATGATCCGCCCTCTTTGAAAGACCCTTACCCTTCTCCATCATTGGATCAACCAACCAATCACAATCCGAGATCTTTCTCAAATATCAACATTAGCTGTGTGCCACCCTCTTCCACCTTAAAAACTATTTTCCGTCCCGGTACTAAACATTCCACCGCCATAATTGCTCTTCCTTCTGACGTTGACTCCAAAGCCTATCTATCTTGCCCTATGCCATATTTCCCTCACTCTCTACATGAACATCCAAGAGATGAATATCAGCAACTAAAATTATCGACCTTGCCAAAATAGCAACTAAAATTTAAATGAGCAAGGCATTTTCAATAGGAGAATCAGTGAGCACATCTTGTTTGCCTTGTTCTATCATATCCCTGGCCTCAAAAGGAAGAAAAGCTAAAGGTTGAAGCTTGGCACAAATCCTATCATCCATGTGGCTAGCGAGTCCCATAATCACAGGCCCCGGCAAGAGTTTTAGACCTGAATCCAAGCTTGACAGCTAGCAACAAACTTTTGAAACAATAATATGATACAAACCAAGGAAAATAACCACCACGAAAGCCACGTGTAACAATGATAACATTGCCACCAAAAGGGGGTTATCTCTTCCTCTTCTTCAAAAAGGCAAGTATTATTCTTGGTTCAGTGGAAATCTTCCTGAATATTCCACATTTCAAGTCGGAAAATTGTTAATATACCTAGCTGAGTCCAAGGATGTTAACGTAGAGGAAACTTCTCACCGTGTGGTCATGGGTTCAAAACGTTGTGGCCATTTATCTCACGAATTTCTAAGCTCTGTCCTCAATTTCACACCCAACTAAAATAGAAGGTCGAAACGGAAGTATCTGAAAGATGTGGAACTGGGACACTGCTCAACAATTGCAATGAAGTCAATTGACCTGGAACGAAGCAGAAAATAGTTGAGAACTCTGTATACCATGGAACAGTCATTTCTGTCTTCTCCAGCCATAATAACAGCACGACTATTCTCACAAAAATGACTGCACGCAGTATTCTTTTCAAATTCTCAAACCATATCCTGAAAAATTATCCTGAATTATTTATCTCTCCTTTACTATTGACTACTAGCAGCAAACCCACCACAGATTAAACTGCCTCACAAATAATTCTGCTTCTCCCAACAAAAGTGAACAATAACAATAGAGAAATTCGTGGTCAACAATCGATAAATCATAAACTTGAAAATGTAAATAAGATATCCTCCGGAATAGATAGAGAATCGAGTATGATGGGAGTGAAGAAATTGTACCTTGGCATGCGCGGGATTGGAAGAGGCGAAA
Source organism: Citrullus mucosospermus (assembly GCA_030954485.1). Taxonomy (NCBI): domain Eukaryota; kingdom Viridiplantae; phylum Streptophyta; class Magnoliopsida; order Cucurbitales; family Cucurbitaceae; genus Citrullus; species Citrullus mucosospermus. The sequence continues at coordinate 10,656,552 of CM062065.1, read as the reverse complement.
GGAGAGCCTCTGGATATGCTAAGATGCGGAAATGAAGATGACCACGAGAGAGACGAGGATTTCTGTAATGGAGTTGATGGCCACTGGAAGGAGAGAAGTGAAGGCACAGAAGAACAAGACGGCAGTGAAGAAGATATTGCTGTGAAGGCCATCATTCAGATTCAGCTCATTCGTCCACCCACGACTTTTTTGTGGAAGTGAGGGTGCGAGGGAATTGACTCCATGGAATACATGTTAATTACATGAATTTTGTACTGTGATTTTTATTTATTTTTTTTATTTGTTTGTTTGTTGAGACGAGATGATATGAAATACTCCTAAATTTGTAGTTTTCGTCAAGAGTAAGGGAAATTAGTATGAATAATTCAAATTTTCAGTCATATACATGGTTAAGGACCAAAATGCCCTCCCCTAAACATGATAGTTTGCCTGTAATGAAATATCTCTCGCTCTCATTTTTTCCCTCCAAGTCTCTCTTTGTCTCACTCTCGCCCTCCCACTCCGAAAGCTCCCACTCACTCCCTCCTTGCAACCATTGTCATCGATCATCACCCGAATTCATCCAGTAAGTGATATGGGTGTGCAAGGTTCGGTTTAGTCTAGTTTTGGGTCGAACCATGAACCAAATCGAAATTATCGGTTAACAATGAAGAAGAACCGATGAAAATTAGTTCACATCGGTTTTGGTTCTTGAACCGAACCAACCTAATTCGGTTTAGGCTGATACGGTTCGGTTTTTAACCGATGGTGCAATTTAAGCAAAAGGGAGAGCGAGAGTGAGAGCGACAATGAGAGCGTTCTAGTTTGTTTTTACTACGATTTGATTAAGTTTTCTGCAATTTTTTAGGGTAATGAACCAATGACGGAACCAAACCATTCGATTTTGCTCTTCTATGAACCGTTGGTTCTCTATTCTTCACAAAAATAGGACCAAACCAGCCGATTCGATTTGGTTCGTTGGTTTTTTTCGGTTTTTGCACACCCCTAGTAAGTGATATTCTTCCTTTATTTCCATTATATATATATGCTTAAGGTTAGGTTTGCATAAAGAGAATCAATCGATCATTTGGGGGTTTAGTAATTGATCATTTTCTAGGGGTTTTTTTTGTTGCATTTTATTGTGTTTCGATATGATCTAAATATCATTGAGGTTGAAGACGGGTTATTAGAGCAAGAGAGAGGGGGAGAGAGAGGGGGGATGTTGAAGATGGGCTACCAGACTAAGACCAAGACCAAAATAGGGAGAGTTATACAAAGAGCATGATTTACAGCATGTTGTTCATTGAGAGCATTTTTTTAACCAAATTTTAGCACAGATTGTTTTCTTGTTTAAAATACTTGAAGCCAATCGGTTTCTTGGACAAGTAACAAGCTTGACTCACATTGCAAATAAGACTACGAAGGAAAAGTTTACCCCAAGGCAGCTCGAGATGTTCAAGATAATAGTTTTTGGGCAATTTGTTGATGTTGACATTGTGTTGAATAGCACACTTATTCATCATATGTTGTTGAGGGAAGTGAAGGACAAGAGAGAGGACTCGATAAGCTTTTATGTTAGAGGAATAGTTATCACCTTTTCAAAGGATGAGCTTTTGTTGATGGTTGGTCTATGGCACGCCCCTATTAAAGTGGTTTCAAACGAGGAGTCTTCATAAAATCTTGAAGTGAAGTACTTCAATAACCGGTTGAGGTCTGACTCATTCCACATGAATTTACTAGAGGAAGAGTACAAGAAGGTTGAGTTTGAAAATGATGGTGACGCTAGGAAGATTACATTAGTGTACTACACAGAGGTTGCAATGATGGGAAAAGTAGATGGTTCGAGGAGGTGGAAGACCTAAAATATTACAACAACTTGCATTGGAGATGTGACATCTCAAATTTTCAGGTAATTTTAAATTAATTATCTTGAATTATTTGGGTAACTATTTGAATTTTTAAGGCTTAATTTTCATTATGTTGAAAAGATAGTTCAATTTAAATTAAGTGTGTTAAAGATTTGATATAATTTAATTAGTGAAAAATTGAATTTATTTGTGAGAGATTTAGAAGTTGAATTTTTAATTTGAAGATTTGGAACTAGACGAGATTTAAAAATTTGGTTAATTTAAGACAAATTGAAATTTAAGTAGGTGGAATTGGTTGTTAGAAGATTATTTAATTAAATTATTTTTGGTGGTTAGGAATGATTTGATTTTGATGTGATGGAAAAAAAGGAAGATTAAATAAATTTTATATTTTGTCTTGGGAAAAGGAAAAGAAATAATATATTTATATGATATGGAATTATGGTTTTTTTAAGGAAAAGGAAATAAGTTATATGTACAGAGAGAAAAATTATCTTAAATGACAAAACTGCTAAAAATATTTACAACTAATAGCAAAATACACAGTCTATCTGTGATAAATCGCGATAGACCATCTGTGTTTATCGTGACACATATAGTAGTCTATCACGATCTATCGCGGTCTATCACAGTGAAATTTTGTTATATTTGTAAATATTTTGGTTTCTTTTGCTGTATTTGAAAAGTGCCTATATCTATATATATATTCTTTTTCTCTTCCTTCATGATCACGCCAATCACCGCCGTTTACAGTCGACGGTAAGGGTAATCTTTGTCGAATTTTTGCCGTCTTGGTAAAATTTTGAGGTTTTTGGTAAGTTTTGTGGGTTTTTTTAAAAATATTTCTTACCTATAAGCTCTTGGCCTCATTTGGTGGTTCATTGTGATTTGGTTTTAGATTGGCAATTTGCAGTTTTTAGAGTCATTGTCCACTAGTTTCAAGATATTTCGATAAGTTTTCAAGTGGGGATCTCAATTGAAGTTTGAATTAGTTTTGAAGCCTATATTCTTGGTAAGTTTTTATTTTGAACTGTTGAGTTAATTTTGTTTTTTTTTTTTTTTTTGGAATTTGGTCAAAGTTGGAATTAAATTTGGTTTATAATTTTAGGGTTTGACTCAAGAATTTTACCCAAAGACAAAAAAGAGTTTGGACTACTTATTTAATTGGACTTAAATTTGAGGTAAGTAATTCTACTACTGGAACGCCTTAAAGCCAGAGAAAAATTAGATATTTGCTGAAATAGATGTTGTTAAGCGTTTTTTATGAAAGTATAAATGTCTTGTTTTTCATTATAAATTGTGAATGTTTTCTTCCAAAAAAACTTTTACTAAGTTTATCTCCCGATTACGAAGTGACTTCTCTCTTACCAGGATGCAAACTGGAGTCTTTTTGTACTGTAAGTTTTCGCTTATCTGCAAGGGTTCATAGTTTACTACTTGTCATGGGTCGAGCACGTATTTTCGAAGCATAGATATATGAAAGACATTGTGTACGGCAGAAAGGGTTGGTGGTAATGACCAACTCGCTCCAGTATTTCAAAGGGTCCGAAACACATTATGCCTTTCATTGGTGCTACCTTTAGAAACACGTGGTCTCCTACTTTAAATTCCAACTCCTTTCGGCGATTATCTGCATAACTCTTTTGTCTACTTTGAGCCGTTCTCATTCTTTCACGAATTATCTTAATTGCTTTTGTTGTTTGTTGCACCAATTCAGGTCCAAGTAGTGTTCGCTCCCCTACTTCGTCCCAGTGTACGGGGGATCTACATTTCTTTCCATATAGCGCTTCAAAGGGAGCCATACCAATTGTCGCCTAATGACTGTTATTATAGGCAAACTCTATAAGGTGTAGACGCAAATCCCATGCCCCAGTAAAGTCTAGAGCACAGGCCCTTAACATGTCTTCGAAGATCTGATTAACTAGTTTTGTTTGGCCATCAGTTTGCGGGTGAAAAGCTATGCTGAAATTTAGTTGTGTACCTATTGCTTTCTGCAAACTCTTCCAGAACTTAGAGACAAAATGAGTGTCTCAGTCCAAAACAATTGATATTGGGACTCCATACAACCGAATGATCTCTTTTAAGTACATTTGAGCTAGTGCTTCTGTTGTATGAGTAGTCTTGCAGAGTAGGGAATGGGCCTTCTTGGTGATTTGATCCACAATTACCTAGATCATGTTATGGCCTTTAATTGTTCTTGGGAGTCTTGAGATGAAATCCATGGAAATATGTTCCCATTTCTACTGTGGAACATCTAAAGGTTGGAGGAGTTCTTGTGGCCGCTGTCTTAGAGCTTTTACCTTTTGACAAACCAAGCATTTACTTACATAGTTGGCTATGTCCTTTTTCATGTTACGCCACCAATAATGTGCTCTTAAGTCTTGGTACATCTTGGTACTCCCAAGATGTATTGAAAAGCATGACTCGTGAGCTTCCTTCACTAGTTCTTTCTTGATTTCTTCATCTTTTGGTACACATAGTCGTCCATGAAAGAGTAATGCGGAATTTAGGGCTATAGAGAATTCGGACTGTACACCTTTCCTTTAATTCCTAGAAGCTTTGTTCACATGCTTGGCTCCATACAAAAGAACTATTCTTCTTGGTGAGGTTAGTTAAGGGTAAGGCTATACTTGAGAAATTCTTTACAAATCGTCTATAATATCCTGCTAATCCAAGAAAGCTTCGTACTTCACTGATTGTTGTTGGGCGAGGCCACTTGTTAACTACTTCAACCTTAGCAGGATCCACTGAGATACCTTCTTGTCTTACAATATGTCCAAGATAGGCAACTTGTCATACCCAGAACTCGCACTTTGAGAATTTAGCATAAAAATTTTTTTTTTTTTACTCCTCAACATGGAAAGGACTTCTCGAAGGTGTCTTTCATGTTCTGCCTTAGACTTGGAATAGACTAGGATGTCATCTATAAATATGAATACAAAGCTATCAAGGTAGTCCTAAAAAATTCTATTCATCAAATCCATAAAAGGCTGCTGGGTCATTAGTTAATCCAAAGAGCATCACAACAAATTCATAATGGCCATATCTTGTTCGAAAAGTAGTCTTGGGGGTATCAAACTTCTTGATTTGTAATTGATGATATCCTGATCGTAAGTCTATTTTGGAGAATATTAAGGCTCCTTGTAGTTGGTCAAATAGGTCGTCAATGCATGGGAGTGGGTACTTATTCTTTATTGTCAACTTATTCAACCCCCGATAATCTATACATAGACGCATTGATCCATCCTTTTTCTTAACAAATAGATAGGTGCTCCACATAGAGATACGCTAAGGCGTACAAATCCCTTGTCTAACAATTCTTGTAATTGTTTCTTGAGTTCTTTTACTCTGCTAACGCCATTTTATATGGTACCTTAAAGGTCGGTTCAACTCCTAGTATTAAGTCTATGCAAAATTCTATTTCTCGATTAGGTGGCAGACTTGGAAGCTCTTCCGAGAAAACATCTTCAAACTCCTATATCACTGAAACTATCTTACTATCATCATTTTGGTTTTGTAGCTTTGTCATGTTAGCCAAATATGCCCAAGCCCCATGGTTGAGCAAATGCTTAGTCTTTAAAGCTCAAATTATTCTTGGGGCTGATTATGTGTTAGAGCTCTTAAATTTAACTTTTGTTCCTGATGGGAAGATAAATATGACCTCTTTGTGATGGCAATCTATGCTTGCATAGTTTGCTGCTAACCAGTCCATTCCTAGTATTATGTCAAAATCACTTAAATCTATGATGATAAGGGTCTCACTTAGCTTATGACCCGATATTGACATGTTCCCTTGATGAAGGTTAAGAAATTTTTCCTCCTTTGATATTTTACTATTAAGGGGAAGTAATTATTCTAAAAAGCTCGTCTAAATTGTTGCTAGGAGATTGAACCTTCGATTGCTCTTTCTGTGGATTCTCATCAGAACTTTGCGTCACCTCATAGCATGAAGGTGGCACAATTCACCTTTTGTTCTTTTGGGGTGTTCATGTGGCGGAAAATAGTTTCTATTTCCGCTATCCAGTTTTCTGCTATAGTTGGATCCATAGAGGATCCATCAAATATCGAAGAGTCAAACTTCTTGAATTCATGAATGATTTTTGAGTATTTGTATCTGATGCGCACTTTCCGTGTTTACTACAAGTGTACAGGTCAAGCTATAACATAAGACGGTTAAGTTTCGAATATCGTTCCATTGAGGATCCAATTGTAAAGGTTTAAGTTACTTAACTATTCTAGAATTTAATCAATTTTATTTGAGGATTTGATCTCATGTTGTGATTTTGGAAAAACTTAAAAAGAAAATAAGTAAATGAGAAATACAAGAGTCAAATAGAGTTCTAGGGTATTGAATCCTTGTTTAATTCATTATGCAACACTCTAGGGTTCATGGATTTTATTGCAATTCATATGCTTAATCTAGAAACATAAATCCACGTTATTTTCTATGAAAAACAACCTTTTCTCATGCAACCTAATTGATTACTAATGTCTTGAAATAACCTAACTATTTGCATGATAGATTAACAACAATTCATTGTTATGGATCCAATTAGACATACAATTATCTCAACCATACATCTAATCTAACATTCAAGAATGGTCAATCACAATAATTAAGTACAATAACAATGAAAAGCATATTCATTTCAACAAAACCATGAAGAGTCTACAATATCAACATAACTTCATAAACAATTCATCAATACCCTAAAACTAAAGAGTTTAGCCACTCATAGCTTTAGGCAACATGTTCACAAACAATTTAAGCACAGAAAGAGTGTAAAGAAGGAAAACTCTACTGAAAAGAAGCTCTTGATTGAGGAGGAATCGCCAAGATGTCCTTAGTCTTCACGTTGGGAACTCGAACGACACCAAGACTCTCTCTTAAACTCTTTTCTCTCTTCCTTGTAGCCAACTCACTCTTTGGGACTCTCTATTTTGTTGTTTTATTATTTCTCTGTTTCTTCATGCTCTAGGGTTGCTGGAAACCTTCCAATTTATAGAGTTAGCCGCCCAAAATTCTTTCCAAAATTGTAGATTTTTCAAATAAGGAAAACTGGCGTTGCGGCGCTGTGTGTCATGAAAACCTACCCTTGTCTAATGCTCTCGGAAAAAAGCGTCGTGGCCGTGCTGCACTGGCGCCGTGGCGCTACTCTTTTTTTGGTAGTTTGGTGATTTTTTCCTCTTTTCCACTCGATTTTTGGTTCGTTTTGGTTCTTTTGGCTTTTGATTTTAGTTTTCTTTATTTTGACCTGAAAACCACTAGCAAACAAGTGAAATCTAATATAAACTCCCTTAATTTAAGAGAATAAAAAGCACTTTTCAAGCGCTTTTCAGTATCATTAACTACCGGTGTGGTGGACGAAGTTGTGCTTCCATTACTTATATTTTGTATCATCATTTGTAGTGCTTCTGGTGTAAGTAACATGTAAGGTGTTTGTCCATTTCCTTGATTTTAAACCCTAGTGGGCTCAGCTCGAGTTTCGCCTCGTCATGTTGGAACTCATCGAGGTGCCCTCTGGTACACATATTTTCATAATAAGGGAACAATCTAATCCTACTTCTCTTACCCATACTTGTGCCTACTAAATTCGTTACTAGGTCACTTGTAAAAAAATATTTCCACTTACCAGCATATTTGGCATAACTAAGGGCATCACTTAAAAGGCCAAGCCATCGAACTTCACGACTCTTCTAATGCAGGTAAGCCTAAATGGCTCAAATGCTCTGATACCAAATTGTAACTACCTGACCCTTACATAATAAGGTCAGACTACTACGACATACATACCTAAACTTTTCTATCATGAGATGAGTTTTGGTCAAATTTTTTAAAAGTAAACATCAAAACTTCCATTAGTTAAGTAAAAATTTTACAAAAAGTTTATTTTACAAAACACCAGGATCCATAAAACGTTAGCATAGTGGAACAAAATGCATATATGACCAAAACGGTGAGTTTAATGGTTGGCCCTCTGAGTGACATCTCGCCATGCCTTCTACACGGTGCCCTCACCTACAAAGTCTATGGAATAGGATGAGTATATAATATACTCAGTAAGTAGCTCTCACCTAAGGTAGTGCCAAATGCATAATCACATGCAACATGTCATGAAAACATATGATTGGGACCCAAAACATGAACTTGTAATCGGTTATGCTTCCAACATGAGTTCCTCTGCCCTGATAAGAAGATGTGGATTTAAGCGAAACTAACTCATCTAATGATTAGCGGGTCATGTAGTCAGTAGAGCCAGAGTCGCATCCAACATCAACCATTAACATATACATAAGATGGAACTAGAGGGGTGCAACCATACATACCCTACTAGTCCTAGAAGCATAACCTATATCCAAATAAAATTTGATCTTAACATAATCATGAGCATACGTAATGCATGGGGTCCGTTTACAAAGAAATGTGTTTTAAACATGTAATGCAACATAACAATAACAACATAATAATGTAACATAACAAAGGCACACTATCATAAGAACACTTAAAGAGAGGGTGAGTTAAGCTACTTACCTCTTAAATGCTTCTATATTTTTCTTATCCTTGGCTTGGAATAATGTGAGAAGACTTCAATACAAAGTTTATGGAAGAAAGTTGGGAGGTCTTTTATCAGGGCTTATGGGTGAGAGATTTGGGTGGGTTTTTTCCAACCTTGTGTTACAAATGAGCCCCCATTGGGTATTTATAGCCATCCACCTCCTTAATGAATGATGAGGATTGATTTGATTAAATGGCTACGATCTTTCCTCTAGATTATTCTATATCTTTCTATACAAGTTCATACTTCTTTATACATTTTTAGATTTCTCCATACAATTCTAGCATTACCTAGAACTTTCTAGATTATGCTAGCTTTTCCTATTTTTTTATAGAATTCTCTAGAAACATCTAGAATATTCATACATCTTCTAGAACATTCTAGAGGTGTCTAGGATATTCACACACCTTCTAGAACTTTCTAGAGACATCTAGGAGATTCATGGATGTTCTAGAACTTTCTAGAATCTTGTAGAATTTTCTGGAAGCTTCTAGATCTTTTGCACATTTTGATGGTCTTGAGCATTGTGGTGCTCTTGGTTTGGGTCATCTCCTCTTGGGCGTCTAAAATCAAGTTAGGACGAGCCTTGTGAACAATTAAATTTAAGAATTCACCATGTAATTTCTTATAATATTTTCATACAAACTTGGGATGTTACATCAACTTTCACCTCATCTTTTCCAACAATGAATCCTATGAAATTGACTTGGCTAGACAAAAACTACACTTTTTGAAGTTGGCATAAAACTTTTATTCTCTAAGTTTAAGCAAAATTGTCTTCACATGCAAAATATGATCATCCAAACTTTTTGAGTAAACAAGAATATCATCAAAGTATACAACAACAAATTTTCCAATGTATTCTCTCAAAACATGAATCATTAGCCTCATAAAAGCACTTGGTGCATTAGTGTTGGCTCATAACTTGTTGTGCATAAAGTGGATTAGATGTTATAATTTAAGTACAAAGTTTGCGTCGAGAATTACTCAAGTATGATCATTAATGAGCAAGTTTTCCTATAAAAGCCCAAGTGTAAGCTTCTATAGGTTTCCTGGTGAGTCTAGGGTTAAACGCCGGTATTTGTAATAAATTAGGCGTTGAGACTAGATACAAAGACTATGCGGTGACTATACATGTATTATGTTCAAGAATTTTATGTACCAACCTATATATAAAGAATAAATAAAATTTCCTACAATTAACAATGTGAGGTGGAAGCAGAGAATGTAAGTCAAATATCATTTAGAGTCAGATAACATGCGTTGAGAATGACGGTGGAACCATGCGATAATAGTAGAGTTAACGCAGGAGTTAGTTGTTACTTAAGCATATCTAAGTATATTTACATACCTACGAACTTTGGGTTTGAGAACCCATCTCTCGATGTTTCAACGTCACATTAATCTTATCTCTAAGTTTGTGTTGGCAAAAGATGAACTACATCTCTGAATCTCATCTAGTCTTTGATAAATACTAAAAATTAACCATCTACTCTCTCAAGCTAGAAAGTCGTGCTTGTTAAATTTGTTTGTCAGACAAAGCTATGCAAGCTAATGATATGCATTAATCAAGATGTAACATACTTAGTATTGCTTAAGAAAAACTAGCTTTTAACATCTAACCCATTCAACATTCAAGCAACATGGTCTAAAGTATTTAATATGGAAATGAACGGAAGATAATCGTCAATCGAACTTATATTAAGAAAATAAATCATTCTCTCGAATGTCATTAACAAAACATAAGTAAGAAGTAGAGAAATGAAGATAGAATAGAAATGGAAGACGTCAAGCTGCCACTGGCAATGTCTTGCTTCATGGAGGCTTGAGATGGTTGCTATCTAATACATAAATGACATAGGGTGAAGGTTCTCACTCATTAGGAGATGACTCTGAAAATTCTCAAAATCTTTCTCACAGAAGAGCTTGAAATGGAGGCTGGTTATGGTGAGGGAGAATTTGTGCAGAGCTTTCGCCTCTTGAACTTGTTTCTCTCCTCCCTTGAATGGAGAAACTTTGGGCTATTTATAGGCGTCGAAAAGGTGAACTCATGATGGCCTGACACCTCTGCATTAAATTCCATGCCCTGCTGCACAAACTTTTCACATCGTCAGCCCATTGGTTCTGCCATGATCTGATAACGTGTAATTCTTTTGCATATTGACATGACAGCTATTGCCCAGGCGTCTGTATCTGCTTTTTCTTCTCAACGCATGGTCTTGATGCATGGGTTTCCACTTCTTTTGTTCTCGCAGCAGCTTCCTCTTTGGTGCTTGGGTTATTTGTGCTTCTTTTCTACTTAATCCTGCGTTAAGAACAGAAAAGCTCATATATTTTTTAGGTATATTCTTTTGTAAATTGTGCCAACGCATAGTAATACATATTACATAATTCAACTACCAAAATCATGTGTTTAGCCCTAAAGTTACTCTAATTAATTCAAATAGTGACTATAATAACTTGTATTTCTACAAGTTATCACACCCCTAAATTTAAGTTCATGTTTGTCCTCAAACATTCATTTGGAGATTTATTAATTTCTATTGCCCAAGTTTAAGTAAAAGCTCACCCTCTCAACATGCCTTCTATTCCTAGACTATATCGACAATCAGATAACCACACCAAGTTCTTTTTCAATTGATGCCTTGAAAGTACTTTTAAATTTTAGATGCGGCCAGCTTAATCCTAAAAAATACCCTTACTCATTTCCAGCCAATCTGATGTCCTCATTTTAGTAATGTGCCTTGGAATTCATTTTCATAAAGTTTCTATTTATGAGTTTTTTTTTTTTTGGACTTGCGTTGATCTAGGCTATCTACCTTCGTTTTGGCGTACCAATGATGGGGTGCATGGAGGCAGCCAACATCGAGCAAATACCCTTTCACAACTTGGCACTTATCGCGTTCCTTTTTGGTTGCGTCGACAGTGGTACCGTTTATTTATTTTTCGCTGATCTTGGACTCTCACTTTCAACTATGGGGTGCAAAGAGCCATTCTCAACTCAACTCTTAATAGGCTCATTTTATGCGCTGTCAGCGGAGTTGTTTGTCCCAAAGGAATATATATTTATTCTTTCTGTTTGTCCCAAAGGAATATATATTTATTCTTTCTTATTTTATTTTATTTTATTATTATTTTTTTAAATTTTATGAATCCTAAACGCATGGCTCAAACCTTTCCCACCCCTAAATTTTGAAGGAGCTTGGGAGTTTACCTTAAGTTCTCCTTTGTTTGTCAACCAATGAAGTTTATATGGTTTTGGGTGTGGACGGGTAGTAAGTTGAAATCTTCTTACAATAAAACTACTTACCACATTTGTGCAACTTCCACTATCAATCACCAAGCTACATGGACTTCCTTTAATTAGACATCTTGTGTGGAACAAGTTCTCTCTTTGATCTTCAACTTTCTCTTTTTTGATTTGTACATTAAGTACTCTTCTTGTAACTAAGGATATAAAGTTACCTTCTTCAATGTACTCCTCATCAAGTGCTTCAGATTCTTCCTCAAGTTGTGCATCATGCTCATCACATTCGTCTTATGGATCAATCATCCTATTTCTTATCACCGTGACTTCTTTATTGACACAATCTTTGGTCATGTGTCCAAACCCTTTGCACTTCCAACACTTAATTGAACTGACTTCTCCCTCACTTCCTTTGAAACCTCATTCTTTTACTATTAGAGCTCTCGACCTCCCTCTTGGCAGTCCCAATTTTTCCTTTTGCTTCATTCCTATTCACCAAACCATCATTGTTCCAAGCATTATAATTTGAGAAGGTATTAGCTTTAGAAATGGACCTCTTGGAATGCTCATTTTCTTCTCTCAATTGATCTTCAATTTTGATGGCATAATGATACATATCTTCCAAGTAAGGTTATGGATTTCTATCAACCGGATGAGCAATTTCTCGATTCAAACTTCCAAGAAATCTAGAAAATGGTGTCTTCCTCATCTTCTCGAATTTTTGCTCTTTCCATCAAATTCTCCATTTCTTGATAATATTCTAGCACACGTTTTGTTCCGCCTCAAAGCTTGCAATTTAGTTTTTAAATCCCTTTCATAATGTTTTGGAACATACCTTTTTTTCATGGCTTCTTTGAGTTCTTCCCAAGTTTCAATGGGATCCACCTCTTTCCTTCTTCTCTCAGATTTGAGATGTTGATACCAATTTCCAGCATGGTTGGTGAATTCGGCAATGACAAGTCTTATCTTCTTATTCTCACTAAATATGTTGCAATCAAACACATGTTCTATCTTCCTTTCCCATTCCAAATATGCCTTCGCATCCGCCGTTCCACTAAAGGGTGGAATTTTGAGCTTAACTCCGCTATCTCTATCTTCATGAATTCTTTCTCCTCTTCTAGCTTGCACAAAGTTATTTCTTCCTCTTCCTCTCACATTTCCTCTTCCTCCAACTTGTCTTTCTTGCTCTATTAGATCAAAATTTCCTTTAACTTCTTGCAAGGCTCGTTCTTTTCTTTGTTGTTGTGTTCTCCTTTCTTGCCTATCTTCTATCATCATTTCCATCATGCCTTGAATGACTTGAAGAATAGCCATATTAGGATCTTACTTGTGATATTCCTTCACCCTGTGACATTTTCAAGTTAGTAATAAAAAGGATCTCAATACACTTCTCACCAATTTCACTCAAGGACACTCGTGTTTATCACTCAAAGGTAGACTTTTGGTATTGGGTCAAAGATGTAAGGGTTGACTTAAAATTTGGTGTCATCTTACTAAAAGTTTGATAATTCAAATGATCAACTACTCAAACTTAGCATCAACAACTCGAAAATTGGAATAAAGTAAAAGGGATGATAACAAGAAATTTTTAGGTGCCTTGGATCTTTGATTTTTTTTTTTTTTTTTGCTAATGTTTTTTTTTTCTTTTATTGCTGATTTTTTTACTTTTTTTTTGCGGCTGCTTTTTTAAAATGATCCAAGATCAAATTTAAAGAAGATTTCAGGATAAGTTGTAGTATGTCTTGAACTACAAGGAAAACAAATTGAGAATTGAAAAAATAAATGAAACAAAGTAAAGATATTTCACCTTTAGGGCCGACAAAGGATGATGACCAAATGCTCTGATACTAAACGATAAGCGCCCACAATGTTTGTTGGATGCAAATCTAGAGGTTCTTCTAGGATCCTTGCAAACACTCACAAAAAAAGCTAATCTTAGATCAAACTTAGAATCTACGATGGTCACTCTTAGATCCTAAGACAGCTCACTCTAGAATTAGCTTGATCAAGATTAATCAAATAAATTGATTTAAATATCAAATCTAAAGCAAGATTTGAAAGAAAAAGACAACATCAAAAGGTTGAATACACACAAGCTTTTTAATATCAATAATCTAATTTTTGAAGAGGATTACAAGCCTTTTTAAAGGCCAAAAGGTCATGGATATGACCAAAAACTCAAAAGTTATTCAACACTATTAAATGTAAACGGTAGAAATTTCTACCTAGAATCTTAAAACTTACTTGCATACTAATTAATAAGTCAAAATGCAAAACTAAAAATGTATAAAGTCTTCAAATTGTTATAAACTTGTATAGCACGCTCAATTATGCATGAATATACTACATTTATCTAAAACTTACTTGCATACTCATTTGCATCGGGCGTGTAAGCAATTAAAAGTGTCCCACCATACTTATTCTTCATAGTATCATCAATAGATATTACAGGTCAACAATGTTTTCAACTAGAAATACATGCAGATAATGTCATGAAGAAGTGTAAAAATCGTCCATATTCATCAACCTTATATTCAACAATAGAACCTACAATAGTTTAAATAGAAATGAAACTCATATCAATACAAATATACAATAGTTTATACAAAAACACAATCTATCCACTATATCATAACAGTAAGAGTATGTTGCAATTGTACTTGGGCTTCTCACAACCAACATGTAAGCAAATGTTGGAACCCTTTGGTAAGATTGTTCAGGCGAACCACGTATTTCATTAATACCAACTTCACGAGCATGCCAAGCTTTTTAGTAACTTATATTCAATCCATGCTTAGTACGAACAATGTGAACTATATCTTTCAGAGTGCTCAACTGACTACGACCCATGCTAATCTTCTTCTTGATGCACTCCTTTATCATAGAAAAAGTTGCTTGCATATGTCCAGACAACACAATATCTAAAGAGCATGAGTGCTCATGATCAAACCTAATAATTATCCACGTCAAATTGTCATCATCTCCAATCGAATGAGCACGAAGAGACCATTGACATTCATGAATGAGACAACTAAGTACCAGGACTTATTTGATTTAACAATATTGTATTGAAAGTTACCTCTAATTGTGATAGCTCACATAGCATTCAATAACACATCTTTCAATGTGAACATGTCATCCATCTTAACTTGAAAATGAGGTTAATCTTCGTCAAATCAATCGGTTGGCAAAACAACCCTCCTCATCATGACTACAAATATCAATACTAGTTTCAATAGGATATCTATTATCAATGGCTATTGATAGGTTACTTGTAGAATGAGTAATTAATGAACAATATTGTTCAACCCCATTGGAAATAAGGTGAAACAACCCTCTAATATCATTATCTTCTATAAGAACCAAATCCTTCTTCATAAAATTGCTCACATTTCCTATCTTATCAACTACCAATTGTTGCAAATAAGCAAAGAACATTTCACGATGCGAAACTATTTCAACTAGTTTAGTAGTTGATGAAATTACCCATTTATTGAAATGCTCATCATATACAATTAGAACAGTATTGTTTCCTATATAATGCAAAACATGTGTAATCAGATACTTATGTTGATCAAATTATTAATGACATAACTAAGAATATATTATTATATGATACTTAAATATCTAACATGCAGTATATACTCTAGCATACTTTGTATATACACTTAAAATTGTGAATATACTATTGTATACACATAATATATATACTGGTCACTTACCCATATCAATATGTAGCAAAAACACACAAAACAAATAATGAATTTGCATAGAACAAGATCAATAACTATTAAACATGTCTTAAAATGTACACAATAGATGGACTGAATCATATAACATCCAAACCGAAGCATTCTACATTTCATAATGGAAAGATAAATCAGAAAATAGAGATAAATAATCAACTAAGATCGAAAAACAACGAACCTCAAATCAGAGGACGAAACAACAAACCAGTTCGATCAATTGGAAAAGTGAAGTATTTGTCTTGAAAATCGCTAGTCGGACGTGAAGTAACTAAGGTGAATCTGGACGTGAAGCTTCTATGGAGCATATGCAGGTCGGAGGTTACAAATTTGGTGAGAAATGGAACAAAAATCATCCCTACACCTAAGGGAAAAAAATCTCATTATTTCCATATTAAATGTATTAAACGGAAAATGATTACCAAAATTAAAGTCAAAATTGATTGCGAAGGGAATAAAATAATAGATTAGTATATTAAAATAATAGACTATCATAATTGTCCAAAATCATATCTAAATTCATTTAATGGAATAATTTAATTTAAAAGGCTATTTGTTAAATATATGAGCTCGATGACTTTTCATGTAAATCTTCCAATTGTGTACTACTGATTTGTGTTGAAATTGTGTATTAGAGATGTTGAGGGATTTTTAGACTTTTAACTTAGATTTTGCTGTATTTACAAATAGTTTTGAGTTTTGCTATTGTTGCTATTAATTTAGCACATTTTATCATATATGCAACCAACCAAATTCTAAATTACAAATCGAACACTTTAAACATAGTATCAATTAAATACTTAATTATCATCTAAAAAAATTAAATTCTTAATTACTTGGCGGTAATCGACATATTCTCCCTCTTTTAAAACTAGTAGTTTGATTTTCCAACCCTGTAATCGTTCATTCTCACAAAAACTGGATACTAAAAAATTTTTGAACTCTAAACTCAAATTTAAAATTTGAAGCATCTTCATTCAACCCAATTAACATGAATTTACTATTTCAAGTCAACGTTATATTATCCATTAAAATTATATATATTCATTCTTGCATAGAAAAGTCATTCACTAAATGGGGACCTATTAATTAATGGTTCTATCGATAAGTTTAAATTATATGTTAAGCATCCATATTTACCAAATTAACATGAATTTAATAATTCCAATTATTGTTAAGATTTAACAAGCATACAAGTCTAATACCAAAATTTAGAAAACATAAAGTAACAAAACTGAAGTTCTTATTTCAATAACTTTTGTACAACGTAGGTATTTGGTTCTTTACATACTCCTCACGAAACTACTAAATCATAACTTAAGCATACGTGCCATTTGATATGCACTTATGACGAAGAAAATCAGGAAAGACTAGTAAGAGTCGTACAAAAACAAATACCAAACTTGCCTGATTATATTTTCCGGCAATTTAAGCAGTTGAACATAAAAAATGGTCAGATCCCGAGATCAAAAGATGGAGAAGTGTCAAGATGAAGATTCTTGTGTTGCTGGGTAACCATAATCGGAGGCAGCTCAACTTTCTTCTCAAGGAGCAATTTTGCCTGGGCCTCGACTGCATCAAGGTCAAGACCTTCATAAAATTCATCATCATCAATGAACAAATTTCTATTTGCATCCACATCACTTATCAATTCTCTTCCTACCACCAACTCAAACTGTTTATCCAAATTAACTACAGGAACAGATTCTGATGCACAAAATGTCGAATTTCTATTCCTGCTTTCGACTTCTGCCGCTCTAGGGCAAATGCCAGTAGTAGAAATTACAACTTCTGGGCTACAGTTCATTTTGGAGTGTTCGGAATGCAGTGAATGAGATTGATCCACATTGCCTGTTAGAGTTGACTGGAAAATATTCAATGTCTTGCCAGGAGAAGCTTCACTTTCAGTTACTTGGATCGCGAGGGGTGAAGTCAGCCTCCCAAATGGTGATCGAGATTGACTTAGCAAAGAACGTCTGTAATATTATGATCAAAATCTTAGTACAATAGTTATAAAAATAGCACCACCTTGTAAATCCAGATTAATTTTCATAGAGTAGAAAATGCAATTTTGGAATGTTACAAATTAAAAATTTCTATAGCAGGTTCCTCAATGAAGACCAATCTATTAATATATTTCGAGTTTCACATAATAGGGTATGTAGAATAATAGAAAACCGTCTGTGTTAATGTAATGCTAGGAAGAGACTGCTTATTCTATATTTCTATGTGATATACAGAAGCAAAAAGGAGAAAATACCTAAAGTTCGGTGGGTTTTAGAGGGCAGGAAGAAAGAAAAGATGATATTGTTCTTAATTTTAAAATCAAATAATGAGCGGGAAAAGGTTCACAAATCACAAGAAAATGGCCGAAAAGCCCAACTAGAGTTGTCCCAGCCTAGTGATTAAGATATCAAAAAGGCTATAAATAAGAAAAAGTATAAAAAGTTATTGAACTTATCATTCTAGCCGCCAAAACTTCTTATTTCACTCTCAAAGCCGAAACCCCAATCGCAACATGAGGCATTAACTAGGGTGAAACTACACTAATTCCAAGGGTTAAACTGTTGCGTTATCTTTTTCAACCATCATAGTATTTGATTTTTTCTTTTTAATTTTAATTTAATTTTATTATTATTTTTTTAATGACAAACAGATATCATAATTTCATTGATTGTATGAAATTACAAAAGGGCAAATGAGCCTTGAGAGATTACATATTGCTTTTGCAATGTGCTATAAGAGCAGTAAGATTGTAATCACAAAAAGGAGAAGTGAATTTACACCAAGATAAAGATGTGTACAAAAGAGAATAAAAAAACTGAGAGAAATCCGTTTCTTTGTCATCGAATACATGTTGATTCTGTTTTTCTAAATGAGCCAAAAGAAGCTTTTGGTGATGAAATCCCACATAATCGCATATCATTCTTAAAAGGATAACCATTCAAAAGCATATTTAAGAGAATGAGGGGGTCATTGAGAAACACCATATAATAGTTGTAGTATGACAAAATTCTTCTCCAAACAGATTGAGCAAATTCACCAAAAAAACCGGGATGTGCATAATGGTTTCATCACTCCGATGACATAGGACGCACCATTCAAAATAGTGTTCCTTACCAAATAATTAGTTCCCCCAAACAATTCCCATTCTTATATCATTCTCTTGCAACACGTTATCACCCTTTCTTATCAGAATTATAGAAACAAAACATTTGAATGGTCACTAAGGTTTCTTAGACTAAGGCATTTTGGTAAAATCTGCCACTTTATCGCATAATGAGAGAATGCACATACCCATCACAATTAAATGACAGAGAAATATGAAGTTTAGAGAAACCTGTAAATCGCCATCATATCGGGTTGGCCTGTTTCATCTTGAGTACTCGTGGCACTAGCACTAATCCTGTCATCTATGAAACTATCAAACGAGCTCTTAATCTTGTCATCTTCATCCCCAGATATGGTAGCATCCGAAGAGACCCTAGATGCCAACAAGAAATGAGGCAGAAATTCACGACCGAACTGTCTTCTTTTAACTTGTGCACTCAAAGTAAAACTATTATATCATTACCAAAGGTACAATTTAAATTTAACATTGAACTCTTTTACTATTTTTTTTTCCTTCTAGCAAGGTAATTTATGGACTTACTCAGCTTCCTCGTCAATAAATGCTCTAACATTGTCGCCAAATCTCCTTTGACCTAAATTCAGCAATTGATATAGACAATTAGCAACTAGGTCAGAGTTATTTGTTCAAAAGTGTGCTCTATTAGATCTTTCAACAATAATTGGGACTGACAAGGATTTTCCATTTAATTGAACTATAAGAGAAAAAACATACCATCCCGTTTCTTTTTTTTTAATTGTCTGGTATTAGAAAAAGCTCCAACCATATTTACCGGCGGAGAAACTGAAGTTTTTTTCATGCTTTTGATGTTTTCATTTTTCTTCACGTCTCCAACCTTTCGCAATCTTTTGAATTTTCGGGGCTTCTGTACACTGCTGGACTTTTCTCCAGTAAATAAATCCCAATCTTCATTATCACAATTGCTTGAAATAATAGCCAAGGGAGTTCGTGTTTCATCAGCCACAGGAGATGTAGAGGGATGTGACTTTATACCCACACTATCATTATCCTCGAGTACGGAAGGTCGACCTTCACCACTAGTGAGTAAAACATCATTTCCAGCATGGAAGCCCCCATTGCAATCAATTCTTTCATTTATCCCGGGACTTGAGGAGTTTAAAAGCTGTAGACCATCCACTTGGACAGGCAAGATAAGCTGTGATATTGTGGATTCATATATCCTTTGTCTAGAATATCCTGAAAAATAAAACCCTCATCAGTGTGGATTCTTGTCTTCACTAAACAAATAAAAGAACAGTTAAATATTCCCTCTTTATCAATAGAACATAATGTATTATTTTGGGACATAGCATGTGTACCACAATCATCAATTGGTGAATTTGGTACAAAACCACTTTCGATTAAATTAGTGAGACGAGGACTAAGCTGAGTCTCAATTATACTGCATTCGTCATCTGGGGGAAACTGTGGCTCAATTTCTGGACCAACAGGCTTTTCATTGGCAGCATCTTCTTTATTAAAAAAAGAGAGAGTGCTTTGATGAATTCTCTCAATCAGATTCATTGTTTTGTCTTCCAAGACAGTTACACCATCTGTTTCAGGGCTTGGCAAAACCTCATCCGGTAAGAGTTTTGTTTGAGAAGTTGGTAGTTCGTTGACAGCATCAGTCGGCACAATTAAGTCCTGAGTAGTTCTTACACAGTAAGAACCTAGCTCAGAAGAACTCAACAAAGGATGCTTGGGAGAACAGTAATCGGAAATACAATTATTTTCTACAGGATTTGGGGCTGCCGAGACTTCAGGATAAACTAACGGCCCTTCTAATTCTGCCTTTGCTGCGTTGACTTCATTTATTGAACCTATAAAAAAAATCAGAACTTTCATTATAAGCAAATAAATCATCATGATTTTATGACAAAGTATTAATAGAAACCTCCACCATAATGAGTTCAGTTTATGTTCAAAATTGCGTTGTCACAAAAATAGTTACAAATGAAGAGGAGCAAAAATGTTTCTTTTTCCACACATATTAAAAACATTAATTCTCCCGCTCAAGATTGGCAATATTTGAGAAAGGTAAAAGTGAACACATATTTGTTATCCACCAACAATGGCGGATCTAGGAATATATGTCAGGGGCACAATTCAAATAAAGTTAAATGTCAATTTTAGTTATTTATATTTTAGATGTGTCTTTATGATTCCTAAACTTTAAATGTGTATAATAAATCCCCAAACATCCAATTTTATATGCAATAAAGACACATTCAAAATGTTAAAAAAAACTCAAAAAATAAAATATAAAAAGTTAAATGTTCTATTATACATAATTTTTAATTTGGTATTTGATAAATTTTCAACCTTTTTAATATCTTTTAAGTTTCAACTATCTATTAGATACAATATTAAAACTTTCATATTCAATTAGTGATGAAATTAAATTTTCTCTAATTTAACAATGAATTTTTTAAAGAAATATATATGTTTAACATATTGAATACAAAATTGAAATCTCATTAATCTATTGGACATTGTCAAAATTCAAGGATTTACTTGATATAAAATTGAAAGGTTAGAGATCTATAAGAAATTGTTTAAACTATAGAGACCTAATCGACATAAATTTAAAAATGGAAGGATTAAACTTACAATATTGACAATATGTGGGGATTAAACTTATATTGCTACTTTCATATAATTATAATTTTGAATACATTGATATATTATGTTAAGTAATATTTACTCCAAAATCAGAATAAACCCATATAGAATTATCCATTAAGTATATAAACAAATACAAAATTTTAAAAGTATTATTATTTTTAAAATAGAATGAGGTTTTTTTCAATTAAATTAACCAAAATATTGTAGATAGTAAATTCTAGACAGTATATACCCGAAAAAAAAGAAAAAGAACAAAGGTTCGGGGAAGTTCCAAACTCTGGACCTGTACATGGAGCTACACCATTTCGTGCACCCCAGACCAACGAAGCAACCAATGTACTTTGAAATATTATCGAATATTTTAGTATAAATATAATTCGACGGACTCAGGTGCCAAAAACCTACAATAAAAAATACAAGAAAGGGAACTCAAAACTTCAAGGGAGGGACTCGATCCTGAATTGCTTGCACGTTCCACGCAAAAATTTTGGATGTTAATATGAACTTAGATATATATATTGTTGAAAATAAGAGAAGATATTTGGGAATTTTGTAGATTTTATAGTGTATATTTTCCTTTTATGTTCCCTAATATTCTTTCCTTTTATTGATTAGGACTCACTAGAGTCTATTTATTTTGCCCCTCGTGTAACATTGGGATGTATCAAATTAATAAGAGAAAAAGTTCAATCGTGGTTTTTTTTCCCTTTACTAGGGTTTTCCACGTAAACCTATTATTTTTTTTCCTCCTAATGTTTCCATCCTCCTTCTCGGAAATACTTCATCACTATGGACATCACCTTCCTTGAAGATAAACACTTCTTTCCCGTTAGTCCTCTTCAGGGGGAGAGTAGTAGTGAAGAGACTAACTGTTCATCACCCTCAGCCCCCATTGATCTCCTTCCTGCACCCGTCCTAAGTACCCAAACCACTGTTCTACCCACCAGACAGATCCCATGGATAACATACTATAGGAAGAATCTCAGAAAGGAAATGGTGTTCCCTACTGATTCGCCAGACTCTAGTCCCAACATCTAAACCAACATAGGCTCAAGGTACTACTAACCCTATAATATTATTATTTGTGTTGAAAATGATATTGCTGATTCGACAAAACAGCTGACTGAGAACGACAGAGATGATATGACAGAAGACAATAGGGTTGTTAGGAGTGATGAGGTGTCAACAGGAGCACATGAGAGCAAGATCATGTCTTAGAAACCTACTACTGAGAAGGAATTCGACAAACCAGAAGATTATGATGCTTCTCTTGCCATGCCCATTGCTCTGAGAAAGGGCATCAGATCCTGCACCAAGTATCCCATGTATAACTTCCTCTCTTATAATAATCTGTTTTCCATGTTCAGAGCGTTTACTGCCAGCCTTGACACTGTAACAATACCAAAAAACATACATGTGGCTATGGAAATTCTTGAGTGGAAGATTGCCATCATGAAAGAAATGAGGGCTCTTGAGAAGAATAATACATGGGAACGTGTAGCCCTCCTAAAGGACATAGACTAGTTGGGTGCAAATGGGTGTTTATGATGAAATATAAATCTGATGGAACTCTTGACAGGTATAAGGCCAAGCTTGTAACAAAAGGATTTACTCACCTTATGGGATAGACTATTCTGAGATATTCTCTCCCGTTCCAAAGTTAAACACGATCAAGATCCTTCTTTCAATTGCTGTCAACAGACTGGCCACTGTATCAACTAGATATGAAAAATGCATTTCTAAATGGTGATTTAAAAGAAGAGGTGTATATGAGCCCTCTTCTTGGCTTTGAAGCCCAATTTGACCATCGTGCGTGCAAACGTAGAAAGGTCTTGTATGGATTGAAACAGTCACCAAGAGCATGGTTCGAAAGATTTACTACCTTTGTTAAGTCCCAAGGGTTCACTCAGGGACACTCTAATCACACTCTGTTTACAAAAAGGTCGATTTCCAGTAAAGTTGTTGTTCTAATTGTGTATGTAGATGATATTGTTTTATCAAGAGACGATACTGCTGAGACCAACAAGCTAAAACAGAAAATGACTGATGAATTTGAAATCAAAGACCTAGGAAACCTGAAATACTTTCTTGGGATGGAGGTAGCAAGGTCGAGAGAAGGGATCTCAGTTTCACAACGGAAATACACTATTGACCTTTTGAAAGAAACAGGTATGACTGGATGTAGGCCTACTGGCACCGCTAGTGAATGTAATGCCAAATTCGGAGATTCTGTTGACAAAGTCCCAATTAATAAAGATACCGACGCCTTGTTGGAAGAATAATTTACTCAACTCACACTAGACCAGACATTTTCTATGCTGTTAGTGTTGTTAGCCAATTCGTAGGCACCCTACGAAGAACAAATGGAAGCTGTGAACCGAATTTCGAGGTATTTGAAAAGCACTACAGGAAAAGGTTTGATGTTTAGAAAAACCGACAAGAAATGCATTGAGGCCTATACCGACTCTGACTGGGCAGGATCAGTGATCGACAAAAAGTCCACATCTGGATACTGTACCTTTGTTTGGGGTAACCTTGTAACATGGAGAAGTAAGAAGCAAAGTGTGGTTGCTAGAAGCAGTACTGAAGCCGAATACAGAGCTATGAGTCAAGGCATTTGTGAAGAAATCTGGTTGAAGAAAGTTCTTTCTGATCTTCATCAAGACAATGACTTACCGATGAAACTTTATTGTGATAACAAGGCTGCTATTAGCATTGCTAACAATCCGGTTCAACATGATAGAACAAAACATGTGGTGATTGATAGACACTTCATAAAGGGGAAACTAGAAAATGGAAGTATTTATATTCCTTATATTCCATCTAGCCAACGAGTTGCTGATGTTCTCACCAAAGGGTTACTTAAGCAGAGGTTTGACTCATGTGTTAGCAAGATGGGTGTTACTGATATCTACGTCCCATCTTGAGGGGGAGTGTTGAAAATAAGAGAAGATATTAGGGGATTTTGTAGATTTTATATTGTGTTATTTTCCTTTTATGTTTCCTAATATTCTTTCCTTTTATTAATTAGGGCTCACTAGAGACTGCCAAAAAAAAGGTCAGGGAGAAACCATGGAAGTAGTTAGCTACAAGATCAATGGAAGCTTCTTTTGTTCTTGGTTCGAAGATGGGAAATTCCTTGCCGAAGATATGGAAGCACGGAAAGTAGTTCACCTATCGGAGACGCATATGTTATGAATGGTACAACAAATCACAGACCTTCTCAACGGATCAAGCATTCAATTCTTTCTAAGGGAAATGCGAGACACTTCAAGAGCAGTGAAATTATCAAAATTGAAGAACAATTTGGGGTGAAACTTAAGATGCGTGGTGTGGCCAGTTACTGGTGGGCTATTTTACATTCATGTACCTGAAGGGGCAGCAGAACAAGGCTGGAAAGAGTTCTTGGAAATGCTTAACAGTTGCATCCATCGAACAGGGAGCTCTAGAGAAAAACCATTGAATAAGGAGAAAATTCAGGATACTCTTCTTCCCCCAAATAAGCCTCAACCGAGCTTTGCAGAGGTTTTATCTAATGGAATAAGACAACTAAAGCCCCTTGTTCGAGTTCCACTAAAACAGGGCAAGATGAAGGTAACTCATGTGCATTCGAAATCCTCTGTTTCTGCAACAGAAAAACAGAGCAAGCATCTTCATTGGATCCGAAAGGAAAACAAAGTATTCAAGGAAGATTTTGATAATTTGTGGGTGGTTTCCAGATTATTTGCATTCGATAAATGGAAGAGTATTGGTAAATTCTTAGAAGATCTTTATCAAGTCAAAGTCGAAATTAATCCTCTATTTGCCGATAAAGCCTTGATAAAAGTTTCTCAAGGAAACTTAGAAATGATGATTGAAACACCAGGAAAATGGTTCGACTATCGTAAATTCCATCTTCTGTTTGAAAAATGGAATCCTATTCAGCATAGTCGGCCCACTTGTATCAAAGGTTATGGAGGATGGTTGGCCATTAGAAATCTGTTGACATATTTTATTTCTCTCTACTTTTTTTGTTAAACAAGGGTTTTCTTATATAAAAGAAAACCTATTACAAATAAGAAAGTAGATAAATATAGTAAATATCTTTACAATAAATACAAAGATAAAATATTTAACAATAAGGAAAATAATCCCCAAATAATCAACACTCCCCCTCAAGCTGGTTTGAAGATATCACTCATGGCCAGCTTGTCTGTTAACTTGTTGAACTGCGACTTGGGAAGCCCTTTAGTTAATACATCTGCAATTTGTTCTGTTGTTGGGAGGTATGGAATGCATATTACTCCTGCATCAATTTTTTCTTTTATGAAATGTTTATCGACTTCAATGTGTTTTGTCCTATCATGAAGGACTGGATTATGGGCAATTGAGATTGCAGCCTTGTTATCACAGTAAATGCGTATGGGCATATCTGAGCAAATTTCAGTTCTTCCAATATTCTTTTTATCCATATGCCTTCACAGATACCATGGGCCAATGCCCTAAATTTAGCTTCATCACTACTTCTTGCAACTACACTCTGTTTTTTGCTGCGCCAAGTGACCAAGTTCCCTTTGGCAAAGGAGCAATACCCAGAAGTTAATCTCCTATCAGTTGTGCTACCTGCCCAATCTGCATCAGTATAGACTTCCACCTATAGATGCCCATGTTTTTTAAAGAGTATCCCTTTTCCTAGAGTACCTTTCAGATATCTCAAGATTCTAAAGACAGCTTCAAAGTGAGCTGGTCCAGGGCATGCATGAACTGACTTACCATACTTACTGCAGAGGCAATCTCGGGACGTGTGTGAGAGAGGTATATTAGTCTTCCCACAAGTCTTTGGTACTTCCCCTTTTTTTTTACCTCTTCTTCTATTGCAGCTTCCAATTTCAAGTTCTGCTCAATAGGAGTTTCTGCAATTCGACAACCGAGTAAACCTGTCTCTTTGAGTAGATCGAGGATATACTTTCTTTGATTGACAAGAATACCACTTTTAGACCAAACTCCATGCCAAGAAAGTACTTTAGGGATCCTAGATTTTTGATCTTGAAATCTTTCGCCAATTTTTCCTTTACAATAGACATTTCTGTTTCATCATTGCCTGTAAGAATAATATCATCGACATACACTATCAGAACAACAACTTTGTTTTTTTCTGTATGTTTGTAGAACATAGTGTGATCGGCTTGACTTTGGCTGAATCCATGGCTAGTGACTGCCTTTCCAAAACGTTCAAACCAAGCTCTAGGAGACTGTTTAAGGCCGTATAGTGATTTTTTTAATTTACATACCTTGTTCAATCCAAGGTCGGCTTCAAACCCAGGCGGTAGGTCCATAAATACTTCTTCTTCAAGTTCCCCATTAAGAAACGCATTTTTAACATCTAGTTGATACAGTGGCCAATCAAAATTTACTGCAACAGAGAGCAAAATTCTAATCGAGTTAATTTTAGCTACAGGGGCAAAAGTCTCTAGATAATCAATTCCATAGGTCTGGGTGAATCCCTTAGCCACTAGCCTGGCCTTGTACCTTTCGACACTACCATCCACATTACATTTTATCGTGAAAACCCACTTACATCCCACTGCTTTCTTGTCTTCTGGTAGATCAACTATGTCCCAAGTACCACTTTGTTTCAGCGCATTCATCTCTTCCATCACTGCTAATTTCCAATTCGAATCATTTAGAGCTTCCTGTATATTCCTTGGAACAAATAGGTTGGTTATTTTGGATGTGAAAGCTTTATGATTATCAGACAATCTATGATAGGAGAGATAGTTTGCAATGGGATATTTTGTACATTGGTGGGTACCTTTTCTCTGGGCAATTGGAATATCAAGATCAGAGACATTAGGCAATGTATTATGAGAGGAAGGACTAAGAGACATACCCGAATTTTCAGGACCATTTACTGGAGTATCAGATTGGTCCTGTGTTAGTTCGACTGTCTAATTTCTATCCCTTTGAGTTCTGTTTCTTCTAGTATAAAACTTAAGTTCAGGATCTCGACCTGTCAGATCTGTTTGTAGTGTTTCTCCCCCTGTCGAAGAGTTTTCCATGCTTTGAGATCGAAAGACTAGAGCTCATAATTTCAGGGCTAATGATGCTTGGGAGAGGTGAAGTGTCCCAAAAATTCTCTTCAAGTAGATAGGATTTCTCCCCCTGAAGAGCATCTGTTAGGACTGCATCCCCCACAGATATTTTGGAACATGCATCGAAAACATGAGGGCACGAGCAATTTCAAGCAAATGTCGATTTTTCCTTTCAGCAACACCATTTTGCTGAGGGGTATCGCGACATGTCGCTTGGTGAATGATGCCCTTGTCATGTAAAAAGGTGGTTAGTGGTTCGTTAAAAAATTCAGTCCCATTATCAGAGTGAAGAATGCGAATTTTAGTTTGAAATTAAGTCTCAATCATTGTATGAAAACGAACAAAGACCTCTTTTACATCTGACTTTTTTGTGATTAAGTAAAGCCAAGTTAAACGGGTGTGATCATCGATAAAAGTAACAAACTAGCGCTTGCTATTTTTAGTCAAAACCTTAGATGACCCCCAAACATCAGTATGAATTAAGTAAAAGGGTGATGAGGGGGTATAGGATTTGGGTAAAAACGTAGATTGATGATGTTTGGCAAAAATGCAGTCTTCACATTGAAACATAGAACAATCAATTCCTTTAAATAAACCAGGAAACAAATGTTTTAAATAAACGAAATTAGGATGTCCTAATCTACAATGCCAAAGCATAATAGTTTCTTGAACAGGAAGAGAACTGACACTACTCAAGCCCTGAATCTTTTTATGACTAGTTGAAACTTCATCAAAGTAATAGAGACCATCAATCATCCTAGCACGTCCAATCGTCTCCCCCGAGTCCTAATCCTAAAAGAGACAATGGGTTTCACAAAAGATAACACGACAGTTAGCATCCTTAGATATTTTGCTCGCAGATAGTAAATTACAAGCTAATTGAGGAACATGAAGAACAGAAAGTAGTAAGAGTTTTGTACTTAGGGAAATTGTTCCTTTGCCTGCAATAGATGTAAAACTACCATCGGCAATACGAACTTTTTCTTTACTATAAACAGGGGAGTATGACTCAAATAAACACAAGAAACTAGTCATGTGATCAGTGGCTCCGGAATCAATGATCCACAGAGAGGGATTGAGACACGAGAGAGCTTGAGGGTAATTACCTGTTTGTGCCAAGGAAACACTAGGATTACCTGTAAAATTGGATTTTAGCAGCTTTAGGATTTGATCAATTTGCTCTTTGAGTGGACTGGAATCAACAACATTTGCATTGGAGGCATGCTGGTGGGAATTTCTCTCAGATTGTTTCGAGCTCTTCCAATTTGAAGGTTTGCTATGTAGTTTCCAACAAGTTTCCCTCGTATGACGGGGTTTGTTGCAATGATCACACCATACACGGGGCTTGTCATGAGTTTTGTTGGATTGATCAGAAGCTTTCATCGCAATACTTTCAGTCACTAGTGCAGAACTGTCCACTGAGTCAACTGCCTTTTTCCCAATCATAACATTCCTGCGGCTTTCTTCCCTGCGAACTTCAGAAAAAACATCATTAAGATTTGGAAGAATACTTTTTCCAAGTATTCTGCCTCTAACCTCATCAAACTCAACATTGAGGCCAGCAAGAAATTTGTAAATGCGACCATCATCAATAGTTTTTTGATAATGTTTTTGGTCGTGTGTGGATTTCCACTCATACGTCTCAAATAGATCAAGTTCTTGCCATATCCTTTTCAGAGAGTGAAAATATTATGTAACTGAATTGCCTCCTTGTCGCATTTCACCCAACTTAAGGTTTAACTCGAACACTTTTGATTGGTTCCCCAAATCAGAGTACATTCGGGTCACACTGTCCCATAATTCCTTGGCCGTCGTGTAGCACATGTAGTTACTGTTGATGTCTTCTACCATAGAGTTGATAAGCCACGTCATAACCATGGAGTTTTCCACATCCCACACAGTGAATAAGGGGTCATCTGGACTAGGAGCGATTTTTTCTCATGTGAGGTACCCTATCTTACCTTGACCACGAATATACATCCGAACACTTTGGGACCAACGAAGAAAATTTTCCCCGTTAAGTCGAATAGTGGTGATTTGGACCGTGGGGTTGTTGGGATGGGTCCGATTGTCGATGACTTTGGCGGAAGATACCTTAGTTTCAGACATATTGAGGAGAAAAAAAAACCCAAAAAACAACAGATCTGAAAAAGACAGAAAAAAAGAAAAAAAACGATTTTGGCCAACCAAAAAACTTAGCGGCGAATGAAGGTCCACCGGAGAGTCGCCGGAACTGGTCAGAAATCACCCGGAGACTTGTGCAGACCTGGTCGACCGGCGGAGCGGAGGTGAACCCAGGCACTGTCGGCGTCGGCGTCAGCTAGTTACAGCTTGTTCGACGTCTGGGCTTCACGAACGACGAGATCCATGGACGACCGGTGCTGGGAGTTGTCCGGTGACTCAAGTAAGGTGTCCGACGAATGTCTGGGGTGTTGGCTACGGCAGCAGCTGTGAGTTGGTGGCGGCGGCAGATTAGGTTAGATTACGGTTTCTTTTTCTTTTTCAGAAAAAAATTAGGGTTTCAAGAGGTAGGCTCTGATACCATGTTGAAATATTTTATTTCTCTCTACTTTTTTTGTTCAACAAGGGTTTTCTTATATAAAAGAAAACCTATTACAAATAAGGAAGGAGATAAATATAGTAAATATCTTTACAATAAATACAAAGATAAAATATTTAACAATAAGGAAAATAATCCCCAAATAATCAACAAAATCTCCCATTAGAATACTGGAACAAAGCCACATTTGAAGCCATCGGTTTCCATTTTGGAGGGTTGGAAGAGATAGCATTAGAAACGCTTAATCTTCTGAATGTCTCAGAAGCTAAAATAAAAGTCCAAAGGAATTTGTGTGGTTTTATGCTAGCATCAATTGAAATAAAAAATGAATTGAGAGGCTCAGAGTTTTTAAATTTCGGGGACATTAAAGCATTGGAAGCCTCTTCTTACGTTCATAAGGAGTTATTCTTTAAAGACTTCAACAATTCGATAGATCAATGTAGATTGAATAAAGTTGCAGAGAAGGCCGAGTCTGAGGCAAATGTCGTGCCGGCTGCAAGGAATGCTGAAGGTCATGATCTAATAGGAAGTGCGCCTTTTCAGATCATTAGCCAAAAAGATGAAAGGTCTTTTCCGTGTGAGAACAAAAGAGAAGAAGTCGAAAAGTTGGAAGTTAATAGGAGAGAGAACTTCGGCGGCCGCAATTGTCGTCTTCCAAGGCCGTTTGAGGAAGGTAATTAGTCATCCGAGCCAGATTCCCAGCGAGAACCAATCCGTGAGTCGACTCGCATCCCATTGGAATCAAAGCAACGTGCATTTATTATTGATTCAAGCCTTGAAAGCAATATTAAAGAGGGAGAAAATGAAAAGTCGCTTGAAATGGAAAAGTCAGCTAATTTAACCCAACGTGTGGCCAATGAAGAGGGGTTGGAAGGTACATTAAATGATGGAGTCTCTTTTAAATTCGGCCGGTTCAATTGATTCACCTTCCCGCCGAACACTTCAAAGGGCAAACAAGAAGTATTCGAAGAGTCACCTGCAGGAAATTCGGGCGATGGCATCGTTACGTGTGCAATTAATAATGTGGTATTCCGTGAACCAATGACAGCAATGACAGAAGGGATAGCCACCACAACTGAAGCCCCTCCGGATTCCCAATCAGCTTTTTCAAAACCTTTCTCTTTAGGCATTATTCCAAGATCAGATTGGATATCAAAACTCAAGAGAGATAGTTCAACATTGTGGACCAAGGCGGGAGTTCCAAAGGAAGACAAAAACTTCTCAGACCTTTCAATAAACACTTCATCCGAAAGAAAACTTCATTCAACAACTCATGGACACCCATTGCGAATTTGGATTTTTTTGAAGAATGTTGTGTTAGAATTCACTATCAAGGTTCATCCCATATCAGGTCAGATCATCATATCCCCAAGAATAATTCCTTTTCCCAAGCAAAATTTAAAATTCCTGGCTCTAACTTACCCTTTATTCGAGGTATCCCAAGCCCCGAAAATCGTGGGTTGCAAATCAACAAAGAAGACGATGAAGATTCAATTGTTAGCGCAAGTAGTGATGATTTGGACTACTTAGGCTCTGAGGAAGATTTGGAAGAGGAGGCCCTTTTATCCAACAATGGAAGTGCTTTGAAGAATCTGTTCCAATCTATGGATAATCAAGACCTTGACATTATGAAAGCTACAAACCTCAAACCGTTTGGGAAGGATATAATCCCTCAAAATCTAATCTCAATAGTTGAGGATTGCGACTTGGTCCTTGGGTGAGATCTCATTGTCATCTCAGTCATAATGAAGATATTGGCATGGAACACTAAAGGCTTGGGAGATAAATTAAAAAGAGTGGCTATTAAACGAAGCTTAAAGCGACTGAATCCGGATCTAGTCTTAATACACGAAACAAAGAAGGGAAGTCTTGACATCAATATTATCAAAGAACTATGGAGCTCCAAAGATATTGGATGGTCGTTTGTGGAGGCAATTGGAAGGTCGGGGGGTATATTAACCATGTGGGATGAAAGTAAGATTTCGGTGATTGAAGTGTTAAAAGGTGGATACTCACTTTCAGTCAAATGCCTAACAATCAACAAAAAGAGCTGTTGGATAACCAATGCATATGGCCCTAATGATTACCGCGAGAGGAAGCATTTTTGGGCAGAACTGATTTCTTTGGTGGCATACTGTGTAAAGGTTTGGTGTATTCGAGGCAACTTTAATATCACAAGAAGGGTTCAAGAGAGATTTCCGCAAGGAAGAGTCACGAGAGGAATGAGAAAATTCAACAATTTCATTGACATGTCACAACTAATAGAGATCCCACTTAGTAACGGAAAATTCACTTGGTCTAGAGAAGGAAGCGCTCTAGCTAGGTCCCTCTTGGACAGATTTCTTATTTCTAGCAACTGGGATGATTCATTCGCTAATTCAACAGCTACAAGACAGGTGCGCACTATTTCCGATCACTTTCCTATCTTGCTTGAAGCTGGATCTTTTGAATGGGCTCCCTCCCCATTTAGATTTTGCAACAGCTGGTTAAACTTGAAAGATTGTTGCCGTGTCATGGAAATTTCACTCGATATGGAAGAACATCAAGGGTGGGCTGGCTTTGTAATTTTTTCCAAACTCAGAAACTTAAAGGAGGTTTTAAAGAGATGGAAGCTGAACTTTGACAAAGAAAAGAAGAGGATCGAAGAAGAGCTCCTAAAGGAAATTGAGAACCGAGACCTGGAGGACGAAAATTCAGAGGAAGTTGGCACGGGAAGGGAGATTAGTTTATCACTTAAAGCAGAATTATTATCATTGTACCGCATTGAAAAAAGAAACCTAATGCAGAAAAGTAAGTTGAACTGGTTGAGTTTGGATGATGAAAATTCTAGCTTTTTCCACCGGTTTTTGTCAGCTAAGAAGAGGAGAAATTTGATTTTGGAATTGACTAATGAGGATGGGGTAGTCACATCATCCTTCAAGGAGATAGAAGAGCTAATCTTGAAATTCTACGACACATTATACTCAAAAATTCCAGGAGATAGAGTATTTCCTTTAAATCTTCAATGGCTGGTTGTTAATGGAAATCAGAACAGGCTGCTGGTTGCTCATTTTTCTGTGGAAGAAATCAGAAATGCTGTGAAAATGTTGGTTAAAAATAAGGCTCCTGGCCCAGATGGATTTACAGCAGAATTCTCCTTGCACTTTTGGGAGAAATTAAAGATCCCTCTCTTGTTCAAAGAATTTTACGTAAATGGAAAATTAAACGCATGTGTACGGGAGAACTTCATCTGTTTGATCCAGAAAAAGGAAGACGCCATTCTTATGAAGGATTTCAGACCAATCAGCCTTACCACTTCAGTTTATAAGATCGTAGCTAAGGTGTTAGCGGAAAGATTGAAGAGAGTTATGCCAAAAATTATCGCTCCTACTCAGAGTGCTTTTATTGGGGGAAGACAAATTCTTGATCCAGTCCTTATAGCCAACGAAGCGGTTGAGGAGTATAAAAACAAAAAGAAGAAAGGCTGGTTGCTAAAGCTTGACCTTGAAAAAGCTTTTGACCGTGTAGATTGGACCTTCCTTGAAAAAGTCCTAATTGGAAATAATTTTGACCCTAGATGGATCTCTTGGATCATGGGTTGTGTGTCAAACCCAAAGTTCTCAATATTCATCAACGAAAGACCAAGAGGAAGAATACAAGCCTCTAGAGGCATTAGGCAAGGGGATCCCCTCAGTGGATTATTATCAAGATTACATGAGAAAGGTAAATACGAGGGATTTACGGTTGGAAAAGATGCTGTCCATGTTTCTTTGCTACAATTTGCGGATGACACTTTGCTATTTTGCAAATATGATGATGATATGATAGAAAACTTAAGAAAAGCCATAGAACTTTTTGAGTGGTGTTCGGGGCAAAAAGTTAATTGGGAAAAATCAGCTCTTTGTGGGATAAATATCGATGATAGCAAGCTGATTTCAGTGGCAGCAAAACTTAATTGCAAAATTGAGTACCTCCCTATTATGTACCTTGGTATGCCTCTAGGAGGATACTCCAAAAAAGAAACTTTTTGGCAGCCGATCATTGAGAAAATACATGGTAAGCTAGAGAAGTGGAAGAAATACAACTTGTCAAGAGATGGGCGCGTTACTCTTTGCAAGTCAATCCTATCACACCTTCCACATATTATATGTCCTTAATGTCGGAGAAGGTGATCTTTTCCATGGAACGCGTGATGAGAAACTTCTTTTGGGAGGGTCACAAAGGAGGTAAGTTGAATCACCTAGTGAAATGGGATTGACCACTAAAACCCAATCCGAGGGTGGACTTGGTATCGGCGGCTTGAAATCAAAGAACATTGCACTTCTAGCAAAATGGGGCTGGCGATTTATGAAGGAAGAAGACTCCCTTTGGTGTCAAGTAGTAAGAAGCATTCATGGAAGAAGTCCATTTGGTTGACACACTAGTGGAAAGTTTAAAAATAGCCTTAGTAGCCCATGGAATAGCATCTCAAGATCGGGGGTAAAAGTAGAAGGTTTGGCTGTATACAAAGTTGGTAATGGTAGAAGAGTGGCTTTTTGGCTTGATCCTTAGGTGGATAATTCACCTCTCTATATACTCTTTCCAAGGCTTTATAGAATTTCTTTGATCAAAAGTGGAGCCATTGCCGACTTTTGGGACTCTACCACTTCATCTTGGTCCATCAGCTTTAGAAGAGCACTTAAGGATGAGGAGATTGCCGACTTTCAATCTCTCCTCAGCCTTGTATCAAGCTTTCCTATTACAACAAACAATGAAAAACGTATATGGCATCTAGAAGCCAATGGGTTGTTCTTGGTAAACTCCCTTGTCAAGCATCTATCTAAGGCCTCCCCCATTGGCAAACATCTTGAAGAATCATTGTGGAAATCCAAAAGTCCCCGGAGGGTTAATATCATTATTTGGATAATGATTAAGGGGCGGTTAAATTGTGCTACGGTATTGCAATCAAAGCTGCCTTATCATTGCATATCGCCCCACGTTTGTCACCTTTGTTTGGAAGATGAAGAGGACCTACAACATCTGTTTTTCAGCTGTATATTCGCTAATCTCTGCTGGTTAAGACTGTTTGACAGCTTTAACTTAAGCTAGGTGTTTAGTATGGAGTTCAAGGATAGTGTCTTACAGTTGCTACCTGGGCCCAAGCTAAAATTAAAGCCAAAACTACTTTGGATTAATGCGGTCATTCTTTCAGAAATTTGGTTGGAAAGAAATCTAAGGGTGTTTCACAATACCGCTTCCTCTTGGTCGAGTAGATTTGAGTTGGCTCATCTAAATGCTTCTTCTTGGTGTTCTCTCTCCAAGGCATTTAAAGACTTCTCCATTCAAGACATCAACATCAACTAGAAGGCTTTTATATTCCCCCACTCCTAGCATCTCCACAGATTTGTACTTAGCCTAGGTTTTTGGTATCTTGACGGATTTTGGATTGCTTGTTGCTTGTCCCCTTTTTACTTTTGTCCTTGTATTTGTTTCTTGCTATGGAAGATTTTGGTCTTTTGTATTGGATATGATGAGAGTGTTATAGGAGTGTCAACATAGTTTAGATGCCCGGGTGCACTTGCTGATCCATACTCTCTATTTTGTATCTATTTGTATCCATTATCTTGATTGTATCTTTTCATTCACTTAATGAAGAGATTGTTTCCTTTTTCAAAAAAATTAGGGCTCACTAGAGTCTATTTATTTTTCCCCTCGTGTAACATTGGGATATATCAAATTACTAAGAGAAAAGTTCAATTGTGGTTTTTCTCCCTTTACTAGGGTTTTCCACGTAAACCTAGTATTTCTTTTCCTCCTAATTTCAACATATATATTACTAACTAGAACTATTATTTACAATTTATATTAAAAACACAAAAACTGATAATTTGTGGGAGGGCACGTGTCCCTTGGCCCCTACATGGATTTGCCACTATCCACAAATATTATGGTCATCTTACGTGCACACCTAAGTTAATCTCAAGGAACAACATATCATCATTTGATCATATAATATCAAGTTGTAAAAAAACTGCTAAGATTTAATACAGGTGGGTAGCCACTATATGGTTAATGAGGCAGTAGCTTATATCATCTTTCTATCCCAGTCAGTAGCTTTGGCAACCAAAATTGAAACCTCTAAATGGGGAATACTCAAAAAGAACAATTGGGAACGAATGTTGGAGAACTCAAGAAAGACAATCCAAGAAACTATCAAAGTCGGGGGGAACTTCAACCCACTTGGATAAAGGAAAAGTGGTTGCTGTTCAAAATACGATCTAAAGTGGAAACAAGGAGAAACTAGCAACGCTTGTTCCAATACCTATACTCGGCTGAACTTGGGCAAATGTTTTATAAGTGGGCAGCCTGGGCATTTATCAAATGCGTGTCTGCAAAGGAGAGCCCTCACAAGGGAAGTACACCCTAAGAAAACCAAGAAGATCAAGACGACGATGGAGTCTCTTTTGTGGAACCAGATGATGGAGATCACTTAATGTTTATGGCTCATACTCCAACAAGTGAATCTCACCCTCAGAGATATGCCTTGTTTAAAATAAGGTGGACCATCAATGGAAAGGTTTAAGATATAATAGTAAACAGTGACAGTAGTAAAAACATTATTTCTAGGAAAATTGCACAGTTACTCCACTTTAAAAAAGTCTTCTAGTCTTCCATCGAGACTAGTTCCGGGCAGGAGGGCGTCAGAGGCCGAGAAAAGGAGAAGAGATCTATCTGCGGGGGAAGTTTGACTGCTAGAGCACCAGCACCCTAGTCAGACACAGATTCAGTTCCAAGTTCTCCTCCTAATTGCTCAGTTACTCCATTTTAAAATGGATCCACATCCCAGCCCCTATAAGGGGTTAGTTGGATATGAAAGGGTGGGGAAATGCATGTCAATGAAATTTGCATTGTTCCATTATTTATTGGGAATAACTACAAAGATCAAATCATTTGTGACATCGCGGAGATGGATGCTTGTCATATCTTGCTTGGAAGACCATGATGATATGACTTGCCAGCATTGCATAATGGTAGAGAAAACACCTATGAGTTTTTTCTGGATGGAAAAAGAATAATATTGTTACCCATGGATCCAAAAAATTATCCATAAAGAAGTCTCAAATGGAGGTTTAAAGCAACCTTGTTCACATCATGAGTGGTAAGAATTTTCGAATTAAAGAGAACCAAGAACTTTGGGCCATTCTACAAATGGAAAGTTTGGAAATCCATCATATGGTTCAGAAGGTTTCAGACTCTTTTCCTCAAATCACACGGGAACCAACTACCCTTCCACCTTTAAGGACCGAATAGACTTAGTTCCTAATACGACATTACCAAATTTACCTATCGGATGATCCTAGAGATTATGATATCTTGCAAACACAAGTGCAAGAGTTATTAGATAAAGGTCACATACAACCAAGTATAAGTCCTGGTGCTGTTCCAACACTTATCCCCCAAAAAAGACATTCTTGGCAAACGTGTGTTGACAGTAGGGCTATAAACAAAATTACAGTGAAATATAGATTCCCTAACCCTTGGTTATCCAATTTAGTTGATCAACTAAATGGTACTACTGTGTTTTCTAAGGTAGATTTCAAGAGTGGCTACCACCAAATCAGGATAAGTCCAAAGGATATGTCCAAGGGATGAGTGAAAGGCAGTGTTCAAAACTCACAATGGACTTTTCGCATGGTTAGCATTGTCATTTGGGTTATCAAGTGCCCCTAGTACCTCATGAGGCTAATGAACCAGGAGGCTGACGAAATGGGAGAGCAAATGGAAAGATTGCATAAGGAGGTCCATGATCACTTGGAAAAAACATGTGCTACTTACAAGGACAAAGCTGATCAACAAAAGCGGCTGCAAGTTTTTGCAGTTGGAGATCTAGTTATGGTTCATTTCTGCAAACATAGACTTCCAGTGGGGACTCAAAACAAACTCCACCCTCAAATGACTGGACCGTAAGCAATCTTAGATAAGTTTTGGGACATTTCATACAAAGTTGATATTCCACCATCATACAAGATTTTCTCAAGTTTTAATGTCTCTGACTTATTCAATTACCATGCCCCAAATGCCTTCCAGTTAGCTTCATAACTGGAGGACGAGTTTTTCTAAAAGGGGAGGGAATTGATTGTAATTAAGTTGAATTGGGGTTAAATTCCCTTTTTACTCCCGGGAAAAGGTTTAAGTTTAGTTTAGTACTGCATTTTTTGCTTTCTCTGTTGTTTTGAGTTACTCTGTTTTTTCAGCAGCTTGTTTCAAAGTTTTCGAGTTACTTAGTTGTTTTTAGTTTGTAGTGTAAAACTAATGTTTTGTTACTCTTAGTCTCAATCAACTTTGCTTAGTTGTAGTTCAGTAATAATAAGTTCTTAAGGAATTCTCCAAGATTGCGTCCAAGAAATTAGTTTTGCACTACAAACTTGCATAGAAGTTCATCATTATAAAGGTACAAAAATGAACCTAATTAATACTACTAAATAACAAATAAGAAACAACATAAACAACTGGGTTCTTTGAATGGTACTCCGAACGAGATTACATTCATAATTATGTTTTCCTTTAAGTTCTGTCGACGCTCTAATTTGTTCTTTCGTTTTTAGTAGTTTTTGTATCTCCAAACATTAGTCTCTTGTAAGCTCCTTTTGTATCTTAGAGCATTAGTCTCTTGTCATCATCTTAATGATAAGTTGTGTATCCTTTTCTTACCAAAAATAAAATAAAATAAAATAAAATAAAATAAAATAAAAAAGAAACAGATGTAAAAAAGGAAACATTCATAACTCAACACTTTTCGTTGACACTTTGCATTACTTCAATGAAAGGATTTGTTTCTTGTTCTAAAAAAACAACTATTTGCAATTATGCAGGCAATGAAATCAAAAAGAAATCCCCACCTCTTTTGCTGCTACAGTTTTCAACCTGGCCTGCTTCTAATAGTTCTCTAATGCATGGTTTCTCCTGAATCCAACCACGCTGTATGATAAGCCCAGTTACTAGAGAGTAATTTCTTTTAAGGAGAAAGAAGGTAGAAGAGAACTTAAAAACAAACCTGAACAGAGAAATGCAGTCCTTGCAAGTGTTGCATTGTGTCAATTAGAACCATTGTTCTACATGAATGCATTACTCGATGGGTTCTTGAGGGAAAAGTCTGGAAGTGAGGAAAGGCAATAAGGGACGGCCTCCATGCGTCTTCACAAGGATGGAAATACTTGAGAAGTAACTCAGTCTCAGTATCAGTTAGCTTGTTCTTAAATGATGTTATCTGAACAGCATGATCATCTTTCATTTTCTTTCCAAGGCGAACAAATTGTTTGATAGACAGCTTAACAAACTGGACTTCTGGTTTGATAGTATGTGGAATCTAAATAATGGAAAAGAATCAATAGCATAAGAAAAGAATACTCTGTTGTGATAGACTTCTGTCAAATGATCTCACCATTCTAGAGCTAGCATGAAAGTTGAAGCTATTTATTCCCCCATTTTGCATGTGTTTCTTTATAGACTTGCTTGTTGTTTGCTTTTTCATGTAACCCTTCAATTCTGAACCTTCACACGCTAAAACTAGTAATAGTAGTCAAGGAAATTACATAATTAGCATAAAAAAGGGAAAATAATTGGGATGAAGTTCCAAGCTTTGAGGCATGAATGCTCTAGTTATGTCACCATGCCAAAGAGGTACCAAACACTCAAGCACGTATTATACATTTGAAGGCTTCACTTTTCTTCTTCCTATGGGTCCTAAAGTCTCTTATTTCTGTATTCATTGAATTTTGTTCATTGTGCCGTATTACCTGGAAAATATTTTGACATCAAAATAATTTTAGGATTACATTGAATAGCAAAAACACCAAACTTGTTTTCTCAAACATGCAGATACATAAACTGTTATTTTCTATTTTAAAGAGATTATGTTTGTTTACAAACAAGTCTTTTGTCTCTTAATTTACTTTTAAAATTATATAAGTTTGTAATTTCCAAAATATGTTTCTAGTTCATAAATTTTTACTAAAATTTCCGAAACTAATTTTGGAAAAATGGAAACTTGAAGAAATGAATCTCATCTTTCTTCTCCTCCGTTCACAAAGGTTTCTACTTTGAATCCTGACTCAGTTAAAGAAAATTGTTTAGGTCTCTTGATATCCTTTGAAATGCAAGCGGGAATTCAAAATCTCTCAACAATAGCTCCATCACTGTCCTTAACCCCAGATATTGCAGCCAAAATGAATACTCCTTTACTTTGTATTTTTTTGTAGGGATTTTTCTTAATTGAGCAATTTCAAAGGGTCGAGGAAAACTAGAGTGTTCAAGATGCAAGGTTGAGTTCTCCTTGTCTCCTTAGATACCGGCCCAATTTTCTTCAATAGTGGAAGCTTGTGGTCTTTAATTGAGTAAAGTGAGTTAAGGCCTTTGAGAATGATACTTTGCACATTGTTTCTTTTGTAGTTCTTTGGGTTGAAGCTATACATTCATATGTATGCTTAATAGAAGGTCTTACAGTACATTTTAGGATTAGTTTAGATTATTTCACCTATATTTTTAGGTTCTGAAGACAAAAAAAAAAGTTTACAACTACGATACTCAATCAAACTAAAAAACCAATCCTGAAGATGACACTCAACACTAATGCACTATACATTTGATGTCTGCTTTTACACAATTTTTTATGTTTTATTTTTATTTTTTTTTTTGAAAAAATGAAACAAGACTTTTAATTGATTTAATGAAAAGAGGCTAATGCTCAAAATTCAATAAAACAAAACAATAACTTGTGAAATATGCTTAGAATAATACATAGAACAATACAAGACAATTGAACTGAAAAAATAAATACAATCCCGAATAAGCATGAGACAGAAATTTCTGCAAATAGATTGGAGTGAGAACACCAAGAAGAAGAATCTTTAACTCTGGCCACTTCAAAACGATCAAGCCCGATGCTTGACTTGAAAAAATCATTGGAACTTTGGAAAAGCAGCACTCAAAGAAATGAAATTACATTCCTTCAATAATTGTCAATCAAATAAAGATGATGAGAATGCTAAGGAGGTGTCAACCTAGTTGAAATGTCCGGATGCACTCCCTAATCCTTAGGTTATCATGCTTCTGTTTCTATTTTTGTATATTGAGCTTTTTATCTCAATTCATTATATCAATGAAAAAGACTTGTTTCCTTTTCAAGAAAAATAATTGCCCAATCAAAGAGAACAAAATAAGGGAGACAAACAGTGAGATAGAAGCTTCCATGAGTCTTAATAGAGAAGTATATCCTTTGGATAAGAGGCAACCAAAATCTTGAAGGAAGAATTAACGGAAAACAGTCTTGAAGGCTATCAAACTCCAGCAACATAGAAAATGGCGATTAACCACTTTTTTACCATTTTGTGAAATCAATAGATGTATGGATGCTTTTTGCCATTTCGAAATAAAAAATAAAAAAGTAAAAAATTTAATCCAACCCAACAAAACCAAGGCCCCCACAAATTACCAAAAGCTCGATCTTGCAACCAAAATGCTCGCTATAAAGAACATAAGACTTCCACCTCAAAACAAGAAGCATTCGACCAAACCAATTTTCTTATAAAAAACATTAAACCCCGATTCCAAGTTTGAAGGAACTTGTCAAAACAACATGCTTGGAAATGACTCCTAGCCCTAAAGAGAAGATGGGGATTATGATTAGAGAACCAAAAAAACTTCACTTCACGAACGGAGTCAATTAGGGAGAGACTTTACACAATTGGATTCAACAAGCTTCAACTATGGAGCAAAGATTAGATTCTTAAAGGGGGGTATCCCTTGTCAGTTAAAACAGTTTGCAGAAAATTATGTTGGATCACAAATGTTTATGGGTCATCAGATTACAAAGAAAGGAAGTTCCTTTGGCTAGATTTATCTTCTTTATCAGATCATTGTGAGGAATCGTGGTGCCTTGGAGGAGATTTCAACATCACAAGAACAGCTCAAGAGTGTTTCCCATTAGGAAGAATAACAAGAGGAATGAAATATATCAAGCTAAGGAAAGAGTTCTATCCAATTCAAAAAAGATTAAGACTGATTCAGAGATGGAAGTAGAGAGTTGCAAGGTGAATGAAACCTAGTTTTGTATTTGGTTCGAAGCAATTGGTTCTTTGTGGAGAATACATCTGATAAAATAATTTTCAGATTGTCACTCTCACTTAGAATGGTTTATCAAAGCATTAGACGAGCTACTTTTCGAACCCAACCGTCTTTTTCTTAAGAAAGGACAGGATGAACTAGGGGCTATGAGTTTATCAAAGTTCAAATCATCCTTAGGTTGGATCATTCATTGCGTCGACTGGCCAGTCACAAGAGGTCGTTATTTCATACATATTCATTAAGGAGATTGTTGGAAAGGATGGTTTGCACTTTTTAATATGCTCATCAGCTTTATGAAGAAATGGAGGGCTGATTCAAGTTCTCAGAGAAGATCAGAGCAGAAGAAATTCCTTTCATTAGAAACAAAGGAGTCAGAACATCAATTCACAAAGCTCAATTGTCCAAGTTATGCAGAGATAGTGAAGAAGAATGGAACCTCGTCTTTCCCTGTTTAAGCAAAGATAAAACAGAGCATCATTCAACAGAAGGCTGCAACCTCTGTTTTAGTAACCTGAAAACAGAGCATGAGTAATTACTGGGTTATAAAAAATTCTGAGGTTTTCAAAGAAGATTTTAACAACTTATGGGTTGTTTCCAGGTTGTTTTTGTTTAGTGAATGGAAAGATATTGCAAAAACACTAACGGAAATCTTCCAATCAAAGGTGATCATTAATCCTCTGTTCGTAGAAAATGCATTGATTAAGTCCAACCCTCTGAAGCTAGAAGATCTGATCGATTCATCGAGGAAATGGCAGGAATTTTTTAACTTTCATTTGAAGTTGGAGAAGTGGGATAGAAATCATCACAGTAGGCCACTTGTAATACCAGGTTATGGAAGTTGGATTTCTATCAAAAATCTTCCCGTGGATTATTGGTGTAGAAATACTTTTGAAGCAGTAGGAACATACTTTGGATGACTTGAAGATATAGCACGGGAGACATTAAACTTACTCAATTGTTCAGAGACTAAAATCAAAGTCAAAAGGAATTTGTGCGGGTTCATGCCTTCAACAATTGAGATTATTGATAAAAAACGTGTGAACATTTTTTTAAATTTTGGTAATATTGAAACCAT
This sequence comes from Citrullus mucosospermus, assembly GCA_030954485.1. NCBI lineage: Eukaryota > Viridiplantae > Streptophyta > Magnoliopsida > Cucurbitales > Cucurbitaceae > Citrullus > Citrullus mucosospermus. Next base: position 10,613,613 of record CM062065.1, on the reverse strand, counting down.
TGAAGCTCCCACCAGTACTAAAGGTGACTTATTTCTTAAAGATTTTTCTAATCCATTTGATTTATTAAGGATTCAACAAGTGTGGCAAGGTGAAGGATTGGTGTCTAGCTTTGGCAGACTAGAGGTGGATTTTTTAGAATCAATTTAGTCCATTCCAGTTTTTTCAAGAAATCTGTTTGAGCGTTCGTCAAAGGATCTTCCTCCCGTTCATATGAAGGCCGAAACTGAAACAGGGGCTCTTCACATTCAAAAAAACTCAACTCCACCAAAAAGACTTGAGACTGACATGTGAACACAGAACAACACGATCTAGCTTTCAATTCAATGAGGAAAGAGACATTAGATGCCAATTTGCCTGTTGAAATTCCAAATTTAATGAGGAAAGAGAAGTTTCCCAGCCTTTCACATTATGAAAGCGTAAAAGTTATTAAGATTATTAATCTTAATGATTTCACTTTATCTGATAAAGAAGAAGAAACCTTTGTGATACCGATTAAGATAATTCAAAAGGCCTCTTTATTGAAAGAAAGATATTTAGATACGTTTCATATTCTTCTGGACCCTTGTCTTCTCTACCACTACAAGAGAGGCATTCCTCTCCCAAGATAATGAAAAGTCAGAGGTTCCCTTAGTGATTAGCTTGGAGAATTTCGATGAAATTGCACCAACACGATCAACTAATCCCAAAGCAAAAGTTAAGTCTAAGTCCTCCCTTGCTTCTAATTAGATAGCTAAGAGTTCAAGGCTTAGATCATGTTTACTGAAAACATATCCCAAGCATTTTTCCAGGAAGAATTTCAGAAAGAAATCATCCTTTCTCATATTACTTTGATCATTTGTCAACTCAGATCTCTTGGAAGAAAGATGTGTAAGAGTCCAGGCACCAGAAGCTTTCAAAATACTGTCAATACCTTCTCATCCCTCTCCTCATTTTCAAAACTCAATTGTTACCTGATTCGATTCAAACCTTCATTTTGTGAGAGGGATGCCAATCTCCCCCAGAATTATATCTCGGTCAGACAACCAAGATTCAGATTTGGATTCAACAGCAAGTGTGAACAGTGAAGAATTCCAAGAGTCGAACATAGAAGAATCTAAAGAAGTTCCTGTCCAAATTGTTGAAGCCGATATTAACAAGTTATTTCACAAAGAAGATGAGGATCAAGACAACCTAGATTTTCTCAAGGACAAATTCCCACCATTGAATAGTTATGTCATTCCCCCTCATTTAGCCACAATTGTTGAAGATTGTGGTCACTTATCTTAGGCTGATTATTAGCTAGTCCTCATTAATACTCTATGTAGGAGCTCAAGCTAAATCATGCAGCTGTAAATGAGAGAATAAATTCAGATTATTTCCTTGTATATTGTAATTGTAATTGTCTTTCGTTCCATATAGGTGTAGATTGATAGCTTAATTTCAGCACATTGATTGGTAATCTTCTTGCTGGAACGAAAGAAAAAAAATATATATATATATCTAAATCTTGCTGGAACTTTCGCCGCCACCGACAGAAATCTACATCCATATCAAGAAAAATCACCAAAAATCCCTAGCTGATTCGAGAAACCAGAATGATCGCCGTCGAATATCACCGATCTGCAACCTTGGCTTCTAAGAAAATTGCAAATCTACAAAGAATCATTGCCGATTTGCATCACCATTGCTGCGCTAGAAGTCGTCCTCCACACGAAGTCGTCGCCACTAGCTCGCACGAAGTCACCGCCACCAACTCGCACGAAGTTGCCGCTGCCGGCTTGCACACAGTCGCCACCACCAGCTTGCATGTAGTCACACGAAGTCGGGAATACACTTTTGCTCTTCCTTCTGATTGGCTGCTGATTGGTCGTCGCCATCTGAAGTCCTCACTGCCGCCGCTGTCGCTGCCTCCGTTGCCGCCAATCGTAAACTAATAATTTTTTCTCCTCTTTTGTTCCAATGTCAGGAGCAAACGCTATCAAAGCTTTGCTTACAGAATTATGGTTTGGAAGAAACCAAAGAGTGTTCCAAGACAAATTTACTCCTTGGTCCATCCATCTTAAGATAGCACAGCTTAATGTTTCTTCCTTGTGCTCTCTTTCAAAAGCCTTTGTTGAATACTCCATTTAAGATTTGAGCCTCATTTGGACAGCCTTCATCTTTCCAGCACCTTAGCTCTTAGCCTTGTTATTTAGGAATTTGTGTATTTTGTTCAATTTGTTCTGTTTAAGGGTTTAGTTCTTTTGGTTTTGGACCTTTGTATTTGGGTTTCCCATTTGTTTCCTCATACTCTTATTTGTTGTTTAATCTTGTTGTACTTAGTGTGGAGATGATGAGAGTGCTATGGAGTTGTCAACCTAGTTGAGATGTCCAGGTGCATTCTCTAATCCTTTGGCTACCATGTTCTTCATACCAAAACGTTCAAGTGCTTGACTAAACTTACGAAACCATGCACATGGACTATGTTTCAAATCATACAAAGAATTTCGAAGGCAACATTCTTTATCACTCTCCCCCTGAACAACAAACCCAAGCGGTTGCTCCATATAAACTTCCTTGAAGATCACTATGCAAAAAGCATTCTTTGTGTCAAGCTGATGCAAAGACCAGTTGTGGGTAGCAGCAATGGAAAGAAAAAGTATGATGGAGTTTAATTTGGCAACTGAAGAAAACGTATCTAAATAATCAATCCCATAGATTTGGGCGTATCCTTAGGCAACAAGACGAGCTTTTGATCGAGCCACTATTCCATTAGGGTTAACCTTGATAGCAAACACCCATTTACATCCAATTGCCTTCTTTCCAGTAGGACAAGAGACTAAATCCCAAGTACCATTATCATCTAAAGCAGTCATCTCCTCAATCATTGCACTACTCAAGCCAGAATGAGATAAAGCTTCATGAACATAGGAATAGAGATGGAATCAAGGGATGTAATAAAAGAATATGTGGGCGAGAACAACTAATGATATGAAACAAACAAAGAAATAGGGTAAGTACAAGTGCGTTAACCTTTTCGAAGGGCGATTGAAAGATCATCACTTGGTCCTGGATCAATTGTCGAAGAAGTCATCGATGTAGGACATGTGCTTAAAGGTTGATGTGGAAGTCGCTTGGAAGAAACTTGAGTAATGGTTGGACAAGAAGGAAGAGACACAGAGGAAGACAGAGTAGATGATGATGTGGGAGAGGTAATCTCATAGATAAAAAGATCGTCATCCTCCCCCTGACACGAACTTGACAGTGATGGACTAAAGGGTATATCTTTGAAAAACATAACATCAAGAGAGACAAGATATCTGTTAAGAGTGAGAAAATAACAACGATACCCTTTTTTGAACACGTGAATTGTTATAATACATGTTTTACATGTTTATGTATAATTGTCCTTTATTGTAATAATACATACCTAGTCTAGGATTTCTTTGTTCCCTATATATAAGTTTGTTTTGAATAATAGAAGGAAGAATATATTTGGAAATTACTAAGTACGTGGTATCAAAGCATCTAGGGTTTAGAATATTCGTTTAATGGCTACACGCTTACAAAATTAGGGTTTGAGTTTAGGACACAAATTTCGAGTGACTATTTGTCTACACCGCCCACCTTAGGAGGAGCGTTCGCCGGAAAATGCCGTTGATTATCCAAAAACTTTGCTGTTTTTTCTTCCTCAGTCTCAGTCATTGGAGGTTTAAATTAAATTTGGCGTGGTTCAAGGGGTAGCTGCTGTTTAGGGTGCCTACAAGTTCGAAGCCGTTTTGTTTGATCTCAACAAGTTTATTAGGACCATTCCATTACTCATTCTGCTAATTTTTGGCTTTTGTTCTTTAGTTCGCTGGTCAATTGTATTTTCTTCTCTCCAATTTTTTAGTTCTTTCAATTGTGTAATTTTCTTTTTTCAGATTCTATTTTGTTTGTTTGTTCTCCTTTTGTTTCCTTTGTACTTTGAGCTATTGAGCTATTGGCTCTTTTCATTTTATCAATAAAAAAGTAATGTTTCCTTTTCAAAAAAAATTAAGAAAATTCACACCATCACATCTATATCTGTGTTTATTGGGTTAAGTGTCTTCAAGATTTTTTTTTTTTTTTTTTATAAAGAAAGTTAACAAACAAATAGGCATAATATCTTGCTAAACTGACAAAAAATAACATTAGATATAACAACTTCGAAATTCAATAAATGAGATTGATTGATAATTGAATGTTCAAGGATATCCACTCGTCCATCATGCTTCCTTCCAGTTCTACCCATCCGCTGAATCATTCTTATTGGTGAAATGTTCGCATCAAAACAGATGACAAGATCAACTTCCATTATATCAAGCCCTTCTTCTCCAATGCATGTGGCAACAATGACATTGTAACCGCCAGCACGAAATTTCTGTGAAAAAGTATATAATTCAGTACAAGTAACTAATAGAGTAACTAATAAGGATAGTACACGCAAACCCTGATTGCCTACCTCCAAAACAGCCTGTTGAACCTTTTGTGATTGACCTTTGAGAGATTTTCCTGCAATACTCCAGACTTAGTAGCTTGTCCAACTAAAAAAATATGTCCCAACAAATAGAAGTCTAAGCTCTAATCAATTGCAAACAGAACATTACTGGAGCAATTTAGATATATTTAAGCCCAATTCAAATTGACAAACTTTTCCTATTGGCTTTTCAACAAGAAGACTATCCAGATCAAATTAAACAGTCCAAAGAACATGCTCTACATTATAATTGTTGAAAATAAAAAGAGAATATTTGGGAGATTTTGTAGATTTTCTATTTTCCTTTTATATTCCTCAATATCTTTTCCTTTTATAGATATTTGGTCTCTATTCATTTTTCCCCTTGTAACATTTGAATGTATCAAATTAATATAGAAAGAAAAGTTGTATCGTGGTTTTTTCTCCCTGAATTAGGGTTTTCCACGTAAACTTTGTGTCTTTTCCCCTTCCTTCTTTTTCAATATGGTATCAGAGCATGGCGACGAAACCCTAGCCGTCATTGACAACAACCAAACCCTACATGAGTCTAAAACCCTAGATCTGCCATTGCCAACGAAACCTCCCGCCGCTGCCGCCGTCGACCTGTATCTCCTGACCCTAAACCTTAGCGCAGCCACCGCCGCCATCCAAAACGCCCTAGATCGGCAGTCCTTGGCGAGTTCAACGGCCTCTGGACAGTCCACCCATGTTCCCAACATCGGATCTCTCTTCTCCGACCAAAACACCATCGACCGGTGGTTTCTGACGAGTTTGGCGACTGCTGGACCTCCAACCCGAGCACCAGTCGCCGGTTCTTCCTTCCCCGACGCAGATCTGCATTTTTTGACGAGTTCGACGGCTGCTTGAACTTCAACCCGAGCTCCGATTGTCGGATCCTCCTTCCCCGACGCAGATCTACGACCTCAAGCGAGTGGAGTTGATGCTGGAACCACAAATTGGCACGTCTTCCCTAGATTTTCTGACCATAGATCGGCTACATATGCTCCAAACACTTATTTTCAGCTCGAGAATAGTGAACCGTCGACAAGCTTATCTTTGGTCATGATTTAACAACAATTAACGAACCTTCAGGCCTTCCAACAACAAATCCCTACTTTTGAGGCAACGCTTGGCGCCTCTACCACCATCAATCAAAGTGCAGGAGGCTCGGGTGTCTAGTCAGAACTACCGCTGTATTCTGAGAATTCGATAACTTTTTCCCAACCTTAACTCCTGGACTGTAATTGTCTGGATCTATGGGAAACTCCACAAGGCTAATTGTTCGTGAAAAGTTAAATGGCCAGAATTATTTCTCCTAGTCTCAATCTGTTAAAATGGTTCTTGAAGGACGCCATAAATTTGGGTATCTAACTGGTGAGGTACCGAAACCTAGACCTGGAGACCCTCAAGAGCGCATCTGGAACGGAGAAAACTCATTACTCCGATCTCTGTTAATTCACAGCATATAACCTCAAATTGGAAAGCCTCTGTTGTATGCAGCTACTACTCGGGATATTTAGGATGTTGTTCAAAAACTTTACTCCAAGAGACAGAATGCTGAGCCGAATACTGACCCTGATGGAAGTATGTTCAGGGGTCCGTCTGGAGGAAGATAGATCGAGTGCCATGAATATCATGGCTACCTCCGTAATTGATTCTGCCGCCTTCAATGCTAAATCATCTGTTACTACTGGAGACAAGCAGAACGGGAAACCGCCTCCAGTATGTGAACACTGTAAGAAACCATGGCACACGAAGGATTAGTGTTGGAAGTTACATGGTCAGCCCCCGAATGGCAGACGACGACCTCCAAACAACAAACCCAACCAGGCTCTGGTGAGTGAGACTACTAGTGGCTTTTAGCCACAACATCAGGAGAACTACCCAGCTGACACTGGTACTTCCTCTCTTGGGGCAATTGCGCAATCAGGTATTTCCCAATCCTTGAGTCTCCTCAGTATTACTAGTAAGAAACTTTGGATCCTTGATTCAGGAGCTACAGACCATCTAACTGGAACTTCTAACAATTTCCTCTCTTATCATCCGTGTGCTGGTAATGAAAAAATCCGGATTGCTAATAGAACACTTGTCCCTGTTGCCAGCAAGGGTCACATTTCTCCATTCGATGGTTTGATATTACAGAATGTGTTGCATGTTCCTAAAATCTCCTATAAATTATTGTCTGTGAGTAAGATAACCAGAGATCTAAACTGTCATGTGGCTTTCTCACCGGATGATGTTATTTTTCATCTCTATAGATATCACTTTTTCGGAAGATAAACCTTTCTTTCCCGTTAGTCCTCTTCAGGGGGAGAGTAGTAATGAAGAGACTAACTATCCTAATCCTCTTCCTGAACCCATCCTGACAACCCACGACATTGTCCTACCCACCAGACAGGTCCCATGGATAACGTACTACAGGAAGAATCTTAGAAAGGATATAGTAGCCCCTACTGACATGCCAGCTCCGGTCCAATCTTCTGAACCAACACAGGCTCAAGGTACTACTGACCCTGATAATAATATTGCTTGCGCTGAAAATGTTTGTGTTGAAAATGATATTGTTGATTTGACAAAACTGCCGGTAGAGAATAATAGAGATGATACGACAGAAAATAACCAGGTTGCTGAGAGCGATGTAGTGTCAACAACAGTTCAAGAGAATGAAAATGAGATCATGCCTCAGAATTCCACAATTGAAGAAGAACTTGACAAACCAAGAGAGTATGATGCCACTCTTGACATGCCCATTGCTCTGAGAAAGGGCACAAGGTCCTGCACCTGGTATCCCATGTATAGCTTCCTTTCTTATAACAATCTATCTTCTAAGTTCAGAGCGTTTACTGCCAGCCTTGACACTGTAACTATATCAAAGAACATATATGTGGCTATGGGAATTCCTGAGTGGAAGGCTACCGTTATGGAAGAAATGAGAGCTCTTGAGAAAAATAATACATAGCACCAAGTTGCTCTTCCGAAAGGGCATAAACTAGTTGGATGTAAGTGGATGTTCATAGTGAAGTATAAATCTGACAGAACTCTTGACAGGTATAAAGCCAAGCTTGTAGCAAAAGGGTTCACTCAGACTTTTGGGGTAGACTATTCTGAGACTTTCTCTCCTGTTGCAAAGTTAAACACGATCAGGGTTCTTCTATCGGTTGCTGTCAACAAGGATTGGCCTCTTTATCAACTAGATGTGAAAAACACTTTTTAAAGGGTGATTTAGAAGAAGAGGTGTATATGAGCCCTCCTCCTGGCTTTGAAGCCCAATTTGACCAGAATGTGTGCAAGCTTATAAAGGCCCTATATGGGTTACAACAGTCACCGAGAGCGTGGTTTGAAAGATTTACCACCTTAGTTAAGTCCCAAGGCTTCACTCAAAGACACTCCGACCATACCTTGTTTACAAAAAGGTCTGTCTCAAGTAAGGTTGCCGTTCTGATTGTGTACGTTGATGACATTGTCTTATCAGGAGATGATACTGCTGAAAACAACAAGCTGAAACAAAAAATGATGTAGACGAATTTGAAATCAAAGACCTAGGAAACCTGAAGTATTTTCTTGGGATGGAGGTGGCGAGGTCAAAAGAAGGAATCTCCCTTTCTCAACGAAAGTACACTATTGATTTACTAAAAGAAACAGGTATAACCAGATACAGGTCTGCTGACACTCCTATTGAGTCTAATGCCAAATTGGGAGAGTCAGTTGACAAAGTTCCTGTTAACAAAAAAAGATATCAACGTCTAGTTGGAAGACTAATTTACCTAGCGCACACCAGACCAAACATTTCCTATGCTGTCAGCGTTGTGAGCCAGTTCATGCAGGCTCCCTACAAGGAACACATGGAAGTTATAAACAGAATTCTGAGATATTTGAAAAGCACACCAGGAAAAGGGTTGATGTTTAGAAAATCCGACAGAAAATGCATTGAAGCCTATACAGACTCTGACTGGGCAGGATAAGCGATTGATAGAAAATCTACCTTTGACTACTGTACCTTTGTTTGGGGTAACCTTGTAACTTGAGGAAGTAAAAAACAAAGTGTGGTTGCTAGAAGCAGTGCTGAAGCGAAATACAGAGCTATGAGTCATGGCATCTGTGAAGAAATCTGGTTGAAGAAAGTTCTATCCAAAGTAGTGAACTACCAATGAAACTTTATTGTGATAATAAAGCTGCTATTAGCATTGCAAACAATCCAAATCAGCATGATAGAACAAAACATGTGGATATTGATAGACACTTCATAAAGGAAAAACTAGAAAACGGAAGCATTTGCATTCCTTATATCCCTTCTAGCCAACAAGTTGTTGATGTTCTTACCAAGGGGTTACTTAAGCAGAGCTTTGACGCATGTGTTAGCAAGATGGGTCTCATTGATATTTATGTCTCATCTTGTGGGGGAGTGTTGAAAATAAAAAGAGAATATTTGGGAGATTTTGTATTTTCCTTTTATATTCCCCAATATTTTTTCCTTTTATAGATATTTGGTCTCTATTTATTTTCCCCCCTGTAACATTCGTATGTATCAAATTAATATAGAGAGAAGTTGCATTGTGGTTTTTTCTCCCTGAATTAGGGTTTTCCACGTAAACCTTGTGTCTTTTCCGCTTCCCTCTTTTTCAATAATAATCATTGGTAAAATCTGCTATAAAGGCTTGGCACAGTGAGTTTGTAGAGAGATAGAAATTGAAAGAAGAAGAGTTGCTTGAAGAAATTGGGAAATTTGATAACAAGGCCGAAAACTCGATCACTTCAACACTGGAAATGGACAGAAGATACTATTTAAGGATTGAGTTATTAAATCTTTACCGGGAGGAAGAGCGTAGTTTAATCCAAAAAAGTAAATTAAATTGAATTAGACTGGGAGATGAGAATACCAGATTTTTTCATCGCTTTCTAGCTACAAAGAAAAGAAGAAACCTAATTTCAGAATTGATAAATGATCAAGGAGAGGCAACCATCTCATTCAGGGAAATTGAAAGCCTAATTTTGGGATTTTATGATACCTTGTATACAAAATCCCTTGGATTACACTATACTCCTCTAAATTTGATTGTCCGGGTGTCACTGCTTTTAAGAGAACTCGATGCTCATTTCTCACTTTGCAATAGAGAAAATTTAAGTTGCTTTAAAGTCTCTTGGTAAGAGTAAAGCTCTAGAGCCCGACGGATTCACAATTGAATTTTTCCTAAATTATTGGGATATGGTGAAGGAGAACTTTCGGATCTTATTTGAGCAATTTTATGAAAAAGGAAGACTTAATGCTTGCATTCAAGAGAACTTCATTTGCCTAATCCAGAAAAAAGAAGATGCGGTCCAAGTTAAGGATTTCAGGCCAAAGGCCAATAAGTCTCAGTACTTCGGTTTATAAGATAATTGCAAAAATATTGGTTGAAAGATTAAAGAAGGTAATGCCCAGTATCATTCCTCCAACTCAGAGTGCTTTTATAGAGGGAAGACAAATTCTTGGTCCAATTCTAATAGCCAATGAAGTAGTCGACGAATATCATGCCAAGAAGAAAAAAGGTTGGATCCTTAAATTGGATCTAGAAAAAGCTTTTGATCGAGTGGATTGGAAATTTCTTAAAAAAGTCATGCACTACAAAAACTTTGATGATCATTGGATTTCATGGATTATGGGGTGCATCACGAAAACAAAATTTTCAATATTCATTAATGGAAGGCCAAGAGGAAGGATCTTTGCTACAAGGGGTATTAGGCAAGGAAACCCGCTCTCACCTTTCCTTTTTTTATTAATTAATGAGGTGTTGGAAGAGGAAGGATCTTTGCTTCAAGGGGTATTAGGCAAGGAGACCCGCTCTCACCTTTCCTTTTTTTTATTAATTAGTGAGGTGTTGGGAGCTTTACTAGATAAACTTCATAGTAATGGGCTGTTTGAAGGTTTTATGGTGGGAAAAGAGAAGATTCGTGTCCCCATTCTCCAATATGCTGATGATACCCTCCTCTTTTGTAAGTTTGATGATGGTATGCTTGACAAACTTCGACAAACCGTAGAGTTATTTGAGTGGTGTTCGGGTCAGAAGATAAACGGGGAAAAATCAGCATTGTATGGAGTCAACATTGATGAGAAGAAGCTGATAACTACTGCCTCAAGATTGAATTGCAAAGCTGGATGATGTAGGAAATATTGTGTTAAACACCTTTTATAGCTTATTTAATTCCCGTTTTAGTTTAGTTTTTAAGGCCTTGGGCCCATATCTAGCTTGATGTATATAAATAAGCCTTCAGCCTATTGTTGGCATTCATTAATAAAGAACTCTTGGAGCTTCTCCACCACTGGAACTTTACCTCTCACTTATCTCAGCCTAACACTAGGTGAAAGTCTGCCAAAACCATCATCTAAATCTTCCTTTTCGCAGCAATCCTCTAACTCAAGATTTTTGCTTGAATCCCTGACTGGTAAACCTCTAACAAATTTTACTTTAGAGCCCGGGCGTGTAAAGTCTGAATGGGAGGAAGAGACACGATCCGAAGTAGGGACTTCTTCTTTTTCTGATATCAACACATGGATTTGAATTTTAACAGTAAGATTTCCTTTGAGTGCTCTCTCCTCTCTCCTCCCCTCCCCTCCCCCCTCCCTCTTCATCTCCGCCTTCCTCCGACTAGTCTCCTTGCTGGTTAATCTTCATCACCATACGATTTCCTTTCGAGCTTTGCTTCCTGGTATCACCAAGTTTCTGTACGCAAAGTCCTCAAAGTTATTAAACGCAATGGAAGTCAAAAGTTGTTCATTGAAAGACTCTCATTTCTGTATTTGGCAAGAGTTAGAAGAATTCTACATTGAAGACTTGGAAGCTAGAAGAAAGATAGCACTCTCAATATCGCAGGTTGTCTTGTTCATCGAAAGTATATCAAAATTGACCAAAAATCCAATAATGAGCTTCTATGAGAAAAAGAGAAGAGACGACGATGGAATAACAAAGCTGTCCAAGATTAACACCCCTCATGGCTGGCAGATTCGATGTGTAGTGTGGCCATCATCCGGAGGGAGAAACTTCATCCATGTCCCAATAGGAGAATCAACAAAGGGTTGGCCAACCTTTGCCGAATGATTAGAGATTTTCTGCTAGTAAAAAATGCTCCGACTTCTTCTACTAGCCAAAAGGAAGGTACTAGAGAGGACTTTCTTTTGAAGACCAATTATGCAGAAGTAGTTAAGCAAAACAGAGAAAGGAAGTACTCTAATTCATCCCACACAAAACAGAGCATTGCAGCAGAGGCAAATTACACTCGGAAAACCACCCCTATTCAAGCAGTAATAAAACAGAGTATGAAGAAATTTTGGGTTAAAAAGAATGAAGAAGTTCTCAGAGAAGATTTTAACAACCTCTGGATAATCACAAGGTTATTTGAATTCAATGATTGGAGTGAGATTGCAAAAACACTGAAGATTCACTTAAACTCAAACTTACCATCAATCCTCTGTTTGCAAAGAAAGCTCTAATGAAGTTTGATAAGAAGAAGATGGAAGACGTCGTGGTTCAGCCAAACAAATGGTTTGAAGTTGGAAATTTTCATGTCAAACTTGAAAAATGGAATAGACTCTCACATAACCGACCAAGCTTAATGAAAGGATATGGAGGTTGGTTATCAATAAAGAATCTCCCATTGGATTACTGGTGCAAAACAACTTTCAATGCTACAGGGGCATACTTTTGGAGGACTAGAATCAATTTCAAATGAGACCCTAAACTTAATCAATGTGGAGGAAGCTAAAATCAAGGTTAAAAGAAACTTAAGTGGGTTCATGCCAGCTGCCATAGAAATCAAGGATGAAAACAGAGGGAATATTTTTCTGAACTTTGGTGACATAGAATTGTTGGACCCCCCGAAAGTTGCAAAGGAAGAATTACTTCTTAAAGACTTCTCCAATCCAATTGACTTAATTCCCTTAAACCAAGTAATGAAAGATGAAGGAATTGATGGCTGCCTTGACAAACCGGAGTGGGAATTTCTTATTAATAATCGAAACATGAACAACGTTGCAAGGAACCCAAATGAGGCTAGCCAAAAGTTCTTTCATACACAGAAACCACCAGATTTTAACCGGAGAAGTTTGCCAGCGGGAAAAAAGCAGTCTCCGCCAATAAACACCATCAGCAGCCCAGACAACCAGACCAATGTGAACGCGAAGGTTAAAACACCTCAGGGAGAGAAAGAAATCATTATTGATCCATGCGAAAAAAGCCGAACAATCTCTCCCCTTTTTCGCGCGCCACACGAAATTCAAAATGCAAAGGAGAGTTATTGCCCAGTTATTTCCAAAAGCATGGAGAAAATCAAAAGGTTGGAAGATAAAACATCCCACGATATGCAGTAGCCGACTCATCCTTTATCCAATGACACACCTACCCAAGCTTTAAAAGCTACAAATTTTGTTGAAATTAACTATTCGGATTTAATAAGCCACAAAGTCGAAAAGTCACTTCCATGGGACGGCAGTGGACACCAATCCTCCCTCATCAAGCATATCTTTTTCAAACTCAGCACCAAAACAAGAAGGAAGGAAGATCTTTTCTTCAGCACCCAAGAGACGGGCCCATCTGATAAAGCCATATCCTAAATTTTTTGCCAGAAAAAAAACTTCTTTCCTCAACTCATGGTCAATAATAGCTAATCCGAACCTCCTTGAAGCTTATTGCACCAAGTTCCAACTCCCAGGCTTATTTCCAAGCAAGTCAAATTCCCCAACCCCTATTGGTAACTCCTTTAACCGCTTTGAATTCAGATTTCCAGGCTCTAACATTTACTTTGTGTGAGGCCGACCAAGCATCAATCAAGCTACCAAGAGCTCCAGCCATATAGATTCAGATGATGAATCGGTAATTAGTGCAAGTACTGAGGAATTTGAAGAACTCGAAGAAGTTGAAAATCAGGGGATGATTTAGGCACCAGAAGAATATGGAGAAGATTTAGGCCAACTGTTTCAAGAAAATATCATTCAAGTCACTAGAATTTCAAAGACAGCCTCTCTCTCACCAATTGACAAAGAAGTCATCCATCAAAACCTGATGACATTTTTGAAGGAAGGTAATATAGTTCTTGGTTAAAGTGGAATGGAAGATTGAAAACAGCCGCTAAATATCTCTCTACCCGCAAATACAGAATCATGAAGATTGTATCATGGAATATAAGAGGACTCCAAGATAAATCAAAGAGAATGGCAATCAAAAGACTCTTGAAAACGTTAAACTCGGATATTGTTTTATTGCAAGAATCAAAGAAAGACAGTTTTGACCGAACCTTCATCAAAAGTATCTGGAGCTCTAAAGATGTTGGTTGCTCTTGTGTAGAAGCAAATGGAAGATCTGGAGGGATTTTATCCTTGTGGGATGAAGGCAAAATTTCAGTGATAGAAACAATTAAAGGGGAATTTTCCTTGACTTTGAAATGCTTAACAATTTGCAAGAAAGTTTGTTGGATAACTAATGTATACGGACCGACAGATTATAGAGCCAAAAGTCAATGGTGGGAGGAATTATCCTCCCTTTCAAAACATTGTGTAGAGCCATGGTGCATAGGAGGAGACTTCAACATCACAAGAAGAATCCAGGAGCGGTATCATTTAGGGAGAGTAACAAGGGGCATAAGAAAATTCAACAATTTTATTAACAGAGTGAATTGGCTGGAAATACCCTTGTCCAATGGCCGATTTACTTGGTCAAGGGAAGGTATGGTGACCTCAAAATCCCTAATTGATAGATTCTTTGTCTCTAATAATTGGGATGAAATGTTTGAAAACTCAAGGGTAGCAAGGAAAGCACGGATTGCGTCTGATCACTTCCCACTTTTGTTTGAAGCTAGAACTTTTGAATGGGGACCAGCCCCTTTTAGGTTTTGTAGCAGCTGGATGGAAATCAAAGACTGCTGCAGACTTATTGAAAGATCACTGGAATTTGACGGTCAGCAAGGTTGGGCCAGTTTCGTCATTTATGCCAAGCTCAGGAATCTGAAAATTAAGTTAAAGCAATGGCTCTCAAACTATGAAAGGAATAAGAAAAGCAGAGAAGATTACTTATTGAATGAAATTGAAAACAGAGATAAGGAAATTGAGGTTGATTAAGAGAATGAAGAAAGACATGAAGCCTCATTATTGGAGGAAAATATAAGAACTTCCCTAAAAGCAGAACTAATGTCACTTTACCGAATAGATGAAAGAAACTTGATCCAGAAAAGCAAACTGAATTGGTTAAAATTGGGCAATGAAAACACAGCTTTCTTCCACAAATTCCTCGCAGCAAAAAAAAGGAAAAACTTGATTTCAGAGCTGATCAATGATCAAGGAGTGCCGAACAAATCTTTCACAGAAATAGAATCTCAAATCCTAGCTTTTTATTCATCTCTTTACACAGTTTCAGCCAGGATCAGATCTGTCATTCTAAACTTAGAATGGACAGTAGTTTCAAGGGAGCAAAACAAGGGGCTGATAGCTAACTTTTCCTCAAGCGAAATCAGAAAGGCAGTGAGGGATCTGGGATGAAACAAAGCCCCAGGACCGGATGGTTTTACCACGGAATTCTTCATCAAATTTTGGGATTTGTGGAAGGATAATTTTATGAAATTTTTCAAGGAATTCTACCACAATGGAAGGCTTAATTCTTGTGTCAAAGAAAACTTCATTTGTCTAATACAAAAAAAAAAAAAAAAAGAAGATGCAGTTTTGGGGAAAGATTTCAGACCCATCAGCTTAACAACCTCGATTTACAAAATAGTGGCCAAAGTACCAGCGGAAAGGATCAAGAAAGTTATGCCTAGCATAATTGCCCCCACGCAACGTGCTTTTATCAAAGGTAGGCAAATCTTGGCCCCTATGTTATGAATTGTTGGTGGAATTGTTGGTGGACATGATGCATTTATTCTTTCAGTGCCCCTATGTTATGAATTGTTGGTGGAAGTTATTCTCAATTTTTTAGGTGGATTGGGTTTTAAGCAATGATTTCTTCGAAAACATTCAACAAGTTTTGATTGGACCATCTCTTAAAAAGGGTCCATGGCTGATTTGGGCAAATACAGTAAAGGCGTTATTAGTAGAGATTTGGTTTGAGAGAAACCAAAGGGTATTGCATCAAAAAAATTGAGTTGGACAAATCAATTGGAGGTGGTACTCTTGAATGCCTCTTCTTGGTGCACCTTATCAAAAACCTTTGAAGATTTCCCCATTCAAGTTTTCTGTCAAAACTGGAAGACGTTTATTTTTCCAGCACCGTATCATTACAGGAAATATTGTATTTACAGCATTTTATTACATCTAGAGTTTAATCGGTCTCCTCCCCAGGTGCATTCCCTGATCCGAAGTAAGGCAGCTTCTCATTATTACCTCTTGTACTATAAGATTTTATCTCATTTCATTATATCAATGAAAGAGATCATTTCCTTTCAAAAAAAAAAAAAAAAGTCCCATAATTTAAAAGGTTACCATAAGCCTCTAAACTTTCAATGTTTTGTCTATAAGTTCCATAAACCATAAAAACACAATTTTGAAAGAATACTGATTTTCTCATTAGTCTTAAAAGACAGCCTTCAGCCTTATTTGTAAGCTGGAAGACAGAAGTTACAACCTAAATTAACCTTTTAACGGCAGGGTAAAAGTATTAAAGAGAAACTAACTTAAAGAAAATACCATAACCTTTACCGTGAGGTAAAAGATGAAAAGACAATCTGCTTAAAAATACAACATAAAAGAAAAGAAAGATTAATCCAAGAAAGGTCAAGAACTACAAGATTAGGACCAAGAAAGACAAAATTATCCCAAAAGATACTACATCAATAACTTAAATAATCACCAAAATTGAAGAAAAATGAAATTGCAAACCTGAGCTTTGACCAATAAACTCAGTAGCTCTGACAATGTCTTCAATCTTGGATAGTGCACCCATAATATCCCTAAGTATTATTTGCACATTGAGGCAACTTTAAGGATAAATAATTGATTGGAATGTGTGCATTTCTAAATCATCGAATCCTACAAAACTGAACTTGGAGAAAATATATCACCTTACACTTCCCCTGAAATTTGAGAATATAATCACCCTTGAATCTTGTGGATCCTTAGTTTCTGCAACAAAGTAACTTTGTCAACTAACATGTCAAAGCTTTCATCTACATCTCAGCCATTGGCATCAAACTCATCAAGAAAATTGGTTTCATACCAAAAGTGACCTGCTATTCAGTAGTCTACAGATTTACAGAAAATTCAAAACCTAACATATGTGACACAGGTTATTATGAACCCATGAATACTATAAATCCAGACTAGAGGCATTGGGATTAGTTTTGAGTTAGCTAATACAATCGTCTTCCTATGCACAAATGGATAGAAAATTCACAGCTTATAACTCTAAAATCAAAAGCACGTTTCTACCAATTCAAGTTTCTCAACCCAACTTTTACGATATTGAGTTAATTCCAGACACATAGATTCTAAAGCAAGGACCACCAGCTAACTCTATTATTTGTTAAACTAGAGACTTAAAGGATATCTAACATGCAAGGTATGTGACTCAGGATACTTTGAACCACGACCAGTTAATTGAATCTATAGGTCTTTACTACAATGTGCCTATGGGGTTAGTTTTGAGTCAGCTACTACAACCATTCATTTGTCCCCCTGCATAAGAATCAAAATTTCACTGCCTGAGATTTCTAAATCCAATCCAAAATCCAAAATCCAAAAGAAAGCCTCTTACCAACTCAAGTCCCTCAAACCAAACTTACACAACATTGAAGAAGTGCACATGCATTACAAAAACTGAATAAGAATAGATACCAAAACAAGAATTTATAGTTCCAGAAATTTTTCTTGGTAATTCTGTGGGTTTTTAGAGTCAATGGCCATCGCTATATCCCAAGAGGAGCAAACAATCAAGAAAGTGCAGGAGACATAAAGAGACAAAAAGAGAGAGAAGAGAAAATATGAAAACAAGATGGGAACCCTAAATAAGGACAAATGATTATTTGATGAAAAAAAAAAAACAAGTGTACATCAACAGATTATACATTTTGCTCCGACCAGTAATATTCAAACAATACCATAATATCATGCTCTCAAGATTATGGGATATTCAAATACTTGAAATATGAAACAGAAATAAATAAACTTCAGAAATGAAACTAGAACTATCTCAGGCATCAATACTGTAACAAAAAACGGTGGTATATTGATAATGATGACATGCCATGACTACTATTGGCACCTACTAAAATGTTCAACCAATACTTCCATCATTTTGGACAATTTGGGACTTGGTGCACCATGGGTCAAGCTCTTCTCCATTATGAGTCTCACTTTGCAGATATGATGATTTTTGCTCATAAATCTTGCAAAAGACCTGCAATAAGTAGGGCTCCATTGAATGTGATAGCTAAAAACTTCTAGAAAAGAAAACTACTTGTAATATAATGTTTCCAATAACTACAGCACATATAATGTCAATAACCCTCCAAGAATCTCTTCAGCTAAATAGATAAATAGCCAATAGCATTATTCTGCTGTCATGCAAGCACGTTTTCAACTCAATAATCCAAATGAAATTTTCCTTTCTGAGGAAGTACCATAGTTTTAGCCTTTAGGTAGGTGGAGTAGCCCCTTCTTGTTACAACCGTGCATATGTTTACTGGTTGCAATATTAGTTAGTTTGTAGTTCTGCTAGCCAAGTACTTTGGTTACTTGTTAGTTTTTGCTAACCAAATGGCTGTTAGGCGGTTAGGCTTTCAATTATTAGTATAACTCTGTATTTTGGGCATTATGAACTAAAGAATTTCTTCGTTTGTTTTACACCAAAAGTGGCATCAGAGCATCAATTTTCTAGTACCAGAAATGGTCAGTAAAGGTGATGTCCAACCCAGCAGGGGGATGACACAAACACCCAAAACACTACAAAAGGCTTTTCTCCTAAATCCACAACCGTATGCTTGCTGTCAGCTGAACATTTCTTGGGTGATTTACAGAGTAGTGTAGGCAAAATGCAAAGGATTCTAGGAGTAATGTCTCGACAATTAGAACAATTAACGACACACTGTATTATAACACTAAGGAATCCTCGAATCTCTACACACTAAATGTTCTTAAGTCTCAAGTCAATGAGTTAGGTCTTAGCAAATAAGTTTGTTGTTTCTAAAGACAATTATGATAGTACAATAATGTTATGGAATAAACGTTTAGGACTTACCAATTTTCTATATTTAAAACGGATTTTTCCAAATATTTTTAATAAAAGTTCTTAAGTTTTTCGATGTGAGTCTTGTGAAATGGCAAAGTTGGCTCAATCTTCATATCTGGTAATTGCGTATAAACCCTCTCATCCTTTTTCTATGATGCATAGTGATGTGTGGAGGCTAGTAGAGTTCAAAATATAACAAGAGCTAAATGGTTTGTTTCCTTTAATGATGATCACACTAGACTTACTTTGGTGTTTTTCATGAAAGAAAAATCTAAGGTTACTATTATGTTTCAAAATATGTATACCATGATCCTCAATCTCTCTAACCTAAAATTCAAATCCTTCACAATGATAATGCTAAGGATTATTTTAACACTTCCTTAGGAAATTTTCTAAAAGAAAAAGGTATTGTCCACTTAAGTACATGCCCTAACAGTCCCCAACAAAATGGGTTGTGGAGAGGAAAAATAGCCACCTCTTAGAAGTTTCTAGAGCTCTAATGCTTTCTACTAACACCCCACATCAAATTTGGGGACAAGTTGTTCTGACAGCCACATACCTTAATAATAGAATGCCTTCCAGAACATTAGGCTTCAAACCTCCGTTACAAAAACTTAAGGAACTATTTCCGCATACCAGATTATTCTCTCAAGTACCTCTACAAATATTTAGTTGTACAGTCTTTGTGCAAGATCACTGACCCAATAGGAGTAAACTAAATTCATAGACAATTCAAATTCAATAAAACTCCTTCTCTTTGACAACAAAGCTTCTCCTTGGCTAGATCAATTCGAGAATGCAAGACTCAATGCCTCCTCTTGGTGCACACTCTCCAGATCTTTTGAAGACGCTCATTTTAAGTTCTAAATCTAAATTCGAGAGCTTTTATATTTCCAGCCGATTAGACCCTCTTATACCATGTTTTGGTCGCCTTTGTATTGTCTTGTTTTGATCCGTATTTGTTCAATGTAACTACCTAGCCCTCTGGGCTTAGTTTCTTTCAGTTTTGGTCTTTTGTGTTCGGGACTTTCTTCTTTGAACCTTTGAGTACCTTTTGGTTAATTTGTTGCTATTAGTTTGGAGATTATGAGAGCGCTACGAAGGTTTCAACCTAGTTGAGATGTCTTGATGCACTCCATGATCCTTAGGTTACTTTATTTTGTATCCTTTGGTAAATTGAGATATTGTCTCAATTCATTATATCAATGAAAGAGATTTGTTCCATTTTCAAGGAAAAAAGAAAAAAAAAAAAACACCTCTTCGTTTCTCCAAGATTCTCTTAGTGTCTTCATTAGTTTGGTATCAAACCATCCTCGAGATAGGGCCTTATGGTGACCAAGAACACCAAGAATCCCAACCCACCCACTGTAGATGTGGAAGCATCCTCATCCTCTCCTCAATCTCTCAACCGGCGTCTAACTTATGTGGAAACATCACTCAAAGAGCAGAACGCTCAACTGTTGGATGTACAATCTAAGATGGTTGATCTCATGGCTTTGATGGCTAGAATTCAACAAGCTATAGAATTCCTCACCCAAGAGAAAGGTAAGGCGACTTCTGCCTCTATCCAAGCACAGAATGCCAAACCACAACCCTTTGTGCATTCAAGAACAAAGTAATCTACTTTATGGTGAACAAGAACATGTGACTCTACCTCCGTTAGCACAAGAAAGAGGTAATCCAAGACCTCTAAGATTTCAAGAAAACCAAGGAATCGGAGAGAGAGGCAGAATTTCTCCTAGACTTCAACCTGGCTACGGTCAAAGAGGTCAATTTGGGTGGAATTGTCAAAATCCTGCACAAGACCACCAATTCTTGAATCCAAAACTCCTTCCACACAGTGTAGATAAACATTAAAAAGTGTGCATTTTTGTGTCACAACATCTCTTTTTTAGGATTCATTATCTTGTTTTTTTTTTTTTTTTTTTGAAATGGAAACAAGCCTCTTCATTAAGAAAATAAAATGGGACTAATGCTCAAAAGTACAAAGAGAGATACACAAATAAAGAGAACTATAGGATCAGGGGGTGCATCCAGGCATCTCAACTAGGTTGACACCCCTTTAGCACCCTCATCATATCCCGATACAGGATAAACAAACTTACATTACCAAGGTCATACAAAATAATGATGAAATCTAGCAATACAAGTACAGAAACCTAATGAACAAAACAAACATAAAAACAAATTACACTGAAGGTGCTCTCTTAGCTTGAATAATAAACGCATGACAATTTAAGCACAAGTCTTGAATGAAATAATCTTCAGGTTTTGGACAAAGAACACCATCAAGAAGCGCTCATGCGAGCAACTTCAAAACGCTCCATCCACGAAAAGAAATTGTTATAAAGACTCTTTAGTTTCTTTCAAACCATATTTCAGCAAGCAATGCCTTGACTGCATTAACCCAAATCAATTGAGGACCCTTGTTTAAAGCAGGACCAACCAGAATGCTTGTAATATTGCTTTTAAACTCTTCTTCAAACACCCAGGCCAAATTAAATAAGGAAAACAGTTTCCACCAGCAGCTTTTAATGTAGGTACAATAAAAAAACGGGTGCTGCAAGTCTTCATTTTCAGCTAAACATAAATGGCATACCAAGGGAGATAAACAATGTGATGGAGCTTCCTTTGCATGATAGTTGAGCAGTTTAAATATCCAAAAACCATTATCCATACCAGAATATTAACCCTCCTCAGGCTCTTAGATTTCCATAAAGCCTTAAGTAGTAATGCATCAATAGAACAAGAGGGAGACAGAAAATTAGTATGGGATTTTACTGTGAATCTTCCTGAGGCTTCCAAGGACCACACCCGGCTGTCCAATCTTTCACTTACACTTGGGTTCAATCTTTTCTTGGTCTTGCATCATTTTACCGAAAATTTATAAAAAAAAAATTCAACACCCTTGCAGCCCCACTAACTGAATGCCTTAAAAAGGGTAAATTTGTATGGGATAAACGTGCTTTAGATAGTTTTAAGACACTTCAAACCAAACTAGCATGCCCTCCAGTATTAGCTCTACCAGATTTTTCTAAAATGTTTGAAGTCTCAGTTGATGCTAGTGGTTTAGGAATAGGTGCAGTCCTTTCAAAAGAATCACACCCAATAAAATCTTTTAGTGAAAAGCTAAGTCCCCCTAGACAAAAATGGAGCACATATGAGCAAGAACTATATGCTTTAGTGAGAGCTTTACACCAATGGGAAGACTATCTAATAGGAAACGAATTTATTCTTCTCACTAATCACTATTCCCTAAAGTTTATTCACTCTCAAAAACATATTAGTCGTATGCATGCTAGGTGGATATCCTTTAGACAAAAATTTGAATTTGTCACTAAAGATACCTCGGGGAAAACTAATAAAGTGCCATAGTATTATCCTTGGTGAGTGAATAAGAAGAAATGAGAGCATAACTTTTTCGAGTATAATTTAAGAGATAAGCTACAATGTATCAATTTTTAACATCTTTAACACTCAAAGAACTTTGAGGATCCTAGAGCATTAATGATTATACTCATTCATTGGCCCTAACCAGTTTGTTTCTGGATAAAAGACAAATTACTAGTTCAATCTTAGTAGCTAATAGGGTAATTCATAATTGATGAATGGAATGGTACCCTTTAAACAATCTCTTGCCAAGTTTTTGTTGCTTTTGTTTTTTTTTTTTTTTTTTTTCATAATCCACAAGCTTTAAGATGTGTATGAAGAACCTGAATTTCACCTTTCAACTAATAATGTACAGAGTATTTAACTCGAAGAATAGATAGAATATTATAACTCAAGAAAGTTACCAAATTTTCATGTTTATTTATCAAGTTATATGAAAATTTATAGAATGCCCAACAAGTAGAAATCAATATGAAATGGGAGAGAAAAGGACACTACAAGGGTTCAGAATAAATGAATGATATAAAGTGTTTTTTTCTCTTAAACCTCTCACATTCTGTTACACAATCAATAGTTTAAAAAAGAAAATAACAATAATAATATTTAACAAAAGAAACTCTCAAGCAATTTGACTCAAGTTAGTTAATCAGATAATATTTTTAATAGGAAAGATAATATGCAAGTTGAAAATGAACAAGAAGAGACCTATGAAATCAGTTACCGTTATATCATTCTTAATAGCATGATCATGCAAAGAGGGCGCATAAACAAAGCTGTAACCACTTATTTCAAGTCGACAAAACTCAAACAGATACAATCTAAAAAGAACATACCCTTGCTGGAGCTTCTCTTCTAGCATCTCAGATGCTGGCTTTATTCCATGGCTTGAGAGTAACTTACGTATATGGTATAGTGTAATGAGTACTCCAAAGAAACCCTCCACATCTTGATACTTAATGTGTGGATGGACTGTTGGGGGCGCTTGACGAAATTTATCCCTAGAGTTCAGTAAATCACATGGGCTCAACTGGAAAAAAGAGTAGAGGAACATGAATAATGACTAAAAATTTCATTTATAATAAAATTGTTTTTTTTTTTTTACACAACCAACTTTTATCAAGATAGATGAAAGGACAAAAACATAATAGTTGTGGGTAATTAAACAATAACTGATGGTTATAATAATTATAAAACTATAATTCCAAAAAAAAAACAAAAAACAAAAAACAAATTTTATGATCGTAAAATGTAAGTATAATAATTACAAATAGATCCCCCTAGGTTGGTTCCCTTTCAAAATACAAGTAGAGGGATTGTTTAAGATTTTAGCACTCTTTGAGTAATTAGTTATCCTTTTTTTAAAAGGAAATGAAACTTTTCATTGATTAAATGAAAAGAGACTAATACTCAAAGTACAATTAAAACAAAAGAAAAAAATCAGCCAAAACAATAGACAATACAAACAAGGATGAGTTGAAGAATCTAAACTTTTTTTCTTTTTCTTAGATCTATACTCTTCAATGTGTCATCAGCAATAAGAACTGGGGATAAAACTGCCTTCCACTGATAAATGCACGTTGAGATCAAGAAATAATACTTGGCATAACCCTCTTCAATCTCTCAGCTAAGACTTTTGCTACAATTTTGTAGAATGATGTAGTAATGCAGATTGACCGAAAGTCTTTTAACAAAAACTGCAGCTTCTTTCTTTAAGATTAAAACAAATAAGATTATCAAGAGATCTCATTGCGTACCGAAAATCCTCTAAATAAAAGAGAGCAGAAAATGCTGAATATTGAGCTACAGAAACTTGTGTCCAATGATGATTTAAACAACTAAGCTTGAATTTCTGGATGAAATTTCAATCATCCGATAGTTACAAATCCATAATTTCATGTTTGAGTGCAAATTGTATATCAAACTGAAGATTGGAAATCTCCTTGGCTTTAGTTTTTGCATCAAAAGATTCAAGCTCAGAAAGAAGACTCTTTTCCTACTGTCTCCTGTTTCGTCCTAATCAGCAGTCTAATATTCAAGATCATCTTTGAACTCAACGAAATTGGAACTTATAACAAAACCAACCCAACCTATGTTCTTGCACTAAGTCATGAACTTGACGGATAAAGAATAACCACCTTTGAGAAATTCTAACAATGGTACATTGCCTTCATTCCACATAAACAAGAGACCACCCACTTTTCCAAAGGATTTCACAAAATAACGTCTATCAAATAGTTACAAAAGGTCTGGGGTCCTTAATGAAACATCAAAGCGAACAAGAGACCAAACTTCACTAGGGTCCTTATCTACCCCTCCAAAAGTCCCTATTATTCTGCTCACCCCACAAGGTTCATAAGACTGCATACACCCCAACAAGCCATAAAAAGCAACCCTTCTTCCCACGAGGCAGATTGAGGAGCAACTCCTCCATCATAACACTAGTGTCCTTCTAACGAGCGTACGAAATACCAAACATCTAAAAACTTCTTTGATGATGAACACCAAGAAAGCTTTTAATAAAGTCGCATCAAAACTATCATAACTCAAACGATGAATATACTGAAAAGATACATAGATTTCTTCCCACCACAATTAATATAGAAGGGCTTTAACTGCATTGATCCAAAGCCAATGAGCCTTCGAAGAAATTGACCAAGTAGGAAATGAATGACAGTATCTTTTGGCTTGATTGAGAACCCATTGGAGGTTGAAGATAGCAAATAATTGTTAAAAATAAATAAAAATGATAATAGAAACTATCTTTAATGAGGAGATGAAATAGATTACTTGCCCCGGTCATAAGCATCCAAACAATGCATCTACCACCGATCTTTGCGTGTTCGTTGTATCCACGTTCGTTTGCACCACCTGTTCACTACAGAATCTTCTCACCGGAAGCTCCATTCGCGTGGGTCTTTGTTGGTCGAAAGATGGTTGTCGCATGGGTCTTTGAAGTTGTCACGTTCTATGTGAATTTTATGCATGGGATTGTCGCTTAGAATCTTCAAGTAACCTAATTCTCAATTGGTTTTTGTTTAATTCAAGGTCAGATCAGTTTGGTTCAAATTAAAATAGGTCTGCTTTGGTTCACATTCGGTCCAGTTCAAATTTGGTTTAGTTCAAGATTTGGTTCGGCCCACAAATTGGTTTGCCTACTTTTGTGTTTTATTGATTGGCTTGGCTGGTCTGGTTTATAATTAATAATCTTTCAATTGACATTTTTTATTCAATTGACATTTTTTATTATTTCCCATCACACATTACTTAGTACCATGTTAGAGGAGCAAATTCATCAAGTCTTGAAATTGCTACCAACCAATTTATCATCTAATAATCCTTGTGTTTCCTTGGCTCAACCAGGACTTTATCCTCAAGCCTTCTTTGGCTACAAATCTTCTTCATAGATATTGATTTCGGAGTTACTGATCACATGACTAGTTCATCGTCTCTCTTTAACTCTTATTCCCAATCATATTGCAATGAAAAAGTTAGAATTTCATATTGAAGTTTTTCACTAATTGCAGGAAAAAGAATCATTAAACTGACCAAAGATATCACTCTAAAGTCTATCCTCCATGTCCCTAAATTAGCTTACAATCTCTTATCTGTCAATAAACTTTCAAAAAATTCTAACTGTCGTATTGTTTTCTTTGAATCCCATTGCATTTTTCAGGATCAAACCTCCGGGAGGATGTTTGGACATGCCAAGATACTTGATGACCTTTACTATTTTGATGAACCTTCTTATGGTAAAAAAAAAACTCAAATCTCCTTCTGTTAAAGATCAAATTATGTTATGGCATTGTAGACTAGGGCATCCGAGTTTTTCCTATCTCAAAACTTTATTTCCAAATCCCTTTAAGGGAGTCAATTGTTCTCATTTAAATTGTGAAAATTGCATCTTTGCAAAAAGTCATCGCTCCTCTTTTTCACCAAAAACTTACTCATTTTCAAAACCATTTTACTTAATTCATAGTGATGTCTGGGGTCCCTCTAAAATTGTAACCCATAGTGGAAAACATTGATGATCATACTCGCTTGTCTTGGGTCTTTTTATTAAATAAATAAAAAAATCTGTCGTGAAAGATGTTTTCACGTGTTTTTACAATGTGATTGAAACCCAATTTTCAACCAAAATAGGTATTTTACATTCAGATAATGGAACTAAATATTTCAACAAACATTTGAGTGAATTTTTTTAAAAAAAAGGCATTGTTCACCAATCCACTTGTTGAGACACTACTCAACAAAATGGTATTGTAGAACGTAAAAGTAGGTACTTACTAGAGGTTGCTCGGGCCATAATGTTTACTATGAATATTCCTAAGTACTTATGGCGGGAAGCAATTCTCACGACTATCTACCTAATAAATCAAATGCCTTCTAAAGTTTTGAATTTTAAAACTCCCCTTGTTGTTTTGAAAGATTTTCTTCCAACTACTCGTTTGTCCTCTAATTTACCTATTAAAGTTTTTGGGTGTATTTGTTATGTACATCTTCCTAGTCTTTTCGATCAAAATTAGATCATCGAGTTATTAAATGTATTTTCTAGGCTATGCTTCTAAGCAAAAGGGGTATAAATGTTTTGATTCTCAAACAAAAACAACTTTATGTGAGTATGGATGTGTCGTTTTTGGAAAACCAACCTTTTTTCACCCAGAATTATCTTCAAGGGGAGAAAACACCAAATTTAGAGGATGATAATTTTTTGGATGTATCTCTTCCAAATATTAGTTGTCCTAATCCTACTAGTTCTTCTATGCCAAGTATAGAACCTTCTAATATAGGGGGAGAATTACTACAAAACAATCCTAATGATCTAAATCCTAAGTTCAAGTTTTATGCTAGAAGAAGGTTCAATCAACTGAACAAGGACCAAATAGCTGACTCGTCACAAATCCAATCTCATACTCTGAGGGATGATTCTAAAACTCCAAGTAACCAACCTTCACTCTAGTTTCTCCCGTTATTATTAAAAATACCTTGTTTGCTGTCTCTCTAGTCATGGAAAATGTCTTACCTGTTGCCTCCGATCTTGATATCCCTATTGCTTTGAGAAAAGGTACTAGAACTTGCACTAAATATTCCATTGCAAAATAACCAAAGATTTTATTTTATTCTTATTGTAATTCTTTCCTTTTATGTATTGAAAATTTTTCCTATAAAAGAAGGCTATGTATCTTACAATTATATTATTGGAATATAAAATGTTCTATTCCATTCAAACCTAGAAATTCACTATGTTAATATTTCCTCAAAGATAGTACGTTGAATAGGTTCCTCGAATACTCTAATGCCCATCAAAAGATTTGTACCATACCGTTCTATAATCTCTGTTTTGGAGAATTCCTATTGAACAAAGTTTAGCCACAAATGGACGGATAACTTCCAAGAGCTCATTATTTATCTCAACAGCATCTTCTCCCATTGCAACCTACAAGTTCACAGCTACAATATCAAATCTATAATAAAAGAACATCACTCAGTTAAAGACATGGTTTGCATACTTGAATCAATTCTATTTTCCTGTTATGAACATATGGACTGACATCATGATCACTTTCATCACGATATTGAAGGGTCGAAATGTGTAAGTTGTCAATGATTTGCTGAATACCCTGCTGCTTTGCTGAGTAAATGCAACTGATTTAGAATATATAGAACAATCTGAACAATCTGGACAAAAAAATTGACAGAAACTTACATCCTGGTGTGGCAGTTAAGGCTAGTATTCTTAGTGGCACAGGTACCATCATTAACTGTACATTCAAAATCATACTTGTAACTGCATACAAACCTTGCAAATTAAAGTAATAAACTCAAAGTGAAAGATCAACAGAAATGGAAAATCAGTACACACTGAACAACAGACCTCACGAACTGCAACACAATAAGAGTAATTCCCAAGTGCTCGATGGGCTTCATCAATCACTAAGCAAACCAGGTATTTCACCAAACATGTGCCTGCCAAATTTTGACTCCATCATTTAAATAGTGAAATGTAGATAAGCAGCAATCAGCATTCTGCATAAGTCATAAAATATCACTGGGTGCATTTTCTCTCTTCTGTCATATATCATAACAAAACATAAGGGGTGAAAATGTTATAAAATTCAAACACTGAATGGATGATAACGAATGTGGAACTTTATATTAGTAAACATTTCCAAGTTTTGCAGAATAGTATGATCGAGTATTAGCACCCTATGATAGTGTTGGTTGTAAATAAGATAATTAGTTGTAAAATCACCAAAGATTTTATTTTATTCTCATTGTAATTATTTCTTTTTATGTATTGAGCCTTTCTCCTATATAAGAAGGCTAATTATCTTAAGAATAATTATTGGAATACAAAAATATTTTATTCCATTCAATCCTTCATGGTATCAGAGCAGAAAATGTTTGGAAACTCTAAAACCCTAATTTTCAAAAAAAAACCCTAGGGTGCCGCCACTGCCAAACTATCATTGACAATCATCAGCCGTCGTCGCCAGTCACCCCAAACTTTGTCGGACATCGCACCTCAACAGCCATTTGATCGAGACTTCTCCGAACACAGCCCAATCGTGCAGTTTTTTCATCCAGCCGCTCAATTGGTTGTGGTTTTTGGGTATCACCACTCGTGTGCACTCTGTTAACACCGACCAATCCTGTTTGCATCAACCATTATAATTTTCGCCGCTGCCGTTGTCTATCGTCAATCAATGGAGATCCGGCACCGGCCAGTTCGTCCAGCAGGTTTTCTACCTACATTCGTTCTAGATCTCACTCTCGCCTCTGCCTAACTCTATCACCATTAACGCCGACGAGATCTGCCCTCACCACTCGACCGATTCAGCCAGAAAAATCGAGCTTTGTGGGCGTGAACAAGGAAGAGAGTTTTGGCGTGAAATAAGGGATTTTTTCTCATTTGGTTCAATCCGGTTCAATTCAACCCAGTTCAACTTTATTTGGCCTAATTTGGTCAAGTCAACTCAATGTGGTTCGATTGAGCGGCCTGGTTTGGTCTATTTTGACTTTTCAGAATCTAGTTTTATTTGTCTCTCATTTGGGTGATTTTTTAAATTATTTTCCATTGCAATGTCAGAGGAGCAACTTCATCAAATCTTAAATTTGCTACACACTAATTTATCATCTA
Organism: Citrullus mucosospermus; assembly: GCA_030954485.1. Taxonomy (NCBI): domain Eukaryota; kingdom Viridiplantae; phylum Streptophyta; class Magnoliopsida; order Cucurbitales; family Cucurbitaceae; genus Citrullus; species Citrullus mucosospermus. Next base: position 10,584,448 of record CM062065.1, on the reverse strand, counting down.
ACAATTCTTGTGGTTCCTTGACACAATCAGGTATCTATCCTCATGCATTTTCTTGTAGCAAATATTCTCCGTGGATTATTGATTCTGAAGCTTCCGACCACATGACTAGTTCGTCCCCTCTTTCTAATTCTTATTCTCCCTCGTATTGCAATGAAAAAGTTAGAGTTGTAAAAGGCAGTTTTTCACTCATTGCAGGAAAATGAACCATTAGACTGACTAAAGATATCACTCTAAAGTCTGTCCTCCATGTCCCTAAATTAACCTGCAACCTCTTATCTGTCCGTAAACTCTCAAAGGATTCTAACTGTCGTATTGTTTTCTTTGAATCCCATTGCATTTTTCAGGATCAAACCTCAGGGAGGATTTTTGGACGTGCTAGGATGCTTGATGGCCTATACTATTTTGATGAACCTTCTTGTGGTAATAAAAAAGCTCAGGCCTTTAGTACTATCACTTCTTCTCCTGTTAAAGATCAAATTATGCTATGGCATTGTAGACTAGGGCATCCGAGTTTTTCCTATCTCAAAATTCTATTTCCAAATCGCTTTAAAGGAGTCGATTGTTCTCATTTAAATTGTGAAAATTGCATATTTGCAAAAAGTCATCGCTCCTCTTTTTCACCAAAACCTTACTGTCTTCAAAACTATTTTACTTAATTCATAGTGATGTTTGGGGCCCCTCTAAAATTGGAACCCATAGTGGAAAACATTGGTTTGTAACTTTCATTGATGATCATACTCGCTTGTCTTGGGTCTTTTTATTAGCAAAAATATTTGAGGTGAATGATGTTTCCACATGTTTTTACAATATGATTGAAACCCAATTTTCAACCAACATTTGAGTGAGTTTTTTAAAAGTAAAGGCATTGTTCACCAATCCACTTGTCGAGACACCCCTCAAAAAAATGGTAATGGGACAAGAAACAAATTTTCAAAGAAAATTGTTAAGATATCCCTAAACAAAATGGTATTGCAGAATGTAAAAATAAACATCTACTAGAGGTTGCTCGAGCGATAATGTTTACTATGAATGTTCCTAAGTACTTGTGGGGGGAAGCAATTTTCACTACTATCTATCTAATAAATCGAATGCCTTCTAAAGTTTTGAATTTTAAAACTCCACTTGCTGTTTTGAACGATTTTTTTCCAACTACTCATTTGTCTTCTAATTTACCTATTAAAGATTTTTGTTGTATTTGCTATGTGCATCTTCCTAGTCATTTTCGAGCAAAATTAGATCATTAAGCTATTAAATGTATTTTTCTAGGCTATGCTTCTAGCCAAAAGGGGTATAAATGTTTTGATCCTCAAACAAAAAATCTTTATGTGAATATGAATGTGTCGTGAGTATGGATGTGTCATTTTTGGAAAACCAACATTTTTTCCCCCCAAAATTATCTTTAGGGGAAGAACACACCAAATTTAGAGGATGATAATTTTTCGGATGTATTTGTCTCTCTTCCAAATATTATTCGTCCTAGTTCTGCTAGTCCTTCAATGCCAAGTATAGAACCTTCTAATTCAGGGGGAGAATTACTACAAAAAATTCCTAATGGTCTGAATTCTAAGTTCAAGTTTTATGATAGAAGAAGGTTTAATCAAACTATTGGAGGAAATAGGAAAGGAAGACAATCTTTTCTTTTTTTGAAATGGAAACAAGCCTCTTCATTAAGATAATAAATTTTTTTTTAAAAGGAAACATGACTTTTCCATTGATAAAATGAAAAGAGTCATTAGCTCAAAGTACAATGGAGACAAAAAGGAGAACAAACAAACAACATAGAATCTATAAAGAGACAATTACACAATTGAAGGACAAAAACATTGGATAAAAGAACATACAATCAACCAAAGAACAACAGATCAAAAGCCAAAAAATGAGCAGAATAATTGGTAGTGAAGGAAAGGCCCTAATACACTTGTTGAGAGCAGACGAGACAGCTTCGGACTTGTAGAAACCCTAGGCAGCAACCCCAATTTGTAAAATTCCACCGAGCCGAACAACCCTCCAGCCTTCCAATAACTGAACCAACCCATCCAAACTAGACATGCTTCCAAAGATGCGACCAAGCCACTTGTAAACCATGAATGGATCTTTCAAGAGGATTTAGACCAAAACAGCTTCGAAAATGTGCGAACTCCTCAAACGGAAATTAACCAAGAACAATACCACAAGCATCAATGAATGAATGGAGGTGTTGTGGGATTTCACTCTTATCTAGGGGAGTAAAAATGGAAGCTTCAGTCTTACCAAGCAAGGAGTCTTCCTCAGCTTGAAATAATTATTGGAAATCACTGCCAAACCCTTCATCCAAATCTTCTTCCTCGTGGGGCTCCTCCAAAGCGAGATGTTCTAACTCTTTGCTGCTTGCACTTATTATAGAATCTTCATCTGAATCCTTTTCTGAAGCTTAATTTTATGGCTATTTTTGTGTGAAAAGTTTTCCGGAAGGCCTTTAACAAATTTACTTTAGAGCCTAGAATTGTGAAGTCTTAATGGGAAAAAGATATTTGATCCGAGGGGGAGGAATTTGAATTTTTAGGAAACATCCCTGGAATTTGTACTTTAACACAGCAATTTTCAAGCAAATCTAGATTCACTATCAAGGACCAAGAGTTGAAAAAAGAAGTCTTTTTCCTAACAAAATGTTTGGGGAAAGGTTTGAGCAAGGGAACGCTTTTTTTCCTTCAAAGCGAAAGAAATCTAAGCTGGATAAGACGAAATAGGGCTGTTTTTTTAATGGGCCAACGAGGGAGGGGCTGTTGTGAAAAGAGGGCTGCCGACTCTTGACTTTCTAGGAGAGATAATGAAAGAGCTATCATTTGATTCTTTTTCATTTAATGGGGGACCGACACCATTAAAAGTTGAAAGGGGGAGATCAAAGGTTGGGGGGCCGAAAGGCTTTGTAATAGTTGCTGCAGGCGTGGGGCAATTTAATCGAGCATTAAATTCCTTTTCATTGAATAAGGAACCGGCAACATTAACTTCTGAAGGGGAGAATTCATTGGGAGGGTAATCGAAAGGGTTTGAAACAGCTACAAGCATGGGGCTGGATCCCTTGGGAAGTGTAACAGCTGAAGAATCTCTATCCTTGGCGGCAAAGACCGATTGGGCTTCTTTCAAAGGGATACCGAGGGTCTTTTCTTGGCCAGAGGCTAACTCCCCAACTTCTTTCTCATTCTTCAATAAGTGTCGCTCAACACCTACCTCGAGAAAAGGACACCCGAAAGTCTTTTCAGATGGCACTGGTTTGGAATCGGGTTCAGATGATGCCCGAAAATTTGGGGAATGCCGAGAGGGTAACAAAAATGCTAGTCTAGGATCTAGATCTTCAACCTCTACACCTTCATCCTTTAAAACTTGATTCAAACGAACTAAATCAATTGAGTTTGTAAAATCCTTAAGAAATAGTTCATCTTTTATTCTTGAAGATAAGAGATATAGTCTCAAGAAATCAATTATTAGAGGCTTTCAATCAACGTAAACGAATACAAACTAAAACTTTTTTACCTGGAACATCTCAATATTACATTCAGATACAACTTTGACTAAAGATGAACTTTTAAACCAGGCATGAAATAGTCTCCTACATAAATTTCCCCTTGCGCTGAGAATAAGAGTAATTATACATAATTGCAATTCCTAGTCCAGTCAGTCACCACTTGCAATACGAGAGGGTTAAGGATCTGAATAATCACCTGATTGAATATCCTTCTCTAGCACTTGTGGAGTAACAAAAAAAACTCTTTTACTTCTCCAAAAACATGCTCTTTTTGCCGGATTTATCAGGCCTGTCATGTCAATGGTCCATTCCTGCAACATATTTGATTAGAAAGTCATTGAAATCGTTCCAATTAACATAATGAGATATCTAGAGAAAGACCAATGATCCATCAAACCACTTCATTGAGAAACAAGTTTACCCCATACTTGTGGTATTCCGACAATATTATGGCATGCTTCTATCTGTTGCAAGACCAGTGGTCGAGAAGGAGCAGTAAATACTATTTTGCCTGCAAGCAATAACTAGGAAAAGATGTCAACATCCTTTAAGTTCACAAATGTATTCAATAAATTCCAAAACTCGTCTTCATGAAAACAAAGGGAAGGTAACTTCATCCACAAGCATTATATTGCATATCTTTATGAGTACCATAGTGCGTTGCGCTTAGGTCTGACTGAGTGATGTAGTAACGATTAGGGTAAATTGGGTTATCTTGGTCAAACCCTTAACTAAATAGGATTAGGATTAGTTGTCTTGGTATATTAAAACTAGGATTAGTTTCATAGAGTTTAAAAAGTACAAGGAGAATGTGGTATTTGGGTGTCTTTGCAACAAACACTTTTCACTGCATTTTAAGATTTCAAAAGATTTGGAATGTTTGTTTGCTTATTGAGCTTGTTTCGTGATAATCTTGGGGAAAGCTTTAGTTGCCAATACTAATAAATACATTTGAATAATTTTTTTCAAAAAAAGAATCTTTATATTTAGATAGGAACTGAAGATGCAGCTATTCATGTTGGCTTGATTTTGAAGTGAAACCAAATAGCAACAGTGGTGATATAGGACACCTAACTCATAATCTGACATAGGATACCCAACTCATAAAACAAATATCTTCCTAACTATTTTCATTTGAATCTATTTAAAATCAACTCAAACCTAAATAGCATTATTTTTCTCCCAAAATTCTACCAAAGTAGCAAAAATTGTCACGTAAATCTCCCCCCTTTTGCTTGGAGCTTTGACACACTTCTTATTTAAAAGCTTCAAGGATGTTCTGTTAGTTTTCTAAGAGCACTACTTAGTGGCAAAAGAAACCTCTCAAGCAGAAAAAATGCACTACAAATTTTGATATAATAGTGGGAGTACCAAAAAAAATTCATGAAACCTTGGATTGAACCTACCTTACTGAAACTATGTTCAAGTGGCCACTGGACATTACCATTGAGATAATATAACTTTAATAATCAATAAGATGGCAAAAGTTTTCCCTTACCCTCAGGAAACCATCTGAAGTAGTTATACATAACAACTGCAGCAATGAGAGTCTTTCCAAGTCCTGTAGGCAAAGCTACCAACGTATTTGAAAATAGTGCTGTCTTGGTAATAGCAAGCTGATAATCCCGAAGAGGAACATTAACTACATAATTTAATTGTGTCACATTAGATTAGAATTCTATTAACACCCAACTTCTAAGAATAGAAATAATCCATCAAGCAGTCAATCACGCAAAATACATTATCATAATACCAAAAAAATCATCTTATCTACTGACTTCATGAAATTTATAGCCTACATAACGAAACAGTGAATTCCAAAAATTGGAGGAATATGCTGGCATATGAAACAAACTTAGAGTTGAAACAAAAGAAAATCTACAGAAAACTATATGGTTTGAGGAAGTAAGTTGGACTCATTGCATGTCAAAATAGAAGCCAAACTCTTGCAGTAAAACACATGACACCTGAAGAAGCTTGTAGTTGATCTAAACAATCAGTTGGCATTAGTTCTCTTTTGTATTCTACATGTTCTAATTATTTGGGATAAGTGAGGAGTGAGAGGTATACGGATTATATGATCCACTTTCACAAAGGATCATAGTGAGAACAGAAGAGATGTGTATAATGGAGAAGAAAATTGTAGGAACGGGGAATAAAGCCATGAAGAAACCATTTTAGGTAATCTGATCGGAAGGAAAGTGATAAATAAACAAAAACATAGGAAATAATGGAGAACATGCTTAATCCATTAATGAAGATCCACCTGTTTCTAATGCTAGCAAAACTAAAAGAACACCAGTTTGGATCGTTAAAGGAAGAAGATGCTGCTGCTGGAGAGGTTTACAGTGAGTTAGTAACTTAGTGACAGTCCTATGGTGTTCAAGCTTATGAAGATACAAAATGGAGTGGACATAGGTGACATTTTCTACAAGCAAATTGCCTAAAGTCTAACTCGAAATTGAGTCCGTAGATAACAATTGACAATCCCAAAACAAGAGAAATCAAAAGTAGTTCGGAATTCAGAGACTCACCTGGATATATCCAAGTCTTAGCTGCCTCCTCATCGATGTCAACAAGACCAACTGAGTGTTCAACAAGGCTGGGATCTTCAACCGGTTGTTCGACGTCGAGTGATATCTTTCGGGGCTTAGCATTGGGATTAACAATAAACCTGTGAAGTGTAGACTGGCGAGAAGTCCCGCGTTTTTCATTCTCCTTGGAAAATGGAAATGAAGATGGAGTTTCTGCAGAGGCGTCGGAAGGATGAAGTGAATGTGATGAAGCAGAGTGAATTCCTGATAGGCAGGTCACATCAATTTCCTTGACGGCTGCTTCCCAGTCGAAATCCTGAAAAGGGGATGGAAGAGAAGGATCAAAGTACTCGGATATACAAAACGCTATAGAACAAGAACGAGGAAGGACGGCATTTACATCGTCGTTGTCGTCGACAGTCAATTCTCGATTACTTATTGATGCCATCGGACACATATTATTAAACGCCAAGGAAGTAACAAAAGAATGGAGGAATCCGATAGGAAACCAAAGGAGTCTGAGAGAAGCGAGAGAAATGGAGCCAACGGCGGCAAAACTTAAAACGAAAATTTTATTATAAATAGAAAAAATATTCAAGTATAAAAATTTGGTTGGTTTTAAATAGTTTGTCTAATTTTGCTATATTTAAAAATATTCTAAAATTATATTCTATCTTTTATTTTATTTTTTTCTTTTTTTTTTCTTTTTTTTTAAAGCCTAAAAATTATAAACTATTCTAAAACAAAGAAACATTTTCGAAGTTTTAATTTTAGGGAGTGTTTGCCCACCAAATTCACTGGTAACTCTAGCAAATACTTATATATACATATATATTATAAAATTGAACTATTTATATTAGTTAAAATAAAAAATGAAACGAAATATTTACCGCTCGGTTGAATTCGATTTGATATATATACAAAACCAAATTTTTGAAAGAATCAGCTACTACCCCATCGTACACAAAAATCAAGCTACCAAGTTTTTTTCCCTTCGCAATTCCATAAAGTTTATCTAACTTTTCTTCCCAAAATTCAGAACAAAATTTCTGCCCTAAAACTTCTACTATTGTTAATAATTCTCGTTTCTTTGGATCTGACGACAATGGCTCTGAAAAACCAACTGCCATTGTCACTAGCTTCTCAAAGCTTACACCCACCTAAAAAAGTTGAGTAAATATCATACCAAGTTGATTAGAGTAAATAAATAAATAAACAATAAAAATGCTCAATTATTTTTTCTTTTTTTTTTCCTTGTTCTGCTATAATTGAATTATGAAAATGAAACTAAAAATGGAAAAAAGAAATAGCGTCCAAATGGGGATATACTTTATTGTTTGCATGAGTTTTTGTGTTACGGCTTTATCTATCTAGGCACACAGAAAAAGAGGTAATGGATTGAAAGCAAGCTTGAAAAAAATACATATAAAGTTTAAATGCACTTATTCATTGAATTTCGATGATGAAATTCTTAAAAAAGGTAATAATTTGTGACACTCGCTTTTGTAATATTATCAATGGAAAAAGTTGGAGAAAAAAAGGAGAAAAATGTAAAGATTTTTTTATTATTATTATTGAAAAAATGGAAGGGAAAGCTTGTAACGGAAGATTTATTAAAATAATAATAATAAATAAATAAATAAAAGAAGAATGTGGAACTTTTTTAAAAGATAATGTCATTTTAATAAATAAGGACAAAATTAGGGTAGAGGTAAAACTATTTTCAAAATAGATGAAAAAATTGTAGACGGGGTCCGCAATTTCATAAAATTAGCTCACATGGCATCTAAATTGTGGACCTCATCCATGATTTCACTATCCAACTTTTGTCAATATTTTCAACCCAATCCTATTTTTGTCATTATTTATTAAAATGACATTATTTTTAGAAATCATCCAAGAATGGGTGGCTTCTCAAGGAAGCCACACCCAAAAAAAAAAAAAGAAAAGAAAAGAAAAGGAGTGGTATGGATCTAGAAGGAAGAGAGAGGGGAAAAAAAAAAAGAACATAATGAAAAGGAAGGAAAAGAGGGAAGAAACTAAGGAAGACAAATTAGAAAGGAACGGGGGGAAAGATGTCAGTCACCGATTAATGATGAAAAGTTTGTCGGGAATGTTATGGGCAATTCTGGACCAAAGGATAAAACCGTAAAGAGCTAAGAGCCTGGGACAAACCAAGACGAGACAAGCAAAAGGGACGTGGGTTGAAGCCCATGGGCCTAGGCTCGGCCTTAGCTCAACCAAGGGCGAAAAGGGCTAAAGAGAGGTAAGGGGGTCGAAGCCCCAAATCTAGGGGCTCAGTCTTGGCTCGAGCCAAGTCGAGGCCTATCCAAGGTGTATGCCCCACTTCAAAGAGAGCCCAAGAAGAAGTGAGATTCGGAAACCCTCAAGGAAAAGGGATAAAGTCGGGAGAAAACAGTAAATAGCAAGCGATAAGCAAGGGAAAGATAAGTCTAAGCATATTCAATACTACCATCTTACTTCCATACTTCGTGAAATACATTGCTAACTTTAGCATCGGAGTCCATGTGTCTTGCACCACACTAGTGTGCAGTTTCCCTCCCTCTTTTGTAGATGGGGTTCTCCCTTGAATTACAAATTCACGGTCGTTGCTAGGCTAGAGTTTGATGTTCTTTGACCTTTCTCAACTTTGGCATCAACAATTGGCGTCGGCGGTAGGAAACATATTAATTACAACTTGCAGATTGGGTGGAATTCATCTTGAGGATGAGTCGGCGATATCAAAACATGGATTTGAATGGAGAGGAGTCAGACGAAGACCGACACCCACAACGATTAAAGTCGACACTCCTCTTCAGCCTAGATTAGAAGAAGAGCAAACTGGGAGAAAGTTTGAAGCCTTGAAGAAGTATGTGAATGGTATAGGCCAGAATATCAAGTTATTATTCAAAGCTATTGATCAACAGAGTTGGGGCCGAGAGGACGAGCTAGTTTGTGATCCTATCAAGGGGAAGGCTCCTCTAATCGAGAGTATGGGGAAAGTAGAGCCATGGGAAGAAAATCTCTAAAAAATTCAAGACAGAATAGGAAGCATGTAAAGGAATTAAAAATAAGCGTGATAAGAGCTGAGTTGTGAAGGGGTACCTAGTCGATGTTGGCTGCCTCTATGCACCCCATTGTTGGTATGTCAAAACAAAGGTGGGTAGTCCAGATCAACGCATGTCTAGTAACTAACATACTTTTGCTGAAAATAAATTGTCATGAAGAGAAGTTTTATGGAAATAAACTCTAAGCACATTACTAATATGAGGTATAAGAATGACCGGAAATGAGTAAGGGAATTTTGAGTATTAATCTTGTTGCATCTTAATTTAGGAAATATTTTCTAGGCGATGACTGAATAAGATTTTGCGTAGAGAATTAATTGTGATATAAATCTAAAACTAGGAAGCATGTTGAGAGATTTAGCTTTTGCACAAAATTGAACGGTTGATCACAATAAATCTTTAAATAAATGCTTGAGGACAAGCATTATTATAAATTTGGGGGTGTGATAACTTATAGAAATACAAGTTATTGTACTCTTTATTTGGAATAATTAGAGCAATTTAGGAGATGAACGCATGAATTTGAAAATGAAATAGTGTAATATGAATAACTTTACGTTCATGATGTTTACAAAAGCTTCTATCCTGGAAATTATGAGTATCTTTGCATATTGGTCAAAAAGTACTCCTGTTTAACTGTCATCTGCATTTGTTTCCAAGGAAACTCAAAACAAAATGGTCAGGGTCATTTATAATCAAAAAGCTTTTTTCCTCATGGTGTTGCAGAACTCACTAACAAAGATGGCACCAATACATTCAAGGTAAACGGTCAACGAGTGAAACTGTATTATGGAGATAGCATTGATCACGATAAATTCTTCGTTGACCTAGACAAGATAAATTCTCCAATTACAATTTCCAAGGATGCATCATCTCTTCTTTTATCTTTTATTTTTTGCTTTATCGCTTTAAGTTGTTTTCTTTTTAAGTTTCAAATTTTTGTATGGTTGGCTAAATGATAATTTTGTTAGAAATAGTTGGATTCATTGTCTTCAACTTAATTGAATTAAAAATCAAGGCGTCGAAATTAGGATTACATGTGTTTAGAATATTTCGACACTTGGGGGGAATACCAAGGGTTTCAATCAGATAGTGGCATCTGAAGAGACGCTTAGGCATGCTCCGTCGAATGTAGACGTGTGTCAACCACATTTAATATGCGATGACATCACACCTAAAACCACACGCCCATCTCCACGTGCCCAAAATCCTAATTTACCCCTTTCCCTCCACTTTTCCTCTTTCACGCTTCTGAACTCTCTATTTCTCAAAGCTCTCTAGTGATTTTTCTCGCGATTTCTAATGAGTTTCTGAGTTTCCGATCCTCGCATTTCTCACTTTCTCACCCAAAACCTTCTTTTGCTACCAACAATGGCTTCCAACCATCACCCTTCTCCCAAAAAGCCTAGTCGAGCGCCCCTAAAATGCCAGGTGATCGCACTGTAAAAGTGTTATTTTTCCTAGCTTAATTCGGGCTTGTTCGTGGATTTTATGTGTTTATTATGCTATTTTATAGGGATTTAGGCAAATCATGTACCTCGGAGCGTTATAGGCCATTCGGGATTGATTTCGAGCTATTGGAAGTGAAATCGGGCACCTGGAGCTCAAGGACATAAAAATTACAAAAATACCCTTGGAGCAAACGCAGAGTAGAATGCAGCTGTGTTGTGCTCTATGCTCAAAGACAGAGAGCAAACATGGCGAGAGTGTAGCGACACTCCGAATTTTGACATAGAAGTAACGCATGCGCGTAATGTCGTTACACTTAGGGTTGGCGCTCCGACTTCTACCTAGAGCATCGCAACGCTCTAACAGAGCCCAACGATCCTCTGCCCTTTTTATAAAAGGGAATTTTGCCCAATTAGGGCGAGGAGTTCGAGCTTTTAGCCCCCAATCCAAAATTTTGTTCCCGTCATCTTCTCACCTCTGTATTTCTCCATTTATGGGTGTATTTTCATGATTGTAAAGCTTATCTTGGACTAATCATGTGGCTAAGATGAGTTGCTAGCTTAGGTCTAGGTAGAACCCAAGCATCGATTTTGAGGATTTTGTTCTTAGTCTATACTTATCTTTGATTTTCTGTGGTTCTTGAATGTGATTGAATTTCTATACTTAGATGTATGAGATGCTTGATCAACCATCAGTCATTCTTTGATTGCTAGAGATTAAGAATGCTCTAATGTGTTTTTAGTCTCAAATGGGCAAGGGTTAAAGTAGGCTTGTGTTGTGAAATTAGGTTGTTTAAAATAATCTTTTCACAAACATTGCATGATTGCTAGCTTAGGTCTAGGTGGAACCCAAGCATCGATTTTGAGGATTTTGTTCTTAGTCTATACTTCTCTTTGATTTTCTGTGGTTCTTGAATGTGATTGAATTTCTATACTTAGATGTATGATATGCTTGATCAACCATTAGTCATTCTTTGATTGCTAGAGATTAAGAATGCTCTAATGTGCTTTTAGTCTCAAATGGGCAAGGGTTAAAGTATGCTTGTGTTGTGAAATTAGGTTATTTAGAATAATCTTTTCACAAACATTGCATGATTAACTTTTCAAGAACAAAATCGATTAGTAACTTAGGGCTATCGGGGTTATTAATCGTCTTGGTTGAACATTTCGAGCTTAATGCAATTGTTTGCTTGTTATGGACACTATCAAACCCAAACAACTAAGCAATTAGACTAATTAAGAAGTTAATTAAAGTGAATGCGAGATTTCTATGGCCGCTATCAAACCCAATTAATTGAGCATTTGTTTTAATTAAAGTGATTAATTAGTAATTAAGGCGCTTGCTCTAGGCTATCCGAGCAAGTTGGCTAAGCATGTTAAATTGAGAGAGATAATTCTATATAGTCCTATGATTAATCGAGCATTAGGTGGATCCTAAGTCCTGAGCTAGGTGTGTTTTTTTTAATACTTCTCTAGCACTTTTATTTTTTTGCACTTTAAATTCCACAATTTACATTCTCGCATTTCATTCAAACAAGACCCCTCGTTTTTACTACTTTCCATGGACCTATTTACCTTAGAGAGATCATATCTTAGGCTCTCTGTGGTTTGACCCTGGATTTCTCGCTTGTGCTACTCAGTAATATAAGTAGTTAGTTCAGTGAATTATAAATTTTATTTGATTGTCGGAGAGAGATTTACGACGCCCATTCTCCAAAGGCAACATCAAATTAGCGTCGTTGCCGGAGAAACCCCAAAAACCCTAGACTTCCCTCTTTGTTAAATTAGTCTTGTAAACTTTAAAAACCCCTAAAAGATTTTCCTTTTTTCTTGTGTCTACTTGTTTTCATCATGGCAGATGGTGATCGAAGCATCACAATATGCACTTCTCGACAAGCAGCTCAACGAGATGAAGAAGAGGTAAGAGAAATTCATGAGCTTAGAAGTCAAATATCTGAGCTTACCTCTCTTGTTCAAGATTTGTCTGTTAGGTGATTGCAGGATGTGGAGGCATGTCGTGTGTGCTCACTTTACAATCATCGATCCAAAGCATGTTCTCAGTTATTGTGCAGTCCTGTGCATGATGCCTATCCCCCTTGGGAGTCGCCTAGCTCGATCTCGATGTCGATGCATGCTCCATCTGCCCATTCAGGTAAGTCTTTAGAGGAACTGGTTGTGGAGCTACCTAACAACTCTTTTAAGTTTTCACAGGAAATCCATATGCAACAAGAATTCTTGAGCTTCTAGCAAGATAGCTCTATTTCGGATCTAAGGCTAGAATTGATCTTCAGAGTTTGAATGACCCGGTTTCTCAGATTGTTTGTTTAGTCGGGACGTGAGAGGATCCTTGTTGTAGCCATCCTTTGAGACTACCAACATGAGCAGCTGTGAGGTAACTGACATCGACCACCACATTGAGCAGCTGATTCCTTAAACATCAGGCCAAGTTATGACGTTTGAGTATGTAATGTCTAAACTTGCTAGTTGTTCTTCTCATTGTGAGTAGAAGTCTCTTAAGTCTCACCGGGAGACCCAAGTTCCTCCACAAGTTGAGGACGACCCCGTTTCCCAACTTGTAGACTCCACGCCGACACAAGAGAGTTGACTAGAGCCACCCATCGTTTATACTACTAAGGCTGAGTTTGTTGAGGAATTCTACCCGTTCAGCGAGATGAGGACGCATACCCCCTGCCGTGCCCAAAACAAGTGTGTGAAGTTAAGTACAATCCCAAGCTTCATATCGAGGAGCCCTAGGTGATAGAGTTAGAGGCTGCAAAGCCTCGCCCTGTTCTTCCCTCTGGCATGCATCCTTTTTATTTTTTGATATTGCTCATCTCATCCTCAAGTGTTCGAGTCTTTATTTTCTGCTGAGTCAGTCCTTGAGTCTTTTATTTTATTTCCTTTTTCTTTTAAAAAATTAAAAATCTAAAAAGACATATCTGGTGCCTTTCAAATGTAGGAGCACTTACTGAGCTTTGAAGGCTTTATCGACTCAAGTAAGGAAGGACCAGAGAAGCACAAGAATTTTTACGTGCCCTAACAGGCGAATTCAGTCAAGCATAGTGATAACTTGTAGAAATACAAGTTATTACAGCCTTTTTCTTAGAGAAATAGAGATTAAATAGAGAAGCATGCGGTAGTTTATGCTAAATTCTACTAATAAAATCTTCCTTTGCGTTCTACTCTTGTATTTTTATGAAGATAATAATTTTACCACTTTTTGAGCCTAAAATGCATGTTTTGACGCAAGAATGCAAACGATGCATTGACGACCTCTTAACGCAGGACTATGCGTTAGCAATCTGTTCTTCATGGACGCATGATCTGAATGGAACGCGAACAACCTGAAGATGCGTTAACAACTACTCAACGCAAGACTATGCGTTAGCAACCTATGACGCGTTGACATTAGCCCAACTCTCCTTGAACGCATAATGACAAAGACTCAAGGCGCGAAAAATCAGATCAGAATCTTGAGAGATTGTCGGAAGATTGACATACATGATCTGTGGCTAAAGTGGTGGATCTAAATTGACCCGAGAATTACGCAATTAGGCGAGATTGATAAGCACTTGAAAAATGCTTATTATTCTCTCAAATTAAGGGAGTTTTATATTAGATTTCACTTGTTTGCTAGTAATTTTCAGGTTAAAACGAGGAAAATTGGAAGAAACGACTGAAAGATCAAAACCGAGTAAGAATATGGAGAAGAAATGTTGAAAAACACATCCTTGCTTGAAACGCATGATGCGCCGCGGCGTTAAGGCAGCGCTGCCGCGGCGCTGAGGCTGAAACGCATCAACATGGACGCAGAGCAGCAACGCGGCGCTAGGAAGGCGCTGCTTCAACGCGTACTTGGTGAACGCAAGACAGCGTCGCGGCGCTGGGACGGTGCTGCCGCGACGCTAAAACCCGAGAGCAACTTAATTTTGGTCGCAACGCTAGTGCCGCCGTGCCAGCGTTAATTTAAACGCAAGTTTTGTATTTTAAGATAAATTTTGGGCGGCCAAACTCTATAAATTTAGGGGTTTTCAGCAGCCAAAGGGGGGGAAGGAATATGAAGAAGATCAAGAAAGTTGCAGAACAAGAGAACGATCCGAAAAGGTGAGAATTAAGCTAGAGTTCCAAGAGTGAGTTAGCCGCAAGGAAGAGGAAAAGAGTTCGAGATAGTTTTGGTGCCCTTCGAAGTTCGACACGAGAGCCAAGGAGTTCGTGACGGTGCTGCCTCAATCAAGAACCTTTTTTCAGTAGAGTTTCCCTATTCTTTACACTCTTTCTTTGATTCTTTTTGATCAATATGTTGCTTGAACCTTTTTTCAGTAGAGTTTCCCTATTCTTTACACTCTTTCTTTGATTCTTTTTGATCAATATGTTGCTTTACGCTATGAGTGGCTAAACTCTTTGGTTTTAGGATTTTTGATGAATTGTTTGTAAACTCATGATAATTTTGTAAACTCATGGTTTTGTTCAAATAAATATGCTTTTCATTGTTATTGTGTTTAATTCTTGAAGATTGGCCACCTTCACATGTTAGATTAGATGTATGAATCGAGAGATTATATGTTTAATTTGATCTATAACAATGAATCGTTGTTAATCTATCACGAGAGTAGTTAGGTTTACAATGAAAGTTGCTAAAGACTAGTTTTAATGCCATGTAATTTTGTATTGGTTTTAAGAGATTAACTATCAATCAAGTTGCATGAGAAAGAGTTGTCTTTGAGAGAAGATAACTTGGAATTAAGTTTCTAGACTTAGGCATAAGAATTAAATCCATGAAATCCATAATTTTGCATGATGAAACAAACAAGGACTTGAAACCCTAGAACTCTCTTTGACTCTTGCAATTCTCCCTTTGATATTTTCTTGCTTGATTTTTCTTTTTCCCAAAAACAAAAGTTGAATTCCAATCCTCAAATAAAATTGATTCAATTCTAGAATAGCTAAATAACTTAAACCTTCCCAATTGGATCTCTAGTGGAAACGATACTCGGACTTAACCGTTTTATATTATAACTTGACCCGTACACTTGCGGTTAACACACAAAAGTGCCACATCAGAGATGGACACATGATATCAATTTCGTTGCTAATCAAGCAGATTTGCTATTGATTGCGAACGCAACATCTATAAAAGGGGAGTCTTGCAAGATGAGAAAATGTTGTTGATTCTCGGAAGAATTCCTAAGTGACAGCAGAGTTCTCTCCTGTAACACCCTATCTAAAAAACTTAGATATTCAAAATGGCTAGTAAGGATAAAAGGATAAAACTATGTGGATTAACGGAACTTTCAAAACGGAAAAGTTAAGTTTGTGGAATTGCTGAATTATGGCCAAGAAATTCTGTGTTGAGATGAATGGTATTAGGAAAAGGGTAGATGTCTCACCAAGGCTGAGAATAAAGGACTAAAAAGGCATGTTAAGTGTTTCATGCAAGGTGACGCTTGGATTAATGCATGATTAATTAAGCATGCAGCGTGACATGTGGCAAACAAGTGGCAAAAGGAGAGGGGAAGTAGGATGACAAGCCTTCTATAAATAGGACCCTGAGGGAAAAGTAATGGCTGATGATTCTGAAGTAAGAATTCTTGAGAGAAAGGGAAGAAAGAAGGTATTCTTGACAACTTAGCCATCTGATGTTAAAGAAGTTGTCTTGCGTCGAAGAGGGGTCAGCCTTGCGTTTAAGACGAACTCAACGTTCAAGGTGAACGCTGCGATCGAAAATAGGCGATGCGTTCAAGTTAGACCTTGCGTTCAAGAGAGGTCGACGCATCCGAAAGAAGTAAGAAGAGTTAGGCTGCATCTTGCGTTAGTCATTAACCTTGCGTTTAAGGGCAGGGTTGCGTCCAACCGAACTGATAGAGGAACGTCAGTCTTACGTTCCAGAGTTAGAACGCTGCGTCCAACTGAGCTACCAGAGAGTGGAAACAGCTACCTTGCGAGTTAGAAGCTCAAGTCTTGCGTTCAAGGAACTCGGGAAAGCGGGATTTAAAGGGAAAAGAGGAAATTTCTTAAGTGATTTGTGAGTGACTCTTTTCTTCCTTTGAAAACGAAATTTATTGAAAATGTTCTTATGAGATATGGCTTTGAGATGACTGTTTTCTTGAAAAGCATGATATTTGACTATATTGTTCACAAGGCATGTTTTATCTAATTTCTATACGATGTTGAAAAACATGTTGCGAGACGTTTATCTATAAATATTCTGTTTTCTATGAAAGGTTTCATATGAACTATTTATGTAAACTGGTTTCTAAAATGTTTTAGAGGAGGCTCAGTGCTGAAGGACATGAGAAGGCACGTGAGTTTCCCCGGGACCCAGTACTGAAGGACATGAGAAGGTACTTGGGCAACCTGTCATGTTCCTATGTGCACATAGAGGTTGATTTGGCTGGTGCGTCGAGTTTTGCTCCGCATCGAGCCAGGGATAATTTCGACGTTGGGTGTGTTGAGTCTTGCTCCACCCCAACTAAGGTTGTTTTCGACGTTGAGAGCTTGGTTTTCTGTTTAAATCATTTTGCAAAACGATTCTATACGATTTGAAAACAGTGTTATGAGATTGATAAAATTTGTACAAATATGTTTTGGTTGAACTATCATGTTAAACCCTTGTTTTATATGTACAAATGTAACATGCCTGTTTTCAAATAAAAGCTTGTTTACAAAACTTGTCACTCATAGGGCTTTAGCTCATGTTTTCCATTTTTTCTAATTTTCCAGGTAGCGAGCGAGTTCGGGATGCTTTGCCTACGCAAGAACCTAGTCTGGGCCGCCTTTGGTGAAAATGGTTGGACAGTGAACCTTACAGAGGAGTCAAGGTTGCTGTCTTCACATCTTCTCTCGGGTTATAGAGGATAATCCGGAGGGGATGTGACATCTCCAGACCTCAACCGGAGACGAATAGCTCGAGAGAGAAGAGAGTTCCCTCCTCCTGACCACTTCACAGCAGAACCTCACGCTTCCATCCAGGCGACTCAAGACATTGACGCCTTTTCCTGCTTTCTATTTTAGTTTTTCTATCTTGATTTTAGATTTGTGTTAAGACATTGAGCTATCTAAAGATGTATTCCGTTCATCAATCTATATTTCTTCCATGTCTACTCATTTCTCTGTACTTTCCGCTTTTTACCTTGAATCCATGAGTAACTAATCTATCAAGGGTCTAGGGTTGCGTTAACATCTAAATAAGAACCATAGTATGACTATTGCATCTTGTCAATTCCAAACTTAATCCGATGCTTATGTCCATCTAGCTAATCGATATAAGTAGTAATAATCAGACTGCTCGAGAGGGTAAGTGATTGTGGAACTCAATTGACAAGGCCAAGAAGTGTTACCTGTCTATAGGACTAACTTTGGTTCTTAACACTCTCCTATGCGTTATAGACATATAACGCATAGCGGCTGACAATCGGGAGAAGAGTCGCAAGTATGAATAGACTATCACCATGTGTTTCCGATGTTAGATGTTAACCAACCTGAACCCTGTTTTTATCCATTCATTTAAATCATTAGCTGACTTTGCTATGTCGCATGTCTTTCCATCTTCCAGAATTTAGCTTAGTGTACATATTATCGCTTTCTTTAGATTTGAAACAAACAACTCTCTCACTTATTCTTGGTTACCACTACAACGCATATAATCCAGTTAAATATAGAATCAACATAATCTCTGTGTTTGACCTCGGACTCACCGAGAAAACCTACTCCTTTGCTTATACTTGGGTAAAGGATAGGAAAACTTGATAGACATACAACGCATAGCATTAAGCATAAGTAAGACGCATGGTATGTTCAACGCATAGTGTGTGAAATGCATCATTGTAGCTTAAGTTGCACATTGCGTTGTTAATTCACAATTTTACAATCTCATGCCCAACAAGTTTTTGGCGCCGTTGCCGGAACTTGAGATCTGTCTATTCACAACAAGTTTTTGGCGCCGTTGCCGGGGATTATTGCATTGATTTAATTTTTTTTATTTGGATTGTTGTGTTGTAGGATTCCTCAGTCGACGGAGTATAGTGAGTTTCTCCTCTGCCAGAAGCTTCTAACAGTATCTGAGTGACGGGAGCAATCCTTAGCTCAATATTGACCCAGAGATTGAGAAGACCTTCACCCAAAGGACAAGGTAGAATTGAAGAGGGACCAATCGTAGCTTGGACCTAATTCACACGGCTAGTGAGAAAATTGCCTGCATAAGCAAGAGGATTATTGGATATGAATTACTCGCATGCCGAAGATATTTTCGACAGAACTTCATGGAATACCAATGAGTGGGTGGACGACGAATATGAATTTCACTCCACCAATAGAAGGCAAACGCAAGCTGGAATGTTTGAAGTTGATGCTGCCACCAATCTCTCAGCTCAGATCGCCGCCATGACATCTCTGCTAGAGACGATAGTCTTGAATAATCAAGGTAGATCAGTTGCGGCTGTCACACCCCACCCCGAACTATCCTCCCTTAGCCCGAGACGGAGTGTGAGGACAGTAGTTACCGACTACCCTGTCACATAACCACCCACTGCCAACTTCACCAACATTTTCTTATAAATCCTTCCTAGGACGGTAATACCATTAACACACTCTTGACAAACCTCGACTTTGATCGGCAACGAGAACTGTCATGCTACCTGAAAATGAAAAACATATAAAAAGGGTGAGCTAACAGCTCAGTGAGTAACAGTTTTCTGAAAACATTTTACTTTAACTGTAAAACTGTTTATAATATAAATATTATCAACCACGCATAAAATATAACAGTTCAAATCATATTATAACATGATTAAATCATTGTTATATCATGTATACATATCTGTTTGGAATAAATAATAAAAATCTCACTCATTCAAAATACTTTTTCCCTAGTTGAGGCGGAGCAATGCTCTACGCTCCTCAACGTCGATTTTCCTTAGCTGTGTGGAGTAATCTCAACACATCAGCGTCGTATATACCTCTATATGCACATAGGTTTCATATTCAGGGCCGCCCACATTGCCTTCTCCGAGTCCCTAAGCATTGGGGTCCCATTTCCATATTCAGGCTACCCATCTGCCTTCTACGAGTCCCTCAGCATTGGTACCTTTTCTATATCCTGGCTACCTTTGGCCTTCTCCTAAGTCCCTCAGCCTCGGGGCCTTTTCAAAGTTTTATAAAACACAATACATATTTTGGAAACATCATATTAATAACTTGTAAGTTAACCGTTTCCAAATCTCACATCAACAACATGCTAAATTCAATTTCAAGCTTTAATATCAAACAGCATGCTTTTCATACAAGTTTATTTCCAAATCTTTCTTGAAATCATATAACACCATGCTTTTCGGTAAAGTCATGGAAACATGCATCAATCAACCACCATGCGTTTTATAAACTTATAGAAAGTAACCAGCATACTCAAAGCTTTTCAAATAAATCGCATGCATTTATTCATTAGAAACCCATGAAATCATATTCATAAAGAACGCATTTATTTTTTGAAAAACGCAGGTGTTACTCACCTATACTTGCCAAAGAATAATTCCTCTTCCTTCCTTCTATTTCCTCTTCCCGAGCTTCTTGGACGCAGCGTTCTAACTCAGAAACGCAAGGCTCCTTATTCCTCTGTCAGTTCGGTTGGACGCAACCCTGCCCTTCAATGCAAGGTTGATAACTACCGCAAACCCTGCCCTTCAACGCAAGGTTGATTACTACCGCAAAGTGCAGCTCAACTCTTCTTACTTCTCTTTTGGATGCGTCGACTTCTCTTTGACGCAAGGTCCAACTTGAACGCATCACCTATCTTTGGACGCGACGTTCACCTTGAACGTAGTAATTGTCTTTAACGCAAGGCCAACCTCGTTTCGACGCAAGATGACTTCTTTAACATAAAGTAGCTAAGTTGTCAACAATACCTTCTTTCTTGGCCGCAGACTCCTACTACGGACGCAAGGATTCCTCCTTTCTGCCTTCTTTCTTCCCTTTTCTCTCCATAATTCTTCTTTCAGAGTCATCAGTCACTCTTTTTCCCTTAAGGTTCTATTTATAGGGAGCTTGCCATCCAACTTCTCCTCTCGTTTTGCCACTTGTTTGCCACATGTCACGCTGCATGCTTAATTAACCATGCATTAATCCAAGCGTCACCTTGCATGAAACACTTAACATGCCTTTTTAACACCTACTTTTAAGGTGTCAAGTCTATATGAAGCCACCTAGCCTTTATAAGCTTATCTTATGCGTCCAACATTTTCCAATAAACAATTATTCATTCAACACAACGCCCCCATGCGTTCATTGAGTTTCCTTTAAGGTTTGAGCTTCATTACTTCACTTCCCTAACTCTCGGCCATACTTCCTTTGAAGTCGTTTTTCCACCGCATACTACTAGGCGTCAATGTCTCAAACGCACACTACTCTATGTTTGTCTTACTACATAATACCATGCGTCAGCCTGAACCGCATACTATCATGCGTCCATGATCTTTCTCCTATCCTTGAAGATTCCTTGATTACTCCTTTACGCGCTCTTGTGCTTGTAATCCAAGGTTATTCATTTAACATTCTCCGATGATAATTTAGTATGCGTCCACCTCTTGCTCCAATCTTTGAGCTTTCTTCTCATCCTTCCACTTTATCCAACACCCAAGAACATCCCTTGCTAATAGCCTATGCGTTACTTAGTTTGCTATAGTACTCTTCCTTTCCGAGACACTTCACGACATAACTTCATTTCTTTTCTTGCTTATGCATTTTACCATCACTACTTACATCTTCTTTTTCATAATTACCTCCTATGCGTTTCACTACTTTTCCTTCAAACTCTCGGGTTACTTCCATGCGTCCACCTATATCATGTGTTACCTTGGTCCTGACCATGCGTCCAACATGGTCTTTTACTCCTTTTCTTTATAGGCTCTTCAACGCATTGATTTTTTAAAAGTAAGGTGTGATAGCGGTGATGAACGCAATGAACGCGATGAATCCGACAGCGTCTGTAGGCTGGCTGCAGTGTCGTGCGGGGTGTCACGGTCATACTTCTTCAACCGTGCGGCACCATGATTCATGCTTGATCATGGTCAACCTTGAGGAAAACACAAGTCCCAAGAAACATTTTGCTCATTCTTTTTGAAGCATCATCGGACCTTAAGCGAGGTTCTGTCGTTCTCAACCGACCTAAACTCATGTGGAACTGACTTTATTAGGCCTACACGTCGCTTGTACGTGCAATTTCCCTCATTTCGTCATCAAGATTCTCAACAACCCAACCCCATAATTCTATATCGCTTCGGAACCTTGCCGGGACGAGTTTAGACCCTTCATCGAGCCAAACAGGCTTATAATACCCTACCAGGGCTTTCCGAGACACTATACAGCTTATCGGGACAACTCGGGCAAATATCGAGTCAACAGGGACTATCGAGTCCCATGGACGCTTTTGGATGTCATCTCGAGTGTCGGGACGTCATCAGCTTTCTCTCTCCTGCTCGGGTTAGCTTATCGAGAACCGTCACCATCATCCCATAGGTATCTTCCCACCTCGGGACCTCCTGGACATCCATCCATCTGGACATATCTAGGCATGAATCTTTCCGTGTCCATGCTGGGTCAATGCCGAGCCAAGATGGCATACCGGGGGCTATATCGAACCTCCAACCCATGGAAAGGGGCGCAATGCCGGCACACCCGTGCCGTCCAACACTATCCATCGAGATCCCATTCCCAATGGAAGACGCCCAAGACATTCGTCTTGCAACGCTCGCCCACGCCATGACACACTCGTGTGCCATGGGGTAGCTCACTTAGGCCGTAGGACCCAGGGGTGGTGGAGAGCTGACACCATGCCTCCCCCCTATAGTACATTCTGAACAATTTCCTCTTTGGCACCCATGCATATGCAAAGTGGCGAGTGGTCACTTACCAGTGTCGAGCGCCCGTTTGAATTCCGATTGACCTGGAATTCGACGTGCTTTCATCTTCCATCAATATGGAACTAACTCCAGAGCCGCTCGTCCAAACTCGTGACGAGACCCCTACTTCTGAGGTCATGGCTCGGGGCCCCACGTGGCCCCACCGGGCTTGCCGTTAACACTGCCAATGGCACCAATGCTCGTCTTCTTGCTTGTTGTTCAGCTTGACATACTTGCCCACTTATCTTGGTGTGTTGGATGATGCACCGTCCTCCTCAGTCGCATCACGGCACTTCACTTGGCTCTCTGTCATTGCCAGATGTGTCGACACTCTTGTGTCGCCACCACCCTATCTACAGAAGTGGGTCACAATCTACTATCTCAAAGTTGGATTGTGACACGGGGCACTTGTATGACATGTATCCCTACAACCTCCAGTCTATCTGCAGTGTTCAAAACAACCCCTACGGTGAAACGTACAATTCAGGTTGGAGGAACCAATTAACTTCGAATGGGGTGGGAATCAACAACAAATGAGTCAAATTGCAGAGGAGCAAAAAAATGAAATGCAAGGAGCATTGCTCAGTACAACCAAAGTTCCAAGAGGGAACTCGGAAAAACAATGTCAAGATGAGACATTGTTAAGTGGGAAAATTAATCCCACAGCGCAAAATGGGGGGACGCAAGGAAACTTGTAACCCGTAAACGCTCCAACAAGTCAACCGATGGAGAGCACCATGCATAATGTCCATCAACAAGCATCTTCCACCGAATAAGAAGAGGAGAATATAGAGCGGAGAGAAAAAGCAACGCAGGCAGAACCTGCGTCTGTATATGAAGATACCATTCCTGGACGCGTCCTGATTGACGTCCAAGAAGAAATCTCAACGCCCCGCGTGGGTGATCAGGTAAAATTTAATGTAGTTAACACGTTGAACGATCCTAATCATTTCAAATCTTATCAGATGAACACGGATATCAATGAAAAGACAAGACCTGTGAACGCGGTGTTGAAAGATGAAATCCTCAAGGACGATGAAGATGGTAAAGAGGATGAAGTTAATTTACTCTCCGATCGACAATTAGAGCAATCAGACTGGAGCAACAGATCCGCGGCAAAGATCGAGCCGCTATTAAAAGAGCCTTCAACGCATGAGCTAGAAACTAGACCAACGCATCCCAACTACGCACACTTGAGGGAGGTCATAATGCAATTCATTGTCTCCTCTACGTTGAACCCTGAAAACCATTAGCAAACACATGAATCTAATAAAAATATCCCTAATTTAAGAGGACAAAAAGCACCTTTTGAGTGCTTTTCAAGTCCCTACAATGGGTGTGTGAAAGCTACTGCCTGTAGGTAAAATTGATGCCCTTTACTTTTTAGTTGTGTGTGAGTTAGGCTCCCTTATCGAAGTATTTCCCTTTTGATGAGTATAGATAACTTGAAGGCCAATAACTGAGCCAAAGTAGGGGAAAACAAATTGGAAGCTTGATAAAACCTTTTCGAGCATGCTTAGAGTTAAAATAATGAAACTTTGCACTCACTCATGCATGACTTAACTTGAAAAGTGTTTTAAAAATGCATCTCAATTGACTGTTTGTATTTGGATTGCCCAAGTGATTGCAAACATGCCTTTAAAACTGTTAAAACTTGAGTAACGAGCCTTGTAATTAAGTAAACATGTTATTGATGCACGATTGTGGGTTTTTGCTTTGCTCAGGATGATCAAGACTTAATTTCGGGGGTGTTTTGATAGCACCGTAAAAGTGTTATTTCCCCTAGTTTAATTCGGCCTCGTTTGTGGATTTTGTGTTTATTATGCTATTTTATAAAGTTTTAAGCAAATCATGCACCTCGGAGCGTTACGAGTCGTTAGGGGTGGATTTGGAGCTATCGAAACTGAAATCGGGCACCCGAAGCTCAAGGATGTAAAAATTACAAAAATACCCCTAGAGCAAGCGTAGAGCAAAGTAGAGCGCTGCCACACTGTGCTCTACGCTTAAAGGCAGAGAGCAAAAATGGCGAGAGTGCAGCTATGTTCCAAATTTTGATGGAAAAGTAACACGCAAGTGCAACGCGCAGGCCAGTGCTCCAACTTCTACCTAGAGCGTAATGACACTCTAACAGAGCGCATCGACACTCTGCCTTTTTATAAAAGGGAATTTTGCCCCCAATCCGAAATTCTCTTCCCTTCATCTTCTTAACTCTATATTTCTCGACTTTTGGGTGTATTTTCATGGTTGTAAAGCTCATCTTGGACCGATCACGTGGCTAAGATGAGTTTGTAGCTTAGTGTTGTGGTTCTAACAGTGCTATATATGTTGTTTTAATTTATCAAGTTTTCTTATTCTTCACCCAAGTATAAGCGAAAAATGAGGTTTTCTCGGTGAGTCCGAGGTCAAACACAAGGACTATGCAGATTCAAGAATTACTTAGATTATCTAAGTTATATGCGTCACAGGAAAATGATGAGAAGTGATGCGTTTATGAAAACAAAAGAAATAAAGTAAGCTAATTGATGGAGTGGATAGGTATGGGACACAACAAAGTTTAGCTAAAGGAATTATATGAATGGTAACAGCAGGACTAGGATTGGTTATCATCTACATTTAGAAATGCATAGCGAGATCTATTTCATACCAGCAACTCTAAACTACACCTCTCGGTTGACAGCCACTATGCTTATATCTCTATAACACATAGGAGAGTGTTAAGTACCAAGGTTATTTCATTGAGTTCTAAGAGGCGTTTCTCATTGGCCTTCTCAAAATCCATGTTCAGCTTCTTGATGGCCCAATAAGCTCTATGTTCGAGCTCTATCGGTAAGTGATAAGTCTTTCCAAACACCAACCTGTACGGTGAAGTACCAATTGGAGTTTTGAAAGTTGTGCGGTAGGCCCACAGTGCATCATCGAGCTTAAGGGCCCAATCCTTCCTATTGTCTTAACTGTCTTATCCAAAACCTGCTTGATTTCCCTATTAGATAACTTAGCAAGGCCATTAGTTTGAGGATGATAAGCTGTAGTAATTTTATGATTAACATTATATTTTTGCATCATGGATTCAAACAATTTATTGCAAAAGTGAGAACCCTCATCACTAATAATAGCTCTAGGTGTACCAAAACATGTGAAGATGTTTTTCTGCAAGAATTTTAAAACAGTGCGAGCATCGTTGGGCCTAGTGGCTATGGCTTCTACCCACTTAGATACATAATCTACTGCAACTAGAATATATAGGTAGCCATCAGAAGAAATAGGAAAATGCCCTATAAAGTCAATACCCCAAACGTCAAAGAGCTCCCCTTCCAAGATAGGTTTCATTGGAAGCTCATGTTGTCTAGAAGTATTGCCAGTACGTTGGCACCTATCACATGAGTTAACAAAGATATAACAGTCTTTGAAAAGGGATGACCAATAAAATCCTGACTGAAGTACCTTGGATGTAGTTCTAGTGGGTCCAAAATGACCTCTATAGGGGGAGACATGACATGAATTTAGAATACTTACCACTTCCTCTTGAGGCACACACTTCCTTATCATATTGTCAACACAAACCTTGTAGAGAAGTGGGTCCTCCTAATGGTAAGACTTAGCATTGTGCAAGAATCTCTTCTTTTGTTGAGAGTTCATATTAGGTGGCAAATGTCCTCCTGCAAGATAGTTAACTATGTCAGCAAACCAAGACAAACTATCTTTTACCTGATACAGTTGTTCCTCAGGGAACATCTCAACAATTGGGGGCCATGATTTAGCATCCCCATTCTCAATTCTAGACAAGTGGTCTGCAACCACATTTTCACATCCTTTCCTGTCTTTGATTTCTAAGTCAAATTCCTGTATAATAATATCCACCTCATTAGCCTAGGTTTGGAATCTTTCTTATCAAACAAATACTTTAAAGCAGCATGGTCAGTATGCACCACTATTTTAGAGCCAAGCAAATATGATCTAAATTTATCAAGGGCAAACACAACAGTTAGTAGTTCTTTTTCAGTAGTAGTGTATTTCTATTGAGTATTATCAAGAGTCCTACTAGCATAGTAAATTGCCCTAAACATGTTATCTCTATGTTGGCCTAAAATCGCTCCTAAAGCATAGTTGCTAGCATCACACATGATCTCAAAAGATTGACTCCATTCTAGTAGAACAATAATAGGTGTAGAAATTAGTCTTTCCTTCAAAGTATTAAAAGCTAGTAGACATGCATCATCAAAGATAAACTTCGCTTCCTTTTCTAGCAAATTACTCAAGGGTTTAGCAATTTTAGAAAAATCTTTAATAAATCTCCTGTAAAACCCTGCATGACCTAGGAAGCTTCTGACTCCTTGATGTGCACTTGGAGTGTTAACCGCAAGTGTACGGGTCAAGTTATAATATAAGACGGTTAAGTCCGAATATCGTTCCACTGGAGATCAAATTGGGAAGGTTTAAGTTACTTAGCGATTCTAGAGTTGAATCAATTTTATTTGAGGATTGAAATTGAATATTATGAGTTATGGAAAATATAAATCAAATAAGGAAAGTATCAAAGGGAGAAACACAAGAGTCAAAGAGAGTTCTAGGGTAATGAATCCTTGTTTATTTCATCATGCAATATTATAGATTTCATGGATTTTATTGTAATTCATATGCCTAAGTCTAGAAGCTTAATTCCAAGTTATTTTCTCTCAAAAACAACCCTTTCTCATGCAACTTGATTGATTATTAATCTCTTAAAACCAATACAAAATTACATGGCATTAAAAATAGTCTTTAGCAGCTTTTATTGTCAACCTAACTACTCTCGTGATAGATTAACAACAATTCATTGTTATAGATCAAGTTAAACATACAATCTCTCAATCATACATCTAACCTAACATGTGAAGATGGCCAATCCACAAGAATTAAACACAATAACAGTGAAAAACATAATCATTCCAACAAAACCATGAAAGTCTACAAGATCAACATAAATTCATAAACAAATCATCAAAACCCTAAAACTAAAGAGTTTAGCCACTCATAGCTTGAAGCAACATGTTTAAGCAAAATAAACAAAGAAAGAGTGTAAAGAAAGGGAAACTCTACTGAAAAGAGGCTCTTGATTGAGGTTGCACTGTCACGATCTCCTTGGCTCTCACGTTGGAATTCGAAGGGCACCACGACTATCTCGAACTCTTTTCC
The DNA here is from genome assembly GCA_030954485.1 of Citrullus mucosospermus. Classification (NCBI taxonomy): domain Eukaryota; kingdom Viridiplantae; phylum Streptophyta; class Magnoliopsida; order Cucurbitales; family Cucurbitaceae; genus Citrullus; species Citrullus mucosospermus. The sequence goes on along the minus strand of CM062065.1, from coordinate 10,556,836 downwards.
TCTTCCTTGCAACTAACTCACTCTTTGAACCCTCACTTAATTCTCTCCTTTTTGTGCCTCTTTAGGTCTGTAACTTCCTTGCTTTGCTTTGATTTTCCTGGATGATTTGGGCTGCTAGAAACCCCCAAATTTATAGAGTTTGGCCGCCCAAAAATTTACCAAAAATACAAAATTTTCATTTAAGGAAAGCTGGCGCCGCGGCGCTAGGGCTGCATCCAAAATTGTTGCTTCGGGTTTTAGCGCCGCGGCAGCGCCGTCCAAGCGCCGCGACGCTGTCATGCGTTCAGAAATATTGTTCTCGGGCATTAGCGCTGCGGGAGCGCTGTCCAAGTGCCGCGACGCTGTCATGCGTTCAACAAGGATGCATCGAGGCAGCGCGATCTCGGCGCTGCAATGCTACTATGCGTCCAGAACGATGCGTTCATGTTTCAGCGCCGCGGCGCTATCCCAAAATTTGTCCTTTTGAGTTTTTTCAGCTCTTTTTTCGCCGTATTCTTGCTCGGTTTTGATCTTTTAGTCGTTTCTTCTAATTTTCCTCGTTTTAACCTGAAAATCACTAGCAAACAAGTGAAATCTAATATAAACTCCCTTAATTTGAGAGAATAAAAAGCACTTTTCAAGTGCTTATCACTCTTTTCACATTGTCTGAGGGTGGCAGTTGTTCAATGGCGGCTATTTTAGCCCTATCCACCTCCAATCCCTTTTGAGAGGCTTTGTGCCCCAGGACGATGCCTTCCTTCACTATGAAGTGACACTTCTCCCAGTTTAGAACAAGGTTAGCATCTTGACACCTCTGCAAAACACGAGTTAGATTAGCAAGACAAGAATCAAATGAAGACCCAAATACAGAAAAATCATCAATAAAAACCTCCATTATATCTTCAAGTGAGCCCCTGAAAAATAGACATCATACATTGTTGGAAAGTGGCAGGGGCATCTTAAAGGCAAATGTCCCATAAGGACATGTAAATGTTGTCTTTTCTTGATCCTCAGGAGCAATGACAATTTGATTATAACCTGAATATCCATCTAGGAAGTAATAATGAGAATAACCTGCAAGTTTATCAAGCATTTGATCTACAAAAGGAAGGGGAAAATGATCTTTCCTAGTAGCCTTATTCAACTTCCTATAATCAATGCATACACGCCATCCTGTTACAGTTCTAGTAGCTATCATTTCATCTTTTTCATTCTTAACCACAGTCATACCACCTTTCTTGAATACCACTTAAACAGGACTTACCCATGAACTGTCAGATATGACATATATGATTCTTGCATTCAAAAGCTTGAGCACTTCTTTCTTAACTACCTCCTTCATGGTGGGATTAAGTCTCCTTTAGTGCTCTACCGATGGTTTAAAGGTATCTTCCATCAAGATTCTGTGCATACAGACCGATGGACTAATCGATGCACACTTTTAGTGTTAATCGCAAGTGTACGGGTCAAGTTATAATATATGACGGTTAGGTCTGAATATCGTTCCACTAGAGATCCAATTGTGAAGGTTTAAGTTACTTAGCTATTCTAGAGTCGAATCAATTTTATTTGAGGATTGGAATTGAAGTTTTTAATTATGGAAAATATAAACCAAATAAGGAAAGTATTAAAGTGAGAAACACAAGAGTCAAAAAGAGTTCTAGGGTAATGAATCCTTGTTTATTTCATCATGCAATACTATAGATTTCATGGATTTTATTCTCATTCATATGCCTAAGTCTAGAAACTTAATTCCAAGTTATTTTCTCTAAAAAACAACCCTTTCTCATGCAACTCGATTGATTACTAATCTCTTGAAACCAATACAAATTACATGGCATTAAGAATAGTCTTTAGCAACTTTTATTGTCAACCTAACTACTCTCGTGATAGATTAACAACAATTCATTGTTATAGATCAAGTTAAACATACAATCTCTCAATCATACATCTAACCTAACATGTGAAGATGGCCAATCCACAAGAATTAAACACAATGCTTGGTTGTCTCGATGAAGGCAAAGGCTGGTTGACCTCCCCGTCATCCTCCCTTGCCTTTGCATCTCTTTCCTCTTGGGCAATCCCTTTGAGGATGTCGCTGAAGACATCTCGCTCGTCTCTTCGGCGAACTTCACTGCTTCCATATAGTGTGATGGCTTCATCACGAACCTGCATTTCAGGAACAGGTCGCTCGGCCTTTGAGTTCTTTGCGTTTATCTACTGGTGTCCTTCAGTGAACTTCTCGGCTGAGAATTCGGCGAAGTTCTTCATGGTTGCTTTAGAAATGCAAGATTTAACTCTCTTGGCAGGGCTTGGGGAAGGTGATGAGAAGATTTGGCTTAACGGTTGGACGTTGAGCACCTTCACACAATCGTTAGAATCTGATGGTACCTCGACGACTAGAGGGTAGATGGGCAGAGGAACGGTGGTTGGTTGAAAGAATAGGCGAACAAAAGGGGTTCGGGAAGAAGAAATGTTGGATGGGCTTTAGGTGCTAACCTATGCTTGAGATGCCGAGAGGTTAGGGATGACCTGAGGACAAGGGTTCGGTTGTGAAGGGCGGACCAGTGAGGCAAAAGGCCGCACAGGCCGGGTATTAGAAGGTCGAAAAGAGGCTGGAGAAAATGAAGCTCGAGGTTTAGAAAGTATCTCTTGAGCTGGCTGCGGCACACTCGGAGATGAAGATGACGATGGGGTTGAATATTGGGTGCTATAGGACGACAATGGTGAAAGATCTCCGACGGAATCATAGTGGTTTACCAAGTCGGAGCGACTAGACATAACCTAAGGTTGAAAGCTTTTAGAGAGAATTAGGTCACTAGCGGATTCGAAATGCAAGGAAATATAACAAGCTGTGGAGACAGATTGCGTTTATATAGGCTTGAATGACGTAATCATCACTAAATGTTGATACTCATTACTCGATATCCCGCTGATCTAGAAAAATTTCATTGAGCCGCACACCCAGCATGCACGATAAATGGCTTATTGACGCAAATAAGCCCTCGAGTGCCTCTAGGAATACGCATCAACTCAGAAGACGTATGCATTTTCGAGATTGCTCTTTCTAAGGCGCAAAGAATTCTATCGATAAACGTAGAGACTGTTTATCGATGAACGCATGAACGATGAACAACAGAGTTCTCAGTTCAAAGTATGCATTTGAATCAAACAATTGGCAATGAAAATCCACATCACAATTTCATGCTTATTTACTTACACTACTTCCTAAAACTGAATTCAAAGAAAATATTGATAACCACTTGAAAAGTGCTTTCTATCCTCTCAAATTAAGGGAGTTCATATTATATTTCACTTGTTTGCTAGTGGTTTTTAGGTTAAAATGAGGAAAATTAGAAGAAAAGACCCAACAGATTAAAACCGAGCAAGAATACGACGAAAAAGAGATGAAAAACTCAAAATGACAAAACTTGGGGCAGTGCCACGATGCTAAAACTCGAGAGTAACAAATTCGACAGCAGCCCTAGCGCCGCGGCGCTCTCTAACAGCACCGCGGTACCGTTTCAAAAGTTTCAATAGCGCTGCGGCGCCAGTTTTCCATAAATGTAAAATTGATATTTTTGGTAAGTTTCTGGGCGGCTAACTCTATAAATTTGGGGGTTTCTAGCAGCCCTAATCATCAATCAACCATCAATTTACAGACCAAAAGAGGCATAAGAAGGAGAGAATTGAGTGAGAGTTCATAAAAGAGTTCAAAGAGTGAGTTAGTTGCAAGGAAGAGGAAAAGAGTTCGAGATAGTCGTGGTGCCATTCGAATTCTGACGTGAGAGCCAAAGAGATGGTGTCGGCGCTACCTCAATCAAGAGCCCCTTTTCAGTAGAGTTTCCCTTTCTTTACACTCTTTCTTTGTTTATTTTGTTTAAACATGTTGCTTCAAGCTATGAGTGGCTAAACTCTTTAGTTTTAGGGTTTTGATGAATTGTTTATGAATTTATGTTGATATTGTAGACTTTCATGGTTTTGTTGGAATGATTATGCTTTTCATTGTTATTATGTTTAATTCTTGTGGATTGGCCATCCTCACTTGTTTGGTTAGATGTATGATTGAGAGATTGTATGTTTAACTTGATCTATAACAATGAATTGTTGTTAATCTATCACGAGAGTAGTTAGGTTGACAATAAAAGTTGCTAAAGACTATTCTTAATGCCATGTAATTTGTATTGGTTTCAAGAGATTAGTAATCAATCGAGTTGCATGAGAAATGGTTGTTTTTTAGAGAAAATAACTTGGAATTAAGTTTCTAGACTTAGGCATATGAATGACAATAAAATCCATGAAATCTATAATATTGCATGATGAAATAAACAAGGATTCATTACCCTAGAACTCTCTTTGACTCTTGTGTTTCTCACTTTGTTACTTTCCTTATTTGGTTCATATTTTCCATAATTCACAAATTCCATTCCAATCCTCAAATAAAATTGATTCGATTCTAGAATAGCTAAGTAACATAAACTTTCACAATTGGATCTCCAGTGGAACAATATTCGGACTTCACCATCTTATATTATAACTTGACCTGTACACTTGCGGTTAGCACTAAAAGTGCGCATCAAGTTTTTGGCGCCGTTGCCGGGGATCCAAAGAACGGTTTTTGTTATTGATATTTATTAGAATTGATAGATCTTAATTTGAGGTGTATATTATTTGGTTGATTATTTATTTATTATTTATATTTTATTTTATTATATTTTTTCCTTTTTTATTTTATTTGATTCTATTTTATTTTATCTTATTTTATTTTATTTTATCTTTATTTTCATTTATTTATTTATTTATTTTCTTTCGTCGGTGTATGCGTCGAAACAATACTAGTATTCTCCCCTTTGATCCCGAGATTGAAAGGACGTGTAGAAGAAACCTAAGGGTTCAACACAATCACATCGAGGAGATGGCTGAGGAGATACCAAAGGCAATTTGGGACTACTTCCAACCCACATTACCGGCAAATCAACCCGGCATCATGAATGCACCTATTAATGTCGACAACTTTGAGTTGAAACCGGGGTTGATTCACATGGCTAGAGAGCTAGCCTTTAGAGGAAGAACCAATGAAGATCCTCACAAGCACTTGCGGTCTTTCTTAGAAATATGCGGAACGGTAAAGATGAATGGTGTTTCTAACGACGCAATTAAACTAAGACTTTTTCCTTTCTCTTTACAGGACCGTGCTAAGGATTGGTTGGAAACCATACCTCCGGATAGCACCACCACGTGGGAGATCTTAGCTCAAGCTTTCTTGAACAAATATTTTCCACCGGCTAAATCTTAAAGACTAAGGACAGAGATTGGAACATTCCGCCAACTTGAGGATGAACAACTTTATGAGGCTTGGGAGAGGTATAAGGATCTCTTGAGAAGATGCCTTCAACATGGTTACCCGGATTGGTTGCAAATTTAACTCTTCTACAAAGGATTAGCAAGCTCGACCAAATCCATTCTAGATGCAACCCCGGAGGCTCAATTTTTTCAAAGAATGCTCAAGAGGCCTATATCATACTAGAAGACTTGGCCACTACTTCTAACTCTACTTCTTTTATCCCTAATACTTTACCTTTTCCTCAAAGATTTCAAAAGAAAAAGATTGATGCTCAATTTTCAAAGTTTTTAGACATATTCAAAAGGTTAGAAATTAACCTTCCATTTGCAGAGGCATTAGAACAAATGCCTAAGTATGTGTTCGTTAGCTTTTTGTTCGTTTAATTTCTAATTGAATTGAATTTTCTTAGCTCGTTGCACAAAAACAGATTTGTCATTTCCGTACAAGTATGCGTTGAGAATTACTCTACATGTGATCATGACTAAGCAAGTTTTCCTATAAAGACCAAGTATAAGTATTTATAGGTTTTCCTGGTGAGTCTAGAGTCGAACGCAGGGATTTGTAATAATTAGGCGTTGAGACTAAATGTATGACTATGCGATGACTTTACAAGTAAATATATGTGCGTTTGTTGTTTGTGTATCTAAACTATACAAAAAGAATGAAGAATTTCCTACTACTATTAATGGAATGGACGCGACGTTGGGTAGTCATATGAAACAATGCGTCAGATAGCATGCGTTGGGAATGGATGGGACCTTGCGGTGAAAGTAGAGTTGAACGCAAGAGCTAGTCGTTACCTAAACTTTCCAAGTACAATTACATACCTACAAACTGCGTGTGTGAATCCATCTCTCGATGTTTCGATGCCACATTTATCTTATCTCTAAGACGCATGGTAGGTTTGTTTTGGAAAAAGATGAACTACATCTCTACAACTCATCTAGTCTTAATTAATGCTAAAGATTAACTATCTACTCTCTCAAGCTCGACAGTCATGCTTGCTACGTTTGGTTGTCAGACAACGTTATGCAAGCTAAAAATATGCACTAACCAGGATGTAACATACTCAGAATTGCTCAAGAAAAACTAGCTTTTAGCATTTAACTCATTTAGTATTTATATAACATGGTGTAAAGTATTTAATATGGAAATGGATGGAAGATGATAGTCAATCAAACTTATATTAATGAAATAAATCATTCTCTCGAATGTCATTAACAAAATATAAGCAAGAAGAAGAGAAATGGAAATAAAATAGAGATGAAGAGCGTCAAGCCGCCACTTGCAACGTCTTGCTTCATGGAGGCTTGAGATGGTTGCTATCTGATACATATATTCCATAGGGTGGAGATTCTCACTCACTGGGAGATGACTCTGATGATGCTTAGAATCCTTCTCTTAGAAGAGCTCGAAATGGAGGCTGGTTATGGTAAAGGAGAAAAAGTGCAAAGCTTTCGCCTCTTTAACTGGTCTCCCTTCTTCAATGGGGAAGCTTTGAGCTATTTATAGGCGTCGAAAAGTTGACACTCATGATGACCTGACACCTTTACATTAAATTCCATGCTTTGCTGCACAGACTTTTTACGTCGTCGGCCCATTTGTTCTGCCATATTTTGATAGCGTGTTATCCTTTTGCATATTGATATGACAGCTTTCGGCCATGCGTCTGTATCTACTTTTTCTCAACGCATGGTCTCAACACCTGGGCTCGACGCAGGTTTCCAATTATTCTCGCAGCAGCTTCGTTTGTTTGTGCTTCGCGCTTCTTTTCTTCTTAACCCTGCGTTAGAAACATAAAAGCTCATCGTTTTTCAGGTATTTTCTTTTGTAAGTAGTGCCAACGCATGGTGATACATTTTTCATCATTTAACTACCAAAATCATGCGTTTAGCTCCAAAGTTACTCTAATTAAATCAAATAGTGACTATAATAACTTGTATTTCTACAAGTTATCAGTATGTCAAGTTCATGAAGAATGTATTGTCTAAGAAGAAAAAGTATGGATATTATGAAATGGTTGCACTAATCGAAGAATGTAGTGCGACATTACAAAGGAAATTGCCTCCAAAACTAAAGGATCCAGGGAGTTTCTCTATCCCTTGTCATTTAGGCAATAATAAGGTTACTGAAGCACTTTGTGATCTTGGAGCTTCTATTAACTTAATGTGTTGGAAAACAGATCTCAAGTCTCCGGCAACGGCGCTAAAAATTTGTTATGCGATAGATTGTGAAATGAAATTATATTAATGCAATGCGCAAGTTAAGCTACTATTATGCGTTTAACATACTATGCGTCTTACTGTGCTTAATGCTATGCATTTAAGATCTGTCAAGTTTTCCTATCCTTTACCCAAGTATAAGCAAAGGAATAGGTTTTCTCGGGGAGTCCGAGGTCGAACACAGGGACTATGCTGATTCTGTATTTAGTTGGATTAATTAAGTTGTAGTGGTAACAAAAAATATTTAAGGTGGGATGCGTCTAATCTCAAGAAAGCGATAACATGTACACTAAACTAGAATGTAGAAGATGGTAAGGTATGCGACACAGCAAAGTCAGCTAATGAGTTGTGTGAATGGGTAAAAACAGGGTTCAGGTTGGTTAACCTCTAACATCAGAAACGCATGGTGATAATCTATTCATACTTTCGACTCTTCTCCTGGTTGTCAGCCGCTATGCGTTATATGTCTATAACGCATAGGAGAGTGTTAAGTACCAAGGTTATTCCTATAGGCAGGTAACACTTCTTGGCCTTATCAATTGAGTTCCACAATCACTTACCCTCTCGAGCAGTCTGATTATTACTACTTATATCGATTAGCTAGATGGACATAAGCATCAGATTAAGATTGCAATTGACAAGATGCAATAGTTACACTATGGTTCTTATTTAGATGCTAACGCAACCCTTGACCCTTGATAGATTAGTTACTCATAGATTCAAAGTAAAAAGCGGAAAGTGTAGAGAAATGAATAGACATGGAAGAATTGTAGATTGATGAATGAAATACAATTTTAGATAGCTCAATGTCTTGACACAAATCTAAAATCAAGCTAGAAAAACAAGATAGAAAGCAGGAAAGGCGTCAATGTCTTGAGTCGCCGGAATGGAAGCGTGAGGTTCTGCTGTGAAGTGGTCAGGCGGAGGGAACTTCTCTCTCGAGCTATACGTCTCCGGTTGTCATCTGGAGAGAACTCTGTTGTCACTTAGGAATTCTTCCGAGAATCAACAACCCTTTTTCATCTTGCAGGATTGCCCTTTTATAGAGGCTGTGTTCATAATCAATGGCAAATCTGCCTGATTGGAGGAAATTGATGTCGTGCGTCTATCTCGCCTAATTGCGTAATTATCAGTTCAATTTAGATCCACCACTTTAGCCACAGATCATGCATGTCAATCTTCTGACAATCTCTCAAGATTCTGATATGATTTTCCGCTGACTTGCGTTTATGGTCGTTATGCGTCCATGGAGAATTTGGGTTGATGTCAATGCGTCATAGGTTGCTAACTCATAGTCCTGCGTTGAGAAGTTGTTAACGCATCTACAGGTTGCTCGCATTCCGTTCAGATCATGTGTCCATGGAAAACAGATTGCCAACGCATAGTTTGCATTAAGAAGTAGTCAACGCATCGTTTGCGTTCCTGCATTAAAAAATGCGTTTTAGGCTCAAAAAGTTATAAAATAATTATCTTCATCAAAATACAAGAGTAGAACGCATAGGAAGATTTATTAATAGAACTCAACATAAACTACCACATGATTCTCTATTTAATTTCTATTTTTCTAAGAGAAAGGCTATAATAACTTGTAGATAGGAAGATTTATTAATAGAATCCAACATAAACTACTGCATGATTCTCTATTTAATCTCTATTTTTTAAAGAGAAAGGCTATAATAACTTGTATTTCTACAAGTTATCATAATGCCTTTATCCATGCTTAGGAAGCTCAATGGAGGAGAGGTGCAACCAACTACCATATCTTTGCTTTTGGCCGATCGATCATTTGTTCATCCCTACGGCATTGTGGAGGACGTCTTGGTCAAGGTAGGCAAATTTATCTTCCCGAAGGACTTTGTGATATTAGACATGGAGGAAGATGCCGAAGTCCCCATAATCCTTGGGAGACCATTCTTGGCCATCGGAAGGGCCCTAATCGATGTGCAAGATGGAAAGCTCACATTCCGCCTTAACGATGAGGAGGTAACATTTGACATTTGTAAAACCCTTAAGCATCCAGATGTAGAAAGGTACGAGCATCATGAGCCAACCACAAAGGTAACATCGCCTCTCTCTTTGAATAAAAACTCGATGCATGATAAGCCTCCTTTGAATGGTAAGACTAATGGCATGCTTGATGTTAAAGTAGAAAATTCTATGAAGCATGTTTCTAGTTATGATAATTCTCCTAGTTCTTATTGCATGCCTCCCAAACCTATAATGAATTATGAACAAATTATGGAGAAGCATGATAAAAATGAAGTGGTGAGTCCGAAAAAATCTAAACATGATGATTCTTTAACGAGTCTTGACTACATTAGAAAAGATGATGTCCAACTTGATAATGAATTGTTGACTAACTCACTAAATGCTAATGAATATGTTTGTGAGTGTCAATGTGGACGAATACTAAAATTTGTAGGTGATCCAAAGCATGAAAGGAAGAAACCACCTTGGGATCCACCGTGAATCGCAAGCCTCGTCTAGCTAAAAGACGTTAAACCAAGCGCTTATTGGGAGGCAACCCAATTTTATTGCTTTCTTTACTCTTCTTTTTATTTTATTTTCAATAAATCTTGGAGTCACTCATATGCTTTATCTCTCAGGATCTTGGTTTATCACACAAAGTACTCCTTACACCAAGCCTGTTTGGTGGCTTCCCGCTTGCTCCCAGGCTTGTTCTTTCTTTGTTAGATGCTCTTATGCATTGGGGACAATGCATGATTCTAAGTTTGGGGTGGGAGGTGTCTCTCGTACTTTTGTGTGTTTTCTTATCCTGCTATGCATGTTTGTGAAGGTTTTTAATGATCATATGCATGTTTATTTTGAAAAAATTTTGAAAATTTTGGAGCTTTCAAAGTTTATGGGAATGTTGTTCATAGTTGTGTGCCTCGATGTTGATTGCCCTTGATGAGATTTGAATTTGCATGATAGATGACTTATTGTAGAAATAGAATAGCACTATCTTGAGTTAAACTAATTTAAGTCCCTCTTAAAATCTCTCATATTCTTGAGCACGTAGCCACTTTAATTTAGAATCTTTAACTGAAAAAAGGATTAAGTTGGGTGTATTTGGTTGTCACTCCGAAAGGCCCTACCAGTTAGAGAGTGGAAATGCATGATAGCTTAAAAAGAAAAGAGCATATATGCTTTGAGAAAAGAAAAAGTGTACACAAAATGTATGAGCTTTATTTGTCTATCTTTGTAAATGTTAAACTTGTAATGAGTATGCATGGATAGGGGTAAAAAGAGCTGCCTTTGCTGTGATCAGTAAGGACGCCTGGGAATTGACTAGGTACGTATCCCTACAGTAAATGTGTGAAAGCTAGTGCCTCTAGGTAAAAGAATGCAAGTTTGGGCCCATGAAAAAAAATATATGATTGAAAGGCACCTTAGTGGACATATTACTCACTTGAATGCATGAAAGCTTGAAGATTGGTGCATGAGCTAGAGTAGGGGGAAAACTAAAGAAACTCTCTTAAGTCCCTTTTGAGTTCTCGTATTTTAAATTGAAGGAGGCTTGCACACACACACATGGGAGATAGCAAGATTTGGCCTTGAATGATTATAACAATATAGATATGCTTGCATGTTTCTACTTAAGCTTTAAATGCTATTCTCTGAGACATGAGTCAATTGCACATTGTTTCATTTGAACTCCCTATTGTTTGATTTTATTCTTTGCTCGGGACTAGCAAATCTCTAAGTTTGGGGTGTTGATAAGCATTTGAAAAGTGCTATCTATCCTCTCAAATTAAGGGAGTTTATATTAGATTTCACTTGTTTGCTAGTGGTTTTCAGGTTAAAATGAGGAAAATTAGAAGAAAGGACCCAAAAGATTTAAACAGAGCAAGAATACGGCGAAAAAGAGATGAAAAACTCAAAATGGCAAAAAATTGGGGCAGCGCCGCGACGATAAAACCTGATAGCAACAAATTCGCAGCAGCCCTAGAGTTGCGATGCTCTTCAACAGTGCCACGGTGCCGTCTCAAAAGTTTCAATAGCGCCGCAGCGCCAGTTTTCCATAAATGTAAAATTGATATTTTTGGTAAGTTTTTGGGCAGCCAACTCTATAACTTTGGGGGTTTCTAGCAACCCTAATCATTAATCAACCATCAATTTACAGACCAAAAGAGGCACAAGAAGCAGAGAATTGAGTGAGAGTTCATAAAAGAGTTCAAAGAGTGAGTTAGTTGCAAGAAAGAGGAAAAGAGTTCGAGATAGTCGTGGTGCCCTTCGAATTCCGACGTGAGAGCCAAGGAGATGATGACAGTGCTACCTCAATCAAGAGCCCCTTTTCAGTAGAGTTTCCCTTTCTTTACACTCTTTCTTTGTTTATTTTGTTTAAACATGTTGCTTCAAGCTATGAGTGGCTAAACTCTTTAGTTTTAGGGTTTTGATGAATTGTTTATGAATTTATGTTGATATTGTACACTTTCATGGTTTTGTTGGAATGATTATGCTTTTCATTATTATTGTGTTTAATTCTTGTGGATTGACCATCTTCACATGTTAGGTTAGATATATGCTTGAGAGATTGTATGTTTAACTTGATCTATAACAATGAATTGTTGTTAATCTATCACGAGAGTAGTTAGGTTGACAATAAAAGTTGCTAAAGACTATTCTTAATGCCATGTAATTTGTATTGGTTTCAAGAGATTAGTAATCAATCGAGTTACATGAGAAAGGGTTGTTTTTGAGAGAAAATAACTTGGAATTAAGTTTCTAGATTTAGGCATATGAATTACAATAAAATCCATGAAATCTATAATATTGCATGATGAAATAAACAAGGATTCATTACCCTAGAACTCTCTTTGACTCTTGTGTTTCTCACTTTAATATTTTCCTTATTTGGTTTATATTTTCCATAATTCCCAAATTCAATTCCAATTCTCAAATAAAATTGATTCGATTCTAGAATAGTTAAGTAACATAAACCTTCACAATTGGATCTCCAGTGGAACGATATTCGGACTTCATCATCTTATATTATAACTTGATCCGTACACTTGTAGGTAACACTAAAAGTGCGCATCAAATATTAACACTGAGAAGTACGAATAAAAGAAAGCAAGAGTAAAAGAAAGCATCCCTGGAAAGATAGTAGTTCAACAATGCAGAGACCTTCCAACGTAGGTGATAAGCACTTGAAAAGTGTTTTCTATTCTCTCAAATTAAGGGAGTTTATATTAGATTTCACTTGTTTGCTAGTGATTTTCAGGTTAAAACGAGGAAACTTAGAAGAAACGACTAAAAGATCAAAACTGAGCAAGAATACGGCAAAAAAGAGCTGAAAAACCCAAAAGGAAAAATTTTGGGATAGCGCCGCGGCGCCGAGACAGCACTGCCGCGGCGCTGAAACATAAATGCATAGTTCTGGACGCATAGTAGCATCGCGGCGCCGAGATGGCGCTGCCTCGACGCATCCTTGTTGAACGCATGACAGCGTCGCGGCGCTAATGCTTGAGAACAATATTTCTGAACGCATCATAGCGTCGCGGCTCTTGGACGGCGTTGCCGCGGCGCTAAAACCCGAGAGCAAACTTTTTTGATGCAGCCCTAGTGCCGCGGCGCTATGGAACAGCGGCGCGGCGCCAGCTTTCCTTAAATGAAAAATTTGTATTTTTGGTAAATTTTTGGGCGGCCAAACTCTATAAATTTGGGGGTTTCCAGCAGCCCAAATCATCAGAAAGAAGATAAAAAGAAAATCAAAGCAAAGAAAGGAAGTTACAGACCTAAAGAGGCACAAAAAGGAGAGAATTAAGTAAGAGTTCAAAGAGTGAGTTAGTTGCAAGGAAGAGGAAAAAAGTTCGAGATAGTCTTGGTGCCCTTCGAATTCCGACGTGAGAGCCAAGGAGATCGTGACGGTGGTACCTCAATCAAGAGCCTCTTTTCAGTAGAGTTTCCCTTTCTTTACACTCTTTCTTTGTTTATTTTGCTTAAACATGTTGCTTCAAGCTATGAGATGCTAAACTCTTTAGTTTTAGGGTTTTGATGATTTGTTTATGAATTCATGTTGATCTTGTAGACTTTCATGATTTTGTTGGAATGATTATGCTTTTCATTGTTATTGTGTTTAATTTTTGTGGATTGGCCATCCTCACATGTTAGGTTAGATGTATGATTGAGAGATTGTATGTTTAACTTGATCTATAACAATGAATTGTTGTTAATCTATCACGAGAGTAGTTAGGTTGACAATAAAAGTTGCTAAAGACTATTTTTAATGCCATGTAATTTTGTATTGGTTTTAAGAGATTAATAATCAATCGAGTTGCATGAGAAAGGGTTGTTTTTGAGAGAAAATAACTTGGAATTAAGTTTCTAGACTTAGGCATGTAAATTACAATAAAATCCATGAAATCTATAATATTGCATGATGAAATAAACAAGGATTCATTATTGATAACTTGTAGAAATACAAGTTATTATAGTCACTATTTGATTTAATTAGAGTAACTTTGGAGCTAAACGCATGATTTTGGTAGTTGAATGATGAAAAAAGTATCACCATGCGTTGGCACTACTTACAAAAGAAAATACCTGAAAAACGATGAGCTTTTATGTTCCTAACGCAGGGTTAAGAAGAAAAGAAGTGCAAACAATCAAAGTACGAAAAGACGAAGCTGCTGCGAGGACAAATGGAAACCCATGTGCCGAGCCTATGCGCTGAGCCCATGCGTCGAGTCTATGCGCTGAGCCCATGCGTTGAGACCATGCGTCGAGCCTATGCGTTGACAATCTGAAAAGTAGAAACAGACGCATGCTCAAACAGCTGTCATGTCATTATGAAAAAGGACAACACCCAATCAGATCATGGCAGAACAAATAGGCTGACGATCTGAAAAGTCTATGCAGCGTGGCTGAAAGTTAATGCAAAGGTGTCAGGTCATCATGATATCAACTTTTTGACGCCTATAAATAGTCCACAAGCTTCTCCAAGAAAAAAAGAAGAGAGACCAGTTCAAGAGGCGAACGCTCTGCACTATTTCTCCCTCACCATAACCAGTCTCCATTTCGAGCTCTTCTGAGAGAAGGATTCTGAGCACCTTCAGAGTCATCTCCCAGTGAGTGAGAACGTTCACCTTATGGAATCTATGTATCAGATAGCAACCATCTCAAGCCTCCATGAAGCAAGACGTTGCTTGTGGCGGCTTGACGCCTTTCATCTTTATTTTATTTCCATTTCTCTCCTTCTTGCTTATATTTTGTTAATGACATTTGAGAGAATGATTTATTGTCTTAATATGAGTTTGATTGACTATCATCTTCCATCTATTTCCGTACTAAATACTTTACACCATGCTGTCTAAATGCTAAATGAGTTAAATGTTAAAAGTTAGTTTTTCTTGAGCAATTCTGAGTATGTTACATCTTGATTAATGCATATCTTTAGCTTGCATAACTTTGTCTGACAAACAAACGTAGTAAGCATGACTGTCAAGCTTGAGAGAGTGGATAGTTAATCTTTAGCATTAATTAAGACTAGATGAATGCAGAGATGTAGTTCATCTTTTGCCAACGCAAACTTACCATGCGTCTTAGAGATAAGATAAATGTGGCGTCGAAACATCGAGAGATGGATTCACACACGCAGTTTGTAGGTATGTAATTGTACTTAGAAAGTTTAGGTAACAACTAGCTCTTGCGTTCAACTCTACCTCTATCGCATGGTTCCATTCATTCTCAACGCATGCTATCTGACGCATTGTTTTACATATGACTACCCAACGCCGCGTTCACCTCATTATTAGTAGTAGGAAATTCTTTTCATTCTTTATGTATAGTTTTACACAGAATCAACAAACGCACATATTTACATGTACAGTCACTGCATAGTCATGCATTTATTCTCAACGCCTAGTTATTACAAATCCCTGCGTTCGACCTTGGACTCACTAGGAAACCTATAAATGCTTATACTTGGGTCTTTATAGAAAAACTTGCTTAGTCATGATCACATCTAGAGTGATTCTCAACGCATCCTTGTACGGAAATGATAAATCTATTTTTGTGCAATGAGCTAAGAAACTCAATTTAATTTAATAGAAATTCAAACAAACAAAATTTAGCGAACAATTACCCTAGAACTCTCTTTGACTCTTGTGTTTCTCCCTTTAATACTTTCCTTATTTGATTTGTATTTTTCATAACTTATAATATTCAATTTCAATCCTCAAATAAAATTGATTCAACTTTAGAATAGCTAAGTAACTTAAACCTTCCCAATTGGATCTCCAGTGGAACGATATTCGGACTTAACCGTCTTATATTATAACTTGACCCGTACACTTGCGGCTAACACTCAAAGTGAGCATTAGTAGGCTCAGTTGTTATGCTTGCGTAGGTCAATGGAGACTTTATCATGATCAAGTTCTCCAATATGGTAAGGCCTTACCTTTTGCCCATTGACCTTAAAGGAGTTAGTTCCATCTTCGTTCATTAACTCGACAGCACCGTGCAGAAACATCTTCTTGATTATAAACGCCCAGACCAGCGAGATTTCAGCTTATCGGGAAACAAACGCAACCTAGAGTTAAATAATAGGACCTTTTGGCTGACATAAAGTGTCTTCTTACTGGTATTGCTGTCATGTCATTTCTTGGTCATTTCTTTGTATAGCTTGCGTTTTCATACACTGATAATCTCTATTCCGTAAGTTCATTTAGTTGAAGCTTTCTTGCTTTACCTGCCGCATTCTGGTCTAAGTTAAGCTTTTTCATTGCCTACATGGCCTTGTGTTCTAATTCTAGCGGGAGATGGCATGCTTTCCTGAACACCAACGCATAAAGTGACATATCGATGGGCGTCTTGAATGCAGTTCTATATGTCCAGAGAGCTTCGTCTAGTCTCTCCGTCCAGTCTTTCCTCGAAGTACCTATGACTTTTTCGAGGATAGATTTGATCTCCCGATTGTTATTTCGACTTGGCTGTTAGTTTGCAGATGATAAGTTGTTGCGATCCTGTGCGAAACATTGAATTTTGTTAGTAAATTAGCGACAATGCGATTTATGAAATGTGTACCTTCGTCACTAATTATGGCCCTTGGTGTCCCGAATCGTGAAAAGATCTGTTTCTTTAAAAACTTGGACATCGTGTTTGCGTTATTCTTTGCACAAGCTATGACTTCTACCCATTTGGACACATAGTCGACCGCCACTAGTATATACCGATTGCCCAAGAAGGAGGGAAGGGCCCTATAAAGTTGATTCCCCAGACATCAAACAATTTAACTTCAAGAATTGAGTTTAAGGGCATCTCGTTTTTGTTGGAAATATTACCTGTCCTTTGATAACGATCGCAAGCAACTGCGTATGCCCTTGCATCTTTAAATAGTGTTGGCCAGAAGTAGCCACTTTGTAGCACCTTTGAGTTGTTCTCTGCGCACTGAAATGTCCTCCATACGGGGCTTCATGACAGCTTATCAAAATACTATGCATTGCGTACTTTGGGACACATCGACGTAAGATATGGCCTGGGCCAAGTCTGTATAGATATGGCTTGTTGATAACTTGTAGAAATACAAGTTATTATAGCCTTTTTCATAGATAAATATAGTTTAAATAAGAGAAGAATGCGGTAGTTGATGATAAATTCCATTAATAAATCTTCCTTTGCGTTATAGTCTTGAATTTTGATGAAGATATTGATTTTACCACTTGTTGAGCCTAAAACGCATGTTTTAACGCAGGAATTCAGACGATGCGTTGATGACTTCTTAACGCAAGACAACATGTTAGCAATCTGTTCTTCATGGACGCATGGTCTGAACGAAACGCAAACAACCTGACGATGCGTTAACAACAACTCAACGCATAACTACGCGTTAGCAACCTACGACGCGTTGACATCGGCCAAACTATGCATGGACGCATAGACAACCGTTACGGCAAAGCGCTGAGAATCAGGTCGGAATCTTGAGAGATTGACGGATGATTGACAGACATGATTTGCGGCTTAAGTGGTGGATCTTAATTGGCCCGAGAATCACGCAATCAGGCGAGATGGACGCAGTGTCAATCTCGCCACCAATCAAGCAGATCTGCCATTAATTGCGATGTCATCATCTATAAAAGGGCAGCTCTGTGAGATGAGAAAGGTTGTTGATTCTCGGAAGGACTCCATAAGTGACAGCAGAGTTCTCTCAGACTTCAACCGAAGACAAATAGCTCGAGAGAGAAGAGTCTTCCATCCGCCGCACCATTTCACAGCAAATCATCACGCTTCCATCCGGGCGACTCAAGACATTGACGCCTTTCCTTGCTTTCTTTCTTACTGTTCTTGCTTGAATTTTAGATTTGTATCAAGGAATTGAACTTATCAAAATTTGTATCTCATTTTCATCAATACAATTATCTTCCATGTCTATTCACTTTTCTCATCGGTCCACTTTATACTTTCAAGCCATGAGTAACTAATCACTCGAGGGTCTAGGGTTGCGTTAGCATCTAGCTAGGAACCACAGGGTAACTATTTTAACTTGTCAATTGCGAGCTTAATCTGATGCTTATATCCATCTGACAAATCGACATAAGTAGTAATAATCAGACTGCTCGAGAGGGTAAGTGATTGTGGAACTCAATTGACAAGGGCCAAGTAGTGTTACCTGTCTACGGGGACAACCTTGGTTCTTAACACTCTCCTATGCGTTATAGACATATAACGCATAGCGGCTGACAACTGGGAGAAGAGTCGCAAGGATGAATAGAATACTACTGTGCGTTTCCGACGTTAGATGTTAATCAACTCGAACCCTTTTCTTTATCCATTCACACACATCTTAGCTGAACTTGCTGTGTCGCATGCTTTCCATATTCCACAATTGTTAGTTTAGTGTACAAACAATCGCTTTCTTTAGATTAGAAACACAATTTTAAACAATTATTAGTTACCACTGTAACACATGACATCCAATTAAAAACCAAATCAATATAATCCCTGTGTTCGACCTCGGACTCACCGAGAACACCTATTACTTTACTTATACATGGGTCAAAGAATAGGAAAACTTGACAAGACCAACGCATAATAATAAAACGCATTGCATGATCAAAACATGACATGTTGAACGCATAGCCACATACTTTAACACTTTGCGTTAGCCTGATTCCCACATACAATATTCTCACAACAAGTTTTTGACAATATTTACACAACACTTGTCCCAACAGTATAACTTACTCTTGTGTCTTAGCCTCTTCCTCTGTTGGGCATTAAAGTCTTCGGGCCACTGGTTACAGACCAAGTAGTTCACTATGTCTGCGTACCAGGGTTCCTGACACTCTGCGTTCATGATTTTCTCGTCTGGGAATCTTTCTTCAATATCGCTCCAACTCTTTTGGACCTCTTTGTTTTCCAGCTGAGATAGGTGGTCCGCAACTTGGTTCTCGGTATCTTTTCTGTGTTTAATCTCTATATCAAAGTCCTAAAGTAACAAGATCCAACAAATGAGTTTTGGCTTGCCATCCTTTTTATCCATCAAATACTTGATCGCAGAGTGATCAGTATAGACGATCACAGCTGATCGCACCAGATAAGCCCTAAATTTGTCAACTGCAAAGACTACGGCTAACATCTCTTTCTCAATAGTTGTGTAATTCTCCTGAGAATCATTTAAGGTTTTGCTGGCATAGAAGATTGGATGCATTATTCTATCCTTTCTCTGCCCCAATACTGCTCCCATCGCATAATTGCTTGCGTCGCATATCAGCTTGAATGGGAGAGACCAATCCGGTGCAACTAAGATTGGGGCTGAGATTAAGGCCTGCCTTAGTGGCTCAAACGCATGTTGACATGCGTCATCAAAATTATACTTCTTGTTAGCTTCTAGCAACGCACTTAGCGATTTTGCAATCTGCGAAAAGCCTAGGATGAATCTTGTATAGAAACTCGTATGGGCCAAAAAGCTTTGCAAAGTTTTAACATTCGTAGGGGCTGGCAATTTGGCTATTGCGTCTATCTTGGCTTGATCCACCTCCAGTCCAACCTTCGAGATTTTATGCCCCAACACAATGCCCTCAGTACCATAAAATGGCACTTTTCCCAGTTGAGGACCAGGTTTGCGTCTTCACATCTCTTAAGAACTCTTTCAAGGTTGGCCAAACATTCATCATATGATTCCCCAAACACTGAGAAGTGGTCCATGAACACCTCCACTGACTGTTTCAAATATTTAGAGAATATTGCCATCATACTCCTCTGGAACGTCCCTGATGCGTTACATAGCCTGAATGGCATGCGTCTGAACGCAAAGGTGCCATAGGGGTAAGTGAACGTTTTCTTCTCTTGGTCTTCTAGTGCTATCATGATCTGGTTATAGCTGGAATACCCATCAAGAAAATAGAAAAGTTCATTTCTTGCTAGCTTGTCTAGCATCTCGTGGATGAATGAGAGTGGGAAGTGGTCTTTTTTGGTGGCCGCATTCAGCTTGTGGTAGTCCATGCAGATACGCCACTCAGTGACCGTTCGTGTTGGTATCAATTCGTTCTTACTATTCATGATCACTTTCATGCCCCCTTCTTCGGTACACACTGAACTGGGCTTACCCAGCTACTGTCGAAGATTGGATAAATGACCTTTGCATCGAGCCATTTGATGATCTCCTTCTTCGCAACCTCTTTCATGGCCGGGTTAAGCTTGCATTGCCTCTCCACAGAGCCTTCTTTCCCTTCCTCCAACCGAATCTTGTGCATGCAATAAGAAGGGCTGATTCCTCGGATGTTCGCCAAGGTCCATCCAATAGCCTTTACATGATTCTTCAATATTTGCAGCAAAGCTTTTTCACAGTCTAGGCTCAACGCAAAGGAGATAATGACTGGCAGAGTGCTCTCCTCCCCCAAGTATGCGTACTTGAGATGCGTCGGCAGGGTTTTTAGCTCAAGTGTTGGTGGCTTTTCTAACGACGACTTGGTTTTTGTCGTGGATCGGTTACTCAGGTCTAATTGCTCAAAATTCTTATTAGAGATTAAATTGACTTCTTCCTCTTCACCATCTTCTTTCTCATTGAGGGTTTCTTCATCTTCCAACGATGCGTCCGTGGGTCTTGTCTTCTCGTAAGTGATATCCTTGAAAAGCACTTAAAAAGTGCTTTCTATCCTCTCAAATTAAGGGAGTTTATATTAGATTTCACTTGTTTGTTAGTGATTTTTAGGTTAAAATGAGGAAAATTAGAAGAAAAGACTAAAAGATCAAAATCGAGCAAGAATACGACAAAAAAGAGCTGAAAAACTCAAAAGGGCAAAATTTGGGATAGCGCTGCGGCACTTGGACGGCGCTACTGCGGCGCTAAAACCCGAGCGCAATATTCTGAACGCATCATAGCATCTCGACGCTAAAACCCGAGCGCAATATTCTGAACGCATCATCGCACCGCGACGCTAAAGCCCGAGAGCAACAATTCTGAACGCATCACAGTGTCACGGCGCTAAAACCCGAGAGCAACAATTTTGGAAGCAACCTTAGCGCCGCGGCGCCAGTTTTCCATAAATGAATATTTGTTATTTTTGGTAAGTTTTTGGGCGGCCAACTCTATAAATTTGGGGGCTTCCAGCAGACCTAATCATCAATCAACCATCAATCCTTAATCATTTGACAAGATTGAAAATCATCAGGATATTTCAATGCATTAAACACATTAAATTTTACCTGTTGGTCATCCACTCAGATCGTTAATTCTCCTTCTTGGACGTCAATCAGGGCACGTCTAGTAGCTAAGAAAGGCCTTTGATAACTTGTAGAAATACAAGTTATTATAGTCACTATTTGATTTAATTAGAGTAACTTTGGAGCTAAACACATGATTTTGGTAGTTGAATGATGAAAAATGTATCACCATGCGTTGGCACTACTTACAAAAGAAAATACCTGAAAAACGATGAGTTTTTCTGTTCCTAACGCAGGGTTAAGAAGAAAAGAAGCGCGAAGTACAAAGAGATGAAGCTGCCGCGAGAATTTTTTTATTCTTTTATCTTTTTATTTTTTATTTTTTTTTATTTTAATTTTTTTTTTTATTTTGAATTCTGAACGCATGGCTCAAACCTTTCTTACCCCAAGATAATGGGTGTCACACCCCCTCCCAGGTACCCTTCTAACCCAAGAAGAAGTGTGATGACAGCGGACACCGACCCTCCTACGACATCCACTGTCAACCATAAACTCTGCCTTTACCTAATAAACAGTTATAAACCATAAACTACTTCACACATATACCAAAGTTAACTTGCCATACACACATCCTTTTCATTCAGTCATATAATAGCATAAATACACAAAAGACTTCCTTAACCCTCTCTATATGTATAACACATGATCTAGTTCAATTATTTACAATTTTTAGAATACTAAACACTGTTGGTAGACCCAGACGAGATCTTGCGTAGGCTAAGCATCCCGAACTCACTCGATACTTGGAAAAAATAGAAAAACAAGGAAAACGTGAGCTTAAACTGTAATACCCTATCTCCAAAAACCTAAGTATTCATATGACTAGTAAGGATAAAAGGATAAAAGTATGTGGATTAACGAAACTTTTTGAAACGAAAAAGTTAAGATTGTAATTACTGAATTATGGCCAATAAATTCTGTGCGTTGAGATGAATGGTATTAAGAAAAGAGTAGACATATTTCTGGAAATTAGGTTGACGCATAGACGGTTAAGCTCTAACGCATGGTATTTAATATTGAGGAGTTACCAAGTTGTGAGATTAGGTTCTAATGATGGCAAGTTGAATGGGGTGAATTACCACGTGTCGATGATGTAAAGTGAAGTAGAATCATCACGTAGGAAAAGTACCTTGCGTTGGAAAGGTTGACAACGCGTCGGGAAGTGAAGTTAAGGAAAGTAATGCGTTGAGTGTTATATAGAGCAATAGTGAATGGAGGTGAAGGAACAAGAATTGAGTATGGATTATGGCTATGCGTTGGTAAGCCTAGTATGGGAAGCTAGTGTAAAGAGAAGAAAGTAGACTGTTACCATAGCCTAGATGGATGAGTCGTTATTTTGATAGGTATGTCAGGCATTGAAAGGTGTTATTATATGTTTGGAAGTAAAGATGGAGCTTGACCAAGGGATGTATTCAACTTACGTTACGTTGAGAAGAATATCTTGAATTGGAGAGTAGTTGTATGCGATAGGCTAAAGGTTAATAATAAATTGATAAACCATGAAATGGATAACAACTATGTGCTGAAGGTTTACTATAAAAGATCATTGTGCTGATCGGGAAGTTCTTTAGTACAGCAAGTGCAAAAGAGGTCGCTACACGTTATAAGTGCTATGAGATGTTAAACGTTAAAGGATTATTATATGCTAGTAGGACTTCAGTGATTAGTAAGGTCTTACTATGCGTTGAGGAAGTTACATGGTGAGAAACTATTAGCTATGCGTTGAGGAGTTCTGTGTTCAGGAGAGCTATTAGCTATGCGACGAAGGGTTTATGAGTCGATGGTGGTTACCATTGGTTATTAAGTTATACGCTGAAGAGCTTAACTTCATGATAATGGAAAATGTTACCACGATCTCGGGTAAATGCATAGGAAGAAGCTAAAGAAGGAAATGGTTAAAGGAATAACTTTGGTATATGATTCAAGGACGCTAAGAGGGAAAACCAAGGGACTTAAAGGAAGATGGTCATGGACGCGGGATGAAGCAAAGGTGAATGCAAGGGGGTAAATCACATGGTCAGAAGGGTGTAATTGTACAAAAAAAGGAATTGTAGCTATGAACGAATATAAGAAAAGGGAGTTGAACGCATATAATATGCGATAAAAATTGATGTATGATGTTTTATGGTAAGCTGAAACGCATAGTAGTATGCGTTTAGAATTTGTACACCTACTTAATGTGAAGGAGAAGTGGAAATAAAGATAGTCAATCTGAGAGTGGTAAAAGGGAGTAAAGAAGTTAAATCTGGAAAAGATTCCATGAACGCATAGGAACATAGAGATGATTGGGTAGTTGTGTATTGGAACGTAATGGACGCATAAGTTAAGCCTATATGTCAGGTGGCTACACATAGTTGTGACACCTTATCAAGTAGGAGGTGCTAGAAGGCATGCTAAGTATTTCAGACAAGGTGACACTTGGATTAATGTATGATTAATTAAGCATGCAACATGACATGTGGCAAACAAGTGGCAGTAGAAGAGGAGAGGCAGGATGACAAGCCCTCTATAAATAGGACCTTGAGGGAAAAATAATGACTGATGATTCAGTGGTAAGAATCCTTGAGAGAAGGAGAGAAAGAAGTTTGAAGGAAGAAACCCTTGCGTCTGTAAGAAGAAGTCTGCGGCCAAGGAAGAAGACATTCTTGACATTTAAGTCATCTGGTATTAAAGAAGTTAGCTCGTGTCGAAAAGAGTGAGCCTTGCGTTTTACACGAACTCAACATTAAGGTGAACACCGCGATGCGTTCGAGTTAGACCTTGCGTCCAAGGAAGGTCAATGCATCCAAAAGAGTAAGAAGAGTTAGTCTGCACCTTGCGTTTAAGGGCAGAATTGCGTCCAACCGGTTACCAGAAACAGTGGCGGGCTAGGAGCTCAATCCTTGCATCCAAGGAGCTCGGGAAACAGGGATTTGAAGGAAAAGAGGAAAATATCTTAAGTAATTGTGAGTGATTCTCTTCTTCTTTCAAAACTGAACTTTGTTGAAAATGTTCTTATGTGATATGGTTTTGTGATAACTGATTTCATGAAACGCATGATGTTTGATCATATTGTTTAAAAGGCATATTTTATCTGATTGCTTTACTATATTGAAAGGCATGTTGCAAGATATGGTTTATCAAGAAACATCCTGTTTTCTATAAAAGGTTTCATACGAATGATTTATTCAAACTGATTGATAAAATGTTTCAGAGGAGGTTCAGTGCTTATCTACTTGATAAGGCTCGTGAGTTTCCCCGGGACCCAGTACTCAAGGACATGAGAAGGTACATGGGCAACCCGTCATATTCCTATGTGCACATAGAGGTTAATCTGGCTAGTGCATCGAGTTTGCTCCGCATCAAGTCAGGGAACGATTTCGACGTTGGGTGTGTTGAGCCTTGCTCCACCCCCGACTAAGGATGTTTTCGACGTTGAGAGTGTTGAATCTTGCTCCGCCTCAACTAAGGGAAATGATTGAGAAACCAAACGAGTTTTCCGTATAATTGTTCTAAAACGATTCTATTGATTTGGAACGGTTTGATATGATTTAAAAGAGATATTGGAAAATACGTTCCTGTTGTATTGATGTACTTATCCTTGTTTTATATGTATAAATGTAACATGCCTGTTTTCGAACAAAAGATAGTTTTACAAAACCAGTCACTCACGAAGCTTTAGCTCACGTTTTTTCCTATGTTTTCTAATTTTCCAGGTAGCAAGCGAGTTCGGGATGCTTTGCCTACGCAAAACCTCGTCCGGGCCGTCTTACGTGATTAACGATTGAACAGTGAACCTTACAAAGGAATCAAGGTTGCTGTCTTCACATCTCCTCTCGGGTTAGGGAGGATAATCCGGGAGGGGGTGTGACATAAACGCTCAGTTAGCGACTAATTAAAGTTTTTCTCACTAGTGTATGAAAATATAAACCCCAGCTATATGAAAATATTAAACCCAACCATATCCATCACTAGCATACATCATATCATAGTTTAACCACATCTGATTATTTATGGAAACATTATTCACAAACT
This sequence comes from Citrullus mucosospermus, assembly GCA_030954485.1. Taxonomy (NCBI): domain Eukaryota; kingdom Viridiplantae; phylum Streptophyta; class Magnoliopsida; order Cucurbitales; family Cucurbitaceae; genus Citrullus; species Citrullus mucosospermus. The sequence goes on along the minus strand of CM062065.1, from coordinate 10,531,609 downwards.
ATTTCCTTAAATCTCCTTCCCTAGTTGAGGCTGAGCGAAGCTCACCGCACCCAACGTTGATATTTCTCAGCTAAGTGGAGTACTCTCAACACCTCAGCATTCGTCAATCACAATTTGCTCACGGGCTACCCAAGTACCTTCTCCCAGTCCCTCAGTACTGGATCCGCAGGATACTCAAGTGCCTTCTCTACATCTCTCAGCACTGAATTTTCAAATACAAGATTGCCCACATGCCTTCACATCGTCCCTCAGCATTGGGTTTCTTACAACACTGGATTTCCCACATGCCTTCACATCTTCCCTCAACATTGGGTCCCATAGAAAACATTATAAAGCAAATATGCTCTGCATAAATAGTTCTTTATAAATCATTTCATGTTAAATAGAACATTATTAGCATGAAGCTAATTACATACACAAATATTCCACATGCCTTCTCTTTGTACCTCGGCATTGGGAGCCATTCAAATAAGAATACAATATAACATAAAATCATGAGTTTATAATATCTCATACATCACAACACTTTTCATATGCTCACACACTTTCATTATTCTTACCTCATAATTCATATTCTCATTCATACTCTAGTAACGTCTCATACATCACAATACTTTTCATAAACTCATACGCTACCTTTAGTCTCATTGTCACAAATCACATTTCATATGCTCATATGCTTCCTTTAGTCTTACCATCATATATCACATACTCAATCATACTCTTGTGACCTTTCATACATCACAACACTAAATATAAGCTCATATGCTTCCATCTACTCACATAATTATAAATTTCATACTTTTCTTAAGCTTTACCACCATATAACACGTAAATATTCATATACCTGAGTCCATTCTCACATCGCCATATTAATCATAGGCTCACATGCGTCCATCCGTTTTATCCTTATTATTCACATACTTTTGCTTAGTTTGTATATATAATTATATATCGAAACAACTCATTATACCACACATGGAACACACATAAAGTTCATAGAATTCGATCATGTAAACATTTATCAACAAATATTATCAAGAAACTATGTTAGGACTAAACAGTTTTAGATAGAAAGTCACTCACAACTTATCTTAGGCCTTAAGCGGATTGTACACCTTTCCTAGCTCCTTTCGGCCTGAAATAACACATTTCTTGTGTTAGACTTCCCTAAAGTTCCTTTTTACAAACCATTAATTTACACATTTGTATTTTATTCATGTTACACCACAAAGACCAATTTCTTCCAAAAACAATCATATTAAGCGAGATTTCACACCACTAACGATATTACTAGCGAGATTCCACTCTACTAGCGAGATTACTAGCGAGATTAAATTACAGCCACATGGCACTAGTGATACCATGGTGAGCGAGACCAGCGAGACCTACCTGAGCAGCGATACCCAGCGATACCCAGCGAGAGTTGTGAGACGCAAAGCCTTCAACGTTACTAACGACACTCGTCTTGCTACTCACGCTTAAATTCCTAGTGTTACCGCAGTTCCAGCGATCCCGTTATCTCAGTTTCTGCCTTTCCTCTTATTTTCACTTCTACCTGTTAAAAGTTGCATTTCCAGCCAAATTTAGAACTTCTTTCCTTCTACATACTTGTAGAGAAATATGTTTTCTAGCTTACCTTAAATTTTTTAGGCTTAACTTCTCCTCGTTAGTTAAATATTTCAAGAGTACCTCGCGCTACTCCAAATCGCACAACAATTCTGTATCAGTCACTTCCACCTAAACGTTTACGTATTTCTCTTCCAATAAAGCTCAAATATCCTTCATAAAAGTTGTTAAGAATTAAGTTAACTTACTGACCTTAAAGTTTCAGCCCTAAATTCGATCTCTTCAGCTTGTTCTTCTCCAAACACCAGACCACGCTCGGATTGCGTGACAGCATCCAGACTCACTATTCCAGCTTCAGTTTTACCACGAAAACGATCTGAATTCTCCACAACTTTGCCCTAAACACCTTCTCCTACCTCTCTTCATTTCTAGCTGTGAAATTCAACTGATTTGAGCTTTTGAATGTGTTTAAAATGATCAAACACTCAGCTTACTCACTTAAATAGGCCGCCGACTTAACCTCCACTTTCTTTCCTTTAAAAATGAATTGGCTAACGCATACTTCAGCTCACCAACGCATAGCAGCCTTCACAAACGCATGGCACACCCTCACCAATGCATAGCAACCTTCACAAACACATAGCACACCATCACCAACGCATAGGACACCTTCAACGCATGATAACTCATGCCTTAACGCTCTCGACCACTTTTTACTTACCTTCTTTAACTTGTCATCTTCCAAAACCAATCTTTATAGTTACTAACTCCCAAAGCTAACTGTGGGGCTTACAATGGGCACCTCTTTGTCGGCTTCATAGTCTAAGATTATGAAGTCAGCTGGGAAGATGAATTTGTCTACTTTCACAAGGACATCCTCTATTTTGCCCTCAGGATGCTTTATAAAGCGGTCAGCGAGTTGCAATGTGACTGTAATAGGCCTTGCTTCCCCTAAACCTAGCTTCTTGAAGATGGAAAGAGGCATCAAGTTAATGCTGGCACCTAAGTCGCATGGTGTCTGACCTACATCCACTCCCCCGATTGAGCATGGCAAGGTAAAGCTCCTTGGATTCTTCATCTTCGCAAGTATATTCTTCTTGAATAACGCACTGCATTCTTGCGTTCATGCCACTATCTCAAACTCCACGAGCCTTCTCTTCTTGGATAGTATATCCTTAAGAAATTTTACGTAGCTTGGTATCTGCTCTAGAGCTTCCACCAACGGAATGTTGATATGAAGTTGTTTGAGCACATCCAGGAACTTTTTAAATTGCCCTTCATCATTTTTCTTCTTTAAACGTTGGGGAAAGGGTGGACGCATTGTAAGAGTGGTATCTCTATATACAAACGCAGGTTCTGCCTGCATTGCTTTTTCTCTCCTCTCTCTATTATCCTTGTCACACCCCACCCCGAACTATCCTCTCGTAGCCCGAGACAGAGTGTGAGGGCAGCAGTCATCGACTTCCTATCGATTTCCACTGTCATATTTACCTTACTTCTCATTTCTACCTTTCCTAGGACGGTAATACCATTAACTCTTGACAAACCTCGACTTCGATTGATGATGCGCACTTTTAGTGTTAACCGCAAGTGTACGGGTCAAGTTATAATATAAGACGGTTAAGTCCGAATATCGTTCCACTTGAGATCCAATTGTGAAGGTTTAAGTTACTTAGCTATTATAGAGTTGAATATTATGAGTTATGGAAAATATAAATCAAATAAGGAAAGTATTAAAGTGAGAAACACAAGAGTCAAAGAGAGTTCTAGGGTAATGAATTCTTGTTTATTTCATCATGCAATATTATAGATTTCATGGATTTTATTGTAATTTATATGCCTAAGTCTAGAAACTTAATTCCAAGTTATTTTCTCTCAAAAACAACCCTTTCTCATGCAACTCGATTGATTACTAATCTCTTGAAACCAATACAAAATTACATGGCATTAAGAATAGTCTTTAGCAACCTTTATTGTCTACCTAACTACTTTCGTGATAGATTAACAACAATTCATTGTTATAGATCAAGTTAAACATACAATCTCTCAATCGTACATCTAACCTAACATGTGAGGATGGCCAATCCACAAGAATTAAACACAATAACAATGAAAAGCATAATCATTCCAACAAAACCATGAAAGTCTACAAAATCAACATAAATTCATAAACAAATCATCAAAACCCTAAAATTAAAGAGTTTAGCCACTCATAGCTTGAAGCAACATGTTTAAGAAAAATAAACAAAGAAAGAGTATAAAGAAAGGGAAACTCTACTGAAAAGAGGCTCTTGATTGAGGTAGCACCGTCACGATCTCCTTGGCTCTCACGTCGAAATTCGAAGGGTACCACGACTATCTCGAACTCTTTTCCTCTTCCTTGCAACTAACTCACTCTTCGAACTCTTTTATGAACTCTCACTCAATTCTCTCCTTTTTGTGCCTCTTTAGGTCTCAAAATTGAAGGTTGATTCCTCATTGATTTGATTTGATGATTAGGGCTGCTGGAAACCCTCAAATTTATAGAGTTTGGCAGCCCAAAAACTTACAAGAAATAACAAATTTTTATTCAAGGAAAACTGGCGCCACGACACTGGTCTATAGCGCCGTGACGCTATTAAAGATTTAGGAACGGCGCAGCGATGCTGATGGAGAGTGCCGCGGCGCTAGGGCTGCATTTAGAAAAGTTTGCCATTTTGTGTTTTTCATCTCTTTTTCGCCGTATTCTTGCTCGGTTTTGATCTTTTAGTCTTTTCTTCTAATTTTCCTCGTTTTAACCTCAAAATAACTAGCAAACAAGTGAAATCTAATATAAACTCCCTTAATTTGAGAGAATAGAAAGCACTTTTCAAGTGCTTATCAACACCCCAAACTTAGAGATTTGCTTGTCCCGAGCAAAGAATAAAATCAAATAATAGGGAGTTTAGATGAAGAAGTGTGCAATTGACTCATGTCTCAAAGAATAGCATTTAGAGCTTAAGTAGAAACATGCAAGCATATCTATATTGTTATAATCATTTAAGGCCAAATCTTGCTATCTCCCATGTGTGTGTGTGCAAGCCTCCTTCAATTTAAAATACTAGAACTCAAATTAGGACTTAAGAGAGTTTCTTTAGTTTTCCCCCTACTCCAGCTCATGTACCAATCTTCAAGCTTTCATACATTTCAAGTGAGTAATATGTCCACTAAGGTGCCTTTCAATCATATATATATATATTTTTTTTCATGGGCCCAAATTTGCATTCTTTTACCTAGAGGCACTAACTTTCACACATTCACTGTAGGGACTCGTACCTAGTCAATTCCCAGGCGTCCTTACTGATCACAGCAAAGGCAGCTCTTTTTACCCATATCCATGCATACTCATTACAAGTTTATCATTTAAAAAGATAGACAAATAAAACTCATATATTTTGTGTACACTTTTCTTTTCTCAAGGCATGTATACTCTTTTCTTTTTCCTTAGTCTAAGATTACAAGCTATCATGCATTTCCACTCTCTAACCGGTGTGGCCTTCGGAGTGACAACCAAATACACCCAAGTTAATCTTTTTTTTTTTTTTTCAGTTAAAGATTCTAAATTAAAGTGGCTACGTGCTCAAGAATATGAGAGATTTTTAGAGGGACTTAAATGAATTTAACTCAAGATAGTGCTATTCTATTTCCACAATAAGTCATCTATCATGCAAAATCGAATCTCATCATGGGCAATCAACATCAAGGCACACAACCATAAACAACATTCCCATTAACTTTAAAAGCTCCAAAATTTTAAAATTTTTTCAAAAATTGACATGCATATGATCATTAAAACCTTCACTAACATGCATAGCAGGATAAGAAAACACACAAAAGTACGAGAGACACCTCCCACCCCAAACTTAGAATCATGCATTGTCCCCAATGCATAAGAGCATCTAACAAAGAAAGAACAAGCCTGGGAGCAAGCGGGAAGCCACCAAACAGGCTTGGTGTAAGGAGTACTTTGTGTTATAAACCAAGTTCCTGAGAGATACAGCATATGAGTGACTCCAAGATTTATTGAAAATAAAATAAAAAGTAAAGTAAAGAAAGCAATAAAATTGGGTTGCCTCCCAATAAGGGCTTGGTTTAACATCTTCTAGCTAGACGGGGCTCACGAATCACGGTGGATCCCAAGGTAGTTTCTTCCTTTCATGTTTTGGATCACCTACAACTTTTAGTATTCACCTACATTGACACTCACAAGCATATTCATTAGCATTTAGTGAGTTAGTCAATAAATCATTATCAAGTTGAACATCATCGTTTCTAATGTGGTCAAGACTTATTAAAGAATCATCATGCTTATATTATACTGGACTCACCACTTCATTTTTATCATGCTTCTCCATAATTTGTTCATAATTCATTATAGGTTTGGGAGGTATGCATGAAGAACTAGGAGAATTATTACAACTAGAAACATGCTTCATAGGATTTTCTACTTTAACATCAAGCATGCCATTAGTCTTACCATTCAAAGGAGGCTTATCATGCATAGAGTTTTTATTTGGAGAGAGAGGTGATGTTACCTTTGTGCTTGGCTCATGATGCTCATATCTTTCTACATCCGGATGCTTAAGGGTTTTATAAATGTCGAATATTACCTCCTCATCGTTAAGGCGGAATGTGAGCTTTCCATCTTGCACATCGATGAGGGCCCTTCCGGTGGCTAAGAATGGTCTCCCAAGGATTATGGGGACTTCGGCATCTTCCTCCATGTCTAATATCACAAATCCGCTAGAAAGATAAACTTGCCTACCTTGACCAAGACATCCTCCACAATGCCGTAGGGATGCACAAATGATCGATCGGCCAAAAGAAAGATATGGTAGTTGGTTGCACCTCTCCTCCATTGAGCTTCCTAAACATGGATAAAGGCATTAAATTAATGGAAGCTCCAAGATCACAAAGTGCTTGAGTAACTTTATTGTTGCCTAAATGACAAGGGATAGAAACTCCCTGGATCCTTTAGTTTTGGAGGCAATTTTCTTTGTAGTGTCGCACTACATTCTTCGGTTAGTGCAACCATTTCATAATCTCCATACCTTTTCTTCTTAGACAATACATCCTTCATGAATTTGGCATACTTAGGCATTTGTTCTAATGCCACTGCAAAAGGAAGGTTAATTTCTAACTTTTTGAATATGTCTAAGAATTTTGAAAATTGAGCATCAATCTTTTTATTTTGAAATCTTTGAGGAAAAGGTAAAGTATTAGGGATAAAAGAAGTAGAGTTAGAAATACTCCCTATGTTGGACTTTGATTTCTCCTTTTCCTTAGATGCACTCTCTTTTTGTTGAATATCTTCTATGATGACTTCATCTTCTTCTTGTGGAAGCTCATCATCTCCATCATTGATCAAGGGAGTGGATAGCTTTTTCCCACTCCTCAAAGTCACGACCTTGCACTCCTCCCTTGGGTTTAACTCGGGACAACTAGGGAACTTACCCTTTTGCATTATTTGAGAGAAGTTGCCATTTGACTAAGTTGAACCTCCAAGTTTTGAAGTGTCTTACCTTGGTTTTGAACGGTGCTTGCAATTGCTTGGACCGAATTCTCCAATGTGGTTGTCCTTGATCTTGACTCTTTGACAAAGTCAAGCATTATGTCCTCTAGTGATGATGTCTTTGCATTCCCCGATCCATTGAATCCTTGAGGTGCTTGCAACACATTCTTGTTGTTAGCATATGAAAAATTCTCATGATTCCTCAAGTTGGGATGATAGTGAGTTGGAAGTTGTTGTTGACCTCGATATTGTCCTCTATCTACATAATTGGCTACTTCTAACTCATTAGGCTTTTGTTGACTTGCCATGGCCGCAAGGGAAGCTATGGATGATGGACTTGCTTGGATTTGGGTTTCTTGAGAAAATTTAGATAAAGCATTAGTAAGAGAAGCCAATTGAGCTTTTAGAGAACTTACCTCGTCCATCCCATATCGTCCGGTGGCTTTTGGGATGATTGAAGAAGACCGTTCATATGGCCAATTGTACGATGTAGTGGCCAAGTCTTCTAGTATGGTGTACGCCTCTTGAGCATTCTTTGAAAAAATTGAGCCCCGACGGTTGCATCTAGTATGGATTTGGTTGAGCTTGCTAATCCATTGTAGAAGAGTTGAATTTGCAACCAATCCGGGTAACCATGTTGAGGGCACCTTCTCAAGAGATCCTTATACCTCTCCCAAGCCTCATATAATTGTTCATCCTCAAGTTGGCGGAATATTCCAATCTCCATCCTTAGTTTTTGAGATTTAGCCGGTGGAAAATATTTGTTCAAGAAAGCTTGAGCTAAGATCTCCCACGTTGTGATGCTATCCGGAGGTATGGTTTCCAACCAATCCTTAGCACGGTCCTGTAAAGAGAAAGGAAAAAGTCTTAGTTTAATTGCATCGTTAGAAACACCATTCATCTTTACCGTCTCGCATATTTCTAAGAAAGATCGTAAGTGCTTGTGAGGATCTTCATTGATTCTTCCTCTAAAGGCTAGCTCTCTAGCCATGTAGTTCAACCCCGGTTTCAACTCAAAGTTGTTGACATTGATGGGCACATTCATAATGCCGGGTTGATTTTCCAGTAATGTCGGTTGGAAGTAGTCCCGAATTGCCTTTGGTATCTCCTCCGCCATCTCCTCGATATGATTGTGTTGAACCCTTAGGTTTCTTCTACACGTCCTTTCAACCTCGGGATTAAGAGGGAGAATATTAGTATTATCTCGAGGCATACACTGACAAAAAATAAATAAAAAAATAAAAAAATAAAATAAAATAAAAAAGGAAAAAAATAAAATACAATAAAATAAAATAAAAAAGGAAAAAAATATAAAATACAATAAAATAAAATAAAGATAAAAAATAAATAAACGACCAAATAATATACACCTCAAATTAAGATCTATCAATTCTAATGAATATTAAATAACAAAAACCGTTCTTTGGATTCCCCGGCAACGGCACCAAAAACTTGATGCACACTTTTAGTGTTAACCGCAAGTGTACGGGTCAAGTTATAATATAAGACGGTTAAGTCCGAATATCGTTCCACTGGAGATCCAATTGTGAAGGTTTAAGTTACTTAGCTATTCTAGAGTTGAATCAATTTTATTTGAGGATCGAAATTGAATATTATGAGTTATGGAAAATATAAATCAAATAAGGAAAGTATTAAAGTGAGAAACACGAGAGTCAAAGAGAGTTCTAGGGTAATGAATCATTGTTTATTTCATCATGCAATATTATAGATTTCATGGATTTTATTGTAATTCATATGCCTAAGTATAGAAACTTAATTCCAAGTTATTTTCTCTAAGAAATAACCCTTTCTCATGCAACTCGATTGAGTACTAATCTCTTGAAACCAATACAAAATTACATGGCATTAAGGATAGTCTTTAGCAACCTTTATTGTCTACCTAACTACTCTTGTGATAGATTAACAACAATTCATTGTTATAAATCAAGTTAAACATACAATCTATAATCATAAATCTAACCTAACATGTGAGGATGGCCAATCCACAATAATTAAATACAATAACAATGAAAAACATAATCATTCCAACAAAACCATGAAAGTCTACAAAATCAACATAAATTCATAAACAAATCATCAAAACCCTAAAACTCAAGAGTTTAGCCACTTATAGCTTGAAGCAACATGTTTAAGCAAAATAAACAAAGAAAGAGTATAAAGAATGGGAAACTCTACTGAAAAGAGGCTCTTGATTGAGGTAGCACCGTCACGATCTCCTTGGCTCTCACGTCGGAATTCGAAGGGTACCACGACTATCTCGTACTTTTTTCCTCTTCCTTACAACTAACTCACTCTTCGAACTCTTTTATGAACTCTCACTCAATTCTCTCCTTTTTGTGCCTCTTTAAGTCTCAAAATTGAAGGTTGATTCCTCCTTGATTTGATTTAATGATTAGGGCTGCTGGAAACTCCCAAATTTATAGAGTTTGGCCGCCCAAAAAACTTACCAAAAATACCAATTTTTTATTTAAGGAAAACTGGCGCCGCGGCGCTGGTCTATAGCGCTGTGGCGTTATTGAAGATTTTGGAACGGTGCCGCGACGCTATTGGAGAGCGTCGCGGCGCTAGGGCTGCGTTCAGAAAAGTTTGCTCTCGGGTTTTAGCGCTAAGGCAGTGCCGTCCAGGCGCCGTGGCGCTGCCCCAATTTTTTCCATTTTGTGTTTTTCATCTAATTTTCGCCGTATTCTTGCTCGATTTTGATCTTTTAGTCTTTTCTTCTAATTTTCCTCGTTTTAACCTCAAAATAACTAGCAAACAAGTGAAATCTAATATAAACTCCCTTAATTTGAGAGAATAGAAACCACTTTTCAAATGCTTATCAATCGACAACGGGAACTGCCATGCTACCTGAAAAATGGAAAACATATAAAAAGATGAGCTAACAGCTCAGTGAGTAACAATTTTGAAAATAACTTACTTCAACTGTAAAACTGGTCATAATATAAACATTTCCAAACTCACATAAAATATAACAATTCAAATCATATTAAAATATGTTAAAAAAACCATTGTTAAATCATGCGTACCTGGTTTAGAGTAAATACTCAAAAATCTCGTTCATTTAAAAATCATTTTTCCCTAGTTGAGGCGGAGCGATGCTCTACGCTACTCAACGTCGATTATCCTTAGCTGTGTGGAGTAATCTCAACACATCAGCGTCGTATATTCCTCTATGTGCACATAGGTATTATAATCTGGGCCGCCCACAATGCCTTCTCCAAGTCCGTAAGCATTGGGGTCCCATTTTCATATCCAGGTTACCCATTTGCCTTCTACGAGTCCCTCAGCATTGGGTACCTTTTCTATATTCATATCCAGGTTACCCACCTGCCTTCTACGAGTCCCTCAGCATTGGGTACCTTTTCTATATCCCGGCTACTTTGGCCTTCTCCAAGTGCCTGAGCATCGGGTGCCTTTTCAAAGTTTTATAAAACACAATATATTTTGGAAACATTATATCATAAACTCGTAAGTTAACCGTTTCCAAATAAAATCATATAATATCAAAACAGCATGCTTCCAATAAACTCAATTTCAATGCTTTAATATCAAACAACATGCTTTTCATTAAGTTTATTTCCAAATCTTTCATGAAATCATATCATCATGTTTTTCAGTAAAATCATGAAAACATACATTATCAATCACCATGCGTTTTATAAACTTATAACAAATAACCAGCATACTCAAATGCTTTTCAAATAAAAAATGCATGCACTATTCATTGAAAACTCATGAATGCATATTCCAGACCAATGATATTAATCACAAAGAACTCATTTATACTTTGAAAAACGTTAGTGTTACTCACATTGTACTTGTTTAATAATAGTTCCTCTTTCTTCCCTCTATTTCCTCTTTCCCGAGCTTCTTGGATGCAACGTTCTAACTTTGGAACGCAAGGCTTTATATTCCTCTGTCAGCTCGGTTGGACACAACCTTGCTCCTTGAACGCAAGGTTGACAGCTAACGCAAGGTGCAACCCATCTCTTCTTGCTTCTCTTTTGGATGTGTCGACCTCTCTTGGACGCAAGGTCCAACTTGAATGCATCGTTCTCCTTGAACGCATCATTCACCTTGAACGCATCGTTTGTCTTAAACGCAAGGCTGACCCTTTAGACACAAGACAACTTCTTAACACAAGATAGCTAAGTTGCCAAGAATATCTTCTCTCTTGGCAGCAAACTTCTACTACGGACGCAAGGATTCCTCCTTTCTTCCTTCTCTCTCCTCTTTCTCTCAAGAATTTTCACTTCAAAATCATCAGTCGCTCCTTTTTCCTTTAGGGTCCTATTTATAGAGGGCTTGCCATCCTACTTCTCCTCTCTTTTTGCCACTTGTTTGCCACATGTCACGCTGCATGCTTAAGTAACCATGCATTAATCCAAACGTCACCTTGCATGAAACACTTAACATGCCTTCTAACACCTCCTATTGATAAGGTGTTAAGTCTATAAGAAGCCACCTAGCCTTTATAAGTTTATCTTATGCGTCCAACATATTCCAATAAACAAACTACTCATTCAACATAATGCCCCTATGCGTCCATTGAATTCTCTTTAAGATTTTAGTTTCATTATTTTCTTTCCTTAATTTCCGCCATACTACCTTTGAAGTCGTTTCTCCACCGTATACTACTAGGCGTCAATGTCTCAAACGCACACTACTATGCTTTTGTACCTCACTGCATAATACCATGCGTCTGCCTGAACCACATACTATCATGCGTCCATGATCTTCCTCCTATCCTTGAGGATTCCTTGATTATCCCTCTATGCATTCTTGTGCTTGTAATCTAAGGTTATTCATTTAACCTTTTCCTTGTACTAAAATATTTCTCTGATGATAAATTAGTATGCGTCCACCTCCTGCTCCAATCTCTAAGCTTACTCCCCAACTTTCTACTTTATCCAACACTCGAGAACATCTCTCGATAGTAGTCTATGCGTTACTTAGTTTGCTATAGTATTCTTCCCCGGGTTCCTCCTTAAGCATTTATCCTTCCTTTCCGAGACTTAGATCTCTTTCCAACACTCCGCGACATAACTTTATTCCTTTTTGCTTATGCGTTTTACCTTTGCCAATGCTTACATCTTCTTCATAATTACCTCCTATGCGTTTCACTTCTTTCCCTTCAAGCTCTCGGGTTACTTCCTATGCGTCCACCTTTACCATGCGTTACCTTAGTCTTGACCATGCGTCCAACATGGTCTCTTACTTCTTTATAGGCTCTTCAACGCATTGGTTTTAAAAAGTAGGGTGTGACAATCCTGCTCTTGCGTTTGTGTGAAAGATCAGGTTGGTTGATTTCAGGTACATTATTCTGAACTGGTTGATTTGTTGTTGGAGAGTTTAGAGGTTGCAAGTTTCCTTGCGTCCCCTGATCTTGCGTCACCATGGGAATAGTCCTCCCACTTCTCAACGTCATAGCTTGACATTGCTCTTTTCTGTTCCTTCTGGGAACTTCAGTTGTACTCGGTAATGCTTCTTGTGGTCGATTTTTTAGCTCACCTGCAATTTGACCCATCTGGACTTCCAGGTTCCTAATTGCAGTGGCTTGGCTCTAAAACATTGCATCATTTTTATTTATATATTCTTTTAACAAAGATTCGATGGAAGAAGATAACGATGATGCGGGCGCTTGTTGGTATTCTTATGACTGATGATGCTGGCCTTAATTACCCTGGTTGAAACCAGAAGGGTTTCCTCTCTATGGCTGTTGCTCAGGCCCCCGCGTTTGTTGTTGATTTCCACCCCATCTGAAGTTAGGGTGGTTCCTCCAACCCGAGTTGTATGGTTTATCATATGGGTTGTTTTGAACATAATAGACTGACTGTGGGTTGTAAGGACACAAATCATACAAGTGCCCCTCACCACAATGCACACAACTCATAGCTACTATTAGAGTCATTGCGTTTGTCGCATTCACAGCAGCAGCTGATCCACCTTGTGTTGGGTTGTATGTCCTAAAACTCGTAGTTTTTGTAAATAGGTGATTTTTAGTACATATGAAGTTATTCAAGTGAATTAATTATTTATTAACTCTAAATCCAATTAAACTATGAACCTATGGCTACTATCATGAGTACTTGGACTTTATGTGGAGACATAAACAGGATCAAGTTTGAGTAAGTAGCCTCAATAGTCTATAGTACATGGATCAGGTTGGGTACCTCTTCCTGGAGACACTATTGAATACGGCCCGCTTTATGATTGTTACAAATGTTGTAAAGTGTCATAAATGAAGTGATTCTGATTTGATCATGTAGAGACATGTGAGCGGGGGTATTCTACATAATGAGATTGTGTAAGACTGACCCTGAAATAATTACTGTTATGTATTAACACCGTTTACGATTAACACTGATTAATTTCACTTATCGATGACCTAGATAACTTGATCTGAATCTTGAGCTATCTATGAACTCCTATTTATTCAGAATTATCCCTTGATCTACATAGGTAAGAGTAAGCTCAATAGCGCTGCTCAACATTCCTCCTATTTCAGGGATTAAGACTGGGTAGATAGTTGGGAACATAGAATTTGCAAAATGGAATTCACTACTACCCAACTTAGGGATAGAAGAGAGGTTGTTCTCTTAAGTGTTGTTCCCAGGACTTGAACAAGGGGCCCCATCCTCTCACTGGCCCGAGAGGGAATGGATTTAGTGATTAGATCCTAAATTAATTGTTCATTAGAAGGACAATGGTACTTAAGGAGAAAAGATGTAACTTAGAGGTAAATCGGTATTTGACCTAGCTGAAGTTATGAACAACCTGTGAAGGATTGACTTATCGATGACGGTTATATCAAATGGACACAAATATATCTACAGTGAGAAGAGTGCAACTACGGGCTTTAGTGGAGTGTCCCGTTAGTTAACGAATGTTGGTTAACTAGGTTAAAGAGTTTAGCCGGTTAATCTCGGATCGTTGGAGCTCATGATCTGTAGGTCCATTAGGTCCCTCTACTAGCTCATAAATGGACTAAAATCTTAGATAATGTGGTGAATAAGTTTGAACCGTTCAAATCTTGGCTTAAGGAACGAAAGTCAGATATATACGATATATCGACGTTTAATTACAAATTAAACGTACAAATAGAGTTAATTATAATATTTAAATATGATTTAAATATTAATCATATGAATAGGGATTCATATCGGTTTTTTAGAAAAATCGGGACAAGTGGGAAAAATAATATTATTTTATTATTTAATATTAAAATAATATTTAAATAATATTTAATTAATTAAATATTAAATTATTTTTTATTTAATTATTTAATTTTTTTTAAATTAAAAATTAATTTTAATTCAATTTTGGAAATTCATTGAAAATTGATTTTAAAATTGATTTTTGATGGTTGAATTTTCCCACTAACTAAGCTATGAGCTTGGTTGTCTTCTTCACAATTAACCAACAAATTAACCATTTTGTGTTGTCAAATTTTGATGCAATTGGATTGCATGTTATTCTTTAATAATAAATAAAGATGATTTTGGCATAAAAAATGGTTAAGAATTTTAAGAAATTAAGGGTTAATTTTGCAATATTCCATCCATTGTTCATCTTCTTCCCAACCTTCATTCTTTCTCAAATTCACCAAAAATTTGGATCCCACCATCCAATATAAGCCTAGAGAATAGTAGAAAAGACTCTTGCGATGGTCTACAACTAAGTGGTGTTGAAATTCATCAAGAATTGAAGGAGAATTTGGAGCTTCAAGGGTAAGTGTTCTTGAAACTTTGATTTTTCTTCTTAATCGCATGTTTAATCCTCTAAATTGAGCATCTTAGAGTGAAAATTAATCAAATTAACTTCCGCTGCATGCTCATTTATCCATCACTTTGATTATTCAAGGCTATAGTCTTAAGCAGAGATGTCATGGTTTCCATTTGAGCCGATAGACTCGTGGCAACATCGGTTTCAAGCATTCCAGCTTATGTTCTCCTTCTATCGGTGGAACTGGATCCATACCCATCATCCACCCATTCATCGGTGTTCCTCGAAATCCTGTCGAAAATGTCCTTAGCCTGTGTGTAGGTCTTATCCATTAACCCACTGCTGCAGAGGCATCAGCTACCGACTGTGACAATTTGTTCAATCCTCCATAGAAGATTTCCATTTGAGCACAATCAAGAATGTCATTATGTGGATAATTCCTCACTAGCTGCTTGAATCGGGTCCAAGCTTCGCTCAGAGTCTCCGAGTCCTTCTGCTCAAAGGTGACGATATCTCGCCTTCTCCTTGGGTTTACTGTCGGAGGGAAGTATTTCTACATGAACTTTTCTACCATCTGCTCCCAAGTGGTAATCTCACCTGGTTTAAACGAGTATGCACATTGTCTTGCCTCATCTCTGAGAGAGAATTGGAATAATGATAGCCGGATGCCATCTTGTGGTACTTTCGCTATGGAGAACGTGTTACATATCTCCAAGAAACTCTTTAAGTGTGCATGCAGGTCTTCACCCAGTGCACCCTCAAATTGCGCTGCGGCTTGCAACATTTTCAGCATCACAGGCTTCATTTTGAATCTGCCATTACCTTCGAAGGTCGGGCGTAAGATTCTTGGCGAGAAATCATACAAATTCGGCAACGCATACTCCTATATAGGCCGATTTCTTTCATGTGCAAATAGAATTGGGTTTGTATGCTGTTCTGCGTTTGCATTTTCCCGAACTCTGCCTTGAGCAGGGTTCTGTGGTTCAGCCATATTCCTTTTTGCACTACGATTGGTCCTTCTTCTTCGATTCTGCCTTGTCCTTCTTCTGAAGGTCCTCTCAATCTCAGGGTCAATATCAAGTGCTGGGCTGCTCCCATCACTCATATACTATTTGGAATTTATGACAGAGAAAAAGCTCACAATACTACCTTGACTGAGGAATTCCTATAACAAAATAATCCAAGAAAATGAATCAATACAAAAATCCCCGGCAATGGCGCCAAAAACTTGTTATGGTTCTAACAGCGGTATATAGGCTATTTTAATTTATCAAGTTTTCCTATTCTTCACCCAAGTATAAGCGAAAAATGAGGTTTTCTCGGTGAGTCTGAGGTCAAACACAGGGACTATGCAGATTCAAGAATTCCTTAGATTATCTAAGTTATATGCATCACAGGAAAATGATGAGAAGTGATGCGTTTATGAAAACAAAAGCAATAAAGTAAGCTAAGTTGATGGAGTGGATAGGTATGGGACACAACAAAGTTCAGCTAATGAAATTATATGAATGGTAAAAGCAGGGCTAGGGTTGGTTATCATCTACATTTAGAAACGCATAGCGAGATCTATTTCATACCAGCAACTCTGAACTGCACCTCTTGGTTGACAGCCACTATGCTTATATCTCTATAACACATAGGAGAGTGTTAAGTACCAAGGTTGTTTTTATGTCTAGAAACACTTCTTAGCCTTGTCAACTGAGTTCCACAATCACTTACTCTCTCGAGGAGTTGATTATTACTACTTATATCAATTAGCTAGATGAACATAAACATCAAATTCAAGTATAGTCGACAAGATGGAACAGTCAAAACTATGGTTCTTAGTCAGTTGATAACATATTCCTCAACCCTCAAGAAAGTTAGTTACTCATGGATGATAAACAGCAAGTGGAAAGTAATAAGAAATGGATAGCCATGGAAGTTGTATAGATTAATGAACGAAACAAACTTCTTAGTAAATACAATCTCTTGTCAATGTGCTAAAACTTAAGTAAGCAAGAAAAAGATAGAAAGCATGAAATAGGTGTTTGCTCAATCTCTTGAGCTCGTTGAGATGGTAGCGTGAATTCTGCTGTGAAGTGGTCGGTCAAAAGGAAGACTCC
Source organism: Citrullus mucosospermus (assembly GCA_030954485.1). Classification (NCBI taxonomy): domain Eukaryota; kingdom Viridiplantae; phylum Streptophyta; class Magnoliopsida; order Cucurbitales; family Cucurbitaceae; genus Citrullus; species Citrullus mucosospermus. The sequence continues at coordinate 10,514,659 of CM062065.1, read as the reverse complement.
TCTCTCGAGCTATTTGTCTCTAGTTGTCGTCTGGAAAGGTCTCTACTGTCACTTAGGAATTCTTCCGAGAGATTCAACAACCTTTTCATCCTTTAAGTCTGCCCCTTTTATAGATGTTGTGTTGCAATTGCTGGCAAATTTGCATGATTAAAGGTTGAATTGCTGCCTTGCATCTTTCTCGCATAATCGCGTGATTTACGGATCAATTCATATCCACCACTTTAGCCGCAGATCAAACACATCAATCCCCCGACAATCTTTTAAGATTTTCGTCTAATTTTCCGCTACCTTGCATTTCTGTTTGATAACGCATTCATAGGTTGCTTGGGTTCCTACATCAAAGCATGCGTTTTAGGTTCAAAAAGCTTCAAAACAGTTATCTTCGTCAATTCACAAGAGTAAAATGCATAGGGAGATTTATCAATGGAATTTAACCTAAACTACCGCATAATTCTCCATTTAAACTCTATTTTTCTAAAAGAAAGACAATAATAACTTGTATTTTTACAAGTTATCACTTAGGCCTAGGTGAAATTCATGGATCGATTTTAAGGATTTTGTTTTTAATCTATATTTCTCTTTGATTTTATGTGGTTCTTGAATGTGATTGAATTTCTATACTTAGATGTATGATAAGCTTGATCAACCATCATTCATTCTTTGATTTCTAGATATTAGGAATGCTCTAATGTGTTTTTAGTCTTAAATGGGCAAGGGTTAAATCATGCTTGGGTTGTCAAATTAGGTTTTTTAGAATAATATTTTCACAAACATTGCATGGTTAACTATTTCAATAATGAAATTGATTAATAACTTAGGGTTACCCGGGTTATTAATCGTCTTAGTTGAACTTTTCGAGCTTGATGCGATTGTTTACTTGTTATGGACGCCATCGAACTTAAACAACTAAGCAATTAGTCTAATTAAGAAGTTAATTAAAGAGAATGCAAGATTTTTATGGCAGCTATTGAACCCAATTAATTGAGCATTTATTTTAATTAAAGTGATTAATTTGTAATTAGGGCGCTTACTTTAGGCTATCTGGGCAAGTTGGCTGAGCACGTTAAATCGAGAGAGATAATTCTATGTAATCCCATGATCAATCAAGCATCGGGTGGATCCTAAGTCTTGAGCTAGGCGTTTTCTTTTACTTTTCTAGCACTTTTATTTTCCTGCACTTTAAATTCCACAATTTACATTCTCACATTTCGTTCAAACAAAACCCTTCGTTTTTACTTCTTTCCATGGACCTATTTAGCTTTGAGAGATTGTATCTTAGGCTTCTTGTGGTTCAACCCACAATTTTTTGCTTGTGCTACTTAGTAGTATAAGTAGTTGGTTTGGTGAATTATAAATTTTATTTGATTGTCGGAGAGAGGTTCACGACGCCCATTCTCAAAAGGCAACATCAGCCGATGTCGCCTCTTCTTCATCACCTTAGCCGTGTCGGAGCATCCTTTCGATCACTTCCTAGCTCCCTCGACCTGCTAATAGGTGCATTTGCACCTTCTTCACCCAGCCAAGGTGGCCGTCGGTGATCCCTAATGTCACCCCCGCCATCCTAGTGATAAGCACTTGAAAAGTGTTTTATATTCTCTCAAATTAAGGGAGTTTGATATTAGATTTCACTTGTTTGCTAGTGATTTTCAGGTTAAAACAAGGAAAATTAGAAGAAACAACTAAAAGATCAAAATCGAGCAAAAATATGGCGAAAAAGAGCTGAAAAACTCAAAAGAACAAATTTTTGGGTAGCGATGCGGCGCTAAGACGGCGTTGCCGCGGCGCTGAAGCATCAACGCATCCTTGCTGAAACGCATTGTAGCGCTGCGACGCTGAGATAGCGCTGCCGCGGCGCTGAAGCAGAAAAGCATCAGCATGGACGCAGAGTAGCATCGCGGCGCAAAGATGGCGCTGCCTCGACGCATCCTTGATGAACGCAAGACAGCATCGCGGCGCTGGGACGGCGCTGCCGCGGCGCTAAAACCCGAGAGCAACTTATTTTTGGTCGCAACCCTAGTGTCGCGGCGCCAGCGTTAATTAAACGAAAGTTTTGTATTTTAGGTTAAATTTTTGGCTGCCAAACTCTATAAATTTGGGGGTTTTCAGCAGTCCAAAGGGGGAGAAATATCAAGAAAAGCAAGAAAGTTGCAGACCTAAAGAAAGATCCAAAAAATGTGAGAATTAAGCGAGAGTTCAAAGAGTGAGTTAGCCGCAAGGAAGAGGAAAAGAGTTCGAGATAGTCTTGGTGCCCTTCGAAGTCCGACATGAGAGCCAAGGAGTTCGTGACGGTGCTGCCTCAATCAAGAACCTCTTTTCAGTAGAGTTTCCCTATTCTTTACACTCTTCCTTTGATTATTTTTGCTCAAACATGTTGCTTCAAGCTATGAGTGCCTAAACTCTTTAGTTTTAGGGTTTTGATGAATTGTTTGTGAATTCATGTTAATTTTGTAGATTCATGGTTTTGTTTAAATAAATTATGCTTTTCATTGTTATTGTGTTTAATTCTTGAGGATTGGCTATCTTCACATGCTAGGTTAGATGTATGATTGAGAAATTATATGTTTAATTTGACCTATAACAATGAATCGTTGTTAATCTATCACGAGAGTAGTTAGGTTGCCAATGAAAGTTGCTAAAGACTAGTTTTAATGCCATGTAATTGTGTATTGATTTTAAGAGATTAACAATCAATCGAGTTGCATGAGAAAGAGTTGTCTTTGAGAGAAGATAACTTGGAATTAAGTTTCTAGACGTAGGCATAAGAATTACAATAAAATCCATGAAATCTATAATTTAGCATAATGAAATAAACAAGGATTCGAAACCCTAGAACTCTCTTTAACTCTTGCATTTCTCCCTTTGATACTTTCTTTGCTTGATTTTTATTTTTCTCTAATACGCAAAATTGAATTTCAATCCTCAAATAAAATTGATTCAATTCTAGAATAGCTAAGTAACTTAAACCTTTCCAATTGGATCTCTAGTGGAACGATACTCGGACTTAACCGTTTTATATTATAACTTGACCCGTACACTTGCGGTAAACACTCAAAGTGCGCATCACCTAGCTCACTCTTCTTCTCAACCAACACCTTCCCTCGCCCTGCTTCCATCCATACTAGTTATCCCACCACAACCCTTGGTTGTTGTGCACCCCAACAGTCCTGAGTCGGAAGCTATGTCAAGACCATGCCGCCTAGCTCCAGCAATCTGATAGAAGCAAGTGAGGTGGCTAGAACAGATGAGAAGAATGACTTCAGAGACATTCTAGACATAATTGATGACATGTATTGGTTGAATAGTGGGGTTGACCAACTGCAGAAGAAGAAAAGTTCATCACATGGGTCAGTCCCTGTGGCAAGAGGCCTTGAGGAGTCCGCTCACAGATCATATGACTCTGATGATAGGCCTATTTGAACTATTTGTTAGGTTTTATGCCCTAAAACTCGTAGATAGTAAATGTAAACAATTGATTGTCATTAATAAAGTGTTATTGATGTTCTTTCAATAAGTGTTATTGATTATGTTATATTTATTTTGTCTTAATAACCCTGAAATCCAATAAACTAATATCCTAGGCTATCTTATGAGCCTTAAACAGTATGTGGAGACATATGGGGATCAATGATCAAGATACAACCTAAAGGGGCTATAGTATATGGATAAGGTTGGGTACCTTATCTTGGTGTCACTATGGATACGACCCACTTTGTATTAGATACAAGCGCAATGATCCAACGCGTTCGTGTAGGTAACATGTGAGTGGGGGTATTTTGTGGAATGAGTTTGCATAAGACCAGACCACGAAATAGTAACCACTAAATGTAATTACGTTGACTAGTTAGATTTCTATTTCAATAGAATGATCTAGGCAACTTAGTTTTAATCCTAAGTATATTATGAACTCCTGTTCACAAGGGATCGTCCTTTGATTTGTATGGGTTAGAGTTGCCAATTTTTCGACTCAATACACCTACCATTTTAGGGACAAGACCAAGTGGAGAGTTGGGAACATAATTATACAAGATGAATTTCACTTCTTCTCGACTTTAGGGTAAGTAGATGAGTGTTCCCTTAAGTGGTATCTCTGGGACTTAAACAAAGGGCCCTATCCTTTCATTGGCCTGAGAGGGGTTTCTGTTTAATGATTGGACCATAAAACAGGTTGTTAATTAGAGGAGCACTAGTACTTAAGGATATAGAGGCAACCCAGGGGTTAAACGACAATTTAACCCAGATGGAGTTAAGAACACTTGTGAAGGAATAATTTGCTATTATTGGTCTCTATCCGTGGACATAGAGATATATCTGCAGCGAGAAGAGTGTAATTGTGGGTCTTTAGTAGAGTGTACCCACAGTTAACAAATATTGATTAATTTGTTTAATGAGTTTTAGCAAATTAATCTCATATTGTTGGAGCTTCTGATCTGTAGGTCATTAGGTCCCTTTCTTAGCTCATAAAGAGTATTGAGGTACATTAGGTCTTGGATTGAATTTGAAATGTTCGAATTCACTTGGAGAATATTATACTGTATAATGATAAATTATAATATAAAGTTTTTTTAAAAAAAAAATTTATAAATTTAATTTTTGGATGTGATTCGAAATTAATGAGAGAATTAAATATTTGAAGTAGTTCAAATATTAATTTAATATGAAGTAGATTCATATTAAATCTATAGGTTAAAAATTTAATGCGTATTCGATGCACATTAAAACTATAGGTTATGAGAGAAATATAATTGAATATGATTCAACTGTAGGTTACATTAAATATTAGATATTTAATTTGGTAATTAATTAATTATAGAATTGGTTGATTATTTAACTTAATTCAATTTAATAAATTTGATTTAATTGAATTAAATTCACAGGCTATGTGAGAGTTGTTCATTTAAATATGATTTAAACGATTTTTGTTAATTAAATTGGATTTAATTAATTATTATTTATTATTAATTAAATTAGTTATTTGATTATTAAAAATCAAATAACCAGTTTCCCACATATGAGAAGTTAGGTTAATCGTGGGTTCATTCCCACATCTTCCTCTCCCTTTCTCACTCTCCTTCAGTTCTTCTCTTCAAATACCTGAAAGAGGCAGGGAAAATGTGATGATGAGATTGATCTTCTGCTCTAAAATTCTCCTTAAAAGAAATTGTATTTCCGTTTTGAGATTGGTTCCCACAAATCAAGTCTTCAATTCTTTAGAGAATAGGAAGTGAATTGCGTGGTGGTGTTCCAAATCGATTTCAAAAGGTTGATATTTCTTTCCTTAATTACATCCTTACTCCAGTTTAATTCTATAGAATTGCCAATGTATTGGTATTTCGTAATTCCAAAATTAAATTTCCATGTTTGGTTCTCTATACTTTTCTATTGCATTAGGGTTGTCATCCTTACACTATATTTGCTGCGGTTGAGAAAAAGATGGTCGTAGCAAAAGAAAAAAGAGAAAGGCCTTTTGAGGCAATTGATGAAGATGTGGGGGAAGACATAGCACCCCTAAAGAGGAAGTCTGAGAAAAAGAGAAAAGATGCAAGCACATCTGTAAGCCTAGAGGTAGTCATCGCCGCACAACCATTGAGCGGCTATTGGGCCAGGCAACCGAGAAAAGTAAGAAAGTAAAGGAGGGTCTTTGCTACTTGAGGGAAGAAGCCCAGTTGATCATCTCTACGAGGAAGTTGGAAAAAGATATGAAAGAAAAGGAAATCGAGTAAGGAGGGCTCGAAGCAAAGACAGAAGAAGAAGAGCGCCTCATAGCGACCATCGCAACGGAATTTGAAGGAGAGTTGCATGAGGAAAGTGATGCGGAACGGCTACCCATAGCCTAATGCATCAAGAAAAATGTTAAGAGAATAAAAGAAGAGAAGTAGAAATTAGCAAAAGAGGCAGTTAAATCAAAGGCAAATCTACAGGAGAAAAAGAAGGAAATAAAGGAGGCAGTCAATCAGTCGACCTTAAGAATAAAGGATAGAGAGGCAAGAGAAGGAAGTAAGATGCCTGTAAGTCTTGAAAAAAGAAGACGTGAGAAGAGAAAAGAGAAGGTGGAATAACTACCAAAGGAGGCGGGCAAAGGCCGAAAGAAGCAGTTCCGCAACCTCCAGCTCAAAGTGGGATTCTTCCCTAAAATGATTAAACTACCCTCCTTCATCATAGAATCAATCTACACGTTGAAATGGCATACTTTCTGTGAGGGCACCCATACAATTCAACCAACCTTCATCCAGTCGTTCTACGAAGGGAAGCTCCACAAAGAGCAAGACAAAGTTAAGATAGATCGAGTTGTAATTCCCTTCAACGCTTGGGAAATCAATGGGATGTTTAAGTTGCCAACTGACTCAGAGGGTGAGGGCAACCAAATAATGGAATCTCCAATGTGGGCAGAGATGGAAGATGCCTTTAAGTTGATTGCTAAACTGGGGTCTAAATGGAACACATCCCTAAACAGCATCAAGACTTTGGCCCCCGTCCCCCTGATGCTCGAAACCTATTTGTGGTTGTACTTTATCAAGAGATCCCTCCTCCCCATCTGTGGATAGAGGGAGCTTGGTAGATGTTCTTTCCTTAGTTACCTTCATGAAGGTGGGCTTAGATTGAAGTCACCTGAAAGGAAGTTTCATTTTTTTGGTAGGATTTGGAGGAAATAAAGTGCATCAAGAAGGAGTTATCGAACTTCTAGTCACTTTTGGCAAGGAACTGAGGGTTGTAACCAAAATGGTGGGTTTCTCACGGTTAGTTCTTCGCCTACGTATAATGCAATCCTGTGAATACCCACTTTACATGAAGTGAAAGCGATTCCATCAACTTACCACCAAGTAACGAAGTTTTGAAAATCGCTTGAAAAGTGGTGTCTATTCTTTCAAATTAAAGAAGTTTATATTAGATTTCATTTGTTTGCGTGGTTTTCAGGTCAAAATAAAGAAAATTAGAAGTGAAGACCAAAAGATTAAACCCGAGCCAGAATACAGTGAAAAAGTGAAGAAAACTCCAAATCTGCCAAAAACAAGGCAGCGCCCGTACGATGTTGCTATGGTGCTTTTTTTCGAGAGCAGCAGTTGTCTCAGCACCAATGACCAGCGCTGCAGTGCTGGCTTTCCTAATTTGAAGATTTTGTATTTTTTGGAAGAATTTTGGGCGGCCAACTCTATAAATAAGAGAGTCTTCAGTAGCCCTAATCACCAATTTACACACCAAGAGATACAAGAAGAAAAGAATTGAGTGAAAGTTCGTTAGAGAGTTCAAAGAGTGAGCTAGCTGCAAAGAAGAGAGAAAAGAGTTCGAGAGAGAGTCATAGTGCCATTCGAGTTTTGACGTGAAGGCCAAGGAGATCGTGACGGTGCTTTCTCAATCAAGAACCTCTTTTCAGTAGAGTTTTCCTTTCTTTACACTCTTTCTTTATTTATATTATTTGAACATGTTGCTTCAAGCTATGAGTGGCTAAACTCTTTAATTTTAGGATTTTGATGAATTGTTTATAGAGTTATGTTAATATTGTAGACTCTTCATGGTTTTGTGGTAATGATTATGCTTTTCTTTGTTATTGTGCTTAAATTCTTGTTGAATGACCATGTTTGAATGTTAGGCTAGATGTATGATTGAAAGATTGTATGTTTAACTAGATCTATAACAAAGAATTGTTGTTAATCTCTCATGAAAATAGCTAGGTTAACAATGAAAGTTGCTAAAGACTGCTTAATGCCATGGAATTTGTATTGGTTTCAAGAAATTAGTAATCAATTGAGTTGCATGAGAAAAGGTTGTTTTTGAGAGAAAATAACTTGGATTTATGTTTCTAGACTTAAGCATAAGAATTGTAATAAAATCCATAAACCCTAGAATATTGCATCATGAAGTAAACAAGGATTCATTACCCTAGAACTCTCTTTGACTCTTGTGTTTTTTATCTTTTTACTTTCCTTTTTAGTTTTATTTTCTTAGATCACAACTTCAATTCCAGCCCTCAAATAAAATTGATTCAAGACTAGTATAGCTAAGTAACTTAAACCTTCACAATTGGATCCTCAATGGAACGATATTCGGACTTTACCGTCTTATATTATAACTTGACCCATACACTTGTGGTTAACACTTAAAGTGCACATCAAGTTTTTGGTGTCGTTGTCGGGGATCCAAAGAATGGTTTTTATTATTTAATATTCATTAGAATTGATAGATCTTAATTAAAGGTGTATATTATTATTTGGTTGATAATTTTGTTGGTTGATGCCTCTTGATAATGCTAACCTTCTCCCTCTTGATCATGAGCTTGATAGGACCTATAGAAGAAATCTAAGGGCTCTACACAATCAAATCGAGGAGATGGCGGATGAGATACCAAAAGCAATTCGAGATTAGTTCCAACAGATATTACCGGTAAATCAACCTGAAATGATGAATGTGCCCATCAATGTCAACAACTTTGAGTTGAAACGGGGGTTGATCCAAATGGCTAGAGAGCTAGCCTTTAGAGGAAGAACCAATGAAGATCCTTATAAGCACCTCTGGTCCTTGGAGATATGCAGAATAGTAAAGATGAATGGTGTCTCTAACGATGCAATTAGACTAAGACTTTTTCCTTAATCTTTATAGGACTGAGCAAAGAATTGGTTAGAAACCATACCTTCGGATAGCATCCCCACCTAGGAGATCTTAGCTCAAGCTTTCTTGAATAAATATTTTCCACTGGCTAAATCTCAAAGGTTAAGAATGGAGATAGGGACATTCCGGCAACTTGAAGATGAACAATTGTATGAGGCTTGGGAGAGGTACAAGAATCTCTTGAGGAGGTGCCCTCAACATGGGTACCTGGATTGGTTGCAAATTCAACTCTTTTACAATAGATTGTCAAGCTCAACCAAATCTATCTTAGATGCCACCATCGGAGGGTCAATCTTCTCCAAGAATGCTCAAGAGGCCTATACCATATTGATTGATCACTTTAAGTGTTAACCGCAACTGTACGGGTCAAGTTATAAAATAAGACGGTAAATTCCGAATACCGTTCCACTGAGGATCCAATTGTGAAGGTTTATGTTACTTAGCTATTATAGAATCGAATCAATTTTATTTGAGGATTGGAATTGAAGTTATGAATTTTGGAAAATATAAACCAAATATGGAAAGCAATAAAGTAAGAAACACAAGAGTCAAAGAGAGTTCTAGGGTAATGAATCCTTGTTTATTTCAACATGCAATATTGTAGGGTTCATGGATTTTATTGTAATTCATATGCCTAAGTCTAGAAACTTAATTCCAAGTTATTTTCTCTAAAAAACAACACTTGCTCATGCAACTCAATTGATTACTAATCTCTTGAAACCAATACAAATTACATGGCATTATGAGTAGTCTTTAGCAACTTTCATTGTTAACCTAACTATTCTCATGATCGATTAACAACAATTCATTGTTATAGATCTAGTTAGATATACAATCTCTCAACCATACATCTAACCTAACTTGTGAAGATGGCCGATTCACAAGAATTAAACACAATAACAATGAAAAGCATAATCATTACAACAAAACCATGAATATTCTACAATATCAACATGAATTCATAAACAATTCATCAAAACACTAACACTACAGAGTTTAGCCACTCATAGCTTGAAGCAACATGTTCAAACAATATAAACAAAGAAAGAGTGTAAAGAAAGGCAAACTCTATTGAAAAAAGGCTCTTGATTGAGACAGCACCGTCACAATCTCCTTGGCTCTCACGTCGGAACTCGAACGGCACCACAACTCTCTTGAACTCTTGTCCTCTTCCTTGCAGCTAACTTACTCTTTAAGGCTCTTTTCTGAACTCTCACTCAATTCTCTCCTTCTTGTCTCTCTTTTGGTTTGTAGATTGATGATTAGAGCTGCTGAAAACCCTCCAATTTATAGAGTTGGTCGCCCAAAAAAATTTCCAAAAATACAAGAATTTTAATTAAGGAATACGGGCGCCAAGACGCTAGTCCATAGTGCCGCGGCGCTGCCAAATATGGAAAGACAGTGCCGTTGTGCTGCGGTAGACGTCCTCTCGGGAATCAGCGCAACGACAGCGTCGTCCTGGTGCTGCGGCGCTGCCCTGTTTTTGGCAACTTTGTGTTTTTTTTGTCTCTTTTTCACCATATTCTGGCTCGGTTTTGATCTTTTGGTCTCCTCTTCTAATTTTCCTTATTTTGACTTGAAAACTACTAGCAAACAAGTGAAATCTAATATAAACTTCCTTAATTTGAGAGAATAGAAAACACTTTTCAAGCGCTTTTCACCACCCCAAACTTAGAGATTTGCTAGTCCCGAGCAAAGAATAGAATCAAATAATAGCAAGTTTAGATGAACAAGTGTGCAATCAACTCATGTCTCAGAGAATAGCATTTAGAGCTTAAGTAGAAACATGCAAACATATCTATATTGTTATAGTCATTCAAGGCCAAATTTTGCTATCTCTCATGTGTGTGTGTGCAAGCCTCCTTCAATTTAAAATACTAAAACTCAAATTGGGACTTAAGAGAGTTTCCTTAGTTTTCCCTCTACTTTAGCTCATGCACCAATCTTCAAGCATCCACACATTTCAAGTGAGTAATATGTTCACTAAGGTGCCTTTCAATCACATATATTTTTTTTCATGGGCCCTAAACTTGCATTCTTTTACCTAGGGGCACTAATTTTCACACATTCACTGTAGGGACTCGTACCTAGTCAATTCCTAGGCGTCCTTACTAATCACAGCAAAGGCAACTCTTTTTACCCCCATCCATGCATACTCATTACAAGTTTAACATTTAACAAGATAGGCATATAAAGCTCATATATTTTTGTGTACATTTTTTATTTTCTCAAAGGCATGTATACTATTTTCTTTTTCCTTAGTCTAAGATTACAAACTATCATGCATTTCCACTCTCTAACCGGTGGAGCCTTTCGGAGTGACAACCAAATACACCCAACTCAATCCTTTTTTCAGTTAAAGATTCTAAATTAAAGTGGCTACGTGCTCAAGAATATGGGAGATTTTAAGAGGGACTTAAATGAATTTAACTCAAGGTAGTGCTATTCTATTTCCACAATAAGTCATCTATCATGCAAATTCAAATCTCATCATGGGCAATCAACATCAAAGCACACAACCAAAAACATTCCCATTATCTTTAAAAGCTCCAAAATTTTTTAAAGTTTCATTAACATACATATGATCATTAAAACCTCACAAACATGCATAGCAGGATAAAAAAACACACAAAAGTACGAGTGACACCTCCCACCCCAAACTTAGAATCATGCATTGTCCTCAATGCATAAAAGCATCTAACAAAGAAAGAACAAGACTGAGATTAAGCGGAAAGCCACCAAACAGGCTTGGTGTAAGGAGTACTTTGTGTGATAAACCAAGATCCTGAAAGATGAGAAAGCATATGAGTGACACAAAGATTTATTGAAAATAAAATAAAAAGAAAAGTAAAGAAAGCAATAAAATTGGGTTGCCTCCCAACAAGTGCTTGGTTTAACGTCTTCTAGCTAGACGGAGCTCACAAGTCACGGTAGATCCCAAGGTGGTTTCTTGCTTCCATGCGTTGGATTGTCTACAACATTTAGTTTTCACCCACATTGACACTCACAAACATATTCATTAACATTTAGTGAGTTGGTGAACTAATCATTGTCAAGTTGGACATCATCTTTTCTAATGTAGTCAAGTATCATTAAGGAGTCATCATTCTTAGATTTATTGGACTCACCACCTCATTTTTAACATGCTTCTCCATGATTTGTGGATAATTCATTATAGGTTTTGGAGGCATGCAAGAAGAACTAGAAACATTATTGCAACTAGAAACATGCTTCATAGGATTTTCTAATTTAACATCAAGCATGCCATTAGTCTTATCATTCAAAGGAGGCTCATCATGCACCGAATTCTTATTAGAAGAGAGAGGCGATGTTACCTTTGTGTTTGGCTCATGATGCTCATACCTTTCCACATGCGGATGCTTAAGGGTTTTATAGATATCAAATGTTAACTCCTCATGGTTAAGGCGGAATGTGAGCTTTCCATCTTGCACATCGATGAGGGCCCTTCTGGTGGCCAAGAAAGGTCTCCCAAGGATTATGGGGACTTCAACATCTTCTTCCATGTCCATATCTAGTATTACAAAGTTCGCTGGGAAGATAAACTTGCCTACCTTGACCAAGACGTCCTTCACAATGCGGTAGGGATGAACAAACGATCGATCAGCCAAAAGCAAGGATATGGTAGTTGGTTGCACCTCTCCACCATTGAGCTTCTTAAACATGGATAAAGGCAATAAGTTAATAGAAGCTTCAAGATCAAAAAGTGCTTTAGTAACAAAATTATTGCCTAAATGACAAGGGATAGAGAAACTCCTTGGATTCTTTAGTTTTGGAAGCAATTTCCTTTGTAGAGTCGCACTACATTCTTCATTTAGTGCAACCGTTTCATAATCTCTATACATTTTCTTCTTAGACAACACATCCTTCATGAACTTGGCATACTTAGGCATTTGTTCTAATGCCTCTGGAAAAGGAAGGTTAATTTCCAACTTTTTGAATATGTCTAAGAATTTAGAAAATTGAGCATCAATCTTTTTCTTTTGAAATCTTTGAGAAAAAGGTAAAGTGTTAGGGATAAAAGAAGTAGAGTTAGAAAAACTCCCTATGTTTGATTTTGATTTCTCATTTTCCTTAGATGCACTCTCTTTTTGTGTTGGAGCATCCTCTATGATAGCTTCATTCTCTTCTTGTGGAGGCTCATCATCTATCATGTTGTGCTTGTTCAACTCCTTGCCACTCCTTAGGGTTATGGCATTGCATTCCTCCTTGGCATTCTTCTCCGGACAACTTGGGAATTTACCTTTTTGCATTGTGTGGAAAGATGTGGCCATTTGACTAAGTTGAACCTCCAAATTTTGAATTGCCTTACCTTGGCTTTGAACGGTGATTGCAATGGCTTGGACCGAATTATCCAATGTGGTTGTTTTCGATCTTGACTCTTTGACAAAGTCAAGTATTATGTCCTCGAATGATGGTGTCTTTGCATTCCCCACTCCATTGAATCCTTGAGGTGCTTGCAACACATTCTTGTTGTTAGCATATGAGAAATTCTCATGATTCCTTAAGTTTGGGATGATAGTGGGTCAGGAGTTATTGTTGACCTCAGTATTGTCCTCTATCCACATAATTGGCCACCTCTAACTCACTTGGCTCTTGTTGATTTGCCATGGCCGCAAGGGAAGCTATTGATGGTGGACTTGCTTGAGCTCGGTTTTCTTAAGACAATTTAGATAAAGCATTAGTGAGAGAAGCCAATTGAGCTTTTAGAGAACTTATCTCATCCATTTCATATCGTCCGGTGGCTTTTGGGATGATTGGAGAAGATCGTTCACACGGCCAATTATAAGATGTAGTGGCCAAGTCTTCTAGTATGGTATAGGTGATAAGCACTTGAAAAGTGCTTTCTATTCTCTCAAATTAAGGGAGTTTATATTAGATTTCCTTGTTTGCTAGTGGTTTTTGATGGATTAATGAGCATGCAGCAGAAGTTAATTTGATCAATTTTCACTCTAAGATGCTCAATTTAGAGGATTAAACATGCAATTAAGAAGAAAAACCAAAGTTTCAAGAACACTTACCCTTGAAGCTCCAAATTCTCCTTCAATTCTTGATGAATTTCAGCACCACTTGATTGTAGACCACCACAAGAGTCTTCTCTACTATTCTCTAGGCTTAGATTGGATGGTGGGATCCAAATTTGTGGTGAATTTGAGAAAGAATGAAGGTTGGGAAGAAGATGAACAATTGATGGAATTTTGCAAAATTAACCCTTAACTTCACAAAATTCTTAACCATTTTTATGTCAAAATCATCTCTATTTATTAAAGAATAACATGCAATCCAATTGCATCAAAATTTGATAACACAAAATGGTTAATTTGTTGGTTAATTGTGAAGAAGACAACCAAGCTCGTAGCTTAGTTAGTGGGAAAATCCAATCTTCAAAACTCAATTTTAAAATCAATTTTCAATGAATTTCCAAAATTGAATTAAAATTGATTTTTACTTTCAAAAAGATAATTAAATAATAAAATAATATTATTTTTCCCACTTGTCCCGATTTTTCTAAAAAAAATCGATATGAATCCCTATTCATATGATTAATATTTAAATTATATTTAAATATTATAATTAACTCTATTTGTACGTTTAATTTGTAATTAAACGTCGATATATCGTATATATCTGACTTTCATTCCTTAAGCCAAGATTTGAACGATTCAAACTTATTCACCACATTATCTAAGATTTTAGTCCATTTATGAGCTAGTAGAGGGACCTAATGGACCTACAGATCATGAGCTCCAACGATCCGAGATTAACCAGCCAAACTCTTTAACCTAGTTAACCAACATTCGTTAACTAACGGGACACTCCACTAAAGCCCGTAGCTGCACTCTCCTCACTGTACATATATTTGTGTCCATTTGATATAACCGTCATCGATAAGTTAATCCTTCATAGGTTGTTCATAACTTCAGCTAGGTCAACTACCGATTTACCTCTGAGTTACATCTTTTCTCCTTAAGTACCATTGTCCCTCTAATGAACAATTGATTTAGGATCTAATCACTAAATCCATTTCCTCTCGGGCCAGTGAGAGGATGGGGCCCCTTGTTCAAGTCCTCGGAACAACACTTAAGAGAACAACCTCTCTTCTATCCCTAAGTTGGGTAGGAGTGAATTCCGTCTTGCAAATTCTATGTTCCCAGCTATCTACCTGGTCTTATCCCTGAAATGGGAGGAATGTTGAGCAGCGGTATTGAGCTTACTCTTACCTATGTAGATCAAGGGATAATTCTAAATAAACAGGAGTTCATAGATAGCTCAAGATTCAGATCAAGTTATCTAGGTCATCGATAAGTGAAATTAATCAGTGTTAATTGATAACTTGTAGAAATACAAGTTATGATAACTTTTTTCTTAGATAAATAGAGATTAAATAGAGAAGCAAGCGGTAAGTTATGTTAATTTTTATTAAGAAATCTTCCTTTACGTTATACTAATGTATTTTTATGAAGATAAATGATTTTACCACTTTTTGAGCCTAAAACGCGTATTTTGACACAGGAATGCAAGCGATGCGTTGATGACTCCTTAACGCAGGAACCAGATGATGCGTTAACAACAACTCAACGCATAATTACGCGTTAGCAACTTACGCTGCGTTGACATCGGCCAAACTATTCATGGACACATAGACAACCATTAATGCAAGGTGCTGAGAATCAAATCAGAATCTTGAGAGATTGACGGATGATTGATGAACATGATTTGTGGCTAAAGTGGTGGATCTTAATTGACCCGAGAATCACGCAATCAGGCGAGATGGACGCATAGTATCAATCTCGTCGCCAATCAAGCAGATTTGCCATTAATTGCAAACGCATCATCTATAAAAGGGCAGCTCTGCGAGATGAGAAAGGGTTGTTGATTCTCGGAAGAACTCCATAAGTGACAGCAGAGTTCTCTCAGACTTCAGCCGGAGACGAATAGCTCGAGAGAGAAGAGTCTTCCCTCCGCCGGACCACTTCACAGCAAAACATCACGCTTCCATCCGGGCGACTCAAGACATTGACGCCTTCCCTGCTTTCTTTCTTATTATTCTATCTTAATTTTAGATTTGTATCAAGACATTGAACTTATCGAAAATTGTATCCCATTTCATCAATATAATTATCTTCCATGTCTACTCATTTCTCTAAACTCTCCGCTTTTCACTTTCAAACCATGAGTAACTAATCACTCAAGGGTCTAGGGTTGCGTTAGCATCTAACTAGGAACCATAGTGTAACTATTTTATCTTGTCAATTGCGAACTTAATCCGATCCTTATGTCCATCTAACAAATCGATATAAGTAGTAATAATCAAACTGCTCGAGAGGGTAAGTGATTGTGGAACTCAATTGACAAGGGTCAAGTAGTGTTACCTGTCTACGGGGATAACCTTGGTTCTTAACACTCTCCTATGCGTCATAGACATATAACGCATAGCGGCTGACAACCGGGAGAAGAGTCGCAAGTATGAATAGAGTAGTACTATGTGCTTCCGACGTTAGATGTTAATCAACCCGAACTCTTTCTTTATCCATTCATTCACATCTTTAGTTGAATTTGCTGTGTCGCATGCTTTCTATCTTTCACACTTTTAGTCTAGTGTATAAACAATCGCTTTCTTTAGATTAAAAACAACTCTCAACTATTTCTTGGTTACCACTGCAACGCATGAAATCCAACTAAATACTGAATCAATATAATCCCTGTGTTCGACCTCGGACTCACCGAGAAAACCTACTCCTTTGCTTATACTTGGGTAAAGGATAGAAAAACTTGACAAGATCACCAACGCATAGTAATAGGACGCATAGCATGTTCAAAGCATGATATGTTGAACGCATAATCACATCATTTTGCACCTTGCGTTAGGACAATTCACACATACAATTACACCGCAACAAGTTTTTGGCGCCGTTGCCGGGGATTATTTCATTGATTTAATCATTTTATTTGGATTATTGTGTTGCAGGATTCCTCAGTCGACGGAGTATAGCAAGCTTCTCTTCTGTCAGAAGTTTCTAACAGTATATGAGTGAAGGGGACAACCCAACATTTGATATTGACCCAGAGATTGAGAGGACCTTCAGAAGAAGGATAAGACAGAATAAAAAAAGAAGGAGCAATCAAAATACAGAAGAAAACATGGATGCTTAGAATAATCAACCTCAAGTTGGGGTTAGGCAGAACGCAAATGCGCAAGAGCATGCAAACAACGATACAAACCCAATTCTCTTGGCGCATGATAGAAATCGCCCAATGAGGGAGTATGCGTCGCCAAATCTATACAATTTCGCACCGGGAATTTTACAACCAACCTTTGAAGGTAATGGAAGGTTCGAAATGAAACCAGTAATGTTGCAGATGCTGCAAGCCACAGGGCAATTTGGGGGTGCAATGGGTGAAGACCCACATGCACACGTGAAAAGTTTCTTGGAAATATGTAGCGCATTCCCTATGGCTGGAGTACCGCAAGACAGCATCAGACTGATGCTATTCCCATTTTCTCTCAGAGATGAGGCAAGACAATATGCTTATTCATTTGAACCTGGTGAGATTACAACTTGGGGCCAAATAGTTGAAAAATTTATGCAGAAATACTTTCCTCTGACGGTAAGTGCAAAGAGGCGACGAGACATTGTCACCTTCGAGCAAAAGGACTCGAAGACCCTTAGTGAAGCATGGGCCCGATTTAAAAGGCTTGTAAGGAATTGTCCCCACAATGGCATCCCTGATTGTGTGCAGATGGAGATTTTCTATGGAGGATTAAATAAAACATCACAATCAGTGGCTGACGGCTCTGCAGCAGGAGGATTAATGGACAAGACCTATACGCAAGCCAAGGAGATTCTTGATAGAATTTCAAGAAACACCGATGAATGGGTGGATGATGGGTATGGATCCCGGTACATGGATAAGAGACGAACGCAAGCTGGAATGACTGAAACTGATGCGACCCATAATCTTTCAGCTCAATCGCCAATATGACATCTTTGCTGCAAACAATCGCGTTGAACAACCAAGGTGGGACAGTTGCATCAATGAACGCAATGAACACGGTGAATGCAACAGCATCTGTAAGCTGTGTGCAATGCGGTGAGGGCCACTTGTACAATATGTGTCCCTACAACCCACAATCTGTCTGCTATGTTCAGAACAACCCGTACTCTAAGACTTATAATCCGGGTTGGAGAAACCACCCTAACTTTGGATGGGGAGGAACCCAATCACAGACGCAGGGAACTGGGCAACAGCCGCAGAGAAGCAACAACCCTGTTTACAACCAAGGTGTTCAAGGACATCAAGCACAAAGAAACCAGTCAGCAAACGCATCATCATCATCCCTTGAAGCCCTAATGCGACAAACTATCAGCCAAAATGAAGAAACACGTAAGTCGTTGGAAGCGATGCTCCAAAACCAAATGGGTGAAATAAAAAGCCATGCTATTGCAATCTGTAATTTAGAAATTCAAGTGGGACAAATGGCAAGTGAGCGAACTACCAGACCCTAAGGAGCATTGCCCAGTAATACCAAAGCCCCACGTGGTAACGGTAAAGAACAATGTCAAGCTGTGATATTAAGGAGTGGGAAGGTTTTTCCCACCGAAATGCAAGACCAGAGGACGCAAGGAAATCTGCAGCCTCACATCACATCACAATTACCTTCAGTGACACCTACTATTGAACCGCAACCTTCATCAACTACCACACCCTCTCAAGAATAAGAGAATGGAAAGGGGAGAGAAAAAAGCAACGCAGGCAAACCTTGCGTCGGTATCCCAAAATATCACTCCCCTTATGCGTCCACCTTTTTCTCGACGTCTGAAAAAGAAAAATGATGAGGGCCAATTTAGAAAATTCCTAGATGTTCTCAAACAACTTCATATCAACATTCCGTTGGTGGAAGCCCTGGAGCAAATACCAAGTTATGTCAAATTCCTGAAAGACATACTATCTAAGAAAAGAAGGCTTGGAGAGTTTGAGACAGTCGCATTAACGCGAGAATGCAGCGCATAATTCAAAAGTAATATACCGGCTAAAATGAAAGATCCAGGGAGTTTTACATTACCCTGTTCTATAGGAGGAATGGACGTAGGTCAGGCACTATGCGACTTAGGGGCCAGCATAAACTTAATGCCATTGTCTATATTCAAGAAGTTGGGTATAGGGGAAGCAAGGCCCACCACAATCACACTTCAACTCGCTGACCGCTCCATTAAGCATCCCGAAGGAAAAATTGAGGATGTTCTTATGAAGGTAGACAAATTCATCTTCCCAGCCGACTTCATAATTCTGCATTATGAAGCTGACAGAGAGGTGCCCATTATCCTGGGAAGACCTTTCTTAGCCACTGGACGCGCCTGATTGACGTCTAGGAAGGGGAGTTAACAATCCGTGTGGACGACCAGCAGGTAAAGTTTAATGTTTTTAATGCGTTGAAATATCCTGATGATTTTCATTCTTGCCAGATGATCGAAGATATAATTGAAGAAAAGGCAAGCATTATAGACGCATGTGCTGAAGACGAAACAATGCTGGATGACATGGATGAGGGAAGAGAAGCGGAAATAGGTGTAATCTCCAATGCAAGTTTTGAACGCTTAGACTTAAGCAACCGATCCACGGAGAAAACAAAGCCGTCCCTAGAAGAGCCGCCAACCCTTGAGCTAAAAACACTACCGGGGGAAGAGAGCACGCTGCCGGTCATCATATCCTCTGCGTTGACTACAGATGGTGAAGAGGCTTTGCTGGAAATATTGAAAAATCATATCAAAGCCATTGGATGGACCCTAGCGGACATTAGAGGAATAAGGCCTTCATATTGCATGCACAAAATTCGGTTGGAAGAAGGTAAGGATGGCTCAGTTGAAAGGCAACGCAGGCTTAACCCTACGATGAAGGAGGTTGTAAAGAAAGAAATCATCAAATGGCTCAACGCAGGGGTCATTTTCCAATCTCCGATAGCAGCTGGGTAAGCCCAGTTTAGTGTGTACCTAAGAAAGGGGGAATGACAGTGATCATGAACAGTAAGAATGAGCTGATACCAACAAGAACGGTCACTGGCTAGCGCATCTGTATGGACTACCGCAAGCTAAATGCGGCAACAAAGAAGGATCACTTTCCACTGCCATTCATCGACCAGATGCTAGATAGGCTGGTAGGAAATGAATTTTTCTGCTTCCTTGACGGATATTCCGGCTATAACTAGATCATGATAGCTCCGGAAGATCAAGAGAAGACAACGTTCACTTGTCCATATGGAACCTTTGCATTCAGACGCATGCCATTCGGACTATGTAACGCACCAGGGACGTTCCAAAGGTGCATGATGGCAATATTTTCCGACTATTTAGAACAGTCAGTAGAGGTGTTTATGGACGACTTCTCAGTATTTGGGAAATCATACGATGAATGTTTGACCAACTTGGAACGAGTGTTAAAGCGATGCGAAGACACAAACCTAGTCCTCAACTGGGAGAAATGCCATTTCATGGTCACAGAAGGTATTGTGTTGGGACATAAGATCTCGAAGGTTGGATTGGAAGTGGATCAAGCAAAAATAGATGCGATAGCAAAACTCCCAGCCCCCACAAATGTAAAGACTTTGCGAAGTTTCCTAGGCCATGCGGGCTTCTATAGAAGATTCATCAAAGGATTCTCGCAAGTAGCAAAACCACTGAGCGAGCTGCTGGAAGCCAACAGGGAATTCAATTTCAACGGTAAATGCCTAAATGCATTTGAGTCTCTAAGGCAAGCTCTAATTTCAGCACCAATTTTAGTTGCACCATACTGGTCTCTCCCATTTGAATTAATGTGCGACGCAAGCAACCATGCAGTGGGAGCAATATTGGGGCAGAGAAAAGAGAAAATAATGCACCCCATCTATTATGCTAGTAAAACATTGAATGCGTCTCAGGAGAACTACACCACTACTGAGAAGGAAATGTTACCCATAGTCTTTGCGGTTGACAAATTCAGAGCATATTTGATAGGGTCAAAGGTGACCATCTATAGCGATCATTCTACGATCAAATATTTGATGGCGAAAAAGGACGCAAAGCCTAGACTCATCCGATGGGTACTGCTATTACAAGAATTTGATTTGGAGATTAAAGACAGAAAGGGAACCGAAAATCAGGTTGCGGACCACCTATCTCGGTTGGAAAATAAGGAGGTCCAGGAAAGTTGGAGTGATATAGAGAAACGATTCCCAGACGAGCATGTCATGAACGCAGAGAGTCAGGAACCATGGTATGCAGACTGGCCTGAAGAATTCAATGCTCAACAAAAGAAAAAGCTCCAACATGAAAGTAAGTTCTACTGCTGGGATGAGCCATATCTATACAGACTTGGCCCTGACCATATCCTGCGTCGATGCGTTCCAGAATATGAAACGCATAGCATTTTGAGAAGCTGTCATGAAGCACCTTACGGAGGACACTTTGGAGGGCAGAGAACAGCTGTAAAAATGTTGCAAAGTGGGTATTTCTGGCCCACATTATTCAAAGACGCAAGGGCATATGCGGTGGCTTGCGATCGTTATCAGAGAACAGGCAACATTTCCAACCGAAATGAAATGCCTCTGAATTCAGTGCTGGAAGTTGAGTTGTTTGACGTATGGGGAATCAATTTCATGGGACCATTTCCTCCTTCTTGCGGTAATCAATATATTTTAGTAGCGGTCGACTACGTATCAAAATGGGTAGAAGCAGCAGACTGTGCAAAGAATGACGCAAACACAGTGTCCAAGTTCTTAAAGAAACAAATCTTCTCTCGATTTGGGACACCAAGGGCGATAATTAGTGATGAAGGTACACATTTTATAAATTGCATAATCACTAATTTACTGACTAAATTTAATGTCTCGCACAGGGTAGCAACTGCTTATCACCCATAGACAAACGGCCAAGCTGAAATAACAAACCGGGAGATCAAGTCCATACTTGAAAAAGTCGTGAGCACATCAAGAAAAGATTGGACGGAGAGATTAGATGAAGCTCTATGGGCATACAGAACGGCATTCAAAACACCTATAGGCATGTCACCCTATGCGTTGGTGTTTGGGAAAGCATGCCATCTCCCGCTTGAGCTGGAGCACAAGGCCATCTGAGCCATGAAGAAGCTCAATCTAGACCAGGACGCAAGTGGTGAAGCCAGAAAGCTTCAATTAAACGAACTCCTGGAGTGAAGACATTCATCTTACGAAAACGCAAAGCTGTATAAAGAAAGGACCAAGAAATGGCACGACAAGAATATTAGTAAGAAAACTCTATATGTCGGCCAGAAGGTCCTGTTATTTAACTCAAGGTTGCGTTTATTTCCAAGTAAGCTAAAGTCTCGCTGGTCTGGTCCATTCATAATCAAGGAAGTGTTCCCGCATGGTGCTGTCAAGCTAACAAACGAAGACGGAACTACTTCCTTCAAGGTCAATGGACAGAGGGTAAAACCCTACCACATTGGAGAGTTCAAAATTGACAAAACCTCCATTGACCTACGCGAGTGTAATAACTGAGCTTACGTCAAAAGGTCCCTGCGTTGCCGAATGCCTACCTTTTCAGGGACGCTTTCTTTTACCCTTGCTTTATTTTCATTTGAACTTATTCTAGTATTTATTTTTTTTATTTTATTGTATTTTGCTTTCTATCTTCTGTTTGTATTTTGTTTTAGCATTTATTTATTTCTTTAATTTCAATTAGTAGTATAAATGAGATAAGCATGAAATTAGGCGTTGAGTTTTTAATATAATCAATTTGATTTCACCGCATACTCTATTAATCATGCATGCGTCCAACGCATAAGTAAACTATGCGTTTATCGATAAACGATTTCTGTGTTTATCGAGATAAGGTTAGGGGTAAGGTTAGAGCCGTACATATTTTGTCAAACGCATAATACTTAACTTACAACACACAATCTAACCTGAGAACCAAGCGTTCATCAGCTATGCGTTTATCATTAGTTCACTGCGTTTTAGATAGAGCAATAGGTGAAACGCAGATGTCTTCTCAGTCTACGCGTTTTTCCCAGAAAAACACTCAAGTGCTAAAACACTCAAGTGCTCTATGTGCGTTAAGTAGCCGCCCATCACACTTGATGGGTGTGCGGCTCAATAAAATTTTCCTTGATCAGTGGGATTCCGGATATCGCGTATCCGCATTTATTACCGACGGCTCAATCGACCCGTTAGAAACGCGATCCGATTTCCCATTTTTCATTTTCGAAACCTTTCACCTCTATAACCTCTGGCGATTTGTGTTCTACGCAGAACATTCTATGTCTAGCCATTCAAATCCACAAAACCAAGAACACCTCGCCAGCGACGTTTCCCCAAGATCTTCTCACAACACCCAGCATTCAACTCCACCTTCATCTTCATCTACACCAGCCCCCGAGGTATTTCTTAACCCTTGATCTCCATTTTTCTCTCCACCAACATTTCATCCTACCAGACCTGTGAGGCCTTTCGCTTCTCCGGTCCGACCAAGACCTCCAAATCCCAGCCCACCATTTATCCCAACCTTTTCGGCGTCGAGAATCAAGGCTACTGCCCAAAGACCGCCTATAAACAGATTTTTCCGACCATTTTTCCGACCAATCGCCAGACCCTCAACCCGTCCACCAGTAGTCGACGTTGATTCCGACGACTATGTGGAAGTTCTAAATATCCGCCCCTTGAGCCGAATCAACCCAGTACCTACTCCGAAACCCAAAAGCAGGGTCAAATCTTGCATCTCTAGGCCCAGAATGAAGAACATGAGGGAGTTTTCTGCCGCAAACTTCAATGTTGGAAGCCAACGGTTAAGCACGGAAAACTCCGAGGCAGAGAAACCGGGTTCTGGAACGGTTCGCGATGAAGCCAGCACACTACACAGAAGCAGTGAAGTACGTCGAAGAGAAGAACGAGACGTATTCGGCAATATTTTGGAGCGAATAGCTCAAGAGGAAAGGGAAGCAAAGGGTAGGGAGGATGACGGGGAGGTCAACCAGCCCTTGCCCCTACCGCGTCCACCCAGCACGAGAGGGACGGAAGAGATGGGAAGAGAAGAAGTTGAAGAAGTGGCTGTCACAGTAGGGGAAGTGAACTCTGCACGTTCCCCTGACGAGTGGATAGCCGAAATCCTGAGCGAACTGCGTGACCCAATGGACGCAACCGTCTCAGACGCAAGAAGGAAATCACCCTCGCCGATAAAAGAGGTCTAGAGTCAGTTGAAAGAGACTCGGGAGGGTGAAAAGAGTGGGGGAGATAAGGAAGGAGAAGCCACCTACAGCAAGGAGGTCGTAGGCGAGCCACATGAAACGCAAGAGTCTTTTCCTGCGTCTATCAGTCCTGAGGAGATGACCCTGGACTCTAATGAAGGACTGATTAGAAAAGTTGTGATGGCCGCAGAGGCCAAGAGAAGAAGAGAAGAGGAAGAGGAAGTGGTACCCTTATTGAGGAAGAAACGAAGGGTATCACAAAAATCTGCCGAGGATGAAGAGCCTAAAACCACAGAGCAAGGAGATGGTCCTGAGTCCCCAATTGCGACAACATCCTTTGATAGGCTGGTAGAGAAGATGAAGAAGTAGAGGGCCAAGTTGAGGAAAGAGCTCAGGGCCCTAAGAAAAGGAGCTGAGAAAATTGCCAAGGAGCATTGTCCGGCAAGAAGGCGCGCAAGGAAGTGCGGCCTCAAGAAGAAGGGGAGACGCAAGGCCTTCCTGATCCTCAAATAGAAGAAGCCGCATTGGCATTTGAAGAGGAAATAAGAGAAGAAGAAAGAATAGAAAAAGCAGCCGAGGAGCTTGAGAGAGAGCCACAAATTGAAGAGGATGAGGAGCTGGCTACTAGAATAAAAGCCCAAGAAGAGGGGGAGGGCAAGAAGAAAAAGAAGAAGAGAAGTAGGCATCACTCGCCTACAAGGAAAGAACGCATCGGGGAGGATGCGAGAGAGGAACAAGGTGTTAACACCTTGAAGAAGAAGAAGAAGAAAGAAAAACAGGTGTCAGTCACCAAACTCCCAAGCACGCATATGGAGAAATGCAAAGGGAAGGAGAAGGTGACTGAGGCACCAGTTGAAGTGGCCGAGAGCAAGAAGAGAACTGTGGATGAAATTCCTGCTAAAGGCCAAAGGAAAAGCTAAGGTGGCTGATGCGTCGCCACATAAGAAGAAAGGAAAAGGGAGACGCAGGGCGTTCCCTGATTTGATGATTGAGGTGGGATTTTTCCCTGAAGAAGCCCCATTGCCGCCATACATCATCGAAATTATTGACCACCACAGCTGGAGAAACTTCTGTTCCAGCACCTCTTGGATCCAACCTGACGTAGTCCGCAGTTTTTATAACGGGCGCATAGATGAAGAGGAAGACGTGGTGGTGGTGGATGAAACTGAAGTCCCGTTCAACGCAAGGGAAATAAATGCAATATATCAGTTGAGGGACAACTCGGATGCAGAAGGAAACAAGATTATAGAATCAACTCCACCGGAGTTAATGGAGGATGCAATCCGAGTATTGGCGAAGCCCGGGGCTAAGTGGGACGTTTCACCCACAAGTATCAAAACGCTATCCGCTAGCAGCCTAAGACCAGAGGCGAACCTGTGGGTATACTTGGTGAAGAAGCGGCTGGTCCCTACAACGCATGACAAAACAGTATCAAGGGATCGGGTGATGGCAGCTATTGCATTATGCGTCGCATCACCCTTGATGTTGGACGCATAATCGCGGCGCAGATAAGAGGGGTGTTCAACAAGCCAAGGGGCCAACTCTTTTTCCCCACTCTTATCATGAATCTGTATGCCAATGCTTCCATCGGAGGGCCAACGGAAGTGTTAGACGCAGAGAAGATGATTGAAGTCAGTGGCGTAATCGCCCACAAGACTCTGCGTCGGTTGATGAGAGGATCACAATATCTGCCAGAGCCTGCTAAGGCCACCAAAAGACCTCATCAACCCATTCCGCCTTCGAAGCCGCAACCGCAGAAGAAGGGGAAGCCATCCAAGCTGAAACGCAAGGCTGTGGCAAGTCCTGATGCCACCATTAGACCTTCCCCAACCTCAAGCCCTTCACCCCCACTTCCAACAACCAGAAGAGAACCAACTCCACCTCTATCCTCCTGAAACGCATCGCCCTAAGCCACCTCCACCTCCGCTAAAACGCATCGCCCAAAACCTTCTAAACCTCAACCTTTCGCAAAACCCTCCTCCCCAATCTCCTCAATAAGAGTTGATGACTCACACTATGGGGATTTTGGCGCGACTTTTATGCGTCCATCATCCCCTGCGTTTGATGAAACTCCATCAACCCCTCGCCCTCAGCCAAACCCGCCTCAACCACCAACGCAACCACAGCAGCAAGAAGCCCAACTTGATCTTGAATGGGAGACAGTGCAAACATATCTGCAACAATCAATCTTGCGTCCAATGATGCATTCCTTGAATATGTTAGCACGCCGGCAGACGGAGCAGTTTCAATTTACGCTGAATTACTTTCATCAACTGCTCTCGATCCGACCGGAAATCCTGCCCCCTAACATTCCGGAACGCCTCCAACAGCCACCTGTCTTCCCAGTACCGCAGCGCCCTATGCCTGAGCAGCAACACAGACCTGATGAAGACAAGTCTGATGGTTAAAATTTAGGGGTGTAGTAAAGAGTTGTAGCTTTTCTTGCGAGTATTTTCATATTCAATTGTATGCGTTGGGAACATTCAATTAAAAAAATGAAAAAATTTCTTCACCGCATGAAATTTCTAACTTCCTCTTTGTGTTGTCCCTTGCTGTAAATTCATTTTAAGTACATTCCATTATTCCTAATTTTTATCTTTACGTTGAAAAGTTAGTCACTGTGATGATCTTCATGCTTACACTATTCGTACACTCTTTAAGTTAGATTACTTTCAATGCGTCTGCATACTATTCCTTAGAAACGCAAACCTACTTTGAATGTATGCAAGCAGCCAATTCAAACCTCTTTTACAAAATTTTGCAACTTAATCTTTGTTTACAATTTAAGCAATGAGGACCTTGCTACTCTCAAGTTTGGGGGGTGGAAGAGGTTTGAACTGTCACGGATAAAAATATGAGGAACTTATTTCAATAATGTCTATAAAAAAAAAAAAAATTCCTTTTAAACGCAAAACTCCGTTGGCAAGACTAATATATTTATCTTGTTAAGAGTTTAGCTGAAAACAACACCTGCTCGTAGCTGGCCGCCTCCATGCACCCCACAGTTGGTGTGTCAAAACGAAGGTGGGTAATCGTAATCAGCAACGCATAGATAAATAACAAACTCCAATGTCTAGTGAGGAAACCGAACTTAGATAAGAGTTCAATCGAGAAGGGCACTTGCTCGTAGTTGGCTGCCTCCGTGCACCCCATCGTTGGTATGTCAAAACGAAGGTGGGTAACCCTACTCGACGCATACTTAATAACCAAATAATAAAACCAATGAAAGAAAAAGGAACTTTATATATTCATCTTTTCAGACTCAGTGTTAAAAGAAGAAACAAAAATTTTGTGAATAATGAGTTTAAGAATTTTGAAAAGAAAGCTTGCCGCATACAAATTAGACCCGTCCTAAAGAAAAGAATATAGAGGTAGAGAAATAATATAACTAACGGGTAGCTGATTGAGTATAGCATTCTGAGAGACTAGTCAATGCGTTGAGAAAATGTTTAGGATAATCGAAGTTTCTTAGATAGAAGTTATGCTTGAGGACAAGCATTTATCTAAGTTTGGGGGTGTGATAACTTGTAGAAATACAAGTTATGATAACCTTTTTCTTAGATAAATAGAGATTAAATAAAGAAGCATGCTATAAGTTATGTTAATTTTTATTAAGAAATCTTACTTTACGTTATACTAATGTATTTTTATGAAGATAAATGATTTTACCACTTTTTGAGCCTAAAACGCGTATTTTGACACAGGAATGCAAGCGATGCGTTGATGACTCCCTAACGCAGGAACCAGATGATGCGTTAACAACAACTCAACGCATAACTACGCGTTAGCAACTTACGCCGCGTTGACATCGGCCAAACTATTCATGGATGCATAGACAACCATTAATGCAAGGCGCTGAGAATCAAATCAGAATCTTGAGAGATTGACGGATGATTGACGAACATGATTTGTGGCTAAAGTGGTGGATCTTAATTGACCCGAGAATCACGCAATCAGGCAAGATAGACGCATAGTATCAATCTCGCCACCAATCAAGCAGATTTGCCATTAATTGCGAATGCATCATCTATAAAAGAGCAGCTCTGCGAGATGAGAAAGGGTTGTTGATTCTCGGAAGAACTCCATAAGTGACAGCAGAGTTCTCTCAGACTTCAGCTAGAGACGAATAGCTGGAGAGAGAAGAGTCTTTCTTCTGCCGGACCACTTCACAGCAGAACATCATGCTTCCATCTGGGCGACTCAAGACATTGACGCCTTCCCTGCTTTCTTTCTTATTATTCTATCTTAATTTTGAAGGATTAATGAGCATGCAGCAGAAGTTAATTTGATCAATTTTCACTCTAAGCTGCTCAATTTAGAGGATTAAACATGCAATTAAGAAGAAAAACCAAAGTTTCAAGAACACTTACCCTTGAAGCTAAAAAATTCTCCTTCAATTCTTGATGAATTTCAGCACCACTTGGTTGTAGACCACCACAAGAGTCTTCTCTACTATTCCCCAGGCTTAGATTGGATGGTGGGATCCAAATTTGTGGTGAATTTGAGAAAGAATGAAGGTTGGAAAGAAGATGAACAATGGATAGAATTTTGCAAAATTAACCCTTAATTTCACAAAATTCTTAACCATTTTTATGTCAAAATCATCTCTATTTATTAAAGAATAGCATGCAATCCAATTGCATCAAAATTTGACAACACAAAATGGTTAATTTGTTGGTTAATTGTGAAGAAGACAACCAAGCTCCTAGCTTAGTTAGTTGGAAAATCCAATCTTCAAAAATCAATTTTAAGATCAATTTTCAATGAATTTTCAAAATTAAATTAAAATTGATTTTTAATTTCAAAAAGATAATTAAATAATTAAATAATTTATTTTTCCCACTTGTCCCGATTTTTCTAAAAAAAACCGATATGAATCTCTATTCATATGATTAATATTTAAATTATATTTAAATATTATAATTAACTCTATTTGTATCGATATATCGTATATATCTAACTTTCATTCCTTAAGCCAAGATTTGAACGATTCAAACTTATTCACCACATTATCTAAGATTTTAGTCCACTTATGAGCTAGTAGAGGGACCTAATGGACCTACAGATCATGAGCTCCAACGATCCGAGATTAACCGGCCAAACTCTTTAACCTAGTTAACCAACATTCGTTAACTAACGGGACACTCCACTAAAGCCCATAGTTGTACTCTCTTCACTGTAGATATATGTGTGTCCATTTGATATAATCGCCATCGATAAGTCAATCCTTCACAGGTTGTTCATAACTTCAGCTAGGTCAAATACCGATTTACCTCTGAGTTACATCTTTTCTCCTTAAGTACCATTGTCCCTCTAACGAACAATTGATTTAGGATCTAATCATTAAATCCATTCCCTCTTGGGCCAGTGAGAGGATGGGGCCCCTTGTTCAAGTCCTGGGAACAACACTTAAGAGAACAACCTCTCTTCTATCCCTAAGTTGGGTAGGAGTGAATTCCGTCTTGCAAATTCTATGTTCCCAACTATCTACCCGGTCTTATCCTTGAAATGGGAGTAATGTTGAGCAGCGCTATTGAGCTTACTCTCACCTATGCAGATCAAGAGATAATTCTGAATAAACAGGAGTTCATAGATAGCTCAAGATTCAGATCAAGTTATCTAGGTCATCGATAAGTGCAATTAATCAGTTTTAATCGTAAACGGTGTTAATACGTAACAATGATTATTTCAGGGCCAGTCTTACACAATCTCATTATGTAGAATACCCCGCTCACATGTCTCGACATGAGCAAATCAGGATCACTTCATTTATGACACCTTACAACATTTGTAACAATCATGAACCGGGTCGTATTCAATAGTGTCTCCAGGAAGAGGTACCCAACCTAATCCATGTACTATAGACTATTGAAGCTACTTACTCGAACTTGATCCTGTTTATGTCTCCACATAAAGTCCAAGTACTCATGATAGTAGCCAAGGGTTCATAGTTTAATTGGATTTAGAGTTGATAAATAATTAATTCACTTGAATAACTTCATATGTACTAAAATTCACCTATTTACAAAAGCTACGAGTTTTAGGACATACAACCCAACAAACTTCCACTTGGATTAAAACTCCTAGTGGGTTACAACAAAGTTGAGTATAGTAAGAGAAATCTAAATACAATAAACTAGGGCATCCCATACCCACAATTTCTCCCACTTACCCTATTTATTCTACTCGTAGTTCTAAACTCTTCAGGTGGTCCTAAAAAATAGTAGCCAAGAGGGCCTTTGTAAATGGATCAGCAATGTTGTGCTTAGATGCTATTTGTCTCACAATAACGTCTCCTCTCTACACAATTTCTCTAATGAGATGGTATTTGTGCTCAATATGCTTTTCGTGCTTATAACTTCTTAGTTCTTTGGAGTTCGCTACTGCCCCACTGTTATCACAACGTAAAGTGATTGGTAGATACATGTCTGGAACAATTTCCAGATCTTTGAGGAACTTCCTAAGCCATATTGCTTCTTTGGCTGCCTTGCATGCAGCAACATATTCCGCTTCCATTGTGGAGTCAGAAATGCAACTCTGCTTAGTACTTCTCCAACTATTGCTCCTCTGTTAAGAGTGAATACCAATCCCGAAGTAGATCTCCTTGAGTCTATATCGGTTTGAAAATTGGAATCAATGTATCCGGTAAGGTTTAGATCCTTATTTCCATATACAAGCACGTAGTTCCTCGTTCTCCTTAGATACTTGAGGATATTCTTAACGGCAGTCCAATGTGCAAACCCGGGATTGGATTGATACCTACTGACAATTCCTACTGCAAAACATTTGTCTGGTCGTGTACATAGCATTGCATACATCAGACTCTCGACAGTTGATGCGTAGGGAACTCGTCTCATATCCTCAACCTCTTGAGGTGTTTTAGGACATTGTTCCTTTGACAAATGTATTCCATACCTGAAAGGTAGAAGACCTCACTTGGAATCTTGCATCTTAAACCTAGACAACACTTTGTCTATATAAGATGCTTGAGACATAGCTAGCGTTCTATTCTTGCGGTTCCAAACTATTTGGATCTCGAGAACATACTGAGCTTCTCCCATATCTTTCATCTGAAATTGAGTTGCTAGCCAATTCTTAATGTTAGTAAGATATCCTACATTATTCCCAATAAGTAAGATATCATCTACATATAGAACAAGAAATGCTACAATGGAGTTGATGATCCTTTTGTATACACAAGGTTCATCAACGTTTTGTTTAAAGCCATAAGATTTGACTGCAGTATCAAATCTCATATTCCAAGATCTGGATGCTTGTTTTAATCCATAAATGGATCTATTCAGCCTACAAACTTTTTGCTCCTGACCTTGTTCTATGAACCCTTCTGGTTGGACCATATAGATGTTCTCTTCAAGATTGCCAATTAGGAAGGCAGTCTTGACATCCATTTGCCAAGTTTCATAATTATAAAAAGTGGCAATGGATAAGAGTATCCTTATTGATTTTATCATAGCAACAGGTGAGAAGGTTTCTTCATAATCTACCCCTTCTACCTGGGTATAACCCTTTGCTACTAACCGGGCTTTATAGGTCTGTACCTTCCCCATATGGTCTCGTTTACGTTTGTAAATCCATTTACAACCGATAGGTCTTACCTCATCAGGTTGATCTACAAGTTCTTAGACTGAATTGAAGTACATAATAGACTCTATTTCGAGGTCCATGGCTTTGATCCACTGATCTCGATCAACATCATTCATTACCTGTTTATAGGTCAATGGATCCTCTAAGCCATCATCAGGTATGGTGACTTCGGTTTCAACTAAACCTAAATAGCGGTCGGGCTGTCTAACAAACCTTCCACTACGTCGAGGCTCTCTCAACTCTTGAGATGGACGTGACAGACTAGATGTGCTTGGTCTATCAACAACTCTTGTTGATGGGCCAGTTTGATCAGCAATTTTTTGTGATCTATCTGTAGCATCTTTTGAAATCTCTTCCAATACTAGTTTACTACGTGGTTTATGATCACGTATGTGGTCTTCCTCTAGGAATGTGGCATTTGTTGATACAATTACCTTTTCATCTTAAGGATCATAAAATAGGCCACCTCTCATTTCTTTAGGGTATCCTATAAATAGGCATAATTTTGAACGATGTCCAATTTTTTAGGATTTTGCACCAACACGTGCACTGGGCAACCCCAGACCCAGAAGTGACGTAAACTAGCTTTATGTCCTGTCCATAACTTATAGGATGTTTCTGAAACACTCTTAGAAGGAACATTATTCAAAATATAAATCGCGGTCTTGATAACTTGTAGAAATACAAGTTATTATAGTCACTATTTGATTTAATTAGAGTAACTTTGGAGCTAAACTCATGATTTTGGTAGTTGAATGATGTAAAATGTATCACCATGTGTTGGCACTATTTACAAAAGAAAATACCTGAAAAACTATGAGCTTTTCTGTTCCTAACGCAGAGTTAACAAAAGAAGCACAAACAACCAAGTACTAAGAGACGAAGCTGCTACGAGAACAAGTGGAAACCCATGCATCGAGCCTATGCGTTGAGACCATGCATCGAGAAAAAGTAGACAGACGCATGGGCAAAAAGCTATCATGTCATTATGAAAAAGGACAACACTTTATTAGATCATGGCAGAACCTATGGGCTGACAATGTAAAAAGTCTACGCAGCAGGGCAGGGAATTTAATGTAAAGGTGTCAGGTCATCATGAGTTTTAACTTTTCAACGCCTGTAAATAGCCCAAAGCTTCAACAAAAGAAGGAGGGGGGGAGAGCGGGGAAGAGAGACGAGTTGAAGAGGCAAAAGCTCTGCACAATTTCTCCCTCACCATAACCAGCTTCCATTTCGAGCTCTTCTGAGAGAAGGATTTTGAGCACTTTCAGAGTCGTCTCCCAGTGAGTGAGAACCTTCACCCTATGAAATCTATGTATCAGATAGCAACCATCTCAAGCCTCCATGAAACAAGACGTTGCCAGTGGCGGCTTGACGCCCTCCATTTCTGTTTTATCTCCATTTCCCTCCTTCTTACTTATGTTTTGTTAATGACATTCGAGAGACTGGTTTATTTTCTTAATATGAGTTTGATTGATGCTTATCTTCCATCTATTTCCATATTAAATACCTTCCACCATGTTGTTTGAATGCTAAATGAGCTAGATGTTTGAAGTTAGTTTTTCTTGAGCAATATTAAGTATGTTACATCTTGATTAATGCATATCATTAGCTTGCATAACTTTGTCTGACAAAAAAAAGTAGTAAGCATGACTGTCTAGTTTGAGAGAGTGGATGGTTAATCTTTAGCATTTATCGAGACTAGATGAGGTGCAGAGATGTAGTTCATATTTTGCCAACGCAAACTTACCATGCGTCTTAGAGATAAGATTAATGTGGCGTCCAAGCATCGAGAGATGGATTCACAAACGCAGTTTGTAGGTATGTAATTATACTTAGAAAGCTTAGGTAACAACTAGCTCTTGCGTTAACTCTACTTTTATCGCATGGTTGCATTCATTCTCAACGCATGCTATCTGACACTAAATGACATTTGACGAACCATCGCCGCGTCCACCTCATTGTTAGTTGTAGGAAATTTGATTTATTCTTTATATATAGTTTTAGACACATACAACCAACAGATGCACATATTACATGTACAGTTCATCGCATAGTCATGCATCTATTCTCAACGCCTAGTTATTACAAATCCCTGCGTTCGACCCTGGACTCACCAGGAAACCTATAAATGCTTATACTTGGGCTTTTATAGGAAAACTTGCTTAATCATGATCACACTTGAGTAATTCTCGACGCATCCTTGTACGAAAATGATAAATCTATTTTTATGCAACGAGCTAAGAAACTCAATTTAATTCAAATAGAAATTTAACGAACAGGTCTCCACTGCGAATCCCCAAAACGAGTTAGGCAACGATGCGTAACTCATCATCGAATGAACCATGTCCAATAAGGTTCTGTTTCTCCTTTCAGATACTCCGTTCTGCTCTGGCGTACTAGGTGTAGAGAGTTGAGACTTAATTCCATGTTCTATCATATAGTCCTGGAATTTAAAGTCCATATATTCTCCACCTCGATCAAATCAAAGTGTTTTAATAGTTTTACCTAATTGGTTCTCAACCTTGGTTTAGAACTCACATGGTGGTGGAGAGTCATCTTCTAATTTGTTTAGAAGTCCACTGTTGACCAATCTCTCAATCCTATTGAGATTAATATGGCCAAGCCTTAAGTGCCAAAGATAGGTACTTTGAGAAACGTGTTGCCATTTTGTTTGAGTTTCGTCTGTTTTAAATATTTCAGTATTGTAAATAGCCTTAACTCTGGTTGGTTTTAACTTATATTAATTATTATTTAAGTTTGCAGAACAAATTTGTTTCATTTATTTCAAAAGAAACTTTGTACATATGTTTAATCAAACAAGAAATAGATATTAAATTCCTCTTGCTAGAGGGTACATACAGAACATTTTCTAAGTATATATATCTATTTCCAAAAATAACTTTACATCTCCCATTGCCAAAGCTGAGATGAGCTCTCCTGATCCAACCCGGAGAGTTATCTCACCATCTTCTAGTTGTTTCCAGGAACTAGTTTCCTGAAAAGAAGAACAAACATGATTAGTGGCCTTTGAATCCAGTATCCAAGTAGAATCATTTTTCTCCACTATGCACGTTTCTAGAACTAGTAAATCGTATTTGCCTTGATTCTCTTTTTCAACCTTTTTATCGGCAAGGTACTTTGGGCAGTTTCTTTTCCAATGCCCATCACCGTTGCAGTAGAAACATTTTCCTTTCTCTACAATGGACTTTTTGCCTTTTGCAGTAGTAGTAGGAGGTGTTTTCCCTTTCCCTTTTCCTTTCTTCTTCTGAATACCTTTATTCTTTGGGACAGATTTATTTCTAGAGGTAGATCCCTTTTGGAATCTCCTCTTTGAGGTAGTAGCAACATTTGCCTCTACCTCATAACCCTTATTTTTCAATAAGGACTGGTAAATCTGTAACTCGTTAAGAAGAGTGGTAAGATTATAATCTATTTTGTTCATCATGGCGTTAGTTCTAAACTGGAAAAAAACTCTTCGGAAGAGACTACATGATGAACCCTACTTGGCTTTTCTAGTTCATGACAGCCCTGTTTACTTCCGTGATGTTGAAGTGTACCATCATGTCCAGAACATGTTCCCTAACATTTGTTCCTTCTTTCATCCGACAATTGTAAACATATTTGATAGCATCATGCATAGCCGAAGAGGACGGTTGTCCAAACACGGCTTGCAGTGAGTCCATGATCTCCTTAGCGGTGACCATTTTTTCATGCTTTTTGGATAGTATATCTGATATACTTGCCAAAATATAGACTTTGGCTTTTTCATTAGCCTTGGTCCATCTGTCACTAGTGTCCCGAACAGTTCGGTTCGCATTCTGAGCAGGGACTGAAGGACATTCCTCCGTTAAAACAAACCTCAGATCGTCGATAACTAGTATAATGTTTAAATTAGATTTCCAAGTTCAATAGTTATTGCCATTAAGTTTCTCGGAAGCTAATAGTTGAACTATAGATGTATTCATTGCTGGAAAAAAAATGAACAAGTTTAATTAGTGAATATACTCTAAATGTCACACCCCCTCCCGGATTATCCTCCATAACCCGAGAGAAGATGTGAAGACAGCAACCTTGACTCCTCTGTAAGGTTCACTGTCCAACCATTTTCACCAAAGACGGCCCAGACAAGGTTCTTGCGTAGGCAAAGCATATCGAACTCGCTCGCTACCTGGAAAATTAGAAAAAAATGAAAAACGTGAGCTAAAGCCCCGTGAGTGACAAGTTTTGTAAACGAGCTTTATTTGAAAACAAGCATGTTACATTTGCACATATAAAACAAGGATTTAACACGATTATTCAACAGAAACATATTTTCCACAAAACTTTATCAATCTCGTAAATCCGTTCCAAATCAATAGAATCATTTTCCAGAATGATTAAACAGAAAACCGTTTGGTTTTTCAATCTTTTCCCTTAGTTGAGGCGGAGCAAGACTCAACGCTCTCAATGTCGAAAACAACCTTAGTTGGGGTGGAGCAAGACTCAACACACCCAACGTCGAAATTATCTCTGGCTCGATGCGGAGCAAAACTCGACGCACCAGCCAAATCACCTCTATGTGCACATAGGAATATGGCGGGTTGCCCATGTACCTTCTCATGTCCTTGAGTATTGGGTCCCGGGGAAACTCACGTGCCTTCTTGAGTCCATCAGCACTGAGCCTCCTCTTAAACATTTTATCAATCAGTTTACATAAATAGTTCATCTAAAACCTTTCATAGAAAACAATATATTTCTTGATAAACAACATTTCGCAACATGCCTTCCAATATCATAAGGCAATCAGATAAAACATGCCTTTTTGAACAATATGGACAAACATCATGCGTTTCAAAATATTTCATCACAAAGTCATATCTTATAAGAACATTTTCAATAAAACCGATTTGAAAAAGAAAGGTGTCACTCACAAATCACTTAAGAAATTTCCTCTTTTCCCTTCAAATCCTGCTTTCCCGAGCTCCTTGAACGCAAGGCTTGAGCTTCTAACCCGCAAGGTAGCTGTTTCCACTCTCTAGTAGCTCAGTTGAACGCAGCGTTCTAACTCTGGAACGCAAGGCTCCATTTTCCTCTATCAGCTCGGTTGAACGCAACCCTACCCTTGAACGCAAGGTTGGTAACTAACGCAAGGTGCAGTCTAACTCCTCTTACTTCTTTCGGATGTGTCGACCACTCTTGGACGCAAGGTCTAACTTGAACGCATCGTCTATCTTCAAACGCGGCGTTCACCTTGAACGTTGAATTCGTCTTAAACGCAAGGCTGACCCCTCTTCGACGCAAGACAACTTCTTTAACACCAGATGACTAAGTTGTCAAGAATGTCTTCTTTCTTGGCAGCAGACCTCCTTTTACAGACGCAAGGGATTCCTTCTTTCTGCCTTCGTTCTCCTCTTTCTCTCAAGGATTTTTACTTCAGAATCATCAGTTGTTACTCTTCCCTCAGGGTCCTATTTATAGAGGCTTGCCATCCTACTTCTCCTCTCTTTTTGCCACTTGATTACCACATGTCACGCTGCATGTCTGACTAACCATGCATTAGTCCAAGTGTCACCTTGCATGAAACACTTAACATACCTTTTTAACACCTCCTACTTTTAAGGTGTCAAGTCTATATGAAGCCACCTGGCCTTTATAAACTTATCTTATGCGTCCAACATTTTCCAATAGACAACCATTCATTCAACACAACGCCCTCATGTGTTCGTTGAGTTTCCTTTAAGGTTTGAGCTTCACTACTCACTTTTCTAACTCTCAGCCAACTACACTACTGTCTTTGACGCATAGAGATAACTCTGTCCTTCAACGCATAGGGACCTCAAGGCATGACAACCTTACCAACGCATGGTAAGCCAAGTACATTTCTTCCCCTGCCAACGCGGCGACTACTTCAGCTCACAACAACCATTCGTGATCACCTTCAACGCGTAGTCGCACTATTATAAACCAGTGCTTACACAATGCCACTAGGCGTTGATGACAAACGCGCAATACTATGCGTTTGTACCTCATCGCATCATACCATGCGTCTAACTCTCCCTTATGTTCATAACAATTAAATCCTTCTCACGTTCTTCCTCTATGCGTTGGTCCTCATGCGTTTAACTTTACCATGTAGTGCCTTAATCCTGACCATGCGTCCAACATGGTCCTTTATTTTCTTTTTCTTCAACCTCTATAACGCATTGGTTTAAAGTTGGGTGTGACACTAAATTTTAATCCAATTTATTTTGCAAGTAATAATGTACCCATATTTCATTATTTATTTTGCAACGCTACTTCAATGAGTTAGAATGGCCCCTACCGAAGGGCAATCGACCACTCCTTCACTTAATCAAGATACTCTTGACTAAATACTAATACCAAAATAACTCTTATTCTTATAGTATTTAATTACAATTTCTTTGGTCAAGAACTTTACTAACACTTAGTAGTCTTGTAAGTGTATACCTTCCATTTTCGAATCACAAAGATCAGAATCAAACAAGCCTTCGAAGGAGAAACAATTGCTTGAAAACGGACCTAAGTAACTTTATCCATTTTTGGAGTTCACGAAGTTCTGAATCCCATGTTACAAACCCTCTGAAGGGATATGCACCTATAAACGCCAAGCAGGTGCAACATAGGAATCTCACGGTGTGACTGTTCGTTAAATTTCTATTTGAATTAAATTGAGTTTCTTAGCTTGTTGCACAAAAATAGATTTATCATTTCCGTACAAGGATGCATCGAGAATTACTCAAGTGTGATCATGATTAAGCAAGTTTTCCTATAAAAAGCCCAAGTATAAGCATTTATAGGTTTCCTGGTAAGTCCAGGGTCGAACGCAGGGATTTGTAATAACTAGGCGTTGAGATTAGATGCTTGACTATGCGGGGAACTGTACATGTAATATGTGCATGTGTTGGTTGTATGTGTCTAAAACTATACATAAAGAATGAATCAAATTTTCTACAACTAACAATGAGGTGGACGCGGCGATGGTTAGTCAAATGTCATTTAGTGTCAGATAGCATGCGTTGAGAATGAATGGAACCATGCGATAAAAGTAGAGTTAACGCAGGAGCTAGTTGATTACTTAAGCATATCCAAGTATAATTACATACCTACAAACTTAATTTTTGAATCCATCTCTCGATGTTTCGACGCCACATTAATCTTATCTCTAAGACGCATGGTAAATTTGGGTTGGCAAAAGATGAACTACATCTCTGCACCTCATCTAGTCTTGATAAATGCTAAAGATTAACCATCCACTCTCTCAAGCTAGACAGTCGTGCTTACTACTTTTGTTTGTCAGACAAAGTTATGCAAGCTAATGATATGCATTAATCAAGATGTAACATACTTAATATTGCTTAAGAAAAACTAACTCTAACATCTAACTCATTTAGCATTCAAACAATCATGGTGTAAGGTATTTAATATGGAAATAGATGGAAGATAATGGTCAATCAAACTTATATTAAGGAAATAAACCATTCTCTCGAATGTCATTAACAAAACATAAGAAAGGAGGGAAATGGAGATAAAACGGAAATGGAAGACGTCAAGCCGCCACTGGCAACGTCTTGCTTCATGGAGGCTTGAGATGGTTGCTATCTGATACATAAATTTCATAGGGTGAATGTTCTCACTCACTGGGAGACGGCTTTGAAAGTTCTCAGAATCCTTCTCTTAGAAGAGCTCGAAATGGAGGCTGGTTATGGTGAGGAAGAAATTGTGTAGAGCTTTCGCCTCTTGAACTCGTTTCTCTCCTCTCATAAATGGAGAAGCTTTGGGCTATTTATAGGCGTCGAAAAGTTGAAACTCATGATGACCTGACACCTTTACATTAAATTTCATGCCCTGCTGCGCAGACTTTTCACATCGTCGGCCCATTTGTTCTGCCATATTCTGATAGCGTGTTATACTTTTGCATATTGACATGACAGCTTTTGCCCAGGTGTCTGTATCTACTTTTCTCAACGCATGGTCTCAACGCATAGTCTCGACGCATGGGTTTCCACTTGTTCTCGCAGCAGCTTCGTCCTAGTATTTGGGTTATTTGTGCTTCTTTTCTTCTTAATCCTGCGTTAAGAACAGAAAAGCTCATAATTTTTCAGGAATTTTCTTTTGTAAATAGTGCCAACGCATGGTAATATATTTTACATAATTCAACTACCAAAATCATGCGTTTAGCTCTAAAGTTACTCTAATTAATTCAAATAGTGACTATAATAACTTGTATTTCTACAAGTTATCAATGACCTAATGGAAGAGACCATAGGACGTGTTGACACACACCCTTCACCCACTTACTATGAACTACTTCCCCTATTCACCTTGCTATTGACCCATGCAAACACTTTCCGAAGGGAGGTTGCCCAAATAGCAACTTGAAGCCGAGCATGGGATCTCACGTTGTGAACTCTTAGGGACGTGAGAGCTAATGATAACGTATCGTATACATTATTAATCTCCCACTGAAGTGTTGTAATTTTAATTGGGTATTTACTTGGTTATATTCCAGCTAAATATATATAACCTAAGTCTAGGTGAACAATCCAAGTATAACGTTTATACTGGTTTGTTTTAACCTATGATGTCTAAGTGATTTAAGCCAATTTAACTCACCTTACACCGCTCTCGCATGCTTATAAAATCGAGTTAACTCAACTCAAACGCCAACTCGATCCTCAGGTAGGAGGTGTTTCGTAAACCGTCAACTTAAATACCTTCAGCCTTAGACAGGGTTTTTGTTGGGTGAGTTTTGTAAACACAATTTTACAAGATATCGACCTAATTTTAACTATTAAAAGAGGTTGATTTGAGTTGCACCGGTTTTACCCCAGGTGAGCATGCAATTGTCTTTATTATAGATTTTAAAATTCTAATTTATTTTATAACAATAATAAAATAAACAATTCAAAAAATCATAACATATATACACATTTTGTCAATTAATATAACTAATTTATATTAAGACTCATGAAATTAAAATAATCATGCGTATTATATATTATAACATTTATAACATACATAAAATGCATGAAACATGCTTATCCTATGGTGGGGATTTAAATCTATATGGCATACTATATGCACAAATAAATTTAAATTAATCAAACATAATTCATAATGCATAAATAATTAAAACACACTAAATTGGACTAGTTTTGGCATTTTTTTGCAAGCAAAAAACTAAATTATTACAATAATAATTTTAAAAACTGCTTGAACAAGTCCCGAACACTTTGAACCAGCTTGAATTGGCTTAAAACACCTCGAAAACGGGTTGAACCGGCTGAAAAAGGGTTGAACCGGTCCAAAAAAGGTTGAACCGGTCAAACTTTGACTGAACCGATGAAAGGTTGACTGATCAACTTCATCACCTTCATTTGGGCACGGGAGGAAGAACCAAAAGAGAGGAAAAAAAAAAAAACTGTTGCTGCTCTGTTTTCTTTCTTCATGAACACTTCTCGGTTTTCTTTGAAATTCGGCCAAATTACAACTCAATAAATCCCGAAAAAAATACATACCTATTTCTAAAATGTTTTCTAAGGGACCCAATGCTGAGGGACATTTGAGTAGGCATGTGGACAGCCCTAAGACTAGGGACCCAATACTGATGGACTCGGAAAAGGTACTTGGGCATCCCGAGATATTCCTATGTGCACATAGAGGTTTCGACGTTAGGTGCGTTGAGTTTTGCTCCTCCTCAACTATGGTAAATATTCGTTTTCGACATTGGGTGTGTTGAATTTTGCTCCACCCCAACTAAGGTTGTTTTCGACGTTGGGTGCGTTGAGTTCTGCTCCGCCCTGACTAAGGAAAAATTTTAAAACAAAGGAAGATTTGATGCGTTGTAGACAGTTTTACTTAAAAGACCTGGCTAATGTTTTATCTCAAGGCTTAAGAGGAGTTGTATACAAATGCTATGTTTGAGCATAATTTGATTTCTTGAGCTATATTTTCTGAAATGAACATACACAATTTGACAAGGCTATTTAAGCATGTATTTTATACGAAATGTGTTATAATGTTTTATTTATGTATGATTTCCGAGCCCAAGATAGTTCTACAAAACTAGTCACACACTGAGCAATCCAGCTCATCCTTTCCTATGTTTTCCATTTTTCAGGTAGCATGACAATTCCGGTTGCCGGTCGAAGTCGAGGTTTGTCAAGCATTAATGGTATCATCGTCCTAGGAAGTGTAGCTAAGTGGAAAAGTAAAGTAAAGTAAGTTCGACAGTGGGAGTCGACCGGGAAGTCGATGACTGCTGTCCTCATGCTCTTTCTCGGGCTATGGGAGGGTAGTGCGAGATGGGGTGTGACACTTAGATATACTATATAGTTTTTTAAGACTTTGATAGATGTATGTAGAAGTCACTGATTTTTTTTTTTTTTGTTGGTTATTTCAACTTTATCGACTACTATCACTAATAGACTTCAAGTAACAAATAAAAGTGATAGAATAAAGAAGAATATTAGTGATAGATTTTTATCACTATTTATTAGTGATAGATTTTTATCACTCTACATTACTGATTATATCTATATCATTGATAGACAATGAGTCTTAAAAGTCTATCACATAAATAATTATTGAAGGAATTGAATTCCTAGCAGAAGCGTGAGATCAATTTGCCCCAATTTATGTTTCAATGAACGTATATAGAACAGTGATAAAAAAAGGGTTAAGCATGCTTTTAAGATTGTGAGCAGAAAGCATCAATACCTTTAATGAACTCTTTACAGTTTTCTTTTCTCGAACTTGATGAAGTTAAAACACAAACATAATTCACGTACTGGACAACACCACTTAACCTTCTTTGATATTCTCTTTGGACAAAGAGGTTTTTGAAAACCATACTTGTTGAAGGAGAAGGGAAATTTGGCAAAGAACATTTTTCTTTGTAGAAGAAGTTTTGTTAGAGAGTTTGTCGGAAAAAGTGTGAGTGTTCTTTTGTATTTTCAAAAACTGATCAACCTCTCAATGCATGGAGATTTCGCTCTTTCTAAAGAAGATACGTGAAAGGGAGTTATCACTCCTCTCCCGAGTCACGACTCCCTTGCATTACAGGGGAGTTATTTTAATTTTAATTAATAAATAATAAATATATTAAATAAATCAAAATTAATAATATATTTATTGAGTAAATATTAAATAAATCTGATTTATTTAATTAGTTTATTAATTAAATTGAATTTAACTAATTTATTTATTACACATCATATATTTCATTAAATGTAGATATAATCATATTCCAATATACATATTCTCTCTTAACCTATACTTTTAATATGAAACTCATTCAAATTAAGTTTAACCTATACTTTTAATACAAATGCAATTCATATTAATTTAATGTTTGATTCTTATTTTAATATTAATACTCTCATATTCTAAAGTTTTAACTTTGAATCTAATTCAAAAATTAACTTTATATTATAATAGTATCTTGTACATTATTTTAATTGTATCATATATAATTAATTCTCTTAATCAAATTGAACATTTCAAACTCTTTCAACACTTAATATCATTGTTTAACTCATTCTGAGCTACTAAAGAAACCTAACGTACCTACAGTTATAAGCTCCAATGATTCGAGATTAATTAATTAAACTCTTTAATTAAATTAATCAACCTCCATTAACTATGAGATATGCCACTACAGATCCATAACTGCACTTTTATGAACTGTAGAATATTTTTGTGTCCATTGATTTAACCAATACACGTAAATCAACCCTTCACAGGTATTGGGAGTAGTGCCCTAAATCTCATTGGTCTCGTAGTTTGTAATTTATGTAAAGATAAATTGTTTATTTAATAAAATAAGAGGTATTTTATTTGACATTTAGATTGCATTTTACTTGATCCAATAAACTAGGATCCAAGGTTATTATATGTAGCTTAAACAATATGTAGTAGACATACAAGTGGATCTTGTTCAAGTAATAACCTAAAAGGTCTATAGTATATGGATAAGGTAGGGTACCTTATCCTGATGACACTGTGGATGCGGACCACTTTGTAATTGTTACAAGAGTTGTAAGTTTTACAAACGATTTGATGCAAATCGTTCATGTGGAGATATGTGAGTGGAGGTATCCAGTATAAAGAGTTTATATAAGACCGGACCATGAAATGATTAATCTCTCATTATAACACCATTGATTAAAGGGATTAACTTTTCATTAGGATAACCATAGGTAACTCGATCTCAATCCTAAGTGAGTCATGGACTCTTGTCTATGAGGACAATAATTTGATTTTTATGGGTGAGAGCAACTCGTGTCGCCAACTCAATAAACCTACCATTTTGGGGATCTGTTCAAGTAGGGAGCTGAGAACCTAACTACATAAGATGGAATTCACTCATTCCCGTCCTCAAAGAAATGAGACAAATTGCTCTCTTAAGTGTTGAATCCAGGTCTTGAATAAGGGGTCCCTTCCTCTCATTGGCTCGAAAGGGATCTGTTTATGGTGGACCATAAACAGGTTGTTCATTAGAGGATTAGTGGGACTTAAGGAATTTGTGAAAGGTCGACTTATTGATGACTGATCATATACACGGATACATAAATATATCTATAGTGCGAAGAGTGTAGCTGTGGGTTTTTAGTGAAGTGATCCACAGTTAATGTGACACCCAAACCTTTGACCTAGTTGCTTAAGAGAGGTAAGGAAAGGAGACTAGGGTAAAGAGTGTAAACTTGGATCACAAGCCTATGGAGTTAGAAAAAATTTGAGGCAAAAAACCTAGGGTTGTGGAGTTGAGGTACCATGCATTGAGGTGAAGAAAAGGAAGAAAAGTGTTTGTGTGAACTTGAGTTTTGGATTAAGAATAAGCCATAGGTGAGTTTGGAAGAAAACCACGCTAAGTGATTTTCAAGTCTTGGACGACAAGGTGACCTATGGGTTATGGATATGCCATAAGTGTCACAACTATGCTTGGAAAACTCAACTATGCTATGAGAAGTCTATAGTTGGACGCATAGTTTGAGAAAAGAGAAGAAATATCACTAGGTGTTAAAGGAAGAAGAGTTGGAAGCATAGTTGGAAGTTAGTAGTAAGTTGGACACACTCTTGGAAGGAGAACTACCATGTTGGTGTTGGGTTTTATGCCCTAAAACTAGTAGATCGTAAATGTAATAATTTGACCGTAATTAAATCATTAATAAAGAGTTATTGATGTGTTACTTCAATAAGTATTATTGATTGTTTTTGTTTGTTTTGTCTTAATAACCTTAAATCCAATAAAATAACATCCTAGGCTGTTTTATGAGTCTTGAACTGTATGTGGGGACATATAGAGATCAATGTTCAAGATAAAGTCTAAAGGGTCTATAGTATAGGGATAAGGTTGGGTACCTTATCCTAGTGACACTATGGATACGACCCACTTTGTATTTGATACAAATGCAATAATCTAACGTGTTCGTGTAGGTGACATGCGAGTGGGGGTATCCTATGCAATGAATTTGCAT
This sequence comes from Citrullus mucosospermus, assembly GCA_030954485.1. NCBI lineage: Eukaryota > Viridiplantae > Streptophyta > Magnoliopsida > Cucurbitales > Cucurbitaceae > Citrullus > Citrullus mucosospermus. The sequence goes on along the minus strand of CM062065.1, from coordinate 10,469,759 downwards.
AAGACCGAGCCACGAAATAGTAATCACTAGCTGTAACTCCGTTGACTAGTTAGGTTTCTATTTCAATAGGATGACCTAGGCAACTTAGTCTTCATCTTGAGTATATTATGAACTCCTGTCCACGAGGGATTGTCCTTTGATTTGTAAAGGTGAGAGTGGCCGTTTTTTGACTCAATATGCCTACCATCTTGGGGACAAGACCGAGTAAAGAGCTGGGGACATAATTATACAAAATGGAATTCGCTCATTCCCATTTTTAGGGTAAATAGATAAGTGTTCCCTTAAGTGGTGTCTTCAGGACTTAAACAAAGGGCCCTACTCTCTCATTGGCCCGAGAGGAGTTTCTGTTTAATGGTTGGACAATAAACAGGTTGTTCATTAGAAGAGCATTAGTACTTAAGGATTTAGAAGTAACCTAGGGGTAAAACGGTAATTTGACCTAGTTAGTGTTACGAACACTTGTGAAGGACTAATTTGCCGTTATTGGCCTATATTCATGGACATAGAAATATATCTGCAGTGAGAAGAGTATAGTTGTGAGTCTTTAGTGGAGTGTACCCATAGTTAACGAATATTGATTAATGTGGTTAATGAGTTAGTCGATTAATCTCATATTGTTGGAGCTTCTAATCTGTAGATCCATAAGATTCCTTTGCTAACTCACTACGGACCAACATGGATCAACTACGTTGAAAGAAAAATTTGAAATTTTCAAATTTATGAGGGAAAATATTAATTGTATTGAATACAATTAATTGCATGATTTATTGTAAATTTTGTTTGAATGTGATTCAAATTATAACTTTATAATATGGAGAATTAATTTATTTGAATATGATTCAAATAATTAATTATTTATTTGGATAAAACTCATATAAATAAACAGAGGGAGAATTAATTAATGATTAATTATTTAATTTGGGTGAGATCCAAATTAAAAATTCTGCAGAAAATAGATAGAGGAAGAATTAATTAATTGATTTGAATTGGATTGAAATAATTTCATATTTAATTTGGATTAGATCCAAATTAAAGATTCTGCAAAAAATAAATATTTAAATAAGATGTAAATATTTTAAACCATTTAATATGAGATATTATTGGGTAGATATTCATTAATATTTGATATTATTAAATATTTGATTTAAAATCTCTACAGATGGGTTATTCTAATAGGATTAGAAGTAATCCATAGAGTTCTATAAATAGAGCCCTTGGGAGCTTTCATAGAATACACTCTCTAAGAGAATAATCTCTACATAGTCTAAAAATCTTCCTCTACTAATTCTCCCAATTTTCTTAGAAAAATCTTCTTCCCATTCTTTCAAAGAAGCGGTTTCCACAAACCGGATCCTTGCCAGAGTCATAGCGAGAAAGATCTCTTGGAAAAGGACGACTACAAAAAGAAGACTCTTGGTTCGAGAATTATAGATTAGCAAAGGTATGATGCTTAACCTTTTCTTTACTTCTTTGTAATTTTAATTCTTTCAATAAATCAAAGAATGCGATCACACACTTCTACCAGGATTCAATTTCGTTCAGTTGGATGCATGGTAGGTGAAGTTGGACACATGGTGACTCTTTTTAGAAGAAAAATTGGTTAAATGTTGAAGTGTTGGAAGGAAATCTAGGTCTTGGAAAAGAGGGAGAAACACATAGGGCAAAGTTGAAGAAGAAAACTCATCCCACCTAGGGTTTTGACGCATAGGCCAAATTTCTAGGAAGATTTGGCTAAGTGTTGGAAGATTTGGAGATTTGAGAAACAACTCGAGGGAAGGAGAAGTTGAGTTGGACGCATACTAGGGTAAGTGGGTTGAAAAATGACTAAGTTTAAAGGCTTAAAAGAGGCAAGTTGGAAGCATAGGCTCAGGAGGCACAACATCGACGCATAAGTGAGAAATCAAGGAGTCCATGGGGATATGTTGGAGAGGCATGGATGCATGGACCAATGTAAAGAAGAAGGTGGACACATACATAAGAGAATTGAAGGAAACCACACACATAGAGAGCTTTGTGAGTAGAAATTTGACTAAGTGTGGGAACCTCGGATTAGTTGGACGCATATGTCACACCCCCTCCCGGATTATCCTCCCTAACCCGAGAGGAGATGTGAAGACAGCAACCTTGACTTCTCTATAAGGTTCACTGTCCAACCATTTTTACCAAAGACGGCTCAGACGAGGTTCTTGCGTAGGCAAAGCATCCCGAACTCGCTTGCTACTTGGAAAATTAGAAAACATAGAAAAATGTGAGCTAAAGCCCTGTGAGTGATTGGTTTTGTAAAACTATCTTTTAATCGAAAATAGGCATGTTACATTTACCCATATAAAACAAGGATTTAACATGATAAATCAACAGAAACATATTTTCCACAAAACTTTATCAAATCACATAAATCCGTTCCAAATCAACAAAATCGTTTTCCAGAATGATTAAACAGAAAACCAATTGGTTTTTCAATCTTTTCCCTTAGTTGAGGCGGAGCAAGACTCAACGTCTCAACGTCGAAATCATCCCTGACTTGATACGGAGCAAAACTCGACGCACCAGCCATATCAACCTCTATGTGCACATAGGAACATGGCGGGTTGCCCAAGTACCTTCTCATGTCCTTGAGTACTGGGTCCCGGGGAAACTCACGTGTCTTCTCATGTCCTTGAGCACTGAGCCTCCTCTAAAACATTTTATCAATCAGTTTACATAAATAGTTCATCTAAAACCTTTCATAGAAAACAATATATTTCTTGATAAACAACATCTCGTAACATGCCTTTCAATATCATAAAGCAATCATATAAAACATGCCTTTTTGAAGAATATGGTCAATCATCATACGTTTCAAAATAATTCATCATAAAGCCATATCTTATAAGAACATTTTTAATAAAACTGATTTAAAGAAGAAAGGTGTCACTCGCTAGTCACTTGAGAATTTCCTCTTTCCCTTGAAATTCTGCCTTCCCGAGCTCCTTGAACGCAAGGCTTGCGTTTCAAACCCGCAAGGTAGCTCAAATGGACGCAGCGTGCAAGATCTTCTGGACGCATCGACCTTGTGCAAGATTTCCTGGATGCGTCGACCTTGTGCAAGATTTCCTGGATGCGTCAACTTTCTTGGACGCAAGGTCAACTTGAACGCATCGTCTATTTTCGAACGCGGCGTTCACCTTGAACGTTGAATTTGTCTTAAACGCAAGGCCGACCCCTCTTCGACGCAAGACAACTTCTTTTACACCTGATGACTAAATTGTCGAGATTGTCTTCTTTCTTGGCCTTTGACCTCCTTTTACAGATGCAAGGGTTCCTTCTTCTGCCTTCGTTTTCCTCTTCCTCTCAAGGATTCTTACTTCCGAAACATCAGTCATTACTCTTCCCTCTGAGTCCTATTTATAGAGGGCTTGCCATCCTACTTCTCTCTTTTGCCACTTGATTGCCACATGTCACGCTGCATGTCTAACTAACCATGCATTAGTCCAAGTGTCACCTTGCATGAAACACTTAACATATCTTTTTAACACCTCCTACTTTAAGGTGTCAAGTCTATATGAAGCCACCTGGCCTTTATAAATTTATCTTTATGCGTCCAACATTTTCCAATAGACAACCATTCATTCAGCACAACGCCCTCATGCATTCTTTGAGTTCTCTTTAAGGTTTGAGCTTCACTACTCACTTTTCTAACTCTCAGCCAACTACACTACTGTCTTCGACACATAGAGATAACTCTGTCTTCAACGTGTAGGGATCTCAAAGCATAACAACCTTGCCCAACGCATGGTAAACCAAGTACGTTTCTTCCCCCGCTAACGCGGCGACTACTTCCAGCTCACAACCATTCGTAATCACCTTCAACGCATAGCCGCACTATTATAAACCAGTGCTTACATAATGGCACTAGGCGTTAATGACAAACGTTCAATACTACGCGTTTGTACCTCATCGCATCATACCATGCGTCCAACTTCTTCCTTATGTTCATAACAACTCCTTCTCAAGCTCTTCCTCTACGCGTTGGTCCTATTGTATTTACCTTCATCCTGCGTCTATAACCATCTTCCTATCCTTGGACATTCCTTGATTATTCCCAAGGTTATTCTTTTAATCCTTTTCCTTGCACTTAAACTATTTCTCTTAAGGTAGATTAGCATGCGCTCACCACATACTCCAGTTTTATGTTTACTTCACAACCTTAATAACCGGTAACCACCTTCAACTCATAAGCCCCTCAACGCATAGCTAATAGCCGTTCTTAACACATGAACTCCTCAGCGTATAGCTGATAACATTTAATGCCTAGCTGATAACCTTCTCAACGCCTAGCTGATAACCTTCTCAACGCCTAGCTGATAACCTTCTCAAAGCATAAACTTTATCAACGAATACTAAGACTTCTTACCACCACTTCATCCCGTACTCTGCTACTTCACCTGTCACTCTTGGCCATTAGTAAATATTTCCTTTAACTTCCTATACATCGCTATACTTCCAGGATGTATAACGTAAACCAAGTTATAATCCTCTTATTCAACCTTTTAGATTTCGAGGTTGCCATTCTACGCGTCCACTAGGTATACCCAACGTTTTGCTTCCAAATTTCTCCCATACTTAGCCGTTTCCTTTAACAATTATTCTAATATCCATCCTTCTATTGTTTCCTCCTATTAGATTTGCTTTCAACTCTACAGCATATCCAACGCCTGAACTTAGTTTCCTTTTTGTTAACTCATAAGACCATTTCTAAGGTTGTTTCTCAATTATTAACTATTAAGAATTTCAGTTTTCTCAACGCGTTGCCTTGCCAACGCATAGAAATTTTCCCAATATAATAACCTTCAATGCTTAACGGCCTCTTCCACACATGCTATACCATATTCAGGGACTTTTTGATCAGCCCAATGAACCTTCATAGCACATAGCAAACTCCCAACGCCTAGCCGCTGCTCATCGCATAGTTTTTCAATCCATCGGTAACCTTCAGCGCATAGTTACAGCTTATCGCATGGCTTACCAACGCATAGTCGTGATCAATACTCAATAGTTTTTGTTCCTTTTCCTCCGTATTATTGCTCTTCACAACGCCTAACGCATTACTTTCCTTAACTTCACTTCCCAACGCGTTGTCAACCTTTCCAACGCAAGGTACTTTTCCTACGTGATGGTACTACTTCACTTTACATCATCGACGGGTGGTACTTCACCCCCATTTAACTTGCCATCATTAACACCTAAACTCATAGCTTGGTAACTCCTCAATATTAAATACCATGCGTTAGAGCTTAACCATCAACGCGTCAGCCTGATTTCCATCATACATCTAACTTCAACCAATTTCCAACTATACCTTTAGTCCTTCATTCTCACTCTTTTCCTAATATCATTCATTTCAACGCACATAATTCCTTGGCCATTATTCAATAATTCCACAAACTTAACTTTTCCATTTTAAAAGTCCCGTTAATCCACATCTTTTATCCTTTAATCCTTACTAGCCATTTTGAATACCTAGGTTCTTGGAGAGAGGGTATTACACATACCTTCTTAAAAAGGAGATTTTTGGCTAAGTGTTGGACTCTTGGAAAAGCTTTGATGCATAGAGGAGAAAGTGGACACATAGGGGAGGGTTGGCAAGGGAAATTTGGCTAAATATAGGAAGGTCAGAAGAAGGAAAGAGAGCAAAAGAAGCCAAACCCTAGGAACCATCATCTTGAACGAATGGTTGAGAGGAGTTGGAGGCATAGTCCTATTCCCAAGGGCTAGGTTGGAAATATTTGGTGATAAGTGGTTTCATTTGGACTTAACACTTCATAAGTAGGAGGTGTCGGGATGCATGACAAGTTAACATGCAAGGAAGCAAGTGTGTGGCTGCATGTTGAGCTTACATGCATGGTGACATAGGGAAGCTAAGTGTCAACCTTGGAAGCAAAAAAGAGGTAAGCAAGCATGTTTTCCAACTCTATAAATAGGACCAAGGGGGGGAGAGGAGCTCTAACACCATCCTAAGTCCCCGATTTTCACTATAGAGAGTGAGAAGGGAGGTGGAGAAGCAAGCTTTGCATCCAAAAGAGGATAGGTTGCGTCCAAGGAGCTGTTTTACTTGTTGTTGAAGTGCTATCTGCGTCCATCAACTGTCCCAGGCGTCCAAGGAAGGTTTCTCTGCGTCCAACTGAGTTGTTTGAGGTGGAGAAGTGCTGCCCTGTGTCCAGATTGTGCAGCCCTACGTCCAAGGAGGAATTTCCTGCGTCCACCTAAGTTGTGTTAGGGTTTCTGAGGTTTCTAAGTTGCAATTTTCTTAGTTCTAAAAGCTCGGGAGAAGAGTTAAAAACAGAAGAAGAAAACCATAAGTCAGAAGACTACCTCTACAGTGGGTGATTGATTTCCATTTGCAAGATAACTAAAATTATACTCTCTAAATATCTGTTAATAGCTTGCCTATGAGTTTATAATTAATAACATGATTATGTGATCTTATGCATGTTATGGTGAGATATCGGATAATTTATATTGAACATGATAGCATGAGGCAGTATGCATGCTAGGGTAAGTTACTAGATAAGTACATAGTATATCGTGATAGATTAATGAGCATGTAGCAGAAGTTAATTTGATCAATTTTCACTCTAAGATGCTCAATTTAGAGGATTAAACATGCAATTAAGAAGAAAAACCAAAGTTTCAAGAACACTTACCCTTGAAGCTCCAAATTCTCCTTCAATTCTTGATGAATTTCAGCACCACTTGGTTGTAGACCACCACAAGAGTCTTCTCTACTATTCTCTAGGCTTAGATTGGATGGTGGGATCCAAATTTGTGGTGAATTTGAGAAAGAATGAAGGTTGGGAAGAAGATGAACAATGGATAGAATTTTGCAAAATTAACCCTTAATTTCACAAAATTCTTAACCATTTTTATGTCAAAATCATCTCTATTTATTAAAGAATAACATGCAATCCAATTGCATTAAAATTTGACAACACAAAATGGTTAATTTGTTGGTTAATTGTGAAGAAGACAACCAAGCTCCTAGCTTAGTTAGTGGGAAAATCCAATCTTCAAAAATCAATTTTAAAATCAATTTTCAATGAATTTCCAAAATTGAATTAAAATTGATTTTTAATTTCAAAAAGACAATTAAATAATTAAATAAAAAATAATTTAATATTTAATTAATTAAATATTATTATTTTAATATTAAATAATAAAATAATATTATTTTTCCCACTTGTCCCGATTTTTCTAAAAAAAAAAACCGATATCAATCCCTATTCATATGATTAATATTTAAATTATATTTAAATATTATAATTAACTCTATTTGTACGTTTAATTCGTAATTAAACGCCGATATATCGTATATATCTAACTTTCATTCCTTAAGCCAAGATTTGAACGATTCAAACTTATTCACCACATTATCTAAGATTTTAGTCCATTTATGAGCTAGTAGAGGGACCTAATGGACCTACAGATCATGAGCTCCAACGATCCGAGATTAACCGGCTAAACTCTTTAACCTAGTTAACCAACATTCGTTAACTAACGGGACACTCCACTAAAGCCCGTAGTTGCACTCTCCTCACTGTAGATATATTTGTGTCCATTTGATATAACCGTCATCGATAAGTCAATCCTTCACAGGTTGTTCATAACTTCAGCTAGGTCAAATACCGATTTACCTCTGAGTTACATCTTTTCTCCTTAAGTACCATTGTCCCTCTAATGAACAATTAATTTAGGATCTAATCACTAAATTCATTCCCTCTCGGGCTAGTGAGAGGATGGGGCCCCTTGTTCAAGTTCTGGGAACAACACTTAAGAGAACAACCTCTCTTCTATCCCTAAGTTGGGTAGGAGTGAATTCCGTTTTGCAAATTCTATGTTCCCAACTATCTACCCAGTCTTAATCCCTGAAATAGGAGGAATGTTGAGTAGCGCTATTGAGCTTACTCTTACCTATGTAGATCAAGGGATAATTCTGAATAAATAGGAGTTCTTAGATAGCTCAAGATTCAGATCAAGTTATCCAGGTCATCGATAAGTGAAATTAATCAGTGTTAATCGTAAATGGTGTTAATACGTAACAGTAATTATTTCAAGGTCAGTCTTACACAATCTCATTATGTAGAATACCCCCGCTCACATGTCTCTACATGATCAAATCAGAATCACTTCATTTATGACACTTTACAATATTTGTAACAATCATGAAGCGGGTCGTATTCAATAGTGTCTCCAGGAAGAGGTACCCAACCTAATCCATGTACTATAGACTATTGAGGCTACTTACTCGAACTTGATCCTGTTTATGTCTCCACATAAAATCCAAGTACTCATGATAGTAGCCAAGGGTTCGTAGTTTAATTGGATTTAGAGTTGATAAATAATTAATTCACTTGAATAACTTCATATGTACTAAAAATCACCTATTTACAAAAACTACGAGTTTTAGGACATACAAGCCAACATATCGAGCTTATTGGATATTAGATTCTAACTCCAATGCTGAAGGATTATACGAAGGCATCAATGAACAGGTTATATTCCAATGCCGAAGGACCTTGAGAAGGCATTGATGATGACAGTCATGACTGGAATCAAAATTCAACACTACACAGGATAATCAGAGGGTCGGAAGGCCTAGTTTCTGAGCCAATGGCAGAGATTTCCTTGTGAGATTGTCAGGAGGCAACTGGAGCCTAGTTCTTTAGCCGACGAGAAGTACCCGAGGGGATGGTTAGGGGGTCAACGGGCCTAACTCCTGAGCCTCAAAGGTATGACTGTGTGCACATAGGGAAAACAGAGAGGATAGATAGATACAGAAATAATGAGTTAAGCTGAGCTAGGTTGGCCAGTGGGAAAAACTAGTCAGCATTGTTGTGCCGTGAGAGCCAATAGGATAAACAGAGGAGCTGTCGTGCCAATGATGCTAGTAGAAAAAGATGATTCTGAGGACAACCCTACGGAGGAGGTTTCAGTATAAGCTCAATTTAATTACAGATTTACTTGCGCTTGATTTATTTTTCGAGTATTATGATTATTATTATAATGCTGAAAGGGTTGGTTGAACCCTTGTTTATTCAATCACTCACTAGACTTCACTGAAGCTCATCATTGTCTTATGTTTTTCTTTCCAAGTAGCAGCTGAGTTTTCGTTTCTATTCAAAGTCAAGATCTGCCGAGAAATAGTGCACACTTAGCTGTAAATGACAGTTTAAATAAGGAATTAGAAACATGTCCTTTATAAACCAACGTGTTAAACAGTTGTAATAATGTTAACTTAAGCATGTTTTATATGAATTAGTTTCTCTCTCTATTTAAGTTGCGCAGGTCATGTTTGAAAAGGGATAGAGGTTTGACGTCCATCTCGGGCTATAGAGGGTCAGCATTTGCTGTCCTCATGCTCCATCTCGGGCTATAGAGAGGGGTGGCTCGGAGTGAGATGTGACAGTTAATGACATTTGTAAAAGACCTTGAGAATAGCAAGGAAGATGTGGAGAAGATCCCACCATCTCATCCTTGACCTTGAGAATAGCAAGGAAGACCAGTTGGTGGTGTTTGGTTAAAAGAAGAAGAGGAGGTCTAGTTCGTGAAATTTGTACAAGACGTGGAGAAGATTTGAAGAAAGGGTTTTTCAAAGGTAAATCTTCTTATTTCACATATCTAAAGTTCACAACATGTTCAACCTTGTAGTTTTATCTCTATTTTGTATAAACTTCTTCGAACAAAATTAGGACAAAGTGATCAATCACTTCTGCAAAAGGAATTCAATTATTTCAATCGGTATAAGAACCCAATTATTTGCTTTCAATTTTTTGTTCTGGAATTTTATAAAATAAAATGGTGGGTTCAATTTTTCCTTGTACATGTGTGATGTATGGATTTAAAATTGGGTTTTCATAATAGATGTTTGTGAATTTTGGCATTTAGATTTAAAATTTACTTTGATTTGATCTAGGGGTGTTCAAAAAACCCGGTTACCCGACCTACTCGGACTACCCAACCCAAACCGTAGGGGTTGGGTTGGGTTGGGTTGAAAAATTTTAATTTTTTTTAATTTTGCCGGTCTCGGGTTGGTGATTTTTCCACCTAGGTTAACCCGACCCGACCCCACCATTATATATATATATATATATATATTTAACCTGGTAACCCTTCAGGAGAGCGAGAGAGCTAGAGAGAAAGAGCAGCCAGCAGAAGGGCGTGAGAGAGAGAGCGGGAGGGCGCGCGAGAGAGAGAGAGCAGGAGAGCGTGAGAGAGAGAAAGCGCCAGCAGGAAAGCAAGAGAGAGAGCGGGAGAGCGAGATAGAGAAGGGAGAGCGAGAGAGAGAGGGCGAGATAGAGCGAGATCGAGAGCAATCCAGTGACCGGTTGGGTTGACTTGACTCTCCGAAATGAAACCGATGGGTTGGAGAGTAGGGCAACCCAGATTTTCGGGTTGGTCCAAAAAAGACCCCTAACCCGGCCCAACCCAACCCGTGTACACCCCAAATTTTGATCAATGTAAGGGCCTATTGTTTTGAGCATTTATTTTATAAATTGAGTATGTAAGTTTATGTCGTTTGTGGTTTTTTTTGTTGTTGTGAAAAAAGGCCAACTTAGAGCTGAAAGATTGGAATTTAGAGTGCAAACTCGAGAGGTTTCAGTTCAGTGTGTTGTTGTGTGTCATATTTTCTGTGTCATAAGAGTTGATGACTGCCTGACTGTCATTGTTTGTACGTCATGGATTCCCCTAGACAGAGCAGTTTTTTTTTTTTTGGCATGAATAATGCGAAATTTGGCCAAAAATTAGGGTTTTGAAGTCCTAATTTGAGCCGATCGTGGTAAAATGTTTCCAATTAAAATAAGATCTTTAAAATTATTGTAATTTTAATTTTTTTTCTCTAGGAATGCCAAAATCTAATCTATTATTCCCTTTTAATTTAATAATGCATTAGATATATATATATATTGAATTATTTTAATTTATATGTTGCATAAAGTATGTCATATATATTAAAATCTCACCATAGGTTAAGCATATCATTTAACTGAAGGAGTTAGCAACATAAACCCAGAAGCAATTAAGATCTAAACCACTTTCATTACATTAATTTTGAAGATTAACATGCTTATTCTAAAACCCAAAAAACAAAGACAAGAACACTTACTTATTGTAACTTAAAATTGATCTGAAATCCATCAAACTTTTGATCATGAACACTTGGTGAACCACCACAAGAGTCTTCCTTGTTATTCTTTGACCTTAAAACGGATTGTGGGATCCAAATTATGATGAATTTGGAGTAAGAATGAGAATAACAACCAGTTTTGGAAAGTTTTGAGCAAGTGAGATTTTTCAGCAAAATTCTCTAAGATGATCAACCCCATTCCTCAATTTCTTTCTTCTAGTTAAAGAAGAAATTATACACAACATTTTTACATGTTGCTTGACACCAAACATGGTGAATAAGGTGGTGAATTTGAAAGTAGAAGAACATTGAAGATGAGGTCAACACCTTTTACTTTAACACACAAAGTGGGAAATTCCAAAATCCAATTTTAATTTCTCAAATTAAATTGAATTTTCTATTTCTTTTAAAATTAATTCCAATAATCAATTTTAAATAACATTAATTTAATATAAAAGTAATTCAAATATTAGTTAATTAATTAATTAATTATATTAAATTAATATTTATTATCAAATTAATAATTTTACCACTTTTGCTAGCAATTTCAAATTCGATGAATCTCTATTCATCCAAAAAAAAATATTTAAATCACATTTAAATATTTTTAACTCTCCAATTTGTTTAAGTAACAATTAGAATGAACAAACTATAAATTTTACTCCTTAACCAAATTTGAACGACTTCAAATTCTTTCAACACACTGTTCTAAGGTTTAGTCCATGAGCTAAAGAGGGGACCTAAAGGACCTATAGATCATGAGCTCCAATGATTCGAAATTAACTAGCTAAACTCTTTAACCTACTTAATTAATATTCATTAACTACCGGGACACTCCACTAAAGCCTAGTAGTTGCACTCTGATCACTATAGATATATTTCTGTCTTCTTGATATAACCATGATTAGTAAGTCGATCCTTTAATGGTTGTTCGTAATTATAGCTGATCAAAATTACCGTTTCACCCATGTAATTACATCTCGTTCCTTAAGTCCCACTAATCCCCTAATGAACAATTGGTTTGTGGTCCAACCAACAAAACGAGTCTCTCTCAGGCCAATGAGATGGTGGGGCCCCTTGTTCAAGACCCAGAGTCAGCATTTAAGGGAAAAACTTTTCTACTAACCATAAATAAGGTAGAAGCGAATTTCATATTGCAGAACTATGTCCCCATCTATCTACCTGGTCTTATCCCTAAAATGAAAAACTTATTGAGTCAGCGAACTTGAGCCACTCTCACCCATGCAGATTAAAGGATAATCCTAAATAAACAGGAGTTCATAGTTAGCTTAAGATTAAGATCGAGCTACCTAGATCATCATGTTGAAATAACCAGTCTTAACAGTAAACCACGTTATAAAGTAAAAGTGATTATTTCATGGTCTGACTTTATGCAAACTCATTACATAGAATGCCCCCACTCACATGTCTCTACATGAACAATATAGGATCACATCGTTTGTTTCAAAAACAAAATGGGCCACATCCATAATGTCCCAGGATAAGGTACCCGCCTTATCCTTATACTATAGACCATTTTAGCTATTACCTAAACTTGATCCACTTTTATGTTTACACATAAAGTCTAAGTATGCAACCTATAGCTAAGGGGTTTTTAGTTTATTGGATTTAATAAATGCAATTCATATATTGAATAACAACTTTACTGAAAAAATCTCGATAACAACTTTATTGAGAATAAGTTCTGAAAATTACGAACTACGAGTTTTAGGATATTAAACCCAACAACATCATATTTTAATATAAGTGTTATATTTAAAGTTTAGGTTATGTTTAAAGTATGTAAAAGCATGATCTTTTCTAAAATTTTATATATATATAGTTTTCATACTTTATTATAAGAGTTATAGTATTGTTTTAATATGATTAAAAGCATGAATACTCTATATAGTTTTCACTCATAATAATATAAGTATTATATTATGGAGTTTTTTAAATAAATATGCATGCAATATGATAGTTATTAATCAGATTATAATAGTTTTTTTTTTTAAATTAATAATAAAGTCTTTGATAGCACCATACAAATGCTATTTTCCCTAGCTTAATTCGAGCTCGTTTGTGGATTTTATATGTTTAAATGTCTATTTTGTAGGAATTCGAGAATAACTTGTGCCTCAGAGTTTTACCGACCGTTCAGGGTTGATTTGTAGCTATCAAAAGTGAAATAGGGCACCTAGAGCTCAAGGACGTATATAATACAAAAATGCCCTAGGGCCAACTTAGAGTAGAGCATAGTTACGCTGTCCTCTACACTCAAAGGGAGAAAGCAAATTTGGGGAGAGTGCAGCTACGCTTCGAACTTTGACGAAAAATGCAAGACGCACGTGCGAGAGTGCAGCTTCACTACGCTCGAGACCACTATACGATTTCTATCCAAAGCGTAACAATGCTCTAAACAAACGCAATGACACTCTCCCTTCGATATAAATTTATTTTTAGTCGAATTAGGTCATATGAAGTCCGATTTTGGTGATTTCAATTGTAATTTCTTCCTCCCAGCAGATACATCTTTGTATTTTTCATTTATTTCATATTCAAGACTCATGTTGCCACATTATGAAGGTAAGTCCCTCTAGCTTAGGGGTAGTTGAAATTCATTTTGGCTTTGTTGAGAGACTTGTAAATTCTTGTTTGCTACTGATTTTTTTTATTGATTCTTGATGTATTTTAACTTCTATGCATTGAATTCATGTATCGCTCGATCAACCATTGTGTTTTCTTGCTTGCTAGGGAGTAATGCATCTATGTGTGTTAGTTCCAATAGAGCATAGATTAAATCATGCTTGTATGTGAAGTTTAAATTGCTTAGGACAATGTTTTTGCTACATTGCATGATTAATCATTCAAGAATTAGAGTAATTAGTAATTCTGGCTATCTAATTGCTAATGAACTTGGCTAGATTACCTTGGCTTAATTCAGTGTTTAATTGATTAGGCCTTTAATGGAACTGGTTAATTAAACATTTAAACTAATCAAGTAATTGGTTAGTTCAACAGGATGTTGGTTTTAATCTTAAGTCAAGCTAACGAGCCAAGAATAAAATTGAGCATGCAATTAATCCTTTGAGTTCGATGAACAACCAAGTCAAATGAATGAATTCCAAATCCCTAGACTAGGCTTTTAAATTGAATTAATCCTAATTTCAATTACGCTTTTACATTCATGCTTTTACATTCAATTTCAAACAAAACAACACTCAAACCCCCCTGTGACCAGTCGAATACAAGTTAAGACTAGGATTATCCTTAATTCCCCTATGGAGAAGATCTGTTCCCACTAGCTGCAAGCTATTGAGAGCGATTTAAGAAATATTATTTGTCTTAGGTCCCAATAGGCTCAGAACAAATTGGCGCTGTTGCCGGGGAACGTAGCAACATTTTAGCCAATTCTTGTATCCGATTTAGTGTGTGTGCATTTCTTGTCGTGTATGACCCATTTTCTGGAAGTCCTGGACTTCAAATTTTTGTAGACATAAACAAGGAAGAATGACGACTTTAACGAGAGAGAAGACAAAGAGAAGGTGAGCAAAAGACCGATCAAGTTCATCAAGAAGATTAATCAGAAAAAGAGGAAGAGTTAGAGGACTTACAGCCCGAAGTAGACATGGGAGATACCCTTAAGTGCATGCTGAGGCAACTGTCTGAGCCTGACATGACACTATAGCCTTTGTGCATAGTCTACCCTGCCACCACAGTACCATTTGTGCTCAAAACGGGCTTGATTTATTTGTTTCTTCAGTTTAATGGTAGAGTTGGGGAAGACTCCCAAAAATACTTGAAAGGCTTTCATGTTGTTTGTGAAGGAATGAGACCCCACGAATATAGGAGCAGCTTATTTGAGAGCATTTCCCTTTTCTCTGAAGGAAGATGCCCAAGATTGCTCTACTACCAGACCTCTGGTTCGATTACTACATGGAAGAAGAGGCTGAAGAAGCTATTTTTGGAAAAGTATTTCCTTGCATCAAAGGCAAATAACATCATAAAGAAGATTTATGGCATAGCCTAGAGTGTTGGTAAGACATTGTTCGAGTATTGGGAGAGATACAAGCAGCTCTGTGCATGCTTTCCACTCCATCAAATATCAGATCAGCTCCTGATCCAATATTTCTAATCACAACTACTCTCTCATGACCAGAGCATTATAGATGTCGTAGTTGGTGGTGCCCTTGCTGATAAAACCCTTTATAAAGCTAGTGAGTTGATCTCTAAAATGGCAGAAAATTCACAGCAATTTGAGACGAGCAAATTGAGTCACCCATCCAACTCACAAGAGGGAAAAAAGTTACGTTCTCAATTAATTGACTTTGGTTTGGTGAAACAGATGGCCCATGCTTAAGTTCAACCCTCAGTCCCTGTGGTGGAGGTGAATTATGTTGGCTATCAAGGAGGACGAAAATATGATCCACATGGTAATACTTACAACCCGGAATGGTGAGACCATCCCCACTTTCATTGGGGAGGTCAAGGAGACCGCTAGGTGAGTACATCCTCCTGTCCTAACACGCCATTGAAGGATGTGGTGAAGTTCATGGTAGACTCTATGCTAAAGTTCTAGAAGGATGTGATGACCTTCCAGAAAGAAACGAAGAAGATCAATGAAGAGAATGCTCTGTTCCAGAAAGAGACAAGAATGAGTATGTAGCATCTCAAACAAACAGAAGTTCATAGTTAGCTCAGGATTAAGATTGAGTTACCTAGGTCATTAGGTTGAAATAATCAGTTTTAACAGTAAATTGTGTTATAAAGTAAAAGTGATTATTTCTTGGTCAAGTCTTATGTAAACTCATTGCATATGATGCCCCCAGTCACATGTCTCTACATGAGCGATTTAGGATCACATCGTTTGCATCAAATACAAAGTAGGCCACATCCATAGTGTCCCTAGGATAATGTACGCAACCTTTATCTCTATACTATATACCATTTTGGCTATTACCTAAACTTGATCCACTTTTATGTCAACACATAAAGTTTAAGTATTCATCTTATAGCCAGGGGTTCTTAATTTCAATCACAATTTTACTAAATAAATCTCGATAACAACTTTATTGAAAATAAGTTCCATAATTTACAAACTACGGGTTTTCTGACATAAAACCCAACAAATCCATGATGCCGGTCATACAACACCTACATAGAAACCTCTCGGGTTTGCACTTCGAATTCTAGTTTTTCACATTTTTTTCTGGACTTTTTCACAGCGATAAAAAACCACAAACGACACAGACTTACATGACTCGATTTACAAACAATTTGCCTAAAACAACGGGCCGTTACATTGATCGAACAAAGTAATATGTAAATCTAAGTGTCAAAATCCATAAACATCTATTATGCAACCCCAATTTTAAAACCATAAATCACACATGTACAAAAAAAAAAAAAATGAACCCATAATATTAATTCTAAATTTCCTTTAACCAACATCAAAGACAAGATTGAGCTTTGATACCAATTGAAAGGATTGAATCCAAATAGCGGAAGCAATTGATCGCTCTTGTCTTTGAAATTGAGATTGGGAAAAACTAGATCAATTTTGAGAAAACTGGATTAAGCATACAAAAAAAAAAAAAAAGAACAAAAAAAAGAACAAAAGGGTAAATTTACCTCATGAAGAACAATTTTTCTTCAAGAAAAGAAGTGACCTTTCTCCTGTGAAATCCTTCAAGAACACCACCAATTGGGCAACCTTGCTATGTCTTAAGGAAAGATCAAAATATTGTGGGATCTTTCTTCTTTTTGTAGAGAAATGAGAGAAGTTATTTTTTTATTTTTTTATTTTTTATTTTTTATTTTTAGTTTCGTGAGAGAGATCTTAAGAGAGTAGAGAGACAAACCTCTATTTTTTATTCTTTATTTTTATCACGTTATAGAGAAAGAAAGTGAGGGGAAATAACTTCCCCTCATCCCACTCCCCTGCATCGGGTTATTTTATTTAGTTTCTTATTGTTATTATTAATAAATTAATTTAATTTAAATACATATATTAAATCATATTTAATATATATATATAATATATTAAATAAACAGTAATAATAATTCATTCATTCATTCATTTGAAATAATAATAATAATAATTAATTAACAACTAATTAATTTTAAATAACAAAAATAATTAATTGGGCTGGTTCCAAGTCTTGAAAAAATGAGACCTCACCCTCTCATTGGTCTGAGATGGGTTAGTTTATAGTTGGACTATAAACAGTTTGTTCATTAGAGGGATCTCGTACTTAAGGAGTTAGATATAACTATAGGGGTAAAACGATAATCTAACCTAGCTGTAGTTATGAGTAATTTGTGACGGGTTGACTTACTGTTGATTTGTAAATTCTGTGGATACAGAAATATATCTATAGTGCGAATAGTGCAACTGTATGTCTTTAGTAGAGTGACATACAGTTAATGAATATTGATTAATCTAATTAAAGAGTTTAATTGATTAATCTCATATTATGGGAGCTTCTAACTATAGGTCCATGAGGTCCCCTTGCTAGCTCATAAAGGATTAGTATAAGAATCAATTTTTTTGGTTAATTTGAAATGTTCAAATTAATAAGGGAATTAATTGTATGTGATACAATTAGCATACTATATGTTGATACATTATAATATAAAGTTTATTTTGAATGAAATTCAAAATTTATACTTTATATTATAAGAGAGATGAATATTTAAATGAGATTTAAATATTAGCTATATGAATGAGATTCATATAAAAACTATAGATTAAAATTAATATGAATGAAAGAGAAAGTTGTTTGGATATGATTCAAATTAAATTAAATATGTGGTATTTAATTTATTGATAAATTAATTGTTAATTAATTAATATATATATATATATATATATATATATATATATATATATATATATATGATTTAATTATATTATTAAATTAATATTGATATTATTATATTATTAGAGAAATAACTTCCACATTTGAGGAAGTTGTTATCTCTCCACTCTCTCATAGTTTACGTAAAGAAATGAAAAGGGGAGGAAAGTTAGAGATTGATAATCACAGAAAAGTTTTGTAAGTTTTACATCCTCTCCAATTTTCTCTTCTCTTCCTAAGAATTCTCTCGCAAAAATCCAAAGAGAGTCCACATCTCCTCTTTGATTCCTCCAAAAGAATAGCAACGTAGTCACTGTGGTGGTGATCCAAAGAAGAGTTCCTGTGTTTTTCGTTGGAGAATTTCTAGTTCGTGGTTCAAAAAGAAGAAGTGTTTCCACATCGAAGTCGGTCTTCAAAGGTAGGAAAACTTCAATTTTACTCTTCTCAAAAGCATGCTAATTATTTTGCTGTTTATCCTATATTTTGTTCTCTGTAATTTTTGTTTTCCAAAACAAGTTTAATGGCACAAGGTGATCATTCGCTTCCGCTGGGAATTCAAAGTCTCAACTCTGGTTCCATTCCCATCCTCTTCTACTCCCACATTTGTTGCAATATGTTCGCTATGTTATCATTGATGTTGTCGTTTTCCAATTAGACAATTGATGGAAAAATATGATGTTCATTGACATTTGCTCCACACATGGGTTCATCTTCTATCTCATTGACACAAGTCTCAAATTTGGTACCATTCCTAACCTCTTGATGACTTTCCTCAAGACTTACAAATATCTAAGATCTACTTTGATCGTACTCTGATAGGAGAAATTGAACATCAACATCATCCATTAAGAATACTGGAGGAGAATCAATATCCAACTTATATTTAGGGGTGTACACGGGTTGGGGGCATTTTTTGAACCAACCCAAATATGGTACCAATTCAGCACTTAAAATTCGGGTTGGATTAAGTTGGGTTATCAGGTTGTGTGTTTTTTTTTTTCTTTTTTTTTTCTCCCTATTTTTTGGTAAAACACATTGGCATATCCATGAAACACTAATTGACATATCCATTGATCCAAGATAAAAGTATAAAATAGTTTTAACCCTAAATATATATATATTAGAAATTTGGGTTGGGTTGCAACTCGAGACCCAAAAAATTAACCCAACCCAACCCAAATTTTAAACTAACCCAACCCAAATCTTATAATTTGGGTTGGATAGTCCGGGTTGTTCTAGTTGTCAAGTCATTTGAACACCCCTACTTATATTTCACCCTCATTATAACGTTGAATTATGACAGACTAACTTGGGTGAGTTCATATATTAGATTCACCAAAACTACAAATGTCAATGTGCTCGAAACTAGGATACCCTTCAAACGTCCTCCAGTATATCGTTCTTCTGTGTCGTCCCATGTTCCACCCTAACGAATTAACAGATACTTCTTGTCCATCCTTCAAGAAAAATAATACAGAAAAGGATTAGTTAGGAAAATATGGCTCTATAAAATACTTGTTACTCGATCTTTTCCTCTCGACACACGCTCCTCGTTCCTTGCCACTCAACACACGATGCTCAATCCTCTTTCCTCGATGCTAATTGTTTCATACATTTTTTCTCCCCTCATTCTCACCAAACAAAGAGCTACTCGCTCGTCGCGCTGGTGATCACAATGACACACTCACTCATGTCAGTTCACTCGTTGTCTTTGTTATGTTCCTAGGTCTCACACAACATTAGAAAATTAAAAAAGAAATTAGCATACAACACATTGACTCACTTGATGTGTGAAATTCAATTAGCATACATAACAAATTCCCCAAATTGTGTATGTTTGTACAAGAACATTAATTACAGAGCATGAGAAAAGTGGCACGGGTAAGTCTGTATGATTGAGTATATTGCTTGGTAACCATTGAGCTAGCTATCCAGTATCAAGTGTATTGTGTATCGAGTATGCTTTAATTTCTGTTGGAGAATGTGTAACGAGCGTATCGAGTAATCAAATATGACTAACAAGTTGTTGACTATCGAGGAGCGAGTTAGCATGTATCGAGTAATTGTGTAATCGGGTATCTAAAATTGACCTGACCCAGCCAGACATGCAGATGGTTCTTAGGAATAAATGCGAACTTTCACACGTGGTGACGTAAGCAGAATGCCACTTTTCATTGAGTTTTTCGAAGTGAACTAAAAATTATTTGGGCGTCCAAAAGACATCTGTACAAAATTCTCCAAAAATCAAAAGGGCCAACCTACAAAAATCCCCCCTTTGCTTCACACAAAAGCCTACTTCTTCGTGGGGCGTTAGGAAAGTATTCATCCTGCTCTTTGGTTCACTCGTCAATTGCAACGTCTACAGTAAGTAACCGAACTTATCATTTTCTTATTGTTCTCTCTCACTCCCTAATCCTTTCAGTTCTGTATTCATAAATCGAGGTTTCGCTTCGATTCCCGAATTATTTCCCCTCGATTTATTTTGACTACTAACTCATCCTCTTGGATTTCATTCTCTCTTTGATTTTGGTACTGCTTCAAGTTCGGAAGTTTATTGTTTCAATTTTGCTTTTTAGATCTCCATAGTTATTGGCTTGCCGAGGTTAAATCTACCGTTTCAGATTGATTCTCTTATATTCTACAATTTCTTTAGGCCTTCGACGTACTTCATGGACTCTGTGAATCTGGACGTCGATGGCTTAATATATCATAAGAGATACAGTCAATTGCGTGCTCACTGTATCTCTTACTACATATGTATATTTGATACTATTTACTCTTTAGTGGTATCATAGCATGGAGGCATACTGGCTGTGTGCTGCCTCCTTTGTTTTAATTACTGATTAAATGTAATCAGTTTTCAATCAGTTTAGGAGTCTGTTATGATGTATTGTATTGTTATTTTCTGTTTAGGTTTCCTATAAATACCCATATATTCATTTCTTGAATTAACGAGTGATCATTATAGGTTTATGGTATCTATATTCTTATCCGTTGTATTGAGAAGGCTACTAACGGCATGTTTCTTTGCTCCAAGGCAGGCAATCTGACTTTCTTCAGTAGGACAAAAATGGGTGGGAGCGCTATAGATGAAGATTGGGAGCTAGACCTTGCTTCCCCATCCAATGGAAGAAGTGCTCGAACTGTGGTTTTAGTCGGTCGTACTGGCAATGGAAAAAGTGCTACCGGCAACAGTATTCTTGGAAGGAAGGGTTTTAAGTCTAGGGCAAGTTCTTCCGGTGTTACAAGCACTTCTGAGTTGCAGACAACTGTACTGAGAGATGGTCAAGAGATAAATGTTATTGACACCCCTGGTATCAATGAGCTAACTGATAAGCATACTCTCTTAGTTTCAAATCCTAAGGTACATGTACAACTATCTAAAAAAATCTTTCTTTTCAATGTTGCAGGGCTGTTCGACTTTTCTGCTGGCTCAGATTTTGTCGGCAAGGAAATTGTTAAATGTATTGATCTGGCCAAGGATGGGATTCATGCCGTTCTTGTAGTTTTTTCAGTGAGGACTCGTTTTTCTCTCGAAGAAGAGGCTGCCCTCCGTAGCCTGCAAACTTTGTTTGGTAGCAAAATTGTCAACTACATGATTGTAGTTTTTACTGGGGGCGATGAACTTGAAGAAAATGACGAGACACTGGAAGATTACTTAGGTCGTTCATGCCCTGATCCCTTAAAGGTTGCTTTCTTCTAGCTTGCACTAAGTTGTTCCTTATTTTAGGATGTATCTATTACTTCTTTTAAGCATATCATAGATTCTCAATCATTTATTCAATTTCAAGTTAGTTGTAAAAATTTAATACTACCAATTCTCGAATTATTTTATCATTACTGTTGTTGCAGGATATCCTTGCCTTGTGCCAAAACCGTTGTGTGCTTTTTGATAACAAAGCTAAGGACGAATTGAAGAGGGCTAAACAAGTTCATCAGCTTCTTTCCCTTGTTAATTGCATTATAATGCAAAATGGAGGCCAACCCTATTCAGATGAGTTATTTACTGAACTGAAGGTACCGCTTAACCACATATATTCATTACAATATATTCATTACAATTGTTTTAGGAAAAGAGCCCCCTGATAACAAATTAATCTTATAGGCAGGGGCTACTAAACTTCGTGACCAACAAAAAGTGGTTGATTCTCTTGAAGGCTACTCCAAACGAGACATTTTGGAGCTGAAGGAGCAGATGCACCGTTCATATGAAGAGCAGTTGAAAAGAATTACAGAGATGGTAATTTGAAGAAGCCTACTGATTTTCAGTTCTTTATGAATGCGGTCTAGTTGATGAAAAAATTTGCTGCTGTGATTTGTTTATTATAAAGAAAAAACCAACTTTCATTGAAAAAGAATGAAAGAATAAGGAGTTCTAGAGGAGTTCTAGATTTAACTACAAAAAGAGACTCTAAACCAAATCATTTTCTTGAAGGGGATAAAAAACCAACTTTCATTGAGAAAGAAAATGAAAGAATACAAAAGCATATAAAAGGACCTAGTCCACAAAAGGTAACACTCTGGAGAAAGGGGTTCCAATCAAACAAAAAAGCATAGTGATTGAGGCATTAATCCTCACCACCTCCCAAACCTCATCCGCACCCTTCCACATCTCTAAATGTCTTATCATTTCTCTCAAATCAAGCTCTCCACAAAACAGTACCGACATTAGCGTGCCATGAAACTTTTTCCTTCTCTCGAAAGGTTGAACTCAAGAGCACCTCCTCATAGCATAAACTAATGATAATCAATCTTTTTGTATTTGTGAATTTATCAATCTATCATTTTACAAACTTCGTGGAGAAATTTAACTTACAAATGCTTATTTAGTTTTGACAGTGGGATTTCTGATCATTAGTGAAAGCAATTTTCTTAGTGGCCTACAAATGACCTTCAAATGTTTAGAGAGAGGAGACATACAAATGTTTATATTTCGAGAGCGTATGTCATTGTGTGTGAAATTTTGTGTTTCTTGGTATTTTGACCAGATTCACAATGATATCTATTTTTCATAGGTTGAGTTGAAGCTCAAAGAAACAACTACGAGACTTGAACAACAACTGGCTGAAGAACAAGCCGCAAGACTGAAAGCAGAAGAGCATGCACAACAGACTCAAATAAAATCTAGTGATGCAATTCGTGAACTTAGGGAGCATCTACAAAGAGCAGAGGAAGAGCTTCGCAAGCGTGGTGAGTCTCGGTGTACCATCCTCTGATGAGAATCTGGTGTTAAGATTCATTGTTGTAAATATTATCTTTAGGAGTCTCGAGTGCAAGAGTATATTTGCCATCCCTCCCCCACCGTGGTTGCCTTTTACACATTAACAGTGCAACTGACTAAATGATGTCTATAATTCTGGGTCCCTTTTATTATCATACACTCATGTTCGCAATTAACTTCTATTCTATGTATATGAAAATTTCATTGCGTAATGCATGGCTATATTCGTGCTTAACCATTTGAAAATGATATGAATGATTTCTGGTCGCATAGAATACTTCCTTGGGGTAGAATGTTGAAGATTGATATGCCACGTTCTATCAATGTTCCAGAGGATGATCATTGGTGTACCGTTGAAGATTTCTGAACTCATATGCTATTCTTTCTTTCATCTATCTGCTTCTCTTTCTTGTCCTTTTTCTGGATGAAATATAAAGTGGAAAGGTCCATTTGGAACTTAGATCAGGAGTTTCACTAGATGGGCTAACTTAAAATCTATGGTTCTGTTCTGTCGAAGCACTTGGGGCTACGTTTGTCATGGAGAGGAGCAGGTCATTAAAGCTGTAGAGCAACTCAGCTCCCGAATTTAGATTCTTGTGATAAATGTTTTGTTTCCTACTTTAAATTTAATTTTTTTCCCTTTTTTTTTCAACTCCTTGTTTTTCATTTGAGTATATTCTGGAAAAGAAAACGAATCATTTGGTTTAAAGTTTTGTAGATGTCTAATTCAGAATGTATATATATAACAATATGCAAGTTTTGTAGATGTCTAATTCAGAATTTATATAACAATATGCTTTGGTGGTGCAGGTAAATGTTATCAGAATTGTATAATATACTCTCATCAATTAAAATTAATAAAGTATTTAAACAAGCAATTAATTATAGTTGAATTGCAAAAATAACTATGTGAGTTCAATGCATTTATTATCTAAGTAAATTCTTTATACCCCAAATTAGGGGTGTGCAATGGTCGGTCAGAGTCAGTTTTTCAATCAAATTGCCACCGAACTCGACCGAGAGCAAACCGGCCTTCGATCAATTAAAGTTGATTTTATTTTTTACTTTTTTAATAAAAAAAAATGTTGGTTTGGATTCTTCTTCTCTAGACCTTCAGTTTGGTCGGTTTTGGTTGATCGGCTTGATTTTTTGGTACATCAGGCTCACTCCTATTGCAAATTAGTGTTATCAATTTTTTATAATAAAAATAATATTTCAATTTAAATTAAATAGAGAATTTGCAATGGGTGACAAATCTAAAATGTATAATTAGGGGCGTGTCTTTAACATATGGAAAATAGCATATATGACAAAATTCTCAAATTTAAATTTTTGTTTATTCCGTATTCCAATTTTGCCTAGGTCTTTTGGTATATCAGTAAACTAATATACCACATTTAAAGTATATTAGTTGTGTATTTTTTCCATTAATTTGTATACCTTTTGTATTTTTTGTTTGTAGTAGTATGAGTTATTGCTCACTTTAATTTTTGTATTTGCTACGTTTTTTTTAATCCTTTTGTAGTTTTTTTTTTTTCATTTTTAAATGAGTTTGTTTCTTTCATTTTTAAGTACAAATGTACAATAAGTCGGGGAGATTCAGCCTAAAACTCACTAATACTTAGTTTAGTACTAGTATACTCACATTGACAATTTGGTTGTGTTTGGAATAACTAGAGAAAAAAGTATTTTTCAAAAAATTATTTTTATGATATTTTTTTAAAACACTTAAATAACTAGTCATTTTCAACTATATATCAATATTATATCAAGTGTAACAAATGTATCAAGTGTCTATCAATAGTGTATTAAGTGTGTATCAAGTGTCTATCAATAGTGTAGTAAGTGTGTATAAGCTGTGTGTATCAGGTGTATACTAGTAGTGTATCAAAAATGTATCAAAGACACACGTGTATCAAGCGTATCAAATGCATATCAGTAGTGTATCAAGTGTATATGAATAGTATGTCAGGGGTATCAAGTGTATTAGGTGTATCAGGTGTATTACGTGGGTTGAGCATTTTTTGCTATTTTTGCAAAAGTAATAAGTCTGGGCTATGGGCCTAATTTCTTAAACTTATTTTGTCAAATTTGCAAGAAGCCCAATTTA
Organism: Citrullus mucosospermus; assembly: GCA_030954485.1. Classification (NCBI taxonomy): domain Eukaryota; kingdom Viridiplantae; phylum Streptophyta; class Magnoliopsida; order Cucurbitales; family Cucurbitaceae; genus Citrullus; species Citrullus mucosospermus. The sequence goes on along the minus strand of CM062065.1, from coordinate 10,444,407 downwards.
AATATTGGTTTTCTTTCTTTCTTTTCCTATTGAAGTGTATATGTTTGATGTATTCATCATTAGTTTTCTTACCACCATCATTCATCTTTATTATATTAAAACTAATGTCCAAAATAAGGTGAGTATTTTAAATTTTCATATATGCAACATATGTAGACTGTGAAATTGAATTGCAAATTTGACGTTAATTAGGTTTTTGCATTAGATCAATTTCTAAATTTTATGTACTTTTATGAATTTTTTAAATTTGATGTGAATGAGGTTTGAAATTCCAATAATTGGACTAAGCACTCATGGTGGAGATTATGATTGTATGGAAATTTTTTTTGAATAATGTGATGCATACTACAAACAAAATTAATCTCCTTTGAAGTTCTTATTTGTGTGGGAAAAGACAAAATTATATGATAAATATTTACGTGCGTGTGCAAACATAATCAATTGAATAAAAAAAATTGGCAATGTTTATTATTAATTTGGTGTTTAATCCGTATGAAAAAAGTTTGGTAAAGAAAAATTGATATGGTCAATCAAGATATATCTTGAGTTTAAATTCTAGCAATTTAAATTGTCTTCCATTTCTTAAGACTACCAAATTGTAAATTGTTATATATGTTTACAATTGTTTGTTACTTTGCATAAAGTATGTTATTTAGGCTAAGGTTGTAAATTATGATCTTATTTTAGATGTAATTTAGATGTTTCCTAATTAGTTTATGTTTATATATTTGAATAGTAAAATTCAATTAGGATGTTTATCTTTCATCTTTCTAATGGTTGGAAGTTTTCTAATAGAGATTAAGATTCTCTCCTACTTATATTATCCTTTATCTATTAAGATTATCTTCCAATAATACTATCTTTTATCTTTGAAATATGATTAGAATAAATACCCAAGACTATCTTTAATTTTATTTGAAAGGTTTATGATTTTAAAATATTAAAAATTATTTCTTAAGTAAATTAGTTTTTTTAAAGATTAAAAATAAAGCTTAATGATTCACTTGAGTCATTAATATATTAATTAGCTATTAATTAAAATATTAATAAATTAGAAATAAAAAATAATAATTATAAGGGAACTCTGTTTAAGGATTGTTCTAGCTAGGCTGAGGTAGCTAGGCTGAGGTATTTAAGTTGACCGTAAGGGAATACCGCTTGGGAACTAACTTGGGAGTTGAATTAGTCAAATTTTTGTCATGCTGATATTGAAATTTCTTTGATTGTTGAATATTTTAATTATTCTCATATGAATGAATTTGCGGAGTTTTGAAATTTATAGTGGTAATATGTATTTGATTAAATTCTCTGATGATAGTTTATGAAAGTTATGTATAATAATTAATTACTCTTCCTAAAACTGATTTTAATTTAATACACCTGAAGTTGCATAAAATAAATCAACTAGTGGTCATTATTTTTGTTTTGCCCCTATAGTTGCACATATTTTAAATTAATAAGTGCTTATAAACTAATAAACAAATATTACTTTCATCTAACAAGCATGCTCTACTCTTGTATTAGCAATTTGAGAAAGAAAGTTTGAAAAACTTGTAATGACACATTTATCTAATCTCTTTTAAGGTTGAATAAAATGAATGAGGATATAATAATAAATTTCGACTAAATAATTTAATATCATTTCCTGAAGTGAATGTTTCAATATTTAATAATCGTGGTTGTAATCATGTTATAAAGGAATAAATAATTATTCTATTAGAACCACACACATATAATGTTTTGAAAGAGAATTTTATTTTTCAAATGTGATGTAAAAGAGACAATAAATATTGCACCTGTTGTACATTAAAAGTCATTTTGAAAATTAAAATACTCAGTAATGAAAAAGAAAATGTGAAAGCAAATTTTGAGAATTTATTTGAATCTCTTGAAGAGCTAATTTATCTTTCTAACCCCTAAGTATGGTATTATTTGGATGTTACAAGTGTTGGGTTTTATGTCCTAAAACTCGTTGTTTGTAGTTTATGGATTTTACTCTCAATAAAGTTGTTATCAAGTTTTATTCAGTAAAGTTGTCATTGAATAATTGAATTGCATTTAAATCCAATAAACTAAAACCTCATGGCTATATAGTGAATACTTAGACTTTATATGATAAAAGTGGATCAAGTTTAAGTAATATCCAAAACGGTCTATAATATATGGATAAAGGTTGGGTACCTTATCGTGGGAACACTATGGATACAACCCACTTTGTATTTGATACAAACGATGTGATCCTAAATCGTTCATGTAGTGACATGTGAGTGAGGGTGTCCAATGCAATGAGTTTGCATAAGACTGGACTAAGAAATAATCATGTTTACTTTATAACACCGTTTACTATTAAAACTGATTATTTTAACCTGATGACCTAAGTAACTTGATCTTAATCTTGAGCTAACTATGAACTCCTGTTTGTTTGAGATTACCCTTTAGTCTGCATAGGTGAGAGTTGCTAGTTTTGCCGACCCAATATGCCCCCGTTTTAGGGATAACATCAGGCAGATGGCTTGGGACATAGTCCTACAAGATGAAATTCACTCTTACCTTATTAAAGGATAGTAGATAAATTGTTCCCTTAAGTACTGAATCCACGTCTTGAACAAGGGGCCCCACCCTCTCATTGGCTCGAGATGGACTCGGTTTGTTGGTTGGACCACAAACCAATTGTTCATTAGAGGATGAGTGAGATTTAAGGAACAAGAAGTAATTACAGGGGTAAAACGGTATTTTGACCCAACTGTAATTACGAACAACTTGTGAAGGATTGACTTACTAATTATGATTATATCAAATAGATAGAAATATATTTACTACAATGAGGAGAGTGCAGCTACTAGGCTTTAGTGGAGTGACTTGGTAGTTAACGAATGTTAATTAATTAGGTTAAAGAGTTTAGCTGGTTAATTTCGGATCGTTGGAGCTCATGATCTATAGGTTCATTAGGTCCCCTTGTTAGCTCGTGGACTAAACCTTAGAACAATATATTGAGACAATTTGAAGTGTTCAAATTTAGAAAAAAGAACATTTTACGGTTTGATTCGTTTAATTGCGAATTAGACGAATTGAGATTTTAATAATATTTAAATATGATTTAAATATTATACCGGTTAATAAAGATTCATCTAGTTTGAAATTGTCGAAAAAGTGGAAAAATATTAATTTAATATAATTAATTAATCGGGTAATTAATTCTTAAAATTAATTATGCTAAATTGAAATTTTGATTTATGAAATCAAGATTGAATTCTCAATTCTCAATTGAGAATTGAGTTTGTGGGATTTCCTGAAATGTGAGGAAATCCCACCACTTTCGGTTGCATGGTGAAGAAGGAGGTGGAGACCTACCCTTCACATGCAATTTCCACTACCTTCAAGCACAATATTCACCAACAGTAGTGTCATTCAGCATGTGTATTTGATATGCATGGTTTCCTCTTTAAATAAGGAGAAGGAAATTTGAAATGAGGTTAGACAATTTCTCAAAAAAGAACTTTACGGGAAAACTCTTTAACATTAAAACTGAGACAGTGTTTTACACACTTTTGCTCCAATTTTCTGCTCAATTCGGATCCCGTCATCCGTTCTAAGGCCTGAGAATAACAGGAAAACTTTAATGGTGGTCCGTGAACAGTTCGTGATCAGATTTTGGAGATTCTCAAGGACAAATGTTAAGCTACAGCAAGTAAGTGTTACTTCCTTTGTATCTCAATTTATTTAAGCATGTTTTTCCTTTAAATTGATGTAATTAGAGTGCTTTGCATTCTATTTTTTTTAGCTGCATGTTTTCTAACTCCATCAACAAGTTTCTTAGAGTCTCCTGAAGAGATGATTATTCTTTTTGACCCACTTGTATATGAGATATTTGGACTGGCTTTGAATCTCCTAAAGAGAATAGGAATAATTGATATTTATGTTTTGCATATAGTGCATCTATGCATATTATACTTAAAGTAGACAATAAGTTTCCAAAATTCAAAAGGCTTGAAGCAAGAAATCAAATATGATATTAAGTCTTGTAGACTTGATTATTAAAGATTTTGGAAAAGAAAATATTATTTTGCATATAAGAGCAAGATTCACCATTGATATACTTTATTCTCTTGCAAATAAAAGAGAAATTCAGTAAATTTGGAAGGTATATGTTGTATTTGATATTATTTAGAGAGTTGATTAATATTAAGAATGATGATGATATTTACATACTAAATCTATTTTCTCCTATAGGAAGTGTTTATAAAAAAGTTGTTTACTTTTCTTTCTTAATTGATACAAATATATTTTTATTTGATATGATGAGTCATTTTGAGTCAATAGTGAAAATAATTATTAGAAATATACATTGACACACACTAAAGAACTAGAAAAGTTCTTCGATCTAATAAATTGTCATGTGCTTGTTCTTAAGAGATTAATTATCAAACTCTCACTAGCTAAAATTGAAATTGAACCTCTCCTATTTGTGGAACAGATTCATGAAACAAATTTATTAATCCACCATGTGAACTATTTAAATACTTTATGATTTTTGTTGACGAATCTAGTTGATGGTCATATATATCCTTATTGTCATATCAAAACCCTACATCTGCAAGGTTAGTTGCTCAAATAGTTAAGATAAGGGCACAAGTTTTATGATTGTGAAATTTAAATTTTTTTGTTTTGATAATGCTAGTGAGTCTACGTCCCAAACATTGGATAATTATTATTTTATATTGATTGGGATAAGTGTTGAACATCTTGTAGCTTATGTTCAAATAACAAATCTTTTAAAGCTGTATGATATCATGTTATGTTGTATGCTCTAAGCCAATGACTTATGAGCTTATGACCAGAAGCCAAATATTTTTCATATGCAACATGTGCAATCAATATTTAAATTATTGTTCCAAAACAACAATTAAGATGATGAAACAATTTAAAATGAGTTCTCAAAAGAGGTTATAAATTGATGTTGAAATTGATTTCACATAAATTATTAAATATTTTTGAACCCTTGACGGGTAATATATTTACCGCAAAATTTGCTAATTGTTATTAATGAGACAAATTTTCCAACATTAGAGGGAGGAATTAAGAAAAAGTTGGAAAAAGAAATTGAATGGAATGCATAAATAGTGTCTCATTTTGATCACCATACAGATCACTCTGAACTAGAAGTTCAAAAGATAATTCATTTGTAAAATATTGCAAATCAAATGCTAGATGTATTTACAGAGCATTTATAGTTGCAAAAGGTGACTAAGGTATATATACTAATTGCAAATACACAATGTAAGATTGATATCCCAATGCAACAAGTTGTCTGCACCATGCTAAAGCTATCCTTTATATTCTATCATGTTAAAGCTAGTTGTTGACGCAAGATTTTATAGTATCATTAAGTATGCTTCATTCATAGGATGAAAATTTTGGTACATGTCAGTTGCACCTCAAAGATTAATGGTACTCAAAATAAGCATTACTCGACCATAATATTACTTAGGGTTATGATTAAGTATATCATGCTTGTACCCTTAAGATTAGAATGACAAACTCAATTTCGAGGAACATTAAGTAGTTACTTTCCTAAGTAGTAATAATAATTTCCTCACAGTTGATTATGTAATGTCATGATATAAAGAAAAGGAAAGTAGAGCCGCATAGGATGGTCAGAGGATTTGGGGATCCAATTTCTAATCCTGTGTCGTAGGTAGAAAACTCACTGGATGGTCAGGAGGTTATCGAAAATCTAGTTCCTGATCCTGTGGGAGGTACCTCTTGTGGGATGATTAGAGGACCAACGGGTCTAGTTTTTGATGCCTTAGAGGTAAATCTATGTGCACATAGAGGGAAAATTGAGTGACTAAGTTATTTGTAGATTACTCAAGATCAGCTAATAAGTGCTTTTGAGGCTGAGTGTATTGAGCTTGCTCTACCTCAACTAAGGTTATAAGAGTATGGGTACAACATGGAGTTAGTGAGTTACTGCTAAGCCGTGTGTTACCAGCAGGGAATGGATATGACATCAAGGATAAAATGTCACACCCAACTTTAAACCAATGCGTTATAGAGGTTGAAGAAAAAGGAAATAAAGGACCATGTTGGACGCATGGCCAGGATTAAGGCACTACATGGTAAAGTTAAACACATGAGGACCAACGCATAGAGGAAGAACGTGAGAAGGATTTAATTGTTATGAACATAAGGGAGAGTTGGACGCATGGTATGATGCAATGAGGTACAAACGCATAGTATTGCGCGTTTGTCATCAACGCCTAGTGGCATTGTGTAAGCATTGGTTTATAATAGTGCGGCTATGCGTTGAAGGTGATCACGAATGGTTGTTGTGAGCTGAAGTAGTCGTCGCGTTGGCAGGGGAAGAAATGTACTTGGCTTACCATGCGTTGGTAAGGTTGTCATGCGTTGAGGTCCCTATGCGTTGAAGGACATAGTTATCTCTATGCGTCAAAGACAGTAGTGTAGTTGGCTGAGAATTAGAAAAGTGAGTAGTGAAGCTCAAACCTTAAAGAAAACTCAACGAACGCATGAGGGCGTTGTGTTGAATGAATGGTTGTCTATTGGAAAATGTTGAACGCATAAGATAAGTTTATAAAGGCCAGGTGGCTTCATATAGACTTGACACCTTAAAAGTAGGATGTATTAAAAAGGCATGTTAAGTGTTTCATGCAAGGTGACACTTGGACTAATGCATGGTTAGTCAGACATGCAGCGTGACATGTGGCAATCAAGTGGCAAAAAGAGAGGAGAAGTAGAATGGGAAGCCTCTATAAATAGAACCCTGAGGGAAGAGTAACGACTGATGATTCTGAAGTAAAAATCCTTGAGAGAAAGAGGAGAACGAAGGAAGAAAGAAGGAACCCCTTGTGTCTGTAAAAGGAGGTCTGCTGCCAAGAAAGAAAACATTCTTGACAACTTAGTCATCTGGTGTTAAAGAAGTTGTCTTGCGTCGAAGAGGGGTCGGCCTTGCTCAAAGACGAATTCAACGTTCAAGGTTAATGCCGGTTCGAAGATAGACGATGCATTAAAGTTAGACCTTGCGTCCAAGAGAGGTCGACGCATCCGAAAGAAGTAAGAGGAGTTAGGCTGCACCTTGCGTTAGTTACCAACCTTGCGTTGAAGGGCAGAGTTGCGTTCAACCGAGCTGACAGAGGAAAATGGAGCCTTGCGTTCCAGAGTTAGAACGCTGCGTTCAATTGAGCTACTAGAGAGTGGAAACAGCTACCTTGCGGGTTAGAAGCTCAAGCCTTGCGTTCAAGAAGCTCGAGAAAGCAGGATTTCAAGGGAAAAGAGGAAATTTCTTAAGTGATTTGTGTGTGACACCTTTCTTTTTCAAATCGGTTTAATTGAAAATGTTCTTATAAGATATGACTTTGTGATGAAATATTTTGAAACGCATGATGTTTGTCCATATTGTTCAAAAAGGCATGTTTTATCTGATTGCTTTATGATATTGAAAGACATGTTGCGAAATGTTGTTTATCAAGAAATATATTGTTTTCTATGAAAGGTTTTAGATGAACTATTTATGTAAACTTATTGATAAAATATTTAAGAGGAGGCTCAGTGCTGATGGACTCGAGAAGGCACGTGAGTTTCCCCGGGACCCAGTACTCAGGGACATGAGAAGGTACATGGGTAACCCGCCATATTCCTATGCATAGAGGTTGATTTGGCTGGTGCGTCGAGTTTTGCTCCGCATCGAGCCAGGGATAATTTTGACGTTGGGTGTGTTGAGTCTTGCTCCACCCCAACTAAGGTTGTTTTCGACGTTAAGAGCGTTGAGTCTTGCTCCGCCTCAACTAAGGGAAAAGATTTAAAAACCAAACGGTTTTCTGTTTAATCATTCTGGAAAACGATTCTATTGATTTGGAACGGATTTACGAGATTGATAAAGTTTTGTGGAAAATATGTTTCTGTTGAATAATCGTGTTAAATCCTTGTTTTATATGTGCAAATGTAACATGCCTGTTTTCAAATAAAGCTTGTTTACAAAACTTGTCACTCACGGGGCTTTAGCTCACGTTTTTCATTTTTTTTCTAATTTTCCAGGTAGCGAGCGAGTTCGGGATGCTTTGCCTACGGCAAGAACCTTGTCTGGGCCGTCTTTGGTGAAAATGGTTGGACAGTGAACCTTACAGAGGAGTCAAGGTTGCTGTCTTCACATCTTCTCTCGGGTTATGGAGGATAATCCGGGAGGGGGTGTGACATAAACGGTGTTGTCGCAGAATATTAACAATAAGACGAGGAAAATGTTAGCTATGCAAGGTTGAGCAAGAAGGGAAGTACAATCGATACAGAGGATTGAGGCTAAGGGTTAAACTTCGCTACATTGTGACGTTTATTATATTATGTTTTCTGTTGTGTTGTGTTATGTTTGTTTATAATTTAAGTTTAAGGGTCAAGAGGTACCCTTCGTCACTCACTGGGCTTGTAAGCTCATCATTTTCTTTTATGTTTTCTTTTTAGGTAGCAGAAGAGTTCCCGTTGCCAGGAAAGTGTGCCGCAAGATAGCTTACCGTATTTATAGTTGGGATTCAGTTGTAAATTGTATAAACTTTAAATTTGATGTTTAATAAAGAAGTGCTTGCTAAGTTTTGTGCATGTTAAAGTGTGTAAAGGGAGTGCAAGATGGGCGGTAGATGTTTCAAAAGGGTGATGTCTGTTGTCTTCACACCTCTTTTCAGGTTTAAAAGGGTAACCTTGGAGGGGGTATGACATATTTGCCTTATGCTTTATTTGTAAGCTAAGGCAAAACTTATCATCTCAGTTTCTTTTTTAAGAAACACTATTGCCTTTGAAATCTTTGCAGGAGTTTCTACTCAAATCATCAACATATATGTATATATAGTAAATCTCAGGTTGTGATTTTTTTTATAAAAGGATATAGATAGGGTTATTTTTGTAGCTCCCATACCAACAAACATTGAATAAGATGATTATATCATATCAGGAATATTTTATAAGATACACTATGATATATATGATTATGATACCTTTAATCCTTTAGGGATTTACATAAATAATATCATTATAAAGATATTCATATAAATGTGGCATGGCTGCATCCATAAGATTTATATTAAACTTTTCATACGTAATCAGATAAATTGGATATCTCATGATATTGTATATCGACCATTAGAGAATATATTTTCTCATAATCAATACCAGTCTGTTGGGTTTTATGTCCTAAAACTCATAGTTTGTAAATTATGGAACTTATTCTCAATAAATTTGTTATCGAGATTTATTCAGTAAAGTGGTTATTGAATATGTGAATTCCATCTATTAAATCCAATAAACTAAGATTCCATGCTGACGACGCGAGCAACTGGAGACGCACACAACCCTATCCTTTTGAGGTTATTTTAACATTGTTTGTGCGTGAGTTGCAGCCCACGGGTGTCTGGCTGTGGGGGGCAGCGTCAGGGTTTGGTAGGCAAGGCTGCTGAGTGTGGTTAGCCACACACAAGGACTGGCCAGGCTGTGCAAGTGTGCTGCAGGGCTGTTGGACACGCCTAGGGGCAACTTGCAACCTTTTGACATTTTGGCTAAATTTTGATAATGAATGAGTCTTTTTGAGCTAAATTTCAATATTTAAGACCCAATTGACATAAGCTATGCCATCAAAGGAATTTTAAGGAAATTTAACAAGGGAATTAATATATTCTAGACTGGGAAGAGTTAGGGAAAGCATATAACCTACTAAGAGGCTAGGATAAGTTGTGAGTGATAGAATTTCATTTAAAATGATTTATATTTTCAACATTTCCAGTATGCTCGGTTTATTTTAAAAATATGAGTTTTCTGGCATGAGTTGAATATGACAAAATATGTGTTTCTTCATATGATTTTGAACATGCTTTTACATGATTTTGATGATAAGCATGATGCTTTATGATGCTGAGTTTTATGAAAGCATGTTGTTTGATAAATAGTTTGAAATTCTGAGGAGTTGTTTAACTTGTGTTTATAAATGATTTAATCATTATCAAAGCATGCTTTATTTTCAAGAGAATAATAGATGGTCCCCAATGCCAAAGGACATGGAGAAGACATATGGGCAACCTTAATACTAAAGTATGGGACCCCGATATTGAAGGACATGAGAAGGTACACAAGCAGCTTGGGTTATAATTCCTATGTGCACATAGAGGGAAATTCAACATTATTGTGTTGAGATAATTCCACACAACTAAGGTTATTCGACGTAAGGTGTGTTGAGATAACTCCAACCCAACTAAGGTTGTATTCAACGTTGAGTATTTACAAGTTTCAAATGCTTTATTATTTGATTTTTGAGCATGATTTCGTTGAGCCTTTAAGCCAAGTATTGTTTTCCAAATTTGTCACTCACTGGGCAACCTAGCTCATGATTTTCATTATTTTTCTACTTTCCAAGTAGCGAGCGATATTAGGGTGCTTAGCCTACACATCAAACTCGTCTTGACCTGCTACGTAGTTGTGAACATTGTAAATATTTATACTTAGACCTAGCATTGTACATATCTGGTCTAAGGAGTGGGAGTCTGTAAAGATGTGTTGGTATTATATTAAGTTGTTGAATGTAAATCTATAGAAGTTTGTTAGCTTAACTTGAGATTCTTGCACATGGTCTGGTTGAGAATTATAAAATGTTTATCAAGTACTTGATAAGGATTCGAGGATAGTAAGGGTTGATAGTGGATGTCGTAAAATGATCGATGTCTGCTGTTCTAACACCTTTTCCTCTTTTCCTAGGTTAAGGAGGGTAACTAGGGAGGGGGTGTGACATCATCAATTTCAAGCAATACCTTTATGTGATTGGTTGTACGACTAGGCGTGCAATAGGGTCAAACGTGGGCACTGGAACACGTACATGGGCTCTAGGCACGCACAGAGGCCATGGGCAGCAATCCCTGTATGTACACACGGCAACGTTAGACTTGTACACTGGGTATCGAGCGTGCACATAAGCTAGGCGTTAAAATTATGCAGCGTCAAGCGACGTGACACTGAAGTTGGGCCGCAACAACATTTCTGCCTGCCCACTAAGCATACAACTCGGACATCACTCCCTACCCACCTAGGCGTACAACCTGGTCTTCTAACCTCTACGTCAGCACTCAACTACCTAAGTCCACCAACAGCCTTCTCTACCTATCTTCTTCAACCTCCAGTTAGCAGCCGCCAATGCACACCTACATTCAATCTACACTTTTAGCAACCAAAAGCAACATTTCCAACCATTTTTAACACCAATTTCTTTTACAAACCTTTAAATTAACCTCTTAAATAACTTACCTCCAAATTTGGTCTTTTGATTCCCACTCAATATCTCAGATTGCTCCTAGCTTCTCCCCTTGCTCAGCTAGGCTCAAATTCTAGAACAACCTTGGATTTCCTTCAATTTTCAGCATCTTTCTAATTGAGTTTCCTTTCGGCAGGCCACACACACTTTTTACACTGCTTTGTGAGAATTTTGGTCGAAGAAACATTCACTTGGCACGAGTAATTTGAGCAAACCGAGTCTAGCTTTGCATCCTTCTATTTATACTCCTCTGCTGAACATCCATGCTTCATCCCCTAATGACAACTCCTCTCACTAACTTGCTAAGCTCCCTCTTATTTTGCCACCTAATCACATATTTAAATATTAATAAATTGACTAATTCCATCTTAAAGAATTTAAGCACCTACCTTTTGGCTAGCATCTTTTCAACGCCTAGTTCTTCTCTTCAAGCTCACTTGGAGGTTCTTCCTCACTTAAGCTCATTTGCCGCCTACTTCACAACTTATCGTCGCCTAACTCTTCCTTCACTTACCTCAATGCCTAACTCAACCCTAATGCCACAAAAATTTAGCTAAGTCCACAATTAGTACAAGTTTACTTAGAACTCAAATATCCATAAGAAAAAGTTGAGGGCTTACAGTTAGGAACTTCAACAACCCAAACATTGAGTGGAAAATAATAGTTCATTCCCCCAAATGCAAGTTGGAGGCCCAAGTACCCCTGGTGCTTCTACAAATGTACAAAATTATTTTATTGAAAAATTAACTTATTTTATTATTAGTTCATTAATTAATATTTTTAAAAGACTAATTAATATTTTTAAGGAAAATTATTATAGATAGAAAAAGTATCAAACTATTTACAAATATAGCAAAATTTTACTTTCTATCTGTGATAGACTACGATAGACATAGATAGACATCTATCACGCAGATATTAAGTAAAATTTTGCTATATTTGTAATTATTTTCAACAGTTTTTCTATTTTTGAAAACATTTTAATAAATATTTTTTGATGTCAATATATGTTACCAATAAAAAGGATTTAAGCAAATTTAAGCATGTTTATTCATATTAACTCATAATGATTCATAATAATATAATAATTTATTATATTATCATTATATCTATAAAAATAATTATATATATATATGTATATATATATATATATATATATATATATATATATATATATAATTTAAACATATTTATAACATAATTTAAACATATTTAGAAAAATTAAATAATATAAAGAAAGAAGAAAAACAAATAAAACGACCAGACAATAAGAGAGAGAAAATTAATTAGAAATGGAGAAAACTCACCAATTTGTGAAGTTGTGAAAAACCATATGGGTTGTTTGGGAGGTTGGAATGTAATAAGAATTACTGAAAATTTGATTACGATGAGATTTTTGTTGGGAGTTATGCACGTAAAACCTAGTTGTTAATTAGTTATTTGGCGTAACAGTTGATTATTTCGAGTATGCAATAATGAATTATCCATTACGGTAAAAATCCAAGGTTATTTCATGAGACATGAACAATATGTAGTGGACGTCATGTTCATGTTTTAACCTAAAGGGTCTATAGTATATAGATAAGGTTGTGTGCCTTATCTTGGTAACAATATAGATACAAGCCACTTTATAATGGTTACAAACAATGTGTCCAAATCGTTCGTGTGGAGACATGCAAGTGAGGGTATCCTATACAATGTTTTTGTATAAGACCGAACTGCAAAATTATTAATCTCTCTTTGTAATGTCGTTGACTGAAGAGATTAATATTTCATAGGATAACTATATGTAACTCGACCTCAATTCTGATTGAGTTATGAACTATAGGTTAATGGTTAATATGAATAAGATTCATATTAAAACTATAGGTTATGAGAGAAACATACATTTATTAAACAGATCTAAAGAGATTGAGCTGCAGCATGGTCTCCTTTAGTCTTCTAACTGAGTCAGAAATTTGAGTGAGATGATCACTCAAACTCTCTATCTTAGCTTTAGTCTCCGTTGTGAACTAGAAACTATCCTACTGGATTCTAAAGAGCTCATGCTATATAGAGAAATTATGGTTAACTAATTCTCTAACTACATCTTCTAAGGACATACCTTGGTTAGCCTCTTGAGCAAACTCCAATGTTTCCAAAACGACAAAGCGGTAATAGTATTGGTGGTGCGTAGGAACTACCATAGTCATAAGAAGGAGCTGTCCATCCAAGATGGGTGCAATTGGGTTCCCGATGACTATAGTGATCCCTCAAGACATGACTCGTTAGTATCGGGCTCCTTTGTAGTTGCCTTTTAGCTAACAGCCGAACAGACGAGAGAATATCACCAAGTATACTTCTGAGCTAAAAAATCTGCTTGACCTCTTCTTTTTGCTATTCGACACTTGCCTTGCGCACCACACATAGTACATACTATGTGCTCCATTAGCCATAGCAAACTTAACACAAGAAATGAAATAAATCAAAAGCAAAAGAAAGCTCTAACTAGGAACTTAACTAAATGATACAATGGCATTTCCCGGCAACAACGCCGTTTTGATATAGTCCTCTTCTGGCGTCATTTAATTCTCAAAGAGAACCTATCAAAAATAATTTATAATACCAAACTACACTACTACTACGATGACGTAGCAACAGTGGTAAGTCTAAGTTGATCCGCAGAGAAGCGTGTTATGTTTTGTTAAGCTAATTCTCTAGTTATAGTAGTGAAAGGGGGGGTTGTGTGTGGCATAGAATTTAAGTGCAAAAAAATAAATGCAAGAAAATAAAGACAAAGGGTAAATGTAACCAAAGAGTAGGAAATCTAGCCTTGAAAGCAAATTTAGTTCCTATGTAACTTCTGTCATTGAAACATCTTAATGAACATATGGATTACACCTTCACAATGAATTACCCAATTCATCCAGACTCGTCGATGTTACAGGCAGCCGAATCGTTTGGAATAAACCAAACAATCGTCCTAACTATTAATTAAAGCCTTAAGCCTAAATTATCTACATGCCTTAGGTCCTATTGAACGATCAAATAAGATCAAGCATATGTGCATTAAGCCTAGGATTCCATTGTGTGATTGATTAGTGAAAAGGTGATAATTCTAATTTTTTTTTTTTGAATTATTTAGGTTTTAATCTTAAGGATTTTGATCAAAATTGCATACATTTAGTTCTTTTCATAGAAAAATCAAGTTAAAAATAGCAAATAATTCATAGATGACATGTTTAAACTTAAATATGAAAAAAGAGTGAATTTCAAGAGTATTTTTTTTAATTTCGGTATTATTTTTGCAGAAAATCCATTGTTTCCAAATTGTTGCAACATTCGACAAGATTGCTACAGCAATCAGCCACAATAGAATTAAATTTTCAAATTTCGGGATTTTCTCCTCCAATCTTGCAAATTAGGGTAGCCCATGGCTTTCCCACCTTCAACAGCCACCACCACCACCTCTTAGGATCTATAAAAAGGCTCCACATACTCTCCAAAAAGCATCCATTCTTCATTCAAGAATTCACTTATTCTTATAGACAAAAAAATTTTGCACTGTTATCTACTTTCTGCACTGTATTTTTTTTAGTTGTTGTATTTTTTTTTTTTTTTTTTTTTTTGGTTTCTTGAAGGATTAAGTTGAAATGCTTGCACAGATCCAATCTCCTTCGAAAGTTGGGGTTGTCACATCTTGACAAAGATTAAATCAAGATAGATCCTAGGTTAGCATTCATCTTTTAGTTTTAGTCCATTATCATGTTCTTCAAGTTATTAAGTGTAATCCTAGTTTTGTTTTATGTATTTCATTCCTTTAAATTGAATTTTCAGTAGCTTATTCTCTATAATTTTAGCTCATTTTACAGCAGTAGACATAATAAATTAATTTCAATCTCAAGTTCTTGTTTCTCCTTCATCTCAATTTCTTTGTTATTTTAATTTAAAGTGTATTCCACCCATTTTTCTACACATCATTTAGATTTGACCTCATACGAAAGTTGAGGTTGTTACAACTTGGAATCCCAGTTAGATTAAAGAAAGAAAGTGTAGAAAGTTGGTTTTAAGTTTTATTCATAGTTTTAATGAAATCTCAATTGAATTTTTTATTTTGCAATATTTGTTAGTGGTGTTTTTACATCTTTAGAGACATTGAATAATAATTTTTTAACTTTTAGAAGTAGGTAGGGGTGTTCAAATGACCTGACAACCCGAATAACCCGTACAACCCAAATAACCCATACTACCCAACCCAAATTATAACGGTTGGGTTGGGTTAGTTTTAAATTTGGGTTAGGTTGGGTTAAATTTTTTTTTTTTTTTGGTTGAGTTGGGTCTCAGGTTACATTTTTGAAAAATTCGAGTTGACCCAACCCAACCCGAATTACTAGTATTAATATTAATATGGATGTATGTATATATATATGAATGTATGCATGCATACATAGATATATATGTATATATTATAAGTTATAACTTTCATTTTAAGTTTTAGGGTTTTTTTCTTTCATGTTGCATCTCTCATCTCTCTCCCTCGCTCATCAGACGCACGATCCCAATTCCCTTTTTCGATTTGTCGATTCGTCTTTTCCACCTCTCCATCTTTCAATTTCCTCTCGTCTCCACCTCTCCCTTTTTTGATTCATATTCAGCCATTTATCAGCTTTAGTTTGATACCATCCACCTCCTTCCTCTTTCAATTCGTCTTCTCCAACTCTCTGTTTTCGTTCGTTAGCTTCAACATTTAGCCATTCTATTTTCGTTCTTTGTTGGCTAGCTTCAACGTTCGATCGTTCCATTCACCATTAGTTCGATTCAGCCTTCAGTTGTTATTCTATTCGAAGGATTTTGCTTCAGACAAGGGCTTTTCTCTACTTCTTTCAATATTTAGGATTTTGTTGAAAAATCGTTCACTTGGGAGACGACTTGAAATACTTCCAATCTTTTTACTACTCGTCAATAGTGTGCATTTGCACTATACTAGAGATCTTTCTTTCAAGGAAATTTCAATTTAGTAAAAGCGAATTCAATCGATCAAAAGCCCTAACCTAATTAATTAATTAATCTTTGAACCAAATTGAAACATGCATCCTAAGATTCAAGAAAGCTTACAACCCTAGCATACAAGGTTCAATTGTTTGCTATTTAGGTGATCATAACTAGATGAAGGCAAAGACATCACACAAGCTACAAAACACTTAACATATGACATACATCCAAGGAGAGGGGCGTCAATCCATCTAAGAAATATACATCAAGAAGTTAAAAGAGATTCAAATAGGCATAATCATAATATGGAGTTCATTAAAATAAATCTCTATATATAAGAGTAGAGAGTAGAACTTCCAATCCATGATTACAATTAAAAAATAAGTAGAAAAACTAAGCTAAGATGTGAAAAACAAAGAAAAATTGAGTTGGGGCTGTGTTCCTCCTTTTCTCCATGAAATTTTCCAAAAAGTGAAGAGGGTATATATAAAATCAGTTGGAACGCCTAGGCACTTAAAGGCAGCATCTAGGTGCTCGATACCCTAATTGAAGTTCCTGCTTAGGTGTTCCCTGCTCGTGCGCGCGTCTGAGTGGTCAGAGTGCCTAGGCGCTTCAAGGTAGCGCCTAGGCGCTCCCAGAAGATCTGCACTTGAAAAGTGCTTTCTATTCTCTCAAATTAAGGGAGTTTATAAAGAAAATTAGAAGTGAAAGCCAAAAGATCAAAATCAAGCCAGAATATAGTGAAAAAGGAAAGAAAACGCCAAAAACAGGGCAACGCCGCGGCGCCGATATGACGCTGCCACGATGCTTTTTCTCGAGAGCAACAACCATTTAAGCGCAGCGCCACCGTCGCAATGATGCGGCATGGCGCTGAGGTTAGGATTCCATGATGGTCACCGCTGCCGCTCCATACAGCGGTGCGACGGTGCCACCTTTCCATATTGGTTACCGACGTGGTTCCAGCTTTCCTAATTTGAAGATTTTGTATTTTTGGAAAGAATTTTGGGCGACCAACTCTATAAATAAGAGGGGTTCCAACAGTCCTAGAAGAAGAGAATTGAGCGAAAGTTCATTAGAGAGTTCAAAGAGTGAGTTAGTTGCAAGGAAGAAAGAAAAGAGTTCAAGAGAGAGTCATAGTGTCGTTCGAGTTCCGACGTGAAGGCCACTCAATCAAGAGCCTTTTTTCAGTAGAGTTTCTCTTTCTTTACACTCTTTCTTTGTTTATATTGTTTGAACATGTTGCTTCAAGCTATGAGTGGCTAAACTCTTTAGTTTTAGGGTTTTGATGAATTGTTTAAGAGTTATGTTGATATTGTAGACTCTTCATGGTTTTGTTGTAATAATCATGCTTTTCTTTGTTATTGTGCTTAAATTCTTGTTGAATGGCCATGTTTGAATATTAGGTTAGATGTATGATTGAAAGATTGTATGTTTAACTAAATCTATAACAAAGAATTGTTGTTAATCTCTCATGAAAATAGTTAGGTTAACCATGAAAGTTGCTAAAGACTATGCTTAATGTCATGTAATTTGTATTGGTTTCAAGAAATTAGTATTCAATTGAGTTACATGAAAAAAGGTTGTTTTTTAGAGAAAATAACTTGGATTTATGTTTTTAGACTTAAGTATAAGAATTGCAATAATATCCATGAACCCTAGAATATTGCATGATGAAGTAAACAAGGATTCATTACCCTAGAACTCTCTTTGGCTCTTGTGTTTCATATTTTATTTACTTTCCTTTTTAGTTTATTTAAAAAATCATAAATTCTATTCCAATCCTCAAATAAAATTCATTCGAATCTAGAATAGATAAGTAACTTTAACCTTCACAATTAGATCCTCAGTGGAATGATATTCGGACTTTACCGTCTTATTTTATAACTTGACCGGTAAACTTGCGGTTAACACTTAAAGTGCATTAGTAATAACCTAAAAGGTCTATAGTATATGGATAATGTTAGGTGCCTTATCCTCGTAATACTATGGATACGATCCACTTTATAAGCGTTACAAATGATGTGATCCAAATCGTTCATGTGTAGATATGCGAGTGGGGTATCCTATATAATGAGTTTATATAAGATTGGATCACGAAATTAATTAATCTCTCTTCGTAACTCCGTTAACTGAAGAGATTAATATTTCACAAAGTGATCATATATAACTCGATCTCAATCTTGAGTGAGTTATGAAGTCCTGCCTGTGATGGCTCGTCATTTGATTTGTATGAGTGAGAGTAGCCTGATTTTCCAACTCAATAAGCCTACTATTTTGAGGAGTTGACTGGTTTGGGAGTTGGAAATGTAAATTCACAAGATGGAATTCACTCCTTTCTAGTTAAGGTAAGTAGATGAGTTGTTCCTTTAAGTGGTGACTCTAGGTCTTGAACAATGAGATTCCACCCTCTCATTGGTCCTAAAGGAACTTGGTTTATGGTTGGACCATAAACATATTTTTTATTATCGAGTTAGTGGTACCTAAGGAAAAAAAGGTAATTATAGGGGCAAAATGGTAATTTGACCCAATTGTAATCACGAACAACTCGTGAATGATCGACTTACTTGTAATTGTTATATCCACAGACGCAATACATTCTCAGCCAAAAGGAGAGTTTGTTATTACAGTAGTTGGCTGCTATTATTTTCTTTTATCTTTGGTTTGGTGGGCTTGTTTTCTTTGACTTTGTGCGTGGCTTGTATTACTTTGTTTGGAAGTTTTTCTTTCTTTTTTGGTTGCAGATTTTCTAAGTTCCTTGTTTTCTTGTTGGCTGTGGGGTTGATTCCTTACAGGCGATGATTCCTTGCCTTCTTTGGAATTATATATATTTTGTATTGTTTGGCTTTTATGTCACACCCCCTCCCGGATTATCCCCCATAATCCGAGAGGAGATATGAAGACAGCAACCTTGACTCTCTGTAAGGTTCACTGTCTAACCACTAACACTAAAGATGACCCAGACGAGGTTTTTGCATAGGCAAAGCATCCCGAACTCGCTCGCTACCTGGAAAATAGAAAAACATGGAAAGCGTGAGCTAAAGCCCCGTGAGTGACTAGTTTTATAAAACTAACTTTTATTCGAAAACAGGCATGTTAAATCTGTTACACATAAAACAAGAATTCAATACATCATTTATGCAGAAGCATATTCCCGACAACTTTGTCAAATCACATAAATCCGTTCCAAATCGTATAAGATCGTTTCTAGAAAAATTATAGAGAAAACCCGTTTAGTTTCTCAATCATTTCCGTTAGTTGAGGCGGAGCAAAACTCAACGCTCTCAATGTCGAAAACAACCTTAGTTGGGGTGGAGCAAGACTCAACACACCCAACGTCGAAAACAAATTTTTACCTTAGTTGAGGCGGAGCAAAACTCAACGCTCTCAACGTCGAAAACAACCTTAGTTGGGGTGGAGCAAGACTCAACATACCCAACGTCGAATTCAACCTTGGCTTGATGCGGAGCAAAACTTGACCACCAACAATATCAACCTCTATGTGCACATAGGAATATGGCGGGTTGCCCAAGTACCTTCTCCATGTCCCTCAGTACTAGGTCCTGGGGAAACTCACATGCCTTTGAGCATTGAGCCTCCTCTAAAACACTTTAGAAACCAATTTTCCCATAATCAGTTCATAGAGAAATCTTTCATAAATAATATCTCACAAATATGTATTTCAACCTCATATAGAAAACAGATAACATGCCTCGTAAATAATATAATCAATCATCATGCTTTTCGAATAAACAATTTATCATCAATCCACAACTTACAAGAAAACCAGAACAACATTTCCAATAAATCATTTTCAAATAAAGGAAAGTGTCACTCACAAAAACGCTTAAGGAATTCCCTCTTTTTCCTTCAAATTTTGCTTTCCCGAGCTCCTTGAACGCAAGGCTTGAGACTCTAAACCGCAAGGTAGTTGTTTTCCTTTTCTGGCAGCTCAATTGGACGCAACCTTGCTCATTGAACGCAAGGTTGACAGCTAACGCAAGGTGCAGCCTAACAAATAACTCTTCTGGTTTCCTTTTTGGATGCGTCGACCTCTCTTGGACGCTAGGTCCAACTTGAACGCAGTGTTCACCTTGAACGCAGGGAGATAGCTTTCTCCTGCTTCCTCTCAGAAGCTCCGACTTTTGGATCCTTCCTTTTGCTCCTCTTCCCTCAAGGTCCTACTTATAGCTTTGGAATAGAGTGCTTTCCATCTCACTTCTCTTCTCTTTTTGCCACTTGTTTGCCACCTATCACGCTACATGACATATCCAATATGCAATCTTGACACCTTCTCCTTGTGAGGTGTTAAGTTCCAAGTGAACCCATGCAACCTTTACCAATTTATCTTATGTGTCCAACTTACTCCAATATACAACTATCCATCCAACATAGTGTCCCCTATGCCCATTTAATCCTCTTTCAAGTTTTAGCTTCTTACTCTCTTCCCTTACTCACGGCCTTACCACCTTTGACCCCATTTCTCCACCGCATACTACTATGCGTCAATGTCTCAAACGCACACTACTATGCATTTGTGCTTTACTGCATAATACCATGCGTCCAACTCTCTTTCCTTATGTCCAATCTTAGCTACAAGTCCTTCTCTTGTGTGATAACACATCTGACGATGTGGTTTACCCTTGATAACCAAATCCAACTCAAGACCTTTCTTTATGCGTTTGCACTCTTTGCGTTTACCTTTACTTCGTTATGCGTCCATGACCTTCCTTCTATCCTTGAGGATTCCTATCCCTCTATGTGTCCTTGAGTTATATTCCAAGGTTATTCATTTAACATTTTCCTTGTACTTAACTATTTCTCTTATGATAAATTAGTATGCGTCCACCTCCTGCTCCCAGTCTTTAAACTTACTTCTCAACCTTCTAATTTATCCAACACTCGAGAACATGCCTCGATAGAAGTCTATGCGTTACTCAGTTTGCGATAGCATTCTTCCCCCGGTTTCTCCTTATGCGTTTATCCTTCCTTTCCGAGACTTAGATTTCTTTCCAACACTTCATGACTTAACTTCATTCATTTTTGCTTATACGTCCTACCTTTGCCAAAGCTACATTTCCTTCCTTAACTACTTCCTATGCATTTACCCGAAATCAAGGTTACATTTCCATTTTATCATGGAGTTAAGCTCCTCAACGCATAGCCTTAACAACCCATGGTAGCCACCTTCAATGCATAGCAACCCTTCAATCATAGCTACCTTGAACACTTGATGACCTAATCTATGTTTGCTATGATATACCCGAAGACTTCTTTACCAACACCATAATCCTTACTAACGCATAATAAACCTTCAACGCATGTTGCTCACGCCTTAAGGTTCTTCGGCTTCTCTTATCTTTCTAGCTTAACATCCTCAAAAACTATTCTCATAACTTGTTAATTTCCAAGACTAAGTGTGAGCCATGCGATTTCCTCTTCTTCCTAATTCTCATTTTCCTTTTCCAAACTTCAATATCAAATTCCTTCCAAATTAAAGTACCATGAGTTCATGCTTTACCATCTATGCATCAACATGATTATGTTCCAAAGATACATCTAACTTATAACTAATTCCCAACTATGCCTTCAATCCTTCATTCTCACTCTTAGTGAAATATCCATTCTTTTCCTAATACTATGCGTCCAACTAGTCTTCTTATCGCATAGTGATACTTCCCAAACATAGTTGACACACTCGAAAGATTTCCTAATTCCTTAGATCACCTTGCCATTCAAAATCACCTAACATAATTCTTTCCAAACTTCTTAATGTCTTCTTCTTAAACCAAAACTCCAGCTTACAATTCACTTTTCCTCCTTCCATTCATTAACGCATAGAATTTCCTGGCCAATAATTCAACAATTCTGCAAACATAACTTTTCTGTCTTAAGAATTTCCTAACTCCACATACTTATAATCTTAGCTCCACTATTCTTGTCTTACTTCTTTTCTTACTAGCCATCTTAAGTACCTAGGTTCTGAGATAGGGTATTACATTTGAAGTTAAGTCGCTGAATATTTTTGTATTGGAAGATTTTTTGTACTAGTTGTTATTATTTTCTGTGTTGTGAGTTCTTACCATTAGTACTCTCCTAATATTGTGAATGTTTGTGTGCATCCGTGTTTGAGACATTCTGGTATAAGATTGATTCACTGGTTGTTGATCGTGAATTAGAAGGACAGTGAAGCTTCATATCTGATGGTGTGTGTTTAAGAGGAGCCTAAGCACGAAGCATTACGTCAACACAAAATATCGAGTTTAGGGGAGCCTAAACTGTTCATTAGAAGTTAGCTGTTAGTGATACAAGATAGTTAAACTATCAGTTGATTGTTCATTTGTAATTGTTAAACTCTACTAGTGAAACCCTTCTCATTTTGGCATACTACCTCCTAGATGTATTATGATTACTCCGAATTGGATTACCATCTATGTGTCATTCTCTTTTGTGGTTGTTTATCTTATCGAGATACTTTTCTGTGACATCAGGTGTGACGAGAGTGTGTAGTTTTTGGTTCATCTATTTTTTCCCTGTTTAACCTTTTGTTTATCGCATTAAAAAAATTACCCCTTTTAGTTAAGGTATATAGATTATAACAAAAAGAAAGACAATAATGGAAGCACCAAAGGGACCTTAGGACTTACATGTTTTAACAATATTATACATTAATAATTGTTAATAGCCAAATACGTTGTATTTGGCTATTTATAGCTGGGTAAGTTTCAAGCTGATAACTTGTAGAAATACAAGTTATTATAGCCTTTCTCTTAGAAAAATAGAGATTAAATAGAGAATCATGTTTGTGTTGAATTTCATTAATAAATCTTCATATGCGTTCTACTCTTGTATTTTGATGAAGATAATTATTTTATAACTTTTTGAGCCTAAAACGCATGTTTTAACGCAGGAACAGAAACAACCTGTAGATGTGTTGACATCTTTTTAACGCAGGACTATGCGTTGGCAATCTGTTTCTCCATGAATGCATGATCTGAAGGGAATGCGAGCAACCTGTAGATGCTTTAACAACTTCTCAACGCAGGACTATGCGTTAGCAACCTATGACGCGTTGACATCCGCCCAAATTCTCCATGGATGCATAATGATAAGAAACGCAAGGCAGCGGAAAATTAGATCAGAATCTTGAGAATTACGCAATTAGGCAAGATAGACGCACAAAATCAATCTCCTCCAATCACGCAGATTTGCTATTGATTACGAACATAGCGTCTATAAAAGGGCAGACCTGCAAAATAAAAAGGGGTTGTTGATTCTCGGAAGAATTCCTAAGTGACAGCAGAGTTCTCTCCAGATGACAACCGGTGACGAATAGCTCGAGAGAGAAGAGTCTTCCCTCCGCTTGACCACTTCACAGTAGAACCTCATGCTTCCATTCCGGTGACTCAAGACATTGACGCCTTTCCTGCTTTCTATCTCTTTTTCTAGCTTAATTTTAAATTTGTGTCAAGACATTGAGCTATCTAAAATTGTATTTCTTTCATTAATCTACAATTCTTCCATGTCTACTAATTTCTCTACACTTTCCGCTTATTACTTTGAATCCATGAGTAACTAATCTTTCAAGGGTCACAGGTTGCGTTAGCATCTAAATAAGAACCATAGTGTAACTATTGCATCTTGTCAATTGCAAACTTAATCTGATGCTTATGTCCATCTAGCTAATCGATATAAGTAGTAATAATTAGACTGCTCGAGAGGGTAAGTGATTGTGGAACTTAATTGACAAGGCCAAGAAGTGTTACCTGTCTATAGGAATAACCTTGGTACTTAACACTCTCCTATGCGTTATACATATAACGCATAGCGGTTGACAACCGGGAGAAGAGTCGCAAGTATGAATAGACTATCACCATGCGTTTCTGATTTTAGATGTTAACCAACCCGAACCCTGTTTTTATCCATTCATTTAATTCACTTAGCTGACTTTGTTGTGTCGCATACCTTACCATCTTCCACATTTTAGTCTAGTGTACATGTTATCGCTTTCTTTAGTTAGACGCATCCCATCTTAAATATTTTTGGTTACCACTACAACTCAATTAATCCAATTAATTATAGAATCAGCATAGTCCCTGTGTTCGACCTCGGACTCACCGAGAAAATCTACTTCTTTGCTTATACTTGGGTAAAGGATAGGAAAACTTGACAGATCATAAACGCATGACATTAAGCATGTTTAACGCATAACATGTTAAACGCATAGGAAGCTTAATAATAAAAATAGATAGAGACGCAGCAACGAGCCTCTGCGTCTAACAAACAAGTTTTTGGCGTCGTTGCCGGGGACTTGAATTTTTCTCACAACAAGTTTTTGGCTCCATTTCCGAGGACTTGAATCTGTCTCAAAACACAAGCATACATTTTTATTTTTAGAGTTTTGTAGGATTTTATGCTTTAACTTGACGTTATGATTTATTTTTGTTGAGACAAAATTGGTGTAAGAATTGGACAACTGAGAGAAGAATGAAAGTATCTATATGAAAAATAGGATATTTATATAATTTGTTTTAAACTTGGTTCTTTTCAAACTTAAAAAACTTAAAACAAATTGATCACTATACTAATGGTAAAAGCATTTTTCACGTTTTTTTTTTGCCAGGTTAAGAATATAAATGCAAATTTTAACAGTTTAAGGATATTTGAAAAGAGTATTAATGATTTGTGTTCATATACTGACAGTAAAGGTATTTTTAAAACTTTTTGAAAGTTAAAGGGTATTTTTAAAGCAAAACACAAAGAGTTCCCATCCAAAACTAATGACAAGGGTATTTTTGAACTGTTTTTGAAAGTTTAAGGGTATTTTTGACATAAGGTACAAAGTTGTATTTTGTATAATTTAGCCTTTTTAAATTATATCAATCATATGTTGCATAAAATATGTCATATAGATTAAAATTCCACTATAGGTTAAACGTGTCATGCATCATATTTAAATATAATTGTTATATTTAATGTTTAAGATTATGCCTAAATATGCATGCACGTCGATTTCTATATAGTTTTCATTCTTTAAAATATAAGAGTTATATAATGAATTTAATGAAAATGGGTGTCTTATCCTAGTAACACTATGGATACAACCCACTTTGTAATCATTACAAATGATGTGATCCAAATCGTTCATGTGCAGACATGCAAGTGGAGGTATCCAATACAAAAGGCCCAACTTGCATACCTCAACCTTAGAGGCCGAGGTAGGTCGTCTTCTATCCCCGAGATTTGGTTCTCATAGACCATGATCTAAGCCCCATTGGCTGGCCTGAATTTGCATTCCCTAATCGTACTTGGATTCAGAACCCTGAAAAGCGCTTGAAAAGTGCTTTCTATTCTTCCAAATTAAGGGAGTTTGTATTAGATTTCACTTGTGTGCTAGTGATTTTCAGGTTAAAATAAGGAAAATTAGAAGGGAACACCAAAAGATCAAAACCGAGCCAGAATACGGTGAAAAAGAGATGAAAAACACAAAGTTGCCAAAAATAGGGCAGCGCCGCGGCGTTGTTTCCCGAGAGGACGTCTGCCGTAGCACAACAGCAGCGTCGCGGCGCTATCCAACAGCGCTGCGACACTATCTTTCCATATTTGGCAGCGCCGCGACGCTATGGACCAACGCCTCGGCGCCAATATTTCTTAATTTAAATTCTTGTATTTTTGGAAAGTCTTTTGGGCGGCCAACTCTGTAATCAATCTATAGACCACAAGAGACAGAAGAAGAAGAGAATTGGGTGAGAGTTCATAAAAGAGCCTTAAAGAGTGAGTTAGCTACAAGGAAAAGGAAAAAACTTTAAGATAGTCGTGATGCCGTTCGAGTTTCGACATGAGAGCCAAGAAGATTGTGACGGTGCTACCTCAATCAAGAGCCTCTTTCAATAGAGTTTCCCTTTCTTTACACTCTTTATTTGTTTATATTGTTTGAACATGTTGCTTCAAGCTATGAGTGGCTAAACTCTTTAGTTTTAGGGTTTTGATGAATTGTTTATGAATTCATGTTGATATTGTAGACTTCCATGGTTTTGTTGTAATGATTATGCTTTTCATTGTTATTGTGCTTAATTCTTGAGGATTAGCCACCTTCACATGTTAGGTTAGATGTACGGTTGAGAGATTATATGTCTAACTAGATCTATAACCATGAATTGTTGTTAATATATCATGAGAATAATTAGGTTAACAATGAAAGTTGCTAAAGACTACTCTTAATGCCATGTAATTTATATTGGTTTCAAGAGATTAGTAATCAATTGAGTTGCATGAGAAAGGGTTGTTTTTTAGAGAAAATAACTTGGAATTAAGTTTCTAGACTTAGGCATATGAATTACAATAAAATCTATGAAACCTAGTAGCATGATGAAATAAACAAGGATAACCCTAGAACTCATTTTGACTCTTGTGTTTCTTACTTTATTGCTTTCCATATTTAGTTTATATTTTCCAAAATTCACAACTTCAATTCCAATCCTCAAATAAAATTGATTCAATTCTATAATAGCTAAGTAACTTTGACCTTCACAATTGGATCCTTAGTAGAACGATATTCGGATTCACCGTCTTATATTATAACTTAACCCATACACTTGCGGTTAACACATAAAGTGGTGCCATCAAACCCTTTTCCCTAATTCCACTTGAATTCAAAACCCTAAGTCTACCCCCATCACGGGCAACACCTAAGGAAATTCTTCTCCCTACTTCTTTCTTGCTCCGACCCTTTGTTAAATACTGACTTAAGCATCAGAGGATTTGTGGCAGACACCACATTGGTGTTTCTTCTTCTTTGTCTTGCAGGTTGTCTTTGTTCCCCAAATTAGAAATCCACTATTGAAGACATGTGAAGGTCGGTTGAGTTTCCTTGTCTAAATTTTGCCATAAAAAATTGGTACCGTCTGTGGGGAATGCATGTTTACGACCTTAGCATGCTTCAAAAAAATATCGAGGGCTACAACGAGGTGAACAAGTATAATGGGGACAAATCGAATTAAGAACGACACCTTAAGAGAGTAGCAGCATGATCAACAAATGATCCATTCGCCCTAAGTGCACATCGGCCTCAGTCTCCCAAGGAAGAGGCGAAGGCGAAGTTTGTGACTTTAGAGGCAAAGAACTATGCATCGAAACCTAGCTTGAATCATGGGACTCTTGGAGACAACATCAAAACAAGGATAAATTGAGGTGACAAAAATGAAAGGTAGAGAATATGAAGACTGCTCGAATCACCTTGGCATCAGAGGCCAAGGTCGAGTCCATGGCAAACTCAAGTCGAGTCGAGGTTGAGGTGATCCTAGGCAAAGTCATGCTCAAGATAGACCCAGGCCAAGGCGTTGCCGAGATAAACTCGGGTTGGTTAATGGTCGAGGTAATCTTAGCCCAAGCCATGGCTAAGAAAGACCCAGGCTAGGGTGTGACCAAGGACAACCCAAATCAAGCCAAGGACGAGGTGAACTCACGCTAGATCCTGAATAGGTGAAAACACTCGACTAATAAAGGGTAGCCAATTCCTATAATTTCATAATGGCCAATTCTAGAACAATAGGGCTTAGCTCAAATAAACAACTTCTAATCTCAGAGAGGTTACTAACTTGTTGGTTATCTTAAGCATCACATCTTGCACACAACGCACTATATTGACATAAATCCTTTGTTGCCATGCTAGAACTAAGACTCAATGAAAATAAAATCAAAGCAAAAGAAAACTTTAGGTAGAAAAAGTAATAAGCTAAAACTAATTGTCTTCCCCGGCAACAACGCTAATTTGATGTGTTCGTGAGAATGGGCGTCGTAAACCTCTCTCTGAAAATCAAATAAAATTTATAATTTATCAAACCAACTACTTATACTACTGAGTAGCACAAGTGGCAAGTCCGAGGTTGAACCATATGGAAGCTGGAATGCAGTTTCAAACTGATTAGAATTTCTAGCTAAAGTAACAACCGGGGGGAGGGGGGAAGGGGGGTTGGAATGGATGAGAATTTAAAGCAATTAAAATAAAGTGTGAGAATGTAAATTGTGGAAAATTAAAGTGCAAGAAAGTAAAAGAGTTCTCATGAATTAATAGGATTCACCCAATTGATTGATTTGATCATCAAATTTTCATAAAAGAGTTCTCATGAATTAATGTGTTTAGTCAACTTGCCTGAAGAGACCAAGGCAAGTGCCCTAATTACCAATTAATTATTCAATTAAACTAGATGCTCAATTAATTGGGTTCGATAGCATCCCTGGAAATCTTATGTATAAATTGCAATATTTCAACAATTCATCAAGCAACCAAGAAGTTTAATCTTTATTAAACATCTTCTATTTATAGCCAAATCCATGCAAATTCAAATTAACTAATTGACACTTAATTAGAAGTGTTCTAAGTGGAATTTGTGGCTTCTTGTAGGAATAACACCAAATGTGGGATAAGCCCACTTTCTAATTGGAAAAAAATGGGAAAGTTCCACTTACTTTACTTTCTAATTATTAATTTATATAATAATTAACTTAATTAATAAAATAATTAATAAATTATATATAAAATAATAATTAATTTAATTAATTAATTAGCAATTTAATCAAACTATTTAATTAAATAATAAGTATTACAAATAATTAATTAAATATTTTAATTAATTATAAATTTAATATCATATATTAAATTATAATTTTTTTTTGACTAATCCCGATATTTAAATCATATTTAAATATCTACAACTCTCTATCTTTGTTTAATTCGAAATTAAACAATAAACCGTTAAACTCTTTTAACGCTTTAATTCCCTAAATTGAATTCGAACGATTCGAATTCATTCATTACACTTATTCTAAGGTTTGGTCCATTACGAGCTAGCAAGGGGACCTAATAGACCTACAAATCATGAGCTCCAACGATAAAAGATTAACTGGCTAAATTCTTCAACCTAGTTAACCAACATTCGTTAACTATTGGGACACTCCACTAAAGCCCAGTAGCTGCACTCTCCTCACTGTAGATATATTTTTGTCCACTTGATATAACCATGATTAGTAAGTCAATCCTTCACAGGTTGTCCGTAATCACAACTAGGTCAAAATTATCGTTTTACTCTTATGCGTACTTCTAGTTCCTTAAGTCTCATTGATCCTCTAATGAACAATAGGTTTATGGTCCAACCATTAAACCGAGTCCCTTTCAGGCCAGTGAGAGGGTGAGGCCCTGTGTTCAAGACCTGGAGTCAATACCTAAGGGAACAACCTGTCTATTATCCCTAACACGGGTAGAGGTAAACTCTATCTTGTACCCTATGTCCCCAGCTATCTACCTGGTCTTACCCCTGAAATGGGAGGCTTATTGAGCAGCACACTTGGACAACTCTCACCTATGAAGATCTAAGGATAATCTTGAGTGGACAAGAAACAGAGTTATAAAGTAAAGAAAAAAAATCTCACGGTCTAGTCTTATGAAAACTCATTGCACATGAAGCCCCTACTTGAATGTCTCTACATAAATGATTCAGGATCACAACATTTGTATCAAATACAAGGTAGGCCACATTCAATAGTGTCTCAAGGTAAGGTACCCAACCTTATTCATATACTATAGACCGTTTTGGCTATTTACTCGAACTTGATCCACTTTTATGTCTCCACATAAAGTCTAAGTAATCATACTATAGCTAGGAGTTCTTAGTTTATTGGATTTAGGGTTATGAAATATTAATTCAACAATAACTTTATTGAATAAACATCAACAACTTTATTGAAAATAGAATTCAAATTACTGTTTATAAACTATGAGTTTTAGGACATACAACCCAATAATAATCGCACATTTAGTTCCAAAAAAATTTGAGTAAACACAGGTATTAGAGGAATTTACCTTGAAATCGTTGTTTACTAACGTATTATTAAAATTTTCATACTATTGCTTGGGAGCTTGTCACACCCTACTTTTTAAGAAACCTATGCGTTGAAGAGTCTATGAAGAAAAGAGGTAAAAGACCATGTTGGATCCATGGTCAGGGCTAGGTAAAGCATGGTAAGGGTAGACGCATGGAAGTAAACCGAGAAGGGAAAGAAGTGAAACACATAAGAGAAATACGCATTGGCGATGGTAAGATGCTTAAGCAAGAAAGGAATGAAGTTATGTTGTGAAGTGTTGAAAGAGATCTAAGTCTCGGAAAGATAGAATATTAAAGCAAATTGAGTAACGCATAGACTTATAGCAAGGAATGTTCACAAGTGTTGGAAAAGGTTGTGAAGTAAACATAAAACTGGAGCATGTGGTGGACGCATGCTAATCTATCTTAAGAGAAATAGTTTAAGTGTAAGGATAAGGTTAAAAGAGTAACCTTGGGAATAATCAAGGAATGTCCAAGGATAGGAAGATGGTCATGGACGCAGGATGAAGGTAAACGCAATAGGACAACGCATAGAGGAAGAACTGGAGAAGGATTTATTCGTTATGAATATGAGAGATGAACGCATGGTATGATGCGATGAGGTATAAACGCATAGTATTGCACGTTTGTCATTGACGCCTAGTGGCATATGTAAGCACTGGTTTATAATAGTGCGGTTATGCGTTAAAGGTGAAATCACGAATGGTGGTGTGAGCTGAAGCAGTCGCCGCGTTGGCGGGGGAAGAAACGTACTTGGCTTACTATGCGTTGGTAAGGTTGTCATGCGTTGAGGTCCCTATGCGTTGAAGACAAAGTTATCTCTATGCATTAAAGACAATAGTATAGTTGGCTGAGAGTTAGAAAAGTAAGTAGTGAAGCTCAAATCTTAAAGGAAACTCAACGAACGCATGAGGGCGTTGTGTTGAATAAAAGTTGTTCATTGGAAATGTTGGATGCATAAGATAAGCTTATAAAGGTCAGGTGGCTTCGTATGGATTTGACACCTTATCAGTAGGAGGTGTTGAAGGCATGTCAAGTGTTTCATGCAAGGTGACACTTGGACTAATGCATGGCTAATTAAGCATGCAATGTAACAAGTGGCAAAAGGATAGAAGAAGTTGGATGGCAAGCTCCCTATAAATAGAACTTTGAGGGAAAAGGAGCGACTGATGACTCTCAAAGAAGAATTCTAGAGAAAAAAAAGAAGAAGAGGGCAGCAAGGACGTCCATAGTAGGAGTCTGCGGCCAAGAAAGAAGGAATTTGACAACTTAGCTATTTTATGTAAAGAAGTTGTCTTGCGTTAAAAGAGGTCGGCCTTGCGTTGAGGACAAACATAATGTCCAAAGTGAACGCGATGTCCAAAGTTAGATGATGCGTTCAAGTTGGACCTTGCGTCCAAGTGAGGGTGATGCATCCGAAAGAGAAGTAAAAAGAGTTGGGATGCACTTTGCGAAAGTAATCAACCTTGCGTCGAAGGGCAGGGTATGCGGTAGTTATCAACCTTGCGTTGAAGGGCAGGGTTGCATTCAACCGAGCTGGCAGAGGGAAATAGAGCTTTGCATTTCTGAGATTAGAACGCTGCGTCCAAGAAGCTTGGGAAGAGAAAATAGAGGAAAGAAAGAAGAAGTATTCTTTGGCAAGTACAGGTGAGTAACACCTGCGTTTTACAAATAAAAATGAGTTCTTTATGAATATGATTTTATGGGTTTCTAATGAAATAATGCATGCATTTTCATATATAAAGCATATGTATATGTTGTTTATAGAGATAAGAGCATACGTTTATATATACATAAAAGAATATGAGCCAGCTGAGAGCATGCGTTTTACTGGAAACTTTGGGAATGTTGAGTAATGCATGGTGATTGATTGATACTTGTATTCATGATTTTTCTTAAATGCATGGTGTTATATGATTTCAAGAAAGACTTGAAAATAAACTTGTATGAAAAGTATATTGTTTGATATTTAAGCTAGAAACTGAATTTAGCATGCTGATGATGTGAGATTTGGAAACAGTTAATTTATGTGTTATTAATATAATGTTTCCAAAATATGTATGATGATTTTATAAAGCTCGAAAAGGGACCCTAATGCTCAAGGACTTGTAGAAGGCATTGTGGGCAGCCCGAATTATAAAGGTACCCAATGCTCAAGGACTAGAAGAAGGCAAATGGGTAACTGGAAAATAGAAATAGGACCCAATGCTCAAGGATAAAAGGAAGGCATACGGGCAGCCCGAGTAATAATATCTATGTGCACATAGAAGAGTATATATATACGACGCTGATGTGTTGAGATTACTCCACACAACTAAGGATAATCGACGTTTAGTAGCGTTAAACGCCTCAACTAAGGAAAAGATAAGGAATAAAAATCGACGATGAGGAGCGTTGAGCACTGCTCCGCCTCAACTAAGGAAAAAGTATTTTGAAGGAATGAGATTTATATTATTTATTCCAAACAGATATGTATACAAGATATAGCAAAGAATTGACCATGTTATAAACTGATTTGAAGTGTGATATTTTATACGAGTTCAATCAGTTTTACAGTTAAAGTATAATGTTTTTCAGAAACTGTTACTCACTGAGCTGTTAGCTCACCCTTTTCATATGTTTTCCATTTTCAGGTAGCATGACAGTTCCCGTTGTCGATCGAAGTCGAGGTTTGTCAAGAGCGTGATAATGGTATTTCCGTCCTAAGAAGGATTTTAAAGGGAATAAGATGAGGTTGACAGTGGGTTACGTGGCAGGGTAGTCGGTAACTGATGTCTTCACATCTCTTCTCAGGTTATGGAGGATAATTCGGGAGGGGGTGTGACAGAGCTTGCTTAAGACCATAAAGAGATTTTTTAAGCTTGCACACTTTATTTTCTTGATTGGCAACTGTAAATCCTTTAGGTTGTACCATGTATATTTCCTCTTCTAGATCACCATTAAGAAAGGTCATTTTTACGTCCATTTGGTTTATTTGAAGATCATGAATGGTGATTCAGGCAATCAAGGCTCTAATTATGACTATTTTTGTAAGAGGAGAATACGTGTAAAAGTAGTCAATACCTTGTTTTTTAGTATACCATACGACTAACCTAGCCTTGTACCTTTCGATTGAGCCATCGGGTTTAATTTTCTTTTTTAAGATCCATTTGCATCTAATTGGTTTACTACCTTTAGAAAGATCTAGCAAGTCCCAAGTTTGATTCATGTTTAGTGAATCTAATTCTGTAACACCCTAACCTTTGACCTAGTTGCTTAAGAGACATAAAGAAAGGAAACTAGGGTAAAGGGTGTAAGCTTGGATCACAAGCCTGTGGAGTTAGCCAAATTTTGGCCAGTTTAGAGGGATCTATGCGTTGGAAAAGAGAGGAGGAAAAAAAGAGTTTGTGTCAACTTGAGTTTTGGGTTAAGAATAGGGCATAGGTGAGTTTAGAAGAAAACCACGTTATGTGATTTTCGAGTCTTGGGTGACAAGGTGACATATGAGCTAAGGAAATCTTCTAAGTATCATAACCATGCTTAGAGAACTCAACTATGCTATGAGAAATCTAGGCTTGGATGCATAGCTTGGCGAAAAGAGAGGAAATCTTACTAAATGTTAAAGAAGGAAGAGTTGGAAGCATAGTTGAAAACTAGTTATGAGTTGGACACAAATTTGGGATGAGAACCACCATGTTGGACGCATAGGTCATTCTTTAAGGAAGAGTTGGCTAAGTGTTGGGTGATTTGGAGGGTTGAAAAGAAACCCTAAGGAAAGAAAAGATGGGTTTGATGCATACTAAGGAAAGATGGTTGAAAAATGGCTAAGTATAAAGGCTTAAGAGAGGAAAGTAGGAAACATGGACTTGGAAGACACACCATGGACGCATAAGAGAGGAACTAAGGAGTCCATAGGGCCATGTTGGGAGTCTTGGATGCATGGACCAAAGAAAAGAAGGTGGTGGACGCATAGCTAAGAGATTTGGAGGGAAACCACACGCATAGTAAGCCTTGTGAGTAGAAATTTGACTAAGTGTGGAAACCTCGAGACTAGTTGGACTCATACCTCCTAAGGAGGGGATTTTTGGCTAAGTGTTGGACTCTTGAAAGAGAGTTGGACGCATAGGAGGGTTTTGGGAAGGAAAATTTTTGGTGAAGTATAGGAAGACTGGAGGAGGAAAAGAGAGCAAAAGAAGCCAAACCCTAGAAGCAACTTCATGGACACATGGTTAAAGAAAGTTGGATGCATGGTCCCTATTCTGGGGCCTAAGTTGGGCGTATGGTTGAGTATCTTGGTATTAAGTGGCTTCATTTGGACATAACACTTCATAAGTAGAAGGTGTTGGGATGCATTACAAGTTAACATGCAAGGAAGCAAGTGTGTGGTTGCATGTTGAGCTTATATGCATGGTGACATGGGGGAGCTAAGTGACAAACTGAAAGAATCGAATTCCGTGCGGAAGCGCATGAACACGTGTACTTTTAATATATGTTTTGAATTTACCGAAAATATAGAGAAATTTAAACATATTTTGATTAAGCATGATTCCCTGTGAAGAAATTCAAGGAGAAAGAAAAATACATTTGAATAAAACTCTTCAACCTTCTCCAATTCTTCATTGCATCCACAATCTCTTCAATCTTCTTAGATCTCGAACAAGACACCACCACCAAGTCTTCCCCGCTATTCTCCGGCAAGGAAAAGGTTTGTGGGAACCTCTTTTGGAAGATTAAGAAGAGATTTTACAAAGAAACATTTTCTTTGTAACTTTGGAGTGTTGAGAGATTGAGAGAGAATTTTTTTTTTTTAGAGAGTTCATCCATGCCAAAAAAACTTCTTATCAATCACAATTCAATTGATGGAGAGAGGGAGAGTTAATTATGATTAACTTCCCTTCCTAAAAATAGGAAGTAGTGGGAAGTTAATTAATTAACTTCCCTTTAACCACCATCTAACTTCCCTTAGAATTTAAAATTTAACTAAAGTTAAATTAAATCAAATTTAATTTTATATTAATTAATTAATAAAATTAATTAAATCTCATATATTTAATTAATATTACATTTGAATCATATGCAAATTTATTTCCCTCTCATAACCTATAGTTTAAATATGAATCTTATTCATATTATGTGTTAACCTATAGTTTTAATATAAATCTCATTCATATTATTTAATATTTGATTTTGAATCTAATTAAAAAATAACTTTATATTGTAATGTATCTCTATACATTATATTAATTGTGTCATATACAATTAACTTAAAACCCTTATAATTTGAACAATTCAAATTCTTTCAAAACTAAATATTCCTTGTACACTTAGTGAGCTAGCAGGAGGACCTAATGAACCTACAGATTAGAAGCTCTAATGATACGAGATTAATTAATTAAACTATTTATTTAAATTAATCAACATACATTAACTGTAGGTCACTCCACTAAAGATGCACCATTGCACTCTTCGCACTGTAGATGTATTATTGTGTCCATGGATATAACCAATCAATAGTGAGTGGATCCTTCACGAATTGCTCGTAATTACAGTTGGGTCAAATTACTGTTTTACCCCTATAATTACATCTAACTCCTTTAGTCCCATTGATCCTCTATGAACAACTTGTTTATAGTCCTACCATAAACAAAAACCCTCTTGGGCCAGTGAGAGGGAGGGGCCCCATTGTTCAAGACCCGGAATCAACACTTAAGGGTGATTCATCTACTTACCCTAAAGACGGGAAGGAGTGAATTCCATCTTGTATAGCTATGTTCCCAGCTCCCTACTTGGAAAAATCACCCATACAGATCAAAGAACTGCTCTCATAGATAGGAGTTCATAACTCACTCAGGATTAAGATCAAGTCACGTATGGTCATCTTATGAAATATTAATCTCTTCAGTCAACGGCATCTAAAGAGAGATTAATCATTTCGCAGTTCGGTCTTATACAAACTATTTGTATAGGATACCCCCACTCACATGTCTCCACATGAATGATTTGGATCAAATTGTTTTGTAACATTTACAAAGTGGGTCGTATCTGTAATGTCACCAGGATAAGGCACCCAACCTTATCCTTATACAACAGACCATTTAGGTTATTACTTAAACAAGATCCACTTGTATGTTAACCACATACATTTTTAAGTTACATAAAATAATCTTGGATTGTTCTGTAATGGATAATTGCATATATAAAATAATCAACTATTATTTCAAATTATTTATTAACTACAAGGTTTTAGGGCATACATCCCAGCACAAACACGGAAGCAAGGTTGGATGACCAAGCAAGTCACCCAAATAGGACCAAGGGAGAGAAGGAGCTCTCATTCCACCAAGACATTCAAAAATTTATTGAGAGAAAGGAGAGAAAGAAGGTTGAAGGAGGGTTGGGAAGCAAGCCTTGCATTCAAAGGCTGAGTCTTGCGTCCAAGAGGGTATTTTTCTACTGGCAAAAGACTACCTTGCCTCCAAAACAGCAAGCCTTGCGTTCAGAGTCTCCAAGAGTCCAACTAAGCTGTGTGAAGAGTGGAAGTGCTATCCTACGTCCAGAACTGGTCTGCCCTGCGTTCAAGGAAGTCCTTTGCCTCCAAGGAAGAATTTTCTGACATCCATTGAGTTATTTTAGGGTTTCTGATGTATCCAGGTTGCTGTTTTCTTAGTTTAGAAGCTCGAGAGAAGCTAAGAAGGATAGAAACTAAAATAAAGGAAGGAACCCTAAGTTGGACGACTACTTTCACTATGAGTGGTTGATTTCCTTTCATAAGGGAACTAAACTATATTTCTTGTGAATAATTGATGATAGCACGAGCTTTATTTATAAAGCATGATGTTCTGTTATTATGCATGCTATGGTGAGGCATCGAATAATATGTCGAGCATGATAGCATGAGGTTGTATGTATGCTAGGGTAAAGTTATCAGTTAATATATTGCATATTGAGCTTGTTGGATATTAGGTTATATTTTCAATGTTGAAAGATTGTACCAAGGGATCGATGAACAAGTTATATTCCAATGTCGAAGGACCTTGAGAAGGCATTGATGATGACGATCATGACTGAGACTGGGATTCGACACCGCACATAATAGTCAGAGGGTCAGAAGAACCTAGTTTTTGAGCCTGTGGTGGGGATTTCCTTGTGGGATGGTCAGGGGGGTCATCGAAACCTAGTTCCTGAGCCTACGAGAAGTACCCGAGAGGATTTCAGGTGGTCGATGGGCTTAGCTCTTGAGCCTCAGAGGTAAGACTATGTGCACATAGGGGACAAACAAATACATTAGATGTTATGTTTAGCTGAGACGGGTTGGCCAGAGGGAAAAGCCAGTCACGACTGCTGCGCCCTGTGAGCCAACAAGATAACCAGAGGTGATGCTGTGCCAGAGGTGCCAGAAGGAAAATAGATTCAGAGAATAACCCTACAGGAGAGGTTTGAGTATAAGCTCGATATAGTATAGAAGTACTTGCATATGATTTATATTATGGTTATCAGGATTACTATTTACTGAAAGGGTTGATTGAACCCTAATTTATTCGATCACTCACTGGGCTTCATTAAAGCTCATTCGTTTCATATGTTTTTCTTTCCATGTAGCAGCCGAGTTTTCGTTGCTGTACGAAGTCAAGATCTGCTAAGAAATAGTGTGCAGTTAACCGTAAGCAGCAGTTTAAATGAGAAACTAAGAGCATGATTTTTGTAAACAAACATGTTTTCTCTCTATCTAAGTTGCATAGGTCAGATTGGAAAAGGGGTAAAGGTTTGATGGTAGATGTTGCAAGAGGGTCGGTATCTACTGTCCTCATGCCCAATCTCGGGCTATAGAGAGGTGTGGCTCAGGGCGGGGTGTGACAAATTCACTCTTAATTGCTTCTTTCCACAAACTTAAGTCTACAAAGCTTAAAGCTTCTTGGTAGGTTTTGGGATCCTTATCTATTAGATATATGCATGCAAATTTATTATCTACATCATATGGTCTTTCAACTAAAAAGGTAGTTAAGAAATCATGACCAAAATTCTTTTCAGTTCTTTGTCTTTTACTTCTTCTAGGTTCAATTTCATGCATATTATCAAAACTTTTCCTAGTCAATTTCATGCATACTATCTAGGGATGGCAAAAAAAACCTGCGGGGTTAGATCCTCGGTTAAATCGGGGACAGGGGTCAAACTGGGGACATTCCCTGGGTACTCGTCCAGAACAGAGCGGGGACAGAAGGGTATCCCCATCACGACCCCGACCTCGACCCCGATTAATCCCCAACCCCACCCGGTTATATATATATATATATATATATATATATATTATATAAAAATATAAAAGATGACTCGCTCTCGTCTTCTTGCTGCCTCGCTCTCATTGTCTCGCTCTCCCTGACTGAGTTTTATCATTGTAAGTCTCGCTCTCGCTCTCAGTCTCAGTCTCACTTTCAATCTTAGTCTCGCTCTTACTCTCGGTCTCGCTAGCTCTTGCTATCTCTCTCAATCTTGCACTCTCGCTCTCTCTCAAATCTCGTGGGGAATGGGGCCCCCACGAGGACCCGACTCCCTAATGGGGAATCCCCGCCCCGCCCCAGTCCCGTTGCCAACCCTAATACTTTCAAAAGAAGAAGGTAAAGATGCATATCTTTTGTCACCATTGGATGTTTTAATTAATTCATTATCTACCTTGATCATAGGAAATATATGCTCAAAAAATTCAGCATCTCTATACTCACATATTGATTTATCATTTAGGCACATAAATCTATATGAAACACTATTATGGGCATAAGTAATGAAAACACAGTCAAAGATTTTAGATCCTACTGTAGGTTTCTTGAATGTAGGATACACTACCTTAGCCAAACACCCCCCCACTTTTAGGTAATTGAGATTAGATGCATAACCTCTCCATAGTTCGTATGGCGTTTTATTCAACTTTTTGTGAGGAATCCTGTAAAGAATGAAACAGGCAAAAAGTGCAGCTTCTCCCCACATATTGTCAGACAATTCAAAACTAAAAAATGTAGCATTCAACATCTCTTTAATTGTTCGATTTTTTTTGTTCAGTTATATCATTTTTTGTGGTGAATTAGGTGCAGTCAATTCATGAATAATGTCATTTGATTCACAAAATTTTTTAAGAGATTTATCACTATATTCACCACCTCTATCTAACTTTAACCTTTTAATTCTTTTGTCTATATGATTCTCTACTTCTACTTTATATTTCAAAACATATTGTCAGCTTCATCCTTTGTTTTAAAAAGATAAATTTTAGTGTATCTAGAAAAATCATCAACAAAAGATATATAGTAATTTTTACCACCTCTACTTGTAGTATTTTGAAATCAACTAAATCAGAATGAATCAATTTAAGTAATTATGTGCCCCTAGTATTCACAAGTTTAAAAGGTTTTTTTAGGGAACTTTTCTTTTACACATATTGGACATTTTCCATTTTCATGTGATTTAGATGCATTGATAAGGTTTAATTCTTTGAGTTTCTTAATCAGTGCAACAATCACATGACCTAATCTACCATGCCACAAATCAATCGATTCATCGATATAAGTAGAACTAGAAGCAATTTTATTCATCTTAGAAGCAACATTAATGATGTTTAAAACGAAAAGACAATAAGGTAAGTACCCTTTACCAACAAAGTTACCATTTTTTGTGAGAATAACCTTGTCAGCCTCTAGTACAATTTTAATCCTAGCCTAGTTCAACAAACTTCCAGAGACTAGGTGCCACACCTCCTCCCAAGTTACCCTCTTTAACCTAGTAAAAGGTGTGAGGACAGCAGACATCGACCGTTTTACGACATGTATTGTCAACCTGTACTATCCTCGAATGATTTCTAAACACCTGATAAACAGTTAATATTTCTCATCCAGACAACATGCTCTAAATCAAGACAAACCAACATTTATAAACTTTCATTCAATAGCCTAACATACCATAGATACATGTTTACAGACTTCCACTCCTTACAACCCCCTATGTACAATGTTGAGTCTTAAGTACAAATATTTACAATATTTACAAACTAAGTAGTAGGCCCAGACAAGTTTGATTTGTAGGCTAAGCATCCTGGTTCCACTTGCTACTTGGAAAATAGAAAAACAATGAAAACCATAAGCTAGGTTTCCCAGTAAGTGACAAGTTTGGAAATCCATACTTAACTCAAATATTGAATAAAGTCATGATCGAAACCTAGTAATAAAGCAATAAACAGTTCATTGTCAAAAACTCATGAATATTAGCTTATGCATGAAAGATTTTTCTTAGTTGAGGCGGAGCAGAGCTCAACGCTACTCAACATCGAAAACAACCTTAGTTGGGATGGAGTAATCTCGACACACCCAATGTCGAATAACCTTAGTTATGTGGAGTAATCTCAACACAACAGTGCCGAATCTCCCTCTATGTGCCTATAAGAATCATAACCTAGGATGCCCATGTACCTTCTCAAGTCCTTCAGTATCGAGGTC
Organism: Citrullus mucosospermus; assembly: GCA_030954485.1. Lineage (NCBI taxonomy): Eukaryota > Viridiplantae > Streptophyta > Magnoliopsida > Cucurbitales > Cucurbitaceae > Citrullus > Citrullus mucosospermus. The sequence continues at coordinate 10,403,806 of CM062065.1, read as the reverse complement.
CCATAATATAGCATTAAGGCTGCCTATATGCCTTCTTTGTGTCCTTCGGCATTAGGGACCATCTATTATCCTTTTGGAAATAAAGCATGCTTGGATAATAAATAAATCGTTCATAAACACAAGTTAAACAAAGCCTTAGAGTTTCAAAGTATTTATCAAACAACATGCTTTGCATAAAACTTAGCACCATAAAACATCATGCTTTATCATCAAAGTCATGTAAAAACATGTTCAAATTCATATTAAGAAACTCATGCTTTTCCATACCCAATTCATGCTAGAAAACTCATGTTTTAAGAATAAGTCGAGTATACTAGAAATATTGAGAAAATAATTTATTTTAAATAAACTTCTGTCACTCACTACTTGTCCCGAGCTCTTAATGGATTATAAGCTTCTCTTAGCTCTTCTCGACCCACAATAAAAAATGATAAAAAATGACCAAATGTTGCAAGTTGCCCTTAGGCGTGCCCAGCAGTCCTGCAGCATGCTCACACAACCTGTCCAATCCCTATGTGCGGCAAATCACGTACAGCTGCCTTATCTCACACACCATGGCACTACCCGCATAGCCAGACCCCCCGTGAGCGACAACTCCCACACAGACAATGTCAAAATGACCTCAAAAGGCAAGACGTGTGAGCGTCTCAGCGTTGCACGCCAACTGGGCATCGAAATCCGATGCCTATGTCGTGCCCTTCTCGTCAGCCTGCGTTATGCGCCTTGTCTGCCTACTAGTCAAACCTAGCGAGACTAGCGAGATTTGTGTTACTAGTGAGACTAGTGCAACTAACGAGACTAACGAGACTTGTCTCGCTCAACACCTGCACGCACGCAGCATCAACCTTTGCTCACCAGCGAGACTTATCTCACCCCATAGCTTGCACATCCGTAGTGTCAATAGCCTATCATCCTGCCCACTGTGCGTTCAAAATCTCCGAAAATAACCTTAATTTCACCCGATTGCCTGCACGCACCCTGTCTTCTCCATTAGCTCAATTTCACCCGACAGCCTCAAAGACACTACTTTCACTTCCAGCTGCCAAAAATGATATTTCCAACCAAAATTAAGTTTTACTTTCTCTTATAAACTTGTAGATAAATGTCTTATTTAGCTTACCTCAACATTTCGGCCTCTAACTCCTTTTCTTTCGCCAGATATCACTAGATCTTCCCACTCTGCTTCAGTTTGCTCGATAACCTAAACAAACTTGATTCTCCGGCGAATTTCAACTCTTCCCCTCCAACTTTCCCTCCGGTAGCCCTCTCTCTGAAATTAGACTCTTTTTGGAGAATTTTGGTCGAAGTATTTCTTAGTGAGCACGAGTAATTTGTGCAAACCTCTCTTCAATGTCTGAGCTTCTATTTATAGACTTGACTAGAATTCCATGCAAATTCTAGGCTTGCCACCTCTTTCTTGCCAATGCCACACTTAACCTCAATTTGACACCTCATCAAACTTAATCCATATTAAAATGTCGTGTTTATCCATTTGGAGAGAATTCATGAACGTATCACCTCACAACTTCCTTTTCAACGCATGGTTGAGCACCATTTGTAGTTAGTTAATTCTTCTACCCGGCTAACACTTGCATGCAGGATGGATGCTCGACACCTCCTCTCATCAGCACACTAAGATGCAAAGTCCTCCACGCACCAACCAATGCATCACTCTTCTCATCCACCTTAGCACGCAACACCCAACACCAACACCTCATCCACACCTTAACTAAACTCTAGCCGCAAAAACTTGTCATCCATGCCAAGGATGCATCATTTCCTCTTACTAACCTCAACCAAAGCGCATCATAGGTCTTCAACCAAGCACCTCTTGGATGCATCCTCCATACTTGCCCATATACTTCCATCACACTCTAGGCCATCAAAGACACACCCTACCCTCTTGTTACTCAAGCACGCATCAACCAACATAAACCACACCTTATAGACACATCTTTCATCTACTCACCGACACCTTGTGCCTGCATCACACACACAGTTAGCCCCGGCTACTCAATGGTTCTCCACGCACAAAGCCAACACTTAGCCACATTCACAAGTCCGACTACTTCATGACAAAGTAGCTCTCGCCATTCCTCTTCATGGCACCCAATCTTTTCTTTCTCAAGCTACAAGTTTAGAACTTGCTTAAAATTATTCCAACGACTAAGTCCACAAACATGCTTTTCTTGGCCTCCCTTTTCCAGACATCCTTCAATCTAAACAAGATAATACTAAAGTCGACAACTTCTAATAACTCACTTAGCTTGATACTGTTGGGTTGTATGTCCTAAAACTCGTAGTTTTTGTAAATAGGTGATTTTTAGTACATATGAAGTTATTCAAGTGAATTAATTATTTATCAACTCTAAATCTAATTAAACTCGAACCCTTGGTATCATGAGTACTTAGACTTTATGTGGAGACATAAACAGGATCAAGTTCGAGTAAGTAGCCTCAATAGTCTATAGTACATGTATTAGGTTGGGTACATCTTCCTGGAGACACTATTGAATACGATCCGCTTCATGATTGTTACAAATATTGTAAAGTGTCATAAATGAAGTGATTCTGATTTGATCATGTAGAGACATGTGAGCGGGGGTATTCTACATAATGAGATTGTGTAAGACTGACCCTGAAATAATTACTGTTACGTATTAACACCGTTTACGATTAACACTGATTAATTTCACTTATCGATGACCTAGATAACTTGATCTGAATCTTGAGCTATCTATGAACTCCTATTTATTCAGAATTATCCCTTGATCTACATAGGTAAGAGTAAGCTCAATAGCGCTGCTCAACATTCCTCATATTTCAGGGATAAGACCGGGTAGATAGTTGGGAACATAGAATTTGCAAGACGGAATTCACTTCTACCCAACTTATGGATAGAAGAGAGGTTCTCTTAAGTTTTGTTCCCAGGACTTGAACAAGGGGCCCCATCCTCTCACCGGCCCGAGAGGGAATGGATTTAGTGATTAGATCCTAAATTAATTGTTCATTAGAGGGACAATGGTACTTAAGAAGAAAAGATGTAACTCAGAGGTAAATCGGTATTTGACCTAGCTGAAGTTATGAACAACATGTGAAGGATTGACTTATCGATGACGGTTATATCAAATGGACACAAATATATCTACAGTGAGGAGAGTGCAACTACGGGCTTTAGTGGAGTGTCCCGTTAGTTAACGAATGTTGGTTAACTAGGTTAAAGAGTTTGGCCGGTTAATCTCGGATCGTTGGAGCTCATGATCTATAGGTCTATTAGGTCCCTCTACTAGCTCATAAATGGACTAAAATCTTAGATAATGTGGTGAATAAGTTTGAATCGTTCAAATCTTGGCTTAAGGAATGAAAGTTAGATATATACGATATATCGGCGTTTAATTACGAATTAAACGTACAAATAGAGTTAATTATAATATTTAAATATAATTTAAATATTAATCATATGAATAGGGATTCATATCGGTTTTTTTAGAAAAATCGGGACAAGTGGGAAAAATAATATTATTTTATTATTTACTATTAAAATAATAATATTTAATTAATTAAATATTAAATTATTTTTTATTTAATTATTTAATTATCTTTTTGAAATTAAAAATCAATTTTAATTCAATTTTGGAAATTCATTGAAAATTGATTTTAAAATTGATTTTTGAAGATTGGATTTTCCCACTAACTAAGCTAGGAGCTTGGTTGTCTTCTTCACAATTAACCAACAAATTAACCATTTTGTGTTGTCAAATTTTGATGCAATTGGATTGCATGTTATTCTTTAATAAATAGAGATGATTTTGACATAAAAATGGTTAAGAATTTTGTGAAATTAAGGGTTAATTTTGCAAAATTCTATCCATTGTTCATCTTCTTCCCAACCTTCATTCTTTCTCAAATTCACCACAAATTTGGATCCCACCATCCAATCTAAGCCTAGAGAATAGTAGAGAAGACTCTTGTGGTGGTCTACAACCAAGTGGTGCTGAAATTCATCAAGAATTGAAGGAGAATTTGGAGCTTCAAGGGTAAGTGTTCTTGAAACTTTGGTTTTTCTTCTTAATTGCATGTTTAATCCTCTAAATTGAGCATCTTAGAGTGAAAATTGATCAAATTAACTTCTGCTGCATGCTCATTAATCCATCAGATACTAGAAGGATGGAAGTAGGGTTTACAATTTACCACCTCCTTAAAAGAATTTCATCCTCGAAATTCAGTAAGGTCTAGCTTATAGAAGAAAAACAAATACTTCCTACTCGTCTAGGCCTGCTACTTAGTTTGTAAATATTGTAAATATTTGTACTTAAGGATCAGCATTATACATAGGGGGTTTGAAGGAGTGGAAGTCTATATACATGTATCTATGGTATGTTAGGCTGTTGAATGGAAGTTTTTAAATGTTGGTTTGTCTTGAGTTTAGAGCATGTTGTCTCGATAAGAAATATTAATTATCTACCAGGTGCTTAAAAATGATTCAAGGATAGTACAGGTTGACAATAAATATCGTAAAAGGGTTGATGTCTCCTGTCCTCACAACTTTTCCTAGGTTAAAGAGGGTAACTTGGGAGGAGGTGTGATACCAGGTTCCTACGTAACGAAGGTACATATAACACATCACTTAATGATAAAGTTTTACCAGAAGTAAGTTTTAAGAGAACCTTCTCTTTCTTAGGTACTCTTGTCGTAGCAGAGTTACCCATGAACACACATTTTCCGTCGGCAATATCTTAGAAGTCGTGGAAGATTTCTCAATTTGAGCGAAATTGTCTTGAGGCTCTAGTGTCGAGAATCCAATTTGATTTGTTTTTACTAGGTTGGCTTCCACGACCACAACAATAATGATCTCATTTTGCTCAGCAACATTGGCTTGTGGGATCGATTGTTGATCTAGCCTTCCTTTCCTCTGGTTACACTGGTAGGACTTGTGTCCTTATTTTCCACAGACATAGCATATCAATTTTTTCTTTTCTATCTTCCCACTAGCAGCTTTGTGATGTTCCTTCTTCTTATAGGGATTATTTTTGACATATTATTTGCTATTATTTTTTAACCTATTTTTGTTAACAGTAGAAGACTCAACCAGGTTAGCATTAACAAAATTTAAATTCATAGAGATAAGCTTATCTTTCTGTCGATTTGCTTCTTGTGTGCACATGTGAGTAATCAATTCTTGCAATGTTAAATCTTTCTTCTTGTGTTTTAGGCAATTTCTATAATCACTCGAGGACTGTGGAAAGTTCTCAAGCAATACATTCTCTTGGAGAATTTCACACATCTGTGAAAAGCACCAAAAATGTGTTTTTATTGCCTTTGATTTAGGAATGTTTTTATTAGATTTAGTGTGTTTGGTAGTGGTTTTCAAGTGAAAATGATGAAAATAAGGTTTAGATGTCAAAAGAACCAAATCGAGCCAAAATCCAGTGAAAAATGAAAGAAAAAGTGGAAATGCCTTAAAAACAGGGCAGCACAGTCGAGACGTCACTGTGCTGCCCTCTACGCTCCAAACCTGAGAGCTTAAAATTTCAGATAGTAAGGGAGCGCAAGTACACTCTTTGAGAGCGTAGCGACGCCCCGACTAAACTTCCTAGAGTATAGCTCTGCTCTCTTAGAGCGCAGCTATGCTACCTTTCCAAAAATATAAAATCTAAAATTTTGGAAAGTTCTTCTTGAGCAAGCATATGGTTTTCTATAAATTGGGACGTCATAAGCCGACTTTTAGATGAAAAATTGGAGAATTAGAGTCCTAGAGTGAGGGTTTATTGCAAGATATGAAGATTTCATGATGTTAGAAGGTTCGAGGATTGCTAGAAGGCCAAATCCATCCTGGAGACGAGCTTGAAAGCCAAATAACATTTCTTCCCCTTCTTTATTCTTGGTTTATTTGTTGTATTTTGTTGTTCTAATGTTGGTTTTTCTTATGGAAGCCATGTTAGGCTAAGCTCCTCATACTTTTAGGGGTAGATGAATTCTTAGGCTTAAATTGCTGAACACTTTGCTTCTTGAATGTTAATTTGCATCTATGCTTTCTAGCATGAACGTTCTTAATGCTTTTGAATGTTTGATTGACATTTGAATGATTCTATGTTTAAGTTAGATTATGCATGCTAGAATATCGTTTGAAAACATAGAAATTAGTTCGATAACAATAAAGATTGTTGATGAATGTTCTTAATGCTTTGTTTAATCACCTAGTTTCAAGGAATTAGTAATTAGGGTTTAAGTAAAAGAAAAGACTACTTTTAAAAGATTCAATCCGGATAAAAGACTTCTAGATCTAAGTGTTGTGTTAAATACTTCAAGAGTCAAGAAATTGTGTTTAATAATACCTTTGATGAAATTTATTCCCTAAAACAACTCTTAGTTAATATTTTTCATATCTTGATCACTTTTATTTGCTTTCTTCGATTAGTTTAACCTAAGTATCATTACAATTTGGTTCCCTAAATAAAATTGGAACGATCTCTAAATAGCTAAAAGAATAATCAAACCAATTCCCTAAGGGCGATACTCAGCCTTACAAGTTATTTTAATTATATTATAACTTGACTTGTACACTTGCTGTAAAACGAAATTTATGCATCAAACTGCATACCTTTGGACAGAATGTTCGACCTCAGATTCTCTTATTCATGCACTTGATCGACAATTGGTTTCTGGTCCGTCAACTGGAATTGCAACCATTTTTCAACAGCATACTTTTTACGGCCTACATCTTCTCCATACCTAGATTCCAGAGTGTCCCATATCACCTTTGTTGACTTCTGGACCACGAATAAATCGAATAACGAGTCCGTCATATGATTGAGCAAATGGTCACAGACTGCCTTGTTATCTTTCTCAAATTTGTTTGGATCTACAATAGGTTCGAATCTGGACTGACCAGATTCTAACGAATCTGTGACTTTGGAGCTATTTGGATCCATGACTTTGGACCTGTCTAGATCAATCACCACAGTAGATTTACCTTTGTTAGTAACTAACAGCAGTGAGAATGTAATCGACTTCTAGTTGCTCAAAAACTATAAGGAGTTTCTGAGACTAGCGATGGTAATTGGATCCGTCTAGAGGCTCCAATTTTGATAGATCTGGAAGAACCTTACTGTTCTTGATCAACATCTGGAACGTAGGATGAGTAACTTCTTGCTTTCAAATTGTAGAACCAGATAAAGATTGTTGTGTCGTGGATAAGCCCATTGCCTTGAAAGCAAAAACGACACAACATTGGTGCTATATCGCAAGAAGTTGGTTACCCCCCGAGGATCACACAACACCCAGACTTAGACGTGCATTGGTCGGAGAATGGATTGGAATCAATCGGAAAAGCAGCTTAGAAACTGTAAAGCAAACGAAAATCAGAGAAGATCAGAACAACTAGGGTTTTATGTGTATTACAAAAATACAAAAAAAAAAAAAAAAAAAAACTCTTGAAGAAGGACATAGAAAAACGTTTTTAAGATCTGGAATTAATTCCAAGAATTAATTCAGATTCAACAATTATTTTGGTGAATAAAATGTTTAACGGTAATCTTTTTGATAAAAAAAAATTAAAATGCAAGGTATTAAAATTTTATTTCTTGTTTGTGCAAGCACCATTTACCAAACCCAAACCCGCCCATCCAATTGAAGGAGAGTTATGTTGAGATGTATGCCCTAAAGCCTCGTAGTTAATGATTAATTTGAGATAATGGTTGATTATTTTATATATGTAATTATCCATTAGAGAAAAATCCAAAGTTATTTTATGTAACTCAAATATGTATGTGGTTGACATACAAGTGGATCATGTTTAAGTAACAACCTAAATGGTCTATAGTATAAGGATAAGATTTAGTTCCTTATCCCGGTGACACTACGAATATGAAACACTTTGTAAATGTTACAAAGTTATAAATGTTACAAACGATTTAATCCAAACCATTCATGTGGAGACATGTGAGTGAAGGTATCCTATACAAAGAGTTTGTATAAGACCGAACTGCGAAATGATTAATCTCTCTTTATAACACTATTGATTGAAGAGATTAACATTTTATAGTATGACCATAGGTAACTTGACCTTAATCCTAAGTGAGTTATGAACTCCTGTCTATGAGGGTAGTCTTTTGATTTGTATGGGTGAGAGTGACCAGATTCTCCGACTCAATATACCTTACCATTTTTAGGATATGTCCAAGTTGGAAGCTCAGAACATAACTACACAAGATGGAGTTCACTTCTTCCCGTCTTTACGGTAAGTAGATGAATTGCTCCCTTAAGTGTTGACTTTGAGTCTTGAACAATGGGGTCCTTCCCTCTCACTAGCCCAAGAGGGGTTTTGTTTATGGTAGGACCACAAACAAGTTGTTCATTAGAGGATCAACGAGACTTAAGGAGTTAGATGTAATTATAGGGGTAAAACGACAATTTGACCCAACTGTAATTACGAGCAATTCGTGAAGGGTCCACTCACTATTAATTGGTTATATCCATGGACACATAAATATGTTCACAATACGAAGAGTGCAGCTGTAGGTCTCTAGTGGAGTGACCCACAGTTAATGAATGTTGATTAATTTAATTAAAGAGTTTAACTAATTAATCTCATATCATTAGAGTTTCTAATCTGTAGGTCCATTAGAATTGTATGCGATACAATTAATACATCGTATATAGATACATTATATTATAAAGTTAATTTTGACTTAGATTCAAAATTAAACTATTTATAATATGAGAGAATAATATATTTAAATAAGATTCAAATATTAAATAATATGAATGAGATTCATATTAAAACTATAGGTTAAAACATAATATGAATAAGATTCACATTTGAACTATAGGTTATGAGAGGCAAATACATTTGAATATGATTCAAATGTAATATTAATAAAATATATCATATTGAATTAATTTTAATTAATTAGATTAGATTAATTAATATTTTATTTAATTAAAATTAAATTTGATTTAATTTAACTTTAGCTAAATGTTAACTCCTAAGGGGGAGTTAAAGGATGGTTAAAGGGAAGTTAATCATAATTAACTTTACCCCTCTCTATCATTTGGTTATTCATCCATAATTTTTTTTTTTTTAAGATGATGGAATCTAAAAGTTCTCTCTCAATCTCTCAACACTCCCAAGTTATAGAGAAAAAGTTTCTCTGCAAAAATTCTTCCCAATTTTTCAAAAGAGGTTCCCATAAACCTTTTCCTTGCCGGAGAATAGCAGGGAAGATTGATAACTTGTAGAAATACAAGTTATTATAGTCACTATTTGAATTAATTAGAGTAACTTTAGAGCTAAACGCATGATTTTGGTAGTTGAATGATGTAAAATGTATTACCATGTGCTGACACTATTTACAAAAGAAAATACCTGAAAAACTATGAGCTTTTCTGTTCTTAACGCAGGGTTAAGAAGAAAAGAAGCACAAATAACCCGAGTACTAGAGACGAAGCTGCTGCAAAAGAAGTGGAAACCCATGCGTCGAGCCTATGCGTTGAGACCATGCGTTGAGAAAAAGTAGATACAGACGCATGGGCAAAAAGCTGTCATATCATTATGAAAAAGGACAACACGTTATCAGATCATGGCAGAACCAATGGGCCGACAATGTAAAAAGTCTACGCAGCAGGGCAAGGAATTTAATACAAAGGTGTCAGGTCATCATGAGTTTAAACTTTTCGACGCCTATAAATAGCCCAAAGCTTCTCCATTCAAAAGGAGATAGAAGAAAATGGAAAAACGAGTTCAAGAGACGAAAGCTCTGCACAAATTCTCCCTCACCATAACTAGCCTCCATTTCGAGCTCTTTTGAGAGAAGGATTCTGAGAACTTTCAGAGTCGTCTCCCAATGAGTGAGAACCTTCGCCCTATGAAATTTAAGTATCCGATAGCAACCATCTCAAGCCTCCATGAAGCAAGACGTTGCCAGTGGCGGCTTGACGCCTTCCATTTCTGTTTTATCTCCATTTCCCTCCTTCTTACTTATGTTTTGTTAATGATATTCGAGAGAATGGTTTATTTTCTTAATATGAGTTTGATTGACGATTATCTTCCATCTATTTTCATATTAAATAGCTTACACCATGTTGTTTGAATGCTAAATGAGTTAGATGTTAGAAGTTGGGTTTTCTTAAGCAATATTAAATATGTTACATCTTGATTAATGCATATCATTAGCTTGCATAACTTTTTCTAACAAACAAAAGTAGTAAGCACGACTGTCTAGCTTGAGAGAGTGGATGGTTAATCTTTAGCATTTATCGAGACTAGATGAGGTGCAGAGATGTAGTTCATCTTTTGCCAACGCAAACTTACCATGCGTCTTAGAGATAAGATTAATGTGGCATCGAAACATCGAGAGATGGATTCACAAACGCAGTTTATAGGTATGTAATTATACTTAGATATGCTTAGGTAACAACTAGCTCCTGCGTTAACTCTACTTTATCGTATGGTTTCATTCATTCTCAACAGATGCTATCTGACACTAAATGACATTTGACTAACCATCGCCGCGTCCACCTCATTGTTAGTTGTAGGAAATTTTATTCATTTTTTATGTATAGTTTTAGATACATACAACCAACACATGCACATATTATCGCATAGTCATGCATCTATTCTCAATGCCTAGTTATTACAAATCCCTGCGTTCAACCCTGGACTCACCAGGAAACCTATAAGAGCTTATACTTGGGCTTTTTATAGGAAAACTTGCTTAATCATGATCATATTTGAGTAATTTTCGACGCATCTTTGTACGAAAATGATAATATCTATCTTTGTGCAACAAGCTATGAAACTCAATTTAAATCGAAAATAGAAATCCAACAACAAAGATCTTGGTAGTGGTCTCCTGTTCGTGAATGAAGAGATCGTGGAAACACTATAGAATTGTTGAGGATTGAAGAAGTCTTCAAAGGTATTTTCTTTCTTCTTTAATTTCTTCATAGAAAACATGCTTAATTAAAATATGTTTAAAATTTCTCTGCATTTTCTATAAATTCAAAACGTAAATTAAAAGTACACACGTTCGTGCGCTTCCGCACGAAATTCGATTCCTTCAAGTTCGACTTAGGATCACTCAGGGCTTTCTACAAAGCCCCAAAGGCTTCCAGTTAGAGAGATTTTGAGAGCCTAATCAAGGAGTTATTTGAAGTTGGATCAAGAAGAAGACATTGATGCATTATCATTAACAAATTGATCGACAACTAACTCTTTCCTCGTTAATCTCTTTCTTTATATCTCTGTACAATATGTCTAGAGTTTATATTATGATGATGAGTGGCTAAATTATTTCGTAGTTATAGGGTTTGATTGATTTCAATATTGTTTATGGATGGTTCTTGATTATTTCAATTAATAGATTGTTTTTGGCTTTTTATTATGTTTGTGCTTCTCAATTGAATGCTTGATCACCATTTAATTAGTTTTAGGCTTTTAAATTTGCTTAACAAAGAGATTTCTAAATTGAAACTAGCATGATAAACTAATGCTGGAATATGCATGAGAATGATAGGAAAACGTTAGAGGCTAAGAATGAAGGGGCTTAATGCTATGTTTATTAGTTTCAATTGAATGAAAATAAAATTGGCTTTTAGACATTAAAAAGAATTGAGCTCACAAGAGGAAATCCTTGGATCATAGAACTTCTAGGTCTAAGTTGATACATCGATTTAACTGAAAGAAAATATTTTCAATCCATAACAATGTTGAATGAGATCAATAGCTTAGGACATTTTAGTCAAGTTAATTTCTGGTTTGAACACTTATTTGCTTTCTTTTATTTTTATTGTTTGCAAATCATCCTGTTTGAATCATGTCGTTGGATTTCTATTTTCGATTTAAATTGAGTTTCATAGCTTGTTGCACAAAAATAGATATTATAATTTCCGTACAAAGATGCGTCGAGAATTACTCAAGTATGATCATGATTAAGCAAGTTTTCCTATTAAAACCCCAAGTATAAGCTCTTATAGGTTTCCTAGTGAGTCCAGGGTCGAACCCAGGGATTTGTAATAATTAGGCGTTGAGAATAGATGCATGTCTATGCGGTGAACTATACATGTAATATGTGCATGAGTTTGTTGTATGTATCTAAAACTATACATAAAGAATGAATAAAATTTCCTACAATTAACAATGAGGTGGATGCGGCGATGGTTAGTCAAATGTCATTTAGTGTCAGATAGCATGCGTTGAGAATGAATGAAACCATACGATAAAAGTAGAGTTAACGCAGGAGCTAGTGTTTACTTAAGCATATCTAAGTATAATTACATACCTACAAACTGAGTTTGTGAATCCATCTCTCAATGTTTCGACGCCACATTAATCTTATCTCTAAGACGCATGGTAAGTTTGCGTTGGAAAAAGATGAACTACATCTCTGCACCTCATCTAGTCTGGTTAAATGCTAAAGACTAACCGTCTACTCTCTCAAGCAAGACAGTTGTGCTTACCACATTTGTTTGTCAGACAAAGCTATGCAAGCTAATGATATGCATTAATCAAGATGTAACATACTTAATATTGCTTAAGAAAAACTAACTCTAACATCTATCTCATTTAGCATTCAAACAACATGGTGTAAGGTATTTAATATGGAAAAAGATGGAAGATAATCGTCAATCAAACTCATATTAAGAAAATAAACCATTCTCTCGAATGTCATTAACAAAACATAAGTAAGAAGAAGGGAAATGGAGATAAAACAGAAATGGAAGACGTCAAGCCGCCACTGGCAACGTCTTGCTTCATGGAGGCTTGAGATGGTTGCTATTTGATACATAAATTTCATAGGGTGAAGGTTCTCACTCACTGGGAGACAGACTCTGAAAATTCTCAGAATCCTTCTCTCAGAAGAGCTCGAAATGGAGGCTGGTTATGGTGAAGGAGAATTTGTGCAGAGCTTTCGCCTCTTGAACTATTTTCTCTCTTCCTTTTTTCCCTCCCTTTTAATGGAGAAGCTTTGGGCTATTTATAGGCATCGAAAAGTTGAAACTCATGATGACCTCACACTTTTGCATTAAATTCCCTGCCCTGCTGCGTAGACTTTTCACATTGTCGGCCCATTGGTTCTGCCATGATCTGATAACGTATTGTCCTTTTGCGTAATGACATGACAGCTTTTGCCCAGGCGTCTGTATCTACTTTTTCTCAACGCATGGTCTCAACACATGGTCTCGACGCATGGGTTTCCACTTGTTCTCGCAGCAGTTTCGTCTCTAGTACTTAGGTTATTTATGCTTCTTTTCTTCTTAACCCTACGTTAAGAACAGAAAAGCTCATAATTTTTCAGGTATTTTCTTTTGTAAATAGTGCCAACGCATGGTAATACATTTTACATAATTCAACTATCAAAATCATGTGTTTAGCTCTAAAGTTACTCTAATTAATTCAAATTGTGACTATAATAACTTGTATTTCTACAAGTTATCAAATCCCTAAATAAAGTTAAGAGATTTTCCTAATAGGCAGTTAAATTGAATAAATAAGTCCCTAAAGACAATACCCAAACGTTGGGATTTTTATTACTTCGAAAGCGTGTGCTTGCACGTTATCAAGTTTTTGGCACGGTTGTCAGGGAGTTAGTCTAATTTAATTTGAGTAATATTAAGGCTATAGGATTGATTTTAAATTAGGGTGTATTTTATTTATTATTTTTTGTTTTTTGAATAATTTTTATTTTGTTTTATAGTGCATGCGACGTAGTTGCCGAGATGAACTCCTACTTATCGATCTAGAGGTTGAGCATACTTTCAGGAAAAACGTAAGGAGGAATTTAACACCCGTGTTGGATTCTATGGCTTAGTAAGCATAAACCAAAATGATTAGGGACTACTTTCAACCAACTATCCCTACTACTCAGCCTGAGATTGTGGAGGCACCGCTTGACGTCAACAACTTCAAGCTAAAGCCTTGTCTTATCCAGATGGCTCGAGATTGTACAGTTAGAGGGGTCCAATTGAAGATCCCCATCGACACTTATGCTCTTTCTTAGAGATTTGCAGTACAGTAAAGATAAAGAGTGTTACTCCTAATGCCATTTGCTTATGTTTATTTCCTTTTTTGTGCAGGATAAAGACTAGCTCGAGTCTCTTACGTTGGGTAGCATCACCACCTAGGATGGGTTAGCTCAGGTTCAGTTTTTCCCACCAACAAAGACGACGAAGCTCAAAACTAAGATAGCACCTTCAAGCAAAATGAAGGTGAACAATTATTTAAAGCTTGGGAGAGATATAAGGACCTATTGCAGGGATATGCATAGCATGGATATCCAGACTGGCTCCAGATCCAATTGTTTTATAATGATCTGTCCAGTACGACAAAGTCCATCTTGGATGCCATTGCAGCCGGCTCATTTTTTTTCAAAACTACAGATGAGGCCCAAACATTGTTGGAAGACATGGCCATAACGAGCTATAATTAGCCATCTGAGAGATCGACCCCCAAAGTTGCTAGTTTACACGCACTTGATAAGGTAGTTGTCCTAAACACACAAATGGCCACCCTGACTAACACTTTAAATAAACTTGTTGTTTTAAGTAATCAGTAGTCGATAGCATCATTGGTGGCAACTAATGTTTATCCGACATTGGAGGATGCTAAGGCGAAACAAGTTAACTATGTGCATAGAGGTCCATGCCCAAGGCTAGCAAGGGCACCACTCTCTAAATTTACAAAAATTTGCCCTCCCATTACCACCTAGGTTTGCGTTTTCACGAAAACTTTTCTTATGCTAACCTTGGGAATGATTTGTAGCCTCCTACAGGTTTTGGTAAGTAGATTGAAAAGAAGCCTTCTTTAGAGGAGCTATTGGGAGACTTCATCAAGGAGTCAAGAAATAGAACGAGTCAGCTGGAGATTATAGTGGCCAACCATGGGAAGGTTATACAATACATTGAGACGTAAGTTGGGCAGATGGCTACACATATCAGCAACATGCAAAAGGGTGACTCGTCTAACAGCTCCAAATGCAATCAATAGGAACAATGTAAAGCGGTGACTCTTAGAAGTGGCAGACCATTGGTAAGCCCAATTGTAGAGGCTGAGAATGGAGTGTTGGCATCGAGAGAAGAAATATTGAGAAAAGGGAATCCGAAAAAGAAAAGGTTTTGATTGAAGAAGAGCATATTGAGAAAAGAGAAACATGAACCTATAGCTGCCGATTCAAGGAAGTATTTTGATCATATCCCTACTATTCCTTCTAAAATTCCTTACCTTCAAAGGTTTAGATAGAAACTCAGTTTTCAAAATTTTTAGAGATTTTCAAGAAACTTCATTAAAATATGACGAAGGAGTGCAGTACAATACTGTAGAAGAAACTACCCTAGAAGCTTAAAGATTCAGGGAGTTTTACTCTCCTTTGTGATATTGGTAGTTTGCCTGTTTCTCATGCACTGTGTGATAGGTGCATCGATTAATCTTATGCCTATGCCAATATACAAGAAGCTTGGTCTTGGAGAAGTGCAGCCAACTACCATCTCGCTATAGTTGGGTGACCATTCCCTCACATACCCCTATGGTATTGTAGAGAACGTGCTAGTCAAAGTTGACAAGTTCATTTTTCCTGTGGACTTTTTGGTTCTTGATACGGAGGAGGACGTTCATATTCCAATCATCCTCGGGAGACGATTCTTAGCCACTAGTAGGGCTTTGATTGACGTGTAGGATGGTAAGTTGACCTTTAAGGTCAATGAAGAGTAGGTAATGTTCAACATTTATAGGTCCCTTAAACACCATGACGAGGTAAGTCAATTTTTTAGGGTAGAGAATATTGAGGAGCATGCTGCACATAATGATATACATATCTCCCCTGACCCTCCTAGAACATGTTCTTTACATGATATTTCTCCTTTTGTGAAATCTAAGCTTGGTAAAAATGGTTATTCTATGTTTGCTAGTTCTACTTCTAGTTTTGACTATCTTAAAAAAAGTTTATCTCTAATCTTAGAAATTTTTCTGATAATGTTTTTGTTGAGAATAAGAATTCATATGATAAGATTGCTGGCAATTTTTATTCAGTTGATCATTCATTTATATGCCAGTGTGGGCGTGAAATTTTTGTTCTAGGTGGTCTTAGGAATGCTAGTAAAATCACCTTAGGACCCTGCATGACTAGTGAGCCCTGTCTAGCTAAAAGACATTAAACTTAGCGCTTCTTGGGAGGCAACCCAAACTTTTTAGTAGTTTGTTTTGTTTTTGTTTGTTAAATTGTTAGCCACTAGATTCATCTTTACTTTTATGCTTCAAGCATGTATTATTTTCAAGTGATCTCTTCGCGCATAATGCAAATTCACAAGCTTAATATATTAGTTCCACTACTTTTCCAGGCCAGTACCGTTCACTCCTTCTGTGCTTTTATTTGTTTTTATAGCATTGAGGACAATGCTAGTTTGTAAGTTTGGGGTGGGGGAAGTACTCCATTCTTCTGCGTTTTCGTTGTTCGATCTTGTTGTGCATGTTAATTAGGAAACAAATATGAATTATGCATGCTAATTAAGTTGAAAAGTTCGAGTGGCTAAAATTTGAGTTAAAGTTTTTGGATTTTGAATAGAAAATATGGCATGATTTTGTGCTTTAATGTGAGAAATTTTATAAGTAAGTTATTCTAAATGACATGTTAGATGATTTGCTGTGAAAATAGGATAGCATAGTCTTGAGTTAAGTTATATTTAAGTCCCTCTTTGAGTCCTTTGCACATCTAAGCAAGTAGTCACTTTAATTCAGAAACATTAATTGAACGTAACAAGGTTTCAATTTGAGTCCATGTGGTTGTCACCCCCGGAGGCCCCACCAGTTAGAGAATGTCTTTCATGATGGTTGGTAATCTTATTCTAAGGGAGAGAAAATAATTGTATTTGCTTGTTAAAAATTGTGCACAAAAGAAACAGTGGGATAATAGAATATCATTAAAAGAAAGATTTGAGAAAATTATATTTGTAGTGTGTAAGCTTGGATAGGGGTAAAAAGAGCTACCTTTGCTGTGATCGGTTAAAACGTTTAGGAACTGACTAGGTATGAGTTTCTAAAGTGAATGTGTGAAGTGTAATGCCCTTAGGTAAAAGAATGAAAGATTAGGAGATCCTAGGGTGTGATATTTCAGGCACCTTAGTTGCATATATTACCTTAAGTTTTTTTTAATGTTTAATGATTGATGCACGAGCTAGAGAAGGGGAAAAACTTGAGAAGCTTAATTAAATCTAAAGTCAATTTTTGAGTTTTGAATTGAATGTGACTTTACACACACACGTAAGGGATGACGAGATTTGGCCTTAAAATCTCTTTAACAAGGGATGTGCTTGAAATGTTTCTCCTTATGGATCTAGCATATAATTTTTTAATGATACGGCTTAAGTCGCAAACATGCTTATTTAGAGTTTCCCTATGGTCCTGTTCTTTTTTTGCTTGGGACTAGCAAAACTCTAAGTTTGGGGTGTTAGCACTGCGGCGTTACATTAAAATCATCATTCTGGAGCTACCTTCCATGACCCACAAACAATGATGGATGGTAGTCAAAAGCTTTTAGTGACGCACAAAAATGACGGCGGCAGAAAATTTGCATAGCGACCTCGCGGGTTTGTGGTGTCGCACCCCTTTGCTCCACATTTTTAAGCCTTCTTTTCACTTTTTTTTTTTTTTACCTTAGATCACACTTTGACCTACCTTATGGGTATTTTGGTCCTTTTACTCCAAATTGTGCTTGCTCTACTTCAATTGCTCGTTTCCTACAAAATAAACATCTAGAGAATCAAATAACTCTTTTAAGCAATAAAGTTAAACAAATTATAAGCCTAAGAAAGCAAATTTTAGGTGTTTTTAGCAGAAAGTGCCGCAACACCCAGGCGGCGCTACGAATGGTGCTAGGGGTAATGACGGTCAGCACCATAACGCTACCTTAGAGCTACATGGCGCCAACTTTCCAAAAATAAAAATTGTGTGATTTTAGGAAAGTTTTGGGTGATCAAGTTTCCAGATTTCTATATATTTAAGGGGTATTCTTCAACCCTAATCACAAATTCTTAGAGCCTCAAACTGTGAGTTTGCTACCAAGAAGAGAGAAAAGAGTGTGAGAGTGTTTGAAGGTCGTTCGAGTTTCCAAGGTGCTGATCAAAGGAGCCTTATCAGTTTCCATTCAACAAAGGGTTCTTCCATAGTAGAGTTTTCTTTAATCTCTCGTTCTTTTACTCTTTTTACATTAAGAAATTGTATGCAATGATATTTTCTAAAGTTACGAGTGGCTAAATTCTTTATTTTTAGGGTATTGAGGATCTATTTATGAAGTTATGTTAATGTTTTAGACTTTTCATTGATTGTTGTAAATAATATGTTTTTCAATGTTATTGTGCTTAATTCTTATTGATTGGCCTTCAATACATGTTAAGTTAGATATTCTCTTGTGAATTTGGTGGATTGTAAGTTTAACTAGATTTATAACATTGAATCGTTATTATTCTTTAGTGAAAATAGTTAGGTTAATGATGAAAGTTGCTAAAGATTACACTTAATGCCATATAATTTAATTTTGTTTCAAGAAGTTAGTAATCATTTAAATTGCATGAGAAAAGATTTTTGATAGAAAGTAATTTGGACTTAAGTTTCTAGACTTAGGCATAGGATTTGCAATTAATTCCATGAAACCCTAAACATTCCATGATAATCCTAACCTTCCTCCTCTTAATCTCGAGATTGATAGGACCTTTAGAAGAAATCTAAGAGTTTAAAACCATACAACCAGAGAAATGGTGGAAGAAGTACCTAAGTCAATTCAGAACTACTTTTAACCAACCCTCCCATCAAATCAACCCAAAATAACAAATGCACCTATCAATGTTAACAAGTTTGAACTTAAGTCAGGGTTGATCCAAATGGCTAGGGATATTGCTTTTCAAGGACGTTGATAAACACTTGAAAAATGCTTTCTATCCTCTCAAATTAAGCGAGTTTATATTAGATTTCACTTGTTGCTAGTGATTTTCAGGTTAAAATGAGGAAAATTAGAAGAAAAGACCAAAAGATCAAAATTGAGCAAGAATACGGCGAAAAAGAGAAAAAAAATAACAAAGTTGTCAAAATTGGGGCAGCGTCGTGGCGCTAAAACCCAAGAGCAGGTATGCGCATCACAGTCGTAGCGCCACAGCGCTAGAGACCAGTGCCACAACGCCAGTTTCCATAAATGAAAAATAATGTATTTTTGGTAAGTTTTTGGGTGGCCAACTCTATAAATTTGAGGGTTTTCAGCAGCCCTAATGATCAATCAAAACAAGAAATTACAGACCAAAAGAGTCACAAGAAGGAGAGAATTGAGTGAGAGTTCATAAAAGAGTTCAAAGAGTGAGTTAGTTGCAAGGAAGAGGAAAAGAGTTCAAGAGAGTCGTGGCGTCGTTCAAGTTTCGACGTGAGAGCCAAGGAGATTGTGACAGTGCTACCACTATCAAGAGCCCCTTTTCAGTAGAGTTTCCCTTTCTTTACACTCTTTCTTTGTTTATATTATTTGAACATGTTGCTTCAAGCTATGAGTGGCTAAACTCTTTAGTTTTAGGGTTTTGATGAATTGTTTATGAATTCATGTTGATATTGTAGACTTTCATGATTTTGTTGGAATGATTATGCTTTTCATTGTTATTGTGTTTAATTCTTGTGGACTAGCCATCTTCACATGTTAGGTTACATGTATGATTGAGAGATTGTATGTTTAACTAGATCTATAACAATGAATTGTTGTTAATCTATCATGAGAATAGTTAGGTTAACAATGAAAGTTGCTAAAGACTAATCTTAATGCCATGTAATTTGTATTGGTTTCAAGAGATTGGTAACCAATTGAGTTGTATGAGAAAAGGTTGTTTTTGAGAGAAAATAACTTGAATTTAAGTTTCTAGACTTAGGCATATGAATTACAATAAAATCCATGAACCCTAGAATATTGCATGATGAAATAAACAAGGATTCATTACCCTAGAACTCTCTTTGACCCTTGTGTTTCTCACTTTATTACTTTCCTTATTTAGTTTGTATTTTCTATAATTCACTAATTCAATTCCAATCCTCAAATAAAATTGATTTGATTCTAGAATAGGTAAGTAACTTTAATCTTCGAAATTGGATCTCCAATGGAACAATATTCGGACTTTACCGTCTTATATTATAACTTGACCCGTACACTTGCGGTTAACACTTAAAGTGGTGCAATCAGACGCCCACTGATGACCTTCACAAGCATCTTTAATCTTTCATTGAAATATGCGGGACAGTAAAGATAAATCGAGTTACTAAAGATACAATTTGACTAAGACTATTTCCTTTTTACAAGACTGAGCCAAAGATTGGTTAAAGACAATCTTGCTGGAGAGCATAACTACGTGGGATGAGTTGGCACAAGCGTTCTTGAACAAATACTTCCCACGAGCCAAGACCAAGAGGTTGAGAAAGGAGATTGGCATATTCCACCAACATAAAGTGAGCAATTATATGAAGCTTGGGAGAGGTATAAGGACCTCTAAAGAAAGTACCATCAACATGGCTACTTGGATTGGTTGCAAATCCAATTGTTCTACAATGGGTTTAATAGCACAACCAAATAAATCCTATATGTCCTCGGGGGAGGTCCTATCTTCTTTAAAACGGCCCAAGCCGCCCACAACTTGCTTGAGGATTTGGCCAACACATCCTACAATTGGCCATGTGAAAGATCATCTTCAACAAAGCTCGTCGGATTGTGTGTACTGGATGAGGTAAGTTCTCTAAAAGCTCAAATGGTTCCTCTTACTAATGCTCTTTCTAAATTAACGGCAGGAGGTCAAGCTCAAGTAAATTCACCATCCATAGCTTTTTTAGTTGTTATGGCCGATGAAGCAGCAAGTTAAAAGGAATAGGAGCAAAGTGATAATGAGACAGGTAACTATATTGATAGAGAACACTATAGAGGCCATCAACAACAACTCTCAACTCACTATCACCCTAGCTTGAGGAACTATGAGAACTTTTCTTATGCTACTAATAGGAATGTTTTTGTAGGGTCCTCCAGGTTTTTCTTCTACAAGTCTTTCTCACACTGGAAAGAAATCAAACTTAAAAGACGTAATGGTTAAGTTCATTAAGGAGACTAGAGAAAGGACCACGACAGTAGAGAATACTATACAAAGTCATGGCAAGGCTATTCACAATATTGAGGTACAAATAAGTCAAATAGCCACTTTCCTCCAAACTATGCAAAAAGGTAAATTTCCTAGTTGTCTGGAAAAGAATCCAAAGGAGGGGTGTAAAGCCTTTACTTTAAGGAGTGGGAAAAAGCTATCCACACCTTTACTTCATGAGGAGGATGAGGCACAAGAGATGAATGAGACTAATAATGAGCATATCCTAGAAGATGAACTCGAGGAGATCATGGAGAAAGAAAAGGTAAAAGTTGTAAAAAGGTAAAAAAGGTAGAACCTTTAGGAAAGTCATCTAACCCTTTACCTTTTGTTCTTAATGCTCTTTTATATCCTTAAAGGTTTCAAAAAAAAGAATATAGATTCTCAATTTGCAAAATTTATTGAGATGTTTAAAAAGTTGCATATTAATATTCTATTTGTTGAGGCTTTAGAACAAATGCCCAATTATGCTAACTTCATGAAAGATATTTTGTCTAAAAAGAAGCAATTTGGGCAATATTAGATGGTTAGCTTGACTGAAGAGTGTAGTGTTGTGCTGCAGAAAAAGTTGCCACAAAAACTGAAGAATCCAGGGAGTTTTACCATGCCCTACATTATTGGTTCTTTAAATGTTGTTGGAGCTTTATGTGATCTAGGTGTTTCCATTAACTTAATGTCTTTATCTGTTTATAGGAAGCTAAACATTGGAGAAGTACGACCTACTACAATCTCATTGCAATTAGCTGATAGATCCTTGGTATATCCTAGAGGTATTGTTAAGGTTGTTATAGTTAAAGTTAACAAATTCATCTTCCCTGCAAATTTTGTAGTCTTAGACATGGAGCAGGATTCAAAAATTCCTATAATTCTTGGGCACCCATTCCTAGTCACAAGAAGAACTCTTATTGATGTCCAACAAGGAAAATTGACTCTAAGGGTAAATGAGGAAAATGTTGTCTTTAATATTTACAAGTCCTTGAGTCATCATGATGAGGTTAGTACTTGCAATATGATTGATGTGATAGATAGAACTATTTATGAGCATGCTGAGGTTGTACTTGCTACTGACTATTTAGAACAGAGTATATTAGATTTTGATTTTGATGATGTTGATACTTTCACTGATGATATTGCTTTGTATGCTAAATGGTTAGATAGTATGCAAGTGTGTAGTAAAATATATAAACTCATGCCTCTTATTTCATTGCATGTTGTGGATGATGTTAATGTTGGGAAACTAGTTTTGAAATTAAAACCATTGCTTGCTCATTTGAAATATGCATTCTTGAGTGAATCTTCTTCTTCACTTGTTATTATATCTTCTAATTTAAATTCTGTTGATGAGGAGAAGTAATTGAGAGTCTTGAGGGAACATAAGTTTGCTATAGATTGGTCCATTGAGAAACATAAAGGTATTAATCCATCTGTCTGTATGAACTTAGTTTCTTGAAATCAAGTTAAGGAGCATAACACTAGGATAGTCATTAACAACTTTCTTTACTAACCTAGAGATTAATAAAGATTCAATGTCATAGATTTGATTAAACATACAATTACTCAATCACATATTTTAACATGACATTCATTGAAGGTCAATCAATAGAGAATCATATGATTCAACATCCATGAAAATGCTAAACAATCAACATAAGTTCATAATTAAATTCACCAACACCATAAAACTAAGAGTTTAGCCACACATAACCATCAAACACATAATCTCTCTCGACTTGCTTCTAGATTAAACTCCACCAATCTCCACTAAATCAGCAACTCAAGATATCGAACGACCTTCAACTCTTTTCCAACACTTTCCTCTCCTTTTGGTAGCAAAACCTCACTTTTAGGCTCCTTAGTTTCGTGTTTTAAGGTTGCAGAGCACCTACTTTGCTTTAGGGCTGCAGAGCTCCTCCCAATTTATAGAAATTCAGTAACTTGGAGGCCAAAAACTTTCCTAAAATGCAGAAATTTCACTTTTGGAAAGTTGGCACCGGAGCACTCTAAGGTAGTGTCGCAACATTATCTGTCATCTTTTCCTACACCCAAGCGTCGTGTTGCAACATTACACGAGCGTTGTGGCCTTTCATATAGTGCTACGACGTTCTTGAATGTCTAAAAATTATGCTCTCGGATCCTCAATGTCGAGGCAACATCGTCTTAGCGCTGGAGCTCTACCCTGTTTTAGGGGTTTTCCTCTTTTTCTTCACTTTTTGTCCAATTTTGGCTTGATTTGGTTCTTTTGGCTTCCAAAACTCATTTTCTTCATATTTACCTAGAAACCACTAGCAAACAACATCAAATCTAATGAAAATGTCTCTAAAAAGGCAAATAAAGCATTTTTCAAGTGCTTTTCATTTATATCCACAAAATTTTGATGGAAGATACATTTACTCCTTTATTGAAACACCAAAGGAGATTTAATCCTGCTATGAAAGAAGTAGTCAAGAAAGAGGTTCTTAAATTTTTGAATGTAGAGATCATATATGTCATATCTGATAGTTCTTAGGTAAGCCCTATACGGGTAGTGCCTATGAAAGGTGGAATGACTATAGTTAAAAATGAAAAAGATAAATTTATTTCCACTAGGACTGTGACAGGTTGGCATGTATGTATTGATTAGGAAGTTGAATAAGGCTACTAAAAAAGATCATTATCCTCTTTCTTTTATTGACCAAATGCTAGATAGACTTGTCAGTTATTCTCATTATTGCTTTCTAGATGGCTATTCCGGGTACAATCAAATTGTCATTGCTCTTGAGGACCAAAAAAGACCATATTTGCTTGTCCTTATGAGATATTTGCTTTTAGGAGAATGCCCTTTGGTTTTATGTAATGCCCCTACTACTTTCCAACGTTGTATGTTGTCTATTTTTTAGGGGCTCATTGAGGACATAATGGAGGTTTTCATGGATGATTTTTCCACTTTTGAATCTTCTTTTGACTCTTGTCTTGCTAACCCGAAATTTGTTTTGTAGAGGTGTTAGGATTTCCAACCTTGTTTTAAATTGGGGGAAAATGTCATTTTATGGTAAAGGAACGCATTGTCTTAGGGCACAAAGTCTCTCAAGGTGGACAAGGCAAAAATTTCTGCTATTGAATAGTTGTCACCTCCTATTAATGTGAAAGGAGTTAGAAGCTTGCTAGGGCATGCAGGGTTTTACAAGAGATTTATAAAGGATTTTTCAAACATTGTTGAACCCTTGAGTAACTTGTTAGAAAAGGAAGCTAAGTTTGTGTTTGATGACGCATGTATTTTAGCTTTTAATAACTTGAAGGAAAGATTGATTTCTGCACCTATTATTGTTGTACCTGATTGGAGTTAATCTTTTGAGATCATGTGTGATGCTAGTGACTATGCATTAGGGGTTGTCTTAGGCCAACGTAGGGATAACATGTTTAGGGCCATTTATTATGCTAGTAGGACACTTGATAGTTCTCAACAAAATTACACTACTACTGGAAAAGAGTTAATAACTGTTGTATTTGCCTTCGATAAATTTAGACCCTACTTACTTGAGTCTAAAGTTGTAGTGCTTAGTGACCATGTTGCTGTAAAATATTTGTTTGGAATGAAAGACACCAAGCCTAGATTTGATAAAATGGATTCTTTTATTGCAGGAATTTGACTTTGTGGTAAAAGACAGGAAAGTGAAAATGTGGTTGTAGACCACCTATCTAGGCTTGAGAATACAAATGATAATGCTTGCTCCCCTATTATTTTAATGTTCCCTGATGAACAACTGTATCAGGTAAAAGTTAGTTTGTCTTAGTTTGTTGACATTATTAATTATCTTGCAGGAGGACACTTGCCACCTGACCTTAACACTCAACAATGGAAGAAGTTTTTGCACAATGTCAAATCTTACCATTTGAAGACCCACTTCTATTCAAGGTTTGTGCTGATAATATGATAAGGATATGTGTGCCTCAAAAGGAGGTATAGTAAGTATTCTAAACTCTTGTCATTTTTCACCCAACGGAGGTTACTTTTAACCCATTAAAACTGCATCTAAGGTACTTTAGTTAGGTTGTTATTGGCCCTCTCTTTTTAAAGACGGTTACATCTTTGTTCGATCAAGTGATAAGTGTTGGGTTTTATGCCCTAAAACTCGTAGATAGTAAATGTAAATAATTGATCGCCATTAATAAAGTGTTATTGATGTTGTTTCAATAAGTGTTATTGTTTGTATTTATTTTGTCTTAATAACCTTGAAATCCAATAAACTAACATCCTAGGCTATCCTATGAGTCTTGAACAATATGTGGAGACAAACGAGATTAATGATCAAGATACAGCCTAAAGGATCTATAGTATATGAATAAGGTTGGGTACCTTATCCTAGTAACACTACGGATACGACCCAGTTTACATTTGCTACAAACGCAATGATCCAACGCGTTCATATAGGTGACGTACGAGTGGGGGTATCCTATGTAATGAGTTTGCATAAGACCAGACCTTGAAATAGTAACCATTAGATGTAACTCCGTTGACTAGTTTGGTTTCCATTTCAATAGGATGACCTAGGGAACTTCGTCTTAATCCTGAGTATATTATGAACACCTGTTCATGAGGGATTGTCCTTTGATTTGTATGGGTGAGAGTGTTAGTTTGCCGACTCAATATGCCTACCATTTTGGGGGCAAGACCAAGTGGGGAGGTAGGAACATAATTATACAAGATGGATTTCACTTCTTTCCGACTTTAGGGTAAGTAGATGAGTGTTCCTTTAAGTGGTGTCTCCGGGACTTGAACAAAGGGTCCTACCCTCTCACTAGCTCAAGAGGGGTTTCTGTTTAATGGTTGGACCATAAACAGGTTGCTCATTAGAGGAGCACTGATACTTAAGGATCTAGAGGTAACCCAAGGGTAAAATAGTAATTTGGCCTAGTTGGCATCACGAACACTTGTAAATGACTAATTTGTTGTTATTAGTCTCTATCCATTAACACATAAATATATCTGCAGTGAGAAGAGTGCAGCTATGGGTCTTTAGTGGAGTGTACCCACAGTTAGCAAATATTGATTTATGTGGTTAATGAGTTTAGCCAATTAATTTCATATTGTTAGAACTTCTGATCTGTAGGTTCAGGTCTCCTTCCTAGCTCGTTAAGAGTATTGAGGTAATTAAGTCTTGAATGGAATTTGAAATATTCAAATTCACTTAGGAAAATAATATAATGTATAATGATATATTATAATATAAAGTTTATATTTTAATTAAACTTTATAGTATAAATTTATTTTGGACACAATTCAAAAATTAAATTTATGAGAGAATTAAATATTTGAAATAGCTCAAATATTAGTTTAATATGTATTAGATTCATATTAAAACTATAAGGTTATATTTAATGCATATAAGATGTGCATTAAAAACTATATGTTAAGAGAAAAATATAGTTGAATTTGATTCAAATAAAAGTTAAATTAAATGTTAGACATTTAATTTGGTAATTGATTAATTGGAGAATTAATTGATTATTTGCTTTAATTCAATTTAATTAAACCCGATTTAATTAAATTAATTGAATTAAAACTATAGGTAATGTGAGAGATATTCATTTAAATATGATTTAAATGAATTTATTAATTATATTAGATTTAATTAAATAAATAATTTTTTTATTTATTTAATTAAATAAATAAAAATAGAAAATTCCCACGTAAGGGAGTTACTTGAGACGTGGAGTGATCGCACGTCTTCCATCTCTCTGTCCCTCATACCATTGATAAAACCTCTCGAGAGGTTTTTTAAAGGTCGATAAAAAAATTGCAAGAAAGGTTGCCAAATATTTTCCCACAAATTTTCTCTCAATTATTTTTTTATCCAATTCTTCAAGGTTGGTTCCCATAAACCAATATCTCTAAATATCTTAGAGAATAGGAAGTGTTCTTCGTGGTGGTGTATTCGTCAAAAAAGGTATGAGTTTTTCTTTTCTGATTTTCTTGCTTAACCTAATTTTATACAGTAATTACGTTTGTATATTTGCCAGTGCACAATATTTTTAAATTCTGGATTTAATATCGAAATTGGTTTTGTGTTCTTCCGCTGCATTAGGGTTTTTTATCCAGTCAATTGGTATCAGAGCCAAATCGACTAATTAAATTAGAATTTTTGAAATTTGCACTAGTTTTGGTGGGATTAAATTGGATTATGAATGTAGTTTGCAATTGGATATTTTTTATTTAATTTGGCCTTAGATTTACAAGTTTTTTATTCGATAAATTCGGTAAAGGTCCCTGTGTTTTTCAGTGTTTTGTTGTAAATTTTATTTCTATAAGTCCGTGTCTAGATTGGAGTCATTGTATGATGAATTTTGATATCAATTTTGCCAAAATCATGTGAACGAAGGCTGAGTAATTGTTTTTTTTTTTTTTTAATTTGGCATTGTACGAGGAAGAAGAAGGAAGAAAGAAAAAAATCGCGCATGGCTGAAGGAAGAAGGAGGGCTGACATCATGATGACGTCAGCGAGGCCCTGGGAAACGGGGCTGACGTCAGCACACGGGGTTCGACTTCGGTTCGCGCAGTTCAACATCGATTCAAGCATTTTGGCTCCGATTCACGCGTTTTGGCTCTGGTTCGACGGCGGTTCAACTGGTTTTGGTCCGGTCCTCTCCAATTTTTACTTGTTTCGCGTTTTTTAGACCCGGTTCGAAGCGGTTTGAGGGGTTTTAGTTTGATTCTTGAGCAAGCTCATTTAGGATAAATTTAGCTTAATTATTGTAATTAATTGCTTTATTTTATCCTAGAGGTCAAATTACCAGTTCAATTGCTATTTAAATGTTTTATGGATGTCATTTAGAAAATTCTCACCATAGGTTAAGCATGTTCATGTATTTTAATATGTTATAATATATGGTTTTAATGCATGATTTTTTTTTTTTAATTTCATGAGTGATTTAATATATTTTGATATGTTAAATATATGAAATTGTAGATGCATAATGCATAATAATTAGATAAATATACATAGTTATATTTATTAATGTATTGTATATGCTTAATTGATTTTCATTTTCTTTATCCAAGTGTTATATATATATTTTAAAAAAAAAAATCAATTGCATTGAGCATGACACATCCATAGTTTAATATAAGTGTTATATTATTGTCAGGAAATGCATGGAATATGGTTTAATATTTAACTAGAATATCATTGTTAATTAGTTAAACTATAGTAAACATGATTATATAGGGCTAATCATTAAAACTTATAATAGTTATAAAAGATTCATGATTAGTAACCATCAACCTATAATTAAGAATTGCATGCAAACATAGGATCTTAGGAAATTGTTTTTAAATTGTTTAAAATTAATGTATACCTAAGATCACATTAATTCAAATTAGATTAGAATTAAGTCTTACTTTCTTTTCAAATAGTTTTAAATTTGACTAAGTAGGACGAATATGATTTACGTTATAAGGAAACTCTGGCAATTGAGTTCTGATGAGATTGGGGGTATTTCAATTGACGGTTTATGGAACACCTCCTAACTAGGAATTGAATTGGAACCTGAGTTGAATTAACCTAAGTCTTATTAGCATGAATTGTCACTAGGTAAATTAAATTGTTTAATTCACCTAATTTTAAGACCTTTATAAGAATTATAATAGGCATAAACTTAGATAGATTCATTAGCCGAAATTTAACTAAGTATAATAAAACCCTAAAACTAGTAGAACATTTTAGTGGGAGAAAAATGGTATATGTGATATATCAATTTTAGCTCTCACGCCCCTAATAGTTCACACTGTGAGATCCATGGTCGGCTTCGTGTTACCCTGGGCGTGACCTCCCTTCGGAAAGTGTTTACATGGGTCAATACCAAGGTGATAGGGAAAATGTTCATAGTAAGTGGGAGAAGGACACATGTCAACATATCCTACGGTTTCCTTCATTAGGTTGCACCGTGAGATTCTTATGGTCCGCCTGCATGTCGTTTTGAAGCGACCACCCCTTCAGAGGGCTTGATTATAGGATTTCGCACAATGCAAACCCTAGAAATGGATAGGGTTTCTTAGGTTAATCTTCAATAGTTGTCTTTCCTAACGGTAGCTTATTGAAGCGTACCTCTGGGATTCGAAAATGATAGGGTTACACTTACGGGATGCATTAAGCTAGTTAATGAATCTTTGACCAAACTAACGGTAGCTAAAAGCTATAGAAATAAGAGTTATTCTGGAATTAGTTATTAGTTAACATTGTCTCAATTCATGGGAGGGGTAATTGATCACCCTTTAGTGGCTGTTGATCTAAACCCCTAAAGTATCGTTGCAAAAACTAAATCATCTGTTTAATTAGGGTTCTTTAATTGTTCTTTTTTTTTTTCTAAATTGATTGGATAAGCATTTTGTGTAAAAGATTAAGGCAAAGATAATTAATACGGTCAATTGTTTGTTATTTTCAGCATGTCTTCCTCAATTATCACCTTGCTTAAAAATGAAAAATTAATTGGTGAAAATTTCATTACATGGAAATCTAACCTAAATACAATGCTAGTTATTGATGATCTGCGGTTCGTCTTAACTAAGGAGTGTCCTCAAATCCCCGCTTGTGATGCAACCCAAGCTGTCAGGGATGCACACGACCGTTGGACAAAGGCTAATGAAAAGGCCCGAGTCTATATCTTGGCAAGTCTGTCTGATGTTCTCGACAAGAAATATGAGACCATGCTCACTGCTCATGAAATCATAGAATCCCTCCAGGGTATGTTTGGTAAACCGTCCTCACAGATCCAACATGAGGCCCTCAAGTATGTTTATAATGCACGTATGAAGCAAGATCAATCGGTGAGAAAACATGTTCTTGATCTAATAGTTCACTTAAACATATCTGAAATGAACAATGCAGTCATTGACGACCAAAGTCAGGTGTCCTTTATTCTGGAATCTCTTCTGAAGAGTTTCCTTCAATTCCGCAGCAATGCGGTTATGAATAAAATAGAGTACATTATATCTACCCTCCTAAATGAGTTACAGACTTATCAGTCTCTTATTAAAACTAAGGGACCGATCGAAGGAGAGGCAAATGTTACCCATTCCAAGAAGTCCACAAGGGTTCATCCTCTAGAACTAAGTATGTTCCCTCATGTTTTGGTTCAAAGAAGATCTAGAAAAGGAAATGAGTTAAGGGGAAAGCTCCCACTATTGGGAAAAACACGGGCAAGGCCAAGGTGGCTGACAAGGGCAAATGCTTCCACTACAATGTGGATGGTCATTGGAAACGCAATTGCCCTAAGTACCTTACTGAGAAGAAGAAGAAAAAAGAAGGTAAATATGATTTACTTGTTATAGAAACTTGTTTAGTGGAAAATGATCATAATGTCTGGATACTTGATTCAGATACCACTAACACGTTTGTTCTTCTTTACAAGTAATTAGTTCCTTTTAATAGCTTGAGAAGGATGAAATGACGCTCAAAGTTGGAACGAGAGATGTCATTTCAGCTCATGCAGTGGGAGCTGCAAAGTTGTTTTTTGGAAATAGATTTATAATTTTAGAAAATTTGTATATAGTTCCTAGAATCAAAAGGAACTTAGTATATTGTGTTAAAGATCTTGTTTTAGTAACTATGTCACTCATTAGGCAACTTAGCTCACGTTTTCCCTAAATTTTTTATTTTCCAGGTAGCAAGCGAGTTCGTGGTGCTTAGCCTACACATGCCTCATCTGATCCAGCTTTGTATAAGTCGTGGACTTTGTATAAATTTGTATCAAGACTTCGTTATTGTACAAGAGTGAGAACTAGTAGTGTGGATGTAAAATGTGTAATATGATCTTTTGATATTTGAATTATGTTTGATTTGTTCAGAAATTTGAGAATCTGTGTTGGTTTTGAGTTATAAACTGTTCATTAGGTGTTTAAGTGTATGAGCCAAGAGATGTACAAGTTGACAGTAGATGTCGTAAAAGAGTCGATGTTTGTTGTACTCACATCCTTTCCTAGGTTAAGAGGGTAACTTCGGAGCGGGTGTGGCATTTAGTGTTCAATGATAGAGATTTAGCCAAATTCGTTCCTAACCTTGGGTATTCATTTAATTTGATTTCTCTACCCTTCGTTCGATTTCTTTAAGTTCACTTTCATCGATTTCTTTGATCAATTTTACTTTCACGCTTCTGAATTTCGCATGATCACCAACCCCTCCCCCTCCAAAAAAAAAAATTCAAAAAATTGATTTAGGCAAGTCTCAAGCTCCATTATTTCTACGTTTTGTGGTGATAATAGTACGTTCAGAGTTATAAATTTCATTTGACCTCTTCTCTAAGAAAGATATTTTTCTCCAGTTTATCAGTTACTTATATATTGTAATTGCAGTTGACTATGTGACTAAATGGGTTGAAGCCATAACTACTAGGACAAATGATGCCCGCACTATTTTAAAATTCTTGCATAAGAACATATTCACATGTTTTGGCACACTTAGAGCTATTATTAGTGATGAGGGTTCTCACTTTTGCAATAAATTGTTTGAAGCCATGATGCATAAGTATGGTGTTAACCATAAGATGGCTAGCTTATCATCCTCAAACTAATGGTCTTGTTGAGTTGTCTAACAAGGAAATCAAGAAGATTCTAGAGAAGACTGTTAAGATTAACAGGAAGGATTGAGCCCTTAAGCTCGATGATGCATTGTGGGCCTACCGCATAACTTTCAAAACCCCAATTGGTACTTCACTGTACAAGTTGGTGTTTAGAAAGTCTTGTCACTTACCAGTAGAACTCAAGCATAGAGCTTATTGAGCCATCAAAAAGCTGAACATGGACTTTAAATAGGCTAGTGAGAAACGCTTTGATTTTTTCAAAAGATGATTGGAATGCTTTATGGTTGTGTGCTCTTGATGTTAACTGACTATGATGAGATCGAATGCGCATGATAAATGTCTCATTGTGGAAATAGAATAATATTATCTTGAGTTATGATCTATTTAAGTCTCTCTTTGAATCTCCAATATTATGAGACGTAGCCACTTTAATTTTAAAACTTTAACTTGGAAAAGGATTAAGTTAAGTGTATTTGGTTGTCACTTCGAAAGGCTCCACTAGTTAGAGAGTTGAAATGCATGATAGTTTGTAATATTAGACTAAGGAAGAAAAAAATATTATATTAGCCTTTAAGAAAAAAAAAATTAGCGCGTTAAAATGTATGAGTTTTACTACCTATCTTTTATACCATTCAAAATGCTAAACTTGTAATGTGTATGCATGGATGGGGTAAAAAAAGCTATTTTTTCCTGTGATCAGTAAGGACACCAAGGAATTGACTAGGTATGAGTCCCTACAATGAATGTGTGAAAGCTAGTACGGCTAGGAAAGGCACCTTAATGGACATATTACTCTCTTGAAATGTGCGGATTTTTTAAGATTGGTGCATCAGCTAGAGTAAGGGAAAATTGGAGAAGCTATCTTCAATTTGAGTTCTAGCGTTTTGAGTTAAAAGAGGCTTGCACACACACACATGGGAGATGACAAGATTTGATCGTGGATAACAATAAAGATATGCTTGAATGTTTCTACTTGAGCTCTTAAAATGCTATTCTCTGAGGCATGAGTCATTAGCACACTTATCTTTTAATTCCCCTATGTTTTATTCTTTTCTTTGCTCGACATTAGCGAATTTGTAAGTTTGGAGTGGTGAAAAGCACTAAAAAAGTGCTTTTAGTGCTCTTAAATTAGGGATATTTTTATTAGATTTCATGTGTTTGCTAGTGGTTTTCAAATAATTATAACGAAAATAAGTGTCAAAGGCCAAATAAACCAAACTGAGCCAAAATCGGGCCAAAAACAGAAGAAAAAGGAGGAAAAAAAAAACCTAAAAACAGGGTAACGCAGCACAAGGCGTAATTGTGCTGCCCTCGGCGCTCTCAACCCGAGAGCTTTAAATTTTGAAAATCTTAAGAGCATCGCGTTGTTGAGAAAGAGCATTGCAGCGATATACAGGGAGCGTCGTTGTGCTGCGACACTACGCTTGGAGTTAGGCATTCATGATATTTAGCATGCTATGTTGTCCCTTTTATGATGGTCAGCGTCGCTGCACTATCCAAGAGCACAACGACGCTAGCTTTCGTGTTTTGAAAAATCTGCAAATTTGGAAAAGATTTTGGGCGACTAATTCTATAAATTGAGAGGTTTCCAATAACCCTAATCACGAAATCTAGAGCCTCAAAGTATGAGTTTGTTGTAGAGAAGAGAGAAAAATGTTTGATAGAGATTTTGGCAGCCGTTTGATTTCCCGACGTAAAGACCAAGGGAGTCTTGGTAGTTTCTACTCAATCAAAGGCTTGTCAACAATAGAGTTTTCCTTTCTTTATACTCTTTCTATGCTGAGATTTATCTTGAACATGTTTAAAGCTATGAGTGGCTAAACTCTTTAATTTTAGAGTATTGATGAATATTTATGAAGCTATGCTAATGCTGTAGACTTTTCATGGATTGTTGTTGTGACGTCCCAAGTTTTCAGGTATTTTCCCCATTATTAAATACTCGAATTTAATTAAGAAAGCATGGAATGTGAGGGTAATAAGTAATTTAAGGAAATTGGGTAATTACTCATTTGGTGAGTGAGAAATAGACAAAAATTTATAAAAATATATATATAATAGTAATAATAATAATAGTAAAATATTGTTTTGGGATTTAGTTTTCACTTAAGAAAAAAGGGGGAAATCATTTAGGTTTGAATTTTGGGTGGTTAGAGGAGTGGGGAGGAGACTCTTTATTTATTGTGACTCCTCGGTTTGCGTGCATTCAAAGAAGAAAAAAACCTTTCTCCCTCCTTCTACCTCTTCAGTCGTTGCCGCCGCCCCCTCTTCAGTAGTCGTTGGCGCTGGTAGTAGACCTCGCGTGGATTTCGTCCTACCGCTATCGCTAAGTCTCGTCGTCGATCACTCGGGTATAGTTGGTATCGATTGGGTATCGCTTGGTGTCGCTTGGGTATCGTCGATATCGCTCGAGTGTCGTCAGTGTCACTTGATATCGCTCGAGTGTCGTTGGTGTTGCTCGTTTTCACTCGGAAGATCTCGTTTCTGCCCGTTAATCTCGCTCTAGCTCAACCAGTCTCGCTCTCGCTCTCGCTGGAGTGGTCTCGCTCTCACTCAGGAAGCCTCTCTCTCGGTTTCGCGCCCACTGTCTACCAGCCAATTGCCGCTGCCGCCAAATTGCAGTTTCAGTAGGCTGGTGTAAGATAAGGTTGTTTGGCTGTCATCAAATTTTGCTACTCACGACAATAAAGGTTTTGGGTTAAATGTTCGTATGTTTTATGTAGGCATTTAAGGTTGGGCTCCTTGTTGATTGGCTTGTGGTGGTTTTGGACTAAACCACATGTTGGGCAAGGTCACTTGGTTTGCTGATTGGGCTTATCCCAAGGTAAGGGACTTATTACTGAGTCTATGTTGGTGCTTATGGCTATGGTTACCTATTGACTGAATTATGGTTATTGTATGTGTCTCGATGGTTGCATTGGTTATGATTATTGTGTCCACTAGAATGATGGTTATTTAACTCATTACTATGAATTGGAAACCCTGTTTGATTATGATAGTGATGGTTGACTATGTTAGGGTATGCCGCGGTGATTGTTATCCTGTTTATCATACCCTGTACCCCTACTAACGTGGACCCTTGGGTACACTAACTATGATTGTGACAATGATTATGACTACCGCATTTGCTTGTTTTGTTTTACCACAAAAGGCAAAGTGCTTCATTTTTTCCACTTAAAATCAATATTTAGGTCACCCTTTTATAATATTTTTATATGTATATACTGAAGGAAAATGATTGTGCTTGTTCATCCTTTTACCATTTTTGTCCAAGCTTTCTAAAATATCTTTTCTTTGTTACTAGATTCACAATTTTCGTTGCAATGTTGGCTTCAGATTCTAGTTTGTCTAAGAAAATATTTTGGTAAGAAAGCGGTAACTTTTAAAATCATTTAAATAAAATTCAAATTATTCTCTACTTATTTATCGTATTAAAAATAAATTAGATTTATTATCAATGAGCAACTACAGTCCTGCACTCTCAATTAAATTTAAAATTAGTGGTTTCCAATTTAAAAGGGTAAAAAAAATTGATAATGTAAGACTAAACTCATAATTGATAGTTACTTTTATATCAATAAAAAATGTATTAATGTCAATGGATACATTTGAACTAATTATAGAAACAAAAAGAAAAAAAAAAAAAAAGTAATATACAAACATTTTTTTAACAAGCTAGAAAAGGTTCTCATCAATGTGATGAAAATTAATAAAAGATGCTAATTTTTGTAGAGAGTTTTTCTGGTGATGACATGAGATGATATGAGTTGAGATATGTCAACTCAATGTTTGGAAAGGGCAATTTAGTTTGTCATTGATATTTTATATTATGACCACCAACACTTAGCCCAACCCTCATCACTAACGATGTCCCTGTTGTCCTTTCAACCACCATTTTCGGTGGTTAACACCAACAACTTCCGCTAGTAGCCAACACCGGCCACATTCAACCACCATCATCGATAGCCAATTATGGCAACCTTCACGACGACCACCTCTATCAACTCCAATGATCTTTATTTTAACTTATAAATTCATAGTATCTTATAGTCGTTTTTATAGTAATTTGACAATAATAAAAACACTTTTAGCATATAACAAATCAAACCAACTTGTATATAAAAATACTTTTGAGAAAGACTTGTTAAACACATGAGTGTTTTTATTTTAAACAAAATTCTTTTTTTTTTTTTATCAAGAGTGTTTAAATTAAAATAACTTTTTGAAGAGCAGTTTATTTCCAAGTTAATCCAAACATAAGCTTGTATCATGGCAAGAAGATTATAAACTGAAGTTTGGGAGATAAAAGGAAGTTGTCAA
Source organism: Citrullus mucosospermus (assembly GCA_030954485.1). Taxonomy (NCBI): domain Eukaryota; kingdom Viridiplantae; phylum Streptophyta; class Magnoliopsida; order Cucurbitales; family Cucurbitaceae; genus Citrullus; species Citrullus mucosospermus. The sequence goes on along the minus strand of CM062065.1, from coordinate 10,367,803 downwards.
ATATATTTTCGAATAGAGGATTTGGATGGATGTTTATGTAATTTCTTTTATATAGGTAGACTTGGCCATTTGTTGGGACCTATATATATATATATATATATATATATATATATAACATGGTTGACACAAAAAATACGTAACAAAAGCCACATTCTTCGACCTTGTTATATGATACAAATATATATATATATGATACAAATATATATATATATATATATTTGTATCATATAACAAGGTCGAAGAATGTGGCTTTTGTTACGTATTTTTTGTGTCAACCATGTAATATGACATTAATTGGTTCATTATAGTACAATTACATTTTTGGGATACTTGTCATACAATATAAATCCAACTTTGTTTTGTTCCAATGAACCAATATAATTTTCTACAACTTAACTAGAAATGTTACCTGCATAAATTTATAAAATGATTGCTTACATTTAAAAAAAAAAAAAAAAAAATCAAATGCATGATGTAAACGGTAAACTCCATTTCCCAAAACTCCCAACAATATTGTGTACTTTAAAAAAAAAAACAATAAAACAAAGTGCAATCCATAATTTATTATAAATATATAAATAGATAAATAAATAAATATATATATATATAGAACTATTTAATAAAAAAGTTTCCAAACAAAAATAATCACCATAAAAACAGATTATTTGCGTTATAAAAATTGGACCAGATATCCCTAACATATGAACTCAACTCAGCACTCAAAACACAAACATATAAACTCTACATATATATATATATATAAACTCCAAACATCATATCTCATCTCATAGACCAAACAAGTCTCTCATACACCAAACAAGTCAAAGGAGAGGGAAAAAAAATACAAAAATAACATAAAATGTACATCAAAGAAAAAACTGATAAACTCTTCAACTTTATATGAATTAGAAGTGTGCTCTTTGACCATTTTTCATTAAAGAAATAGAAATGATTTGACCATCTTTCAAAATGATATATTTGTAGCTACCTAATTCAATTTTCTAAACTATCTTGTTGACATTATTAAACAAATAAAAAATAAAATAAAATAAAAAATTTGGTTAAATTAAAAGTTTAGTTCATGAAGTTTCACGTCTTTGTTTATTTGGTCTTCAACGTTTAAAAAATATCTAATAAATTTCATAATTTTAAACTGTCGAACAAATCTTTGGATTTTTAATTTTAACTAATAGGTTTTTGATCAATTCATTTATTATTTTTTATAACTTGTAGACTAACTACAAACAAAATTAAAAGTTTAAGGTTATCTAGATGTAAAATTCAATTTTAAAAGTTTTGAATATGTCAATGAACTGTTAAACATAAAATTGAAAGTTAAGGAATCATTTGATAATCAATTGGTTTTCGGTTTTTAGTTTTTAGTTTTTGAAAAATTGGTTTGTTCAGTATCCACTTTAGTTTCTATTATTTCAATTTTTAAAATGTAGTAAAATTTGTTTAAGAAATTTTAAAAATGCAAAGAAAAATGATTTTCAAAAGTCATTTTTGTATTTTAAAAATATGTGCTACGTATTTATTAGGTTTGTTTTCAAATATACCAAAATGATCTATAATATTTACAAATATAGCAAAATGTCACTCTCTTGTCATTTACTTATAGATGATAGGTATCTATCATTGATAGACGTGATATTTTGCTATATTTAAAAATATTTTTATCAATTTTATCCTTTAAAATTATTACGCTTTCTATTTGTAAAATGGCTGCTGTGCCCAAGTGGTATCAATCTATTCATTGTTTTGTCCATGCCCGAGTTCAAAACTTGGCACCTATGATTAGTTTTCGTTTCTTTTTTTCTCTTTTCCATCTTATGCCTTTTTATTTCTTTTTTATCTTATTTTTCCTTTTATTTCTTATCCATTTTATAATAACAACTAATTTTTTATATAAAATTGAATGGTAAATAATGTTGATCTTTTCTCAATTTAGTCCCACATCCATTCTTATTTTGTTACGTTAACAAGAATATTTTCAAATTTTTATTTTAAACATTTTTAAAATTCTAAATTAAGGAAACAATCTGAATTTGTTGGGTTGGAATTAATTGTTTTAATTGTTTCCTTATTTCCTCTTACAAAATGAAAATATTTTCTATTACATTTAAAATATTGATATTGTTTTATAATATGAAATTTTAAAAAAAATTAAAAATAAAGATATAATTTTATAATTATTATATTACATGAAAAAATATTTGTAAATATTGTTTGATTTTATTTTATATATATATATATATAACTAAAACGTCATCAAAACTTATTTTGGTTCTTTTAAAAAAGATAACAAAAACACAATTATCAAACATGTTTTGATTTTAGTTTCTGAAAAACAGAAAATAGAAATAATTATCAAACATGTTTTTCAGTTTTTTGTTTTTTAAAAAAGAAACAAAAACAATAATCAAATATGTTCGAATTCTGTTTTCTGAAAATCAAAAACCAAAAAAAGATTTTCAAAAACCAAAAACCAAAACTCAAAAACCAAATGGTTATCAAACATGACCTAAAGTATTGATTTGATATTTTTAAAGTTCAAAGATCTATTCGACACAAAATTGAGCCTAAAACTTAATAGACATTTTGTAAAGTTTTGTAAGCAAGCAAAAACAAAGAATTCAAGGGATAACGAATCTCTAGTCATAACTACACCACTCATGGAGGGAATCCAAAAACCATTACCACCCCCTTTGACTAAAAAAGATGAAGAATGGGACCTCTCATCTAGATTGAAATTAACTTAATGTTCAAACAATTTAAAATTTTTAGGCATATGCAAGTAATCAACGAATTTGTCTCAGTCCATGAAAGATGGATATCTACTTCTTCAACTGTAATAATACCGTCTATGATTGTAACCATGTTAGTAAGCCCCGTCAACCCAAAAAAAAAAAAAAAAAAAAAAAAAAAAAAAAAAAAAAAAAAAAAGTTAGGAAATAAAATGCATTGAACAATGGGTAAAAAAATCCTAGATTCCATACTAAACAAAGGCAATAGAGTTGAGTTTATAAGAGTCACCTTCCCCTTGAATTGCCAATTCTCTTTCCCATAATATCCTCTTTAGACAAAACAAGCATCAACCAAGATTGAACAAAAAGTTCACATTAGGGAAGTATGTAGCTTTTCAAGTTTGAGTAAAAAGATGACCTTCCTTGTTTAAAATTTTCAGATAAGGAAAGAATTGTTGAAGAGGTGAATTCTAAAACCCATCCCTCTGTCACCTAATCCAATTTCTTCACCAAAAATTGGTCACCAACCAATTGAGTTCTTGAGAACTCTCACCTACCTAGAAACAAATTGGATATCTTTTAAAGTCACAGGTTAAACAAACATAAATTTTAAGCTTACGACTGAATTCATAATTTAATCATTCAAGAAATTGGTCAATTACTTAATATTTAAAAAACCATTTTATTATCTTAGGTAATTAATTTATTTTTTTCAAAATTAAAAAGAAAATATTTAGGTACATTTTAGGGATGCAACTATCTTTATGCAACTCATTCTATTATCCAATCAATGTTTGTCATGTGACAAACCTTTTGTGTATTTTTTTTTCTTTAAATAATGTTTTTGAATTTTTTTTTTTTAATTTAGTATTTGGTTGTTGGGGTATGTTAAAATTAGTTATATACTAGTTAATGAATTAGCAAAACTTTAAAATTGAAAAAAGAGAGAAAATCTTACCAATTTCTCAGATATATATTAGGAATTTGAATTAGAAATCACCTTTAAATACAAATTTATAAAATAAAAGAATACATAAAATGTTTAAATCATATTTTAGCCCCTAAACTTTGAATCTTATTCTATTTTAGTCTCTAAACTATAAAAAATGTTCATTTTAGTCCCTAAACTTTTAAAAAGTGTTCATTTTAGTCTCTGCTATTAAAATTATGTTAACTCTTCAACATAAATGTGAGGAGCATGTATTTTTGGAGGATAAGGCTCTAGATGTATTGAGCAAATGACAATAAAGTAAAATGCCAACAATCAATATGTCAAAATTTTAAACGACCAAAATTTTGAACTAAAAATGTCTTTTAAATTCTTCCACTTTGCCATCTTATTCAAAATGAAACTTTAGATTTTTTTAGCATAGCTAACTTATTTTGTTAAAAAATTAACAAAATCTTAATATAGTAGGGACCAAAATAAGCATTTTTTAAAAGTTTATGGACTAAAACAAACATTTTTAAAAGTTTAGGGACCCAAATAAAACAATATTGAAAGTTAAGGATTAAAATGGATATAAACCAAAATAGTACTTTATACAAAGTTCAAAATAAGATTTAAATTAAAAATATACAGACAATATACTCATTTGCCAACATTGTCGATATGTCCGAGTGGTTAAGGAGACAGACTCGAAATCTGTTGGGCTTCGCCTGCGCAGGTTCGAATCCTGCTGTCGACGTTTTCCGAAGATTTATTTTTTGCGTTTAAATTTAACACTTATCTTTAATTTTTCAATTTTTTTGCATTAAAACCCCACAAATTCTTGCATTTCCTCTTATTTTCATTGATCTGCTATTTGCATTCAGTGAACACTTTCTTTAACTTTTTATTTTTTCGAAAGAATCTAATGGTTAAGACTACAATAATTTTTGGTTTTTAAAAAAACTAAAATAATTTAGAAATAATTAATAAAGAAGTGTGATTTATTTGACAAAAAAATTTGTTTTGTTTTTGCATTTTTCAAAGGTTGTGACCCAATTTTCTAAATTTTGAAAATAAAATTGAAAATAATGGAAATGAAATCTTTTTGTTTTTGAAAATAAATGTACCAAACATTTTTTTTTATCTTTCTTTTTTAAAAAAACATAACAACAAAAATGAATCATGAACGAAATGGGCATTTCGTTGTTCAATTTTCAAATATAACTCTCATTGTGGTGATATATTCCAAAAATGCCTTCATTAATTTGAAATTTGAACTTTTTTTTTTCTTTTAATTCTTCATTATCTATGAAAATATCTTTTTTTGAATTAACAAAAGTTGCTTCGATTCATAATAAGGACCATCAATGAAATTAATAAAAATGGTCGCTACTCATATCATTTTAATATTTCTCTATTTCTACATAGAAAAAAAAGCATGCACAGTCCAAGAATAATGTATTGACCATTTATGACATGATTTTTAAAGGGATTTATGACATAATTTTAAAAGGTGTCGTTGAATAAGAAATTGACGCCAAAAGAATTTCGTGATTCATCACCAGAAAAGCCATTTTATTTAGAGATAAATAAATGACAAACTAAAAAATGTCACATGTATACTTTCTAATCATCCGATCGCATGTCGAATTCAACGATGATTAAACTTAGACTTGTTAGGATTTATGCCCTAAAACCTTGTAATTGATTAGTTAATTAATTTAATTATTAATTATGAAATATTAATTAATTCATTAACAGAAAAATCCAAGGTTATTGCATGAAATCTTGAACATGTATGTAGTTGACATGTGGGTGGATCATGTTCAAGAAATAACCTAAAGGTCTATAGTATATTGATAAGGTTGGGTGTCTTATCCTGGTGATACTATGGATACGACCCACTTTGTAATAGTTAAAAATGGTTTGATCCAAATCGTTCACGTAGAGACATATGAGTGGAGTATCCTATACAAAGAGTTTGTATAAGACCAGGCCATGAAATATTTAATCTCTATTTGTAAATCCGTTAATTGATGAGATTAATATTTCATAGGATGATTATGTGCGACTCGATCTTAATCTTGCGTGACTCATGAACTCCTATTTGTGAGGTCGATCCTTTGATTTGCATGGGTGAAAGTGGATCGAGTTGCCGACTCAATAAGCCTACCATTTTTTGGACTTGACTAAATGAGGAGCTGGGAACATAACTTCACAAGATGAAACTCACTCATTCCCAAATAGGGTAAGTAGATAAGTAGTTCCCTTTGAAGGGATTAAATCTCTTTGGCGGAAGCATTGTATCTCTTTGCCCCAATTTTGTTACAATGAATTTCACATAATAAAGAGAATAATTGAAGTGAAAAACATACTTTTAGAGATTCATTGAGGAAGAAGGTTAATACCTTTGTAGATCTAATCTTCAAAATATCCTTCAGATCTACAAAACAGTAAAGAATATAGCATACTTCAAACACCACCAATAGATCATCTTTGGTATTCTCTTGGAACAAGGTGGTTTGTGGAAAGCTTGTGAAAGAGGAGGGAAAATCGAAAAAATTCTTTTCAAGAATTTTTCCTTTCTAGAGAAGAAAGATTGTGAGATTTTTTTCTCAGTGTTTTTTCCACCACCATGTGAATTTGAGTTCCTATCTCAATTTATCGTGAGGGAAGTTGTAACTTACGGAACTCACCACTCCCATGCAATGGAGTTCTTTTATTTATTTATTTATTTATATATTTAGTTAATATAAATTAATAAAATTAAATTCAATTAATTTATATAACAATTAAATATTAATTAATTAACAATTTAATTAATGAAATTTTATTCAATTAATTAAAAAATCAAATATCATATATTTGTTTCAATGTATCATATTCTAATACACATATTCTCTCATAACCTATAGTTTTAATATGAATCCAATTCATAAAAATTTAATATTTAAATCATATTCAAATATTAATACTCTCATATTATAAAGTTTTAATTTTGAATCTAATTCGAAAATTAACTTTATATTATAATGTATCTTATACATAATTTTAATTGCATCATATACAATTAATTCCCTTGATCAATTTGAACATTCAAATTCCTTTAACGCTAAATTTTCTTATTTTAACTTGTTATGAACTACTAGAAGGATCTAATGGACCTATAGTTATAAGCTCCAATGATCCGAGATTAATTAATTAAACTCTTTAATTATATTAATTAACCTTCATTAACTATGGGGCATACCACTAAAGACCCATAGCTGCACTCCTATGAACTGCAGTATATTTATGTGTCCATTGATTTAACCATATTTTGTAATTCAATCATGCTTTGTCGGACCTTGGGCGAGGTTCTAACTCCCTCAACCGAGCTTACTTTTCTTTGGCTTCACAACGTGCATCAAACATCCACTCGACTTGTTGCACACGATAGCATCCTTTCGCCCATCAACAACTTTGTCTTGAAGAGTGTTCTCAACTCGACGCTTACAACTAAGCTTACTCTCGACAATTTACGTCGCCCATTTGTACATTTCAACGCTTTCAACCCTCTTAATTGGTTGCTTCACCTTAACCTTACCTTTACTCTTTGGCTAAGATATATTGACGGGTCAAAACATATTTTTTCCTTCATCTTAGTTCTCGACCACTCGATTGTCCCACTTCTCACATCATGATGGGACTTGTTGTTAGCCTAGCTATGTGATGCATAAGTGATATTTTCAGACAAGTTTTCCTATTCTTAGCCCAAGTATAAACTAAAAATAAGTTTCTCAGTGAGTCCAGGTCGAACGGGGTGACTTTTTTTTTTCTGAGTTATCTTTCTTAAAAGTGTGAATGGTCTCTCACTAAAAGAAATTATGAGAATTAATTAGTGCAAGGTAAAGAAATTAAGCTAAGAAATAATGAAAGTGGTGGAGTGTAATGTGCACAGCAATTAACAACGAAAGTGTGATATGAATGAGAAAAGAAAAAAAAAATAGGTTTAGGGGCTCATTATCATCTAACCTGGGAATGCTTCCTAAATTCTATTCCATGTTCTCAATATTATTTGGGTTGCACCTCTTGGTTAGCAAACCACATACATCGTATCTCTATGAGGTATGGATGAAGATTTATTGAACTTAAGATTATTTCTATCTCTAGAAACACTGCTTACTTTGCTTAATGAAATCCGCAATCACTTACTCTTTCAAGCAATTGATTATAGCTACTTATTTCCATTAGCTAAATGGAAATAAGCAATGAATTTACACACATTAAGCATTAAAATGCAATAGACTTAAGTTTTGTTCGTTGGAAAGATGATATGTAACGACCCAACTTTTCAACTAACAAGATGCTACGCTATGCATGACCATTTTGTAAATACGTTGGAACTTAAGAGACTCAACATTAAATGATTTAATTAAACTCTGCCAAAAATGCGAAACAACTTAAATTCAGATATTTTATTAAATCAAATATAGAGGGATTAAATGCTCTAGCGGGGTACCCCTTAAACAGTTTAGTCAAAATCTCAAGAAACAAAATCGAACATGAAAGAAAAATAAACCAATGGTCAAATGTTGCTACCCTACACATTTAATACTCTATGTCCTAGTCTAAGATGCGAAAGCAACAACGAATGTCTCATGGCATGGTCACGGTTTCCTTTTGTCATACGCCTGGCCATCCATCCCCTTACCTGAGAAAAGAAAAACATAGGAAATGGTGAGTAAATATACTCAGTAAGAGACCCACTACCGGGCCTAAGGTGAAATTTTTATCCTTTTACCACATGCACCCGTGTACCCAACATAGGCATAAGCATAGGTAACAACCCAAAGGTACGCAGTGATCACATTTGTAAACATAAACATAGGTGGTGATCCCGAGGGACACCCTGTCATAGGCATAGTCACCTTAGGGGTACAGGGCACAATAAATAAGGTAACAATTTCACGTAACATGTCATGACATAATCAGTTCATTGCAGTGAGTCACACTATCACGCAGCACCATAGGCATAACCATAACACATGCAAGTAACATAACATAACCTAGCATAACCAGTCAAATTCATACGGGCAATAAGGGAATAGTACGTTCCATATACTAACCAAAACTCATACATAACATAATTAGCCATACAGTGACATAATTGGGCATTAGGCGTGGCTAGACCCGATAGTAAGTCCCTTACCTGTGAATGCCTAAAAACGTCCAAAATTCTCAATTCTGGATTCAATCTTGACCTTCTCCAACGTCCCTTTGAACACAATTAAAACCACACAAAATATTAAGCACTAAACCCACGAGGTACCCAACCAAGGGAAAGAGATAATTTGTGGAACCGATTCTTACCAAGGATCTACCAAGACTCACGGAACCGGCGAGGGACTGCCGGCGACGACTGCAACCCATGAATCCAATGGCGGACTCACGACAGGAGGCAACTCATGGTGGCTGGCGGACTCACGACAGGAGGCAACTCATGGTGGCTGGCGAAGTCGCGGTCGGCAAATGCACGGCGGAGGTAAAAGATGGCTTGCGGCGACAGCAACGGGCGCACAGACTCACAGAACAGTGGCGGACCTGCGTCGCCGACGGCGAGCGTACACAGGTGCCGGTGGCTTGGCCTGCTACTGGTGACATCTGGTTGGCGGAGAGGGAGACACGGAAGACCGGAAGAAGAAGAAGAAAAAAGAAAAGGGAGGGGGGTGGGCGCTGGTACGAAAAGGGAGAGAGAGAGAAAAGAAATTTTCTTTTCTTTTTCTTTTCTTTACTTTAACCTAGCACGCAAACTGAGACTCATAAATAACCCAAAAATAAAATCTTTTCCACTTTCCCATCCAATTTAAATCTTCCAACTTAAATCTTCTCTCTTCCCCACTTTACAATAAAATCTTCCTTTTTTTTCCAATTAAATTAAATTTTCTTTCTTAAATCTTCTTTCTTTTCAAATTAAATTATATCTTCTTTCTTTCCAAATTAAATTAAATCTTTACTTTCTTAAGCAAATAACACTTAGTAAAACTCAATCTCCCTTTAATGTTTCTATAGATTAATTAATAATTGATTAATTACTTATGTTTTTTTTCTCTAAATTCTCCTAACTTTTTATTAAAAGATGGGTTCGTAATAAAGAGGAAAAATACCTGAAGTTTTGGGGCGTCACATGATAACTTTTCCCCAACCCTTGATAGATTTAGTTACCCGTGGTTTTAATAAATAATATGGAAAGATTTGAAGAAGTGAAACTCATGGAAGATAGATGAATATAATGGATATAATGAAGTTGTTACAAAAATATTCAATGTCTTAAACTATGAAAGTAATCAATAGAATGAAGAATAAAAAAATAGAAAGCATGAAGTTAAGTCGATGATAGCAATTTCTTGTTCCCGTCAGCGATGGACGCATGCTTCACTGCGTGCGGTGGTGGGATGGTTGGTCGTCGAGAAGATTACTCTCTCGAGTTCTCTATCTCCGGTTGTCTTCTAGGAAAGGGTCTGCCCAAGACAGCCAAAGTCCAAAAATTTTCAACAACGTTCTTTTTGTCCTTAGCATAGTTTATTTATAGAGTTTGCATTGTATTTTGGGATGTTAACATTTCCTTGTTGCTGATGTACTACAGACGATGCGTTTGCTCTTCGTCAACCTTTGGCTGGTAGGTGGTCTATTGCAGTGTTGCAATCAGAACAGAATATCCTCCAAAGGTCAGGTTGCAGGTGTCAGAGATCCCAAAGCATGCGTCCCATAATCTTTGTTTCTTGTTTATTGGATGCATACACTGAACTCAGGCGTTTTTGCAAAAGATCAACAGTTTAAGATAGATTTTATCTTTAAAAAGTTAACTTTAAGCAATTCATTTATGTTGGACGCAGGGAAGATTTTTATCAATAATTTCAAGTCAAGATTGTCGCATGATACATTAAATTCTCTCCATTATTCTAAGAAAAGACTATAATAACTTGTATTCATACTTTATCAAGTTATCAGGACTTTACTGGGATCAGCCCTGACCTTTCATGGGATTAGATCTACTTTATTAAGCTCACTTTAAGCAGCCTGCCACATCTCAAGTCAGGAACTTGCTTAACTTTCCAATCGGGTTAAGTCTTGCTTCTGAGTGAACCAAGACTAGCTTTTCAACACTTACCGAGTGCCCACCAATATCCAATAATTATTGGTATGTTTAGTCGGGCAGCTGATAAGCACTTGAAAAGTGCTTTCTATTCTCTCAAATTAAGGGAGTTTATATTAGATTTCACTTGTTTGCTAGTAATTTTTAGGTTAAAACGAGGAAAATTAGAAGAAACGACTAAAAGATCAAAACCGAGCAAGAATACAGCGAAAAAGAGCTGAAAAGGGCAAATTTTCGGATAGCGCCGCGGCGTTGAAACATAAATGCATCGTTCTGGACGCATAGTAGCGCCGCGGCGCTGAGACGGCGCTACCGCGACGCTAAAACATAAACGCATCGTTCTGGACGCATAGTAGCATCGCGGTGCCGAGATGGCGCTGCCTCGACGTAACCTTGTTGAACGCATGACAGCGTCGCGGCGCTAATGCCCGAGAACAATATTTCTGAAACGCATCACAGCGTCACGACGCTTGGACGGCACTGCCGTGGCGCTAAAACCCGAGAGCAACAATTTTGGATGCAGCCCTAGCACCGCAGCGCCAACTTTCCTTAAATGAAAAAAATGATATTTTTGGTAAATTTTTGGGCTGCCAAACTCTATAAATTTTTGGGTTTCCAACAGCACAAATCATCAAAAAAAAAAATAAAAGCAAAGCAAGGAAGTTACAGACCTAAAGGGGCACAAAAAGGAGAGAATTAAGTGAGAGTTCAAAGAGTGAGTTAGTTGCAAGGAAGAGGAAAAGAGTTCGAGATAGTAATGGTGCTTTTTGAATTCCGACGTGACAGCCAAGGAGATCATGACGGTGCTACCTCAATCAAGAGCCTCTTTTCAGTAGAGTTTCCCTTTCTTTACACTCTTTCTTTGTTTATTTTGGTTAAACATGTTGCTTCAAGCTATGAGTGGCTAAACTTTTTAGTTTTAGGGTTTTGATGATTTGTTTATGAATTTATGTTGATTTTGTAGACTTTCATGGTTTTGTTGGAATGATTATGCTTTTCATTGTTATTGTGTTTAATTCTTATGGATTGGCCATCCTCCCATGTTAGGTTAGATGTATGATTGAGAGATTGTATGTTTAACTTGATATACAACAATGAATTGTTGTTTATCACGAGAGTAGTTAGGTTGACAATAAAAGTTGCTAAAGACTATTTTTAATGCCATGTAATTTTGTATTGGTTTTAAGAGATTAATAATCAATCGAGTTGCATGAGAAATGGTTGTTTTTGGGAGAAAATAACTTGGAATTAAGTTTCTAGACTTAGGCATATGAATTACAATAAAATCCATGAAATCTATAATATTGCATGATGAAATAAACAAGGATTCATTACCCTAGAACTCTCTTTGACTCTTGTGTTTCTCACTTTAATACTTTCATTATTTGATTTCTATTTTCCATAACTTATAATATTCCATTTCAATCCTCAAATAAAATTGATTCAACTCTAGAATAGCTAAGTAACTTAAACCTTCCCAATTGGATCTCCAGTGGAATGATATTTGGACTTAACCGTCTTATATTATAACTTGACCCGTACACTTGCGGTTAACACTCAAAGTGCGCATCAGCAGCGGCGCTTATTCTAAGAAGAAGAGATATTGCTCTATCATAGACAACAAAGGCACAAATTTGACAGGAATACCTGCACCCTTGCCTAAGTCCTAGACTTGAATGAAGTAGCCTGGCTTAAAGTCTTATTTGTTTTTGCCTTTCTTCTCTGCCCTGTTTTCAAAATCGTTATTTCCTCCTTCCCCTCGTCAACTCGGGTAGAACTAAGCTGCAACTCTTCTTTTAACATGGGGTGGGCATAAGAGTAACTAGCTTCGATCTTGCATATATATCTAATATCTATCTATATTAGATATCAACCTGGTCAACTGTCGAGCAGTTTCTTTAAAACTTGCTTCAGATATTAAAAAATGTGTATTTAGAGATGCTTTTCTTTGTCATTTGACTTGTTAGGAAGGACAAAGCGGCTCAACTAGAGAGCCAAGAATGTAGCTAAGTCGTCTCACTTGAGAATTTCGGAGTCGGGATGTCATCTTGAACCTCAAGAACTCATTTTAAGGTTCAGGATGACATCTAGGATAATGCCATCCAGATTAAGTCTTGCTTCGAACAAGTCTGATAGGTGCAAACGGTTTGAAGAGGGTCTATGGAAAGAGACATGTACTCTAGTAACTGCAAGTGTGGAATGGACAAATTTCTCTGAGTTATTAGAGGCAGCTATGAGGCTGGAGAAGAGTTTATTAGAAGAAAAGCTAGAAAAGGAGATGTTTAAAGGAGGAAGAGTAAGACATACATCAGGGGTGTCACGTGAGTAGACTAGTCGAAGTGAGGGTAGGAGATTTACTCCATGTGTGTCTAGAACAGGGAGCTTTAAACCCCAATCAAGAGTCATTTTCCAAGACTAGGTTTGGAGGTAATGTGCAAAGATCGAGTCACAGAAGATTAGTCAGACATTAGAGTCAGTTGGAGGTTCCCAATTAGAGCAACCTTGTGATTCTATAACTAGTTCAGCTAGGAAGCCTTTATGTAATACTTATGGCAAGTATCACCGGGCCAGTGTTATAGTGGATCAAATGTTTGTTACAACTGTGGGCAAACAGGACATTTCAAGAGAGATTATCCCTAACTGATGTCAGGAAATGGAGCAACGCAGTATGCAATTTCTTAGATAATAAGTCAGTCAAAGCCTGAGGCAACAAGTGGTGAAGGGAGTGGTGGTGTTAAACAAAAGGGGCCAGCAGGAAGAACACGACAACAAGGGAAGGTGAATGCTATGACACAGTAAGAAACAGAAGAGACGCCAAATGTCGTAACTGGTACACTATCAATCTTACGTATAATTGCTTATGTATTATTAGATCTAGAGCTACGCATTCATTTATTTCCAATACGTTTGACATGCATATCAATAGGAAGTTAGAACCCTTGTTTGATGAAATGTTAGTTCATACACCTGTTGGAAATGTTGTGATAATTGATCGTGTTTATCGAGAATGTGAAATAGAGATTATTAGTACAATAGCAATGACAATAGATCTATTATCCTTGAAATTGGAAAAGTTTGATGCTATACTAGGAATGAACTTTTTGTCTAAGTATTACGCTACAATGGACTTTTTAAGAAGGAAGTGATATTTAAGAAACCAGGAGTAGTAGTTGTATTCAAAGGTAGAAGGAAAATTCTTTCTACTTGCCTGATTTCTACGATGAAAGTTAGAAGAATGTTGAACAAAGGATGTAAGCCATTTCTAGCACATGTCGTAGAAGTTAAACCAACCAAGTTGAAGCCTAAGGATGTGCCAATGGTGTGTGAATACTTGGATGTATTTTCAAAAGAGTTATCAAGATTACCTCCTGATCGAGAAGTGGAATTTACTATCGATGTAATACCAGGTACGACTCCCATTTTCCAAGCTCCTTATCGTATGGCACCGGCGGAGTTGAAAGAACTAAAAGTGCAGTTGTAGGAACTAGTGGATAAGGTTATATCCGACCGAGTGTTTCCCTGTGGGGTGCACCAGTAATATTTGTAAGGAAGAAAGATGGTACTTTGAGATTATGTATTGATTACTGGTAGTTAAACAAGGAACAATAGTAACAAGTATCCTCTGCCACGAATAAACGATTTAATTGATCAGCTTAAGGGATCCTCTGTGTTTTCGAAGATTGACTTACGATCGAGATATCATCAGTTGAAAGTTAAGGGTCTGATGTTCTAAAGACAACATTTAGAATGAGATATGGGCATTAAGAATTCTTAGTGATGCCGTTTAGGCTAACGAATGCTCTAGTTGCATTCATGGATCTTATGAATCGATATTGTTGAGTTTAATACCCTAAAACTTGTAGATTGTAAATGTAATTATTTGATTGTCATTAAATCATTAATAAAGAGTTATTTATGTGTTACTTCAATAAGCGTTATTGATTATTTTTGTTTGTTTTGTCTTAATAACCCTTAATCCAATAAACTAACATCCTAGGTTATTTTATGAGTCTTGAAATGTATGTGGGGACATACGGAGATCAATGTTCAAGATACAGTCTAAAGGGTCTATAGTATAGGGATAAGGCTGGGTACCTTATCTTAGTGACACTATAGATACGACCCACTTTGTATTTGATACAAACGCAATGATCTTAAGCGCTCGTGTAGATAAGGTGAGAGTGGTCATTTGCCGACTCAATATGTCCAGTCTTAATCCTAAGTATATTATGAACTCCTGTCTACGAGGAATTGTCCTTTGATTTATATGGGTGAGAGTGGTCATTTACCGACTCAATATGTCTACGATCTTGGGGGCAAGACCAAGTGAGGAGCTGGGGACATAATTATACAAGATGGAATTCACTCATTCTCATCTTTAGGGTAAGTAGATAATTATTCCCTTAAGTGATGTCTCTGGGACTTGAAATAAAGGCCCTACCCTCTTACTGGCCCGAGAGAGGTTTCTGTTTAATGGTTGGACCATAAACAGGTTATTCATTAGAGGAGCACTGGTAATTAAGGATTTAGAAGTAACACAAGGGTAAAACGGTAATTTGACCCAGCTAGTGTTACGAACACTTGTGAAGAACTAATTTGTTGTTATTGGTCTATATCCATGGACATAGAAATATATGTGCAGTGAGAAGAGTACAGTTGTGGGTCTTTAGTGGAGTATACCCACAATTAATGAATATTGATTAATGTGGTTAATGAGTTTAGCCAATTAATCTCATATCGTTGGAGCTTCTGATCTGTAGGTCCATTAGGTCCCCTTCCTAGCTCGTAAAGAGTGATGAGGTATTTATGTCTTGAATGAAATTTGAAATGTTTAGATTTATTTAGGGAAATAATATAATGTGTAATGATACATTATAATATAAAGTTTATTTTGAACTTTATTATATGAATCTAATTTTGGATATGATACAAAATTAATTTTTGAGAGAACTAAATATTTGAAGGAGTCCAAATATTAATATGAATTAGATTCATATTAAAACTACAGGTTAAAATTAATGTGTATTAGATGCACATTAAAACTATAAGTTATGAGATAATAACAATTGAATATGATTCAAATGTAGGTTAAATTAAATATTAGATATTTAATTTGAAAATTAATTAATTAAAGAATTAATTTTCTTAATTTATTTTAATTAAATTAAATGCTTAAAACTATAGGCTATATGGGAGATGTTCATTTAAATATGATTTAAGTGATATAATTGATTAATTTAGATTTAATTAATTATTAATTTTTATTTATTTATTTGTTAAATTAAATAATTAAATTAATTAAGTAATTAAAAAGGTAACTCCCATACGTGGGAGTTACGTTTTACGTGGTTTAATTCCACGTCTCATGCTCTCTCTCCCTAGATAGGCCTGCAAAGGAAACAGAGAAGGAAGGGTTTCTCTCTAAAAAAAATTGTCTCTAGTTTTCTCCCTTTATCAAGGATCCACAATCCTTCATCTCATCACTCAGAGAATAGGAGAGGTTTGTGGTGGTGGTGTTCAAAGTCGACAACGAATGTAAGCTTCTATCTCTAAAGCATGCTTAACCCTTAATTAATACAATAGGTTTTCTATAATTTTTCCCAATGTATTGGTATTTCAAAATCCCAATTTATTTCAAATTTGGTTTTGTATTACTTTCGATGTGTTAGGGATTTCAACCCTTTCAGATATTTCATCCCTATCTCAACCAGTTCGTGATAGTGTTCATTGATGATATTCTAGTGTACTCAAGTAATAAAGAGAAGCATGATGAACATCTCAGAATTGTATTGCATACTTTGCGTGAATAAAAGTTGTATGTTAAGTTCAGCAAATGTGAGTTCTGATTGGAACAAGTTGTGTTCTTGGGCCATGTTATTTTAGCAGCAAAAGTGAGCGTTGATTCTCGAAAGACTGAAGCTATTGTGAGGTGAAAACGACCCACAACAATGACGAAAGTTCGTAGTTTTTTGGGATTAGTTGGTTACTACCGACGCTTTGTAGGGGGCTTTTCAAAGATAATGTTTCCACTCACAAGTTTGACAAAGAAGAATGTTAAGTTTGAGTGGAATGACGGCTGCAAGTGAAGTTTCCAGGAGTTGAAAAGAAGTTTAGTGATAGCACCTGTGTTAATGCTTCTAGTATCAGGAAAAGAGTTCAAAGTATACTATGATGCATCACGTCAAGGGTTAGGTTGTGTACTTATGCAAGAAGAGAATGTGATTGCATATGCCTCACGAAAATTGAGCATGAGATCAACTATCCCACTCAGGACTTGAAACTAGTAGCAGTAGTGCTAGCTTTAAAAATATGGCAGCATTATCTGTTTGGTGAGAAGTGTCATATCTATGCGGATCATAAGAGCTTGAAATATATTTTTGATTAGAAAGATCTGAACTTGAGACAAAGGAGGTGGTTAGAATTAATCAAAGATTACGATTGTACGATTGAGTGTCATCCAGGCAAAGCAAATGTTGTGGTCAATGCCTTAAGTAGGAAGTCAAGATACTCACAAGTTTCTCTTAATGTTGTTGTTTCTCTACTTTACTTAAGGAATTCAAGAGTTCTTCTACAACACTCACTAGAGGCAGGTTAGGAAGTCTTTTAGCACACTTCCAGTTAAGACCTAAGTTGATTGATGATATTATAGAAAAACAATTAAAGGAACTTGTAAATTATTAGAAGAAGTGAAAGTTCGGCAAATGATGGATTATGAGTTTTGAGCTGATGGAGCACTGCTGAAACATGGAAGAGTTTGTGTACCAGATGACGCAATGATTAAAGAGGCTATATTAAAAGCACATGGCTCAGGTTATGCTATGCGTCCTGGCAACACCAAGATGTATCAAACGTTAAGGAAACACTACTAGTGGTCAAGTATGAGAAGGGGCATAGCTGAATATGTAGTTACATGTTTGATTTGTCAGCAAGTTAAGCTTGAGCGACAGCGACTAGCAGGACTATTGAATCCACTCCCTATTTCTGAGTGGAAGTGGGAACATATGATCTCCGCCTTGAAGGCCAAGCGTCTATTACAACATGGCGCTTGGACATATCTGGCAAGCATTGTCGACATCAACAAAGAACCCCTCAAGTTGGACTCAGTACCAATAGTGACAAACTTCGCAGATATCTTACGAAAGGATCTCTCAGGGATTCCCCCCACACGAGAAGTTGATTTTTACATAGATCTGCTACCTAGGACAACCCTATTATCCAAGGCGCCTTAATGACTAGCGCAGCTAAATTAAAGGAACTTAAGGTGTAGTTGGAATATCTCCTAGATAAAGGATTTATTCGCCCTAGTGTTTCTCCTTGGGGGCGCCCCATATTGTTTGTAAAGAAGAAGGACGGGTTGATGAGGTTTTGTATCAACTACCAAGAGTTGAACAAGGAAACTAAGAAGAATAAGTATCGTCTTCCTCAGATAGCTGACCTGTTTGACCAGTTACAAGCAAATGTATTTTCCAAGATAGATCTACGTTCTGGGTACCATCAGTTAAGAATTAGGGACGTCGACATCCCAAAGACTGCATTTTGGACCGGGTATAGACATTCTGAGTTCACCGTCATGTCCTTTGGACTCACCAATGCTTTTGCTGCCTTTATGGGCCTCATGAATAAAGTCTTCATTAATTTATCAGATTTGTTCATGATATTATTTATAGATGATATATTAATCTATTCCAAGAGTAAGGAACAACACGAAACTCATCTCAGACAAGTTCTAATGACCCTACGGGTTAATGCATTATACGCTAAATTTTCGAAATGTCAACTTTGGTTAGATAAAGTTGCATTCCGAGGGCATGTAGTTACTCAAGATGGTATTGAAGTGGACCCCACTAAGGTGAAAGCAGTTTATAGTTGGCCTAGACCCAGTAGAATGACCGAGATTCGTAATTTTCTCGGGTTGTCTAGTTATTATCGAAAATTTGTGCAAGATATTTCCAGTTTGGCAGCATCTCTAACTCAGTTGATTCGTAAGCATGTCGTGTTTGTTTGGAGTGAAAATTGCAAGAAGAGTTTTTGGGAGTTAAAAGAATGTTTTAACAAGGTTGTACATTAGTAGTTGAGTCTGTGTTAATAGCCAAATATATTTTTTATTTGATTATTTATCGTATAGGTGTGTTTTAGGAAAAATTTTGATTTTGGAATTTTGTGAGATTTTGTAGGAACGTTTTAACTTAAAATTTTGATTTTGATTTTTGTTGTTGAGAAAATTGGTGTAAGAATTAGAAAAATTTATGAGAAAAATGAGAGTATCTATATTAAAAAAAAAAAAAGAAAAGGTAATATCTATATAATTTGTTTTAAAATTGAATATTTTTTAACTCAAGAAAACTTCAAATAAATTGATCACCATACTAACGGTAGGAACATTTTTAAACTTTTTTTTTTAAAATGAAATTTAGAATTATTTTTGCAACGAGATATTAAACTAACGACAAAAGTATTTTTAAACTCTTTTTGAAAGTTGAAAGGTGATTTTGACACAAAGTGTAAAGTTGGAAAGGGCAATTTTATTATAATTTAACGAAAACAAAAATACTCACATTTGCATGAAGAAACGAAAGAGGTAGATAGCATATATACACTTCAATTTATATATGGTCATTGAGTTCATGTGTTGCTAGTGGAAGAAGAAAACAAAAGAAAGAGTTATATAATCCACACACATTACGTTACACATAATGGAATGGAAACACAATCATCAAAGTAGAAAGTAGATGGAGAACGACAATTTATTAATCTTATTTGAAAAAGGTAAATGGAAGGCACTCCAAATGAGAATTGCTAGTCTTCTAGAAAAGGATAGTCAGTGTAACCAACCACTGGATCTGATAAGTAAAAAGTATCTCTATTGTAATGGTTGAGAGGAGCATGTATCTGGAATCTCTTTGGCAAGTCTGGATTTGCCAAAAACAAACGTCCATAAGCAATAAGATCGGCTCCATTCTCAGCAATGGTTCTGTTTCCATCTTCCTTTTCAAACCCCCCAGCAGCTATGAATGTACCATTGAATGCCTTTCTCATTGGTAATAGGCTGTGAGGACACTCTACTTTCTCCAAAACATTTCTCATTCGTGGCTCCACCATGTGGCAGTACAAAATACCATATTTGTTCAAACTCTCTGCCATGTGAACTCCCAAAGCTTTCGGATTCGAATCTCCTGCCTCCATGAAATCCGCAAACGGCGATAGTCTTATCCCCACTCTGTCTCCACCTATCTCATTTACAACAGCTTCAACTACTTCTAGAGCAAATCTACAACGGTTTTCAAGACACCCTCCATATTGGTCTGTTCGGTCATTCACTTCATCTTTCAAGAACTGATCAATAATGTAACCATGAGCTCCGTGGATTTCAACTCCATCAAAACCTATATATATATTATATTCATTCAACTGCCATATATCAGTGCTTTTGCACAAATAAACCATAATTAACAAAAACATCAGCAAAAGTGAAGCCTCAATATCAAGAACAGTACCACTATCTCTTCTAGTGTTTATCAGTAATCACGAAAGAAGCTTAAAATCCAATCACACAGCAGGACTTGTGTTAGTTTGCTAAAGATAGGGCTTACCAGCTTCAATGGCATTCCTGGCCGCAACCCTAAAATCATTGACAATTTGAGGGATTTCATCTGTCCTTAAACGTCTTGGAGGGGTAAACTGTGCAACATCAATTCCATTAGCTCGAACTTGCGCTGACAATGGCTTGTCTGATGATGAGATTGGGGCTTGTCCATTTGGCTGAAAACCTGTATGCATCACAAAATAACCACAATGGACACTTTATTTCTTAAAATAACCAAAAATAGGGAGAAGAAGCAGACAGGATTTACAGTTTTCTACTTGATTGTGTTGTTCCAAGTGATATGTTGGAGAATGTAATGATTGAACCAGTTGAGTTATATATTATTTCTAGGTTGGCAATGTGAATGATTATGGGAAAGTTAAAGTAAGAAGTGTAGTTCTGTATTGGCTAGTGTTAAGTATTGTTCAAAAGGAAATAAAAGGCACCTGAATTTGAAACCCTCCCAACGTGCCATATCTGACAAAAGAATATTCCACCTTTGCGATGAACAGCATCCACAATTGGTTTCCAAGCTTCAACTTGCTCTTTTGTCCATATCCCAGGTGTATCAGGATACCTAACACGTCAGAACACAGCAACACATTACTTCCTCGTTGGGCTCAACAATTAGGGGGATCAAAGGAGTTTTTAAAAGGGGCATTACCCTTGGGCAGTGTCAGAAACTCCGGTGGCCTCAGCAATTAAGAAACCCCCTTTGGTTGTCCTCTGGGAGTAATATAAGATTGCATGTTGCTGAGGAAGGTTGTTGTAGGACCTTTGCCTTGTCAATGGAGCCAATACGATTCTGAAGAAAAATTGTTGGTTGAAGATGAAGATGAAGATGGTGAGTAATGATTAAATTAGATGATAGTTTAAAGTTTAGGTTGTAAAGTGGATGGATGGAAGTAGAGTACAGTACCTGTGAGAAAGATTAAACTTCCCCATCTTGTAAGGAGTGAGGAGATCAGGCTCAGTTTGAGCAGACACACCATTCTTGTTGTTATCAGCCATTTCTATTGCTTTGCTTTAACTTTCCTCTTTTCTCCCTCTCTTGCTGCTCTTCCTTCGGCTATTTATAACTTTCCCAAAACTAATGAAATAAGACAACCATAATTATATGTTTCCTACCACGACGGAGGCCAGTGAGAAAAGGAGAAGCTGCGGCGTTCAATTATTGAAAATACAAAAGATAATAAATAAAAAGAATAAAGTTATTATATTTATTTAAAAAAAATATATATTTATATATATAAATGACGTGTGGGAATGCGTGGATGATGGAATTGGTATGAGTGCGTGAGATTCGGCCGCCTCGAATCGCCAGCCAGAGTTGAACGGCTTGATTTTCATCACAAAGATACATTACTTTGCCTTTATTTAGTATTATTATTATTATTATTATTTTTAAAAAAAATCAAATAATTAGTCTCATAAAGTTTGGCTTTCTGTCTGACCCACCTTGGATTGGTTCATTCATTGGTGTGGGTTGTGGACATTAATTAATATATAAAATGAGTATAAATGACGATTTGTGACGCATGAAGCCCGCGGTGCGTCATCCATGAGATAGTAATTCTACCTTCTTATTTTGCCATTTAATTATAATGGGTGTTTTGACCGAAAAAATTTACAAATAAAAATATGGTAATTTAAAATAATATTTAGAAAAATATAGTTGTTTGTAAAATATTTAGGGATATGCAGTTGTTTTTCTCGATAAAAGAGATTTTTTTTAAAAAAAATCTTAACTGCTACACGTACTGAAGCAAACAAACGGAAATAGGTGATTCAAGATCCACCCTACAATATGGGGTCAAAAAGTCAAAATAAATTATTTTAGCCCTTATAAAAAGAAAACTTATTTTTGAACTCCTTTCACGCTCATGTCTGGAAATTGTTCACAAGTTGAACTTGCAGACCTTCTTTTTTTTTCTTTTTTAAATTTCGAGGAAGGGCCTAAATCTCCTTATTTTCTTTGAATTTTCTTCGTTCAAAATCTTAATTAGGAGAAATTTCGTTTTTTTTTTCCAATTTTGAGAATATTCTAATTCCCCCCATTTTGACGAAATTACGAGATTTTGAGAAATTTTTGACATTTCCAGAAAATTTCAATTTTTTTTTTTCAAATTAACTATGTATAAGTTTTTCAACTTTATAATCATGATTACACGCAATTCTATAGTTTGACATGTCAATGTCATTTTTGATAAAGGATTAAACCTTTTTTTACGTGGTACTTTTTTTAATTTTCAATTTTTCTCAACTTTAAACTATATTTTCGACCCAAAACTTTCATTTATAAAAGTTAATCTCAATCATACTTTTTTTCATAAAATTTTCACATCATTTCACCCCAAATTGAATTGGTGTGAGTTTTTTTATTTTACCATCCAAAACTTTCGTAATTTTTACCTCAAAATTTTTTTTTAAATTTATACTCTCACATCAACATTTGCACAGATATTTACAATATACATCTAAATATTGTATACTTATAAGACTTGAATTTTTAGGGAATGATTATCACGATTTTTTTTTTTTTTTTTTGGCAAAAGATCACAATTTTTACAATTATTTTAAAAATTAAACCAAAATTTGAAACTTTTTTTTTTAATTTCAAATTTTGGTTTAGTTTTTTAAAACAACTGTAAAAATTTGATAACAAATCAAGAAGTTTGGTTGAGAAATGAGTGTTTATAGACGTGACTTTTAAAAATAAAAAATAAAAAAGTGAAATGGTTATCACTCTGAACCTAAGTTTTAAAAATTAAGTTTTGAATATCACTACTAATATATCTAAATTTGTATTCTTGCCAAAGTTAATATAAATATTTCATACTTATTATTTAAATTTTATTGGTCAATCCCATTTAGATTTATTTTGTTAACTTCGATGGAATCTTTCCCATAGAAATTCTAATTTCAATCTGATTTTATGATATGAAATTGTTCATTTTTGGGTAAAAAAAGAGAAAAGATTCCCGTGACAAAAATTTTAATGTTCTTTAATCAATAGGTCAATTTAGAAAATTCAAGTTGAACCATTTCATTTATATACTTCTTTTTTAGAAAGATCACTTATATACCTTTAAACATAATGTAAACAAATTAAAAATTATGACAAATTCTTTTTTTTTTTTATAATTTGACTTGGAATTCAATTTCTCTTTCACATTAAAATCATAATTACAAGATTGCAACCATAAATTTCAATATAAAAATAAATAAATAAATAAAATCATTACTAAAATAGATGTTTTCAAATATAGCAAAAATGTTGAAAATAATTAAAAATATAATAAAATTTACTTTTAGATCGGATAGGTCCAAATAGATATCTATTAGTGTTTATTGCAATCTATCATAGATAAAAAGTAAAATTTTGTTGTAAATATCTTCAACAATTTTGCAGTTTGAATCAATTTCTCCAACCAAAATGTGAACTAAATAATTAGGATCTAATAGTTTTTTCGTGGGCCACTTCAAACTTGTGGAAAAATACCGACATAACTGATAAATAAATTTTTATTGGTTTTTTGCTCCATCAAGAAGAAGAATGATTAGACTGAGAACTCAATTACATGAAGATTATTATCATTATTTAACCTATTTTCATAAAAATTAACTTTTGATGGACTAAACAACCTAATTTTTCTAGATATTGTTTTAAATTCTAAAACCTCCCCATGAGAAAATGTCAAAAGTTTTAATTTTTTTTTTAATATATTACTAATCCTTTCAAGTGAAATTAGTGGACAACTATATTTTATTTTAAACATAGAGACTATGCTATTTGCCGTAGTTATCATTAGAGGTGGTCTTGTTGCAATTAGTGATCAAAGTTGGTCGATAAGGTGATCATAGAAGTTGGGAGCTAGAGGTGGTCATCGCTAGAGTTGATTGTCGGAGGTGGTCTTCACCAATGTCCTATTTAGATAGTATAGATAGATAGATAATTGGGTCCATATTAATAAAAAGTTTAAATAGACTTCATTCACCCCTCCTAGGGTTGTCAGTCTAGCTCTGCATTTAGTCAATGAAACTCTAAACCTGAGTCTATATATAGTCTCTAAACTTTAAAATGTGTTTAATAAGTCACTAAATTTTTTTTATTTTGTATCTAATAAATTCCTTTATTTTAAAGTTTGTATTTAATTTGGCCCACGTTAGTAAAAAGTTTAATTACTAAAACAAACTTTACATGATTACAATTAAAAATAATTACTAATTACTAGATTTAATTTACCAAACTTATATCTTTTTCAAGAACCATATAATATTCAACTATAATAACAAAATATTCCAGTATATAATAAACAATATGAATCATATTTTTTTAAAAAACAAAAAAAAAAATCTTTAAAATTTCATATCTTTCAAATCCCCTTTGTATGTCAAAATGAATTAAGAAGGACAAAAAGTTTTGAAAGAATAATTTGAAATTTTCAAATTTAATTTTATGTTAATAATATATGATACAAATTAACATAGTGTACATAAAGATGAATGAGATTTATATTAATGATGTGTTTGAACTACATTTTAAGTGTTTAATTTTAAAAATAAGTCATTTTGGAAAAAAAATTAGAGTGTTTAACAACCACTAAAAATGAATTTTGAAATGTATTTTAAACAATTTTTATCAAAAGAGTTTAAATAAAAATGAGTTTTTTTGAAAAATATTTTTTCCTTAAGTCAACCCAAATGGTTCTTAAATCTATAGATTAAAAGTTGAATAAGATTCATATTAGAACTATAGGTTATGAGAGAACCTGTGGGAGAAGTGTTTTTCAAAGGTAATTCTTCTTTTTCCCTTCAAGTTAATGCTTACTTTCTGTAAATTTTTTTACTGTTTTTCCCTTTTATGGATTTTAATTCCTAACAAAATCAATGCAAAGCGATCACTCTCCGCGAGATTCGATCACTTCATGCAGAAATAAGTTTAATATTTAAGTAAGTTTAATAATAATAGAAAGAAAAAAAAAACCACATTTAAAATGATATCAAGTTGATATATGATGTGTGTGTGTGCAAAATCCGCTAATTTTGTATATAAAGTTTCGAAAAAACTAAAAATAGTAAACCATGTTTGAAAATCATTTGGTTTTTTGTTTTTTGGTACTGAAAATTAAATCTATAAATACTCATTCCACCCATAAATTTCTTGATATGTTATCTATTTCTTTTACCAATATTTTTAAAAATGAAGATAAAAATTTTGAAAACTAAAAAAAAAAAAAAAATTAAAAACATGTTTAATATAATTCGGTGTAAATTGATACAATATATTATTCTAAAGGAAAAAGGAAAAAAATGTGAGAGAGGGAGAGAGTGAATGGTTTAAAAGAAAAAAGGAAATGATGGAATGGTGGAGTGTGATTGATGAGACTTTAATTTTAATTTTTTTTCAAACAACAATATTTTCCTAAATATTTTAAGAACTACTATATTCTCCCAAATATATTTTTGAACTACAATATTTTAAAAAAACATCCATTTCGACCGCTACAAGTTTAGCTCAACTAACGTAAATATATATTCTTAATCTTGAAGTTAAAGATTTGATTTCCTATCTCACATATTCTAAAAAAAGAGGTAAATTGTAGAAGGCCACGGGAACCAAGACTCGAGTAGAATTTCCACCCGACAAAGGCTTGCACATATATATTCCTATTTAGGTTACAATTCAAATTAGTTCTAAAATGGTTAACTTTGTGTCCACACAGTCTATCAAAAGTATCAATAAATCTTTGGTAAATTTAAATTTTTTAGAATTAACACGGTTAGATATAAATGTAAATTTTTTAGGAAGATATATACATAATTTTAGGACCTTTGTGTAAATGGAAAAACGAGGCTACAATATTGCAAAAATAACAAAGTTTACCTTCAACCCACATAAAATGTTCAAAAAGTCCATTAAAGGCACAAATAATGTTGGAAGTACGAAATTATCGATTTTTTAATTATATTAGTAATAGAAACCTATCGTTGATAAACCCTTTTTTACAGATAGTATCATTGATAAATTCTTATCAATGATAAAAGTCTATCATTGATAAACTATCATTGATAAATTCTTATTATGATAAAAGTCTATCATTGATAAACTTCTTTTTAAATATTTTTGATATCACCAATATCTATCTAAGTTTTATCATCAATATTGCTAATACACGAATATCGTTGATATCTACCTAACTTCTATCACCAATTTCGCCAATATGCTGTTGGACTGGTATGGCAACCCTAGAGGGGGGTGAATAGGATTTAATTAAACTTATTCCTAAATATGCTCAAATTAAACTAATTGAATTAATTTTTGAATTAAATTAATAAAAACCTTAATTGATGCTAAATATCAAGATTGATAAAAAAATATATGAAACACAAGATTCAATCAATCTCAACAAAGAATGATAGTAATCTATAACATGCTACTAAAAATTGAATGCAAAATAAATTGAGAAAGAGTTGGAGAAGAAGACACCGTGATTTTTATAGTGGTTCGGTCCAACTCGACCTACATCCACTTTCCCAAGCGCCTCTTCGGATTTCAATTAAAAATTCTCCTTTGACTCTTTCCACGGATGAGAGTCGAACCGTTACCTTGCTCCTTTTTCGGGTTCAAGAGCAAACCCGATCCTTTCCACGGGTTAGGATCCAACCATTACAATATTCTTGAAATTTTAAATCACACACTAAAACTCTCTAAAAAGAGTAGATGTACAAATTTGAACTCACAATACTCAATCCTCACAATACAATGAAAGTATCTCTCTAGAATAAAATGAAAAGAAAGAAATTTGAAAGCTTGGAGAGAGAGCAACAATGGTGACCTTTTTCAATTTTTGAGGATTGTAAAATTGTAAAAGTTGGGAAAACTTTTTGGAGAAGATGAAATATTTTAACAAAAAATGAAAGTGAGTGAAAACCAAATTAATTTGGACCATTACATCTTTGTAAAAGAAAATTGAATGGTGGAGATTTAAACTCAACTAGCCGTTAGATACAAACATATAATAATATTAAATTAATCCTTTTAAAAAGTCAACTAGCCGTTAGACACAAACATATATAATATTAAATTAATCCTTTTAAAAAAGCAACTAGCCGTTAGACACAAACATATATAATAATATTAAATTCATTTTCTTTTTTTAAAATCATTTTCTTTTTAACATCAATCCAAAAATAAAAGACCCACTAATTGTCACTTCTCCATTGCTCCAAGTGACACCTTTCAATTTTTCCACTTTGATTAAAAAAATTTGCCACGTCATCAGCTCAAGATCTTTCCATTAAGCTTTTTTCGGTCATATCTTCTTCATTTGAACTCCGATTTGAGTGATTCAAATTGCATTGGAACTGTTGTTCCAAACTCCACACAATAGACACTTCAAAACACTCAAATGGTTAATAAATAAAATTAGGTTTTTTATCATCAAAACACTAATTAATCAATTAATTAAAATTAATTAATTGTAGATTAAGGGCCAAAAAGCCAACATATGCAAATACCATTGATATATACTTTTATTTCACTAATTCACATATGTCATCAATATTTACTTAAGTTATATCATCTATATCACTAATATACGAATGTCATCAATATCTGTCTAAGTTATATCAATGACGTTACTGATATCTACTTAAGTCATATCACTAATATCATTGATATCAATGATATATATTTAAGTTATATCACTAACATATGAATATCATCAATATCTACCTAAGTTATATCACCGATGTCTCTAATATTATCGATTTTAAACGCTAGAATTGCCAAATTCAAATTTGAACATTTAAATAGGGTTTCGGTGAATTAGAAATCATTTAAAGACATGAGTGAAAGTCAATGAATTATTCAATCAATGATAAAATCCTTTAAGTGATCAATATATAGGTATATTAGTGGCTATCATCAATAGATATATTATACTAGTATTTTGCCCCATGAAAATGGACGTGTGTTTTTTTTTTTTTTTTTTAAACAATAAAAGTAGGTATTTTTTTTCTTATAATTTAGATAAAAATTGTTGGGATTTGTGCCCTAAAGTCTCGTAATTGATTAGTTATTTAGTTTAATTATTAATTATGCAATATCAATTTATCCATTAACGGAAAAATCTAAGGTTATTGCATGAAGTCTTAAACATGCATGTAGTTGACATATGGGTGGATCATGTTCAAGAAATAACCTAAAGGTCAATAATATATAGAAAGTTGGGTGCCTTATCCTGGTGACACTATGGATATGACACATGTTGGAATAGTTACAAATGGTTTGATCCAAACCGTTCATGTGGAGCATGTGAGTGGGGTATCCTATACAAAGAGTTTGTATAAGATCGAATTAAGAAATATTTAATCTTTCTTTGTAAATCCGTTAATTGATGAGATTAATATTTCATAGGGCGATCATGTGCGGCTCGATCTTAATCCTAAGTGACTTATGAACTCTTGTCTGTGAGGTCGATCCTTTGATTTGCATGGGAGAGTGGCCTGAGTTGGCGACTCAATAAGCTTACCATTTTGGGGACTTCACTAAATGGGAGTTGGGAACATAACTTCAAAAGATGGAATTCATTTCTTCCCAGATAGGATAAGTAGATGTATTCCCTTAAGTGTTGATTTCGGGTCTTGAACAAGGGGTCCCACCCTCCCACTGGCCCGATAGAGACTTAGTTTATGGTTGGACCATAAACGAATTGTTCATTAGAGAAATCAATGGTACTTAAGGAAAAAAGGTAATTACAAGGGTAAAACAGACATTTGACCCAACTGTAATTATGAACAATTTGTGAAGAATCGACTTGCTTATACTGATTATATCCATGGACACAACTTGTTCTACAATACATAAGAGTTCAATGATAGATCTATAGTGATTTGCCTTGTAGTTAATGAATGAAGATTAATTTAATTAAAGAATTTAATTAATTAATCTCAGATCATTGGATCTTATAATCTGTAGGTCCATAACGTCCCCTTGCTAGCTCACCCTGAACCAACAAGGATCAAATATGATTGAAAGAAAATTTGAAGTGTTCAAATTTTGAGGGAAAATATTAATTGTATTGGATACTATTAATATGTGATTTATTATAATTTTATAATATGGAGAATCAAGGAAAATTATTATAAATAGAAAAATATCAAACTATTTACAAATATATAAAAAGTTTATTATCTATCAGTGATAGACTGTAATAAACTTCTATCGCTTGAGTGATAGAAGTCTATCGTGCTCTATCGCTCAAGCGATAAAAGTCTATCGTGCTCTGATAGACAGTGAAATTTTTCTATATTTGTAAATAGTTTTGCTCATTTTGCTATATTTGAAAACATCCCGAGAATTAATTTATTTGAGTGAAATTCAAATAAATAAATTATTTAATTTGAATAAGATTCGAATTAAATAAATAGAGGGAGAATTAATTAATTCTTTTGAATTGGATTCAAATAATTAATTATTTAATTTGGATGAGATTCAAATTACAAATTTTGCCGAAAATAGATATTTAAATAAGATTTAAATATTTTAAACCATTTAATATGAGATATTATTTGAGTAGATATTATTAATATTGGATATTATTAAATATTTAATTTAAAATCTATGCAAAGGGTTGAGTAACCTATAGAATTCTATAAATAGGGCCCTTGGGAGCCCTCATAAAACACAGTCTTTACAAAAATAATTTCTACGATTACTCTAAAACTACCCTCTAGAAATTCTCCCAATTTCTTAGAAAATTTCTAAAAAAATTCTTCTTCCTATTCCCTCTATTCTTTCAAGAAATTGTTTCCAAGCGGATCCTTGTCAGAGTCATAGTAGGAAAGATCTCTTGGAAAAGGAAGACTAAATGAGAAGACCATTGGTTCGAGGAGAAGATGTTGTTGAAATTATAGATCGAAAAAAGGTATGTTGCTTAACCTTTTCTTGATTATTTGTATTTTTAATTCTTTCAAGAAATCAAAGAAAGCAATCACATGCTTCCACCGGGATTCAATTCTAATAAATTTATTTTAAATATTAATGAAGACTAATTTTCTATGTTTTCAAAATATATTAGTATTTAGTTGTTTATATATTATGGTTCATGTGAATATAGATTTTAATCTAAGGTGATTATTTTTAATGATAAAACTGCTAAAGTATTTTCAAATATAACATAATGTCATTATTTATCAATGATAGAGAGTGATAGAGAGTAATAGACACTGATAGACTGCTATCATCTATCATGGTCTATTAGTGATATATATTGATAGATGTCAGTGTTTATCACTAATAAACAATAACATTTTGCTATATTTATAAATAAGTTGACTCATTTTGTTATATTTGAAAACAACCCTTTAATCTAACTAATTTAATAACTAAGAGATGTAACTTTTTAAAATAAATATTTAATTTATTGATATTTTTTAAATTACTAATTTTAGTCTATAGAATTTCAATTATTATTTAAGTTTCAAGTAAAAATGTATTTGTTTAATTACCATTAGTGCACATGTAATGCACGTGATTTTTTTTTTTTTTTTTTTTACTTTATTTCCATTATAATAAAAAATTGTAATATCATTTATTATAAGTTGCTACATGTTATAAAATTATGATACACTTATTTTATTATCAATATATAGTGTAATTCTGAATCTATAATATTAAAACTCATCTCATTATTTTATATATATATATATATATATATATATCAAGATTTTAAAATGTACAATCAAATGGAATTAGTTTTGGTTCCTTATTATTTTCTTTTTGAAAATAAGTTTTGGTTTATTTATAAATAATTATAAAAAAAAGTTATAATGATAGAAACATAATATCTAGAATATGTATTTTTTAAATGGTCAACTTTTTTATATATATATAATTGACCAGATCGTCAAAGGTTTAATTAGTTTATTAATTATTCTTACCATGTGCTTTAATTTTATAATTTTCTATTTTTTAGAAGATAGTTTATAATTTTCTTAAAATAAAGCTTTCAAATTGTTTTGCAATTGAATATATTCGCACGAGGTTTCAAAAAAACGTGTTTTGTGGAGTTGAACTTAAATTTATGTAAATTTAATGTGGATGTGGTTAGATCTCTAGTACTTGATCATCTTATTCTCCCTTAGTTAAATGCATACAATTAATGTATGGAAGCGAAGCACGTGGATGTTCTCGAAGTTGGAGTCTTGGAAGAATGGCTATGTTCCAAGGAGCTTCAATCTTCGAGCGTGGTTCAGTTTCATAAGTTAGAGAGTCTTCTGATTGTTGAGCAAATTCTCTGTAGGTTCTTTGAGTGTAAATTTCCTGAACTCCTTCAAATGAAGATAGCTATCCTATATATTTATAGAGTTTGAGATGAGTTTTATGAGTCTAGGTTTGATTGATCCATGGACCTAGCCCTTTGGCCCTCTAATTGGGTTTGGGCCTTAATTGGTTTTTGGGCAAATTAAGCCTATTTTTGGCTTAATTGAACTTTATCTCATTAATTAATATCAAATTAGACTAAATTATTTTATTTATATCCAACAATCAAAATGAAAATGAAGGAATAGAATTCCGTGTGGGAGCGCATGAACGCGTATACTTTTAATATACGTTTTGAATTTACAGAAAAATACAGAGAAATTTAAACATGTTTTAATTAAGTATGTTTTATAGAAAAAATTCAAGGAGAAAGAAAATACCTTTAAAGAAAACTCTTCAACCTCCTCCAATTCTTCACTGCATCCATGATCTCTTTAATCTTCTTAGATCTCAAACAAGACACCACCACCAAGTCTTCCCCACTATTCTTTGGCAAGGAAAAGTTTTGTGGGCACCTCTTTTGGAAGATCAAGAAGAGATTTTGCGAATACACATTTTCTTTGTAACTTTGGAGTGCTGGGAGATTGATAGAGAATTTTAGAGAGGGATTGTTCATTCATCCCAAGAACTTCTCATGAATCATAATTAAATTGATGGAGAGGGGAATTAACTTCCCTTTAACCATCCTTTAACTCCCTTAGGAGTTAAAATTTAACTAAAGTTAAATTAAATCAAATTTAATTTAATTTAATTTAATAAAAATATTAATTAATCTAATTAATTAATAAAAATTAATTAAATATCATATATTTAATTAATATTACATTTGAATCATATTCAAATGTATTTCCCTCTCATAACATATAGTTTAATTATGAATTTCATTCATATTATGTTTTAACCTATAGTTTTAATATGAATCTCATTCATATTATTTAATATTTGAATCTTATTCAAATATATTATTCTCTCATATTATAAAGTTTAATTTTGAATCTAATTCAAAATTAACTTTATAATATAATGTATGAAGATACATTATATTAATTGTATCATGTACAATTAACATTCAATTCCCTTATTATATGAATCTCATTCAAATTAATTTAATATTTGAATCTTATTCAAACATGAATACTCTCATAATATATAGTTTAATTTTGAATCTAATTCCAAATAACTTTATATTGTAACGTATCTCTATACATTATATTAATTGTATCATATACAATTAACTTAAAACCCTTATAGTTTGAACGATTCAAATTCTTCCAAAACTAAATATTCCTTAGTGAGCTATATGTATGTGGTTGGCATACAAGTAGATCTTGTTTAAGTAATAACCTAAATGGTCTGTAATATAAGGATAAAGTTGGGTGTCTTATCATGGTGACACTATGAATACCGTCCACTTTGTAAATGTTAAAAGAGTTGTAAATTAATGTTACAAAACGATTTGATCCAAATCGTTCATGTAGAGACATGTGAGTGGGGTATCCTATACAAAGAGTTTGTATAAGACCAGACTGCAAAATGATTAATCTCTCTTTATAACACCATTGACTGAATAGATTAACATTTCATAGAATGACCATAGGTGAGTTGACCTTAATCCTGAGTGAGTTATGAATTCTTGTCTATGAAGGCAGTCCTTTGATCTGTATGGGTGAGATTGGCCACATTCGTTGACTCAATATGCTTACCATTTTGGGATTTGTCCAAGTAGGGAGCTGGAAATTAGCTACACAAGATGGAGTTCACTTCTTCCTATCTTTAGAGTAAGTAGATGAATTGCTCCTTTAAGTGCTGACTCCGGGTCTTGAAAAATGGGGGCCCTCCCTCTCACTGGCTCAAGAGAGTTTTGTTCATTAGAGGATCAGTGGGACTTAAGGAGTTGGATGTAATTACAGGAGTAAAATGATAATTTGACCTAGCCGTAAATTATGAACAATTCGTGAAGGGTCCACTTACTGTTGATTGGTTATATCCGTGGACACAGAAATATATCTACAGTGCAAAGAGTGCAGTTGTGGGTCTTTAGTGGAGTGACCCACAACTAATGAATGTTGATTAATTTAAATTAAAGAGTTTAATTAATTAATCTCGTATCATTGAAGCTTCTAATATGTAGGTCCATTAGGTCTCCCTGCTATGTTTAAGTTACATAAAATAACCTTGTATTTTTCTCTAATGAATAATTGCATATATAAAATAATCAATCATTATTTCAAATTATTTATTAACTACGAGACTTTAGAGCATACATCCCAACAGAAAACACATGGCGGCATCAGGATTTGTCAACTAACTTCTTCAATTTAATTTGGGGCATATGTCAACTTTCAATTTGTCCCAAATATGATCATTCATAATTTTGTCATTAATTCGATAAATGACATGACAATTTGTAATTGGTCCAAATTTTCTTATTCAACATAATATAATAAACAAATTTAAGGCTCATGAAATAAAAAATAATAATAATAAATAATGATAACTTTTGGTATACCAAAAATTTTTCATATGTTATAATTAAATATAATAAGATAAAAAAATATTAAGTTAATAATTTATTTATTATTATAACTTTTTATATTCCATTCATTTAATTTTCATCTTCTCAAATATTTGATGACATTTTATGGTGAACTAAAATTCTATTCAACTAATATCATTAGTTAGATATGCAGATGAGAGGAGAATTAGTCTAAAGAGAGAGAAATCTTAGAGAAGTGTTGGTAGAAGAATGATAAAGAAAATGTAGTTTTTATAGTACTAGTTTGAAACCTCAATAAATTTTAAAATGTAATTGTGTTAAATAGTTGAATTAATATGACTTTATTAGATATGATTCAAATGTGAGTTTATATCTATTTTAGAATTTGATATTGCATGGGTCATTGTCAAATGAGGTGGAGTTTCTGTTGATATGATCTTTATTATATGATCATATTATCACACTATTATTCAAATACATTTTTGAAATGGTTACTTATGTGTTGAATGGAATGGAGTGGAAGACTTTTCTAATGTTACAATTTCATTATAAATTCAATTTATAAATGAATGCTTTAAAAAATATATATTCATTTCATTCGTCGATTATTATTGGTACATTGAAATTTCATTAATTCTGGTTTACATTTAAATTTCATCTGTTCAATCTTTTTTATTATAATTATAAGATTCAATAATTTATAAAGTTAATTTTTAATTATTTTCAATCTCTAAAAAATTCGATGGAAAAGGAACCACTTATTTTGTTGTAGAAAATTGAAGAGTAAATTAAACTTCGTGAGGTTACTTTTCAATCATGATAAAATAGTAAGTCTAAAACTTATCACATTCCAACAAAAACTTTGCATATTCTATCTTTACACTCCTTCATTTATTACACTCCTCCATGATGTGACAATTTTTTTTTATTGATGTGCCATTCTTTTGTTTTATTTTATTTTTTCATTCTCCCACCCAAAAAATTGTATTTTTATAATTTTATAATATTATTATGTTTTGCTAATTTAGATGAACTAGTATAATTAACTATTTAAATTTAGTTTAGAGTCTTTTGGAGACTTAATTTATGATAATTGAGAGCTATTATGCTTAAATGATATAATTTATTTATCAAAGTCGATTTCAATACTTGGTTGTATATGATCATTATTACAATTCTATATATATATATATATATATATAATTACTCTAAATATTTGTAAGTTATATTTATGCTTATTTATTTAAATAGTAGAAGGGCATAATAAATATAAATGCAAGATTATTTAACTAGGTGTGAATGTGATATTAAGTGGATGCACACTAGAAGAAAATTGGGATTTAATGACATTTAAAAACCGTCAGGATTTAAAATTCGTGACAGTTATTTTTAGTTATTGTATCGCCTTTAAAGGTAGAAGTTTCAATGACATTTTTCTAAAAATGTCATAAATGGTCTTCTTATGGCAATAATCAATTGTCAACAATGAACAATTATTGGCAATCATAATTTGTTATTTTCAAGCATACTATGACTGTTTATACTTGTCACCAATTGACCCAAGATTAGGTATTTTCTGTATTGTTATGGATATTGACGACAATTATTAAATGTCAAAAAAAAAAATCTAACGACATTTTTTTTGTCAATAATATATATGAACCATGACATTTTTTTGTCAATAGACATTCTATCATGACACAATTTTGTGTCACTCAATTTCATATTATGATAGTTCAATATTGTCAAAAAAAACATTTTTTGATATTTGTTATTTCTTTCAATCCTGTCATTACACATGATTTTCATGGTCAAGTAATCCTAATTAAACCCAAAAAGAAGAATACAACCGTAAAATACCTTAATATAAGTATAATAAAGTTGATAATACTTTTACAAAAAAATCGATTAATTACAATAGGTGAAGGTTTTACAATAATCTATAGCTATTTAAGTACTATAAGTACATTACACCCAAAGTTTTGCCACTAACCCTACAAAAAATCTTATAAACATATCAATTGCTCCATTGCTTCACTACTCCAATGCATTTTTGCAAAACCTAGTAAGAAAACAAAAAAATCATTTTAGAGTTCAACTCTACACATGGTTGAAATGAATGTAGAAACAACAAACCAATTAATAATGTTTAGTTAAACACACAAACGTAGACAAGCTCCTTAGTCACAAAAAATATAAACGATCACTGCAAGTCATAGACTTAATTACACCGAATGAACTTTGAATGCTTCTCATGGCTAGCACTTAGTCCAAAGTTTGTATGAAACACAAACAACTAAAAAGTGCTTAAGGCCTCACTTTGACATCCAAGTAAAAAAAAAAAAAAAAATGAAACACAAACGACTTAACTATACCTAAAAAGAACAAATTCAACAAGTTTATGTTTTGAGCAAACAAGAAGCAACATAAACAATAACTAATCAACCCAAGCAACTGAGGTTGTCAAAAGGAAGGGAAAAGACTAGTAACAACTTCTTAATTACATTCCAACATGATTTAACAAATACACAAACAACTAAACAATTTATAAATACAATTAATCTATGACTACCATAACTGTAGGAAAGTCATAACACTTCAACACTTGATCTAATCCAATACTTTAAAACTAAAGTTTCAGAAAGAACGTCTTGTATATGAAATCTTGTACTGGAGACCATCGAGACATAAAATCTATCAAACCTTTGCATTTGATGACTTGAGCACATAGCTGAACATAGCTTGAAAAGGGCAAAAAAAAAATGGATGTACTAGATATATGAAAATTTGATTAGACCTATGCTTGAAAACAACGATTGTGGTTAGAAATGAGGACTTCTAAAGAATGAATGAAAGAAAAGTACTAAAAAACAAATAGAGTAGTTGCTTAAGGTGAACCATGGTATTGCAGATACCGTGTCCAATTTCCTTGTGAAATGCCTTTAAGAGAGGGATGTTGCTCAGTGTGCAAGAATTCATATTAGGAATATATTCTTTTTGCTAAATCTGCATGTTCAATTAATTCTTCAATTCAAGAAACATTCATGTAGTAGTAATGTATTGCACCAAAATTAAAGCCTCAGTTTGTCAAAGAGTTGTTGAAGTCATTAGCTACATTTCCAACTTCAACTTTCATTAACTCAAATGGTCTGTCAATGCAGAGATTTTTTAAACAAACAGTATTCGTATTCATTGATGTATAAAAAGGAAAAAATAAGCTAAATAGTTATGAAAGATGATCCACTTTGTGCATCAAGTTAAAAGAGAGTATATTTTAATAATTTGTTTTAAAGGTTAGAGAAATTGTCTGAACTTTGATAAAGACTGAATAAAAACTTTTAGCAAAATCAAATTGAAACAAAATTTAAAACGTTGAAACTAAATTAAAATTTAATAGCCTTTCAATGAATGAATTCAAATACTATGGTACCTATATAATTAAACTCTTCTCTAATTAGCAAACCAATCTTATCTAGTGAAATTGAAGGTGGATTAGAGGATAGTGATACATATCAATCAATGAGAACAGACTGGGATAGCTCTGGACATGAAATGAAGCCAAAATCTGATTAAGCTGATAGTGAAAAGAAACATATCCAATGAACATAATATTCCATTTCCAAATCCCAAGGAACCTATCCTATACAGAATCCCATCAAAACAATTGAAATGAAAACAAACCTATATATCGTAACTTATGGTAACCAAGACCAATTAAACTTATAAAAATAAGTACAAAGATTATGAAACTAACACCACATGTCACACCCTGCCCCGAGCCACCCTTATCTGGAAACCGAGATGGGGCATGAGGACAACAGACATCGACCCTCTTTGCGATGTCTACTGTCAAACCTTTACCCTTCTTAAATTAACAGGTGCAACTTAAATAGAAAGAAAACTAATTCATAATAATATGCATAATTTATTATTACAATTGTTTTACAAGTTTGTTTACAGAAAACATGCTCTTAGTTTCTCATTTAAACTGCTACCTATAGCTAAGTGCACACTATTTCTCAGCAGACTTTGACTTCGTACAGCAACAGAAACTCGACTGCTACCTGGAAAGAAAAACATAAGAAAATGATGAGTTTCAATAAAGTCCAATGAGTGATTGAATAAACTAGGGTTCAACCAACCCTTTTCAGCATTATAATAATCATAATACTCGTAAAACAAATCATACACAAGTATATTTACAAACTTTATTGAGCTTATACTCAAACCTCCCCCATAGGGTTATCCTCAGAATCATCTTTTCTTGGTGGCACCTCCGGCACAGCGACTCCTCTGTTTATCCTGCTAGCTCACCTGGCACAGTAATCCTGACTGGTTTTTCCATGCTGAACAACTCATCATTTATGTATCCATATGACCCCTATGTGCACATAGTCTTACCTTCAAGGCTGAGGAGCTAGGCCCGTCGGCCCCTGACCATTCCCTCAAGTACTTCTCGTAGGCTCAAGAACTAAGCTCCGGTGACCCTTGACAATCCCACGAGGAAATCCCCGCCACAGGCTCAGAAACTAGGTCCTTTCGACCCTTTAACCATCCTGTGCGGTGTCGAATCCCTGTCCCAACCATGACCGTCATCATTAATGCATTCGTAAGTTCCTTCGACATTGGAAACATAATCTATTTATCCATGCCTTCGTATAATCCTTCAACATCAGCGTTAGGATCCAACAAGCCCAATATATTATGTACTTATTCAATAACTTGCCCTAGAATACATACTTGCCCTAGCGTGCATACTACCTCATGCTAACATGTTTGATATAAATTATCTGATACCTCACCATAGCATGTATAATATTGCACAATCATGCTATTAATTATAAGCTTATAAGCATGCTATTAACGAGTTTTTGTAGAGAGTATAATTTAGTTCTCTCGCTAAAAAAAATCAATCACTCACAGTGAAAGTAGTCGTCCAACTTTAGGGTTCCTTCCTCTATTTTAGTTCTGATTCTTCTCAACTTTTCTCGAGCCTCTGGAACTAAGAAAACAGCAACTAGAAAACCTTAGAAACCCTAAAACAGCTCCTTGGACGTCAGAAAACTCTTCCTTGGATGAAAAGAAGACAAGTCTGGACGCAAGGTAACTTCTTTTCTCCTCAAACAGCTCAGTTGGACGCAAACTAGAGGCTCTAGACACAAAACTTGATGTTTTGGAATGCAAGGCAGCCTTTTGACGATAGAAAAATTACCCTCTTGGATGCAAGACTCAGCCCTTGAATGCAAGGCTTGCTTCCCAACCCTCCTTCAACTTTCTTTCTCTTCTTTCTCTCAATAAATTCAAGAGTTTTGTGATGGTGTGAGAGCTTCTCTACCCTTTGGTCCTATTTATAGAAGTTGGATGGTAAGCCTTGTCATCCAACCTTGCCTCCAAGCTTGACACTTAGCTCCCACATGTCACCATGCATGAAGAACACCCCAGCGTCCAACCAAGTGCTTCCTTGCATGGTGTTTTTTGTCATGCACCCCGACACCTTCTACTTATGAAGTGCTATATCCAAACGAAGCCACTTAGCACCAAAATGCTCAACCATGCGTTTAGCCTAGTCCCGGGAGAAGGACCATGCGTCCAACCTCTCTATACCATGCGTCCAAGATGATGCTTCATAGGATTTGGCTTCTCTTGCTCTCTTTTTTTCTTTCGGCCTTCCTATTCTTATTCCAATTTCCCTTGCCAAGCCCCTCCTATGCGTCCACTCTCTCTTCTATGCGTCTAAGCTTCTTTCAAGAGTCCAACACTTAGCCAAAAGTCCCCTCCTTTAGGAGGTATGCGTCCAACTAATCCGAGGTTCCCACACTTAGTCAAATTTTTACTCACAAAGCTCTTTATGTGTGTGGTTTCTTCCAACTCTCTTATGTATGCGTCCACCTCCTTCTTTACTTTGGTCCATGCGTCCATGACTCCCCAACATGGCTTCATGGATTCCGTGATTACTCGCTTATTCGTCCATGTTGTGCCTCCCGAGCCTATTGTCACGTGGTCAGTGTTTCAAACTAACCAATCGTGCGACACTTGGGTGTGCTTGATGTCAAAAACACGCCAAGTAAGCCTTTTTAGCTCCAAGGATCAATTCCTCCCTAGGCACAATTGGGTGAGAATGGCAAAGGAAGTGGTTAGCAAGGAAGACTTGAGAGAGTTTGAGTGAATGAGAGCTTAGAGGGCTTCACCAACCAAGAGAAAATGCACAAGCTTAAGGAAAGTCACTTGTATTGCACTAGTTCTCGATTGTTACAAGACTTCCCAGACTTGATTACAAATGAGGCCCTTCCTCCTATTTATAGAGGAGCTAGTCGACTTCTCCTAGCATGACTGACTTACAAGTCGGTCATGGTGCTTCTAGACTCTTCCCGTATGGACATTGAGCGGCAATCCTATGTACAAGTCTAGAACTAATCGACTTAGGCCCATGCTAGAACAATCTAGACCTATCAAGGGCCTTTTAGCATATTTACATGGGTGACCGATGTCATGGAAAGTTCTGGAACCGTCTAGACACCTCTCACATACTCCAGCACCATCGCAAGCCTTCCAGACTTGTCTGGACTCCTCTCGGGTCTTCCAGCACTGTTGCGTGCCTTCCCGCATAGTTCAGCACCTTCGAGGTTCTTCTAGAGCTTCCTCGTGCCGTCAGGGCCATGGACGAGCAGTCGAGCCCCCTCTTGTGTCTTCTAGATGTTTCGGCCTGGCCTTCCTTCCAGACGCGCCTAGAGGCGTGTCGTGGCCTCTGGCCTTGTCCCGATACGTCTAGAATCTTCTGGGACTTTGCCGATGCGTCTGGGGCCTCCCATGCATCTAGGGACACCGTTGGACGCATGGGTTGTGTGTTGTGTGTGCCTGATGAGGTGACGATGGACGCACACTGTCGGCACTCGCGAGATGTGTATGCGAGACTTTCGTCATGAACGCATCTTGGGCATGCGTTAGATATGCATGCCTGGCAACCTTGTGCAGCCTGGGGCGCAACGCTGCCTCTTCTGGCAGATGCGCGCATGGGTTGACGCATATGAGCATGCCTCTTCTGCCTCTTCTGGCAGCCACACTATCATGCATTGACACATAGGGGCATGCGTCGAGGCTCTCGATGGGGTGTCAGGCTGCAACAAGGGCGCACGTCTGAGGCTGGGGCGTGGCCCGATGGCTTGGGTAGTTGATAACTTGTAGAAATACAAGTTATTATTGTCTCTCTTAGAAAAATAGAGTTTAAATAGAGAATCATGCAGTAGTTGGTGTTAAATTCTATTGATAAATCTTCCTATGCGTTTTACTTTTGTAAATTGGTGAAGATAATTGTTTTGAAGCTTTTTTAGCCTAAAACGCATGCTTCAACGCAGGAACCAAGCAACCTGTGGATGTGTTGGCAACCTTTTAACGCAAGTGGATGCATTGGCAACCTTTTAACGCAGAAACGCAAGCAACCATGGATACGTTGGCATACTTGAAAGCAGGAACCCAAGTTATCTATGGAGGCATATCAACCAGAAACGCAAGGCAGCGGAGAATCAGATAAGAATCTTGAGAGATTGTCGGGAGATTGATATGCTTGATATGCGGCGAGAGTGGTGAATCTAAATTAAACCGGAAATCATGTGATTAGGCGAGATGAACGCAAGGCAGAAATTCAACCTCCAATCATGCAGATTTGCCAGCGATTGCAACGCAACATCTATAAAAGGGCAGACCTGAAGGCTAAAATGTTGTTAAAGCTCTTGGAAGAATTCCTAAGTGATAGCAGAGTTCTCTCCAGACGACAACCAGAGACAAATAGCTCGAAAGAGAAAAGTCTTCCCTCCGCCTGACCACTTCACAGCAGAACTCACGCTACCATCCTGGCAGGCTCAAGACATTGAGAAGTCATTCCATGCTTTCTATCTTTTTCTTACTTATGTTTTAGTTTATTAGCAAGACATTGTATTTTCTAAAACATTTATTCCGTTCATCAATCTATACATCTTCCATGGCTATTCATTTCTTATCACTTTCCATTTGCTGTTTATCATCCATGAGTAACTAACTCTCTTAAGGGTCACGGGTTGCGTTATCATCTAAATAAGAACCGTAGAAGACTATTCCATCTTGTCAATTGTAATTTTAATCTAATGCTTATGTCCATCTAGCTAATTGATATAAGTAGTAATAATCAGACTGCTCGATAGAGTAAGTGATTGTGGAACTCAATTGACAAGGCTAAGAAGTGTTATCTAGACATAGGAATAACCTTGGCACTTAACACTCTCCTATGCATTATAGACATATAAAGCATAGCGGCTGACAACCGAAAGAAGAGTCGCTGGTATGAAATAGATCTAACTATGCGTTTCTGACTTTAGATGATAACCAACCCCAGCCCTGCGTTTACCATTCATATAATTCAATCAGCTGACTTTGTTTTGTCACACACCTCTCCATCCAACCACTTTAGCTTAGTTTTACTACTTTATAGTTTCTTAGACGCATCACTTCTCACCACCTTCTTTAAACGCATGACTCAAATAATCCAACTAATTATAGAATCTGCATAGTCCCTGTGTTCGACCTCGGACTCATCGAGAAAACCTCATTCTTTGCTTATACGTGGGTGAAAAATAGGAAAACTTGACAGATTAGTAGTGCATATTATTAAGCACGTTGAACGCACAACAGTAGCCTTGTCTGATGCGATGGCGCTTGCGTTGGCCTGGCTTAGCGACGACATTACCCCTCTTCCTTGACCCTTCCTTGGCTATGCTATGCGAGTCAAGGGCATTAGTGGCACGATTTGAAGGGGCCTTTTTCTGACACGTGACACTATGCTTCCAACTTTCCTCTCTTATGCCTTCATACTTTAGCCATTTTTCAGCCTTCTTTTCCTAGTATGCGTCCAACCCAACTTTATCTTCCTTAGGTTTGTTTCTCAACTCTCCAATTCTTCCAACACTTAGCCAATTTCCTCCCAAAATGGGTCACCATGCGTCCACAACACCAACCATGGATCCAACATGGTGGTTCTCCTCCCAAGTATGGGTCCAACTCACAACTAGCTTCCCATTATGCTTCCATCTCTTCTTTCTTTAACACTGTGTGTTTTCCCTCTCTTTTTCCTACACCATGCGTCCAAGCTAGAATTCTCATTGCATAGTTGAGTTCCTCAAGCCTAGTTGTGACAGTTAGGAAGTTTCCTTAGCTCATAAGCCAACTTGTCATCCAAGATTTGAAAATCACTTAATATGGTTTTCTTCCAAACTCACCTACGGCCTATTTTCAACTCAAAACTCAAGTTGATACAAATTCTTTTCTCCCTCCTTTTCTTCCAACGCATGGGGTCCCTTATACTGGCCAAAATTTGGCTAGCTCCACAAGCCCAAATTTTCTGCCTTAAAATTGTTCTAACTCCACAGGCTTGTGATCCAAGTTTACACCCTTTACCCTAGTTTCCTTTCCTTATGTGTCTTAAGCATCTAGGTCAAAGGTTAGGGTGTCACACCACACAACTTGAAAGTCAGACAAGTTCATTTCAATATCAACTCAAACGGAGCGGGGGAAATTACCTCAATAGATTGCACTGTACAAACAATGATTTTTCAAGGTTCCTTAAAATTCATCAAAAGTTGGTAAGCTTGCAGATTTACATCAATATTTTTTTGGATAAGAAAGATATATATCAATTTAAAAGTACTACAAATATAACAAACTCTTCTATGTCAAAAACAAAATTCCCATGTAGTAAATTTAAATCTAGCGCACAAGCAAAAACAATACTTCTATCTCACAAAGAAAGTAAATATGGTTTCTCACAATGGCGTAATATTACTGTGTCAAAAAGTAACTACAATCATATAACGTTAAGATTTTGGACAAATCACTTAAAATGTTCCTAAAAAGTATCTAAGTGATGGTTTGACTATGAAAACTACATAAAATCCCTAAAAAGTTTCTAAGTGATACTTTCACTTTCAAAACAAACAAAAAATGTCTAAGCTAGTGATACTTTTACTCTGAAAATAAACTACAAAGTGTAACATTTAAATTATTCAAAACAATTTAATTTTTTCAATGGTATAAAATATACTTTCAACACAATAGTCAAATTTATATTTTGGTAGGAATGTGAAAATTACTTTATAAATCGAAACCCACAGTTTCCAATCCGAAAATCCACTTCTTTGAACAAATGCTAACTTCCTAAAGGTCTAAACAACAAAAACAATGTTTAGGTGTTACAACATAGTTTGAAAACCTTAACCAACACTGAAAGAATGTTTAAGAGAGATAATATTACCCAAAACCAACAATAAACCTTAGTCGATCAATTTGAGCTAGTCAAAAACTACAAACAACAAGCTTTCCTCATGTAAGAAAGTGATTTAACACACTTTATGTGAGTTCGGAATAGCTTGAAATAAGTTCAAACTTATCAAACCTTAATTGAACCCATATAAATTTAAACAAACATAACAATAGAAGAATTCCATGGACTTATAAACTAATACAAACACTTAAATCAAATTCGAACAAGATTTTAAAGCAACAATCCTTACCGAATCTTATCGAAAAGGCTCTGAACCTTGCTGGTTGGTGCCCAAAAACGTCCAAACTTACAAATCTAAACCGCAAACGTTATGGGTACACTAATTTGAAGCCAATCAAATTGTAGGTAATAGTTGAAAGCTTACCTCCAAGCAAAAAAATGTTGTTGAAACCGAGACCCACATGCTAAATACAGCCTCTGAAACCGAG
This sequence comes from Citrullus mucosospermus, assembly GCA_030954485.1. Lineage (NCBI taxonomy): Eukaryota > Viridiplantae > Streptophyta > Magnoliopsida > Cucurbitales > Cucurbitaceae > Citrullus > Citrullus mucosospermus. The sequence continues at coordinate 10,322,847 of CM062065.1, read as the reverse complement.
AACCACATGTCCAAAAACACTCTGAAACCAAGACCCACGCCAAAAACGGCATCGACGACTTGAAAGCTCAATCACTTAAATACTTGTTTGAATCGTGACCAACAACGGCGAATACCCACTGTTGTTCGAAGCTCCTACACCAACTGGCAACGAACACGCTCTCTCTCTCTCTCTCTCTCTCTCTCTCAAGTGTGTAGTTGGCAGCAGAAATCTCTATCTCTCTCTCAAGTGTGTAGTCGTGGCAGAAATCAAATTGAAGACCTAAAGATGAGAAGATCATCTTATTTACAAAAATACCATTAGCTTTATTTACTTAAATACCCTTAAATTAGAACCACTTATATTTAATGACAATTATTAAGTGTCATAAATTTGTGACACTTTAAAAATGCCATGAAAAAATTAGAATAAAAAATTGTGTTTTTTCCCTTAAAAAATGCACTTTTTTTTTTTCATTTATGACACTTTTTTTAACCTCAAAATCCAATTTGGCTCACTCATGTGTCATGGAAACTCATATTTGTTGTAGTGGTAGGGTGTATAGTTATTTACAATTTTTGTAGTTGTAACTTTTTGTCATAAGTTTTAAAATTAAATTATTGAGAGGGTAACACAAAATAATTAGCGCTTTTAAGAAAAAAAATATACGTGCTTAAATTCATTAATTAGTACTTGTTTAAAGAGGGCACATAGGAAATAGGAAGAATTCTAGTTATAACTTAACTTCAACCATAGTTTAGTTTCCTTAACCCAATCCTTTGAGCTTCCACCTAAGGGTAATTAAGAATTTAGGTGGGGAAATTGAAGAGCCAAAATCCCATTTTAGGACTTCTTGGTCGTGCATGCATGGAGGAGGGAGAAAAAGAGGTTTGCTCACTTTCCAAAAATATTGTCTAGTAAGTTTTCCAAATGCCATTTCTTTTATCCTTCAAGAGAGCCTAAAGAAATTTGAATTTTTCTTCTCTAACCCCCATTCTAGTGTTGTAAATCACACTTCTTAGAGACAATATTGTGTATTAAAAGTTGTTTCAAGTAGTGGTGTTAGATTTCACAAGGTTGTTCAATGGTAGCATCAAATTGGTAAGAAAAATCCCTTTTCAATCTCTTTTTGTAGTGAATATTTCCCTATTCATTTTTGTAGACCCTAAGCATGTTCATACTTCTTGTCTAAGATATTCAATCATTATCTCAAATTCCTTAGTTACTTAAGGTTTCCTCCACCCATCATTACGATAGAAAGGAAAATGCATCAAACGGTAAGGACAGTCCTCTCTAGCTTTCAATTTTCCTTAGGCAATGTTTGTAGCAAACCTAGGTGTTTTTTTTAGTGTTATTTAGAACTTAAGATGGTGATTTTATGTCTGAAAATCATAATGAAAATGGTTCCAAACAGTCCCAAAAAACTAGTCTAAATCATGTTTTATCAGTTTATTGAAGCTTTCTAGTTTTAGCTTGTTTGATGTCAAAATTAAAATACATCGGCTATGAAACTTTGAAATCATGGTCGGTACTTAGGGTTATCCAAAAAGTATGTTTAAAGCAATTAAAATTAATCTTTATGATTTATTTTTCATAGAGATAGATTTTGATAAAAAATACTATTACTCGAGTTTTGAATTTCTTTCATTAATCTTAAAATTTATAAATAATTTTCATGTATTTTCATGTCTAGGTCAGAGGCTAATAAAATCATTTAAAGATTTATGTAATAATTTTATTAGTAATGATAACTATGAAAATTAATATGTAGTTCAGGTTAGTTAGATAAATTAGTATACTTAGCTAGTTAATGAGTTTCCTTTAGGAAGTCAAATTTAATTTGTTAAAAACTAATTAAAATCATAATAAATGTTATATAGGAATCTTATAAAGGATATAGATTTCAAGCTTGAGGTAAGTGGAGTCTATCATAAGTTACCGAATTGAGTGAATTTGTTTTATTGTCTTGTTTAATTGTATAGTTGTATTATAATTTGTAAGTAGTTAAACATCATAAGTTTCTAATTGAATGTTTTATTATGTAGTTTTGATTTTGTTTTATTGGATTATTGTTTTGATTGACTCTTATAAATAATTATCCATTGAGTTGTTTTCTTGAATTATGAAGTGCTGAATATTTGAATTTGACTATTGATTATGATTGATTCATATTATGTTTCTTTTTATATATGTTTGATGGAATCTTGTTGATTTGTGACATTTAATTAATGTTTGAGAAAGCATGTTACAATGTGTAATTTCCATGATTTTTTCGCTTCCCATGACTTATGTTAGCATGTTGATTGATAATATATTTTTAGGTTAAGCATTTCATGATTGTATGCATTGCATTGAAGTCTAGTTAGTAGTCTTATATATCATGGAGTTAAGTAAGAATATGTTATGCATGAAATACCCAAATTAAGTAGTTATATTATGCAGCAAGGTGCATGATATGATAAGTACGGTTTCTGCTAACGGCTGAGCCTATGAAACAAAACTAGTTCATGTTAATAGTATTTATAAGGGACAATTACCTTGTAAATATTACATGCGGAATTGACGGTTATGGTATGGAGTATTTCTATAAACCCTACTTTTATTCCTAAAGTACTTAACCTAAGTAAGAAATTATTGTTGTGGACATAGATAAATTTTCCATGTCTAAATTGAGGAAGGCATGGAAAAAGGAGGCATCTTTGTACATTTGTGGACTTAGTTGTGGGAGAGATAGCAAGCAAAGTGCTAGGCGTGTGGCTTGAGAAGCAAGTGGACGAGTGCTATGAAGAGGAGTAGCCGAGAGCCTTGACATGATGTAGTCGGGTGGAGTTTTGTAGGTGTGGCCAACGTCAAGGAAGAGGAAAGGGAGAAAATGGGCTAAGTGTTGGAGCATGCATTGAGACCCTTGAGCACCTGAGACACCAAGAGTGTGTGTGATGCAGGCATAAAGTGTTGAGTGAGTGGGCTGAAGGATGCATCTTGCTTGGTGAATGATGCGTCCATAGTGAGCTTGGTTGAAGGCTTACGATGTGTTGGTTGAGGTTAGTAAAAGAGGGGCATCCATAGGAAGCTTGTAAGGTTGACACATGGTGGTTATGCATCCAAGTTGGCATCCATCAGCCAAGAGGCTGCATGCAAAGGAGTAGCCGAGAAGAGAAGCTAACTAACCTCAAAAGAAAGCTCATGCGTGGAGAAGTTTGCCCAAGAGTTGCGTCCATCGTTACTTCTTGCTTAAGCAAATTTGAGACTTAACTATTAAGTAAGTCTGATTAGGTGTCAAAACAAGGTTAAGTGTGGCAGGACATACATGCAAGTAGGAGGTGGCAAGCCAAGATTCTGCATACAATTTTCTATAAAGGCTATAATAGAAGGGTTTGGCAAAAGGAACTTGTTTGCGCAAATTACTCGGGCCATTTGAGAATTTCTTGGACCAAATTGTTCCAAATTGAGTCTAGTTTCACAAAGAGGGTTGTCGTAAGGAAACTCATTGAGAAAGAACTCGAATTTCGTCATAAATTCAAGCTTGTTTAGGCTATTAGTAAATTGAAGTAGAGCGAGAAGATTTAGTGATATCTGGTGGAAGAAAAGGAGCTAGAGGCTTAATTTTTTAGGTAAGCTAGCAAAGACAATTATTTATAAGTTTGTAAGAGGAAGAAAAGTCTAATTTTGACTAAAAATATTACTTTTGGCAGCTGGAAGTGAAGACAATGTGTTTGAGGCTGTCAGGTGAGTTTAGAGTAGGTTGTGCGTGCAGACAAGCTAAGGTAGTAGCCAAAGGTAAGAATTCTATGAGTTTATTTTGAGTGTTTTTTACACCCAGAGGCCGAGCTGACATACCACCAGTTATGAGGCTTGCATGCTGATGAGTGAGGTGCGTTGTTGTGGGTGTGCAGGCTGTGGGGGGCAAGACAAGTCTCGTTGGTGAGCAGGGTTGGCGCTGCATGCGTGCAAGCAAGCTAAGGTAGTGGTCGAATTCTATTGAGGTTATTTTGAGTGCTTTGGACGCACAGAGGGCGGGCTGACATGCCACTAGCTATTCGGCGTGCATGTTGATGAGCGAGCTGCGCTGCTGTGAGTGTGCAGGTTGTTGGGGCAAGACAAGTCTTGCTGGTGAGCAAGGGCTAGTGTTGCGTGCGTGTAAGAGTTGAGCAAGACAAGTCTCGCTGAGACGCATGACATGGGCTGACGACACAAGCATAGCGGAAAAAGCGCACACCCTGCCTCTTTTGAGGTTATTTCGGCAACGTGTGTGCGGGGACTACCACCTGGGACAGTGTCTGTGGGTGTAGGGCAGCGTGCCTGTGCGTGGTTTGCTGCACATTAAGGCTGGGCAAGCTAGGTGAGCGTGCTGCAGGACTGTTGAACACGCCTAGAGACAACTTGCAACTTTTGGACATTTTGGCTAATTTTTTATTGTGGGTGAGCCTTTTTATCTAAATTTCAATATTTAAGACCCAATTGACTTAAGTTATACCATGAAGGGAATTTTAAGGATATTTGACGAAGGAATTAATTTATTCCAAGCGAGAAGAGCTAGGAGAAGGATATAACTCTCTAAGAACTCAGGACAAGTTATAAGTGACAGAATTTCATTTAAAATGATTTATATTCTCAATGTTTTCAGTATGCTCTGTTTATTCTCAAAATATGAATTTTGTGGCATGAGTTAAATATGACAAAGCATGTGTTTTTTCATATGTTTTGAACATGTTTTTACATGATTTTAAGCATGATGCTTTATGATGTCGAGTTATAGGAAAGTATGTTGTTTGATAAATAGTTTGAAATTCTAAGGAGTTGTTTGACTAGTGTTTATAAATGATTTAATCATTATCAAAGCATGTTATATTTTCAAAGGAATAATAGATGGTCCCCAATACTGAAAGGCATGGAGAAGGCATATGGGCAGCCTTAATACTATGGGACCCCGGTACTAAAGGACTTGAGAAGGTACACGGGCAGCTCGGGAATAAAATTCCTATGTGTACATAGAGGAAAATTCCACGTTGTTGGTTGAGATTACTCCAGACAGCTAAGGTTATTCAATGTTGGGTGTGTTGAGATTACTCTAACCCAATTAAGGTTGTATTCGACGTTGAGTAGCGTTGAGCTCTGCTCCGCATCAATTAAGGAAAATATTTTGAATTATATGCAAATATTTATAAGCTTCCAATGCTTTGTTATTCAATTTTTTATCATAATTTCGTTGAGCTTTTAAGCCAAGCATAGTTTTCCAAACTTGTCACTCACTGGGCAACCTAGCTCATGGTTTTCATTGTTTTTCTATTTTCCAAGTAGCAAGTGATACCAGGGTGCTTAGCCTACACATCAAACTCGTCTGAGCCTGCTAATTAGTTGTGAATATTATATATATTTATACTTAGACCTAACATTATACATATCGGGGTCTAAGGAGTGGAAGTCTGTAAAGATGTGTTTGTATTACCTTAAGTTGTTGAATGTAAATCTATAAAAGTTTCGTTAGCTTAACTTGAGATTCTTGCATATGATCTGGTTGAGAATTATAAAATGTTATCATGTAAGGATTCGAGGATAGTAAGGGCTGACAGTGGATGCCGTAAAAGGGTCGATGTTTGTTTTCCTCACACTTTTTCCTAAGTTAAGGAGGGTAACTTGGGAGGGGGTGTGACAATTTCTGCATAACATAGCCCATATTGTTGAGGATAAAAGAAGACTGAAATGACTTATTGATTGAAGCTCTATGGTGTAGAATCATCCGGGTCCTAGGGAGCATTTGGGTTTTATTCTTTGAGTTCAAGGAGGGAGGAAGACTTTATAAAAGCAGCTTTTGCGATTCCCAATCGCCTTCATCACTCTGGAGAGGAATCTTAGGTCGCCTCTCTTCTTTTCCAAGAGAACATTGATTGTCAGCCCCACATCTGACTCTTCATCCTCTGGAATAGAAAGGCGATTCACGAGCTTGGGGGGCTTTTGCTTTAGTTGTAAACCCTACTTTCATTTTTTAAGCACCTAACTTAAGTATGTGATATTCTTGTGGACTTATACACATTTTCTTATTTAGATTGGAAGGAGAAGAGTGGAGGAGAAGCCGAGGAAGGTAGGCTTGTGGATTAAGCCGAGAATACTTTTGGCAATTCTAATCTTAAATCCTTATGAGATATATCAAGTTTGGGATTTATTTTGACAAGCTCATTAGAATATAAAAGACTTAAGAGGATTATCACCATTTGAACCAAGGTGGAAAGATATTATTATTATTATTATTATTATTATTATTATTATTATTATTATTATTATTATTATTATTATTATTATTATTATTATTAAGTAAATGGAAATTTGGAATTTTATTAAGTTTGTGGATAATTTAAAAAGAAAGTGGAGCAAGTCGGTGGTGGAGGCTAAGTATAAAAAGAGAAAGTATTTCTTTCATCTCATTTTACTGACTTTCATTCTCCTCCAAACCGAAGCAAGTTTGTGGTTCTTAGCTAGGCATCGAAAGGGAGAGGAAAAAGAATATTTAGGTTGATTGGAGTGGAATTTTGAAGAAAAACCGGGTGAAATTCGAAGAGGAATTGAAGCTGGTCTGAAATTCGTGTAATATGGACAAGGTATGATGTTTGAAGGATAGTGAGTTGTAGACATCGAATTTGGAGCTGAACATTTAAGGCTAGTAATTTAACTCATTTCTTAATAACTTTTGTGAAGGATGTCTAAGCTAAATGTGAAGGAAAACAAGTGAAATTGTAGGAAGAAGCGACTGGTTTGGCGTTTCGGGTAATCTGGAGCAGGGTGGAGGAATTTCGAGTTATCTGTCGAACAAAGAGAAGTTAGACCCTGAAATTTGAAGGTAAGCTAGTTAACTCTATTATCTACAAGTTTGTAAGAGGAAGTAATATCTAATTCAAGCTGGAAATACTATTTTTAGGAGTTGGAAGTGAAGACAGTACCCTTGAGGCTGATGGGTGAAGCTTGGGTGAGACAGGTCTCGCTGGTAAGGACAGCGGCACTACAGGTGTGGAGTGAGACAAGTCTCGCTAGCTACATTTCTCTCACAGATCTCACTGGTCTCGCTAGTCTCGCTCGTTTCATCAATCTTGCTGGTTTTGCTTGGTTTTGCTAGTAAGCTAAACTCTAGCTAAAGGCCTATTTGATATACATTGATGGGAATCCTATGGAATCTAACAAACGAAATTATACTATTTCAAGCTGAGAAGAGCTAGGAGAAGCTTATAATCCATTAAGAACCTGAGACAAGTTATGAGTGACAATTTTGATTTAGATTAAGCTTTATTTTACACAAAGTTTTCATTATGCTCAAGGATGTTTGTAAAGCATGCTTTAAAGTTTATATTCTTACAAGTTTTGTTGAGCAACTATGACTTTTCAAACATGAGTTAAGAACTTGATTTATACTTGAGTTTGAGATTGAAAGCATATTGTTTGAATTATCTTAAGTTTTATAAGCATGATGCTTGATGATTAAATTGAAAAACTCTGAAATTTCACGAGCTCTTGTTTATTAGCAATTTATTTTCAAAAGCATATTTAGTTCTTAAAGTATTATAAAAGGTCCCCAATGCTAAAGGACATGGAAAGTCATATAGGCAACCTAAATATTGTATATGGGACTTGGTACTAAAGGACTTGAGAAGGTATACGAGCAACCCAAGTTATGATTCCTATGTGCACATAGAGTTATATTCAACGTTGTTGTGTTGAGATTACTCCACACAACTAAGGTTATTCGACGTTGGGTGTGTCAAGATTACTCCACCCCAACTAAGATTGCTTTCGACGTTGAGTAGCGTTGAGCTCCACTCCGCCTCAACTAAGAAAAATATTTTAGGCATATGTAGAACTTTATAGTTTTCGATAATGAAATGTTTACTGTTTTAATACCGTTTATTGAGCATGTTTTGTTGGGTTTGATGATGAGTTGTTTACTGTTTTATCACTGGTTTTCAAGCATGATTTTGTTGAATTCTTGAGTTAAGTAAGGATTTTCTAAATTTGTCGCTCATTGGGCAACCTAGCTCATGTTTTCTATTGTTTTTCTGTTTTTCAGGTAGCGAGAGAAACCAAGGTGCTCAGTCTACACAACAACTCGTCTGGGCTTGCTACTAATGTGTATACATTGCAAATATTTGTGCATAAGACATGTGTAGTACATATAGAGGTTTAAGGAGTGGGAGTGTTGAATGAGAAATTTCGGCCAACCAAATTTCGTCACGTCATCATAACAAAGTCCAAATGCATTGTGAAATTTCTAAATCGGATTGGGCTGAGTAATTAAAGTCGCTCGGGTCAAAAGGCCAACCCAATTCAAGTCTATTGTGAATTTTTTTGGGCCAAAGAAGATGTTGGGCGCAAGCCCAATTTTTGGGCCCAAACCCATGAAGGCCCATAGAAACTCTATAAAGAGAGGCTTTATCTCTTCATTTGGGGCGGATTGGAAGCATTGGCAATGGAAGGTTAATGCTCTGAAGCTCTAAAGATGGAATCCTGAAGATTCCAAGACCTTGAAGTTCTAATCAAACTCTGAAGACTGAAGCTCCAAAGATTCGAAGATCCAAAGATTGAAGCTCTAAATATCTGAAGACACAACCCCCTCAGCTCAAAAGATTTGAAGATTACAAGCTTTGAAGAATGCAAAACTCTTAAAGCTTTGAAGATCAAAAGACTTGCGCTAAAGAGTATAACTCTCTTGAAGATTTAAGGACAAAAACTTAAAGGACATTCAGAAGATCAGAAGACTTTCTCTAAAGCTCTTGAAGTCAGAAACTCCAAAGGTCGATCAACAAGCCTAAAGGTTGATCATCCAAGAAGATCAATAAGCCTAAAGGTCGATCACCAAAGAAGATCATCAAGCCCAAAGGTCGATCACCCAAGAAGATCAACAAGCCTACAAGCTGATCACCCAAGAAGATCATCAAACCCAAAGGTCGATCGTCCAAGAAAATCAACAAACCTAAGGATTAAAGTTTATTTTGTCCAGAGAAAGAACCAAAGGAACAAATATTAGAGATTGTACTCACAACACTGAAATTAATACAAATACAAAGTTCAAATTCCACGAATTAAATTTCTTCGAAAATCTCGCTGAACAGGGAGCTTGCTATCATATCTTGCTTTTAAGCTGAGGATTGAAAGTCTATACTTGTATGCTAGCTTATCTGGAGTTTTGAAATTGATGTTCGACTGTAAATTATAAACATTTTATTAGGTGCTTGATTTTGATTTGAGGATTGTACAGGCTGACAGTAGATGTCGTAAGAGGGTCGACGTATGATGTTCTCACGTCATTTCCTAGGTTAAGAAGGAAATTTGGGAGGGAGTGTGACATAAGCTCTTTGGCCCGAGCCTCAAAAAGGTTCATTTGTTATTCCACCCCCCAATACTCCTTGGAAGACATTAGCCGGCGAAAGGCCTCCATTTCTCGTTCATCAAGTATATGAATATGCATGTAAGGATATGCAAGCAAGTGAAAATAAGTTCAGTTAGGTTGTCTCATGATCTATATGTTAGGATAGGTTATGCGAGCATGCAAGCATGATGTGTGTGATTGTGCATGAAGGTTCCTTATGATGAGGACCACTTACATAGTATTTTTATACTACCTCTTGTGGTTTTCTTTTTTTTAGATAGTCATGTAGATGATGATGATGATGATGATGAGTTCGTCGAGAATGATCTTGGCATTCAAGAGGAGGAGCCATGAGACATCTCGCCTTAATTTTAATTTCATTAATTTAGAATCACATATTTATTTTATGCTTACTTGATATTTAAGATTGTATTGTTATTTTATAATTTCTACTGCTAAACTCTAGTTTCAAGTTTTATTTAGTATGATAAGATACATTTTTAGTGGAAGCATGAGATGTATTTTTTAAGTAATTTTTTAAGTAATTACCTCAATTTAAGTTAATTAAATATATGTAAAAATTGGGATCATTACATCTCCTTTCCATTTTCTTCTCCAACAACAACCACAAGCACTACTTTGGTGATGGAGCAACATAACTTGCAAAATCGCTACCCTACTTCAATCGCCCATGACGTAGCTTGCAGCCTTGTTCAAAAATCACGCACTACAATTTCTTGCTCTGCCTCACAAACCCCGTCCAATGAAAATTAGAAGTATTGTAGATGGGTGGATCTAGAGGGACATTTCCAAAAGTGTAATCCAATTATTTGTTCGAATTTTTGTGGTTGATTTGAAAGCAAGAAACTTTTAAACGATTAGATATGTGTCTAATAAAAATTTGTTATGGTTCCAAAATATAGTGGAATTGGCTTCTAGTTATTTGTAGAGGCGTACCCATTCACAATATAATTAAGAAGAGTTCACTAGTAATTAGAGCCACCCACTCATTTCCATCTCCGCTTAGATTTAATTGTGTATCTTTCTATTTTATGTAAATTAGAAAATCATGATAAATGTAGCAAAGAAGTATTCCCATGGTTTAGAAAAAGAAAAAGTGGAGATGGGCTCATGCTAATGGGAAGTTGCTCCATAGCCTGTCATGGGCAGAGCGGTGGTTGTGGTTACTGGTAATTTGGCCCAATCGAAGCTTTGGAAAAACTCTTGAAAAAGAAAATGGAGAGGAGAAACAAGGCGGAAAAGATAAAAGGAGAGAGTAGAAAAGAGACAAGACAAATAAAATTAAACAAAAAATGGCCACATTATTTTAAAATTGTCAACTCATCAACACCACATCATCATTTTGTTAGTTAACTAACAGTCAAATCTGTCTAAGGGCGGGTTAAATGTAATTTTCAAACCTTGGGATTAAAAGTATCTATTTTTAAATTTTAGGGACCAAAAAAGTATTTTGCCCTTAATTTTATTATCTCTCTTAGCTCATTTCCCAACTCCCATTAATCATCATTAATTCTTTTTTTCTCTCTCTTCTTTACTTTCATAACTCCCAATAATCATCATTATTCTTTTTCTAGTTCAAATTAACTGCACGGATGCCACCTAATGTAAAATCTATTTTGACTAAAATCGTGTACCCCATATGGACTTAAATCACATATCCTATCCACGTTTTATTTAAAATCATGTACCCTTTCCCCAATTTAACAACCCTATTTTTGTCAAAAAAAAAAAAAAATCATCCATCTCATTTTTGTCATTATTTATTAAAAAATATTATTTTTTTTAAAAATAATTTCTAAACCATTTGATTAATAAAACAACTAAAAAAGAATTAATTTAATGAAAAGAAAACAAAACTTGAACAAAGGACAACCTTTACAATTTTTTGGAGATTTTTCTTTTCCAACTCTTCGATTACAATTAATTACATTAAATTTGTATTTAAATGACAAAAGATGCCACCAACTAATAATGAAAGGGCATAATTGGAATGAAAAGTTTCTCCATATTGTGATTTTTATGTGTACTAGTTAAAAATAATGTGTGATTGCACGTGGTCAAAACTTTTTAGAATATAAATTCTAGGGTGAACTTTGAATAATGAATAAAATATTTTTCATTTATTTTAAATTGTAAATATTTAACATGATTTTACATAAGGAAAGCAATATGTGAAATTTGAATACTGAATGACATAAAATTTGTACTATCCATCTCGATGTCAAAAGATCAATTTTCTCACCCTACAAATTGTATAAAAAAAAAAGTTAAAAAAAAAAAAGTTTGAAATGTGTTGGACATAGTTGAAAAACCTTGCAACATAAATTGTATGGTGAAATATAAATTTAGAATAAATATACATTTCATTAAGTTCAAATTATAAATATAGCCGATGTGATTAAACTAAAATTTATATATTAAATTTTATAAATAAATGTGATATAATAAAACATCTTACCTACTAAGTATTTAATATGAGAATTATAGACATTGACATTTTTTTTAGAGCATTCAATTGACAAAAAGAAAAATAAACAAATTAAACCTTCATCAAAAAGTATATAATAAAAGGATAATAAATATAATAAAATTGGATTATGAAAAGAGAGGAAAAGAATAATTGGTTGGAATTTTCAAATTTAAAAAGTCTAAACTATTGTTTATTTATGATTTTCCTAAAATGTTGAACTCCTCTTTTCATATTTCCATAATCTTTAAAAAAAATCTTTTAAATGAATATGTTCCAACAAAACAAAATAGAGATAAAAACACAATTCAATGGCTTGTCATTGCTAGTTGGCTAAAATTGATTTTTGTTCAATAGGAAAGAAATAAGAAAATTAAATTAATTTCAATAATCTCTCACTAAATATTTTCTCTACTCCCAACTCTCCATATTTTCATCTTCTCCAAATTATTTTGTTCACATCTCTTTCCTATTTTTCTATCTTTTACGCATCTCAATTCTCACTTCGTTTTTATTCACATGATTTTATTAAAAATATATATTACTTTTATGTTGTTGCCAGGAAAAAAAAAAGAAGAAATCTAATTGACAGTTGTGATTAGAATAATTTTGGAACCAATGGAGCCAAACTTAAGAAATTGAATCCTAATTTCTTCGTTTGAATTAATTTAACCGATCAATATGCCAAACTGAAATAATATTAACAGTATAATAATTATTAAAAAAAAAATTATTTTAAATGACAAAACTATTGAAAATATATACAAATAATAACAAAATATCACCGTTTATCTGCGATAGACCACTATAGCTGGAAAATTTTTTTATATTTATAAATATTTTGATTTATTTTACTATATTTAAAAATAGACCTAAAAATAGTAAACAAATGTTAACAGTATTAAGGGCATGAGTGTACTTCGGGTGTAGTGTGTTGATGCCCTTGTTGGATAAAAATAAAGTAAAATGGGATTATAGAGGAGAAAGATAATATTTGGTTTGGATTTAAAAATTAATAATAGAATTCAAATTTAAGATATTAAATAAATTTAATAAAGGAGTGAGAAAATTATTTGAAAAAGAATAAATAGCTGGGATTTTTTTTAAACACAGTTGCTTGCAGCGTGGTTTGAAAAAGAGCTAGAAAAATGGATACTTTTTTTAGTAAGTTCTTTTTAGATAAGGCAGTCACTATGTTAGGGTTGGATTTTATTTTATTTTATTTTATTTTATTATTTTTTTTTTTAATTAAAAGAAAGGCAGTTACTACGTTGGAAGGAAAGGGTAAAGTAGTAATTCTGAAAAAATGTAAGGGCAAAAAGGAAACAAAAAGATTCTCCCTTATTGCCCCATTTAATATATTATAGACTTTATGTGAATTAAAAAAATATTTTATATTTAAAAGACAAAATCGCCACCAAATTCTTCACATATGAGCTTTTTTATACGGAGAAATTTCACAAATAATGTTTTTTTTTTAAATGATAAAAATAGGGTAGTGTCCAAATATATTCTGAAAATAACATAAAAAAAATAATATTTCAAAACTAGGTGGGAAATGAAACTAATTTAAAAAATAAGTGTTGAAATCGTGAACTCGGTCCACGATTCTTAAAGGAAAAATGTGGACCTGGTCCACAATTTCCATGGTTCCAGTCAAAGATTGCCACATCAGATGTCATGTCAATGAAGTTCAACGAAGTCGTGGACCTGGTCCACGATTACAATCAACCAAACTCGTGGACCGGGTCCACGAGTCCTTTTTTTTTTTTTCTTTTTTTGCTTTCTTTCTTCTAATCCAAATGATATCCGAATTGATATCCATATCTTGCATATAATTATAGCCCCATCCTATTTAATAATTAAACATTAAATATTGTTTAAAAGAATAAATTAGGTTTTTCAATTTAAATATGAAAAGTATAAAGTTTGACACATAATAAGCGTAGTAATGATAAATATTTTTAAATACATATGTAAAGTGAGTATTATCAATTACATGTTAATGCAAACTCGTGTGCCATACGGTGCACGTCTTCTCTCACATTGAAAACTTGTGAAGGACTAACTTGCTATTATTCGTCTATATCCATCAACACAAAAATATATCTACAGTGAGAATAGTGCATTTTAACGAATATTGATTAATATGGTTAATGAGTTTAGCCGATTAATCTCATATTGTTGGAGTTTCTGATCTGTAAGCCCATAAGGTTCCCTCGCTAGATACCAACAAGGATCAAATATGTTGAAAGAAAATTTTGAAATGTTCAAATTTATAAGGGAAAAATATTAATTATATTGGATATAATTAATTGCATAATTTATTATAAATTTTATTTGAATGTGATTCAAATTATAACTTTATAATATGAATAATTAATTTATTAAAATATGATTCAAATAATTAATTATTTATTTGAATAAAATCTAAATAAATAAATAGAGGGAGAATTAATTAATTAATTTGAATTGGATTCAAATAATTAATTATGTAATTTGGATGAGATCCAAATCAAATATTCTACAGAAAATAAATATTTAAATAATATTTAAATATTTTAAACCATTTAATATGAGATATTATTTGGGTAGATATTTATTAATATTTGATATTATTAAATATTTGATTTAAAATCTCTACAGAGAGTTATCCCTAATCTCTACGATTACTCTAAAAATTTTCCTCTACTAATTCTCTCAATTTTCTTAGAAAAATTCTAAGATCACACGCTTCCGTTGGGATTCAATTCCCTTCACAGGAACCTCATTGTGTTCTTGATGATGAATTACATCATCGATGGCTTCTTGGGTGACAACAAATGGAAATGCATCAGGTGCATAATACTCATTTTAATGACCAGAACTCGATGCGATATCTTCTTGAGGTTCTGGGTCAATGTGTTGCTCTGGAATATTCTCGGCATGTTGTCATTGATATCGACGATGAACGAGTCTTTTATTAGTGTCAGCAACATTAAGTCTACGTGTCTGTTGAACAATATCTTTGACATTTACAACACATTGATCATACATCAAACTTAACTCTGGTAAATTATGTTGCACTGAATATTGTTGTACATCCTAAACAAAATTATTCTGTATGGACAAAAGAAAAAAAAAACAATCTAAAAGAATATGGAAACAACAAAATTGAATAAAAAAAATAATAAAATTCTTACAATTCAATAATAATAAACGCCCTCTGGTGTAATATATCGTCTTGTGATTGAGTTGTATCAAAGTAAATAGTCACCTGATACAACTGGTACATCTACTACGTCACCTCCTACGCAATGGTCACGACGTGCTCGCCAATGGAATAAATGGTTTGCATGAATTCGTCGCTAATCTTGGTCATGCTTACTCCTTAAATCAATTTGGTGTAGGTCACGGTCTGCATAACAAATTGGTGGCACCGTTTGTCGCATTCCAAATTGTCTTTAACACTTGATTTGGGTAAGCATATCAGATGTTTCACCATTATAGCAGTAATCAGGCAACGATGCCATGATCTCCTATGTGTACGACGTCTAATTGATCTAAAATTGAAAAAAGTAATAAGTAGAACCCAATTTTGCAGTATTTATTTTTTAATAAAACATATATGGTCTTACCTGAGTGTGCATTAGGCGATCAAACGATAATTTGTACACTAGTAACATGTTTGCAGAATGCTCAGAGGCAGCTAGAATACCGCTCCATCTACCTATGCATGTAATATAATTAGAACGATTTATTATATAAATTTAGTATGAAATGAAGATGTAAGGACTGTAATACCTGACACTGAGTGGACGTCCGATAAAATGATCGGGAGACGGTAGCTCAACTTGTGGTGCGATGTTGTAGAACTGATCATAAGCCCATACTTACAATAGTAGTAATGGGCCTGCTATCTCTAAAGCAGTTACAGTACTAGCCCGACATAATTTCCTATATAGCAATGTAAGACATACACTATCCCATGAGTACCTACCAGCAGTCTCAAAGCTTCCCAATAAAGGAAGAAACATCAAGTGAACTAATGTGTTTTACTTGTCAACGAACAAAAATCCTCTAAAGAGCTACATGATATACGCCTTTACATACCTCTGTATGGTAATATCGTCGGCATCAGGAGATAGTTCTGTAAATTGGGATGACAACCAAGGTATACTCAACTTAGAGCCTTTCAATTCTAGGGGTTGAACACCCAAAAAATCTTCACAAACCCGTTTCCAATCGTATACCAACGATCCGATTACAGGTTCTCCATCAACTGGTAACCCAAACTGGAGGGCAATGTCTTGCAATGTAATGGTACACTCCCCACCAAGCATGTGAAACGTATGGGTTTTCGATCTCCATCGCTCCACTCAAGTAGTAATCAGATGCCAATCTAGTTGAATAAACCCAATCTATGCATCCCTAAGAAAACCAACTTGTTTTAAGTAGGGTACGATTTGCAGGTCCAACATTATACTACAATCAACCACCTACTCTCTTTTACGACATCCCAAAACTACAGTAGATTGAGTATCTCATACTGATTGTGAATGATGGGTTGGTCGTAGATATAATTGCACTGGATTAGAAGAACCATGGTACATAATTGACACTGCAATTTAATAAACATAAATGACCATTCAAAATTATTTCATTACAATACAAAGTTCATTACAATTGCAAGATAAAAAGTTCATTACAATTAAAACATAAAAATAAAAATTACAATTACAACATAGAAAGTTCATTACAATAATAATCATTTATGACCCAAAGATGAAGCGCCACTAGAACGATTTGGACAAGTCCGTTTGTTATGTTCTTCTTCCCTACATAATGTACAACGAACTTTTGTGTGGTATAGGGTGGAAGCGAGACTCATAACATCTTTTGTATTCGGACAGTTTATAACATTCGTCAATAAAGGGTACATGTGCCAAATGCATGGAATTACAAACTGCAATGACATGAGAGCAGGGAATCTTGAAGGACTGCCATTTGTTATAAGAACATGTCCTTTCCTGCAGGCTCACAACTTATGTTTGTTGTCCTTTATAGGGAGAAATCATACTTATCTCGGTTTCAACTTTAAAACTTTGGGTCTCCCTATTAATGGACTTCATAGTATGTGCAGCAACTCGTTTTTCCCATCTTTCAATTTTTTGGTAGCATATTCCGTATACATATAGCCATGATCTAGTGCCTTACTGATTTGTCCTCTATGTTGTTCAAAGTATTATATTGTTTGATAGAATGTTAGCCCAACCAATGACGTGATTGGTAACATTCTAGCTCATTTGAAAACCTCATTCATGCATTCGACTACATTTGTTGTCATCCACCCATAACGATGTCCATTATCATGTGATTGTGTCTATTTATCCAAATCTATATCCAAAAAATACTCAAGACACTCAAGGTTCAATCGCTGTAACTTTTTCATCCATTTGAAGAACTTGCGTGGTTGGTGTTGATTTACAGCTTTATACACCAAAATTTTCAATTCCTTTGATTTGTATATGGTGTTGAAGTTACTAGCAACATGGCGCAGACAATATCGATGGTATGCTCTAGGTTCGCTCCACCCAATTTCCTCATTATTTACTACAGATAGAATGTCTCTATGCCTATCAGAAATTAAGCATATACCATATCGTTGATTTACATGTACTCGCAAAAGCCATAGAAACCATGACCAACTAGACGTACTCTCTTCTTCCACGATAGCAAAAGCAAGGGAAATATATGGCCACCAGCATCAATAGACAATGCGGTCAACATTTTCCCTTACTTCCCATAAAGATGAGCTCCATCTATTTGTATCAATGGTCTACAATATTTGAACCCTTCTATAGCAAGACCAAATGCCCAGAACACTTGTCCAAAAAATGTCTTACTTGGCATATTGGACAGAATAAAATGTCAATCTACTAGTGTTCTAGGATTGTAATACACGGTAGCACTCAACTAGCATGGCAGCTCAGCATATTACTTCTCCCAATCACCAAAAAATTTGACCAATGCTTTCTCTTTGCCTGCCACACACGTCTATAGTTGACGTTATATCCGAATGACTTTTTAATGGTTTCTTGAAGTACTGTGATTGGAACATTGGGATCAACTCGAACAATATTTTGGACTTCCATACACATAAAATTAAAATCAAGATGTGAATGATTTTGTGTCAGTTTTGTGTATAAACATGTGTGTTCATCTTGAAGTTCGGTAATTTCAAAAAGCCCGTGTGTTTTACGCCTACAAGCACGCAACTTCCAAGCACAACTATTCTTCCACGACTTACATCTCACATGCCACATATCTTGGTTCGACTCTATTACAACAATTTGATAGTATTGTGTTACACAGTATCTTTTAACAACCATTTGTAAATCCTCCTTGGTGTTAAATAACATCCCTTTTTGTAAAGGATTTGAGTCTTACAAGCATCTTCCTTCGTCATCCAATATTGAACCTTCTTCACAAATTGAATTAGTAACTTCCCAATCTATTTGTGTGAATATCTCGGAAGATACTAATTCATTCTCATTTTGTACATTTGAATCTCCACATAATTCATCAACTTCTACATCAATATCATTGTCCCCCCATTCCCAGGTTCTAAAACAACTAAATCTTCATGTTCCATAGACATATTTAACAAACTTGTTTACAACTGTTCACAATTAAGGGAAAAAACCATTCACACTATCAGTCGAACAACTCAATTCATTGCTCCAAATGAAAACAAAATTCAAATAACATACAAATGTGAAAAAAGTAGCATATACTAAAACCACATTATGAATTCACATTAAACCACACTAAATCTAAAAAATAGCTTAGTGACATATGTGGAAAATAAAATAATTTAGACAAAAAAAACACAGGCTATGTGGAAACAAAATCACATAAAATAATTATAAATCTAAATCAACAGTCTAATATCATATAAAATACACAATAAATCTAAAAACAATCACAAAAAATAGTTATAAATCTAAATCTATTGTCTAATATCACATAAAATGCACAGTAAATCTAAAATCAAATCACATAAAATAATTATAAATATAAGTCTAAACAATATTATAATCCTATTTTTATATAAAATAACCATAAATTTAAACAATCTTATATAATATTGAACGAGAAAGAAGTCGGTGAGGGCTTGGGGTAGCGGTTAAGACAATTGAAACGACTGACGACAACTATGTGGAAAAAAAAGCACAAAACTAAATATAAATCAAATCCAAACAATATTATCACATAAAATATAAACAATATTATCTTATAAATCAAATCTAAACAATATTATTACATAAAATAAATTTAAAAAATATTCTACAAAGTCGTGGACTCAGTCCACGATTATCCTTGTAAAAAATAATTCAAAATCTAAATCTAAACAATATTATAATCCTATTTTTATAAAAAATGATCATGAATTTAAACAATATTATACAATGTTAAAAGAGAAAGATAATACCTTTTGGCGCTCGGTGAGAGCTCGGGGCGGCGGTGGAGACAACTGAAATGAACGACGGTGACGGGAAGAACAGGTCTCTGGTGAAGGAAGAAAAGTGGGGAGGAGAGGATGTGGGGAAGAAGAAAGGGGCCTCGGGTGGTTTAAAAGAGGTGAAAATTGTGCACTCTGTTCACGATTTTGGTAATCGTGGACCCCGTCCACGATTCTTATCCCTGCCAAAAGGTAGGCATGCTCCAGTGCGGTAGGCAACTTGGCAGAAAGGTTTAACCGGATGAAAATCGTGGACCCTAAAATTGTGTACTCGGTCGACGATTTCCCCACCTATTTTTGTCATTTCTTTTCTCTCTACCCTATTTCTGTTATTATTTATTAAAATAATATTATTTTTTAAAAAAGTTCCTTTTCTATATAGTAGATCATAGATGTCATAATAGTAGAACCCTATTAGTGAAAGGCTACTAATAGATTCCATAAGTCTTAGACTTTTAGTTTGAGATTGAGTATCTAATTACACTCTAATTACAGTAATCCAAACTAACTATTCTACACCAATATTCATTTGCTCAAGAGAAAATGTAACCAAACAAATATTCACTAATTAAAATTATACATTAGATGATAGAAGTCTATAAGTTATGGACTTTTATCACTAATCAAGTAGTTTGTCAGTGATAGAAGTCCATTGCTAAACTATAATCGACTTCGACTTTGTTTGGAATTTATGTAGTTTTTAAAAGAATTGCTTGGTAAATTTAAGCTAAAACTGGAAAAAGTATATTAGAGTGTTTGGTAAATAATTACAAAAACATTTTATTTTAGATATAATAATTAAGATAGACTTACAATCAATTTTTTTTTTAATTTAAAATATTAAATAATTGTTTAGTATGATGAATTTTGGGAAAATTATTATAAATAGAAAACATATCAAACTATTTACAAATATAGACAAATTTCACTACTCTCAACCAGTAGACAACGATAGACTTCTATCGCTTGAACGATAGAAATCTATCGTAGTCTATCGCTCAAGCGATAGAAGTTTATTGTAGTCTATCGTCGATAGACAATGATATTTTTCTATAGTTGTAAATAGTTTTACTCATTTTGTTATATTTGAAAACAACTCTAAATTTTGACTTTTATAGGTTAATTTTTAAATATTAAGAAAAATAAATTTATTTAAAAAAAGAATCAATATTGTATTTTTTTTTTTTTAAAAATGATGCATTTAACTCATGAAAATAGAAAATAGATTTTATTAAGTGAGAAATAGATAAATATATAAAATGATTTTTTTTTAAGTATAAAATTGAAAACTAAATCATGTTTTTAAAAGCAGATTTAATTTAAATCTATTTTACCAAAAGCAAAAAACAATTAAGATTTTTTCGAAATGGCTTTTTGACACCGCTAAAACAATATCAAACATAGCCTTAATTTATCAGTGATATCATAAGGTATCAATGATAGAAGTTTATTATTGATAGATTTTGTAGTTTTAAAGTCTAAAAAAAAAAAAAAAACTATGGGTCTATTTGATAATGTTCCCATTTTTTGTTTCACTTCTAAAAAAAATGCCAAATTTAAGAAACTAAGAAAATTAGTTTCTTTTGGTTATGTTTTTATTTTATATCTATACTTAAGATTCAATTTTAATAATTAATCTTGACAATTAGCTTGTTGGTGTTGAGGTGCTTGTGAAAATAATTAAGCACTCATCAAATCTTAAGTTCAAAACCCAATCTTGTGAAAAAGAATACAGATAACAATGAAAACACAAATTAGCCCCTAAATGGAGGACTTAAAATGTCAAATAAGTTATTTTTCAATATTGTGTCTAATAAGTTATTTGTATATCAAACATTTTGAAGAACCTATTAGCCACAATATATAAATTTTGTGTTTAGCAAGACATTATATTTTAACTTTTATAAATTTGTGAATTTTAGTCTATCTATGGTTTAGTGGATGAAGGCACTAATAGGTCGATGGTTCAATCTCTCATCCCAACAATTATTAAATAGAATTATGTTGGTTACTTGCATTTTTATTGTTATTTTTTGTATAAGTTGTATATTATAGTATGTTTGTGAGTGATATAGAATTTATGGTTCAAATCACTTTTATTGTGTTCAAAGTAATTCAAAAGCATGTTCTAATCATTCAAAATCAACTTTAATTGTATGAGAATTACGTTTAAAAGTGTACATTTATATATCAAATTGAACGGGAGTGATAAAATGCATGTTTAAAATTGATTTCAAACACGACAAAATTGAATTTAGCTATTTCATAACCACTTCCAAATATGTCATTGGTCCAATTAATTAAACGATAGATAAGTTATTACACATGTTCCTATCTCACATTAACGGAGATATTGCTCTAGGACTTTACACAGTTCACTAGTAATGAAATTGATTAATCTCTCGCATTTATTCTTAATAAAATAGTACATTGTAATTGTAGACTTGAGCATTGTTCAATTGAATTAGACATATACCCTCAATTATTTCAAATGTTGCTGAAATACACAACACACTCTATTATATACAATGCATAACGACAATTATCTAATGACATGTTAAAACGATCATGAATTGGTTAAAGTCACTTTTTCTATGTTCGAAACTACTTTCAACACAAGTTTAGCAATTTAATGTTTGCTTTTATACTTTTAAACAATATTCACACTATTAAAAATAATTTTGAATCATTAAAAAAAGAAAATTAACTTAAATGAAAAATTGCTAAAGATATTTATAAATAATAACAAAATATCACTGTCTATTTACAATAGACCACGATAGACTACTATCTGTCTATCATGATACAGATAGTAATTTATTGCAGTTTATCGCAATTTATCGTAGATAGATAGTGAAATTTTATATTTGAAAACAACTCTACTAAAAAAGAAAAAAAACGTATTTGGAGTGAATTTGAATATGTTTGTTTTTTATTTTTTCGAAATAAAATAAGTTCTTAGGTCTAGGGTTAAAGTCAATGAGATAAAATTGAAATTTCTCAATTAAGATTTGATATGCAAATTGAATTTTTCCGAAAAAGTTAAAGCAGGGCTTGCGACGGTCTTGGGCTAAGAAGCCCACAGATGGATTTACATGGACAAGAGGCTGGGCTCATATACGTGCTTCATCTATATTCCGGATAATAGGTTCTTCACTTCTCAGCTCAACTCACTCTTGATTTTGAACCCGTCACTCGGGAAATTATTCCCGGCAAAAAAGTTGAAGCCCTAATCGATTCTCTCCCTCGCCTTCCTCTGCTTCAGCTTCACCCTCGAGCCTGCCCACCATGTCTACACTCGAAATCGAAGCTAGGGAGTATGCTTGCTTTTTCCCTTCATCTCTTGCCTGTTTCTTAGTCCAATCTATGTTTCATTGGTTACCCAGACATTTCGATGATTGAAGTGGGATTAACGACTTACTTTATGTGCTTATTCTTAGCTGCTTCTACTTTATATTCATTTATCTATTTTGGTTTTTCGTTTCTTAGGTTTTCAAACTGCCTGCAGTACGTTCTGTACGCATTATTTTAAAATTCCAAATTTCACTAGTTTTCCATGGTTCTTCATTTTTCATATTTGTCCCTGCTTTCTTCATATAGTTTATGTCTAAAGATCGAAGAATATTGGGATTCTTTGGTTTTAAGTAAGAATGACTTTTACGCTATATTTTACATATACAAGTTTGTCAGTTGCTCAAGGCTTGCTAACCAATTTGAATGGTTATTTATTTATTTTTCCTTGTATAATTGGGTTGGGATTCGAACCACAGAACTCTTGCTTAGTAACACACTCATATGACAATTGAGCTGGGCTTGTATTGGCAATTTGCATACATTTTTAACTTCACTGTAAATGTGTTTGCGATGATTTATTAGTTAAAAGTTATATTTACCCAGCTTACCGTTGGGTGTAATCTCTAAGCAGCAATTCATATATTCCACGTTGGCCTCAATTATTGATCATAATGCTTTTCTTTCAGTGTCATCAAGATCGTGCTTCAGTTTTGTAAAGAAAATTCATTGCACCAAACGTTCCAGACGTTACAGAATGAGTGTCAGGTTTCTTTGAATACCGTAGACAGCATTGAAACTTTTGTTGCTGATATAAACTCTGGACGGTGGGATGCTATATTGCCTCAAGTGTCTCAACTTAAGCTTCCAAGAAATAAATTGGAGGACTTGTATGAACAGGTAAAGTTAAACAAACTGTACAGTTTGTTCAAATATTGCATCAATCGTTTCAAAACAACTAATGTTTTATACTTCAGGACAAAATGTTGCATTTTGCTGCTGGAAGAAAATTTGTACTCGACAATTGCCTTGAGAATGATTTTCCAGTATAGATGGATTTAATTAATCTTTAAGCATGTAGTGGCCTAGTGGGTTGAGAATGTAGATGGAGGGTTTGACAAAGGGCTTAGTGGCAACATTATAGATGAGCATGGGATTCTAGAAAATGTCTGGAACTCAAAATTTGTAGAAAGAGGACACTATTGGAGCATTTATTTCATTATTATTATTTATAAGAAACCTGTATATATAACAGCATTTAGAATATTAAGTTCATTTGAGGTTGGGATAAGATCATCTACTAATACAACAAGTTCTCTTGTTGGCATGATTAAGGTTTATCTTCCATCTGATTGTTTCTATTAATCATTTTTATAAGAAACAAAGAACATACACTTTTGGCAAGAGCTTGTCGAATTTTCACACTTATGGTTTTTTTTTTTTTTTTTTGGCTGGTACATTCTTTATTCTTTCATCAAAATGAAGGTGGCAGAAGTTCAACCAACTACCAAGAAAACCTTTCCTTGGAAGTTGGAAGTCTAGAAAGGGAAATACCCAAAATATTAATATCTTTGCTTGGATTGCTTGTCTTCGTTTCCTCAATAGGTCAGAAAGTTTAGAGCCTTAAGTCCTTCATGTTCTCCTCTTTGTTTGCAGAAAGAGTTTTGATTTCATCGGATTTTGAGAATACATTTCCACAATGGCAATTCTGTTTTATTTTCCTTGTACATTGTTGGTTTTATAGTCTCTTCCTCCTTAATTTGAAACAAGAATACCATTGATAGAAAACATGCACAAAAATAAATTAAGAGGATAAATGTTAGTGTAAAGAGTTTCACCTAGTAAATAGACAAAAAGGAAAGAATGAAATCTCAAATTCCACATTCTAAAATCACTATACGTTGCCTCCTTTCCTCTAGTTCACAACCTTTTAGCACATAAGATTGGTGATGGAGGCTTAGGGGGTATTCGGGGCATTGAGTTGGTTATTATGGTTGATGAGTTATAATAGTATGTGGGTTATAATAGTTTGCATTTGAGGTGTAGACTATTTTAGTTTGGGTTATAATAGTCTGTGTTTGAAGTGCAAACTATTTTTGTTTGGGGGGGAAATAGTAAACACTTTAGCAAAGGAGAAAAGAGAAATGAGTGGAAAATAGTAAATACTATAGTAAAGAGGGTTTTGAGATAATATTTACTATACTTAATTGTAGGTTATAAATAGTTGTAAACACCACTATCATGATTGGTGTCCCAAATATGGAGAGGGCTATAATAACCCATTCCACCAACTTCAAGTTGGTGCCTCAAACACTCCCTTAAGCACTATAAACTTTGGTTAGAATAGTAGATTCTGACTTCTGTATATTTAATGCATGATTGTACCTCTCTAAAGAAAATTCTTTAGGTTTGAGAATCTTGATGCATTTCATAATTTGAAACCTTCTTGAAATTCTTTTTCCAGATTGTATTAGAAATGATTGAGCTTCGTGAATTGGATACTGCTCGTGCTATTCTAAGGCAAACTCAAGTGATGGGTGTCATGAAGCAGGAACAACCTGAAAGATACCTGCGACTTGAGCATCTATTAGTCCGAACATACTTTGATCCAAACGAGGTAAGGATTGGTTAATGAATCTGGTTCTTTTTTTTTTTTTTTTTTCTTCCATGTAGGTTACTAGTTCATTTACTTATTTATTTATTTTTATAAGAAACAAATTCATTGATGTATGAAATTATAAAAGATAGGGGAAACCCATGTCTAAATTGTACTCCAAATTAACCATCATGGGTTGGCCTAGTGGTAAAAAAGAGACGTAGTCTCAATAAATGACTAAGAGGTCAAGGGTTAAATCCATGGTGGCCACCTACCTAGGAATTAATTTCCTATGAGTTTCCTTGACACCCAAATGTTGTAGGGTCAGGCGGGTCGTCCCATGAGATTAGTCGAGGTGTGCGTAAGCTGGCTCGGACACTCATGAATATAAAAAAAAGAAATTGCACTCCAAATTAGATCTTTGATCAGGCTACCACCAAATCAGGATGAGGGAGTCAAATATTGACAAAACAACCTTTAGGACTCATGAAGGCCATTACAAATTTGTGGTGGTCATGCCTTTTGGGTTAAGGAATGCATCAATGACTTTTCAGCCTTTGATAAATAAGATCTTTAGGTGTTTCTTGAGACGGTTCATCCTTGTATTTTTTGATGACATTGGTGTGTAGCCTAGATATATCAACGCATGAATGACACTCGGGAGTGGTTTCCAACGTGTTACGTGATCACAAATTATTTACAAACAGCAGGGAATACATTTTCTGGCAATTTAGAATACAATATCTAGGCCATTGGGTATCAAGCCAGGGGTGGAAGCTGATAACGACAAGATTAAGGCAATGATTGAGTGGCCTCGTCCCAGGAATGTAACTGAACTTAGAGGATTTCTTGGGCTATCTGGTTATTCAGCAACTTGTAAAAGGGTATGGTAACATTGTAGCTCCGTTAACTCGCCTATTACACAAGGATGCTTTTGTGTGGAATGAGTTGAATGACGATGCGATTCAAGCTTTTGAAGAATTGAAACAAGCTATGATGACAATTCTAGTGTTAGCCCTCCTCGATTTTTTCCTTCTGTTTATTATAGAAATTGATGCTTCAGGATTTGCGTTGGGAGCTATGTTGACTCAAGAATCCAAGCCAGTTGCTTAATTTAGTTAGACTTTGTCTTCAACAACTCATGCTAAATCAATCTATGAAAGGGAATTCATGGCTGTGGTATTGGCAGTTCAGAAATGGAGACATTACCTCCTAGGTAACAAATACATTGATTTCTACTCAACAGGATATAAAATTTTTAATTGAATAGCGGGAGGTACAACTTCAATTTCAAAGATGGTTAATCAAGCTACTTGTTTATGAAGCAGTTGTTGATGCTTCATAACCAAAGCTACTTGGTTATGATTTTGAAATACTCTACTAACTGGGACTACAAAACAAAGCCGCAAATGCTTTGCCTCAATTCCCACTAGTAGTTGAAGTTTGTACTTTGACAAACCTGACTTTGTTAGATGTAGAAGTGGTGCTCAAGGAAGTTGAGAGTGATGAAGAGTTGCAAAAGATAATTCATATGTTGAAAGAAGACCTAAATAGCAAGCCCAAGTTTCATCTACAACAGGGAAAGTTGATGTATAGAGATCGATTAGTATTGTCTCGTTTGTTAACACTATTCTCCCACACTTTCCATGACTCCATTTTGGGAGGACAATTAGGGTTCCTACGAACAAAGAAAAGGTTAACAAGGGAGTTATATTGGGTTGGAATGAAAACATATGTGAAAAAGTATGCTGGTAGTTGTGTTATCTGCCAGTGAAACAAAACAGAGTCCTTATCTTTGGCTAGTTTGTTGCGACCACTCCCCATTCCAGACCAAATTTGGGAGGAACTCTTCATGAATTGATTCAATTATGGTAGTAGTCAACTGACTTGGTAAGTATGATCACTTCATATTACTCAGTCACCTTTACTCGGTCAAACAAGTAGCTAAACATTTCATCAAGAAGGTGGTTCGTCCTCATGGGCTACCTAAGTCTATAGTTTTAGACAGACAAAATCCTCCTGAGTAATTTTAGGAAGGAATTTTTTGCTATGCATGGTACGGTGTAAAGAGGAGCATGACCTTCCACCTCAAATCGATGGGCAAACAGGGTGGGTGAATATATACTTAGAAACTTATTTACATTGTTTATGCAATGAACTACCTAGAATGTGGAGCAAATGGATACCATGGGCTGTATTTTGGTACAATACTACCGTTCACATTTCTACTAATACTTCTCCCCCTCAATGTTGTGTATGGTCGAAGCCCCTCACACTTAGTGTCTTATGGTGATAAAAAGACCCCTAATAATGAAGTAGAACAACAATTGATGACTCGAGATAAGGCTTTAGATGCAAGGAGCACTTATTGATCGCTCAAAACAGAATGAAGAAGCAGGCTCACTTAAAATTGAAGGGAGTTACAGTTTGAAGTAGGGGATGAAGTGTTTTTGTAATTGACGCCTTGTAGACAGAAATCTCTGGCAAGAAGAATATGTGAGAAACTTCCCCTAAGTTCTATAGGCTGTACAACATCACTGAATGTATTGGTGAGGTACCTTATCGCTTAGGTATCTCAACTCAAGAAGTTGGTTGGCGAACGAGTCACTTCTCAAGAACATTTGCTTGAGTTGACCGGAGAATTCGAGTTGCTAGTAACACCTGGGTCGATTTTGGGAATTTGTTGGAATGGGGAGTTGGCTACGAATGAATGGCTGGTCAAGTGGAAGAACTTATCTGACATTAAAGCTACATGAGAATCGATACATTTGATGAAGCAACAATTTACTTTTCAATTTGAGGACAAGGTGAGCTTCGAAGATGATTACAAAAAAGCTTTTCATTGGAAGCCCTTTCCTTATGGGAGTTGCTTTTTGTGCACTTGTTTTTTTGTATGCCCTTGTACTTTTTTCATTCTTTTCCAATGAAAGTTGTTTTCATACAAAAAAAGGTGAGCTTTGAAAATGGGGGTATTGTGAGACCCTTGATCCTTTATATCTATGCTAGAAGGGGCAGTAAAGGAATTGCGTCAGGGGACAAGGGATACAAGGGACGTGTGATGAGCTGTGTGGTTAGCAGTGGGGACCATGGGAGGTTGTTATAAGAGAATGTTTGTGAGTTTGTGCAGGCGGAGAATTTTGGCTGAGGCTAAGAGGAATTGGAGAGGATTTTCAGCTCTCTCCAATGTGCTGGAGTTTGGCTTCTGAATCTCTATGTTTCTTCCATTTATTTTTCATTGTTGCCTTTGAAGATCCTTGTTTGAATCTTTCGACTGCAATATATCGTATATCAGAGCTGTTGTTGCTCTGTTTTCTTGCATATTGTTGGGATTTACTGCATGCATTAAAGGAGATACCTAACACAATACCGAGTTACCCAATTACAAAAAAGAACTCCAATTCAAAAGAATAAGGGATAAATGGTAATCATTTAAGTCTTTAGTAACCAAGACCTTAGGGTAGATCGTTTTGAAGCCACACAAAATAATGCTTCCTCTTGGTGTTTGCAGACTTTTCCATTCAAGATTTATGCTTAAATTGGAATGTATTTATTTTTCCAGCATAGTTCTTATGTTATCTGTAATTGTGTTTATTTTCTCTTCTTTTATATTTTAGTTTTGTTGCGCCTTGATTAGTTTGTTATCTATACGTCAACCCTGAAAATCTGTCCCTATTTACTAAGGTGCTCTGCCTGCGTGCACACACACAAATGAGATGATTCATGTTATTCTTGAGATGTTTAAATAGTTATTTTGACAGGCTTATCAAGATTCAACAAAGGAGAAACGCCGAGCACAAATTGCACAAGGTTTGAACTTCACCTATATTTCATTTCCTCATCTTCTGGATTTCTGGATGACCTTAATTTTTTTTATCATGGTTGAGAATTCAATACTTTCACTTAATTATTTGGTAAAGTAAAATTTGATGACACATATAGTAATAGTTTCATGTACAGAATCAAATCTTAATGGCCCATGTTTGTCTCATATTATATATATATATATCAGAAAGAACTGTTTTTTTTTTTTTTTTTTTTTTTTTTTAACAAAATTGAGAAGTTGAATGGGAAATAACTCACTTAAACTGAAACTTCATTGAACTACTTTAAAGAACAGAAGAATGGTGACAACGTCTGGTGGTATTAAACATTGTAACCTATTGTTGGACTTCTTGGTAAGACTAATTGGAATGGTCACCCTTCAAGTTTTTAGTATTTTTCTAGTAATAATGTGCCAGTCATTTCTTTATTAGATTTCAAAGATGCTAGCTGTTCTTGTAACCTTTCACCTTTTTCTTTAGGATAGGTTTTTCATCAAGGACCCAATCAAAGTTTCATTTTTAAGACATGAGAAGATCTAAGGAACAGGTTCCATATTTTATGTCAGAAAAAAATGGGTAAAATTTGGATATGTTTATCTATTTTAAATTGTTGTATGTTTGTTGAGTTTTTGAATGTCATTTTAGGTTGCTCTTACACGTGTATCTGTGTTACTGTTGCTGACTGGTTGATTATGTTCCAATTTGCATTTTACAGCCCTTGCAGCTGAAGTTACCGTGGTTGCACCTTCTCGTTTAATGGCTCTAATTGGGCAGGCTCTAAAATGGCAGCAACACCAAGGTAATTTGACATTGTGTTACAATTTATACATCAATAATCATTTTGTTATATTGTGGGATCTTTGGGTGCAGAATAATAGAGTGTGTAGAGGGTTGATGTCGGATCCAAGTGATGTTTGGTCCTTCTTTAGATTTCTTGTTTCCCACCCGGCTTTGATTTCAAAGTTCTTTTATAATTATTTTTTAGGTACTATTTTATATAGTTGAAGCTTCTTTCGTAGTAGGGCTTCCTTTTGTGGCTTTGTTTTTTGTATACTCTTGTATTTTTTAATTCTTTCCATGAAAGTTGTTAAAAAAAAAAATCATTTTGCCAGATTTCATGTATTAGATAACATGTTGATGTAGCCTAAAAGATAAAAGGAGAACTTTCTCCAAGTACCAAATCAAAGTCTTTACTATCAATTAAAAGTTGTCCATACAAGAAGACAATTTCTCTCTTTATAGAGAATTGAAAAGCAAACTAATTCTAATCCCAATCCATAATTAATTTAAGAAACTAATCTAATCCTAATAAACCAGGAAACTACTCCTAATCCTAATCCATTAAGGATTTGACCAAGATATCCTAATTTACCCTACTCCTATCACATCATTCTATCTCTAAAAAAAAACTCGTCATCGAGTTTTAAAAAGAAATTCAACTAGAACTTGAACTCTTGAAGAATGCAAATAGCGCTTTAGGTGTCATCATCTCATCTTGTTTTTTGCTCACAATTTTGTCAATATATAGGTTGTGCAACTTAGAGTTTAGGTTTTCTTTTTCAATCGTTTTTTCTTTTTCGTCGCCCACAATGTCCTTCTCACTTGAGTATTGGATCTCAACGTATTTGCTTACCACTAATTCACACTCAAACTCTTGAAGCTTCTAGGTTTTTATTTCATTTGTTGCATGCATGGTTTCACAAGCTCTTGAATTTCATGAGTGTTACTCTCAATATTTGCGGTCATAGCCTTTTCGTATTCATGTTGTCTTCTTGAAAATTGTTCCAAATTTTGCATCATTTTTTTCAAGATACCACAAACATTGACCTCTCCTTCTCTAATTTCTTCCAATGCTTCAGTATACACCGACTACTTTGTTAGGTTCAGAATATTGTGGTAGGAAGTGACAGGTGTTCTTTAATATGCTTCCACCTTTCTTGGTCATTTTTCATAACCAAAAGAGTATTTTTTGGATTTGTACATTCTCCATTCCTGGACGATTAAGTGTTGTATTGAGATTGAAAATTCTATTCGTTTTTTGACCATTGGGATGGAGTTTCTTCATTACGGGCAGTTTTTTTTCAGAATGCTATTGAAAGACTCAGAAATTAATGAGTTTCAGCTGCTTTTGCAAGCTTTATTTGGTAAAAATGTGGTCCATCAATTTCATCATGGTGTTCTCTTTCCAAATTATTTGTTGATTACTTTATTCAAGACATTTGATGTAATCCAAGAGATCCAAAAGCTTTCTTTTTATTTTTAAATAGCCTTATATCCAATTCTTTAAATTCTAAGCTTGTATTGTCCAAGTTCTTTAAAATTCTTTGTAAATAACCTTTAGTAGAAAAGTAGTAGAAAAGTTACCGTTGGTAACTATTTTAATTACGCTGTTACAAGAGTTCAGTATTTAAACTAAACTGATCCATCATTTTAATACATCTTGAGGTATTTTTTAGAATTCTCTCTTCTCTCTCAACTTGACACATCAACATTAGTTTGAATTGGAAAGCATTTATATCTTCTTAGCTCTGTTTTTTTGGTTTGAGTATTGTTCTAGTTATGTTCTAGTAATTTTCATTGCTGCTTAGATTTTATTCGTCTCTTATCTTGTAATTTGAGCATTAAATGAAAAGCTTTGTTTCTGTTTAAGAAAAAGATTAAATGTTAATATTGATGTTTGGTCACAAATACTGGAGCACATATTGTGTAAAGTGGAAACTATGGCGTAAGAAATATCTTTTTCCCATTAATATGACTAATACATTAGAGGATGGCTGTTAAACTTGTCTTATAAATGTTTCATATGGTCACTGCGATGATCACTACAATTAGCGATTTATTCTTCTTTCAGGTTTACTTCCTCCAGGAACGCAGTTTGACTTATTTCGTGGAACTGCTGCTATGAAACAAGATGTGGAGGATGTTTATCCAACAACCCTTTCTCACACAATAAAGGTGAGCAGAGTTAATCCATTGCTTATTTGGATATTCCACGATGCATGATTTTTGTATTTATTGATTACTATTATTATTTTTAAGACAAGTAGTTTTTTTGTGGTAAACTCTCTCTACCATCGTTTTCTAGAAGAGACCTAGAATAGTCAATGATGTGCAATTGGATAGAAAACTGAGTTTATTGATCATGAGCATTCAAAGAGAAAATCCTTTTTAACCCAAAGGCTCTAGGGACTCACATAAGAAAACCAAAAGTTTGTTATTTCTTCTTCTTTGCCCATTCATAGTAGGGATTACTGTTAGAATATTGATATGATACTACATTTACCTTCACCTGGATCAATTAGTAATTTAACATGGTATCAACTTAAGGGTTTTTTTTTTCTTTTTTTTTTTTTTAAAATTTTATAATTTTTAAATATTTTTTCAAGAAACAATTTCATTGATTTAACATGAGTTTTTATTAGCTATAAGTTCTATTTTGCATAACTGGAGCCCTTTTCCTTTAGAAGGGTTTTCTTTTGAGGGCTTTTATTTATTTTATTTTAATTTTTAAAAATAATTATGAATGTACTTTCTTTTTCTAGAGGTTGTATACTTCTGTTAAATCACCGATTTACCCAAAAGCTTAAGCTGATGGGTTGTTCTAAATTTAACTGTATCAATATTTCAACTTTCATTTTTCCTCAAGAAAAGCCTGATTTCTATAAAAAGAGAACTTGTCAGGAATATATAGTAACAAACAAATGAATGATAAGATGATTATTTGTGGAGATGTGTATTTTTTCATAAGTTTTTTCTTTTTTATAGAAAAAGATTGATAAGATGTTTATTTGTTTTTTCCTAGTGTTCTTTTCTTATTTACTGGATAAGGATTGATTCTCTGTATATCTTCTGTTCAATTTACTCATAGTTCAAAGTAATTTTAATGTAGTTTGGTACAAAAAGTCATGCAGAATCTGCTCGGTTCTCACCAGATGGGCAGTTTCTTGTTTCTTGCTCCGTGGATGGATTCATTGAGGTATAGCTATATAGATGGATGGGATGTTAGAGACTTGTCCTCGTAGCTTCTTTAACTTATATTTGCATACAGGTCTGGGATTATATAAGTGGGAAGCTCAAGAAGGATCTTCAGTACCAGGCTGATGTAAGTATGCTTTCCGTCCTTCGTTGCATGTCATATATTTTCCATATGTAAGTCACTTAGTTTTGATATACTGTAAAGCATTACCTGCATGCATGTTCTTTTTTCTTTTGTAAGTTTCTTGTCGGTTACACATTTTGTTATGCTGGTGAATTTGCAGGAAACTTTTATGATGCATGATGATCCGGTCCTTTGTGTTGATTTTAGTAGAGACTCAGAGATGATTGCTTCTGGTTCACAAGATGGAAAAATTAAAGTGAGTTCTGAGTTCATCTTCTTCAATTGCTTTTGTAATCATTCTTGTATTAGGATATCAGTCTGTAACCACTTATGTGCTAGTTTGTTTTGCTTCATTTATCTTTTTTTATCATGTCATTTAACTGTGTTGCTAGAATAAATATTCTCCATACAACTTTCTGGATGCATATTGCCTAATTTTCCAAATAGAAAATATTGTTCAATATTATATTCTTTCTTCAGAGTTATATAATTGGGACAATATTCTGTTATTTCAATCAATCCTGAACCATATTTTTGTCATGATATAGGTATGGCGTATAAGGACTGGCCAATGCTTGCGGCGTCTTGAACGTGCTCATTCTCAGGGAGTTACGAGTGTTGTTTTCTCACGTGACGGAACCCAGTTGCTGAGTACATCTTTTGACACCACAGCAAGGTTGGTTCAAGATCTTGATTGTTGCTACGAGAATACTTTCTATGTTTGCTCAAATGGACATCATTGTGTGTGGTCTATGTCAATGGCAATTATAGTATTATGTGATTTAGTTTTTGGGTTTTATTAAAAAACTTCATCTTTACTTTCTTTCCCTTTCCCCAAATTAATTCTTGGATTGTCCAGACTTCTTCCTTTTTTAAACTGATTGGTTTTATATTTGATGCAGAATCCATGGTCTAAAGTCTGGGAAGCTATTGAAGGAATTCCGTGGACATTCATCATATGTGAATGATGCAGTCTTTACTAATGATGGAGCACGTGTCATTACTGCATCTAGTGATTGCACGGTCAAGGTTGATCATTATTTTGATCATCTTCTATGAATAATTGAATGTGCAATGTAGTTGGTTGGCTGGGGATTTATTTACTTGTCCCAAGTAACACAGGAAATTTAATGTTTGTTGTAGGTTTGGGATGCGAAGACAACTGATTGTCTGCATACGTTCAAGCCACCACCTCCATTAAGGGTTTGTGATAGTGCATTAATATAGATGAGAGAAATTAACTCTTTCGAACTTCAGGTTCCCTTGGTTGCTCGCAATCTTAGTGTTCACCTTTGTTCTTCACTTTTGGGAATGCTAGGGAGGAGATGCCTCGGTGAATTCAGTTCATATCTTCCCCAAAAATGCAGATCATATTGTTGTTTGTAACAAGACATCGTCAATATACATCATGACATTGCAAGGGCAGGTAACTTTTGTTAATTGCTAAGCTGGGAGTGGGATTATTTTCTTCCCTCGATTTTCTTTTTAGATAAGGGACTATCATTGATAAATAAAATGACACAAGGCTGTCAATACCCATTAGTAGAACCATAGAAAGGTTGCTTGTAATCACAGAAAGTGCCTGTCAAAACAAGTCAATGTGAGGGATACAATACACTGTTCAAATTGCATCATCATTATCCTTGGAGTGTTCTAAGGAACCCTGAAAACTGACCTGCCGATCAATTGAGACCGAAACCAACTGAGCCGATGTTGGTAGGGCTGTTCATTTGTCGGTCATGAAAACTGACTAATTGACAGTTTCAGAGGGCAGTTAGCCACTGATCGACCGATCAGTCGGTTGAGTCGAACAGTTTTCAATTTCTAAAAAATACAAATAAAGGAGAGATGACAGAGGCGATAGAGTTTTTGGTTGAAAGAATTAGAAATCAACATGCTTTTCAAGAAAAGTCTCTTCTTTGATTTGTTTGTTTTGAGATTGCTCAAAGTATTGTCTCCTCTTGGTGTTCTCTTTCCAAGCTTAGTGGATTCTACTCTTTTCAAGATTTTTGTTTATTGGATTGCTTTAGTTTTCTCTGCATGGACCTTACGTTTTGTTGTAGAAGGATATCTTCTTTTTATATCTTTCTTATCTTGAGCATTAGTCTCTTTTCATCATTTCAATGAAAAGTTCTGTTTTTTTTTTTTTTTTGAGAGAGGACTAAGCGGTGGGTCTCTCTTGTGGTCTTTGGGAGTGGCTCCCTTCGATGAATGCAATGGCAATAAAGAGAGGAGAAAGAGAGAAAGGAGAATAAAGTTAGAGGGGGAAAAAGAGAAGGCCCCAACGACACTAGTCTGTGGTGGTGAATCCCTATGATGAAAGACTGACAAGAAAAAGGAAAAAAAAAGTGCAATGGAGAAGATAAGAAGAAAAGAATAGAGGGTGGAGGGAAACTAAAGAACTGAAGATAAAGCGTAGAATATATAATAATAAAAAAATAATAAAATAGGTAACAATTACCTAAAATAGGTGATCATTACATATATAAAGTTGGATTTCCCCTCATACAATCTGGTTGCATGTAGTGTGCACATCTCACACTTTAATTTTTTAGAAATAACAATGGAAGTTGGTTGGTCGATGATTTTAGTGTTTTTGGGGCCAATCGATTGACTGGTCATTTTATCTCAAGCAAAATCGACTGCCTAAGAGGGGTACCAAACCGGAGACACGGCCTAAGAGGGCTGTAAGGGTTGCGGTAAAATTTGAGGTCGAAAGGTGGAGAAGTCCAAGATGGACGGCAAAGGTTGGAAGACGAATAGGGGGTGGGTGACATATCGGGTGGTTAGGGTTTTGGGGAGGGAGAAAATGGAGGCGTGACTAGAGAGGGTGAAACACAGCTAGGGTTTTTGGTAAAGGAGCGAAGATACGGGGAGAGAAAGGGAACTTGACTAATTATGGATGCTCCTTTTGGGTATGCAACTTATGGTTAAAAAAAGGGATTCCGAAAAATTTCGAGTTTTGGGAAGACAAACTTGAAGTGGCGGCTGAGGGTGGCGACAGTGGTCGGAGTCGGCGGTAGTTGGAGAAGACCGAGGCTGAAGCCATAGGGTGGATGACGAACATAGTAGGTTGTGAGAGGGAGAGACGTTTCATTGGAAGGACCACCTTAAAGTGGTGGCCGAGGGTGGTGAATGTAAGGTCAAGGACGGTCGATGATTGTCAGAGAAGTCTGAGGCGGATGTCAAAGGGTTGAAGTTGAAATTGCTAGCATGGGGGAGAGAGGTTTCGAGCGACTGGAGTTACTATCAGATGATTTATGTGCAGAAGCCTATAATCATCTATTTTCAAGCAAAGACAATGAGTCACTTAGTTCAGAGCCTATTGCAGCAGCAACATTGGTGTGTTCTTCGATTCTTGACGAACTCTCTTCTCTGGTTAAGGTTTGCAGTCTTTAGATGAAGACAATTCCTCCTAAATCTCCAGGAGTTACAGTTTAATGGTATTTGCCTTTCTTGATTAGGGCCAATAGCACTTCCATGGATTCTTCAAGGCTATATTTTTGGTCTGTCAGAGATTCTTAAAGCTCCATTTGCTTTGGAGTCTAGTTTTCTTCTCATGGGGCCATGTTTAGAGTTTTTTGGTCTATCACTATGCAATCTTGTCAGTTTTTTGGTTTGATATTTCACTCTTTTGGTCTTTTTATTTTGGTTCGGTTCACTCGTTGCTTCTTATGGGGGCTCTCTTTCCAAGCTTTTGGTACTTTAGTTGTAGGCTTGTCTTATTTGGTCTTGTACTTTTCTTTACTTGTGATTGTTTCTTCAATTTTTCTGTTTGCTCATTGGAAATCTTGAATTTTGGAGCATTAGTCCCTTTTTATTATATTAATGATTTTTTTTTTTCCTTTTTAAAAAAATGTTGGAAGTATCTGCTTGCATGGCATTGAAGAAGAAGCACTTTTTGGTCTTTTTTCAAATTTGTTTGACATGAAATGGACATGGGTTCAGATAAAAGCTTTGTTTAACTCAAAGCAGAAGGGATTTGAAGAAGAATTCTCCTACAAATTATTATGATGCTCGTGACATACTTCAGAATTTTCTGTAGAATAATGTAATTAATACAATTACTATCTTGGCTTACTATTTACTAATAATCTCTTTCTTGCATATAGGTTGTCAAGAGCTTCTCATCTGGGAAAAGAGAAGGGGGAGATTTTGTTGCAGCTTGCGTATCACCAAAAGGTGAATGGATATACTGCATTGGTGAAGACAGGTCTGTTTCCTTATGTTATGGATGCATAAAATTAAAGTCATCCAGCTATGATGTGTCCTCGATTTGTCATGTATGGTGCAGTGTCCAATTTTTTCTCTGTATGTGTAGTTTATAGGTACTTTACAATGTTGCAAATACTTGGTAGTTGGTACCCTTTTCAGTTTCATGTTTGATGCATTTTCCTTTTTTTTTTCCCATTGTTGGCAGTTTATAGGTACTTTACAATGTTGCAAATTATTGGTAGTTGGAACCCTTTTAAGTTTTTACGGAAGTATGATTGTTTGACCTTACCAATTTGTAATTAATTCGGTTGCATATAATGATCCAATCCATGTTTAGTACTTTAGACTGTATGATCTACAATTGTCCCCCTAGACGTGGGCAGTTTATAGGTACTTTACAATAATGCAAATTCTTGGTTGATACCTTTTCACAGAAGCATGATTGTCTGGCCTTGCCAAATTGTATTTCTTCGGCCAATTTTCATAAGCTAAACCAGTCTAACACTCTGGGTTAGTGCCCTAGACTATATGATCTAGAATTGCCACCCTAGACGTGGGTCGTTTATAGGTACTTTTCAATGCTGCAAACTCTTGGTAGTTGGTACCCTTTTCATGGAAGTATGCTTGTTTGACCTTACTAAACTGTAATTTCTTTGGTGGATTTGCCTAAACTATATTTCAATCTAACCAAGCTTTAGTACCCTAAACTTTAAATTATTATTATTATTTTTAATTTTAATGTTCAATGTTTGATCTTTAATTTGTCTACCATATGCAGGAATATGTATTGCTTCAGCCACCAATCTGGTAAGCTGGAGCATCTCATGAAGGTATGTGTGTTGAAGTCCAATTACATGGATTTTTCTTGGCCGATTCTCAGTTGCTATATAAATATATTGCTATTAAACAACTTATTTCCAAGAACATCGAAAGATTAGAAAAATTGGCTATAGTATTTCATTTAAATATTTGATGAAATCAGAGTTGGCTCGCCAATGTGTAAATTATAATGAATTAAGTTACTGTACTTTAGGCTTCTCTTTCCTCAATGATTGGTCTGATAAAATAGTAGAAGTTGTTTCATCCTTGGTTTGTCATATAATTAGATTAATTTCAATGTCAAGGTAATATGCCTTTACTTTTAAGGTCTATCATTGATATGAGCATAGAAGTGGTATTTGGCTGTATTTTCTATCCATAATTGTTTATGTGCTCATTCTATCATTTGATATACAATATCAATAGAATAAAGTAGTTTTGTAAGTGATATTTGGTTTTGTTCTCTATCCATAATTGTTTGTTTGTCGTTTAAATAATTTTTATGTCAGTCGCTCATTTACATTAACTGATATAATTTTCACGATTATTGGTTTGAATTGTTACATATGATTGCATGACTGGGTGCTAGATTGTTTGAACTCAAAAGAAGCTCGAAAAAGTAAAAATTAGTGATGCCAAATTCTTTTAATTTGTTTCTGCCAGGTTCATGAGAAGGACGTGATAGGTGTGAGCCATCATCCTCATAGAAATCTTGTTGCTACTTATAGTGAAGACAGCACAATGAAATTATGGAAGCCTTGACTCTTTAACCTATGCCAATATTTAAAGTGTAGACTAACACCTTTTAAGTTATAATTGTATTCATTTACCTCATTGGCAACTTAGTTTTCTCGATATGGCATTTTGGCATTATTTTAAATGAAGATAATCCATGTATGGACTCGTGTGATGGTGTTGCCTGACCATTCCCATCTGTGTAGAGTATAAAGATGAAGTGGTAATTCGATTTGAAGTATAACCTTTGAACCTTTAGATCAAAAGGTTTTCATTGTCATATTGTGGCTAATTACTGGGTGACGTCTCTATTGAAAAGCTACAAATTGGAATGAGAACAAGTAGTATTTGGTCACCATAAGAAAAGGTAGCCGAGGTTTTTAGCACTTTAAAAGTTAGGGACTAAAATGAATATTTTTAAAAGTTCATGGACCAAAATAAAATAATATTCAAAGTTTAGGGACTAAAGCAAATATTTTAAAAAGTTTAGGGAACAAAATAGAATATTCTTCAAGGTTTAGGGATCAAATTAAGATTTAAACAAAAATTCAATCAACCCAATGAGTAGAGTTGAGTTCAAATGAATGGTAAGTTTTTGTTAGAAATTTTTTTTAGTACATACAACTTCTATTTATTATTTGACATGTTAGTAAATGACTTATTACTTGATGAATTATTTATTTTGTAGACGTCATAAAATTCTTAAATGCTATTTTTGTGGCAAACAATAAGTGAAGAGTAGTATATGAAAAATTTTCCATACTATTGTAGTTGAGTTTGGTTATAAGTTGATTTAAAGAAACAAGTCTAAAGTCGTAATTTATTAGAAATCCTTTACCTCAAGTACTATCTTTCCATCATCAAATAAGCATGTATGAGCATTTATGAGATGTAGCTTCTCAAGTTAAGGAATCCACATGATAGTTCTGATCCACCCCAAAATAAATATATGGTAACTCGAATGAACATATATGGTAACTAGTGGAGAAAAATGGGAGCTTTCTTTCTTTATTTTGTTTTTATACTCTTAGCCTTTAAACATATTCCTATGCCAATGCCATGCACAGACCAAAAGAGGAATTGGAATGGTTGGGAATCGGAGATGTTGGAATTGCTGCTTCATTTACTGCTTTGCAAGAGAACAGATGAATCCATTTACTACCTTCCCAACTACCACCTTCAACCCCTCTCTATTAAATCACTCAACTTCACATATTCACATTCACATTCACTTCACCACTAATATCAACCAATTCTTTCCTTATCTTATTTAGCTTTCTCAAACTAAGGTAGAACTGTGATGGGTAATCCCATTGAGGTTTACGGTGTCGCGGTTGTTGTTGTGGGGATGGTGTTGTTTGATGTAAGTGTTGCCCAATTTGAAGGAGGTGGAAACAGTCCATTCAGAGATGGCGACGGCAGCGGCAGGAGACAGGTGGAGATGGTACCGGCTATGTTTGTATTCGGAGACTCTCTCATTGACAATGGAAATAACAATAATCTTCCCTCTTTTGCCAAGGCCAACTATTTCCCCTATGGCATTGATTTCAATGGCGGCCCAACTGGGCGCTTCTCCAATGGCTACACCATGGTCGATGAAATAGGTATGGTATGGGTGCATTTTATCAAACTAATGCTCTTTTCGTCATTCTTCATATTCATTTTCATTGCATTGCAAATGCATGCAGCGGAGCTGCTAGGACTCCCATTAATCCCAGCCTTCTCTCAAGTTTCTGGACCCCAATCTCTGCATGGAGTCAACTATGCATCTGCTGCGGCCGGGATTCTTGACGCTACGGGGAGAAACTTTGTAAGTGTGCATGTTTGGATGTGATTTTAAAATTATCAAAATCGATCTTAAAACATTCTTATAATCTTACTCGTAAAATCGAGTTGGGATTTGATCAGGTGAGTCGCATACCTTTCAATCAACAAATCAGAAACTTCGAGAACACGCTGGATGAGATTAGTAACAATGTAGGGGCAGGGAAGGTGGGAGAATCCATCGGACGGTGCATATTCTTTGTGGGAATGGGAAGCAACGACTACCTCAATAACTATCTTATGCCAAATTACCCCACTCGAAATCAGTACAATGCTGAACAGTACGCGGACTTGTTGGTCAGCCAATATACGGAGCAGCTCACTGTGAGCATCACTAACTTCAATTGCAATCCTAATTAATAATCGCATTCAATCCTAATTAGTATTTAAACTGGCAGAGGCTGTACAATCTAGGAGGTAGAAGGTTTGCGATAGCAGGTTTAGGGCTGATGGGTTGCATTCCAAGCATCCTAGCACAGAGCCCATCAGGAAGGTGCTCAGAAGAAGTGAACCAACTTGTTGGACCATTCAATATAAATGTGAAGAGAATGATAAAGCAGCTGAATACCAATCTTCCAGGAGCAAGATATAGTTACATTGACATAGAACACATGTTCCAAGACTTGCTTCTCAATTCTAGATTTTATGGTTTAAGTGTTTTGAATAGAGGATGCTGTGGAATTGGGAGGAACAGAGGCCAAATCACTTGCCTTCCCTTCCAAACTCCTTGTAGTAATCGAGATGAGTACATCTTTTGGGATGCATTCCATCCTACTGAAGCAGTTAACATTATCATGGCTAGGAAGGCTTTTAATGGTGACCAATCTGTTATTTTCCCTTTCAATATCCAACAGCTAGCTACTTCTCTTTGAATCATTTTCCTCTTCTTCAACAAACAATTTGCATTATTCTTAATTAGATACAACTTTTGTAATGTCTTTCCTTCCTATCCTATATAATGCAATGCATCAGTTTGGTCACTACTTTCGTTTCATGCACGCTGATCTAATTAATTGTCATGGCCTTTTAGAAAAACGAAGGTGTAGCAAATTACGTACATTCTTTTCTTTTACACAAAACAATAATAATAATAAAGTAGTAATAATAACAATTTTTTTTTTTTTTTAAGGAAACAAACACTTAAAAAAAAGTTGTTCAATCACAATTTTGACATGTGGAAAATTCTTTTTATTTCTTTTTAAAAGATTTTAATTCTTTTTGGTGTTAGTGATGATAGGAGAAATGCACTCAAGTATTGCTCTCTTTTAAAAAAAATATTTGTCACATGATAAATTTTTATTGCAATTTTAAATGAATCACTTTTTTATTTATCTTGTTACACTATGAAAACAATAAATACCAAAAATGATTTAAGTATAAACTTTGTGAAGTAATTTTAAAGTAAAAGATGCTTTAACATGTTGCATGATTTGTAAACGTGGTTGTAAGGAAGTAGAAGACAAAAGGATGTATAAAAATAAGGAAAGTATGACAAAAACAAAATCAAGGTTGATAGGGTAACAATTCCCGAGGCGAGTTAAGGAAATGTTTGCAATACAAAAAGAATGAAAATGGTTGAATCTAAAAGAATGGGGGGAAGTAAGTGTTAAGGGCAAAAAGGGAGGGTGGCAGAGGTGGTCCTATGGGTTGGAATGGTGAAATGCCTAATCCTTCCCTCTTGTTTCCTGAGATATCCTTCACAAAGAAAAGCCATAGAGAAGTTATCCTCAACCACTCTGTCCACATCATGAACAAACACATCAGTCTCACCCTCTCCTCTGTTCCTACCCATGAGCCCAGCCGTATAGATCGCACTCATCCTTCCAGGGGCTTCCTTGAAGTAGCCAGTTGGAGCATCCACCATTATCAAATCCCACTCTATTTCATAGATCTCCCTTGGAAATCCTTTAAGCGCAAGCTTGCACTTGCTAAATCTTGGATCTCCCACACTCTTGCACTCTTCTTCTTCCATTCCCATCTTCATCAGCTCATCCGCTTCGTAAACCTTCGTGTCGTACTGCACGTGATACGCCTCCAAATTGGGCATCCCCTCCTGTATTTGTTGGATCCAAGCCTTGTCTTCTTCCAGGAAAACCGTGCGCCCGCCGTGGTTCAGAGCCGTCCACATTAGGCTGTCATGCCCCAATCCGAAGACTAAGAAATTGCAGGGTGACTTTGTTTGAAGGACTGTGGCGGACACAGAGATTTCGTTGAAGGTTTGTTGAGGGGTTATGTTGGTGGTTGCGTAATGGATGAGAGCGTTGGCTAAAGAAGGTGGGGTTTTTGTGCAAATTGGAGTTATGGGAAAAGATGAGGGGCATTCTGGTTCTACTTGGGTTTGTGGTTGAATGTTGTGGGGAGATTGAAAACCAGACCTGATTAGTAAGAGGAGGAAGGAAAGAAAGAGGAAGAGGAGAAGAATGAGTTTGAGGTTAATGGAGAGTGGGGATCTGGATCTCATGTTCATTTTGTCCTTCCAAATTGCAACCCAAACATTGTGATCCACACACATTTATTATAACTCAAAAATTAGAGTTGAAGCAAAGAAGAGTGGAAAGATTAGGCGAGACGGCTGTTGAGTGTTGTTGTTCAAAAATCTATAACAGTTGGTGGGTGCACTTTTTTTTACTCAATCTTTGTTTTCTGCAAATCAAACTCCTAATATTTTTGCTTATGCATTGGTATTACTGAATCCTACCCTAATTTTAAAAAACATGTTGACGTGACACACTATAAGTGAGACTCCTCACAATTTAACTACACTATTACAATTTCAATTTCAATTTTAATTTTACCGTTTTCTTTGTTACCTTGAAATAATATGATGAGGAATAGGAGAGGGATAGTTGTTAATTTTGATATATATAATGGAAAAGGGAAACGTGGCATATGGTTGGAGATTTGGTGAGAATAATAATGCGTCTTCTACTTCTGTTGTTGCTTAACAATAAATCAATGATCCAAAAAGTATTGTTTTGCTTTGCATCTGCCACTCCCTCTACATTCCTACTTCTCCTAATCTTTTTATTTCTTTTTAAATCATCTAATTCAAGTATCTTTGTAGCTTTCATCCAATATTTAGTGAATTATCTTTGTAGCTTTCATCCAATATTTAGAATCTTCACGTCCATGGAAATTATAGACATATCCATATTCATGGAAATTAATGAAAATTGTTATATAAAGTAAGACAATATTTAGATACAAAATTAAACTAGACATGAAATATTTGCTTAAAATAATTATAATATATACATATCTAATACCAAAAAGACAATAACCTACAACTTTGAATAGTTAAAAGCTCGCACACACCAAATTCATCAATATTTTGTTTGATATTCTCGGAAATTTAAAGTTTTCGTTGAGATGAGGAACAAGGAAATTCCTCTTAATAAAATTTTGAGCACTTCGAAATTTCAAATTTTCGAGATTCCAATCGAAATTTTACACTATAACTAGAGAATAGAAGATGTAGAGGTAAATAATTGAAAAACATACATGTAAGTGGGAAGATAATAATATTAACTATAATTTGTTTGAGTTAACCAAATGATCATTTTCTATGTCATCTTTATTCTCAAAATAGTTTCTAAAAGTTATTTCTATTAAATACAAATTATGGCTTTTAAGTATGTGCGAAGGTGAACATGACCTTAATCAATTAACATAAAACTTGTATTATGAAATTCAAAA
This sequence comes from Citrullus mucosospermus, assembly GCA_030954485.1. NCBI lineage: Eukaryota > Viridiplantae > Streptophyta > Magnoliopsida > Cucurbitales > Cucurbitaceae > Citrullus > Citrullus mucosospermus. The sequence goes on along the minus strand of CM062065.1, from coordinate 10,278,431 downwards.
TTTAAGCTTTGATTCTTCTAGAACATCTAATGATACAACTTTTAAATCAGAGTCTAAAAATAAAATACTATTTGAAACTTCATCTTAGTTACTAAATTTTTATGTTTATTTTGACTTCCAAACTAAAGGTCATTGTAAACTATTGTATGAATTGTTCTTAGGTGCTAATATATGCAATTAATTGTTCGTATTAGTAGACTTAGTGAGTGTTTAACTTTTATTCCAAGAATGACATATGAGAAGGATACTTAGACTTGCATGAATGTTCTAAAAGTATGTTTTAGAAATTTCAAATGTAGGAAATGTTCATAATTAACTAACTAGTTTGTTAGTAAAGAGAGTTAGATATATAAATTGTTTGGATACAGTAGTCTCCTATTGCTTATACTTTATGGTTGTAAGTGGAACTATTTGGCTATGATAAACTATAGACAATCCATAAAATGGAATGTTGAGATTTATGTATCCATCTCATTTGAACTCGATTCCCATCTTAGCATGTGTTATCACAAAAGTTGTTTTGCTACCTCTCTCACCTTCCAATCTCAAAAGCAAACACTACCAAGATGTTTGAAACAAGATCTAACCATCAAGGTAAACTACTCTTTTTCTATGTCTTATGTTATTACTATTTCCTCCTAGTTGAAGTTGGTCAATGCTATAACTTTAGTAAACAAGGGTTTTTTTTTGTTATTTTAGTCATCCACATAAGTGTCCTTGGTATTGAATATGAATGCTAATGACTTAGATTAATGTTGCAAATAATACTTGATTATGTGATTGGGTTCATCTTTGTTACTCTAATACTTTACTTTAGCTTGTTATTTGACACACCTACAAGATTCATAAGGGTGATTTTCTAACAATTTATATTCACGAAAGCACCATTTTATTTTCTCAAAGGTGTGTATAATTATATCTTGTTTTGTTTGTGAATGTTATTAAATTTTATAAAACATGAAAAGTTAGTTGAAAGAAGATGAATTGTACTGATTCTCCTAGAGAATGACATGATAGAATGGTGTGTAATTGTTTATTTTCCTATTGTTGGTTGAAAGCTTTGTTAGCGACTATGTTATTTCTCTTTTTAGTTTGTTTCTAAATTAAGAGTATTTTTACTAAGTGGGGGACATATCAGTGTGTTTGTTTGTGCAGAATGTGTAGGGAGTAGGGAGCTATTAGAAGCCAACTTGTGGTCTCATACTAGAGATTTGCAATACTGAATGAGTTATTTGTGGTACTAAGTGTTTTTCCAAGAGTGTGTATCACAAATTATCCTTTAAAATTGAAACTAAGTGTAGCACATTTTCTTATTTGCTTCTTCAATCTGTTTATTTAATTGATATTTGATTTGGCGCTTTAGTAGGAATATGCTAATTTAGTCCTTACTTTTCTAAAGGTTATGAGATCAAAGACATGCTCCTTCTATGATACATTATATTTGAAATTTCATTGTAGGAGTTGATGGAACTATCTTAGGGTTGATGAGTTGTGCTTATTTTATTATTAGCAAGATTTTGGTGGGTTGTTGCATACTTTGGCTAAAGGCAAAGATGGTTAAAAGTATGTTGTAATTCTTTTATTCACAATTGACTTTTGTTGTTTGCTTTGTTAAGCACGTTTGCTGCATTTTGATTTTCTTCATTTTTTCTTCACATTGCTTCCTTTTCTTTCAGTCCAACTGTCGGCAATATCAATTGAGTTGGATAAGTTGTTGACATCGGAAAGGTAAAACTTTCTTTCATTATCACCATTGTCAATATTGATGTGCAAAGTTGAACTCAAATGATTTTTTGTTTTCTTACTAGGTTTTACATTTCATCCTATGAAGGTTTGAAGGAATATTTTTTGTTGTGCAAGGAACTTATTGGTGGCCAATAGGTACATCATTTCTGAAGGGAATTGAATCCCGACGGAAGTGTGTGATCGCATTCTTTGATTTCTTGAAAGAATTAAAAATACAAACAATTAATAAAAGGTTAAGCAACATACCTTTGTCGATCCATAATTTCAGTAAGATCTCCTCTCGAACAGATAATCTTCTCCATGTAGTCTTCCTTTTCCAAGAGATCTTCCTTGTTATGACTCTAGCAAGGATTCGGTTTGTGGGAACCGCTTCTTGAAAGAATAGAGGGAACGAGAAGAAGAATTTTCTTAGAACTTTTCTAAGAAAATTAAGAGAATTTCAACTTACTTACTAAATTTTAATGATACAACTTTTAAACCTAGTCTAAAAATAAAATACTATTTGAAACTTCATCTCAGTTACTAAATTTTAATGTATGACATTAATTAAATAAATATAAATAATTATATTTATTAATGTTTTGTTAATGTATGATTGATTTTCATGATTTATTTGATATAAGTGTTATATTTTAAAATAAAAATCAATTTGCATTGAGCATGATACATCCATAGATTAATATAATTGTTATATTATGTCATGAAATGCATGTAATATGGTTGGTTAATTAATTAGAATTTGATTGTTAATTAATTAAACCATAGAAACATGTTATAGGGCTAATCATTAAAATTCATAATAGTTATAAAATTTATGATTAGTAACTGTTAACCAATAATTAAGAATTGCATGCAAACATAAGATCTTAGGAAATTGGTTTTAAATTGTTTAAAATTATTTAGACCTAAAATCACATTAACTCTAATAAGATTATAATTTTATCTTACTTTGTTTTAAAATAGTTTTAAAATATGACTAAGTAGGACAAATAGGACTTTAGGTTATAAAGGAACTCTATCACTTCAGTTCTGTCAAGATTGGGGGTATTTAAGTTGACAATTTATGGAACACCTCCAAACTGGGAACTGAATTGGAACCTGAGTTGAATTAACCTAAGGCCTATTAGTATGCATTGTCGCTAAGTTAATTAAATGATTTAATTCACCTAGAATATTAGTGTAAAGACCTTTTATAAAAGTTATAATAGGCATAGACTTAGATAGATTGACTTAGTCGAATTTATCTAAGTTAAATAACCCTAAGATAAGGTAGGATATTTTAGTGGGAGCAAAATTACAAAACGTGATGTTTATATCAAGTTTTGCTCCTACGTCCCTGATTATTCACACTATGAGATCCATACTCGGATTCATGTCGCCCTGGGAGCGGCCTCCCTTCAGAAATTGTTTGTATGGTTCAATAACAAGGTGAACGGGAAAATGTCTATAGTAAGTGGGAGCGAGATGCGTGTCAACGTATCCCTCGGTCTCCAACCCTAGGTCACACCGTAAGATTCTTATGATCCGCCTGCATGTCGTCCTGGAGTGACCATCCCTTCAGAGGGCCTGATCATAGGTTTCGAAACACTGCGAACTCCTGAAAAGGATAGGTTCACTTAGGTTAATTACCAACAATTATCTTTCCTAACAGTAGCTTGTTGGTGCGTACCTCTGGGATCTGAAAGTGGGAAGGTTACACTTACAGGGATGAGTTAAGAGTTAACGAATCCTTGACCAAACAACGGTGGCTAATGTCTATAGGAATATGAGTTATTCTAGCATTAAAATGAGCTGAGAATTGTCTCATTTCAAAGGAGTGGTTGATCACCCTTCGGTGGCTGTTGCTCTAAACCTTTAAAACATCGTTGCAAAAACTAAATCAATAGTTTATTAGGGTTTCTTTGATTGCTTTCTTTTTCTTTTTTTTCTTTTTTTTTTTTTTTGCTGAATTTATTAGAATAGTTGCAATTTTGTTTGCTTGTGTAATGGGTTAAGGCAAAGATAATCAAAACGGTTAATTGTTTATAAAATTTAGCATGTCTTCTTCAATCGTCACACTGCTTAAAAATAAAAAACTAACCGATGAAAACTACGCAACGTGAAAATCTAACCTGAATACGATTCAGGTTATAGATGATCTACGATTTGTCTTAACGGAGGTGTGTCCTCCTATCCCTGCTCGTAATGCATCCCAATTAGTTAGGGATGCATATGATCATTGGACAAAGGCCAATAACAAGGCCCGAGTCTATATCTTGGCGAGTTTGTTTGACGTACTGAACAAGAAACATGAGGCCATGATGAATGCACGACAGATCATGGAGTCCCTCTAGGAAATGTTTGGACAATCGTCCTCACAGATCTGACACGAGGTCTTCAAGTATGATTATAATGCACATATGAAGGAAGGTCAATCAGTGAAAGAACATGTTCTCGACCTGATAGTCCAATTCAATGTTGTTGAAATGAACGATGCGGTCATTGACAAGCAAAGTCAGGTGTCTTTATTTTAGAATCTCTTTCGAAGAGCTTTCTTCAATTCCACAACAATGCGGTTATGAATAAAATTGTGTACACCATGACAACCCTCCTGAATGAGTTACAGACTTATCAGTCTCTTATGAAAAATAAGGGATTGATTGATGGAGAGACAAATGTTGCCCATTTGAAGAAGTTCCACAAAGGTTCATCCTCTAGAACTAAGTTTGTTCCCCCATCTTCTGATTCTAAGAATATCCAGAAAAAGAAAGAAGGAAAGGGGAAGGCTTCTACTGCTGGGAAAAACAAGGGTTAAGACCAATTGAAGCAAAAACACTTTTAAATCATGAGATGTTTAAAACTGTTAATACTCAAACTAAAAGGCAAAGAATTTCTCCTAGTAACAATAGTACTTATATTTGGCATTTGAGATTAGGTTACATAAATCTCGATAGGATCGGGAGATTGGTAAAGAATGAACTTCTAAATGAGTTAGAAGATAATTCATTACCTCCATGTCAATCTTGTCTTGAAGGTAAAATGACTAAAAGACCTTTCAGTGGAAAAGGTTATAGAGTCAAACCTTTAGAACTCATACATTCGGATCTTTGTGGGCCAATGAATGTAAAAGCTCGATGAGAGTACGAATACTTCATCTCTTTTATAGATGATTATTCGAGGTATGGTTACTTATACCTAATGGAACATAAGTCTGAAGCACTTGAAAATTTCAAGGAATGTAAGGTAGAAGTTGAAAACCTGTTAGGTAAAACAATTAAAACACTTTGATCTGATCGAGGTGGAGAGTACATAGATTTAAGATTCCAAGACCATTTGATAGAACATGGAATCCAATCCCAACTCCCAGCACCTGGTACACCTTAGCAGAATGGTGTATCAAGAAAGAGAAATAGAACATTGTTAGACATGGTTCGTTCTATGATGAGCTATACTCAATTGCCTAGCTCGTTTTGGGGGTATGCAACAAAGATTGCAATTCATATCTTGAACAATGTTCCCTCGAAGAGTGTTTCTAAAACGCTTTTTGAGTTATGGAGGGGACGTAAACCTAGTTTGCGCTACTTCAGAATCTGGGGTTGTCCTGCACATGTCCTAGTGACAAATCTAAGAAATTAGAACCTCGTTCAAGATTATGCCAATTTGTTGGTTACTCTAAGGAAACGAGAGGTGGTCTCTTCTTTGACCCACAAGAAAACAAAATGTTTGTATCGACAAACGCTACATTCTCAGAAAAAGACCACATGAGAGATCATAAACCACGAAGCAAAATGGTACTAAATGAAGCTACTGAAAAGTTAACAAGAATTGTTGATGAGACTGGTCCTTCATCAAGAGTTAATGAAAAAGCCAGTTTTGCAATCAAATCTTTTGGTTTTGAACACAATGTTGATGAGTCTTGTGTATATAAGAAAATCATCAAAAGTAAAATAGCTTTCTTAGTGCTTTATGTGGACGACATCCTACTCATTGGGAATGATTTAGGATATCTTACTGATGTTAAAAATTGGCTGGCAGCCCAATTCCAAATGAAAGATTTGGGAGAGGCGCAGTATGTACTTGGGATCCAAATCATTAGGGATCACAAGAACAGAACGTTGGCCCTGTCTTAAGCAACTTATATCGACAAAATGTTAACTCGATATTCGATGCAAAACTCAAAGAAGTGTTTATTACCTTTAAGGCACGGGGTTCATTTGTCTAAAGAATAGTGTCCTAGGACACCTCAAGAAATTGAGGATATGAGACGTATTCTCTATGCCTCAGCTGTGGGCAGCTTAATGTTTGTTATGCTCTACACTAAGCCAGACATTTGTTATGCAGTGGGAATAGTCAGTAGGTACCCGTCCAAATCAAGGTTAGACCACTGGACTGCAGTTAAGAACATCCTCAAGTATCTTAGGAGAACGAGGGACTACAAGCTGGTGTATGGAGCTAAGGATTTGATCCTTACAAGATACGCCAACTCTGATTTTCAAACTGACAAGGATTCTAGGAAATCCACATCAGGATCAGTGTTCACCTTAAACGGAGGAGCTGTAGTATGGCGTAGCATCAAGCAAGGATGCATTGCAGACTCTACTGTGGGGGCTGAGTATGTAACTGCTTGTGAAGCAGCAAAGGAAGCAATTTAGATTAGAAAGTTCCTAAATGATTTGGAAATCGTTCCAAACATTAAATTGCCCATCACGTTATATTGTGACAACAGTGGGACAGTAGCCAACTCTAAAGAACCTCGCAGCCACAAACGAGGAAAGGAGAGGAAGTATCACCTAATATGGGAGATTGTACAACAAGGAGATATGATCATCACAAAAATCGCTTCGGAGCATAATATTGTTGATCCATTTACGAAGGCTCTCTCAACTAAAGTGTTCAAGGGTCATCTAGAAAGTCTAGGTCTACGAGATATATACATTGTGTAATCTAGGGCAAGTGGGAGATGTGTAATGGGTATATGGATGTCCTAGTTTATTGTATTTACATTCTTAATACTTACCATTCTCACTTCTCTTTATGTACAACCCACTAGAGTTTTAGTTCAAGTGAGAGTTTGTTGGGTTTTATGCCCTAAAACTCGTAGATTGTAAATGTAATAATTTGACCGTAATTAAATCATTAATAAAGAGTTACTGATGTGTTACTTCAATAAGCGTTATTGATTGTTTTTGTTTGTTTTGTTTTAATAACCCTAAATCCAATAAACTAACATCCTTGGCTATTTTATGAGTCTTGAATTGTATGTGGGGACATATGGAGATCAATGTTCAAGATACACTCTAAAGGGTCTAAAGGATCTAACGTGTTCATGTAGGTGACATTCGAGTGGGGGTATCCTATGCAATGAGTTTGCATAAGACCGGACCATGAAATAGTAATCACTAAATGTAACTCTGTTGACTAGTTTAGTTTCTATTTCAATAGGATGACCTAAGCAACTTAGTCTTAATCCTAAGTATATTATGAACTCCTGTCCACGAGGGATTGTCCTTTGATTTGTATGGGTGAGAGTGGCCGTTTTCCGACTCAATATGCCTACCGTCTTGGGGACAAGACCGAGTGGGGAGCTAGGGACATAATTATATAAGATGGAATTCACTCATTCCCCATTTTAGGGTAAGTAGATAAGTGTTCCTCTAGGTGGTGTCTCTGGAACTTGAACAAAGAGCTCTACTCTCTCACTGGCCCAAGAGGGTTTTTGTTTAATGGTTGGACCATAAATAGGTTGTTCATTAGAGGAGCATTGGTACTTAAAGATTTAGAAGAACATATGGGTAAAACGGTAATTTGACCTAGCTGGTGTTACCAACACTTGTGAAGGACTAACTTGCTATTATTGGTCTATATCCATGGACACGGAAATATATTTACAGTGAGAAGAGTGCAGTTGTGAGTTTTTAGTGGAGTGTACCCACAGTTTACGAATATTGATTAATGTGGTTAATGAGTTTAGCCGATTAATCTCATATTATTAGAGTTTCTGATTTGTAGGTCCATCAGGTCCCCTTGCTAGCTCACTACGGACCAATAAGGATCAACTATGTTAGAAATATTTTTTGAAATGTTCAAATTTATAAGGAAAAATATTAATTGTATTGGATACAATTAATTGAATGATTTATTATAAATTTTATTTGAATGTGATTCAAATTATAACTTTATAATATGAAGAATTAATTTAGTTGAATATGATTCAAATAATTAATTATTTATTTGGATAAAATTCATATAAATAAATAGAGGGAGAATTAATTAATTACTTAGAATTAAATTCAAATAATTAATTATTTAATTTGGATGATATCCAAATTAAAGATTCTGCAGAAGATAAATAGAGGGAGAATTAATTAATTGATTTGAATTGGATTAAAATAATTAATTATTTAATTTGGATGAGATCCAAATCAAAGATTTCACAGAAAATAAATAGAGGAAGAATTAATTAATTGATTTGAATTGGATTCAAATAATTAATTATTTAATTTTGATGAGATCCAAATCAAAGATTATGTAGAAAATAAATATTTAAATAAAATTTAAATATTTTAAACAATTTAATATGAGATATTATTTGGGTAGATATTTATTAATATTGGATATTACTAAATATTTGATTTAAAATCTCTGCAGGGTTTATCCTAATAGGATTAGGAATAACTCATAAAGTTCTATAAATAGGGCCCTTGGAATCCTTCATAGAACACACCCTCTAAGAGAATAATCTTTACGATTACTCCTGCACTAATTCTCCCAATTTTCTTAGAAGAATTTTCTAGAAAAATTTTAAGAAAATTCTTCTTCCCATTCTTTCAAAGAAGCGGTTCCCACAAATCGGATCTTTGCCAGAGTCATAGCGATGAAGATCTCTTGGAAAAGGAAGACTACAAGGAGAAGACTACCGGTTCGAGAATTATAGATTGGCAAAGGTATGATGTTTAACCTTTTCTTTACTTTTTGTATTTTTAATTCTTTCAATAAATCCACACGCTTCCGCCGTGATTCAATTTCCTTCACCTAGAATATTGCATGATGAAGTAAACAAGGGTTCATTAACTTAGAATTCTCTGTTTCTTATTTACTTGCTGTTCTTTTTTGTTTTCCTAAATCACAACTCAAGTTCAAATTCTCAAATAAAATTGATTCAATTCTAGAATAGCTAAGTAACTTAAACCTTCATAATTGGATCCTAAGTGAAACGATATTCAGACTTCACTGTCCTATATTATAACTTTAACTTGACCCGTACACTTGCAGTTAACACGAAAAGTCCGCATCAATAATATTATAAAAAATATGAAATCTTCGGTCCATTGGTGACAAAGATAAAAAGTCATAATATGCTAAAAATGACAAATAATGATTGTCATCATTTGTTCATTGTTGACAATTAATTATTGTCATAAGAAAACCATTTATGACATTTTTCAACAAATGTCATTGAAACTTGATTCAATGATTGAAAATAAATGTCACGAATTTTAAATCCGACAAATTTTAAATGTCATTGAATCCCAGTTTTCTTCTAGTGCTTGAATCGATAGTCTTTTCCGTGTAGTCTTCATTATCCATGAGATCTTCCTTGCCAGAGTCGGCAAGGATCTAGTTTGTAGGAATCGCTTTTTTAGAAGAATTTTGTTAGAACTTTTCTAAGAAAATTAGGAGAATATTTAGAGGAAGAGTTTTAAAGTAATCGTAGAGATTATTGTTGTAGAGAGTGTATCTATGTTATGAGAGCCCCCAAGGGCCCTATTAATAAAACTCTATGGGTTAATCCTAATCCTATTAGGATGACCCATTTACAGAGATATTTAAATTAAATATTTAATAATATCCAATATTAATAAATATTTATCCAAATAATATCTCATATTAAATGGTTTAAAATATTTAAATCTTGTTTAAATATTCATTTTCTACAGAATCTTTAATTTGAATCTCATCTAAATTAAATAATTAATTATTTGAGTCGAATTCAAATTAATTAATTAATTCTTACTCTATTTATTTATATGGATTTCATCCAAATAAATAATTAATTATTTAAATCATATTCAAAATAAATTTATTCTCCATATTATAAAGTTATAGTTTGAACTTTATTCAAATAAATTTTATAATAAATCATGTAATTAATTTTATCCAATACAATTAATATTTTCCCTCGTAAATTTGAACATTTTAAATTTTTCTTTCAACATAGTTGATCCTTGTTGGTCCGTGGTGAGCTAGCACGAGGACCTTATAGACCTATTAGATTATAAGCTCCAATGATCCAGGATTAAGTAATTACCTCTTATCCTTAACTACCACTGATTTCTCTAATGAACAATTTGTTTATGGTCCAACCATAAACTAAGTCACTTTCAGGCGAGTGAGAGGGTGGGGCCCTATAAGCCCTAATTTCTATACTTCTTTGCTTTAGCACAAGTTAAAAATCATGGTTTAAGGTGGCTAGGGTTGGCTTGAATGAGTAGGAATGTAGGTAGAATTTTAGTGTATGTTTAAGTAATTATGAACTTTCCATTTACTTTTAATAAGGAATAAAAGAGATAGAGATAATGGTGTAGTTGAATAAGGAAGTGTGGCTAGACTTAGGAAAATTTTGTTAAGTGTTGAAGGAGAATCTCAAGTCAAAGTAGGTCAAGAAGTTGAATTAATTTAGGAAAAATGTTAAATTAATGAATAAATACTAAATTAAATTAAAATGATTATTTAAAGGGAAATAATATTTAATTTGGATGGCTAGGATGAGAAGAAAAGAGGAGAAGTCATGTTGAAGCAAGGAGTTTTGTGGCGAAAGATGATTAGCTGGATTAGGCAGCAGCTTGGACCATAAGCAAGCAGCTCAATTACAACGTCGGTTCTCCTGATTCACTCGTGCCATTTTCAGACCAGAGAGAGCTCTGTGAGTTAGGAATCCAACCTAGGGCTGCCGCAACGATTTGAGGTTGGAAAGCTTGAAAAAACTTGAAAATACTGAAGGTTGTCACAGAAACCGAGCAAACCAGACGAGTTAACTTTGAGAAAATTTTCAAGGATGCTTGAGAAGGGTTTTGAAGCTCAATTTTCTTGGTAAGTCAGTTAAGAGGTTACCCTTGAGTTCCATAATTTTTATTTAAAGTTTATTTGAAAGGAAAAGGTGTTTTAAAGCTCTGAAAAATCGGGTTGAAAACAGGAGACTACTGGTTGAAGTCAGCTAGAGGCTGCCCAGAGCTGTTGCTCACACCCGCACACCCTAGCTTGCACATGCCCCATCGCCAGCGCCACACCTGCACACCCGTGTGCGGTGCATACGCCCTCCACACGCCACTGCTGCTGACGCCCTATCCGTACGTTGTGCGGCCAACCACGCCTGTGAGTGGGAGATTCTGTGCCACCACGCCCCTGCCAACACCCCTCTTCCACCTGCTACCCATCAAGGGTGCCTACGACCATTTTGGGTAATTTTGGATATTTTTGGACTCTAATTGATATTTTCTTGAATAATTGGCCTTAAAATGGGTAAATATGAATTTTAAGCTGATTTTTTGATATTTTAGAAAATTGTGAGAATTTTGCAAAATGGTCTCTAAAGGGTTGGAAATGATGAAAAAGGTGGAAATTAAGCTTGAAATGGACAACGTGGATGGAATTTAGTTGAATGATGTTTGTGAGGACTTCAAAGAGACGATCTTATAGCTTGTAAATGATATTTCAGGTCAAATTAAGATTGGAAAAGTCTATAAGCCTTAAGGAAAAGGCCCAAATTGTGATTGACACTTGTCTTTCCTTAAAAAGTATTTTATTTATAATGATTAGCCATGATTTTCTTGTGAAATATGGTTTTGTGATGATATGCTAAATATTAAGCATGATTACTGTTGGTGCTTGATTTTAAGGTATGATTTATCTATTTCCTAAGTCCTTAAAAAGCATGTTTCCTGATGCCAACTATTGAGAAAAGATCTGATTTTTCTTGAAATGTTTTATGATGACCTTTTGTACATAGCATACTTGTTTTCTAAAATGTTTTCTAAGGTACCCAGTACTGAAGGACATTGAGAAGGCATATAAGCAACCCTATGATATGAAGGAACTCAATGTTGGAGTACGTTGAGAAGGCATTTGAGTATCCTAGGGACTCGATATTGAAGGACATGGAGAAGATACTTGGGCAGCCCAGATAGTTCCTATGTGCACATAGTGAGATATGACGCTGTTGTGTTGAGATTACTCCACATCGTTAAAGTTTTTCGACGTTGGGTGTGTCGAGATTACTCCGCCCCGACTAAGGTTTGTTTTTTATGTTGAGTGTGTTGAGCTTGCTCCGCTTCAACTAAGGGTATTTTTGAATGCTAAGAAATGTTTGATGAGTTTATAAATTGTATTTGATCAAATGACATTACTTACGTTTTCTACATTGCTTAAGCATCATTTTTATGTTATAAACTATGTTTCCTTAATGTTAAGAATGATTTAACTCTAAAGTTGTGTTTTTAATGTTATGTCACTCACTGGGCCTTCAGCTCACGTTTTTCCATGTTTTCTATTCCATCCAGGTAGCGAAAGAGTTCCCAGTGCTTAGCTTACTCAAGCTCCATCCTACTAAAGTTCCAAGCTATCAAAGAACACTTTCCATCATAGTTGTTGTATGTGTAAATAACTTTGTATATGTGGCATGTAGACATAGCTTGTTAATTGTTGGGAAATGAAAGTGGACACTGTGTATGTGGTCTAAGTCTGGTTGTAATCGTGCTGGAGTTTTTGTTGAAATAAATAAGTATCATCATGTTGCTATAATCATTAGTCTAGTGGATTTAAATGTTTTATGATTTAGGGTTATACACTGTGAGCGGTTATGTTAAATCATGTTTTCAACAGGCTAATCAGGTACAAATGGGCAGTGAGCTTCACAAGAGGGATGAAGTTTATTGTCCTCACATCTCCTTCCAAGTTAAAGAGGGTAATCTGGGAGGGGATGTGACAGACCCCTTGTTCAAGACCTGAAATCAGTGGTTAAGGGAACTACTCATCTACTTACCCTATCTAGGAAGAAGTGAATTCCATCTTGTGAAGTTATGTTCCCATCTCCTTACTTAGTCAAATCCCAAAATGGTAGGCTTATTGAGTCGGCAACTCGGGCCACTCTCACCCATGCAAATCAAAGGACCGACCTCACAGACAGGAGTTCATAAGTCACTTAGGATTAAGATCAAGTTGCACATGATCATCCTATGAAATGTTAATCTCTTTAGTCAATAGTGTTATAAAGAGAGATTAATCATTTCGCGGTCCGGTCTTATACAAACTCTTTTTATAGGATACCCCACTCACATGTCTCCACATGAACGGTTTGGATCAAACCATTTGTAACTATTACAAAGTGAGCTGTATCCATAGTGTCACCAAGATAAGGCACCCAACCTTATCCATATACTATAGACCTATAGGTTATTCCTTGAACATGATCCACCTGTATGTCAACAACATACATGTTCAAACTTCATGCAATAACCTTGGATTTTTTCGTTAATGATAAATTAATATTGCATAATTAACAATTAAATTAATAAATGAATAAATTACGAGGCTTTAGGGCACAAATCCCAACACTTCAAACTTTTTTTTAATTCATTCTTTAAATTTATTGGCCGAAAATTGAATCAAGATCAATGACAAACAAATGTAAACCAACAATCTAACATGAAAATCATGCTCTGATACCACTTGTTAGCATAATTACTTTGGATCTATATTAAATAGATTAACCATAGGATCATTCATGCCAAATTGTCAAGAATAAATAACATACCAAATTCCATTGAGAGATTGATGATAGTTTCAAGATGACTATTGTCTTCCTCAACCAAAATTTTGAATGCCCTTAGTGGGATCTCTCTAGATGAGATTCAAGAAAACTGAGTGTTTATTGTTTTGGTGTGTTAGGGACCATACCCCTAAGATCTTTTTATATACTAGTTTAATTAGAGTTCCCATTAAACCCTAATCAATTTAGGAATAGGCTTCTACTCATTAAGTTCATACTCAATTGAGAATCTAGGGTTTTTAATTAAATAGATCACATAATAGGGCCCAATCTAATAAAAGAACCCAATGTGATAAAATATTAATCCACATACATAGCTCATATTTTAATTATACGTATTTTAATTTAAAATACGTCTAACATACTTGTTCTTACATTCATATTTATATATGTGATATCTCCCTTGTTATTGTCATTATTATTTTTTCTTTGATCTTCCTTTCCCCTCATTTATTTGTTTATTTACATGCATCTATGTATTTTTCTTGCCTACCCACAGTTACTTATGTCGTTCTCTCCTATGATTTATTTATTTTTCTTTAACTTTTTTTTTTGTTTACATTTATTTTTCTAAAAAAAAAAAGGAAAAGAAAGGAGATGGAGAGGTGTGTATTGTTGTTGAAAAGAGCAAAAGAAAATTTAAAAAAAAAAAGGAAGAAAAATAAGCAAATGATTTTCTTGTTTAAGAATTTAAATATAAAATATGGTAGTTTGAATGATAATCTTCTTCTTATTAATTAGTTTTTCTTTTAATATATGTACATGTGTATTAGGGGGATGGGCCGCCCATCAAGTCAATTTTCATTTTTTTTTTTTTTAATTTCAGGGTTAGTAGTTATATATTTTTTTTTAATTTATTTTTTATACTTTATTTTTCTCTCTCGTTCCTTTCAAACTTTCTTTCTCTTTTATATTTAAATTCTTTTTTCTCTTTTGTATGTATTTATTAATGTTTAACATTATTTTCTGTCCCAAATATTTTTTCTATATTGTTATGCATAACTGTTAGTTTATTGCATTATTTCATTCCCATCATCTTCTATTTCGTTCACCATATTTTTCAAATCAATGCATGTATCTTCTAAGCTATAAATTATATTACTGTTTTTTTTTTCTTTTTCACTTTTTTAAAAATATTATAAAATTTTGAAAATTTGGGAGTCCGATTTTTTAAAATTCTTGAGGTGAGGAGTTGATTCTTTGGGAGTCCAAGATCAACCTCCAATATGTTTTTATCAAATTTTAGTATGCCTTCTATATTTTCTTAATTTATTATGATACTTATTTAATTATGTCTTTTTTCTACATAATGTTCATATTAAGTCTTACTTGATTTCTAATTAAATTTTCCCAAAATTTTAAAATCCTTTTAATTAAAATCTCTCGAGGTTTTAAAGTCCTAATTTAATTTCTCTAAGTTTTTTTTTTTTTTAATTCTTTCCCAAAACTCTTCTTAAATCATTAAAAAAAAAAATTCTTTAAAATTGCACATTTTGTGTTTACAAACATTAAAAAATTAATCCATTATTTCAAAAGATTTTCTAATCAATTATTTTTCTAATAACTTGTTTTTAAGACCGTTTTCTTTATAAAAAAAAAAAAAAAATCCTATGATGGAATCTCAAAAATTTGGGAGTCCGATTTCCTAGAATTCTTAAGGTGAGGGATCACATATTTGGGAATCCGAGATTTGATCTCAAGAAAAAATGAATTTAATTAGTGTTTAAAAAAAACTTCCTTTATTTAAAGACTATCCTATGACGGATTATGAGAAAATGTAATAATTTCTCACTATCTTGAGGTGAGGAATTTTTACTCAATTATAATGTAGTCAAATTGATGACATTTGTCCCACTTATTTTATGGGATCATTACTTCAAATATTGGAGTAATGAAGGGTAAAATAAGACATTATTTTTTAAAAAGAAAGAATTAAAGAATATTTTCAATTCAAGATTTGAAATTCGGCCACCATTTTCTAAACGGGTGTTGTGGGGTGTTAACACCTTCCCCATACACAAATGACTCTCGAACTTAACTCTGGTTTTTGCAGACCATTTTTGTTTTTTTTAACAAAAATTGTTTATTTTACTTTGGTGTCCAATCACACCTTAAAAAAGATTGGTAGCGACTCCTTTTACTTTCTTTTAAAATTAACCCTTTTTGAGGACATCGGCCACTCCGCGTCGTCTCGGGTACATGGTGATAGAGAGTTAGTACATTTAAGTTTCATACACAAAAAAGATTATGAATGAGGAGATTATATGGTTCACAACATCCTGTTGGATATTTATAGTGAAAGAAAGTGAAACTTTGTGAATATTTGAAACATAAAAATGGATTTAATTGTGTAGATTAGATTCATTGTTAGAAACTTCAAATTGGATTGAAAGAACCAAATTAAGATGATATTTCATGTTCAAATTTAACATGTATATGAAAGTTGAATTTGTAGTTTCTTCAGTTTGAATGAGTTATGCTTGATTTTGGTTAAATAATAACTCTGTTGAGTTAAATTTGAAACATGTTTAAATTTTGTATTTATTATTATTATTATTATTATTATTTCGTATTTCGGAGAGTTACTAAGTTGTTAGCCTATAAATAGTAACTTGTTTCTTCATTCATACCATCCCACTTCAAATTGAAAAGTTATCTCCTTTCTTGCTTTTGATAAGTTAAGTCAAAAGCAAGTATCTAAGAGTTCTGCCAGATCCCAGTAGTTCGAGGTCGCAGTTTTACCAAAGTTAGTCGTTGTATCCTATTGAGACGATTGTTGTAGTCTATTTGCATCTGGTGCAGAGTGAATAATTGTCTTCAGGACAGTTCTTATAAGAAGCGTGTCTCAACTACCTATTAACGTCTCCACAATATTTTGAGGTTCTTAGTTATTTCAATCCATAAGCCTTGTTATATTATTTGGTTTAGTTTTGAGTTTGAACATTATTATTTTATACAATTTGTGTATTGTATCTAGTTAATGTGTAATCAGTTTGCTAGTCTATTCAGTTCTTATATATCACTTTTTCCCAACGATCTGAAGACAATTAGTAATATTTGAACTGATGACTGTAAACTCTTCCACCAATGTTGTTGTTTCTGCCATGATGAGATCGCACATTGTTAAACCTCATGCTGAAAAACCAAAGAAGTTTAAAGGAGATTGTTGGCTTTTTGGGCTTTAATCTTAAAATAATTAAATAATCAATGTTTTGATGATAACAAACCTGAATTAATTTACTTAGAATTTGAGTATTTTGAAGTGTCCATTGCATGGAGCTTGGGATAACGAATCCAACACATTTTGAATCACTCAAATCGGAGCTCAAATGAAAAAGATATGATCGAAGCTTAATGGAAAAGTCTAGAGTTACAATAGATTTTTTTCATCAAAGTGGATCAATTAAAAGGTGCCACTTGGAGCAATAGAGAAATGACACTTTGTGGATTTTTTATTTTTGGATTGGTTAAAAACAAAATGATTTAAAAAAGAAAATAAATTTAAAAAGAAGATGAATTTTATTATATATGTTTGTGTCTAACGGCTAGTTGCTTTTGAAAAGAATGAATTTAATATTATATATGTTTGTGTCTAACGACTAGTTGAGTTAAGACTTTTAGTGAAATACCCTAGAGGAGCTTGGAAAGTGGACGTAGGCCGGTTGTGCCGAGCCACTATAAAATTTATGGTGTCATTTTCTCTATCTCTTTCATAATTTATTTTTGAAATTAATTTGATATTATATTTTATTACATGAAATTAAATGTAATTTTTAATTCTTGAGATTAATTGCTCATATTTGTATATTTTGATTGGTCGTTATTAACTTTCTATATTTATTACCAATCTTTTTATAAGAATTAAATAGAGTGATTTAAAGTGGGATGGTTAATTTCTTGTTCAATTTAAAGAAAGAATTTATTTAAGAAAAAATTTTACTTAGAAACCCTATTCACCCCTGTAGGGTTGTTCTACCGATTGAGATAACTTCAAAAGATGGCAACAAAAGATGATCTTCTATCTCACCACACTAAATCTTGCTCACATGTTAAAGGAAGATTATCCAATTACCCCACCATAAGCTATAACTCCCAAAAACGATGTGTTCTGACTTCCTATGCCGTAATTACATACTTAGTGGACTTTGTATAACTTGTATATTACTACGTGCAATGCACGTGTGTATATTTTTTTAATTTAAAAATAACTTGACTTTTAAGTGATTTGGTCAAGATGTTATTGGGTAATAATATTTAAAATTTAATTAAAATTAAATTTAGTATCTTCTTATATGTTTTAGTTTATGTTAGGGGTTGAATGCTTTTTTTTTTTTATAAATTAAATTAAAGTTAATAGAATCTCTTCCTCTAAAACTATGTTGTTACTCTCAACATAACATAGTAGATATTATACATTCTCAAGTCTGATCTTTTGAACTCCTGTAACTTTTTAATTTAAAAAAATCTAAGGCGTGATTTGATTAATAAAAATTACTTTTTGATGTAAAAAAAAAAATAAAATAATAAAAATAAAATAAAACATAGTTGAAATATAAATGCAGTGTTTTACATATTTGTTGAGATTTGAAATCTAATATTACTCTATAAATAGTTTTAATTAAATAGGTTGCAAAATTTTTATTTTTTTATTTTTATTTTCTCGTGCTTTTACTTATATCGCTTATATCTATATAATTGTTTAAAGTATTTTTCACAATCATTTTCATTTTTAATTTTTCTTTCTAAAATTTTGAAATTCATATGTGTTATTAAAAGAAGTAAAGAGTACAGGAGACAAACATAATTTTAATTAAAAAAATTAAAATTAAAATTCAAGAAAGTCTTTGTCAAATTAAAACTGAACAAAACCAGTTAAGGATAATGGGTTGGTTAGCAATTCAATACATATACTAAGTTAACCAAATTATTATAATAATTTATGTCATTAATTAACTAAAAAAAATTGTGTTACATTATACTATTGCTCTACGTTTAATATCAATTCGAAGTCCACAATGCAATGAAACTAATAGATCAATTTTTCTTTCCAATTTCCAATGAAATTTAACTTAGCAATTTTCCATTTCCAAGCTTAAATTGATGGATGGACTATTATCAAACCTAGATGATAGAAATTTTGGTTTAAAAAATTGTAGCAACACAACAATAAAAACTGAAAAAATTTAATCTACATATATTAATCAATCTTCAAAACCAAAAATAAACAACCCTAGCATCTTCATCATGTTAGATCCCAATGTCTCTACATAAAAGGGGAAATGCTTCATTTTATAAATCTTATTTGGTATAAAAAAAAAGTTGATAGCAATGAATCGAAGTTGATTTCTCAATAATTAGAACAAAAATAAGAAAAAAGTATTTAAAAGAATGAGATTTGGAGGAGTCTAATCATTGTTTGATTGGTTTCACTTGGAGTCCCAAGAGGTAGGCATAATAATAACAATGCTAAATAATTGTCCTTGATTGTTAATCTCTCGTTTTGACTTCTATGTATGTATGTATACATATTTTTATATTTGTGAGTATCTGTGCCAGCTTATGCGCACCTCGACTAATCTCACGAGAAAACCGGCGTAATCCTACAATATTTGGATGTCAAGGAAATCGTAGGATATCCTAGATAAATGACTATCATGGATTAAACCCATGACCCATCTATCCTTACTCGTTATGTATAGACCCATGAATTCATTGTGAATTTCTACTCGAATTCAATAATGGCAATATTAAAAAGTAAAACTTGTATAAAAAATAAATAATAATCTCCGATATGGTTGTGTTGATGGTGCAGGAACAACTTTTGGCGTGGAAGAGGCCACGGGACTATGGAAAGGAAATTAGAATATAATGTTAACAGACAAATAATTTTGAGGACAATTATTATAAAGGTTACATTTCTTACTGCTTGATTACTAAAAAAAGAAAAGGTATAACTGCTTCATTATCCAATAACTATTTGTAAATTTGGGGATTGCAACCGCATCTAAATAATAATAACAACCCAATTAGTGTGTTCATGAGTTGTTTAATATCAAGGGCCTTTTTAAAATTATGTTGTATATTGTAATTTCAATGTAAATAATGAAATGGCGTATTTGCAATTGACTAACAGTAAAAAGGGTAAAATAGTCTTAAAATGTTTTTTAAAAAAATTTCACCATTCAATATATTATAGATTTCTATTGAATGCCTACAATACATGAAAACTGAAAAAGCTATAAGATGACTAGTTAATCAAATACAAATGTTAAACAGAAAGCACAGATAATCATTGAACAACCAACAAAACTAACATGAAACAAAAGAGAATTTGCACAAGGGAGTTGGTAACCTAGTTCGGCGATAAATCACCTACGTCTGGAGACAATGTGCCTAGGAAAGATGATCTACTAATATTGAATAGTTATGCATTTACAACAAAATACTTATTTGTAAAGCTTCGACTTCTACCGTGACTCTTGTAGAGCTTAACTTGCTAAGCACCTAGACTCCCCCTATATGTGAGACTCCCTCTCAATTTTACTTAGGCTCCCCCTAAGTTTGATAATATTAGTGATGAACACTTCGGCTTCCGACCGTATGTGAGATTACTCTCAGCTTGATTATCTTCCTCGTGACTTAATGAACTCCCTTCACATGACAACTTAGGTCCCCTAAGTCTTGAGAACTCTCCTCAATTTGTAACATCTTAGGCTCCCCACTAAGTCTTGAGAAATCCTTCTCGATGAATGAAGTCTTAGGTTCTTGCGAGAATCCCTTCTTGATGAATGATACCTTAGGCTCCCCTTAAGGCTTGAGAAATCCTTCTCTTCAATGATGTCTTAGGCTCCCTCTAAGACATAAATAATCTACGTGTTCTTGAACTATTCAAACAGCGTATACGTACAATGGAATAAAGTGAGCAGAGATCAAATCACTATGTTGCACAAATCCACCACCCAAAACAAAAACTCTTTCTCACCAAGAACAAAATGCGGCAAGACCCCATAACAACAATTCTTCAAAAAATTCAATAATGACGACCAATCCTAGCAAGGGCGCAAAACCTTCAATAAATAATTTCTTTGTAAAAAAAATATCCCAAAAAAGAATTTGGCAGACCATAAAGAAGAAAAGAATCCAGAATATAAAATCTGTCGAATTTTCCAAATAAAGAAAGTTTGGACAACAAAAATAGTCGCTTGTTACAACAATAGCTAAGACAACTGCTATGACATTATGCAAACAGCTAGACCCCATAATACCTTGCCTTAAATCAATAAATAAGGAAAGAATTTCCTCGAAAAATATTTCTCTTTTTTTGCTAAAATAAGATCCACCATAAAAAGGAAAATATCGATCAATATACTTCTGCTGAGATTTCCCAGATTAGGAAAAAGAATATTTCGCGTATAAAATCCGGATTAGGAAAGAACATATGTTCTATAGGAAATAGACATGTTTGAGGCCTTAGACAATTAGCAAATCCCCATGTGCGATAACTGAGAAAACCACTAGAAATTGCCTTAGAAAAATATAAAGGCAATCAACAAATCTCCAACAAAAACTATTGTGGAGGCATTAGACAAGAAGTACAAGCTGGAAGATGCTAGTATTAATAAATTCCATGTGGAAAAATTCTTAGGTTACAAGATGATTGATACTAAGTTGGTAGTTAATCAGATGGAAAAATTGCAAATTACTATTAGAGATTTTCAAAGTGAAAGATTGGACATTAGTGAGCCATTCCAAGTTGTTGTCGTGATCGATTAGTTGTCTCCTTCTTGGAAGGACTTCAAATGCTATCTCAAGCACAAGCGAAAGGAGTTATCCATGGAGAACCTTGCGGTGAAACTCCATATAGAAGAGGATAAAAGAAAAAGGAGATAAACATTTGTTAGAAGTTGAAGCCAAAGCTCACATTGCTCAATTCTTTGGTACATCCAAGGTGATTACAAATGAGGTCCCCTTCCCATATTTATAGAGGTGCCTTGCCGACTCTCCCTAGCATGACTGACTTACAATGTCGGTCATGGATCCTTCTAGGCTCTTCTCTATGTACAAGTGTCAGTTACATATGTACAAGCCTAAAAACATCTAGATAAGGCTCGACCCAGAGATATCTAGACCTATCGAGGACCTTTTAGCACATTCGGGTAGGTGTTCGACTGTCATGGAAAGTTCTAGAACCGTCTAGTCAAGTCCGACATGTTCCAGCATTGTTGCGAGCCATTCAAACTAGTTGTGAGGCTTCTAGGACACTTTAGCACCATTAGGACTCTTCTCAAACAGTCGGGCGCCATCGAGGTTTGTCTAGAGGCTTCTGAAGCTGTTTGGGGCATGGGAGAGTAGTCGAGCCCCTTCTCGTGTCTTCTGGCGGCTTTCAGATGTGTTGGGCACTAGGGCATGGGCGCTGGCCTTGCCTAGCAGCCTGCCCTTCCTTCCAGATGCACCTAGAGGCTTACCAATGCCTATGGCCTTGTCTCGATCCTTCTAGAACATTATGGAACATTCTCGGGGCGTTTGGACATTGGCGTACGCCTAAGGACATTGTCGAGCGCAAGGCTGTGCGAGGAGTGTGCCTACAAAGTAGTCGAAGGGCGTGTACCTTGGGCATCTGTGGGGCGCGCGCATAATAAGCCTTGTGATCGGCACGTGCCTTGGTCGTGTGCAACACGCACACGACTGGCATCCCTGAGGTGCACAGGTGGGGCTTTTGTCAGGAGCACGCCTTGGTCGTGCATGGGACATGCACAACGGGCATCCTCATGCAGGCTAGCGCGCAGCGCTGCCCCTCTTGGTAGATGCGTGCACATGCTGCACATCCGTGGCTGTTGAGCAGCCCCTTCGCCATGTGCATGTGCACATGGGCATCCGTCTAAGCACTCGATGGGGTGTCGGGCTACAAATAAGCCGCATGCCTGAGGCAAGGGCGTGGCCTGATGGTTTGGGCAGCCTTGTCTGGCACCATGGTGCTCGCATGTGCCAAGCTTAGCGACAAGTTGGCCCCTCCTCCTCGACCCATCCTTGGTGATGTTAGACGAGTCAAGAGTGTTTGTGGCGCAATTTGTTGGGGCGTTTTTCTCACACATGACACTAAGTAAGAAATAACTTGTCTTAGCCACTCATGGTGTGCTAAGATGAGCTCCAATGTTGCATAATTGAAGAATACAAGTAAAGATAAGTTAGGAACGAAAAATACAAAGAGAATAGAGAGTTGGTGGCTGGAAAATCGAGGTTGTTCACCCAAAATCAAAAAAGGCATATATATATATATATATATATATATAAATCCATTGGCATTGCGGTGCTAAGGGAC
This sequence comes from Citrullus mucosospermus, assembly GCA_030954485.1. NCBI lineage: Eukaryota > Viridiplantae > Streptophyta > Magnoliopsida > Cucurbitales > Cucurbitaceae > Citrullus > Citrullus mucosospermus. The sequence goes on along the minus strand of CM062065.1, from coordinate 10,255,563 downwards.
AACGTCATGATGCTATCGTGCAAGTGCACGTCTTCAGTCCGTTGAAATACGTAGCGTCATAGTGCTAAAGGCTAGCGCTGCAACGCCAGAACAAGCACAAGAATCTCGAGTTTAAGTACCTAGCACAGCACCTTGACGTTGTGTTACGCTCCCTTAGGGGCATTTATGTAATTTCTTGTCTTTTCCTCATTTGATGCTCGTTATGGTTCGTTTTAGTCCCATTTCTGCTCCAATGGTCCATTCTACCCTCTAAGCGCTCAAGACCTACAAAATCATAGAAATAAACACATTAAGTCGTGCTATGATCCCAAGTTAAGTTGAGGGAAATAGCACATTTCGGATACCATCAAAAGGATTGTCAAAAGAGCAAGTCACATATACATCGAGGGAAATGAGGCTAAGGACTATGAAATGAGTTATCTAGTGGTAACCTAACTTAGTTGATTGGAGATCCTAAAATATAGGTTCAATAGACAAACTAGTTGGATAATTCATAGTTGACACACTAAGAAACTTATAGTTTCTTCCCATTTCTATGATGTTGTAGAGTGTGTGGTCTATTGATGTTAAGGTCATATCGATATCTTATTTTACAAGAAGAGAAACGAAAGACTTACTCTTAATCAATATTACCTATGTGAGAGTAGAAGTTGGGTCACTTCTATGAGAACTTTTCAAATGGCTTATGTTCGCTAAAGTTCTCATGAATTCAGGATTTTGTCTAGGACCAAAATGGACACAATCGTATAGAACTCAAAGAGACAAGATGAGTTGTATGTGATATCTATTGTCTCTATTTACCAATGAGAAAGATAGTTCTTGAGCTTGGTCTCTTTATTTCTTTAGTAAGGAAGGTTGAAGTCCAAAGGACACTTTTCCTAATGCATAACTTGGTCTATTTGCTCTTAACGACTTTTGTTTGATATTCTTTCACTTTCTTTCATGTGAGGGATTGTTGGATATTTATACTGAAAAAAAGTAAAACTTCTTTAATATTTGAAACATAAAAATGAATTTAATTGTGTAGATTAAATTTATTGTTAGAAACTTCAAATTGGATTAAAACAACCAAATTAAGATGATGTTTCATGTAAAAATTTAACATATTTGAAAGTTAAATTTGCAATTTCTTCAATTTGAATGAGTATGTTTGATTTTGGTTAAGTAACAACTCAATTGAGTTAAATTTGAAAACTATTTAAATTTTGTATTTATTTTTTTTTTTTCTTTGTATTTTGGAGATTTACTAAGTTGTTAGCCTATATAAATAGCAATTTGTTTTTTCATTTGTAGCATCTCAGTTCAAATTGAAGAGTTATCTCCTTCTTTCTTTCTTTTGATCTTATGTTGAGTTGAGAGCAAGTATCTTAGAGTTCTACCAAATCCGAGTAGTTGAGGTTGCAATTCTTCCAGAGTTAGTCGTTGTATCCTATTGAAGCGATCGTATTAGTCTACTTGCATTCGGTGTAGAGCAAATAATTGTCTTCAGGACAGCGCTTATCAGAAGCATACCTCGACTACCTATTGACGTTTCCATAATATCTTGAGGTTCTTAGTTATTTATCATAGCATAAGCCTTAGTTATATTATTTAGCTTAGTTTTGAGTTTGAGCATTATTATTGTATACTGATTGTGTACTATATCTAGTTGATGTGTAGTTAGTTTGTTAGTCTATTCAGTTCTTATATATTATTATTTTTCCCCAACAAATCAAGTAATCATTATCTTACTTTATTATCAAGATCGTAAAAACGAATTTAAATTGATTCAATCACTCCATCAACAAATAAGTTGTTTCGCTTTTGATATTTGTAATAATTTTCAAATTAATAAAACTCGACTTGAATTTCCTCATGAATATGGGATGAACTTTTGAAATATTAGAAAAAGAACAGTTTAGAACCACTAAAATATATATATCATATAGCAGTAAACACATTAATTCTATACTATGTGAAGGGATCTCCAAATTTTTAAGATTAAAATGACTCCATCACAATTCTCCTCAATCCCTCCTAAAAAGTATATTCATTAATTTTATTGAAATAATGCACATGTGAACAAAAAAAGTTATCATTTTCTTAATTTTATGGATTATATGATTATGATCAATTAATTTTTGTTCACTTACATAAATTCAACATTTTGTATAAATTATTTTAGAATTTGAGTTATTTCTTATTTTTTTGTGTCATTATATACTAGGCTTTTTTTTAAATATAAAAAAAAAGTCATATTCATCTATTTAATACTCACATTCCTATGAAATAATTTATTAAAAAAGTAACAATAATAATTAAAATGGGTACCGGTAGATTTAACAAAAAAAGAAATCATATATTGCATGTGTCCATGTTTTTTTCTCTTTTGCAATTGTAGCAAAAAAAATTTTAGCCCGACCCAAATAAAATTGGTAAAAGTCTAAGAAGCCTTTACATGCCCCCAAATCATACATGCATTTGGCCAAAAAAAGAAAACACACAAGTTTTCTAAAGTATATTTGATATACTTCATTAATAAAGGGCAAAGAATATTAGCTTAATTATATACCTTACTAATAGTTATCATTGATACATTACATTATTAGGTAATCATCTTAATGATATACTTGTATTTTGAATCAATAATGATATATAATGATATATACTGATAAGTAACCCTTGAGGACTTGAATCTAACAAAGAACAAGATCTTTAGATCTCAAACTCAAAAACCCCAAATCAAGATGATCTCAAACTCTAAGAATGGCTAGATGGCGGATTACTTAGATGATCGATAAAACCACGAATTGGACAAAACTTGCAGCTCCCATCGACCCTTGATCTTCAAATCACCCCACAAGCAAGATCAATCAAGTCAAGTTCAAATGATTTTAGACATGTAACCAAAGAATCATAGAATTGCAAAAGAAATATAGCTCAAGGTTAGAAGAAAGCTCAAAAGTTGTTTTAACTACATTTTCTAAAGTCTCTTCCAAGTCTTTTTTTTTTTTTTTTTTTTTGAAAAATTACATGGCAGTATATAGGCTTGAAAATCTAACTCTAGACATTCTATAAGCCATTTAAAGAGTTGGAACTCTTATAATTAATGATCATTATCAGTCATATGATCTAATTGTAACATAAAATTACATAAAATGACTCAAAACTGAAAAATACATTTAGTAGATAGAATATATCCGAGATGATCTTTTCTTCATCTATATCATTTGTAACCATCAAAGAGTAAATGATATCACATTTAAAGTATCTTGAAGTCTTTGTTCATTAAATGAAGCTTGATTCTTCATAAATTCCACTTGACTTCACATAATTCTCCTTCTTTAGTTAGTGTAAACTTGGACATGTATGACTCCTTCTTGATTTTTATATTGCATGATTGAGGTTCCCCTATTCTAGATCATATCATTCTTCCCTTCTTCATGAAGATTTATCCTCAAATCTAAAAGTATTGCTTGGAAGGAACATCAAAATATTGGTGCAGACATTTACACTCTTAAGAATTAATCTATAGGTTGGAATTTGAAACTTTGGAGTTACATTCTTAACTAATGGCTGAAAAATTCAATGTGCCAAAATGTAACTGCTATATTTAATGTTCAGCAGCCAACTTTTGCAAATTTTCAAACCAACCTATGAGTTTAAACACCAAAGGATGAAATTGATGACCAAAAAAATTGAGATCAAATTGTAATATTTCAAATCTAACATGCTTTTGAGAAAGAAAGAACAACTTAAGAACAAATGCTCTTAGGGATAACAATTTTTCTTCTCCTGACTGATTTTCAAAACACAAATATATAACATAATGAAAGAAATCGAATTTGAAGATCTCAAAGAAATCAATGTTGTAGATAAGATTTTGATCTAAATCCTTGAACTTTACAAAAACATGAAAACATGACTGGATATGAGGCTTTTTAGACAGAATGTGACAAGATGAATAGAAAAAAAAAAAAACAAGAAAACAGGAGGAATGAAAACATATATCCGGTCTAGAGCCTAAGCTCTGATACCAAATGATAACTAAAAAACCCCAAAATAGTATGTAATCAACCCAAGGAATAAGTTTTGAAAGCAATTTACCTTGATGATCGAGATCAAGAGTAGGGAAAGTTCATTTCTAAACTTGAGATTTGAATCACTCCACAAGAGGTTTGATCAACACCACTTGATAGCATGCAAGTTCTAAAACACAAGAAATTGCAAAAATAAAATACTTAGCTCTCAATAAAGCTAAAGAAATTTCTCATTCATTCACTTATAACATTTGGTCTTAGAGCATTAGGCTCTTTGATCGGACTTATGTTTTCGTTGTATTTATCTATTAATTCTCTAATATTTTGCTTCAATTTCTTTAGTTCGAACATGTTCTGAATCTGCCACACAAAAAAAAAAAAAAAAAACAATTGTTCCATTCCTTTTTTGATGATGGTGTCTTCTACAATGCTTTAGATCTATTTGTTAGCTACATTTTGTTCTTCTTTATCATCTCCAAATTCACATGGCTTATGGCAAAAACGTTTGAATTTTGATTATTGGTCTAAAAGAAAAAAAAAATTGTTGGTCATTAATTGTTGGCGGTTACAATTGGGCTCATTAAATGTTATCTTTCTTGCTATTATGTGTAGCTCCCATATGTTGTTAAGACTCAAATAAACAACATAATAAATCATTTTGATGAGAGTTACAATTCAATGAATCATTTTGAATTTCACATTTTCTAATGATATCCTTTCCACTTCTTTCTCATTGTGATCTTTTCCATTTGATTTAAGTTTGCTTCTTTTTATTATTTTTTTCTAATCCTTTTTGTTCCTTCCATATAGTCATTTTCTTATTTTAACTCATTTTTTTGTTGTTATTTGGATTGCTCCTTCAATGCCCTTGATTGTATACTAAATGTGTTGTTTAAACACTTTAAATTGCTCCTGGCTCTTTCCCTTTGTTGAATATATACGTTGTTTTGGAGTGTGATTCTTTTGTATTTGTGAGGGTGTGTTAGTGAGGGAGTGATCATTGATAAGAGTGTTGAGTGTTAAACATGAGTGAACTACATTAACGAGTTAAACACGTGAGGGAGCACTTGTGAGGTTCTTTTTTTTTTTTTTTTTCTTTTTGGGTACTTCTTCTTTCTTTCAGTGTGGAAAATCTCGAAGATTTACCTAATATCTCCAATGAACGAAGGCAAGAAGCACAACAAGCAACCATGGAACGCATGTTTCGTGCTATGGAAGTTTTGACAGAACGTATGGAACGGTTGGAGGCTCAATACGAAGCTCGAGAGGAGGAATATGAGGGTGATGGTTCTAATGAAGGAGAGGATGATCAAGTTACTTTGGTAACAGTGAGAGAAGAAAAATGTGTTGTTTGTGGCTTGGATAGAGGGAGAGGTCATGGACAAGGACATCTTAATTTTCAAAAGAGAGCTTCATGAGAAGAGGAAACTGACTGTAACGTGGGAACTATCAAACTGAAACTTCCAAAGATTTATGGTAAAATCGATCTGGATGAATACCTTGAATGGGAGAAGACGGTGGAATCGGTATTTGATTGTCATAATTTTAGCAATGAATCAAAGGTACGATTGTGTATTGCTCAATTTAAACAATATGCTCAAACATGGTGGGATAAATTGATGTTAAGTAGGAGGAGGAATCTTGAAGCATTGATCGATTTGTGGTATGAGTTCAAGGTGTCGATGAGAAAACAATTTGTTCCTAAGCATTTTCAAAGGAACGTGTTGCAAAAGCTACAAGCATTGAAACAAGGAAGCAAATCCGTGGAGGATTATTACAAGGAGATGGATACATTGATGGATCGACTTGATCTAGACGAAGACATGGAGAATCTCATGACACGGTTTCTTAATGGGCTGAACGCAAAGATTGTGGACCAAGTTGATCTACAACCATACTTTGGCATGGAGGAGTTGTTGCATATTGCAATCAAAATCGAGAGGCAACGAAAGTCTCGACAGTATTCTTCTAAACATTTTTCCAATTCTAGTACTACATGGAAAAAGGATAGTAAGAATATTGATTATAAGCCTAGAAACCAAGAGGTGAATGAGAAACTTAAAGTGAAGCTTAAAGGAAAAAGAGAAGGTTGATGACTCTAATTAGAGATGTCCACGGTTTAAACCCTACTTTCATTTGTAAGTGTTAAAACATAAGTACGTAGTACTGAAGTGGACTAAGTTATTTTTCTCTTGTAGATTGAAGGAAGAAAGGGAGAAAGCCAGAAGTAATTTGTGGTAAGTTGCATATTTAAGTCATTAAGAGGGAATCGAGCTAAAATTTATTTTGAGTATTAAGTGGGGTGTAAAAGTGGATTATTTATTTATTTATTTAAATTAAAGAGAAATAAAGAAAGAAAAAGAAAAGGAAAGAAAAGAAAAAAGGAAAGAAAAGAAAATTATAAAAAAAAAAAAAAAAAGTGGGAGTGGAAGAAGTCGGTGGTTTAAATGTGAAGTGGGTGAGTTGGCTGACAGATTTTTCTTCCATTTCCAAGCTCAAATCAATTCTACTCTTCAACCGGGCATCGAGGGGTGGTAGAAGAAAGATCTAGGGAAAATTCGTGTAGGGTTTTAGCCGGTTTCATGGTAAAATTGAAGCTGAAACAGAAGCTTCGTTTGCTGTCGCGCAGTCTTAACAAGATTTGGTGTTTGGTGAATATCGAGCAGAAGAGTCAGAGTTTGAAGCTAAAATGTTGAGGTTAGTAAGTTAACTCAATTTCTAACAACTCTTGTGAATGATAGTTGATAACTTGTAGAAATACAAGTTATTATAGTCATTATTTGATTTAATTAGAGTAACTTTGGAGCTAAACGCATGATTTTGGTAGTTGAATGATGAAAAATGTATCATCATGCGTTGGCACTACTTACAAAAGAAAATACCTGAAAAACGATGAGCTTTTCTGTTCCTGACGCAGGGTTAAGAAGAAAAGAAGCGCGAAGTACGAAGAGACGAAGCTGCTGCGAGAACAAGTGGAAACCCATGCGTCGAGCCTAGGCGTTGAGACCATGCGTTGAGAAAAAGTAGATACAGACGCATGGCCAAAAGCTGTCATGTCAATATGCAAAAGGATAACACGCTATCAGAATATGGCAGAACAAATGGGCCGACGATGTGAAAAGTCTGCGCAGCAGGGCATGGAATTTAATGTAAAGGTGTCAGGTCATCATGAGTTTCAACTTTTCGACGCCTATAAATAGCCCAAAGCTTCTCCATTGAAAAGAGGAAGAGAGACCAGTTCAAGAGGCGAAAGCTCTGCACTATTTCTCCTTCACCATAACCAGCCCCCATTTCGAGCTCTTCTGAGAGAAGGATTCTGAGCATCTTCAGAGTCATCTCCTAGTGAGTGAGAATCTTCATCCTATGGAATATATATATCAGATAGCAACCATCTCAGGCCTCCATGAAGCAAGACGTTGCCAGTGGCGGCTTGACGTCCTTCATTTCTGTTTTATTTCCATTTCTCTCCTTCTTGCTTATATTTTGTTAATGACATTTGAGAGAATGATTTATTTCCTTAATATAAGTTCGATTGACTATCATCTTCCATCCATTTCCGTATTAAATACTTTACACCATGTTGTCTAAATGCTAAATGAGTTAAATGTTAAAAGCTAGTTTTTCTTGAACAATTCTGAGTATGTTACATCTTGATTAATGCATATTTTTAGCTTGCATAACTTTGTCTGACAAACAAATGTAGTAAGCATGACTGTCGAGCTTGAGAGAGTGGATAGTTAATCTTTAGCAATAATTAAGACTAGATGAGTTTCAGAGATGTAGTTCATCTTTTGCCAACACAAACTTACCATGTGTCTTAGAGATAAGATAAATGTGGCATCGAAACATCGAGAGATGGATTCACACACGCAGTTTGTAGGTATGTAATTGTACTTAGAAAGTTTAGGTAACAACTAGCTCTTGCGTTCAACTCTACTTCTATCGCATGGATACATTCATTCTCAACGCATGCTATCTGACGCATTGTTTTACATATGACTACCCAACGCCGCGTCCACCTCATTAGTAGTAGTAGGAAATTCTTTTCATTCTTTTTATATAGTTTAGACACACATAATCAACAAATGCACATATTTACATGTACAATCACCGCATAGTCATGCAATTATTCTCAACGCTTAGTTATTACAAATTCCTGCATTCGACCCTGGACTCACCAGGAAACCTATAAATACTTATACTTGGGTTTTTATAGGAAAACTTGCTTAATAATGATCACACCTGAGTAATTCTCAACGCATCCTTGTACGAAAATGATAAATCTATTTTTGTGCAACGAGCTAAGAAACTCAATTCAATTTAATTAGAAATTTAATGAACAAATTTAACAAACAATGGTTGAGCTGAATATGAAGAGAAACATATTAAATTTTAGGTGGAACCAACTGGTACGAATTTCTCGACTGATCTAGAGTAGGACGAAGTAAATTGGGAATATATGTCGAACGAAGAGGATTTAAACTTTAAAATTTTGAGGTAAGCTAGAAAACATATTTCTCTACAAGTTTGTAGAAGAGAAGAAGTTCTAATTCGAGCTGTAACTGTGATTTTTAACAGTTAGAAGTTCGGGAGGTAGCAAGAATAACAACAGAAAGAAGCAGGTCTCGCTGGAAAGGTTAAGCGTGAAGGAGCAAGAGCGAGACTAGACTCGCTAGTCTCGCTGGTCAAAATTGTCTCACAAATCTCGCTGGGTTGTGGCTCTTGCTAGTCTCGCTCCTCCACAGTCTCGTTGGTACTTCTGGTTTTTGGCTTGTTTTGCTAATTTAGTCTCGCTAATGGCTTAAATCTTGATCATTAATGAACTTTTAAATGAAGTATAGCCTCGGTTGAGCATTTCTTCATGGAATATAGTTTCGGTGATGGTTTTCTTTAGGTAGTTTGGTCTCGGGGATGAATATTAGGCATGTTTAAAGCTTGTTTCTTATGTAAAAGGAATGTTAAGAAAATCTAACAAAGGGAAACGTATTATTTCAGACCGAGAGAAGTTAGGGAAGGTGTATAATCCGCTCAAGGCCTAGGACAAGTTGTGAGTAACATTCGATTTTAAAAGTGTTTATTTTAAGCATAGTTTCTTGTTAAAAAAGATGTATGGAAACTTGTTCATATAATACATCTCCATGAGCTTTACGTGAATGTTATGTGCTATATAATGAGATGTAACTGAAATATATATTGGTTGTGCTATGAGTTTGAGTAAAGCATGCGGTTTATTATTAATGAAAGCATTTAAGCATGCGAATAGTTTTGTGATGTATAGAATGTCTTAAACTCATGAATTTACGTTATGTTATAACTTTGTTTAAATGACTCCCAATGCCAAAGGACTCAGAGAAGGCATATGGGTAAATTATGTATGGAAATGACTCCCAATGCCGAAGGACTTGGAGGAAGCATATGGGTAAATTATGTATGGAAATGACTCCCAATGCTGAAGAATTTGGAGAAGGCATATGGGTAAATTATGTATGGAAATGGCTCCATGCTAAAGCACTCGGAGAAGGCATGAGAGTGGCCAGGAATTTGTTAAGGGGCCCGTACTGAAGGACTCAGAGAAGGTACTCGGGTGAGCCTGGTTATGAAATATGTGTATAGACATTGGGTGTGTTGAGAATACTCCGCCCCAACTAAGGTTAATTCGACGTTGAGTGGTGTTGAGCTTAGCTCCGCCTCAACTAAGGAAAAGTTTTAAATAAACTAGTTTATGTGTATCTGTTTCACAGATGATTATGTATGTTTAAGCTATGAGTTACACACGTTATTGTTAGTTATGACTGGAATCTATGTTTTGCATATGTTGTTTAAGGAAAACTTAAAATTAGTCACTCACTGGGCAATTTAGCTCATGTTTTCCTTGTGTCTTTGTTTTCCAGGTAGCGAGTGTGTCCGAGGTGCTTAGCCTACACAAGATTCTCGTCTGGGCCCGTCTTCAGTGTTTAGTATTTTGAAACTTGTAAATATTTGAACTTATTCAAGTGTTGTACATATAGAGAGGGTTAAGGAAATTGTTTAGAAACAGTTGTAATAGTATATCATTTTGAGATAGCTTGGCTGTCGTGATAACTTAACCTTGGTTTTATTTATGTTGTTAAAATATTGTGTAACTGTTTATTAGGTAATGGTTAAGGTTTAGGGTTGGTAGTAGATGTTGTGAGAGGGTTGGTGTCTACTATCTTCACACTCATTCCTGGGTTAGGAGGGTACTTGGGATGGGGTGTGACACACAAGGCGGGGTAAGACCGAGAATGGCTTCCCCGCTCCTTGTCCCCGTTCCCCATTTTATTCTCCGTCCTCGCCAAATATCTCACAGGGATCGAGTTCCCCACGAGGAATTTTTCCCCCTTTGATTCTTTTTTTTTTAAAAAAAAAATCAATTACCAAAAATCACTATTACGAAAAAGTTTTAATTAAATGGTTAACTTTATAAGATTAGTTTCATATGGGCAATTAAAATTTAAAGAGAAATTACTGAAAAAATTTAAAATTGAAGGAAATGATTATCTATCAAATTATTCATATATTCTAAATTTATTAGAACTCAAACATATATTTTTTTTAGACTAATTCAAACATTTTCATTATTTTGACCATTAATCTTGAAAATTAGATGTAATATTTACATAATAAAAATAAATAACATAAAATGAAATTATTTTAATAAATATAAGAAAAAAGCCTAACATGGTGAGGACAGTGACGAAAAACGGGGTGGGGGCGGGTCCCCATGGGACCTGTCCCCGACTCGTCCCCGTGGGGAAAGTGGACATCTCTAACGAATGTGTGGGGATTTAAAATGCTGGAAATATCAAGGGGTAGGTCACTTTAGTAGAGATTGCCCTAATAGCAAAATTATGACCATGAGAGAATGAGAAATTGTGATAGAAGATGAATAGGAATATGAGGTTGTAAATGAAGAAAAGAAAGAGAATGAGACTAAAGAGTTTAGTGTAGAGGATCTTACAGATATGTCCTTAGTCTCTAGGAAAGCTTTGAACACCCAAATTAAGGAGGATAGTCTAGACCAACGAGAGAACTTGTTTCACACTAGATGCCTTGTTCAATCTATACCTTGTAATGTGGTTATCAATAGTGGTAGTTGCACCAATGTTGTGAGTTCTATTCTGGTCAAGAGACTTAATTTAGAGACTAAACTACATCTTAGACCATACAAGCTTCAATGGTTCAACGAATGTGTGAAAGTTAGGGTGACTAAGCAAGCTCTTGTTTTGTTTACCATTGGAAAGTATGTTGATGAGGTTTTTGTGTGATATTGTATCCATGCATGCTGAAAATTTATTGTTTGGGAGACCTTGGCAATTTGATTGACGGGTAGTGTATGATGGGTAAACAAATTGTTACTCTTTTACTCATAATGGTAGGAAAACAACTCTTGTTCCTTTGTCTCTAAAAAGATGTGATTATTGATCAATGCAAACTTGAAAAGAAAAGGCAAGAAGCTAAAGCAAAGGCAAAAAGTGGTAAAGAAATGACAGAAAAGGAATTGAGAGAAAGAAAGAGTATGAGTGAAAAGTAAGAGATTAGCAATGAGCCTAGAGGAAAAAAATGAGAGAACACTACAACAAAAACGACTTTTCTTGACTCTTGAACAGTGGCAAAAATAGAGAAGAAAGAGAAAAATACTCAGTAAAGCCAAATCACGCATTTTTTGTGAGAAAAAACTGAGTTTTTCAGATTTTTTGAAATTCATGACTAGAATTAACAGTCATTAAAAAGCAATAGTTTTTTAAAGTCATTGAATTGACAAATAAAAAAAAAACGGTTTTCAGCAGAAAAATATGAGTATTTTTTTAATATTTCAACTTTTATAACTATTTTTTTGTGTCATCAATCTATGGCTCGTATTAATTATCATTAAAAAGCATTAAACAGAAAAAAAATAGTTATAGTGTTAGATGAATTAAGTTTAAAGCTAAAATCACGTTGTTGTTGTTGTTTTTTTTTTTTTTTTTATGTTAAAGGACGTCATTTTGGGCTTTATTATGAGATCTGGTTTTAAATATTTTGGTGTTTGGGTTATTTTTTACTTTATTGGTTTATTAAAATATTTTTTTAATGGAGTACAATTCGATTTCTAATAATCTAAAGAGAGTATATGGAAATTTGGAATTGGTATGTGTTGGAAAAGTTAGTATTTCTTTTATAAAAAAAGAAATTAGGTGGTTAAAAAAGGAAAGAAAGAAAAAAACCACATAAAAAAGGAATTAAAGAGAAGAAAAGAAAGGTTTAAGAAATTGCAAACAGAGGAAAAAAAAAGGAAAAATAGAAAGATAATCCTGGAAGTAATTAAATGAATAGAAGAAAAAAAGAAAATAAAAAAGGGGAAAGAAATTTAAAAAAAAAAAATTGTAATCCGGATCAGTACAACGACTTCACTTGTGTATGATGGTGGAAGATTCAATTCGTCGCGGTTTCAGCGTGGACCAATGACAGTGATACTTTCCTCCTCAAGCAACCATCAATTCTAGGCGTCCAACAACTTGTTTTAGTGTTTTCATTATTTTTTGTGAGTTTGGACGTTTACTCATTGTATTTCAGCATTAGTTTTGAATTACCCACTTCATAACGGCTCCAATTATATACGATTAAATTTAATCAGATACTAACCAGCAAAGTATCAAGTTGTGTTGGATAAGAATAAGTGATATAACACTCTAAATTCATTTTCGAACTAATTTGAGGTTATTTAGATTTGTCTCTAATGCTTGGAGGTTCTTATTTGTAGGTTCTAAATAGTTTCAACATTATTTCGAGACTTTTCGATAATGATCCAAGTGTGTTAGAGCCCTATTTAGACTCTTTTGAATTCAATTTAGGTGTTGTAGTTTAGTTTGTAACTCTTGGGTACTCCCTATTTGCAACTCGCGGGTTGGACGCATTTTTTGCTTATTTTTTACTAGACCACTCCAAATTCACTCTAATCGCATAACTATAAAATCCCGATTTTAGGTAATTTTTTAAATTAATTATCTTAAATAATTTTAGATTTTTTGGAGTTTAGAGCCAAAATTGAGATAATTTGAGGAGATAACTAATTTAAATTAATTTGATATGAAATTTGAGAATTTGAGTTAATTTGATAAAATATTTGAAATTTGGAGAGGAAAATGAAAGATTTAACTATATATATATTTTTTAAAGAAAATAAATAAAATTTTTTCCTCTTCCTCTTTACGTGGGTAGAAACGCTGAAGCCTACATTTTTAGTTTTGCCCCCACTTTTTTAAACCTTGTCCCACTTTATTTTTCTCACATTTTGTTTCCCTCCTCTTTTTTGATTTCCCCCACTTTATTTTCCGAAAGCTCTTCCTCTTACTCTTCCTCACGATTCCTCTTCCTCTCACTCTCAATCTCAAAATTGCCAATCCACCTCTTCCTCTCGCCGTCACTCTTAAAATTACCGACCACACCATCATCATGCTCGTCAGTCGCCCCCCATCTCTCTCCCATTTCCCCAACACTACTTCTGTAATTTCACCCTCCTCTTTCTCTCGAACAAAAACCAAGTACGTTGGAGCTTCAATTCGACACGTGTTGATTCAATCGTCTCCTTCGCCGCCAAGCGCCGATGACAACTTCTGCTTTAAATTTAATCTCCTCCTTATTTAATTCTAGGGCTTGTAATCCTCTCCTTCTTCCATTTCTGCCGAGAAATCTTGTTATTGCGTTTTCGTATATCAATGGTGCAATTTCTAGATTCCAACATGACGTTGTATTCAGAGAAATGTCAAGTGAAGCGGGAGTGTGATGATTCTTTTCACCACGAGCACTGTCAATTAGACAAGGGGTTTAAGCCCAATTTTCACAAGGTTTTGTTATCTAGTTTTCATGAATGATAGGGATTGAAAACGAAATTGAAACTTTTCGTCGCCGATCGTTGTATTCAAATTAATACTCTATTTTCAATTTAGTTTTCCATTTGAAGGTTTGTAGGCTATATAGTCAGATTATTCGGTTTATTTTTAGGATTTGGATAAGAACTAAATAGTTGCATTGTCTGATGAGGCCTTCCACTTCCACTTGTATTGCAAAATTCTTAGTTAATCTTAATCTGCTTTAATATAACTGTTGGAAATTTTTGTTTGAGTAAAGAGAGAAGGAACGAAATGTTTCTTTTGTTCTTTTTGAAGTAGAAGTTAATTAATGGAACTCTGGTTTGTTTGATTATGTTTAAGGGATTTTAACTGATATTGTTTGTGGATTGACCGTCTGTTTCGGGACTTGAGGCATTCTCTACAACCTATTCACACAATAATCCACTTGATGAGCCTAGTCCTCTTGGTTTGGTGCTAAGGAAGAGCCCGTCCTCGTTGGATCTAATTCAAATGAAACTTTCACAAGGGAGTGTGTCTACTGCTACTGGACCTTCAAACATTGAAACTTCTAACTTCATGGTTAAAACAGAAAGGTAGGACACTAGCATGCTGGGTACCAATGAGAAACTAAAAGCTTCAAACTTCCCAGCTTCACTTTTAAAGATTGGACGTTGGGAGGTCTTTATTTAATTATTAAATATTGTTGTCCTACTCGTATTGGGTTTGTAAAGTAGTTGTCAGCTGACCTATTTTATGATGACAATACAAATTAAGACATAAAGGTGATTTAGTGGCGAAGTGTTACTACGCTAAGCATAAGCTTGTATGGGAAATCCTTGAGGGTGGACTCAAAAGTAAAATAGAGATACAATGGTCTGATATTATGGGTTTAAAATTGAATTGTCATTATTAATGTTTTGTGATAGATTTTTAATGTCAATGTAAAGGCTTAATTGATAGAAAAAGTCAAATTTTTGGATAATGATAAATTGTCATTGAAAATATTATCATGATAGATATTGAACGTCAATAAATGTTTATTCTTGACTGTATTAAAATGACATGAAATAATCAATAATGACTCATTTTTCATGTGTCATCTATACACTTTTCTTGATGGTGGATTCAAAGACTAAAAAAAAAGTCAAGAAATATGTTAATGACAAAATTGAGTGATAAAAACCTATTCTTGTTGTAGTGGGAAAGCCAAAACTATAAGTTTGTATACTAGATCAAGTGAGGCTATGAATGTTTTACTCTCAAACCAGACCATTCTATTACTTATGTGCAAAGGGTCTTGTTTTTTTACAAATGAGATTAACTCTTCTTTGCCTAGAACTTTTTTTTTTTTTTTTTTTTTTTTTTTTGTGCTTTTGAAGGAATTTGAAGACTTATTCCCCAAGGAGATGCTTAGTGGGTTACCACCACCTATGGGGATTGAGCATAAGATTGATTTCATTCTGAGAGTGGCCATTCCAAACCGTCCAACATATAGGACTAATCCACAGGAGGCCGAAGAGATATAAAGGGAAGTAAGTGAACTCCTTGCTAAAGGGGAATATATGTGAGAGTTTGAGTCCATGTTCTGTTCCTTTTATTCTTGTGCCTAAGAAAGATGGTTCATGGCATATGTGTGTTGTTGTAGGGCTATCACAAGATAACTATTAAATATAGGCATCCAATTCCTAGATTCGATTATATTCTTTGTGAAACTTGGAATTCTGACCTAGTACTTGTACGTTAAAGAGAGAAGGGACCAGGAGAATGTAAGAGAAAAGTTGAGCACAAGCTTGTGGAGTTGGACAATTTTGGTTGTGTTAAGGGAAGCTATGTGTTTGACAAAGTATGAGGGGGAGAAAAGTATTTGAGTAAACTTGAGTTTTGAGAAGGGAATAAGTCCTAGAAGAGTTTGGGAGAAAACCACGGTAGGTGATTTTTCCAAGTGTTGGACGATAAGGAGGCTTGTGTGTTGGAAATTTTCTAAGTATGCTTAGGAAGCAAGCCATAAACGTATAGGCTAGGAGGAGAATTTTCTAGGTGTTGAAAAAGGAAAAGTTGAAAGCATAGTTGAGAGTTAGCTTGATAACATAGAACCAAGGATGAAAAACATGTCTAGGGGGCAAGAAAAAGACTATGAACGCATAGGTAGGTCATGTTGGGACGCATGATGTAATGTAAAGGAGAATGACTGAGTGTTGAAGTATTGAAAGGAACACCTAAGTCATGGGGAGAGAGATGAACACATGATTCATGCTGGAGGGAAAAGTCTTACTAGGTGTTGGAGATGGACGCATACTTCATGCTCCAAGAGAGACTTGGCTAACCATTGGATGACTTTAATAGTTGAAAAGCAAACCATAAGGGAGGGAGGGAGGAGATAGATGCATAGAGTAAGGTTTTAGGCTAGGAAAGGACCAACATATCTT
This sequence comes from Citrullus mucosospermus, assembly GCA_030954485.1. Lineage (NCBI taxonomy): Eukaryota > Viridiplantae > Streptophyta > Magnoliopsida > Cucurbitales > Cucurbitaceae > Citrullus > Citrullus mucosospermus. The sequence continues at coordinate 10,239,267 of CM062065.1, read as the reverse complement.
AAGTAGGAGAAAAACTATTGAGTCAAGTTCCATAAACCAAAGGAGAAACGCATGGCAAGTGAAGAAAATGGAAGTACAAGGTAAGCTTGAGTGTGAGGGACGCATACCCTAAGCTTGGTGAAGAAATGACTAAGTGTTAGATGATTCATGCTGGAAGCAAGGAAAGTATGCCTAAGAAAGGGAAAAGTGGAATGCATAGGTGAAGGAAATTGGATGCACAAGCTTGGGAAAAAGTACCATGGACACATAGAGGAGTGAAATGGAGCACATGTTGAAGTTATGTGAAGAATTAGTTAGGATCAAGAAGGCTTAAACGCATGGTCAAAGAGGAATTCCATGTGAAACACATGGTATGTGTGTGTGAGCCAAGAGAAACGCATGGTAAGGTATTCTAGCAATGTTGGACACATAGGTAATGCTCGGGGAAGCTTGAGGATGGGTCCAAGGGTTAAGAGGAAGTAGGAGGTGGTGGATTTTGAGTTAAACACGTCACAAGTAAGAGGTGTCGCATTGCATGTGAAGGAAGGGCATGATGAAGACATGTGCTAGGGTTAGGTGTCAAACTTGGAGGAAGGATTGGATGACAAGGCTTGCCATTCAACTCCTATAAATAGAGCTTGAGTTCCTGAGGAAAGCACATCACCTTAAGTTGAGATGAAGAGAAAGTAGTGAGAGGGAAAGAAACTTCGTCAACAAGGAAAATGTGTTGGGACTAGTGTGTCCTAAATCTCTTGGGTCTTGTAATTTTGTAAATTGTATATACATTTTATTTATTGAATAAAATACGAAGTTATTTTATCTATTTTATGCATCAACTCAATCCAACAAACTAAGATTCCATGGTTACTTTATGTAAACTTAAACATGAATGTGGTTGGCATACAAGGTTGGATCATGTTTAAGTAATAACCAAAAAGATCTGTAGTATAGGAATAAGGTTGGGTGCCTTATTCTGGTAACATTATGGATACGGCCCACTTTGAAATTGTTACAAGGAGTTGTAAAGTGTTACAAACGATTTGATCTTAATCGTTCATGTGGAGACATGTGAGTGTGGGTATCTTATGCAAAAGATTTGTATAAGACCCGACCGCGAAATGTTTAATTTCTCTTTGTAACGCCGTTAATTGTATAAATTAACATTTCATAGAATGACTATAGGTAACTCGACCTGAATCCTGAGTGAGTTATGAACTCCTGTCTATGAGGGCAATCCTTTGATTTGTATGAGAGTGGCCAAATCGTCAACTCAATAAGCCCATTTGGAGGATTTGTTTGATTAGGGAGCTAGGAACATATCTTCACAAGATGGAATTCACTCATTCCCGTATTTAGGGTAAGTAGATAAATTATTCCCTTAAGAGCTGATTCCAGGTCTTGAACAATGAGGCTTCACCCTCTCATTGGCCAAAATAGGTTAGTTTATAGTTGGACTATAAACAGTTTGTTCATTAGAGGGATCAGTGCTACTTAAGGAGTTAAATATAACTACATGGGTAAAACAATAATTTGACCCAGGTGTAGTTATGAGTAATTTGTGAAGGGTCAACTTATTGTTGATTAGTAAATTCCATGGACATAGAAATATACCTATCGTGCGAAGAGGGCAACTTTAAGTCTTTAGTGAAGTGACCTACAATAATGAAAATTGATTAATCTAATTAAAGAGTTTAATTGATTAATATCATATCATTGGAGCTTCTAACTATATGTTCATAAGGTCCCCTTGCTAGCTCATAAAATATTAGTATAAAAATTAAACATTTTGGTTGAATTCGAAATGTTCAAATTAATAAGGGAATTAATTGTATGTGATACAATTAGCATGATGTATATAGATATGTTATAATATAAAGTTTATTTTATAAGAGAGATGAATATTTAAATGAGATTTAAATATTAATTATATGAATGAGATTCATATAAAAACTATAGGTTAAAATTAATATGAATGAGATTCATATTAAAACTATTGGTTATGTGAGAGAAGTTTATTTGAATATGATTCAAATTAAATATGAGATATTTAATTAATTAATTAATTTTATTTAATTATATTTATTAAATATGATTTAATAAATTATAATTAAATTAATATTAATTTTAATTAATATTATATTATTAATTAAAAATAACTCCCCACCACGTGGGAGTTATTTTGCTCTCTGTCATAGGTTTTACGTAAAAACAAAGAGGGAAAGAGAAGAAAAGGTTGTGAGTTTTTTGCAGAAGTGTTATATGTAAAAAATTTTCTTCCCTCTCAAATTCTCTTCATCCTCTCAAATCTTTCCCTTGCCAAAAAGAAAATGAGTCCACAACTCCTCTTTAATTCTACCTCGAGAATAGCAAGGTAACGTTGTGGTGGTGTTCCCAAGAGAAGAAAAGTTCTTCTTGTGATTTTGTTGGAGAATTACCAGTTCATGACCTGGAGAAGAAGTGTTTCCACATCAAAGATAGTCTTCAAATGTAGGAAATATCGTTTCTCTTAGCTCTTTGAAAAAAGGCATGTTAATTACTTTGTTTACCCATATGCATGTTCTCTGTAATTTTGGTTTTTCCAAAAACAAATTTAATGGCACAAGGCGATAATTCGCTTCCGTTGGGAATTCGATTCCTTCAAAAGGACCTTTGTCGGCAAGGCAGAGGAAGTCATCATGCGTTTGTCAAGCTATCTGCAGAGCAAGAAGGAGTTGCCTTCCATCCATGAAGATGACCATGTGTCCATGAGGTGTGCTAGCTGTCCAAGGGAAGTTATCCTGTTGACCAAAGAGCTGTCTTGCGTCCAAAAGAGTGTTGTCTTGTGATCAGATAGTTGTTATGCGTCCAAAAAGGTAATCTATGCATTTGTGATGAGCTGTTTAGGCATCTAAGTAGCAGTTATGCGTTTCAATGGGTGTTCAGGCATCCAACTGAAGTTTTTCAGGCATCTGTTGAGTTGTTTGGTTGTCCAGAAAACTATCTGTGGGCAAATTTTAGAAGATAGAACCCTTGTTGTGAACTCGAGAAGTAAAAGCAAACCTAAAGGTTGGAAGAGTGTAGCAGAGCAAGGTACAAGGGACTTGAGAATTGAAGTTCTCGGAAAAAGGTAAGTGACTAACCTCTATGCTTTTCATGTTAAGGCTAGCTATGGACGCATGATTTATGAATATGATTTAGTGTGCTATACTTTTATGTTAAGAACTTAGTAAGCTTGTTTGTAAAGCCTCAAGGATATAGGTTAGTCTATGTGCATATAGGGGGACAGTTTTAGCTTAGCTGTGTCATGCGTACCAACTGAGTAGTTAGAAGTGTGATGAAAAGACTAGGGATAAATTGAGGAAAGCAATAAGGGTACAACATGGAGGAACTATGTATTTGCTGAGTCGTGTGTTGCCAGCAAGGTAAGAGTAAGACTTAAGAGGCAAGTTTAGCTACTAAGCAATGTGTGCCAGCAGGAAGCAAGTATGTCGACAAGGGTAAGACATATTGCCACCAGAGTAAGAGAAGAAAGAAGTTAGTTATGCAAGATAGCTTGTTGTGTGTAGAGTTGGAATTTTGAGTGTAGATTGTATACACTCTAAGTTGTTGATTAATAAAGCTTTGAATTATTTAAGTTGTGCATGTTAAATATATAAGTGAGAAAATGAGTACAAGTTGACAATAGATGTCGTAAAAGGGTCGATGTCTGCTGTCCTCACGCCTTTTTTCGAGTTTAAAGAGGTAACTCAGGAGGGGGTGTGACATGCTTGATGAGTTGCATGGTTGTAGTCTGTTTACTAAGATTGATTTGAAATCAGGTTATCATCAAATTCACATGCATATTGGTGATGAATTGAAAATCGCTTTCAAAACTAAATATGGTCTTTATGAATGGTTAGTTATGCCTTTTGGATTGACTAGTGAACCTAGTACATTCATGAGGTTAATAAATCAAGTCTTGCAAGAATACTCAGTAAAGGTTGCCTATTTTGATGACATTCTTATGTACTCTAAACCTCTAGATGAGCATGTTGAACATGTACATTCTGTTTTGACTACTTTGCGAAAGGAATGCTGGTATGTGAATTTAAAGAAATGCACCTTTTGTATGGAAAAAGTAGTTTCATTGTTGAAGTTGATGAGGAGAAGGCAAGGGCTATAAGAGATTGGCCTACGCCTAAAATTATAAGCGAGGTAAGAAGTTTTCATGGTCTTGCGAGATTCTATTGTAGGTTCATTAAGGATTTTAGTACAATTGCTTCACCTTTAAATGAACTTGTTAAGAAGAATGTGTCTTTTGTTTGGGGACCAAAACAACAACTTGCTTTTAACACTTTAAAAGATAAATTGAGTTCAACTCCATTGCTTGCATTACCTAATTTTAACTTAACTTTTGAAATTGAATGTGATGCTAGTGGAGTAGGGCTACATGCTATTTTGATGCAAAATCAAAAACCTTTAATGTTCTGGTTCGTGCATTACAAATATGGCAACATTATCTATGGCCTAAGGAGTTTGTTATACATATGGATCATGAGAGTTTAAAGCATTTGAGAGAGAAAAAAAAATCAATTGGTGACATGCCAAGTGGCTTGAGTTTATCAAAACATTCCCTTATGTAATTAAGTACAAACAAGGCAAGGAGAACATTGTTGCATATGCTTTATCACGAAGGTATGCTCTACTCAATACTTTGAATACTAAGTTGTTAGGTTTTGATCATATAAAGGCTTTATATCATCATGATGTGTTCTTTGCTCATTTTGTTGAATCCTATGAAAAAGGACTTGTTGTGAATGATTACATGCTATTTGATGGATTTTTGTTTAGAAAAGGAAAACTTTGCATTCCATTTTGTTCCATTCCTGAGTTACTTGTAAGGAAGCTCATGGGATGGTTTAATGGCACATTTTGGAGTTTCTAAAACTTATGATATGCTTGCTAAACATTTTTATTGCCCTAAAATGAGACATGATGTTTAACAAGCTAAATGATAAGTAATAGTAGAGGATTTGGATCTAACAACCTTGTTGACGAACAAGACCTTTAAATCTCAAACTCAAACACCCCAAATCAAAATGATCTCAAATCCTAAGAATGGCTAGATTATGGATTACTTAGACGATTAGCAAAACCATAGATCGAACAAAGCTTGCGGCTCCCATCGACTCTTGATCTTCAAATCAATCCACAAGCAAGATCGATTAAGTCAACCTTGAATGATTTTGGACATGCAATCTAAACACCATAGAATTGCCAAAAAAAAAAAAAAAAAAAAAAAAAAAAAAAAAAAAAAAAAAAAAAAAACATAGCACAAGGTTAAGAGAAAAGCTTAAAGGCTCTTTTTACTACATTTTCGAAGTATCCTCCCCTTTTTTTGAACAATTACATGGCATTATATAGGCCTTAAAATTTGACCATAGACATTTTATGAGTCATTTAAAAAGTTGTAACTCTTATAATTAATGACCATTATCAGTCACGGCTTAATTGTAACATAAAAGTATATAAAATGACATAAAACTAAAAATTACATTTACTAGTCACTATAACTCCGAGATTATCGATTTTTCATCCATATTTCACGAATTTGCAATCATTCAAGAGTAAATGAAACTCCACTTGAAGTAGTTTGAAGTCGTTGTTTATTAAATGAAGCTTGATTTCACTTGACTTCACATAATTCTTCTTCTTTGGTTTGTGTAAACTTCGATGGCATGTAGGGATATTTCTTTAGGTTCATATTGCATGATTGAAGTTCCTTTGTTCATATCATACACTTTTGATACACTTAAATATTGATACATCATTGATATACTTTATAGTAGGTACACTTTATGCTTGATAACGTAATGATGTATTTGAAATTTTAAAATGCTTATTGATTGATGTATGATAGTCTGTTGACGTATTTGAAATTTTAATATGTTTGTTGATTGATATATGATAGCTTACTAATATATTTAAAATATCGTCAATAGAATGTCTAACTAATAAGATATCAATATACTTAATTTTACGTATATCATTAAAATAAAATTTATCAATACAATAGTGTATCGACACTGTACTAAAAATCAAGTATATCGATTAATTAATTGTATGGACAATGTGCCTAAAATGAAGTATATCAATACAAAATAGTATTTTATTGGAAAACTTGAGTTTTTTTAAATAATGTTTTGTTAATAAATATTGAGAAAAATAGGGTCGGGGGGAAAGAAATCCCAAAAATAGGGTAGTGAAATCGTGGATCGAGTCCACGATTATCACTGAAATCGTGGACGGGGTCCACGATTTCCTTGCCACGCTGATGCCGAAGACTGCCACGCTGAAGCCACTGACTTAGTGCATGCATGTTGATCAAACTCGTGGACCGAGTCCACAATTACCGAAATTGTGGACAAGGTCCACGACTTCCCTCCCTATTTCTTCTAGCCATCTTTCTCTCTTCAAACATCGCTCCTCTCGTCAGTTTTCTCTCTCTCCCTTGGAAATCTCTTGTCTTTTCATTCTCCGATCATCTCACATGTTGTTCGCCGTCCGTCTTCCGTCATTTGTCAACATTATCGCTGTCATATAGATAGACATATTATTTTCCGATCACCTCATCTCTCTTTCTTTATTGAATCTAAAATTTTATCTCTATTCAACCGTTGTCGCCTACTGCTGACCGTTGACTTTCTCCATCAAACTGCCATATAAGTGTGTATATACATTTTTTTTCTAATTATCTTATAAATATGCACTAATTATATGATAAATATACATAGATTTTAAGTTTTGTTTTGCATGCATGAATAAATTTGTATATGTAGACTTTGTTTTTACCAAATAGTTTATTTTGTTTATAATTTGAAAGATTTAGCTTGACAACCATTAGTTTTGATTGTTATTTGACATTTATTGTTGTAGGAATGATTATTCAAAGAGTGTGGTGGAAAATTATTAATAATTTTGGGTAGTAAACTCATGGACCAAGTCCACAAGTTTTATAATTTTGGGTAGATTTGAACTAATTTTTTTTTAACCTTTACAGTTGTACACAAATTTAAATATGTCGTTTCATCCAGAAGATTTAGTTATTCTTGAAACTGGAAATTGTAGGGATAGTGACATTAATGTAAAAATTGATGAATTGTTTGAAGAAGAAGGAAATATAGAAAATGAAAATGAGTTGGTTCCATCAGAGATATTTACACAGATAAAATGGGAAATTACTGATTCAGTTTGTGAACTAGGATCAACCTTGGAGGAAGGGAAAAATGTATAGATAACTATAGTATAATACAAAAAAGAACGTTATTTGACACGAAAGAAGACCTACAAATGGCAGTAAAAAAATATTGTGTGACTGAATAATACCAAATTTCTATGGTAGAATCGAACCAAGATATTTGGTATGTACGATGCAAACAATGGGATGAAGGTTGTAGGTGGAGGTTGCGTGCTTGTTAGCGCAAAACTCATAGGCTGTGTGAAATTACTAAACTTGGAGAGAATCATTCTTGTTTATACACAGAATTGGCACAAGACCATTCACAACTTGATTCTAATTTCATGAGCATTAAAGTTCAAAATTTGGTTAGAGCTGATCCTAGTGTGCCTATGGCGGTACTACAAGAAGCACTTAAAAAGCAGTACAGATATAATGTCAAATCTAGACGTGCGTGGGAAGCAAAGAAAAAAGCTTTGGTTGCAGTCTTTGGCAATTGGGAGAAATCATATTCAGAACTTTCGTACTGGTTGAGTGTTGTTGTGCACTACAATCCTGGTATACGAGTAGATTGACATTTTCTCCCGTCTGATGTGCCTGGTAAGACTATCTTTGGTCGATTCTTTTAGGCATTCAGTCTTGTAATTGAAGGGTTCAAGTACTATAAGCCATTAATTCAGATAGATGGAACCCATCTTTACGATATAAAGGGAAATTGCCCACTGCTTTGTCTATTGACTCAAACGGGCATATAATTCCTCTTGCCTTTGTTATTGTTGAAAGGGAAAACACATCTAGTTGGTCATGGTTTTTGTGGGCATTGCGTGAGTATGTTATTGACCGAGAAGGGATTTGCTTAATTTCGGATAGACACAGAGGCATCATTGCAACAATTAACAACGAGGAAATTGGTTGGGCTGAACCTAAAGCATATCATCGTTATTGTCTACGTCATGTTGCAAGTAATTTCAATTCCAAATACAAATCAAAGCAACTAAAAGATTTGGTGTTTAAGGCTGGAAGTCAACACCAAAGACGTAAGTTCATTTGAAACATGAAAGAGTTAAAGAAATTAAACCTTGAATGTCTTGAATATTTTTATGATATCGATTTGAATAAATGTACACAATCACACAATAATGTGTATCGCTTTGGGTGGATGACAACCAATGCATCCGAATGTATGAATGGAGTATTCAAAGGAGCTAGAATGTTACCGGTCACTCGTACAATCTTATATTTGAACGTCGTAGACAAGAAATAAGTAAAGCACTCGATCGTGGGGACATCTACACATAATATGCCATGAGAAAGCTTAAGAGGTGAGAGAAACGAGCATTTACACATACAATGACATCAGCTGACAGGGAAACACAAAGTTTTGAAGTTCGAACTGGCATCAGTATGGTTTCTCCCTATAAAGGCCAAAACATACAAGTAATGTGCTTGAAAGAGGGGACTTGTTCTTGCAACAAGTGGCAGTCGTTCAAGATTCCATGCTCTCATGTAATTGCAATTTATAATTGCATGCGTTTGTCATACATGCATCTGATTGATGAATGCTATAAATTGTCTCATTTAAAGTTATGATATGAAGGTCGCTTCCATCCAATTCAGCACCCTGATTATTGACCTGAGTTATCATTTACAGAAATGCGTCCTAACACAAACTTATTAAGAAAGCATGGTAGACCCAAAACTTCGCGAATTCATAATAAGATGGATTGGGGCGAGGCAAGCACAAAAGTTCAATGTGGGATATGCAAGGGAGCAAGGCATAACAAGCGTGCTTGTCCACTCTGTAATTTAGGTGCTTTATCTTCAAGTCATTCATAGTTTACCAAATACTAGGTTTTGTGTAATGTAATATTAACATTGTAATGTAATGGTTCTTGTAATGTAACACTGTAATATATTTGGTTCTTGTAATGTAACATTATAATGTATTTGGTTTTTGTAATGTATTAAAATTGCTTTCCATTACTTTTTTTTTTAATTGGAATCTGATATAGTTTGTTGTTGTGTCTCTAACCTTGTTATTGATTTGGTTTATTTTAACAGTGTTGATTATGGATCCTGGTCCATCTAACCCTATTCAGCTATATCTTCAAAATACTCATTGATCACAGATGGTATGGGATAATGCATCCATCATGGTGCTATGTTGCCGGAGAACAGAGACGGTTTCTCAACATACTATACCGTTTGGTCAATGTATAGTGCCTTATCTACAACAGGTCGGTTTTATTGGGGTTGCACAAATTGGATTCATATAGTTAGACTAGCACCTCATTATTGCTCTAATAGAGCACTGGAGACTGGAGACCCACACATTTCATATGCCTAGTGGGGAATGCACAATTACGCTGCAGGACATTGCAGTTCAATTTGGACTGCCGGTGGATGGAGAACTTGTGACTAGATTGTTGCAACATGATTGGAGACAGGTTTGTGAAAATCATTTAGGCATTCAACCACTTGACCTGAAAGGCTTAAGGTTGAGTCTCCCATGGTTAGCCTCTCAGTTTACAAAATTGTCTCCTGATACCGATGACATTAGTATACAGAGATATGCACGAGCATATATCATGTAACTTATCGGAGGCTTTCTGTTTGCTGACAAGTCCAACACGTTGGTGCACTTAATGTTCTTCCCACTACTGGCCAGTTTTGAGCGAACTGGTAATTACTCGTGGGGTGATGCTTGTCTTGCATGGCTGTACAGAGAATTGTATCGAGCTAGTCATGCACAAGTGTTGGATATAGCAAACCCATTGATACTACTTCAAGCATGGGCCTGTGATAGATTTATCATTGTTGTACCACAAGTCCAATTACAACATTTAGATCATTTTATGGGACGTCCACTCAATGCCAGGTATTATTTTCTGTAAATATTTATTTTTTTGTCAATATAAGTAGTAAAGTATTTTAATTGTTTTATATCCATGTGATAGATAGAATAATGTCTTAGTTGCATCTAAACAATCAGTAAACATGTTGCTGGTATATCGCTTAATATTTGACCGTTGATGTAGAATCAAGTAATAATATATATATATATATATATATATATATATATATATATATATATATATATATATATATTGTATATACAACTAAATATTACATATATTTTTGGGTTCTAATTATTCTTGTACATGGTTTCAAATCAATTGAATGTCATGTACACCAGATATTATGTCGTTGTTGCATGATTATTGTCATGATGGACAAGACATTTGGTTAATGGTTAGCCCACTTTTATGCTCTCATATCGTAGAGAGGCATCAACTAGATCGAGTGTTGAGACAATTCGGTCTACGGCAAATGGTATTGACGCTATGTAATACACTACCTCAACTACACCAAATTGATTTGAGAGGTAAACACGACTAAAAGTAGCGTCAAATTCATGCAGAATATATTCCTTCTGGCATGCACGTCATGACCGCCTGTACAAGGAGAAATAATACATGAGTCAAATATGTCAAATGATTACTTATCCTAGTATGACTCCATAACAAGAAGATTTATCACACCTGACGGTGCTTACTATTACTGCATGGTAAGCATCTTATTATGTAGTGTTTTTCAATTATATGCTAAGAATATTCTTTTATACTTATATATATATTTTTTTATCATACATAATAATTTTGCCCACGATGTGCACAATTACTCTTCAAAACACAATTTACCAAAGTTGAGTTCAATGTGTGACCAAAACATGGTAAATGTTGAAAATGTCATTCAACATACATGAAGACTCAATGTTGCTGACATTGATCAAAGACTTATTCGTCGTAGACGACAGAGACAACATGACGAAGCTGTTCCAGAGGAACCCAATGACTAGGAACCTCACATATTACATAATCCAGTCCACCTTCTCCTGGACAATCATTGGGAGTACATGCAGATATTGCATCCAGTTCTAGTCATCAACAAGAGTATTAGGCACACGATGAATTTCCATCTGTCGTCACCCAACAGGATGTTGATGATATAATTCACCATAGCAATATTTTGAAGTGCCTGTGCCTCGTCGTGGACAACATACGCGAAGAAGACCACCATGTGGCACCTGACTTGTATTTTAAATTTTTTGATTTGTATTAACTTTTATCTTAATGAATGAATGATTTTCCATTACATTTTCAAAAATTAAGAATCAATGAAACTAATACAATAATTGAATAAGAAAACAAGTAAGAAACAAATTTTCATTTAAGTGGGTAATTAATTAGTTAATTTATTTATAAAGAACTCGTGGACCGGGTTCATGAGTTTGGACCGAACTTGTGGACCGAGTCCATGACTCCCCTCCCCGTCAATTGCCCAGTCAGCAAGTGACGGGTTGTTTGACCAGTCCAAAGAGAAATCATGTATTGGGTACACAATTTCATTATCCCATTTTTCAAATATGTTTCTAAACTACCCTATTTTTCACATTATTTTTTAAAAGTACATTATTCTTCCGACTACCCAGAAAACTTTAAAATTGGGTGCTCTAAAAATGGTGAGAGAAAGGAAAGGATAGGCGGCTAGGGTTGAAGCGGCGCCCACATATAAAAAGCGTCGAATATTTGAAACAGATTTGAGCGCCACAAGCATCTTTGTCAGTTTTAGAGACAGAATGAAATTCGGTGTGAAGGCATGGAGCAACGGCAAGGCGCGCACCGGATTTCTTCAGCTCGGCAACTGCCCTACCGCCATTGAAACTCCCGCCTTGCTTCTCTCTACTCGCAAAGGACTGCCTAATTTCATCTCTCCTGATCTTCTTCCCTCTCTCCCTTCCCCTGATTCTCACCTCCTCCAGTTCAGTCCTCTTCACTTGTAAGTATCCAAAAACTATCCATGTTCCTTCACCTTCATTCGCGTTCATTTATTCCCTCTTGTTTTCCTTAAGATTGTTTGTCTGCGAGGACGATTCCAGGACTAGAAACTCTTCTAGAATAATGAGAATACGACAGGCTAAAGCATGAGATAAGAAGTTCGTACTTAGTAATGTGTCATGGTGTTTGCCGCTGATGGTACTATGTGTAGGAAAGGGCGCTTTTGCATGGTAGAGTGGAGGTGGATGCAGAGCGTGTGATCTTGGAAGTTGAAATGATAACTATGTCGTCCTGATTCTTAAATAACTGAACGGCTAATTTACGTTGTTACTCTTACGGGATAGTTTATCTAGGGATTTTTTTTATTCTTTTATAATCCTTTGTATGCGTCAAACAGCAGTCAAGTAATTTATGGAATCCATTACTTTTATCTCTCTTTGGTTCTTGATTCAACATAAATTTTTAACACTATATGACTTGCGTGATGAAAATTCGGTTTTCTCTTTAGAATTATAAATTGAGTCCAATTTTTGTACTGGTGGTTGGTACATAAATTGATTCTGAACGTTGTTTCTCGACGTTGGTGGCTCTTTTTCTTTAAACACTTCTGCTCCATTACAGCTGTCTGGTTTCGGTTAAGATTTTCATGATTCATTCCATCTTGTATCAAAAAATTGGCTGTCCTTCACTGGGTACTCTAGAAATAAGTTATGTTCATTCCATCTTAATGTTAAAGTTATAACATGAAGATTGTTTTTCCTACTTGATATTGGTTTGTTTTGTTGTTAGTCACATTGACTATTTGGTCATTTAAATATTAGCTTGGAAGGTCCTTCATCGAGAACAATATCAAGTATTGGAGGGATCCAGCATTTACTTGGCTTACATGAATATGGATTTGCAGCAGTACCAAGGGATTCTGTTCAGTGTCTTCCAGAATGTGATGCTACAAATAAATTTGGAGCATCTTTTGAGACTACCTGCGGTCGTCGTTTGGTAATGGAATCTCATTACTCCTTTTCTTATCAAATTTGCTATCCCTTCCTTTATTATGTAGTTTGGAAAAAAAATTTCTAAGTCCCCTTTATAATTGTAGATTAGACCTGTTGAGTACATTGAAATGATTTCGTCCATGAAACCAGACATTTGGGCATCCTTGGCTGATGAAGTGCCATCGTGGGTTTCAGATAAAAGGAATAGAACATCAGTGGATCGAACTGTGAAATGGCTGGATGAATGCCTCACTTTGAACTCAGTAAGAATGCTAGAATATTCCTTTTTTAATATTAGTTGTATCAACATGTTGTCTGGTTTTAAACTCTGCTAGATCTAGATGTCTAATGTTGAGAAATGTCAGTCAATGGACATCATTTATAGCATTGGGAAAAGCAGTACATAATTGCTCTTTTGTAGTGTGCTGTGTGTTTTGAACATCAACACATGGCTAGGCCCTTAGAGAGAAAATAAGTTGGGAACAGATTAGAAATTATACTTGAGACTAAAATCTGCCTCTATGTTAAGTCTGTGGAGATCATCTGCATGTGCAATTCTATATGGAAATTTATAGCATAATAATGATTAGATAGAGGAAACATCATGGAGGAGCATAGAATGTTGGCCAAAATTTCCAAAGCAAGCTGCTTAAAGGAGGGAAACAAGAATTCTTGTCCCTTTTAAATTGATAGAAATGACGTAATTATATCCGATGAGGATATTGTGAAAAATTGTGAATTTTTTGAAAACCTGGAAATGTTAGGTGACCATCAGAGATTTTCCAAAATCTGGAGTGATTGGTTGGACAGGCTTTTATTTATATTTTCTAGGAGTAGATTCTCAAACGTGAAAGAGTTAGGGTGCCTGAAGTCTCCTGGACTAGATGATAACCTATGGGTGAAGTTTTGAGAGAAGGATGGAGCATCTTGAAAAACCTTATTCGATCGTGGTTTCCCAAGGTATTTCAGAAGTGGTTGTTAACAAATGCACAGATGAAACCTACATTTTCCTTATCCCAAGGGCTTCTAATTCGAGCAGATTCATTCATTCATATATTTATTTTTATTTTTTTTGTGATTATAGTAGCTTTTAATCCACCTAGATTTCTGATAAGAGTCATATGACCGTTGTGGTGTTTAAAACTCTTCGATTCAAAGGCAATATGGGAACACTGTCATGACACATGATTAAGTGATAGTATTTGGTTTTTATGTCTAGGTTTTGTCCTTTTTATATTTTTTCTTTTCCTAGTCTTGTCATCAGTGATCTGGAACAAGCAACTTATTATTATAATGAAGACAGGTGGGGGTGTTTTTGGAGCTATTGTTGGAGGCAATGATGTAGAAGAACGCAAAAGATGTGCTGTGGAGGTGGTTAAGCGTAATGTATCAGGTTCAATTACATGTTTTTTCATATTTAAGGTGAAATAATGGTAATAAGTTCAAGAATCCATAGTTGAGATAAAAAGAAAAAACTAGTTTATGAGTAATATCAATTTCTAGCTTCTAGCAGAATTTCTCTAGACTGCCAAAGTTCTTAATATTCAGTTTGTATCATGTTTCTTAACACATATTCAAATTATTAGCATAAACAATAAAATTTTGAATAGAATATCAAGATTTTCGTTCCTCATGTTTTCTTTTTATCACCCTTGACCCTATCTAGTATGCAAGGATTGATTAGTTTCCCTGTATGTTTTGTTCAGTTAAATTTATCATTTCTATCTTAGCTCTTAGCTTCTTGTTCTAATTTCTTAGGTTGAACAAACAATTTTTGTTAGGTTACTGGATTGGAGGTTTTGGGTCTGGAGAGAGCATGGATGAGCGTCCTGCTCTTCTTGATGCTGTTACGGTAAGGATTTGGCTTCTAGTAGTGTTTGGTTTTTTTTTTTTTTTTTTTGAAGCATTGCCATCCTTTTCTTGCACCAGCTAAGAATGTGGATGGTTTGCATGCGTAGTGTACTAGTTTATGAGTTGAACTTTGAAGCTTAATAGTAGCAAGTGTTTGTTTGGGTTGTCTCTCTGTTCAATTTGTTGGGCTTGGTCTTGTTTTTTGAGGTTTTTTTTCTATTCTTTTTACGTTCACAGTCCTTTATGATTTATTCCTTACAAAAAAAAAAAAAAAGGCAACAGCGCTGTCTCTTTACTTCCATATCCCTTTGCTTCTCTCTCTTTCTCTGTGTCATTTTCCTTCCGTTTCCATATCCTTTTTTTCTTTTCTTTTCTTTTCTTTTTTTCTTTTCGTCTTTATTTTCTGCGTTCTAAGTAGCAATATCCAAAACTGTGTTGCCTCGTCTCCACTTTTATTTCACATTTTTCTCCCGTTGAGTTTTTCTTAGCAAAGTATAAATAAACCATATTGAATTTCTTTGTTTTGAAAAGGAAACGTACTTCTAGTAATTCTTTCATTGCTTGCACAGGATGTTTTACCAGAAGAAATGCCACGTATGATCTGTGGGCTTGGACTTCCAGGTATAGTTTTTCAATCTTTTAGGTTGAGTTGCTTGATGAATACATCTTGTTTTGACTTTCGATTGGATTTCTGTGTCCAGGAAATGGAAGCTGAAACTACATACTTTTAATATTTTACTTGAACCTAGACATTTAAAGTGATGTTGGTTTATGGTTTTAGGAGGCCTAAATTTTTGTAGCTGACTAAGAAGTTTAGGTTTAATCATTTTCGTCACTCTTAATGCAAACTTGATGATCCTTTCTGTAATTATAGTTTAAGTTCTCGGTTCTCTGGCTACCAGGAAGGGCACGTTTGTCAAAACAATTAAATATCATTATTGCTAATATATACACTATAAAAATATATAGTGTAACTTTAAAGGTTTCAAAACTGTGTAGTTTGAGTTTCTATAGTTATTGTTACCATAAATATCATTATTGTAAAATAAACATAAACTTTTAGCTTGACATCATAATCACAGACTATATGACTCAATCTGTGAACCAACAACCCTGACAAAATGTTGATGGCCTCTGACCAATTATAGGATTAACCGGTCAAATAATCTTGGTGTGTCCCCATTGTCTGATGAATCTGTTATTATTCTCAATCTATTTTAACTGCAATTTCACTCTATTTGATTACAATCCTTTTCAAAACAGAAACCAAAGTTTCTATTTTATCTTAGGTTCTTGCGTCAAACTATAATTTACTTATTTATATATACTTTTAATTTGATCTTGCAGAGGAGATCTTGCAGGGCATTGCTGCGGGAGTCGATCTCTTTGACTCAGCGTATGCTATTTTAAATGCAGTTTGTTTTTATACTATTGTATCTCTATAAATAGTTCCATTACTGTGTTGCAGGTACATATATCATTTAACCCTTGGAGGCTTTGCTCTCACCTTCCCCCTTTATGGAATTGTGGAGAAACAGCCTGCCGCACACCTGAAAGACAATGCAAGTGATATGACAAAGATCAACTTAAGAGCAACACTTTATCGGTAAGTTTCAAATTCTTCAGATAGATTTGATTTGCCAATATTTAGTCCTTTTTATGTCTACTCGTAGATCCTAATTTGCATTCTGTATGTACAAAAATGGTTTATTTCTTTTGTCAGGAAAGATACTTCACCAATTCTTGAGGGTTGTAATTGCTATACATGCCTGAATCATACGAAGGCTTATATAAATCACTTACTAAATGTCCATGAAATGCTGGCTCAGATACTGCTGGAGTTGTATGAACATTTCACTACTTAAATTATATACTTGGTCGTCTAAATTTTATTCTCACAGTAATTATTCTCACTACATTGCAGACATAATACTCATCACTATTTAGGATTCTTTCGATCAATCCGAGAAGCAATCGAGGCAGGCAAATTTCAGCAATTTCATCAGAAATTTGTTGAGGTGAGGCGCAATCATCTAGCATTGCCAACGTCAGCACTCAGCTGTTGACGAGCTCATCAAACAAGTAATTTTCATATTGAAAAGAATCTAATGTTTCATTAAATTATGTTACGAACTGATCCATAATATTAACAGCAAGTGTATACCTTAGCTTATTGAAGAGAATATTTGTGTGTTTTCTTGTACAAAAATACCTTTAGACTTTAAAAGCATGTTAAATTTTATGTTTGTGCCTTGCTTTGCTTCACAAGTAAGACATGTAATGTTATCAAAAACCAAAACTATAGATTAGTTGCATAATACGAGATTGACTAGAGATTTTTTTTTTTTTTTTTTTTAAAAAAGCCATTTTATTACTCTTTTGATAAAAATTGTTTAAAAAATATTTTGAAAGAGTTTCAAAAGCTATTTTGAGTGGTTGACAGACACTCCAATTTTTTCTTAAATGACTATTTTGAAAGTTGAAACCAAACACCTTAAAATCTACTGGTTGTTGCCAATCTTAATACCAATCTTGGGATTGATAAAATAGGGTATTGATATTTATGATTTTGATAATTAGTGGCGTAGACTAAGGAGGTGATAGTCAATGAGCATTACATTAAAACAAATATAGTACATAAATTATACAAAGTAAGATTAACAAAGAAAATCTAATGGAAGTCACCATACCAAGGAGGGTTACATTGTTTGATCCATCTAAAATCGATCTGAACATATCTTATGATCAAAAACTTGTCTTGATTCACAAAGACATTAATGTTATTAGAAACCAAGGTTATAGAGTAGTTGTGGAATACGTCTGGAATAAATGAGATAAAATGTGCTTGTAGTTGCCAGTTTGAATACCAGTATTGGGATCAATCAGGTAGGGTACCTGATATTTAGACAATGGAGATAATAGTCAATGAGCACTATGTATAAATTATTGAAACAAATATAGCACATAAAGTCATACATCGTAAAATTAACAAGAAGAAAATCCAATGGTCTCCATACCAAGGATCCATCTATTAGTTCCATCTGAATATGATCAGTCTTGTGTAGACCTCATTATAAATAAGGAAAAAAGAAAAAAGAAAAAAGAATAGAAAAAAAGGGGAAAAAAAAGAAGAAACACACGTCACCTCTATTGCTTCTTCTTCCATTCCCTCATGGGTGGAAATGGTGTCTGAACCGAGGCTTGTTTAGTGTTGAAAATGGAAGGCTACTTTTATTTTTATTTTTATTTTTTGAAAAAATGTTCTGATGAATTAGTAGTGTTTATATAATTTCAAAAACTAAAAACCAAATAGTTACCAAACAAAACTTAAGTTTAGTTTCAATTGGAGGCCTTTATTGTTATGTTTTCTCTAATAGGATGGAGGAGGAATTCATGTTACTATATGTACAAACACACTCTCTCCGTTGGTGGGAATTTTTAGGACCAGGCAATCTCGATTTTTCATAAACTCCGCCACTGATGCTATTTTTTTAGGGAGGACATTGGACAATTAATGGATTAAGAAAGATGAATGAAGAAGTCAAGAGACAATCAAATGCGAATTGGCGTGTGAAAGGGACCTAGCTAGGGAGGGTTGGAAGAAGAGGAAGATAAATATGAACATTATGAAAACAAAAAAAAAAAAAAAAATTAGGGTTGGACATTAATAGGTAGTTGGCTGTGATTTCTAAAGGGAATTGGTTGCATGACTGGAAGATCGATTTCCAAAAACAAAATAAATGGAGGTTTTCAATGAAAAGGAATAATAAGTAGATACGGGAATATGGAGAAAGAGGCAGTGAGGCAGTGTTAATTGCACGAGAAGAGAAGCGGCAATTCAACATCTTTAGGGGATGCTTGGCCGAAAAATTTCTTCTCCATACTACCTAACTTATTGTGTGTTACATCAATGCGCCTTTAAAAATATGGTAGGATCTACTAACATCTTTGTAAGATCCATGAAATTTAATGAAGGAAAATTTATAATGCGAAGCAGGGAGTATGCTAGTACTAGAAATTTTCTAGTATTTGGCTCACCAACATGAGTTGGGTTTGGGTTGAGTTGGTAAAAATTATCAACTCAATGTTTGGTCTACCAACAATAAATGTTGGTGGAGTTGAGTTGGTTGTTTTTACAAACTTTGCTCTCTCCAATGTTTTCAATGGCTCCACTCATCAGTCATCGACCACACTCCAACAATCACCTTCTCACGACCAAGTTTGAGCTACGACAACCACCTCCGATGACAACTCCGACGACCACCCTTGCACAAGTAACTCCATGCGACATACTCCGACAACCATCTTTGCGCGGCCAACTCCGACGACCAACAACACCTCCCATGACAACTCCAACGACCATGTTCGCACAAGCAACCACTTTTGCACGACCAACTCTAACAACCAACTCTGGGCTCTAGCAACCACCTTAGACGAAAACTCCGACGACCACCTTCGCGCGACTAACTTTGTGCTCCAACAACCACCTCCAACAACAACTCCGGCAAAAGCCACCTTCAATGATCAACTCCGATAACAACCACCTCTAACAACCAACACTAACATTCACCTCAGGTGACCAACTCCGACAAAAACCACCTCTAACAAGAACCTTAATGACAACCTTATTTGATGTGGTTTCATACTTATTTTTTTTATATCACATCTATACTCTACCTCTATTTAGTCTTGGTGTTTCGATCTAATTCATTCCGACCCTTTGAAAGTATGTTGTAGCATGTTTAATTTTAATTTTATTTACATTTAGCTTCATTCTAATCTAACTATAGTTTGTTATTTTGCTTGTAGAGTCTAAACTAATTGCACATTTCTTCCAACAATTAGTTTGAGGTTGGTTAGTTTTAAGTTCAAAGTCTATTTTTATAATACAAATTTTGTTTAATTCTTCGAACAATTTTTGATGTATTGTGTTATTCATGATATGCTTTTTTTTCTTGCATGACACAAATATTTTTTTGGACATTACTATTTCATTTGTAAGTGACAAATTAATCATAAAAAATGTTTGAACGAAAAAAATGTTTACAAAAAACGAGTTTGCACAAAAAAAAACATATATTATTTCATTGTATTAATGCAAAATGTAAAGAATCAAATATTTGCAAAAAAAAAAAAAAAAAAAAAATTATTAACCATAAAAATTATTTCAAAGATCGGCACAAAAAAAAATTAAAAAAGCTAACATTTATTGTTCAATTAAAATTAATCGAGGGTTATCATTTTATTGGAATATGACATGTCTTTGGAGATTAAATAAAATTGTTATGCAATTGAGTGTTCAAATTGTGTGGTGAAAATGTATTTACATTTCCAAAAAGGAAAAACAAAAAGTTCAATTTTTAAGCTTATTCAATGTTCATGATTAATGGCTAAGTAGTTGAGAAAAACTTTCATTTGTTCGGAATATGTTTCATGTTTAGGAATGAAAAAAACATATTATGTAATTAAATGTCCAAAAGTTGAATTCAAAATTTGTATGTAGTATAGGTTTCCTTTGCAAAAATTTGTTATGCTTTAAGAATGGAAAAAAAAATTATGCATTTTTTAGTGTTATTTTATGAAAATATTGTTGGAAATTAAAAAAAAGAAAAAAAAATTAGTTTTGTTTAGAAAAACTATACTAGATACCCCAACCTAACTCAACACCCCAAATCCAAAACACAGACTTTTTGACTCGACTCAACTCAGCACCTCAAATACAGACATCTGCACCCCAAACAAAGATAATTTAACTCAATAGATAATAATTACCAACTCAACTCGACGTTGCCAAACGCCCCCTTAAAGTCTATAGGGTTTACAAAAAAGGTAGTTGGATTAGATAAGTCAAATAATGTTTTTAAAAAGTCATTTAAATTAGTAATTATATTTGTAGTGGTGACTAATTAATATTATAATTTTCTTATTTTTAGTGGATAATATATGATATCATTTACAGATGCATTGAAAAATATTTTAATCATTAGATATGTTGATACCAAAAATCACACCAACGATAAATTTGTATTCTCGAGGAAGAATGACCTCAAGTTCTACAAAAAAAAAAAAAAAAAAAAAAAAACTCTAAACACCGGTGTAGTGTTCAACCACGTACACTTCGACGCTCAAGTTAGGATCAGGTTTGTAAAATGACTCAATCAATAAAAAATGAATGTGTTTGTTGTACCATTCTTCAGCTGCTACTCAATAATTATATAGGTCAATCCTTTCGTAACCAAAACTTGGACGACTTCTCTACTTCTGAGTAACCTTCAAACTTTTGATCTAGTTATTACCCACCCAAGTTATCATTAGGCTCATGTACACTGTTCTAAGAGTCGAGCACATTGATGTCTTGGATGAGTAACAACTTTAATGATAACTTGGGTAGGTAATAACTAGATCAAAAGTTTGAAAGTTACTCGGAAGTAGAAAGGTCGTCCAAGTTTCGATTATGAAAGGATCAACAATGGTCCTATATAATCATTGAGCTTCATTTGAAGGAAGATACACCAAAACAGAAACTTATTTCTAATTAATTGAGTCATTTTACAAATCTAATTCTAACTTGAGCATTGGAGTGTACATGGCTCAATACCACACCAGTGTTCACTGTCTGCTGGTACAATATTTGATATCAACGATGCTGAATAAAAAATTGAAGTTTGGTTGGACTATCAGATAGATATTCGAAAGGGAAATATATTTTAAGAAGCTTGATAAAATTGGAACAGAGTAGAAGGAGGAAGCTAAAAGATTTTAATTTGAATTTTTGATAAGTTGCAAGTTCCAAGACTACTTTGAAGTTGAGGTTTGTCAAAGATATGGAGAAAGGGATGGTTGTTAATGGAGAGGTGAATGAAACTCACTTGGGAATAGTTTAATAGACTATTTGAAGTTGGGGTTAATCTCAATTCCAATTTCGAGTGGATAAAATTTAAACCGTGCAACTCACAGCACATAGGAAATAATATAATGATAGGAAACTGATACTAAACTTTATTATTCAAAAGGAAAACAACCCTTAGGCTTGAACAACTCCAGGGAACAAAGTTAGTCCCCTCCCCACTCTCCTCTCCAGAGGTACTAACAAACCAACTGTCTCTGCCAACCTATCCTCTCCCCCTTTATACCCCGACTACTCCCACGTAAACTAGTAGGAATCATTACATGTAAAATACCCTAATTACCCTTTCCCCACAGCAGCCAAACTACCTCACACAATACCCTTCCCCTTATTTCCCCTTCTACTATACATCTAATACTCTCCTTCTCCACGCAATTTTCCATATATATCTATATAAAGGGAATGTATCGATTCAACTCTAAGTAATGAGGTAAATAACACGACCTCAAGAGCATGAAGAAATTCATTAGAAAATTAGTGCTAATGGCTTATTTTTAGGCTTAAATGAGATCTAACCTACTTTTCAAAACGTAATTTTTTTTACCTTTTGCTTATATCATCATTAGGTGAGATTACTATGTGGACCAAAAATGCATGTGACCTTTGTTTCTCGATACGTTGATTCTTGATCTGCAATTTTCTTTCTTATTCAATCTACAACTGTGTTCCTTCTTCTTAATTGATCTTCCTCTATCAGTTTATTACCAAAAGTCAAAGCTAGACCTTCAAATGGAAGGTCTATCACTTTTTTTTCTTTTTTTTTTTCCTTCTCCCCATTTAGTGAATTCTTCTGCAAATGGCTCAGTCTACAATTTTTTAGAAGAAAAGGAGTGAGAACGAGAATCGAGAAGTGAGAGCGAGAATTGAGTAGCGAGAAAATTTCTAACCATAGAAGAAGCAAATTGAGGAGATAAAGGAATGAGATGGAGGAACAAGAAGCAAGGAGAGTGAGATCTTTGCCCATCACACGTGTATTTTGGTTGTTGTGGTAATTTTACCAATGATGATGTAAGCAGAAGGCCAAACAACTTACATTTTCAAAATGTGAGTTAGATCTCATTTGGGACGCTCAAAAGAAGCCATCCATACAAAAATCCTAAATTCATTGAGATGAAAATCATAATTATCATAGTAAATAGTAATGTGGGTTATATAGTCAGTAGCAAACCTCTTTTGATCCGGAAACATCAAGAAGTAACTTTGTCCGTAGAGATCCTTCTCCTACGTTATGAAGGATGTAAGGAAGCTCCAACTCACATAATGCCTCGCGCACAATTCGAGCATACTGCAATATTTACCAATATTTACTTTACCTCAATACATCAGAACTTAAGTATAACAAAATACGATACTTGAGTTTATACTCTTAATATATGTTAGCATTCGTTGATCCGTCGACATTCTTCAACCAAAATATAACCAAAGCGCATAAAAAGGTAGGAAAAGTAATATAAATAGATAATGTAATCCAATGTACTCAGCATATTTAGGCGGTATTAATACAGTACTAACCAAACCAACAACTATATAGTTGCAAACTTCCAACCTAACGGACCCTAACTACCAATAACAGACCACCAGGCTAGGCAAGGTGACAGAAAAGAAAAATAAAACAAAATAATTTAGCTGCTAATGACGGTTCATCTCTGCAGCCTAATCTTTAACATTACAATAATGAATCGTATCGTAGCTATGGTAAATTTGTAGAGGTTATAAATGAAATTGAAAAGGTGAGATATACACTCCACAGGCATACGTAATATAGGGAGGATATCTCATCAGCGTACCGGATTGTTTTCGTATGAGAAAAGTTCCAGCTTTTTCGGCGGTGGGTCTGTCGAGGCCTTCTCCCACAATGTCATTCCTCTGCCAGCCCTAAGAATCGTTGGCATCCACCCCGTAAACAATGTACTACATAAAACAAATATTGAGATCATGAAGGTAAAAGAGCCAACATGAGCTTTCCGCATGAAAAGCTATGCACACCGCACACCGCACACCTAAACATCTGTGGTATCAGAAAACTCTCTTTCTAATGCCCGTAAAGGATTGTGAAAACCAAAATGGGCTTACGACATTGTTTCTTTCTAAAGCTAAAAATAGCCACATAGAAATCTCTTTCAGCTGGGGAAGGTTTGATTCATTTCAACACTGCTACGTACACAACACCAAAAAAAAAAATTAATACGAGAGAGAGAGAAGGAAGAACACTGCAGATAGTACAGCTAGAATGATTATGCATGTTATTTAGGAGGTCACATACTTCCGAAGTTTGCACTACTTATCTCAAACCTGCTTAACTACGGTATTTGGAGTTAGTGTTGGTAAAATCACATTAGGATCGATAATTAAGAACATAAGCATATTGCTTCTAAAAAAATTATCTATGCATATCTTGCTTAAACCATTTTATGACAAGTAGAAATTAACAAGTCAAACAACTTTCAAACTTGTTCTCCTAAAAAACTATAATAATCTCAATAACAGAAAAAGGTTAAGACGTCTAGTTACCTTCCTAAAAGCCCCGTTGAGGTGTTTCTACCATTTCCGTACTGATGAAAGAGGTATTTCACGATATCACCTATAAGCAATAGAAACCATGCATGTTATAGAATAATCAAATAGTGCGGAAGCTGGCCAAGGAAAGTGAAAGATAAGAAGAAAAATGCAAGAGTATTTTGAAAGCTAAACTATCTTAACAAATATTATCCCTGATGTTTAATGGCTTCCGACCGGCAAATTGCTCCTCTACAAAGTCATGGTCCAGTTCGTTTTACTTTTCTAATTCACTGAACTAAAGTCTCCATTTTCTACCCTTTTTAACTCATTTTGAGATTTATTAGAGTGATGTCAGGAGCTACCATTGCAAGTGGCGATCGTTCAATGATTTGCACTAACAAAAAATGTAGAGTACTATAAAAGTATAGTCCTGAAATTTGAACAATCAGCATTTGCAGTTGGCTTGGATTAAGCCTATATTGGCGAATGGACACGTCAATACATAATTTTTCTTTAAAATTTAGGACATGGACACAGCAAAAACATATTTATTAAAATTTACATTTTCTAAAATATATATATCATTTTTATACAAGAAAATTCAAAGTCAATGAATTTATGCATTTATATGCTAAAAGAATTAGTTTGATGTATTTTGCTTTCAAATTTTCTTTTATTTTTCTTATATATGTGTCTATTTAGTATGCTTAACAAGTGTTTAATGCATGTCCTAACAAATAATGGATCCTACTTTGATTTTGTACAACTAGTGTGTAATACATCTATTACACTAACAAATGTTCGATGGAGTGTCCAAGTATCCAACACATGTTGTACATGAACACACCAACCAAACTAAAGTGCTTCTACTCTCGGACTTATCATTCATCAGCAAGAGTGAGTTACTACACATTCATGCTGTACATGAACACACCAACCAAACTAAAGTGCTTGTACTCCTGGGATTATCATTCATCAACAAGAGTGAGTTACTACACATTCATGTTCCTCAAGAAGATAGGGATCAGTTGGCTTGGAAATTATGGTGCAAGATTGATACATGCCCTCAATTGATCTTGGGCTTCCTTTGGGGGTAACTCCAAAAATTCTCTGTTTAGGCAATCAGTGATGGAGAAGATCCACCATAATGTATGTTACTCAATCAACTCTTTCTAATATGAGTATTTATATTCTATCTTTATTGCCTGCCAAAATTGCAAAATCAATTGAAAAGAGATCCTTGGGGGTTTTCTTTGGAAAGGAGCTAAAGAAAATGGAGGAATGCACAATGTTAGTTGGGACAAAACTCAACTTCTTGTGAGAAATTTTACACCTGGCATATGTTACATGTTGTGTGTTATTGTGAGGAATGCACTTTGGAGCTTGTGAGAAAGTTGTATTCCTTAGTTGATCTGTTTTGTTGCCTTCTGACATGCATTCTCTGTCGGAAGGCGATAGAAGACTTGGATCACATTCTTTGGAGATGTGAGTTTGTGAATTCCGTTAGGAAACTGTTCTTTCAGACTTTTGGCTTTTCCCTTGCTCCATACAGGGACATCAATGAGTTGATCTGGGAGTTCCTCCCCCATCTACCTTTTTGTGATAAAGGCCGATTTTCACGGTTTGTTAGGGTGTATTCTATTTTGTGGGACCTTGAGGTGAGTGGAACAACAAAGTGCTTAGAGGGTTGGATAGGGAGCCTAGTGAGGTTTGCTCCCTTGTTATTACTCATTAGACATTATTTTGTATGGTCAGAGCCCTTTCCTCTAAGGAGGTGTCCATTTGTGGGTTTGGTTTTTTGTATGGGCTTGTATTTTTTCATATTTTTCTCAATGAAAGTTGTTACTCAACTTCTTATTCAGTGGGTGAATTGGGCATTGGACACCTCAAACAAATGAGGCTCTTTTTTTAATAAATAACTATTTTCATTGAATACAAGGGCATACAAAAAACTAAGCCCGCAAAAAAGAAAAAAAAACTAAAGAAAGGGTTTCCAACTAAATAAAATGTTACCTAGGGAATAACTACAAAAAGTCTTTGAAATCGATGCCCAAAGAGAAACAAGGAACCTCACCAAGGACCAAACCTTACTAGTGTCCCTATCCATACCTCTAAACACTTTGTTATTCCTCTCCCCCAAAGATCCCACAACAGAGCACACACTCCCCCACAAATTAAGTCTCTATTATCAAATGGATTTGGAGATTTCTTTGTGAGGAAGAGAAGTTTGGCAGAATGTAATAATAGCAAAGTACTACAACTTGACAGTTAATCAACATTGGTCATCATCTTCTATTGTAGGCTCCTTTAGGGCTCCTAGGAGGTGCATCTCAGCACTAAACAATTTGGTAAAATCACATCTTTGAAAAGTAATAGGCAATGGCAATCTAATCTCCTTTTGGCATGATGTATGGGTTAATGACAATTTAAAGAGTACCATTATGGGTTGGCTTAATGGTAAAAAAGGAGACATAGTCTCAATAAATGGCTAAAAGGTCATAGGTTCCATCCATGGTGGCCACTTACTTAGAAATTAATATCCTACGAGTTTTTTTGACACCCAAATGTTGTAAGATTAGGCGGGTTGTCCTGTGAAATTAGCTGAGGTGCGCGTAAGTTGGCCCAAACACTCACAAATATAAAAAGAAGTCTTGGCTACCATGAACCCAAAGCTCTATAGGCTTTCAAATCATACTAATATAACTGTGGCTGATATTTGGAATTTCGAAAACAGAATCTGGGATCTGGGTCTTAGACGACATCCTAAAGATGATGAGATTGTGGAATGGACCTCTCTTTCCCATCTCTTACACTCTACTTCTTTAACTGATGTGAATGATTCATGGAATTAATTCTTAGATTCATTTAAAAATTTCACAATAAGCTTTATGATTGAATTTCTGGTGAATCCACAAGGCCATGTCAATACATCCTTATTTTCCACAATCTGGAAAGGGTTTTATACCAAGAAGATAAAGGTTTTTCTTTGGAAGCTTAATCATGGTGGTATTAATACAGCAGATTGCCTCAAAAGACGAATTCATTTTTATCTCTCCCCTTCATGGTGTTTTACGTGTAAAATGCTGGTACTAAAAGATGTTGAGAAGCTTTTGAAGGAAGAAGAAGCTACTGAATCACATCCTCTTTTTCCAGTTTGAATTGCACACTGTTCTATATTGTAATTCTTTTGGGTAAAATATTGTAATTAGTTTTTCTTCCCTGTGAAGATGATCATCATCCTCATCCTTTCTCTGGCCCTTCCTTTTTAACATAATGTGATGTCTTGTTTCTTATGTCAAGAAGATACTTGCTTCCTGACTTTATCTTACGAGTTTTAGTTGGTCATACACATAAACTAGGTGTTTGATTATTTATGCTGCAGCATAAATACAACCAAGGGTACTCCATGATCGCAAATGTTCTTTCTAGTAATTAGTTTTGTTTCTCCTTTGTGGATGCTCCACCCCGTCCTCATCGTTTTCATTTGTGCCCATGATTTCTTGCTTCTTAACTAAAGGTGGAGAAAGGAGAATGACAAGAAAATTTTTAGAACTAAGAGATCTCGTATCACTTAAAACCTTGTCTTGAGCATCCAATCTAAACCATAAATAACTATTATATCAATTGATTTGGAGGATGGTTTATCTTCCCCTTTATCCCTGTCCAACTTTAATGAAAGATTTTGATTTTTCAAAAATTGCTAAATTTATCTGGTGAAGTAGATTATGATCTTTTCTTCAAAGGAGCATCCCCCCGCTCCATTCACAAATCACACATACTCCATGGAATATAAGAAGTTGATATTAGTATCTGATAACGCTGGATACTCACGAGAAAACTGATCAATGGATGAAAATGGATATGATGGCAACTTTCTGTACTACAGCAAAGAAATTAACGATAAGCCCCATTCTTAAAAATTGGGACTCAGAATTCAGAATGCATGAGTTGATATACACTATACCTTACATGAAAAACAAGAATGATCACTACCAAAAATGTGAACTAAAGCATTAAAAAGGTTGAGTAGATACTGTAACAATCGAAAGCTTAATCACTTACCACTTTCATACAGTGAAGTACTGGTATTTGGATCAATAAGAAAAGGAAACCTGCATTTACAAGTTTTAGTTGAGAATAAATATGTTTAGAAAAATAAAAGTATATCATTACTTCCTATGCTATTTGATGGTTGCTTAAAATCCTAAATAAAGTCGCAGAATAAAACCATGCCTCCTGAAGGGGCTCACAAAAAGCTGCGTCAAGAAGAGTTGATTACAATATTTTGTTGGTTAAGATCGGTATATGAAGTGGAAAACTGGACCCATTTTTTCTCATTCTAATGTGTATAATTGCAAAAGCATTAGCATAAGCCAAAAAAATTAGCTACAGGTGATTTCATTGCATTCCTTGTTTTCCAATTTCCACCTTATAAATTCTTCTATGTCATTCTAACTGGATGTTCTAAATCACGGCCTTGACCACATGCTCCAAAAAATTTCCACCTGCCTATTGAAATTGTGCACATTAGTAGCTGCTATATGTTTTTCCGAGCATTTAAATGAAACAAATCACTGAACTTAGTTTTCTCTTTGATCATATGAATGATCTTGAATGAAGCATCCCAAAAGCATTTCTTGGCTGACATTAAAGTTTGTTTCCAATTAAAATTGTGCATCTACAATCCTATCATTCTATGAGTCCTTACTTGCCCCCTTCTCTCTAAGGATCAGTCATTTTCTACCCCTACTAAAGACCAATGATCCGACCTCTAAGTTTGCCATTGAAGAATGGCGAGGCTTGATAGCTCTAATGCAATTTCAAGTTCAAGTTCTCCATTTACAATCAAAATCCTTCTTCCAAAGCACCTTGCCTAGACAGTCTTAATCTACAAAGATCATAGGCCTTGGCAAAATCTTCTTCTTGTTCTTTTAATAAGAATTAAAATAAAAATTTAAAAATAAATAAATAAATAACTATTTTCATCAAAGAATCTTATCATTCATGAATATGAATCCTTGCTAAGAGAAGCTAACAAAATTAATTACAGAAAATATCCCCTCATATTTACTTCAAACTACTTGACTAGTCCATTTTAATTTTAGATAGATAAAGTAATATAATGTATTATATAATTGTACGGGTCGTTTGTTTAATGGGAATCCAAGATTCCCATAAGATGGACATCAGAATTACCACATTTGTTTTGCAATAATGTAAGATGCCTAGGCATCTAGAGATATCCGTATGGGGGCATCTAAAAAGTTTTGAATGACCCTCCTATAACATGGATTTTCGAGATTCCCAAGTTGAGGGCATCTCCTTTCTACTTTTTTGCCAAAGCTTTTTCTTTTATATATATATAGATAGATAGATAGATGTATATAGGGTTATTTTCATATATAGCAAAATAAGCCAACTTATTTAGCAAAATGGCAAAAAGTAGTCTATCTCTGTCTATCAGTTTGAAAAATCTTTTATTTTTCAGTTTTTTTTTTTTTTTGCTATATTAAAAAAATATTTTTAACAGTTTTGACATTTAAAACAATTACCCATATATATCTTCTTTATCTGCATTGTAGAATTAAAATAAATACTATCAACCATATATATCACTCTTCTTGGTTATTTCATAAATTTTTTTCTTTTTAGATATATATTCAAATTTCAATTTAAACTAATATTTATTTTTATAAAAATAATATCTTAAATTAATATAGATGAATGGTTGAGGAAAATAACATATAAAAACAATATAAACTACATTAATTGAAAAAGAAATTCAAATTAATAAAAACAAATATGTTATATAAATTTAAATGATATTAAATTAATGCATAGATTAATAAATAGTCGTAAGGGCATTCTTGAAAAATCATGTAAGTTAGAGACATTTCCACGTACAAATCCTGCAAAACACAGTTATCTAAGTATTCTCAAATATCCATAAAAATATTACTACAAAACAAACATGGTTATCAACAGATGTCTGACAGACATCTGTAATTTCGGGTGTCTAAAGATTCTAGTTATCTAGATTCTCAAAAAACAAACGGCCTCAGTGTCAAAACCAACAACACACGAACTAGTCAAATAGGACAATTGCTTCACCATGCAATGCTCAGTATTAAAGAACTCACAGCATTGCTCCTACTCAGGTGGCTATATTATAATTTAAACTCGTGATTTCAAAGGCATTTGGGCTTATAAGTTATCCTTTGACCATTAGACTAATTCAAGGTAGTTTCTTTGAAACCGTACATTAGTAGGACTGAAGAAAAATAGACAACTGATTTTAAACATTTTTAATATACCTTTTATCAGAATTCATTAATTCTTTACGGCAGCTTAAAAATCTTGAATAAACCCAAATATGGACTAAATAGAAAGAACCACGTACTGTTCTTTGCCACCATATTCCTTAACTATGTTCCGGTGTCTAATGGAACCCTTTGGACAAGGATAAACCTGCATAATATGCTGGTAAGTTTTGAGCAGCTAATACATTGAGTTAATAGTTTGATGCAAGGCATTAACCATAGACTTAATATTCGAAGCAAACAAAAAGTGATAGTTTGACACAAGTTTACAGGGATCAACATTGAAGTCAATTAAATTTAATTGTTTCCTTAACTTACCTAATAACGAGTAAAATGTACAAATATCAGTTTAGAAAGATGTGATATCATCTATAACAATTGTTACATGGCAGCTAGCACCTCACTCCCACTAATTTAGTTTTAACTTAGGATTTCTTTTGACGAGAGACTTAGGATTTCAAATTGTAATTCATTGAGATGGAATAGACCTCAGGCCCCCACAAGAATCAGAGGAGGAACAAGCCTGAATCATCAATAAATAACTCTATAGAAATTCCAGCTAATGATTCTAGCAAGGAAGTTCAGGCAAACATATCTTCAATAATATTGAATCATGCTGCTTTCACATTTAAAAAGAAAAAGAAGAGAAAGAGAAAGAGGAGGAGGAAAGCCTGCTAGAAGACAGTTAAGATGGAGTATCTCAAAAGATAAAACTTGTTCCTGCTAATGGAGAAAACTAACTAAAATGCAACTTCCAAAATCTTCCTGAATATTTATTCTCAGTCGAATAATATGATAGAACATTATGAAGATGATTGCAGAATAGTTTTTTTTTTTTTTTTTTAATTAAAGACCACTTTTCATTGAGAAAAATGAAAGAATAGATGGGCATTCAAAAAAACAGCCCACAAAAAAGATGGAGCACCCATTACAAGAAGGGGGGTTTCAACTATGCAAAATTATGCCTATACTTACAGAACACCTTCGAAATCAAAGCAAGTTGATTGCAGAATAGACAACTAGACAAGAATGTATGCAGCCACTTATCCTTCTCAAATTCCATTGCATCAGATGGTCACACATAGCATATACAACATCAGTGATAAAAATTAAGCAACTTCTTTTAGAAGTAAAAGCAATCATAAAGCTGGTTGTAACAAGTGGTGATAGAGAAACTTGAAACAGAAAAAAATGAATCATTCAGCTACAGGAAGAAATCAAAACGAGTTTTTTGTGCATATTTTCCATCCATTTAAGTTAAATAAAAGTGTGACATAAGACCATATTCTATCTAATATCAAAGCAAAACCAAATCAATTGCCATACAATAAATCTTTTTTAAGGTATCAGGACGATTTTAAAACAGTCTAAAATGGACTAGAGATGGCTATAAAGTTAACAGCTCAAAAACTAGGTCAGCCAAATTCATTTCATACCTCCACTAAAAGATCCAGTTCAGTCAGGGCCTCTCGAACCCTCCTGCAAAAGGGGCATGCCTCTGCTAACATGCAATATTTGAAATCAGAAAACTTGGTAAATCTTGCAACGCAATAGCTAAGATTAACATCTCCAGAAAAAACTTGGAGTAGCTCATTACACTTCTTTCTAGAGCTCCATGATAGTATATTTTAAAACTGCATTCCTTATTATAATTTATAACCAATTCAATAAGCCACTTTGACTCTGGATATCTTCCTTGTAAATTCCATAAAAATCATCCTCCTTCGTGAGTAACATATATTTTATTTCAATATAATCTCTGCTTTCTATCAATATTTCATTCCATAAAAATTAAAACCTGAGATATAAGAAGAAAATGCTCTTTTGGCTTCAGACATAAGATAACTACAAAGTTAGAAATGGACATTACCAAATTCATAGAGTTGCAAAGGCAACAGAGGTTCCAAATTAATATGCCTACTGCTGTGAGAATTATCCAACAATGTTCTTGAGCCCCATGGAAGCCTTGCCAATGTAGATAAGGAAGATGTGGCTACCTGCTCTTTAGTAACAAGATGAGAGATGTCATAGAAGGATATTAGGATTACTAGCAAGGTATTCGGAGTTGCATGATCGAGCTATGCAGGCAAATGCACGTAGCAACAAATAAAAGGTGAAGAAAATATGAGCATTTTCAAGGCCAGGTAAATATTTGTTTCACCCTAAACAAGTTTTTCGTTACTAGGTTAGCGTTTTGGTGATGCTAGAACATAATGGTGTCATTAGTTACTAGGTTAAAGCGTTTGGGAAAGATTGAGGTTCCAATGACAGAACATAATGAAGAACATTTCAGTGCAGATAGGCTACATCTAGTTAATCCCATGTGTGAATATCAGTCTGTCATCTCTATGCAATTATGTAATAAACAGCCACAAAGTAGTAGGATATATAATCTTAGCAACATAACAAGAACTGTACCAGCCTAAAATATGTTCCGAAAATAAATTACGTATTGCAGAACTAACTATGAAAAAGTGGATATCAACAATGACTGTAAAAATACCGATGCAACACAAAATTAAAGAAACGCATTGAGTGAACAAAACAATCCAGAGAGCTGATTGTGAATGAAATAAAGAGCGACAAATTATTACCTCCAAAGTAAAATTCCTCTCTCTCGAAGGATCTCCTCCCTACAATTGAAAAAAAATAAAGATGAAAATTATTAACGCGAGGAGGTAAAGTTAAAGGAAATGAGAGAGAACGATTTTGGACCCTGTTCTCTGGACTATAAGGAATCGAATGAAGAGTACAAGTAACACGCAACAATTATTAGACTCATTCGATGGATATCATCAATATCAAGTAATCAAGACAATTCCACCGGAAACGCTAACTGAATCATATAAACGTGCAAGTTATATCTATACATTTACAATCTACTCACAGCGAAAAGCTTGAGCAAGGGGCAGAGATAAGATAGAAAACTTGTAGAAAGCTTGCTTCCAGTGCTCGAAACTGCATTACTTTTGGGCGAATGCTGAGTTCGTGGTTCTTCAGTTTCAGTGCCTGAGCGAACAGAGTTCGCGTGAAACCTGCGTCTGCGTGAAGAGATTCTACAAAAATTTGCAGAATTGAGGAAGAGGTTCCGATTCAAAAGGAGGGAAGTGGCTGCTTGGTTGAAGCTCAGTTCGGAGTGAACGAGCGTAGAACAGTGCGGAGAGGAATAATATGGGGTAGTGAAAGAGAACGATGACATTCTAATTGGTTAACCTTCAAACTGAAACTTGCCTGCTTGGCTTCAAAGCTCAAACTGCCTTAGCTGTGTCAAACTAGTTTTTAGTTTTTAGATTCCCCTTAAATGAGGTAAAATTTTTAATTAATATTTAGTTTTCAATTTATACTTTAAAAAAATGTATTTTATATATTTATCTATTTCTCATGTAGTCAAATCAAATACATTTCCTATTTTTATTTTTTTAAAAAAAGTATACCATATTGATTTTTTTAAAAAAATAAGGAGAATTGTTATAAATGAAAAAAAAATCAAAATATTTACGCATATATCAAAAAAAAGCATCAACGGCAAATACATTTTGATTTTTAAAAAATTTCATTTCACATTTGAAATTTGCGTGCGTACTAATCTACAAATTTCTTCTTCTTCATTGTTTTGCTTCACAAAATCAAAATCTTCTTCATCGACTTCATCCTTCATCAACAACAGATTATCGATCTTTCTTCTTTTTTATCTTCGATCCAAAGGCACGCACATGGCTCCTCTTTTTTTTTTTTCCTTTTTCTTCTTCTTTTTCTTCCACAGACTCTTCAGAGCATCTTTGGCCGAAAACACAAATTGGAAAGTAGATGACATTTTTATAATTCTCTATCAATGATAGCCAGTGATAGAACTCTATCTCTGACTATCACTAATAGCCAATGATAGAATTGTCCTCTATTTAGTCCTTGTTCTTTAGTTTTTCTTCTATCACTCATTTGGATTTTAGCTTGTGATAGAAAATTATAGAACTGCCCTTTATTTAGTTCTTCTTGTTCTTTACTTCTTCTTTTATCACTCATTGGAATTTGGCTTATTTGAATTCAAATCGAATAGATTGTGATATAGTTTATCACTATCTATTGTTGATAGACAGTGATAGAACTTTATCTTTGTCTATCAGTAAGCATTTCATAATGTAGCATACTACAAAGAAAAGTTTTCTCCCTTTTTCTTATTATAAAACATAGTAAATATAGATGTTGTTATTCATTTGTTGATTATAAAATAAAGTAAATAAGAGTTGCTAATCAAATTGCAAAACGATAGACAATGATAGACGTGTATAAAGATCTATCATTGATGGGTGTGCTTGAGGACTCAATCAAAATTCAGAAGCAGAGACAGTTTTATCATTGTCTATCACAGATAGACAGTGATAGAGCTCTCTCTTTGTTTGTGATCGACCAAACGTGTATGAATGATAAAATGAGAATAAATATGGTCTAAGTGCAAGCATACACTATCGAAGAAGTAATAAATCTTGGAATATTTCAAGAGTCGAATCCCACGAGACTAGCTATCTAATTGGGTTTGGTTTAAAGCAATGCAATCAAGTGACCTACTGTAACCAAGGTGAAATTGCTATGAGTTGGTGTGAATGCTTAAAAAGATAAACAAACAACGATAGAAGTAGGGTTTCAACTATGCTTTTGCTTAAGTTCATCAAAACTTAGCGATGCGGCCACATTAAGTCGGTGCATTGCTTTACACATGGACAGAATCTTCACCTATTCAGTCTTGATTCAAGAACTTTTAAGAGCCTAAGGAGCTGATCCTATATCTCTATAGTTAGCTAAACCTTAGATTAATTTTGTGCATATTCTTTTACCCTATGGTGCCCCTTATTTCTAAGGTCACATGAAGATTCTATTTCTAGGCTCTAACCTCATATTCCTTGTGAAATCCACTTACACCTTAACCTTTCTTAGCATTAGGACTCAACTATATTAACTTAAATGGCCAGTTCAAACTAACAATGCTTTCTATGTAATCAACAAGAGAAAAGTGTAAATAATGTAAAACATAACAATTTGGCAAATGTTCAAGGCATGAATCCCTAGGGCATCCACATTAGGGGTATACATGGGTTGGGTTGGGTTAAGAGTGTTTTTTGGACCAACCCGAAAATAGGTTGGCAACCCAAAAAACCCCAACAATATCTCCAACCCAACCTGCCAAGTTATAACTTGTTTTTTTCATTTTAATTAAAAATGTGTAAACTTATCTACACACATGACTAATAACTAAAATCTCATTAAATTGAAATGTTAAATATAAATATCTATGATATTTATTACAAACTTTAAACAAAGACAAATATAATAACAATTTTAAAAGAAAAATATTACAAATTCATGAATTAATCAATACAAAGTAATCAAACTTTAAACAAAGATATATATATATATATATATATATTCATTAATATATACAAAATTCGAGTTAGGTTTTTTTTTTACCAATCCACAACCCAACCCAACCAAACCCAACAAGAATAGAAAAGTTTAACCCAACTCTATTGGGTTTTATGCATTAAAACTCGTAGATAGTAAATGTAACATTTGACCAAACATTAATAAAATGTTATTTGATGTTTTTTCCAATAAAGTGTTATTATTTATATTGTGTTTATCTTGCATAAACAATCCTAATCAAATAAACTAACATCCTAGGTCGTTGAATGAGTCTTGAACAGTATCTGGAGACATACGAGGATCAATGTTCAAGATACAGCCTAAATGGTTTATAGTATAGGGATAAGGTTGGGTACCTTATCCTAGTGACATTATGG
This sequence comes from Citrullus mucosospermus, assembly GCA_030954485.1. Classification (NCBI taxonomy): domain Eukaryota; kingdom Viridiplantae; phylum Streptophyta; class Magnoliopsida; order Cucurbitales; family Cucurbitaceae; genus Citrullus; species Citrullus mucosospermus. The sequence goes on along the minus strand of CM062065.1, from coordinate 10,202,894 downwards.
ATACGGTCCACTTTATATTTGATAAAAACGCAATGATTCAATGCGTTCGTGTAGGAGACGTGCGAGTGGGGGTATCCTATGCAATGAGTTTGCATAAGGTTGGACCGCGAGATAGTAACCGCTAACTGTAACACCATTGACTAGTTAGGTTTCTATTTCTATGACTTAGGCAACTTAGTCTCAATCTTGAGTGAGTTATGGACTCCTATTCACGAGGGATTGTCAATTGCTTTGTATGGGTGAGAGTGGTCGATTTGTCTACTTAATAAGCCTACCATGTTGGGGACAAAACCAAGTGGGGAGCTGGGAACATAATCACACAAGATGAAATTCACTCCTTTCCTATTTTAGGGAAGTAGATGAGTTCCCTTGAGTGGTGTCTCCGGGTCTTGAACAAAGGGCCCTACCCTCTCAATGGCACGAGAAGGGTTTCTATTTAGTGGTTGGACCATAAACTAACTGTTCATTTAGAGGAGCACTGATACTTAAGGAAGTAGAGGTAACCTAGGGGTAAAACGGTAATTTTGACCAAATTGTTGTTACGAATACTTGTGAAGGACTAACTTGTGGTTGTTGGTTTATGTTCGTGGACACAAAAATATATCTACAGTGAGAAGAGTGCAATTGTGGGTCTATAGTGGACGATATCCATAGTTAATGAATATTGATTACCTTGGTTAATGAGTTTAGTCAATTAATCACATATCGTTGGAGCTTCTGATCTGTAGGTCCATTAGGTCCCACTAGTAGCTCGTAAAGGATATCGAGGTAATTATAAATTGAAATGTTCAAATCTACTCAAGGAAACAATATAATGGAGATATATTATAATATAAAGCTTATTAACTTTATAATATAAATTTATTTTGAATTTGATTCAAAATTTAATTTATGGGAGAATTAAATATTTGAAAGAGTTCAAATATTAAATTTAATATGAATTGAATTCATATCAAAACTATAGGTTGAAACTAATGCGCATTAGATGCACATTAAAACTATAGGTTATTTGAGAAATATAATTTCATGTGATTTAATTATAGGGTTAAATTAAATATATGATGTTTAATTTAATGATTAATTAATTGGTGAATTAATTAATTATTTAATTTATTTTGATTAAATTTATTTAATTAAATTGATTGAATTAAATCTATAGATTACGTGAGGATATTTATTTAAATATGATTTAAATAAATTAATCAATTAAATTGGATTTGATTGATTAAATAATAATAACTAATACTTCAGTTATTATACGTGGTACGAGTCCACGATGACTTTTTTTCTATATATATTCCACACCTAACGAAAGGTTTCTCCTCATTTTGTGTGATTTTGAGGAAATAGGTTTCCAAGAGAGGTTCTCTTATCTCGCCCAATCACTCTCTCCGTAGAATTTAATTTCCAAAAAACAAATTAGGATCCCACCATCCTACCTCATCTTAAGATTATTAGTGAATCCAAGTGGTGTTGTTCCTGCACAATTTGCAGAGATCGTGAGAGAAGAAATATTTTCCCTAAGGAGTTGGTGAAAATCCACCTGAGTCACAGTGAAGGTACGGTTTTTTCTCCTATGTAATTTTATTATAGATTTAGAATCTTTAATTTTTCTTAGCATGCTTAGCCTGTGTTTGTCGTAGAATGTCTATGTAACATTATTATTATTTTGTCAAATGTACTGGTTTTTTTTTTAAATCTAAATTAAAATATAGGGGTGTTTGGGAACCGTGATATGATAGGCTTGTAATGTAATGTAATACAAAATGAATGTTTGGATTGAGAGTTTTGGGCCCGATTTGTAATACAAAAGTCATTCCGTTCTGATAGTTTTCAACCAAATCCTATTTTCCACCATTTCCATGGTTCTCGATCTCATTTTCGTTCATTTCTTAAGTGCTCACGCATTCCAATGCTCCTCTGATTCTTAGTAATCCTATTATATTTCAACTCCCCAAACAACCCCATAGTGTTTGGTTCTCTGAAAATCTTTCGCTGCATGGGGATTTCACCCCTACAATTGGTATCAAAGCCAGGCCAGTCCTTTTTAATTTAGATTCGAATTTGCATTTGGTTCATAGGTGAGATTAATTGCATTTTGAATATATGGTTTGCATTGGACTGTTTAGGTTAATTGGTCATAGATTTATAATTTTTTTTATGTGATTTGTTCATGTATGGGCCCCTGCATTTTGGGCAATTAATTAATTGTAAATTGAGTCGGTCTAGAATTAGGTTAAAGATCGATGAATATTGAGACCAATTTTGGCCAAAACGGTAGAAAATAGAGGACGGAAAGGTAGACCAGAGGATGGGAATCGAAGAAAAAAAATCATGCGACGCTGATGTCAGCAGCACGCGAGGGCTGACGTTAGCATAACGTTAGCTCTAGCACGCAGTTTGCACGGTTTGGGCGATCCGGTCTGAGGGGAGGCGCGATTCATGTGGTTTATTCAGTTCGTTGACTGCCTTGAAGGGTTTGACTGGTTCAAGGCTAGTTCAGTTGTTTCCTAGTCTGGTTCGAGCTGTTTTGGCATAGTTCAAGCATTTTTTGGCCGATTCGAGCTATTCTGGTCCAGTTCTGGAGTGGCTGGAGTCATTTTAGGATGATATTTAAATGTTTTATGGATGTCATTTAGATATAATCTCACCTTAGGTTAAGTATGTTCATGCATAATTTATATTATAAGAGTTATAATGTATGGTTTTATGCATGATGATTTAATTTCATGTTTTATTTAATATAAGTGTTATGTTAACTTGATGAAATTAATGAAGCACAAAGCATGTCATCCACTACAAGAAATTTTGCTTTTCCCGACGTTAAAAAAAACAATGGGAAAAAGTAACCTTTCCCGATGGTTTGTGAGGCGTCGGGAAAACGTAGCTGTGCTGACCCCTTTTTTTATTTTCGTCGAGAGAACGGTGTCTATCCCGACGAAATTTAGTTAGCGCTGGAGAGATTCGTTCTCCCAACGCTAAGCGCCACTGTCGGGATATAAAGAAGGCAAATTTCATGTTTCGAACTTATCTCCCGACGGTATTTTAATGACCGTCGGGAGAAATGGGTTTTCTGACGATAAGGAGAATACCGTCAGAAAGTGTTGCTTTTTCCGACGGTCATTAAAATACCGTCGAGAGATAAGAAAGTAGGAATTTTTTTCGAAGTTATCTCCTGATGGTATCTTAATGACTGTCGGGAGAAATTAGTTTTCCCGACAGTTCTAAAAAACCGTTGGGCGATCTTGCTTTTCTCGACGGTCTTTTTATTACAGTCAAGAAAACCCATTTCTCTCGGCGATCATTAAAATACCTTCGGGAAATAAGAAAGTAGAGAATTTTTTTGAAGCTGCTTTTCCCAACGGTATTTTAATTACCATAGTGAGAAATGAGTTTTCCCAACGGGAATAAAAATACCATCGGGAAAAGCAGCTTCTCCCGACGGTAATTAAGCCACCGTCGGGAAAGGGTTTTTAAAACTCCCCATTCTTCTTCATCCCCGATTTTCTCCCCCATCTTCTTCCTCTCTTTCACCCTAGCTAGAGCCCACCATCAACCCAACTGCCCCGGATCTTCTACTCCTGCCACAATGCCCCCAACCGGCCGATCTGCTCCAACCTAGCTCGCCAATCTTCTCCAGCTGATCTGCTACCTAGCTTGTCGTTTTTCTCCAGCCGAACAGTCGCCCAACTCGCCGAATAGCCCGATCTGCTCCATTTCGCCGAACAACTTGATCTGCTCCATTCCACCGCCCAGCCGCCAGATTTGCTCCCGGTCTGGTAATTTCTTATTTTGTATATTTTTCAAGTTTATTTATTTATTTATTTATTTATTTTTGGATCCTTTACATTTGTTCTTGTTTTCTCATAATTTCTTCACAACGAGCTTCTATAGAGAAAAGATGGGGAAAAAAAAAGATATGAGGGAATAGGTGTGTTATTGGGTTTAGAGTTATTGAGTGTTGATTAGTTGGTTTCTCTCTTTTTCAAACTTTTCATCCTCCATTGATCCAAGTTAGAAAGTGACTAATCAAATAATTCAACACTTTGTGAAAATCTCTTTGCCTTTTATTGTTTTTTTTCCCCACTTTTGATCTATTAAAGTGTTCATAAGATATTTTGATGTATCATAAAGAAGAGAGGGAAAAAAATTCTTGTTTGCTTGAAAAGGCTAAAAAATTGAACAAAATTAGAAAGAGATAATATTTAGAATAGTCTATGATGTTAGAATTTGAGAAGTTAATATTTAGTCTTCTGGTTTGATAAAATCTTTATAAATAGTCCAAGGTTTTATTGATATCATGAGAATTATTTATAAAGTTTATTCAAACCATACTAATAATTCAAACTAACTTTTTCATACTCATAATTAATTTTTGCCTGAAAACCATTAAGTTCGATACCTCTATAACCATTTGGAAAGCAGTGCTATGATCTTCCTATATACCCCATCCACAAACCCCCCTTATGGAACATAAATCCTTGTGTGCATTAATACACGGGAAACTATGACTACTTTTCACTTCAACCTCCCTCAACTTTTTCAAATGATCTCCGGAGCATGTTCAGTTTTATTGCCTAATTTTTAACCTTACCTTTAATGTTGTCATGACAAATATATTTTTGATATACTGATGCACACTTTTATTGTTAACCACAAGTGTACGAGTCAAATTATAATATAAGACGGTGAAGTCCGAATATCGTTCCACTGGAGATCCAATTGTGAAGGTTTAAGTTACTTAGCTATTCTAGAGTTGAATCAATTTTATTTGAGGATTGGAATTAATATTGTTAATTATGGAAAATATAAACCAAATAAGGAAAGTATTAAAGTGAGAAACACAAGAGTCAAAGAGAGTTCTAGGGTAATGAATCATTGTTTATTTCATCATGCAATATTATAGATTTCATGGATTTTATTGTAATTCATATGCCTAAGTCTAGAAACTTAATTCCAAGTTATTTTCTCTAAAAAACAACCCTTTCTCATGCAACTTAATTGATTACTAATCTCTTGAAACCAATACGAATTACATGGCATTAAGGATAGTCTTTAACAACTTTTATTGTCAACCTAACTACTCTCGTGATAAATTAACAACAATTCATTGTTATAGATCAAGTTAAACATATAATCTCTCAATCATACATCTAACCTAACATGTGAAGATGGCCAACCACAAGAATTAAACACAATAACAATGAAAAGCATAATCATTCCAACAAACCATGAAAGTCTATAAGATCAACATGAATTCATAAACAAATCATCAAGACCCTAAAACTAAAGAGTTTAGCCACTCATAGCTTGAATTAACATGTTTAAACAAAATAAACAAAGAAAGAATGTAAAGAAAGGGAAACTCTACTGAAAAGAGGCTCTTGATTGAGGTAGCACCGTCACGATCTCTTTGGCTCTCACGTCGGAATTCGAAGCGCACCACGACTATCTCGAACTCTTTTCCTCTTTCTTGCAACTAACTCACTCTTTGAACTCTTCTATGAACTCTCACTCAATTCTCTCCTTCTTGTGCCTCTTTTGGTCTGTAGATTGATGGTAGATTTCTGATTAGGGTTGCTGGAAACCCCCAAATTTATAGAGTTGGCCGCCCAAAAACTTACCAAAAATACCATATTTTCATTTATGGAAAACTGGCGCCGTGGCGCTATTGAGAATTTTTAGATGGCGCTGCGACGCTAGGGCTGCATGCAGAGTTATATGCTCTCGGGTTTTAGCGCCGCGGCGCTGCCCCAATTTTTGTCATATTGAGTTTTTCTTCTTTTTTTCGCCGTATTCTTGCTCGGTTTTGATCTTTTGGTCTTTTCTTCTAATTTTCCTCATTTTAACCTGAAAACCACTAGCAAACAAGTGAAATCTAATATAAACTCCCTTAATTTGAGAGGATAGAAAGCACTTTTCAAGTGCTTATCATGTACCCGTAATAATTTACATGTTCACGTAGATCTCTCTCATCCAAATTTTTGTTCTTCAATTCAATATAAAATCTTCCTTCAATATTAACTCGCAGGATTTTGGTATTACTTTATGCAATGTTAGTTGGGCCCCCTATTTTTTGTTGAAAAGGTATGTCTTAACAGGAATTCGTGATGGCTCACATGAACCTTCCATTGCAAATTTTGTGGACTTTGTTGTTTCTAAGGTACTTCGAAGTTTGAAACCTTATTTTTAATTAACTGGGATCATGGTTATTAATTATTATTTTAATGTATTTGATTAGATTGATTTATACAGACTACACGATTGTTTCTTAGCATTTAACATGCATGATAGCAAGCTAGTGTTGTTGGGTTTGTTTATGGTTTTGAAAACGGTATAAGAATCTCAATTCAGCAGTTCATGTCTTAAAGCTCTTGTCATAATAGGTTTTATTCCTCATGCTTGTTGTCTTTACGAAAGATTCAGTTTAGTTGGTAATGGATTAGTTGTAGATGGTTCTCTATTTCTTGTTTTTGCCGATATGTTAGTAATTCCGATTGGTCTAACTCTTGTGGAAACATTATGTGTTATATGAATTGTATGTACATTCATCACTCCATGACATGCTTTATGAAGGTTGAAATATTGTAGTTCTTGGATATGATATAATATTAGACCAACTGATTTTTCTAAAGAACAAGAAGAAATTGTTTGACAATGAATTGCTCATTTCCTTTTTTCATGCCCCTATCATTCTTCAAAATAAAATAAAAAAATCATAGAGGAGCAACAAAGTGAGATACAATCCTTGAAGGCCAGAGTAGTTGAATTAGAGAAAAAAGAAAAACTAAAATAGATAAATTGAAAGCCATGGTCTTACAACTCATGCAACCACAAGGAGATAAATCATAATAGGTATGAACTTTTCAACTTTTGTGGTAAACTATTTACAAAAGTGTATATGTTGTTATCCTGCAGTTATGGTAACTACATAAATGTATAATTATGTGCATGGGTGTGTTGGGGGAGGGGGGGAGTATATGGATAAATACATTGGGTTTGAGATTATGTTTTATATTGAGTTTGAGTCAAAATTAAGTTTTATATTGAGTCTGAGATTGGTATATAGATTCATACATTGAGTTTGAAATTCTGTTTGAGCAATTTATATGTTATAATGATTTTGGGATTAGAGTGTGTGCATGTGGAGGGAAGGGGGGCATAGTTATATTTAAGTTTGAGTTGAATTTTATTGAGTTTGAGATTAGGTTGGAGATGGTTTTATGTTATAATGTTACTAAATTTAAGTTTAAGTTTTATATTGAATTTGAAATTAGTATGTGAATAAATGCATAGTTATGTTTAAGTTTTATATCATTGTTGATATGAGTGTATGGGTAAATGTATAATGTTTAAGTTTGTATTTTGTAGGTAGCTCCAAGGACTAGTTTCAAGATGGATCTCTCAGAAAAGCAAAGTTTAGGTTGTAGACATGTAATTTGTAGATCTATAATGTTATTTTGGTTTTAATGTTTTATAGATACTATGTAATGTTTAAGATAAAGATAATATATAATGTTGATGATAATTTTAAATGTCATTTTGGTGTTTATGTTTTAATTATGTAATTTTTAAGATACTATGTATTGTTATTTCAGTGTAATGTTATGGAAGAAAATTAATTAAACGTTAAATATAAACAGGTTTGATATTTGATAATTTATAAACAAGTTTGATATTTAATAAGTTTTAAATAGGTTTGATATTTAATAAATTTTAAACAGGTTTGATATTTAATAAATTATAAAAATTTAATATAAAAAATACCTCTCCCGACGCCAAATTTAAAGGCAGCGTCAGGAAAAATAACATTCATAACATTTGGTATTACTTTTCCTGACGCCATGTTCAAATTTTGTTGGGAAAGATAGCCTCTCCCGATGCCCAAACACATTTTAGCGTTGGGAGAAGTGATTTCTCCTGACGGTATTTTAATGGTTGTTGGGAGAAATAGCTTTTCCTGACGCTAAATGTGTTGGATTGCGTCAGGAGAAGTGATTTTTCCCGACGCCAACTTATGAGCGTCAGGAGAAATAACTTCTCCCGATGCTGAATGTGTTGGATTGCGTCGGGCGAAAGCATTTCTCCCGATGTCTGAGGTGTGGGAGAAATAACTTCTCCAAACGCTAAAAGTTGGTTGGCTTCACATTTATTTCTCCCAACACTTATAAGATGGTGTCGGGAGAAGCCATTTTTCGTGATGCCATAAAGCAATCTTTTGGCGTCAGGAGAAGTCACTTTTCCTGATGCTAGCTTATGAGCGTCGGGAGAAAATTGGTTGGAGTTTTCCGTCGAAAAATCATTGGTTCCTGACAAAATGACTTTTGTCCGTTGGGAAAAGGCTTTCCTGACGAGGCTATCCCGACAGTATAAAAACCGTCGGAAAAGCCTTTTCCGACATTTTTTGGCTTTTTCCGACAGTTTTGGTCGTCGGGAAAGGGCAAATTTCTTGTAATGATTACATAGATTAAATATAAATAGTTATATTTAATGCAATGTGTTGACCATGCTTGATTTATTTTCATAATTTGTTTTAATATAATAGTTATGTTAATTAAATATGAAAATCAAATAAGCGTTGAGCATGAAACATCGATAGATTTAATATAGATGTTATATTACATTCGTGCAATGCATATTGTTGGTTTGTTAATTAATTAGAATATAGGGCTAATCATTAAAATTTGAAAATAGTTTTAAAATTAATGATTAGAAACCACAATCTATAATCAAGAATTGCATGCAAACATAGAATCATAGGGTTAATCAATTAATTTTTAAAATTTTTAAAATTAATTAGACCTAAGATCATTTTCTAATAGGATTAGAATAATTTTCGTACTTAGTATTAAAATAGTTTTAATGAACTAAGTAGGAAAAACATTACTGTGATTATAAGGGAACTCTATCGGTAAAGTTATGTCTAAGGTTGGGGGTATTTAAGTTGACGGTTAACAAAACAGCTCCTACCTAGGAGTTGACCCTGAACTTGAGTTGAATTAGTCATATGAATTAGTCATAGTTTAATATTAGCATGCATTGTTACTAGGTTAATTGAATTGTTTAATTCACCTAATTTTAAGACATTTATAAGAGTTATGATAGGCATGGGCTTAGATAGATTTATTAGCCGGAATTTAACTAAGTATAACAAAACTCTAAAACGTTAGGACACTTTAGTGGGAGAAAAATTACAAAACGAGATATTTGAATAAAGTTTTGCTTTTACATCCCTATATTCACAACGTAAGATCCATGCTCGGCTTCGTGTCACCTTGGGTGCGGCCTCCCTTCGAAAAGTGTTTACATGGTCAACAACAAGGTGAATGGGGAAAGTGTCTATAGTAAGTGAGAGCCGGACACGTGTCAACTTATCCCTCAGTCTCCACCCCTAGGTCAAACTGTGAGAGTCCTATGATCCGCCTGTGTGCTGTCCTAGAGCAACCATCTCTTTGGAGGGCTGATCATAGGATTTGGAACACCATGAACTCCTGAAAAGGATAGGGCCTCCTAGGTTAATTACCAATAGTTGTATTTCCCGACAGTAGCCTTCTGGGATCTGAAAGTGGGAGGGTTACACTTATGGGGATGAGTTAAATGTGTTGGGTATAGAGTATGCCCTAGGATACATGTCTCACCGGCTTTAGTGTAAGTGGGAGATTGTTGGGATTTGTGCCCTAAAGCCTCGTAATTGATTAGTTAATTTATTTAATTATTAATTATGCAATATTAATTTATCCATTAACGGAAAAATCCAAGGTTATTACATGAACCCTTGAATGTGTATGTAGTTGACATACGGGTGGATCATGTTCAAGAAATAACCTAAAGGTCCATAGTATATTGATAAGGTTGGGTGCCTTATCCTGGTGACACTATGTCTGTAATATTCCCGTGGTTGCCGCAAGAAATGACGTCGTAGCTCCTGCAGATCACTTTGTAATAGTTACAAATGGTTTGATCCAAACCGTTCATTTGGAGACATGTGAGTGGGGTTATCCTATATAAAGAGTTTGTATAAGATCAGACTGCGAAATATTTAATCTCTTTGTAAATCCGTTAATTGATGAGATTAATATTTCATAGGATGATCATGTGCGACTCAATCTTAATCCTGAGTGACTTATGAACTCCTGTTTGTGAGGTCGGTCCTTTGATTTGCATAGGTGAGAGTGCCCCGAGTTGCCAACTCAATAAGCCTACCATTTTGGGGATTTGACTTAAATGGGGAGTTGGGAACATAACTTCACAAGATGGAATTCATTCCTTCCTAGATAGGGTAAGTAGATGAGTAGTTCCCTTAAGTGCTGATTTCGAATCTTGAACAAGGGGCCTCACCCTCTCACTGGCCCGAGAGGGACTTAGCTTATGGTTGGATAATAAACAAATTATTCATTAACGAAATCAATGGTACTTAAGGATAAGAGGTAATTATAGGGGTAGAACGGACATTTGACCTAGCTGTAATTATGCACAATTCATGCAGGATCGACTTGCTTATATTGATTATATCTATGGACACAACTTGTCCTATAGTGCATAAGAGTTCAACTATGGGTCTATAATGGTTTGCACTGTAGTTAATGAATGAAAATTAATTTAATTAAAGAGTTTAATTAATTAATCTTGGATCATTGGAGCTTGTAATCTGTAAGTCTATAAGGCCCCTTGCTAGCTCACCAAAGACCAACAAGGATCAACTATGTTGAATGAAAAATTTGAAATGTTCAAATTTATGAGGGAAAATATTAATTGTATTGGATACAATTAATTACATGATTTATAATAAAGTTTATTGGAATAAATTCAAACTATAACTTTATAATATGGAGAATTAATTTATTTGAATATGATTCAAATAATTAATTATTTATTTGAATGAAATCCATATAAATAAATAGATGGAAAATTAATTAATTAATTAATTTAAATTGGATTCAAACAATTAATTATTTAATTTGGATGAGATTCAAATTAAAGATTTTGCAGAAAATAGAGATTTAAATATTTAAAACCATTTAATATGAGATATTATTTGGATAAATATTTATTAATATTGGATATTATTAAATATTTGATTTAAAATCTCTGCAGAGAGGTTATCCTAATAGGATTAGGAGTAACCCGTAGAATTCTATAAATAGGGTCATTGGGAGCCCTCATAGAACACACCTCTCTAGAAGAATAATCTCTACGATTACTCTAAAAATCTTCCTCTAGAAATTTTCTCAATTTTCTTAGAAAAGTTCTATGAAAATTCTTCTTCCCGTTCTCTCTATTCTTTCAAGAAGTGGTTCCCACAAACTGGATCCTTACCAGAATCATAGCAAGGAAGATCTCTTGGAAAAGGAAGACTACAAGGAGAAGACCATCGATTCAAGGAGATATTTTGTTGAAATTATGGATCGGCAAAGGTATGTTGCTTAATCTTTTATTAATTGTTTGTATTTTTAATTCTTTTAAGAAAACAAAGAACGTGATCACATGCTTCCGCCAGGATTTAATTCTCTTCAATTATTTTATTGGATTTAGGGTTATTAAGACAAAACAAACAACAACAATCACTAATACTTATTGAAGTAACAAGTCAGTAACTCTTTATTAATGATTTAATGACGATCAAATAATTACATTTACAATCTACAAGTTTTAGTGCATAAAACCCAACAGAAAGTACATGGATCATAGATTCCAAAACTATATGATAGAACATAGAATCTAATCCCAACTCTCACCTCCTGGTTCACCTCAGCAAAACGATGTATCAGAAAGGAGAAATAGAACGTTGTTAGACATGGTTTGCTCAAGGATGAGCTATGCTCAGTTGCCTAGCTCGTTTTGGGGGTATGTAGTAGAAACTGTGGTTCACATCTTGAACAATGTTCTCTCGAAGAGTGTTTTTGAAACACTTTTCGAGTTATGGAGGGGGCGTAAACCTAGTTTGCATTACTTCCGTATCTGGGGTTGTCCAACACATGGGCTAGTGACAAATCCTAAGAAACTAGAACCTTTTTCAAGGCTATGCCAATTTGTTGGTTACCCAAAAGAAACGAGAGGTGGTCTTTTCTACGACCCAAAAGAAAATAGAGTGTTTGTATCAACAAAAGCTACTTTCTTGGAGGAAGACCACATGGGAGATCACAAACCACGTAGTAAGTTAGTATTAGGGGAAGCTATTGAAAAGTCAACCAGAGTTGTTGATAAAGTTGGTCCTTCAACAAAAGTTGATGAAGGAACCAGTCATTCAGGTCTGTCTTGTCCTTCTAAATTGTTGAGAATGCCTCGACGCAGTGGGAGGATTGTATCATGACCTAACCACTACGTGGGTTTAACTAGAACTCAGGTTGTCATACTTGATGATGGCATTGAGCATCCATTGTTTTATCGACAGGCAATGAATGACATAAATAAGAACCAATGGGTCAAAGCCATGGGCCTTGAAATGAAGTCTATGTACTTCAATTTAGTATGAGAACTTGTAGATCTACCTGAAGGGGTAAAGCCCATAGGCTGCAAATGGATCTATAAGAGAAAAAGAGATACAACTAGGAAGGTACAGACCTTCAAAGCTAGACTCGTAGCAAAGGGTTATACCTAGAGATAAGGGGTTGATTATGAGGAAACTTTTTCTCCTATTGCTATGCTGAAGTCTAAGAATTCTCTTGTCTATAGCCACATATTATAACTATGAAATACGGCAAATAGACGTCAAGACTGCCTTTTTGAATGGTAATCTTAAGGAGAATATCTCTATGTCTTAGCCTGAGGGGTTCATATCCCTAGGTCAAGAACAAAAAGCTTCCAAATTGAATCGATCCATTTATGGGTTAAAACATGCTTCTAGTCTTGGAATATTAGATTTGATACTGCGATCAAATCTTTTGATTTTGACCAACATGTTGATGAGCCTTGTGTCTAAAAGAAAATCAACAAGAATAAAGTAGCTTTTCTAGTACTTTATGTGGACGATATCCTACTCATTGGGAATGATGTAAGGTACTTGACTGACGTAAAGAATTGACTAGTAGCCCAATTCCAAATGAAATATTTGGGAGAGGCGCAATATGTTCTTGGGATCCAGATCATTAGGGATCATAAGAATAAAATGTTAGCGTTGTCTCAAGACACATATATCGATAAGATGTTGTCACGATATTCGATGGAGAACTCCAAAAAGGGTTTATTGCCTTTCAGACATGGGGTTCACCTGTCTAAGGAACAATGTCCTAAGACACCTCAAGAAGTTGAGGATATGAGGTGCATTCCCTATTAATAGTTCCTAAAAAGAGCTATCTCTCCCGACTTTATTCGGGCGGTTCTGTCATTTTATCGTTCTATTTCCTAAATTTGTGGACTATGAGCGTTAAGGTAGTGAGATAGACTATCGGGGTCGATTTGGTGCAAAAACATATCAAAACGGAGCTCCGGAAACATAAACCAAAAAAAGGATCAAAATGACCAAAATGTCCCTAGAGAGCGCAGTTGTGCTGAGCTTTACGCTGAGGACCCGAGAGCTTTCGGCAGTGGCATCACGATGCCCTAGGGGAGTGCATTGTTGCTCTAGAGTTTGACTGGAATCAGGCAGCTCTAGATTATTTTGATATAGTTTGACGGGAATCATTGCATTTGACATTTCCAATACTAGATTATTTATTGTATATACATCCTACTAACTAGTGTTTTAGTTCAAGTGGGAGTTTGTTGGGTTTTATGCCCTAAAACTTGTAGATAATAAATATAACATTTGATCGAACATTAATAAAATGTTATTTATGTTTTTTCTAATAAAGTGTTATTGTTTATATTATGTTTATCTTGCCTAAATAACTCTAATCCAATAAACTAACATCCTAGACCAGTGAATGAGTCTTGAACAGTATGTGGAGATATATGGGGATCTGTGTTCAAAATACAGTCTAAAAGGTCTATAATATAAGAATAAGGCTGGGTAACTTATTCTAGTCACACTATGGATATGACCCACTTAGTATTTGATACAAACGCAATGATCCAACGCGTTCGTGTAGGGGACATTCGAGTGGAGGTATCCTATGCAATGAGTTTCTATAAGGTTGGACCGCGAAATAGTAACTGCTAGCTGTAACACTGTTGACTAGTTAGGTTTCTATTTCACTAGGATGACCTAGGCAACTTAGTCTCAATCCTGAATGGTTATGGACTTCTGTTCACCAGGGATTGTCCTTTGATTTGTATGGTGAGAGTGGTCGGTTTGCCGACCCAATAAGCCTACCATTTTTTGGACAAGACCGAGTGAGGAGCTGGGAATATAATCACACAAGATGAAATTCACTCCTTCCTTGTTTTAGGGAAGTAGATGAGTGTTCTCTTAAGTGGTGTCTCTGAGTCTTGAACAAAAGACCCTACCTTCTTAATGGCATGAAAGGGTTTCTGTTTCGTAGTTGGACCATAAACAAGTTGTTCATTAGAGCAACACTAATATTTAATGAAGTAGAGGTAATCCAGGAATAAAATGGTAATTTAGACACAACTGTTGTTACAAACACTCATGAAGGACTAACTTGTTGTTGTTGGTCTATGTCCATGGACACAAAAATATATCTATAGTTAGAAAAGTGCAATTGTGGATTTATAGTGGAGTATACCCATAGTTGACGAATATTAATTACCTTAGTTAATGAGTTTAGTTAATTAATCTCATATCGTTGGAGCTTCTAATCTGTAGGTCCATTAGGTCCCACTAGTAACTAAAGGGTATTAAGGTAATTATAGTAATTTGAAATGTTCAAATTTACTTAGGGAAACAATATAATGTAGATACATTATAGTATAAAATTTATTAACTTTATTATATAAATTTATTTTGAATTTGATCCAAATTTTAATTTATGAGAGAGTTAAATATTTGAAGGAGTTCAAATATTACATTTAATATGAATTGAATTCATATTAAAACTATAGGTCAAAACTAATGCGCATTAACTACACATTAAAACTATAGGTTATTTGAGAGAAATATAATTGAATGTGATTTAATTATAGGGTGAAAATTAAATATATGATGTTTAATTTAATGATTAATTAATTATTTATTTAATTTAATTTGATTAAATTTGATTTAATTAAATCGATTGAATTAAATCTACAGATTATGTGAGGGATATTTATTTAAATATGATTTAAATAAATTAATCAATTAAATTAGATTTGATTGATTAAATAATAATAATTGATATTTCAGTTATTATACATGGTATAAGTCCATGATGATTTTTTTCTATATATATTCCACGCCTACAAGGGAAGTAGGTTAATTTTGGCTTTCTCCTCCCTTTTGCGTGATACAGAGAAAATAGGTTCCAAGAGAGGTTCTCTCATCTCTCCCAATCACTCTCTATGGAATTTCCCAAAAACAAATTAGGATCCTACCATCCTGCCTCATCTTTCCCAAAGGAGATTACTAGCGAATCCAAGTGGTGGTGTTCCTACACCATTTGTAGAGATCGTGCAGAGAAGAAATATTTTCCCAAAGGAGTTGGTAAAAGTCCACTTGAGTCACAATGAAAATATGGTCTTTTCTTCTATGTAATTTTATTATAGATTTAGAATCTTTAACTTTACATAGCATGCTTAGCCTATGTAGTAGAATGTCTCTGTAACATTATTATTATTTGTCAAATGTACTTGTTTTATTTTTATCTAAATTAAAATACAGGGTTTGGTTCTCTGAAAATCTTTCGTTGTGTGGGGATTTCACCCCTACAACCCTAACGTTTATATTTTGGGTTGGGTAATCCGGGTTGTTCAGGTTGTCGGATCATTTAAACACCCCTGATCCACATAATTGAACCCTTTAATGAATTTAGTTCATGATAAAGAATAAATGAATTATTTTCATTAATTTCAGAATCATAAGTACATATTGAATGTGCAAATGTAGTAAGAGAAAAAGAGAAATAGAAATGGGTGCTGGAAAATACACTTTAAGCATCCAAAAGACCATACTCCTCATTATTTAATCTATTTAGCACATATTATGAGGAATTTTAACATGCAAGAGACCATATTTCCCAGAAACACTACTAAAATAAGGCCTAAAAATATGTATTTTTTACATGAATTAGTTTGTCAATTTGTTTTTTTCCTTGTTGTGTAGTTCTTCTTCTTCATATTATTATATGCAACATTTTGAGATTTTAGAAAGTGAAAGACTTCTATTAGTGGTAGATAGTGATAGAAGTTTATTATTGTCTATCTGTGATGGACAACGATAGACTGCTATCTCTGTCTATCACTCACCATTGTGATTGGGTCTATCAATAATAGATAGAGATAGTAGTCTATCTTGTCTATCAGTGATAGCCAACAATAGAAAACTATCACTATCTATAACATGTTCTTTTTCTTCTTAGGTTTTTCTTTTTCTTCTTCTTCAACTAATTGGAATTTAATTTCAACTCAAAATTCAACTGATTGAAATTTAACTTTACTAAAATGTGGCTAATTGAAATTCAAATGGGATAGACTGTAATAGAGTTTTGTCACTGTCTATTGTTGATTGACATTGATAGAATTCTATCCTTGTTTATTGTAGTGATAGATTGAGATAGAGTTCTATCACTGTCTATCAAATGGTCTATTAGAGATAGATATTGATAGATATTGGTAGACATTGATACATTATATTATTTTCCTAAGTGAATTTGAATATTTCAAATTCCATTCAAGACTTAATTACCTCAACACCCTTTACGAGCTAGGAAAGAAACCTAATGGACCTACAGATTAGAAGCTCCAACGATATCAGATTAATTGGCTAAACTCATTAACCACATTAATCAATATTCTTTAATTGTGGGTACACTCCACTAAAGACCCACCACTGCACTCCTCTCACTGCAGATATATTTCTGTGTTAATAGATAGAGACCAATAACAACAAATTAGTCCTTCACAAGTATTCATAATGCCAGTTGGGTCAAATTACTGTTTTACCCCTAGGTTACCTCTAGATCCTTAAGTACTAGTGCTCCTCTAATGAATAACTTGTTTATGATCCAACCATTAAACAAAAACCCCTCTAGGGTAAGTGAGAGGGTAGGACCATTTGTTCAAGTTTTGGAGATACCACTTGAGGCAACACTCATCTACTTACCCTAAAGTCGGGAAGGAGTTAAATCCATCTTGTATAATTATGTTCTCAACTCTCCACTCAGTTTTGTCCCTAAAATGGTTGGCATATTGAGTCGACAAACCGACCACTCTCATCCATATAAATCAAAGGACAATCCCTTGTGAACAAGAGTTCATAATATACTCAGGATTAAGACTAAGTTGCCTAGGTCATCCTATTGAAATGGAAACCAAATTAGTCAACAGAGTTACATATAATGGTTACTATTTTGAGGTTCAGTCTTATGCAAACTCATTACATAGGATATCCCTACTCGCATGTCACCTACATGAACGTGTTGGATCACTATGTTTGTATCAAATACAAATGGGTCGTATCCATAGTGTTACCAGGATAAGGTACCCAACCTTATCCCTATACTATGAGCATTTAGGTTGTATCTTGATCATTAATCCTTATATGTCTCCACATACTATTCAAGACTCATAAGATAGCCTAGGATGTTAGTTTATTGGATTTCAGGGTTATTAAGACAAAATAAATACAATAAAATCAATAACACCTATTGAAAGAACATCAATAACACTTTAATTGGTGGGATGTACACAATGTTAATAACCAAAACAACGGAGATGGTGAATAAAATACAATAAACTAGGGCATCTATATACCGGTTACACATCTCCCACTTGCCCTAGATTACACAATGTACAAATCTCAAAGACCTAGATTTTCTAGATGACTCTTGAACACTTTAGCCGAGAGAGCCTTCATAAATGGATCAACGATATTGTGCTCCGAAGCGATCTTTGTGACGATCAAATCTCCTCGTTGCACAATTTTTAGTATGAGGTGATACTTCCTCTTAATGTGCTTTCCTTGTTTGTGGCTACAAGGCTTTTTAGAGTTGGCTACTGCCCCATTATTGTCACAATATAGTCTGATGGGCAAGTCCATGTTTGGAATAACTTCCAAATGACTTAAGAACTTTCTGAGCTAAACTACTTCTTTTGCTGCTTCACAAGCAACTACATACTTAGCCTCCATGGTGGAGTGTGCTATGCATCCTTGCTTGATGCTATGCCATACTACAGCTCCCCCATTCTGAGTAAAGACTGATCTTGACGTGGATTTTCTAGAATCCTTGTCAATATGAAAATCAGAGTCGGTGTATCCCGTAAGGATCAAATCCTTAGCTCCATACACTAGCTTGTAGTCCCTTATTCTCTTGAGATACTTGAGGATGTTCTTAACCGTAGTCCAATGGTCTAACCTTGGATTGGGCTGGTACCTATTGACTATTCCCACCGCATAACAAATGTTTGACCTAGTGCAGAGCATAACATACATTAGATTGCCCACAGCTAAGACATAGGGAATACGTCTCATATCCTCAACTTCTTGAGGTGTCTTAGGACATTGTTCCTTAGACAAGTGAACCACGTTCCCGAAGGATAATAAACCTTTCTTAGAGTTCTGCATCGAATATCGAGTCAACATTTTGTCGATATAAATTGCTTGAGACAGGGCCGACGTTCTGTTCTTACGATCCCTAACGATTTGGATTTCAATAACATACTGTGCCTTTCCCAAATCTTTCATTTGAAGCTGGGTTGCCAACCATTTTTTAACATCAATAAGGTATCCTACATCATTCCCAATAAGTAGGATATCGTCCACATAAAGTATTAAGAAAGCTACTTTACCGTGGATGATTTTCTATTAGACAGAAGGTTCATCAACATTTTGGTCAAAACCAAAAGATTTGATCGCGGTATCAAATCTAATGTTTCAAGATCTAGAGGCCTGTTTCAACCCATAAATGGATCGATTCAGTTTGTAAACTTTTTGCTCCTAACCTTGAGCTATGAACCCTTCGGGCTGAGATATAAAAATGTTCTCTTCAAGATTGTCATTCAAAAAGTTAGTCTTGACATCTATTTGCCAAATTTCATAGTTATAATATGTGGCTATAGATAAGATAATTCTTACAGACTTAAGCATAGCAACAGGGGAAAAAGTTTCCTCATAGTCAACCCCTTCCCTTTGGGTATAACCCTTTGCTACAAGTCTAGCTTTGAAAGTCTGCACTTTCCCAACTACATCTCTCTTCCGTTTATAGATCCATTTACACCCTATGGGTTTAACCCCTTCAAGTGGATCTAAAAGTTCCTATACTAAATTGAAGTACATAGACTCCATTTCAAGGTCCATGACTTTGACCCATTGGTCTTTGTCTACATCATTCATCGCCTGTTTATAAGACAATGAATCCTTAACACCATCATCTGGTATGATGACCTGAGTTTCAGTTAAACTCAAGTAATGGTTAGGTTGTAATATAACTCTCTCACTGCGTCGAGGCACTCTCAACAATTGAGAAGGATGAGACTGACCCGAAGTGCTAGCTTTTTCATTAACTCTTAATGAAGAACCAGTTTCATCAACAACTCTTGTTGACTCTTCAGTAGCTTCATTTAATACTAATTTTCTCCATGGTTTGTGATCTCTCATGTGGTCTTCTTCCAAGAATGTAACATTTGTTGATATAAACACTTTGTTTTCTTGTGGATCGAAGAAGAGACCACCTCTCGTTTCTTTAGGGTAACCAATAAATTGGCATAATCTTGAATGAGGTTCCAATTTCTAGGATTTGTCACTAGCACATGTGCAGGATAACCCCAGATTTTAAAGTAGTGCAAACTAGGTTTATCCCCAAAACGAGCTAGGCAATTGAGTATAGCTCATCATAGAACGAATCATGTCTAACAAGGTTCTATTTCTCCTTTTTGATACACCGTCTTGTTGAGGTGTACAAGATGCAGAGAGTTGAGATTGCACTCCATGTTCTATCATATAGTCCTGGAATCTTAAATCCATGTACTATCCGCCCCGATCAGATCAAAGTGTTTTAATCGTTTTACCTAACAGGTTTTCAACTTCAGCCTTATACTCTCCTTGAACTTTTCAAAGGCTTCAGACTTATGTTCCATTAGGTGTAAGTAACCATACCTCAAGAGATGAAATATTCGTATCCTCCTCGAGCTTTTACATTGATTGAACCACAAAAATCAGAATGTATGAGCTCTAAAGGCTCTTTAGATCTATAGTCTTTTCCACTAAAAGGTCTTTTAGTCATTTTTCTTTCAACAAAAATTCACGTGAAGGTAATGAATCATCTTCTAACTCGCTTAGAAGTCCATTCTTTACCAACCTCCCAATCCTATCGAGATTTATTTGACTTAATCTCAAATGCCAAAGTTAAGTATTATTGTTATTTGGAGAAATTCTTTGCCTTTTTGTTTGAGTGTTTGTAGTTTTAAACATCTCATGATTTAAAAGTGATTTTGTTTCAATTGATCTTAACACATACTAGTTGTCTTCTAATTTAGCACAATAAATAAGTACTCCATTTTTTGTAATGAATGCTTCATTAGATGAAAAAGAAATTGAATACTTTTGTTCGATTAAACAAGAAATAGATACAAGGTTCCTTCTAATTTTTGGAACTATGTACAAATTTTCCAAAATAAGTATCTATTTCTAAAAAACAACTTGGCAGCTCCCACTACACGAGCTGAAATGGCGTCTCCCGTTCCAAACTTGAGCGTTATTTCACCTTCCTCGAGCTGCTGGAAGGAACTAATTCCCTATAAAGAAGAATAAACATGATTAGTGGCACTCGAATCAAGTATCTAGGCATTATAGTCATTTTCCTCTAAACAAGTTTCTAAAACAAGTAAATCATATTTACCTTCCTTTTCCTTATTCTTCTTAGGAAGGTACTTAGGGCAATTGCGTTTTCAATGACCATCCACATTGCAATGGAAACATTTGCTCTTGTTAGCCACCTTGGCCTTGTTGTTGTTTTTCCTAGCAGTTAGAGCCTTCCCCTTTCTTCCTTTTCTTTTTTGGATCTTCTTAGAACCAGAAGATGAGGTAACAGACTTAGGTCTAGAGGATGAACCCTTATGGAAGTTCTTGGAATGGGCAACATTTGTCTCTCCTTCGATCGGTCCCTTAGTTTTAATAAGAGACTGATAAGTTTGTAACTCATTAAGGAGGGTAGTTATAGTGTACTCTATTTTATTCATAGTCGCATTGTTGTGGAATTGGAGGAAACTCTTTGGAAGAGATTGCAGAATAAAGGCACCTGACTTTGCTCGTCAATGACCGCGTTGTTCATTTCAACTACATTAAAGTGAACCATCAGATCAAAAACATGTTCTCTCACCAATTGGCCTTCCTTCATACATGCATTATAAATGTACTTGAGAGCCTCATGTCGGATCTATGAGGATGGTTGCCCAAACACACCCTGTTCCATGATCTTACGAGTAGTGAGCATGGCCTCATGTTTCTTGTTGAGAACGTCAGACATACTCGCCAAGATATAGACTCGGGCCTTTTCATTAGCCTTTGTCCAACAGTCATGTGCCTCCCTTACAGCTTGGGTTACACCACGAGAGGGGATCTGAAGACACTCCTTAGTTAAGACAGACCTACATCATCGATAACCAGAGTTGTATTAAGGTTAGATTTCCACATAGTGAAATTCTCACCGGTTAATTTTTCATTTTTAAGCAAGGCGATAATTGAGGAAGACATGCTAAAAATAACAAACAATTGACTGTATTAATTATCCTTGCCTTAATCTATTACACAAAATACAAATATCCAATCAACTTAGCAGAAAAAAAAAAACAAACAATCAAAGAACCCTAATTATACAGATGATTTAGTTTTTGCAACAATACTTCAGGGGTTTAGAGCAATAGCCATCGAAGGGTGATCAGTTACCCCTCCCATGAATTGAGACAATCTTAGCTAATAACTAATTTCAGAATAACTCTTAGTCCTATAGTTTTTAGCTATCATTAATTTGGTCAAAGATTCATTAACTAGCTTAATGCATCCCGTAAGTGTAACCCTATCATTTTTGGAACCCAAAGGTACGCTTTAATAGACTACCGTTAGGAAAGACAATTGTTGAAGATTAACCTAAGAAACCTTATCCATTTCTGGAGTTTGCGTTGTTCTGAATCCTATAATCAAGTATGAAGTACTCAATAGCTAGCTACAACATAATAACAAAACATAAACATCTTGCACATGTATAAAATCACACATATTTTGTAATCATTCTTCTCTTCTCTACTCTCCACATTCACAACAACAAATATAAACATTAATTCTCTCCTCTCTCCTCCAAGGAAAAATGTCTTAAAATCTTGTGTGGAACTTTTTTCCCTTTCTTGTTACTTATTTTGTAGTGAGGTTCATTGCATTGAGGATAAATTTCTGTATTCTCATTTTCTTTCCAAAATAGCATACAATCATTCTTACAAGCATGTTTGCATGTATAACCTAAACCCAAATCATGCAAGGTCTTTTTTATTTCATAATAAGATTTTGACATTTTGGTACCCTTAGGTAAAGCTTCTTTCATTAATTATAATAACATATCAAATGACTTATTGCTCAAATGATTAAGTACTTTGATATGCATTAATTTTACCAAAAAAAGTATAGTAGAAATCTTAGTACATCCAGGATATAATTCTTCATTAACCTCATCATTAATTGAAACTTACTACTATCTCCAATGGTCTCATTTGTTTCAACTTTGATGAAGTTTTTGTCACCACAATGTTCAGCTTTAATGTTTCCCCCACTTGTCAAATCATTCAACAATTCAAGCATTTCATTTGCATTATCTAAATTTTGATGAGAAGTCTTTAATTGTTCATTAAGTGTTTTGTCCATTTCTGTAGGTTTCAAAAAGGACAAATCTAGGTTTTCGCCATGATATATCCACCTATTGTAGGTGACAACCATTCCATATGTGTATAAATCACATTCGACATCATGAGGCTGTTTCATTATGACATTTTGACACTTTTTACATGGACAATGTGTAAACCCTCTATTATCAACATGTTTCTCTGCCAAACTAATAAATGATCTTATTCCATCAGTATATTCTTTGCATAATCTATTTTGAAGTTTTATCCAATTTTTATCCATAATCTATCCTCTGAAAAATAAATTATATAGAAACTTATCATAAAGTTATTTAAAGTAAACAAAATTATGTAAAATATATATAACTTTCAGCATCCCATAATAATAACAATCAAATACTTTCAACACAATGGACCAATCTACAAACTTTTAAGTAGCTTAACCAAGAATAAAATCGAGCTTAGATTGGCAACTTCCAAATCACACTAATCAAATTCAACACAATTTACTTACATAAAATCACACATTTACTTCCAATCCACACTTCATCTTAACAAAGATTTCACTACACAACTGTTCTCCAAATTACATTGTACATACATATTAAACTCAAATATTCTATGGAAAATCATCAAATGACATATCAAAGTTTCATCATGCTAATTAGACATCTCCAAATGAGTTTGAATCACATAAATAGCATCCAAATCACTGTTTAAATCACACACAACATAAAATAGGAAGCAATCGTAAACATGCAAGTACAAAATATGATAGTAGAGCTCTTTACTTCATATAAAACTCCATCTTTACACCTTTATACAGAACAATAAATTGATCCAAACTCAACAACACAAGAAAAAGCAACACACACTCAAAATATGAGAGAAAAACATAAAAGAGAGAGATAAACGAAGAAATATCACAACGGTGGCAGACTGTGATTGCGGCAGACGACAAATGGAGGAGGAGGATGATGAAGATGACGAATGGAGGATGACGACAACGACGAATGAAGGATGACGACGACGGCGAATGGAGGACGACAACGACAACAAATTGAGGAAAAGGACATCGATGAACTAGTCGAGGAAGAGGAGGACGACGACGGCAGTTGTTCTTTTCTCCTCTTTTATTTCTCATCGACACTTGAGCAAACTAATGGTAAAGCCCTATTTGCGACTAAAATACATTCCGTACCAAAAGCCCTTTTGTGACTAAAATCATTAGTCGCAAACCGTAAATAAGCGCCAATTCTCTGGCCCAATGAAAGGGAAAATGCAGATCACCCTCTCGTTGGCATGCTCTCTCGCTCTTGCTTTTTTTCCTCAATCACAATCTCTCTCGCTCTCTCTTGCTCTCGTTTACGATCTCGCTCTCTCTATGTCGCTCTCTCGCTTTTCGTCGTTAAATGCAACGTAATTGTTGATCATCTCACGTTGGGTTTACGACGAAGTGTCATTTAGTCGCAACTTTGTGAGTTATATTCGTTTCGTCACAACAATAGCGATGAAAGTACGAAAGCGTCACTAAACATGCAACTAATTTAGAATAGTCGCTAATAATTTGTCGTTAAAAACCTAATTTCTTTTAGAATGTGATCTTAGGTCTAAATTAGTTTTAAACAATTGAAAACTAATTTCCTAAGATCCTATGTTTGCATGCAGTTCTTAATTATAGTTGATGGTTACTAATCGTTAATCTTTTATAACTATTATAAGTTTTAATGATTAGCCTATTGTTTAATTAATTAACACTCATATTTTAATTAAATATTAAACCATATTCCATACATTTCATGACAATAATATAACAATTATATTAAACTATGGATGTGTCATGCTCAATGCAAATTGATTTTCAAAAAAATATATATATAGCACTTATATTAAAAAAAAAATGAAAATCAATAAAGCATATACAATACATTAATAAATATAACTATTTATATTTATCTAATTGTCAAGATTATGCATCTCCAATTTCATATATTTAACATATCAAAATACATTAAATCACTCATGAAATTAAAAAATCATGCATTAATACCATATACTGTAACATATTAATAACATATTAAAATGCATGAACATGCTTAACCTATGGTGGAAATTATCTAAATGACATCCATAAAGCATTTACATAGCAATTGAATCAGTAATTTGGCCCCTAGGATAAAAATAGAGCAATTAGTTACAATAATTAAACTAAATTTATCCTAAAACAACTTCTGCAGCTTTAGAACCGGACCAAAACTCCTCAAACCGCTTCAAACCGTGTCCCAAAATCACCAACCAAGTCAAAATTGCACAGAACCAGACCAAAACCAGCTGAACCGCCGTCGAACCAGAGCCAAAACACGTGAACTAGAGCCAAAATGCCTGAACCAGAGTCGAACAACGTGAACCGGAGCCAAACTACTCAAACCGGAGCCGAACCGCGTGTGCTAATGTCTTGCTTACGTCAGCCCTCATTTCCTAGCGCCTTGCTAACATCACGGCTAACGTCATCGTGACGTTAGTTCTCCTTCTTCCTTTAGTAGCGTGCGATTTTTTTCTCGTACAATGTCGAAAAATCCCAATTTCTTAGCCTTCGTTCACCTAATTTTGACAAAATTAGTGTCAAATTCATCGTAAAACCACCCCGATCTAGACATGGACTTACAAGAAGATTTACAATAAAACACCCAAAAACGCAAGAGCCGTTACAAAATTGATCGAATTAAAAACTCGTAAATCTAAGGCCAAATTAAATCGAAAACTTTCAATTGCAAACTACATTATAACCCAATTTAATCCCACCAAAACCCGTGCAAATTTCAGAAATTCTAATTTAATTAATTGATTTGGCTCTGATACCAATTGAATAGATAAAAACCCTAACGCAACAGAAAAACACATAACCAATTTCGATATGAACTTGAGAATTTAGAAATACTGTGCATTGGCAAATATACAAAAATAATTACTGTATAAAATTAGGTTAGACAAGAACATTAGAAAAGAAAAACTCATATTTTTTCTGACGAATATCTGAGAAAACCATTTGACTTTGGAAAAATACACCACCACGAAGAACAATTCCTATTTCCTGAGATATTAGAGATATAGGTTTGTGGGAACCAACCTTGAAACATTGGAAAAGTTTGAGAGAAAATTTGTGAGAAAACTTATGAGAATTGAGAGATTTATTGATGGTATGAGAGAGAGAAAAATAGCAGACGTAGGATCAATCCATGTCTCAGATAATTTCCCTACGTGGGAGTTATCTAATCTAATTTAATTAATAAATTCATTTAAATCATATTTAAATGAATATCTCTCAAATAACCTATAGTTTTAATTCAATTAATTTAATTAAATCGAATTTAATTAAATTGAATTAAATTAAGTAATCAATTAATTCTTCAATTAATCAATTACCAAATTAAATGTCTAACATTTAATTTGACTTTTATTTGAATCAAATTCAACTATAGTTTTCTCATAACATATGTTTTTTAATGCCATTTTATATGCATTAATTATCACTTATAGTTTTAATATGAATCTAATTCATATTAAACTAATATATAAACTATTTCAAATATTTTACTCTCTCATAAATTTAATTTTTGAATAGTGTCCAAAATAAATTTAAACTATAACATTGAATTAAAATATAAACTTTATATAATAATGTATCATTATACATTATATTATTTTCCTAAGTGAATTTAAACATTTCAAATTCCATTCAAGACTTAATTACCTCAATACTCTTTACAAGCTACGAAGGGAACCTAATGGAATTACAGATCAGAAGCTCCAACGATATGAGATTAATTGGCTAAACTCATTAACCACATTAATCAATATTCGTTAACTGTGGGTACACTCCACTAAAGACCCACAATTGCACTCTTCTCACTACAGATATATTTCTGTGTCCACGGACAGAGACCAATAACAACAAATTAGTCCTTCACAAGTGTTCGTAACGTCAGTTGGCTCAAAGTATCATTTTATCCCTAGGTTACATCTAGATTCTTAAATACTAGTGCTCCTCTAATTAACAACTTATTTATGGTCCAACAATTAAACAGAAACCCCTTTGCGGCAAGTGAGAGGGTAGGGCCCTTTGTTCAAGTCTCGAAGACACCACTTAAGAGAACACTCATCTACTTACCCTAAAATTGAGAATGAGCGAAATCCATCTTGTATAATTATGTTCCCAGCTCCCTACTAGGTTTTGTACCTAAAATGGTAGGCATTTGAGTCGGAAAACCGACTACTCTCACCCATACAAATCAAAGAACAATCCCTCGTAATCAAGAGTTCATAATATACTCAAGATTAAGACTAAGTTGCCTAGGTCATCCTATTGAAATGGAAACCAAACTAGTCAATGGAGTTACATCTAATGGTTACTATTTCGAGGTCTGGTCTTATGCAAACTCATTACATAGGATATCCCCACTCGCATGTCACCTACATGAACGCGTTGGATCACTACATTTGTATCAAATACAAATGGGTCGTATCCGTAGTGTTACAAGAATAAGGTACTTAACCTTATCCCTATACTATGACCCTTTAGACTGTATCTTGATCATTAATCCTCGTATGTCTCCACATACTGTTCAAGACTCGTAAGACAACCTAGAATGTTAGTTTATTGGATTTTAGGGTTATTAAGACAAAATAAATACAAAATAATCAATAACACTTATTGAAAGAACATCAATAACACTTTATTAATGATAGTTAATTATTTACATTTACTATCTACGAGTTTTAGAGCATAAAACCCAACACTTTTTTGGTATTTCACTAGCTTGTAGTTGGGTATTACTGAATTTGTTAAATTTTGCTATATTTTGTAAATAGTTTAGCCCATTTTCTATATTTGAAAAGCCCCCTCAAAATAAAGCTATTTTCCTTAATATTTAAAAATTAATCTATAATAAACAAAATTTATCATACTAAACAATTATTTAAAATTTTAAATTATAAAAAAAAAGTTTAAAAAGGATTATCAGTCTATTTTAGTTATGAGATGTTTTAAAAAATAGAAACGTTGAAAATAATTACAAATATAGTAAAATTTTACTTTCTATATGTGATAGACTAGATAGACATCTATCACTTCACCAGATAGACATTTCTCACGGATAGATGTCTATCTGGATCTATCACGGTATATCACAGATGGAAAGTAAAATTTTGCTATATTTGTAAATAGTTTGATATTTTTCTAATTATAATAATTTTCCTTTAGTTATTATATCTAAAATTAGATGTTTTTTTTATTTATTTACCAAGTACTCTAACGTACTTTTTAAAGTTTAAGTTAAAATTTACCAAACACTATTTTACTTCTTTTCACAGCTGATTTTTCTAAAAGCACAGCTACCAACAATTATTTTAAAAACTACAGCAATCTCAAACAGAGCCTTAATCTGTGTTAATCCAGGGAATGATTAGGTACATTCTACATGCACCTATCCTATATTTCCTCCTAAAAAAAATTAATTGTACAAGTGACACAAATTTCATTGAGTATAGGCTAGACTGTACAAGAGATGAAGTTTGTCAATAAATGTGAGAACTTCAATAATAAATACGATTGAAATTAAGATATTTAAAACTCATTTATAAAGTAGGTAGGTCAAATACTCTCTTAAAAGTAAATATGTTTTTGGTTTATACTTAAAAAAGCATTTTAGTTCCATACTTTGAGTTTCATCATATTTTAATGTTTTGTATTTTAACAAATATCTTAAGTTTAGTTCCTCCAGAGTTGATAATTTGCCACCAACGGTATACTGAATTGGCCTTTGTGATGGTTTTAATTTCTAGCACAAATGCTAAAACATCAATATTTTTTTTATCCAACAAAATATTCAATTTGCTACCTAATGGTTGTGACCATTTACAATGGTCAAATGATTCCAATTGTTCAATTTCGGATTGTATTCAAATTGAGTCAATAGTACTTCGCAATCTATTGAAAAATTAGTATGGGCACAACTATTGATAAAATAAACATTCTCTATATAATGAAAATATTTAGAAGTATTGTAATAGTTGCAATTTCACCTTTGAAATTTGAATTTTAAAAATCAACTCCTAAATTTTTATGTTAGTAAAAATTGAGCCCAAAACCATCATTAAGGACTAATGTTCGTTAACTTCTTAAAAATTTTAAAAAATGAACAATTATCTATTTCGTCCCTGAATTTTTAGATACAGATTCATTTAGTCCCTTAGTTTTTTAAATAGACTTTTTTAGTCCCTAATTATTTTAGAATTAGATTTAAATGGTCCTTGGGGTTAAGTTTGCCGTCTGGTACAATAACACTTTTTTTTAATGCGGAAAATGTACTAAATAATAAAAACAAAACTCCTCCTCCTTCTCCTTGTATAGTGTAGCTTTGAACCATAAAAACAATGAGCAGATCATTTTTTTTCCTTTTTTCTTAATTTCTTCCTTCCTTTCCTTCCTACTACCTTTCAACTACTATATATGACTATTTTATTATATACTCACAAGATACCTCACATATTTGTTTGCTATGGTGGTATTTAGAAGAAGGATGGACGAGATTACTTAGGGGATAATATGGGGGTCTAGAAATAAGATGTGATACTCACAAGATGCCTCACATATACCGCTATGCATCCCATTTTTTCCTTTTTTTTTTTTTTTTTTTTTAACGGTTTTGGCTCGATTTTTATTTATATAAAAGTTTAGGGGGTTGATTTTTAAAATTCAAAGTTGAAAGGTAAAATTGTAACTATTACTATAATTTAAGGGTAGTTTTTGCAATTTGTCCTTAATTAAATATTTAAATCTTTATGTATGTTTTAAGACCGGAATAACTTGGAGCAATTGAAATGGAAAAGGAGATAAAAAGAAACAGTGGGAAGATATATAACAAAAAGAATTGTAAATTGAATGTTTCTTTGAAAAGGGGAAAAAAATAAAAGTCAACAAGAAATGAAAAAAGGAACTCAAGGAAAAGAGCTAAGACAATAACTAAGCAATCTCCCTCCCAAAAAAAAAACCATTGGAAAGAAATTAGAATATTTACAAACACAAGATGATCACAAAAGCAAACTGTCTAAGAAAAAATCTTGTAGGACTTGAATGAAAGAATAATCTGTCGAAGTCCACCAACGGGAGTAAGCACTGCTATCATTATTCCAATGATGGCAGCCGTCTGTAAATTAATCATTCCAAATCATAAATAAATTATTAAACAATTAGTTAATGACATGATATTAGAATAGTAATCCATATATATATATTTTTTTTTTGGAGGACTAACTTACCCAAGATGCAATCCAATGGAAGCTCCATGGCTTGGGGCGTTTAATCACCAACCACATAATGCAAGGTACCTTTATTAAAAAATTGTTAGCTATTTTCAATTTTCCCCCTTAAGAAATTAAGATAAAAAAAAATAAAAAATAAAAACTTACGAAATATGAGGTGGCAGCAAACACTAATCCACCGAAGAATCCAAGTAATCCTCCAAAGAATGGAATGCACATCCCCACAAATCCTACTAATGCTGTGCAATGCCAATATTCCAATCAATTTCTTATTTATAGACATATATTAGTTTTTCTTTTTTCTAGAAAAAAAAAATGTTGTAATTATTATTACTTACCAACATAACTGCTACGAGCAATTAGTCGCAGTGTTCGGCATGGCTTGAACTCATACTTTTGAACTAGAGCTGATTCTATGGTATCGAACACCGGCATTGCAAACACCTATTGATGTGAGTTTATGCAATCAAATAGAGGACACCTCTTTTTTTATTAATTTTTTTTTTTTTTTTTTTGATATGCAAGGAAAATGGGATTGAAGACTTACCTGATAGCTTCCAATTACGTGGAGAAAGACCATGAAGTTGGCAGCAGCAATGAGCCAATTAGGCTTCTCAAGGGAAACAAGAACATCATCCTCTACAGAGATTCCAAAGGCCCAATATCCGGATACAGAAACAGAGATGTAGCAGCAAGCAACAATGATGTAAGCTACCAAAACCCCGCGCCACATTGGGATCTTGGAGGGTGTGTCTTGGGTCGAGGGAATGGTGGCTTGTATTTCTAGAGCCACGCTGTGACCCGCAAAGGCAAAGGCTATCGTCCCAATTCCATTCAAAGCATCAAAGGTCCGACCTGCAGTGGTGTGGGATCGTACACCATAGGTAACATGGTGGATGTGGTGGTCAGCTGTTCCTTTAATGAAGGAAGCAACGCAAGCCACCATGGAATATGCGAAGGACATGATTGCAGCAAGAAGAGAGACTCCTTTAAGGGAGTTGAAATTAGGGCTTTGGGACATTACTAGTTGGAAAACAGTGAAGAAGAGGATGAAATAGGTTTGTCTGATTTCATTGAACACTTGTGGAAACATAAGGTCGCATGATTTCTTCAATGACTTGCCGCCTGTCACTGTGTAAACAATGGTGGAAGCGACTTGAACTGTGAGTTGAAGGGGCATTATGGTCCAATAGCCAAGCCTTGGCCCGAACGCGTACATTCCAAGCTCATGGTAACGGTCAAACCGCCGCCCGGGAGCCGCCTCGTGCAACTCCACCAATTGCCACAGCGAGTAGAACGTGATTATCCACGACATCACAATGGCTATCACTCCAGGGGCCCTATATATAATTGTAATTTTATTTATATTTATATTTTATGTGTACATCAAATTAAAAAAAAAAAACTTCCAACTTCAATCAACTTCATAATTTGTAATACTATTGTTCTTCCAAAACTCGTAATTAATATTTTCTCGTGATCTTTTGAATAAAAAAAAAAAAAAAAGGTTTCAAAACTTTTTTTAGAGTTCAACAAAAATTGAGACTTGAAATGATGTGGTGATGATCTAGAACGCAAATTTGAATTCTCAGACCATTTTACTTGGGTCACCGCTATTCATCGTTACAAGTCTCGAATTTCATCCAAGATTGTTCTAAAATGATTTATATTCCTAATATAGTCTTGAAACATTTATAAAAGTCGAAAGATACTAATATTGTAACTATAAAATTGTATTTTAAAGAAATGACAAAATGATTAGACTAAATTATAAAAAATGTCTTTGTCAAAAATAATTTAAATTTTTAAAAGTTTCAAAATGCCTTTAAACTTTCAAAAAAAAAGTAACAAAAAAAATACCTTTATCATTAATTTTAGATGTAAATGGTTAATTTCATTTAAAAAATATCCATAGACTTTCAAAAGTAAAAATAAAAAAAAATAAAAAAAAAACCTTAAACTTAAATAATAAATGTTGAAAGATAATTTGTTCCATTAATTGGTAAAGTATTTTGATTGTAAAGTTGAGTGTAGTAATTATAGGAAAAAATGTGGGTAAAGAAAAGGAAATAAATAAACCATCCAAGCTGAGAGAGCGCAAAGGGGAGGCCGAGAACGCCGGCACCGACCATGGCGGTGACGTTGTGAAAAGCGGAGTACCACCATTTGGCTTTCCTGGAGGCGGTGATAGGCAGCCAGTTGCTAAGTTGGGCTTGGGGCTTGTCTTCTTCAGGCCGGGTCGGTGTGGTCGTGGTAGTTGCCGTTGCTGTTGCCGTAGTTGTCAAATCGGCCGGCTCGACATTTTCAGCACGAACCTCGTTGTTGATCTCCGGTTCCATTTTGAAGCTAAGGTAAGAATAATGGCTGTAGTTGAATTGTGATTATGGAAGAGTTGAGGCATGTGGGTTTATATATACATAAATGTATTTAATTAACGTGTAGTGGGTAGCGAGAGACAGGAGTGAAAGTGGATAAAGCATTGATTTTGGTGATCCTAGAATCAAGTTGGTTTTTTTTGAACAATTCCTCATTTTCGACAACCTTAAATCTGTATGTATAATCACATGTTTCAGATCCTAATGCGAAGCCTTTGGGAACTCAGATAAGGATAATTGTCTCTTTCCTTTTTCCTTGGTCCTTCAAACTTTTCTTCACCATGTATTCATTTTCCTCATCTCCCTCACGTTTTTTTTTTTTTTTCTTTTTCTTTTTCTTTTTCTTTTTTCATGACATATCATTTTATCAAAATCAATCATTTGTCTCCTAATGTTTCTCTTTTCTTTCAATCCTAATGTTTTGCCTCATTATATGATACATAAGATGCATACACAGATGAGGGCCGAATTTTATTAATTTTGAGTTCTAACTTTCAATGTTTTGTCATTTTTATGATCTAGTGGTTCCGCGTAAAATAATTTGAATTTTGGTAGAAAATGGATTCTTCTAATCTTTTGAAGCCAAGAATTAACAACCACTTTAATTTGATCTTACCAAACTGTTTGTTAACTAACTAACTAACGAATTTAGGTTGTGAATGTGTCATTTTGTGATATTTGATATGTTGCAAAGTATGTGTAAGTTAGGTTGTTTTTCTAAGATCTTATGTTTTTCATAATTTATGTTACCCTATATGTTAATTAGTGAAAGCACGTTTAGGTTAAATAAGTGACCATTCCTTGTGTATTTTATTTTATTTTATCTTTTTGGAGAAACCATTTCTTGTGTATTGGTATTACTTATATTATTATACTACATATAATCATGTTAGTAGTCTTATGTCTCATTAGACTTTAGTAAGTATTTCCCATGTCTGGAAGAATACTTAAATTAAGATCTTAATTGGGGAAGGGGGGAGGAACTAAGAATTTGCTGAAGCTCCAGTTTCCACTCTGTTGGATTCTGTCTTGAGCAATTTTGCTGATCAGGCCCCCACAAAATAAATTGCCTAAGCTTGCCAGCAGCTTGTACCCTATGTCATATATACCCCAACTTAGGACGTGATACAACAACAATATAATAGATCCCAAATCTGCAATAGAATCTATGTCAAAACTTCCTTTATCTTCAAACTTAACTTTTTTCATATTAGGGAGTTTGTTTTTACACTTTTATTGGCTTATTTATTACAGACAAAACTTGAACAATATGTTACATACAAGATGTCTCAGCAGATGTTGCATGACAAGCATAAAATTTTGCGTAATATTTTTTTCCTTATATGTCTAAGATTTTTATGCAGAATTCATGGTTTGCGGTTTTTGGCTTTACGATATTTTACAATTTCTATTTTATCCCTATTATATATCTTCGGTTAAAACCTTCCATCTCTCCAATCAAACCCTTCCATCAAAAGACCCTTCTATAAATAGACTTCATCCCTTCTATGATAACGACCCTAACATACTCCTTTTATTCAAGTCTTTGTAGGATTTTATTTTTGTCCGGTGGTGTTATAAGTAACCATTTCTAAATTATCAGGAGTCAAAATTGAATCGAGGTGCATAGGACTCTAAAATCTATGCCACCATTGATACGACCGAGTGATGATTCCAAAATGAAAAATTAAGGTTGAATTTCAAAATGATAGTTCTAGGTTCTTTTTTCCTCTTTTTTATTTATGTTCGAATTACTTTTTGGAGAGAATGTTAATGGTAGTGGAATTTTACTTTGGTTAATTGGATGAATTTTTGTGACTTACATTTTGCAGGTGTTGAGAGACAACAGATCTACAACATTGTTAATGTTTTAGAAAGTGTCGGAGTAAGGAATTTGTTGTTATGGTTTTGTTTGTTTTCTTAGATGCATGTAGGTTTTGTGTTTTTAGTTTAGCAATTTTCATTTCGATTACTGACTCTTTATAGGAAGACAAAGAATCAATATAGTTGGACATAATTTTCTAGCATTCCCAAGGCAACAACAAGGTAGAAAAGGAGCTATAAATGAGAAATTTCTATATACCTATTTTGCCTTTTTATGTTCAGTCAATTCCTACGGTACCCTTTGTTGACGGAATGAGCCTTTTCGAGTGTAAATGTCCATTCAAAAAACAATAGATGTGACATTTCTAATTTTTAATCCACAAAATATATTTATATATTTAATTGCTGGCAAGGCACAACTTTTCAAGTGTATGTATTTAATGAGTACTCATTGATGCACTTAATGCCAATGAGATGTGAAATTTGGAGAGTAGTGGTTATACATCGAATAGGTGTTTCATTTTAAAGTGTTTTGATTGTGTTTTTAATTAAGAAACCATTTCATATAACTAAAATTTAGAAAAGAAGAAGTACAAAATCTTTTAAAGAGACAAGTTTGAAAGTAAATAAAGTAGATTTATATATAAAAGGAAAAGTTTGAAGACTTAAATTATAAATATGTGTATAAATTAATTAATATTCTTGAATTTTTACTTAAAAATTGGAATAAAGATTTCAAAACAATAAAGGAAATTGAGATTTCTACATTCAAAAGAAATGATTAGTTTTCAAATTAAAATTTAAATGTATTGTATTGGTTGTTTAAAATATTAAATCTAGTTTTAATTTTTTAAATTATACTGTAATAAACTTTTCCATAAATTTGAAGATTAAAACAAACTTCAAATAATATTTAGTTATAACAAAACGATCTTTAAACAAAAACTAAACATCTTTTAACCACTTTGAATTAAAACTAAAAGTTTTTATGAGTTATAGAGGAGGATATTTGTCTTACTATTTAATTCTTAACTTTTGTTTAATATATATAAATTTCTCTTTTGTCATTCTCCTCAAAATAGTCGGGACTATTCAAATTGTTACTAAAAAAAAACTTGGTACTATACAATATATAATAATTTGTTTGTGAAAAAACGATAATATGAAAATATGAAAATAAAAATGTTGCACCTTCTACCTCTTAAAAGTTTATGGTAATGAAAACTAAAAAATTAATGACTTATTTTTTACTAGCTAAAAAATTACTATTTTTTAATTTTTCTTAATAAAGACCACAATATTTTACATGCATAAGCATGTGTTTCTTGACTAGTGTTGAATGAGAAATTTCGGCCAACCAAATTTCGCCACATCATCACAACAAAAGTCCAAACACATTGTGGAAATTACAAAATTGGATCGAGCTGAGTAATTAAAGTCGTCCGGATTCAAAGTCCAACACAATTCAAGTTCATTGTGGAATTTTGGGCCAAAGAAGATATTGGGCACAAGCCCAAACCCAAAAGCAACTGGGCCCAAGCCCATTTAAGGTCCATGGTAAACCTCTATAAATAGAGGTCTTACCTCTCCATTTTGGGGGGTGGGAAGCATGGATAGCGGAGTACTGAAGCTCTGAAGCTATGAGGACAAAGCTTTGAATATTTCAAGACTTTGAAGTTCTGATCGACCTCAAGATTACAACTTACTGGGGATTGAAAGCATTGACAATTGAGTGCTAAAGCTCTGAAGCTCCGAAGACGAAATCTTAAAGATTCCAAGACTCTAAAGTTCTAATCAAACTATGAAGACTGAAGCTCCAAAGATTTGAAGATCCAAAGGCTGAAGCTCTAAAGATCTGAAAAACACAATTTCCTCGAGCTCTAAAGATCTGAAGAATACAAGCTCTCAACATTGAAGCTCTGAAGAATACAAATTGAAGTTTTGAAGAACAAAAGACCAAAACTCTGAAAAGTGTAACTCTCTTAAAGATTTAAAGACTAAAGCTCTAAGAACTTTTAGAAGATCATAAGACTTTCTCTGGAACTCTTGAAGTCAGAAACTCCAAAGTTCGATCAACAAACCTAAAGGTCGATCACCCAAAAAGATCATCAAGCCCAAAGGTCGATCACCCAAGAAGATCATCAAGCCCAGAGGCCGATCACCACCTAAAAAGATCAACAAGTCGAAAGGCCGATCACCCAACAAAATCATCAAGCCCAAAGACTAATCATCATCCAAAAAGATTATAAAGCCCATAGGCAAATCATCAACGATCAACAAACATAAGGATTAAAGTTTACTTTTTTTAGAGGAAGAATTAAAAGATCAAATATTAGAGATTGTACTCACATCACTGAAATTAATACAAATACGAAATTCAAATTCTACGAATTAAATTTCTCCGAAAATCTTGTCGAACAACTAGTACACTTCAGTGTTTAGCTAAATGTACTATAATGTGTTATGCGACATGTGGTGTGACTAGTGGTAGATGTGGGATAACTAACTCAGTTTGAAACTTAAGAACAACTTGGAAAAAAATAAAAATGAAAGAATGAGCTAAATAGCTCAATGAGTGGTGAGTTCTTTAATAAAATAATTATAAGAAAACTCTCTCATAATTGATAGAAGTTCAAAATTTGTTGACATACTATAAATAAAAATCAAGTTAACATTTAAGACAAAGATAACTTTAGAAAATCCATAGAAATAACCCTTAACATAAACTTAGAAAACCATCACTAAACATGTACCTCAAACTTAGTTATATTGGCAAAGAGTTGATGCCAATACACATATTAAACTAATCATTTTCCATACGCATGGATGTAGGACTACAATTACACCACTAAAACACATTATCATGGTTTATCAGATAACATAACCATATGATTTACACCTTAGAAACATATTCACGAGGTATATTGGGAAATCACTATATCATTTACACCATGGAAACATATTCGGGAGGTGTATCAAAAAATTCACCATATAACACGTTTACACACCATGGAAACACATTCATGAGGTGTACACTTGAGTACAAGATCCAATGGATTGAGAATCTCTTTATCATACATAAAACATGCTAAAGCACCAAAAAAATGTATTTAAGCCAAATTCATGGCCAAACAAGGAAAATCTATCCCTAAAGAGAGAAACTCTAGGGAGAACTAAAGTTCTATATTCAAAAGGATATTTAAAAGCTTCAAACAAACCCTAAAGTGGCTATTTATAGCCTTACAAGAAATTTGAACAATTAATTATTTGATTCTAAAATACCAATTTAATACTAATTAATCTAAATTAACAACTAATTGAAATATTTAATAAAGTATACTAATTACCTTATAATTCTCCTCATCATTCACCCCGACTTAAAAAAAAGGAGCTCGTCCCCAAGTTTGAGGTGATAAAGTGAAGTGTCCTTCTCTCGAATCTTTGATTGTGGTAGACTCCAATCGAGAAAATTTTAGTGCAAAATTTCTCAAATCCAAAATGGGATTAAAATCAAGCCATAAGAAAAATGATGCTCTGTGAAAATGGACCTTAGAGTTTTGTCCTTTGGAAATATAGTGAACCTTCTTATTTGAGAAGCGCAAAAATGATGTCGCCAAGATGTCACTTAAAAGGTGTTTGGCGCATAGGTTTGAAATCTTAAGTCTGAGGGTTAGGCTTCAAAGTTTAGGTAGCCTAGGTTTAAGAAAACTATGTTTGGAGTACAGGTTTTAGAAGTCAAGATCTAAGAAACTTGTGTTTAGAGTGCACGCTTAGGTAGCTTGAGAAACCTGGGAATGAAGGGCAGATTTATAAATTTTGAGTTTATAAAATATTTTATTGTATTTAATCACGAGCTAGATTTTGTATTAGTTTATTTTTTTCATCTTAATTATTTTAATATAGTTAAATTTATAATAATTTGAAAAATTTAGAAGAATATATATATTTTTAATTTTGAAAAAAATAATTTTAATTAAAATTA
The DNA here is from genome assembly GCA_030954485.1 of Citrullus mucosospermus. NCBI lineage: Eukaryota > Viridiplantae > Streptophyta > Magnoliopsida > Cucurbitales > Cucurbitaceae > Citrullus > Citrullus mucosospermus. The sequence continues at coordinate 10,164,536 of CM062065.1, read as the reverse complement.
TAGTTTTATTTAATTTATTGTTTTAATAATTTAATATTTTAATTTTTCCTAGACTTCTATCACTTTGACTAATTTGAAAAGGATCTATTTTTGTACCATAATATGCTAACTTAAAATTGAAATAAATTGGTGTTCTTAATATTAAATTCAATTATTGAAAAACTATAATTTTTGTCTTGAAGTACATTTAAGAAATAAAGAAAAATAAAAAATTCTGATTTTTAATTTTTATTTGGCCTAAGTTGTTTTCAACATTTTAAACCTTTATGTTTAAAAAATGATTCTAAGTTTTCGAGTTAGTTAAATTGACCAATAGAAAAAAAATGTAAATGTTATTAAATTAAATTAGGGTTTTTTTTACATATATAGGTTATAGCCTAAATAAAGGGTTGTTTTTAAATATTGCAAAATGAGCAAAACTATTTACAAATATAAAAAAAATTCACTATTTATCAGAACCGTAGACCCGACTTGCTGACCCAAAGACACAAACTCAACCATTTGTAAAGTATGAGCAGCTTAGCATATGCTAGAATTAGAATCACGCATAATGAAGCGCTTGTCTTACTTATCTAAAACATACAAAAACCCTGCTACAAATGAGCGGCATATGAACAGAACGAGACCCTTTGAAAGACGAGACTCAAATTGGGGATAAAAAAGCCCTTTCTTTACGTACTATTCAATTAATGATTTGGAAGATTTTTGATATTCTGCAGGTGTAGATTTGGCATTGGCCTAGGCTTCTTTATACGTTGGATTTGGTACGAGAGTTTATGCTTTAGGAACAAGCTTAGGCCCCATAGCTTATGGTGGATTGGACCCTACATACTTGTAACACAGAAAAATGCAAAATTGGAAAACAAGTCATCAACTTCAACTACCTCATGCCCCATATCACAAGTATTCTTATTGTAGTGATAAACCCCACATTAGCTTGGCTACTAGAATCATTTATTCCCCTCTATTCTAGCTTTAGATTTGGCTTAAGCTTTAGATTCTTTTAGCTTAAGCTTTAGATTCTTAAGACTAGGGGGAAATAGGAGCTTTTGGTTTGGATGCTTTGTTGGTTTCGGATGAAACAGAAAATCTTACTCCTCAGTGGATGATTCGGCATCATCGGGTGCTTATGTGTATGCTTTTTCTGTTTAGAAAATGAAAATGGAATCCTATTTCTATGCCTTCCGAAACTTGGTTTTAGGCTTTAACCTTCCCCTTAGGACCAAGCAAGGGCTAACATTAGTGAATGCTTATAATGTCCTTACTTTCTCGATATTAATAATTAAGGATCTCTCATCCTTCTCGTAGGTGCAAGCAAGAAAATGAATATTAACGTGTATAAATTCTCTGAGCTGCGATTGAACTAAACGTTCCAAGTGCATCCAGTAGGAATCGAACCTACGAATTTTTTATTATAGGTTGGGCGCTTTAACCATTCAACCATGGATGTAAAGAGACTCAGCGAGTGAACTAGGTTTTGGTATTCCTTCTCAAGCTTCTATTTCTTCCGTCAAAGAAGATTAGGGAAAAGATGGAATAGGAAGACGTGTTTCCAAAACAAACAAGATACGGGTTGGGAAGGGGAAGTTAGCAAAGTTAGAGAATATTGGAATGAGCATAAATGTATTTGTAGGGAATTGAATCCTAGCGGAAGCGTGTGATCGCGTTCTTTGATTTATTGAAAGAATTAAAAATACAAAAAATAAAGAAAAAGGTTAAGCATCATACCTTTGCCAATCTATAATTCTCGAACCGATAGTCTTTTTCTTGTTTGTGGGAACCGCTTCTTTGAAAGCATCATACCTTTGCCAATTTAGATCTTCATCGCTATGACTCGAGCAAGGACCTGGTTTGTGGAAATCGCTTCTTTGCAAGAATGGGAAGAAAAATTTTCTTAGAATTTTTCTAAGAAAATTGGGAGAATTAGTAGAGGAAGATTTTTAGAGTAATCGTAAATATTATTCTTTTTTAGAGAGTGTGTTCTATGAAGGCTCCCAAGGGTCCTATTTATAGAATGGGTTACTCCTAATCCTATTAAGATAACCTCTCTGCAAAGATTTTAAATCAAATATTTAATAATATCCAATATTAATGCATATCTGCCCAAATAATATCTTATATTAAATGGTTTAAAATATTTAGATCTTATTTAAATATTTATTTTTTTTCATAATTTTTTTGGATCTCATCCAAATTAAATAATTTAATTATTTGAATCCAATTCAAATTAATTAATTAATTCTCCCTCTATTCATTTATATGGATTTTATCCAAATAAATAATTAATTATTTGAATTATATTCAAATAAATTAATTCTCTATATTATAAAGTTATAATTTGAATCATATAAAAAAAAATTTATAATAAATCATACAATTAATTGTATCCAATACAATTAATATTTTCCCTCATAAATTTGAACATTTCAAATTTTTCTTTCAACATAGTTGATTCTTTTTGGTTCGTAGTGAGCTAGCAAGGGGATCTTATGGACCTACAGATTAGCAGCTCCAACGATATGAGATTAATCGGCTAAACTCATTAACCACATTAATCAATATTCGTTAACTATGGGTACACTCCACTAAAAACCCATAGCTGCACTCTTCTCACTGCAAATATACTTCTGTGTCCATGGATATAGACCAATAATAGCAAATTAGTCCTTCATAAGTGTTCCTAACACTAGTTGGGGCAAGTTACCGTTTTAGCCCTAGGTTACTTCTAAATCCTTAAGTACCAATGCTCCTCTAATGAAAAACCTGCTTATGGTCCAACCATTAAATAGAAACCCTTATCGGGCCAGTGAGAGGGTAGGGCTCTTTGTTTAAGTCCTGGAGACACCAGTAAAGGGAACACTTATCTATTTACCATAAAAATGGGAATGAGTGAATTTCATCTTGTATAATTATATCCCCAACTCCCCACTCGGTCTTGTCCTCAAGATGGTAGGCATATTGAGTCGAAAAACGGCCACTCTCACCTATACAAATCAAAGGACAATCCCTCGTGCATAGGAGTTCATAATATACTCAGGATTAAGACTAAGTTGCCTAGGTCATCCTATTGAAATAGAAACCTAACTAGTCAACAGAGTTACATCTAGTGATTATTATTTCGTTGTTCAGTCTTATGCAAACTCATTGCATAGGATACCCCTACTCGCATGTCACCTACACGAACGCGTTAGATCATTGTGTTTGTATCAAATACAAAATGGGTCGTATCCATAGTGTCACTAGGATGAGGTACCCAACCTTATCCCTATACTATAGACCTTTAGATTGTATCTTGAACATTGATCTCCATATGTCCCCACATACAGTTCAAGACTCATAAAATAGCCTAGGATGTTAGTTTATTGGATTTAGGGTTATTAAGACAAAACAAACAAAAACAACAATAACGCTTATTGAAGTAACACATCAATAACTCTTTATTAATGATTTAATTACGGTCAAATTATTACATATACAATCTACGAGTTTTAGGGCATAACGTCCAACAGTATTGATGTACTAGATCTATTAATTCTCCTAGGGTGATGCGATGTATTCCACCAGTTGACTAAAAACTTGATTATTGGTATATCGATCGATCCAACACGGATTGAAATAGAAGCCGGTTAAGCATTCAAATCAAAATCGAATGAGCACCTATGACTAAGGGAAATGGAATGTCCGCCATAGGGTGAGATGATCTTCTAATATGACGACGAGTAACTGGTCAAGTCATGAAACTTTTGCATTTTGATCAACATGGTTGTATTGTAAGTGGACTGAATTTATGTGAAATTCATTACGACCAAAGTAGTGGCTACTTCAACCAAAAAAAAAAAAAAATAAAAAGAAAGAGTGACCCCTTTTCAAACTGAAAGAAGTACCTCACCTCACTTATGAAGAAGTAGTTGGAGATAGGCTCCGAACTATGAGAGTTTGCTTTTCTTTCATTTTCTAAGAGCGGTTTGACCCCTTATTTGATCAGACAGCTCCTGGTCTTCGAACTAGTCATTAATGGTCGACTTCATTGGTATCTTTTTGGTATATGTTCCAAACACTTTCATTTTTAGCGTCTCATCTTCTCTAGAGAAGCAAAACTCGAACATCTTGAGCAGATGGTCCAACTAAATAACTTTTTCTTTCCATTACTTCCATGGACGTGCCTCGTCGCACGGTAGCACTCGTACTATTAAAATGGTTTGTCAGTTGAGACTACTATTGAAATGGTTTGACAGTAAAATTTTTCTATATTTGTAAATAGCTTGATATTTTTTCTTTTTATAATTGAAGGAATTGAATTCCTCAGTGGAAGCGAGTGATCGCTGTGTGCCAATGAGTTTCTTTAGGAAAAGCTTAAAAGAGAGAAAACAAAACATCTCGAGCAGATGGTCCAACTAAAACCAGATAGACATCTAAATTTTATATGCTTTAAGAAGAGCTTTAAGGGAGAAAAGAAGTCAACATTTGAAAGACTGTCTTCTTGGTATTTTTTTTTTCTTCACTGAACTCATCAACACTGAATTTCTTCCTCAAACTCAACGTACAAAGAACACAAAGGACACCGCCAATTTGATTTTCCTTGCTAATCCTCAGATAACAATCGAAAGAGGTGGGGGCTCTTCAATTTTGGTAAGGGAAGGAATTCTAGGGAGAGTTCTTGGGGAGGATGATTATGTAGAGAGCTTTTGTCACACCCCTTCCCAGGTACCCTAACCTAAGAGGAAGTGTGAGGACAGCGGACACCGATCCTCTTACGGCATCCACTGCCAAAATTAAACCGTGACCATCACCTAATAAATAGCTATATAATTAATTCATATCATAACTAACATCAAGGTTCAAACTTTACCTTTACCTAATAAACAGTTATAAACCTTAATCGACTTCATATAGACACAAGAGTTAACCTGTCATACACACATCTTTTCACTCAACTAGATAATAGAATAAGTACACAAAAACTGACTTAACCCTTTCTATATGCACCATACATGATCCAGTTCAAATATTTACAATTTTTAGAATACTAAACACCGATGGAACCCAAACGAGATATTGCATAGGCTAAGCACCCCAAACACGCTCGCTACCTGGAAACAGAGAAACATGGAAAACATGAGCTAAACGCCCAGTGAGTGACTAACTAGGAGTCCTCCTTTAAACCATGTAAGCTACAACAACAATATCATATGTAATTCATCGCTTAAACATACATTTGCATTCGAGTAAAAGACATACATAAACTGGTTTTCCTGAAACCTTTCCTTAGTTGAGGCGGAGCGAGGCTCAACACCACTCAATGTCAAAATAACTTTCGCTGTGTGGAGTAATCTCAACACATCAGCATAACTACATATACACATATCCAGGGTCGCCCAAGTACCTTCTCCGAGTCCTTCAATACTGGTCCCTTAATACATTTTCAACCACCCACATGCCTTCTCCTAGTCCTTCAGCATTGGGGCCATTTCCATACATAATTCACCCATATGCCTTCCCCGAGTCCTTCAGCATAGGGAATCATTTTCATACATATTGTACCCATATGCCTTCTCCAAGTCCTTCAGCATAGGGAATCATTTTCATATATATTTTACCCAAATGTCTTCTCCGAGACCTTCGGCATTGGGAGTCATATTCACACATAATTTTCCCACATGCCTTCTTTAAGTCCTTCAGCATTGGGAGTCATTTAAATAAAACTATAACATAACATAAATCGTGCCTTTGAAACATTTCATTCATCACTTCATTTATCACATGCTTGCATGCTTTCGTTTATTTACATAATTATAAATTTCATACTTTTCGACACATAACACATGTCATACTTGTAACACACATGGAGATGTTTCACATAATCAAGTTTCAACATATATTCAATCAAGAAACTATGCTTGAATTAAACATTTAAAAATCGAGTGTCACTCACAACTTGTCCTAGGCTTTTAGCGGTTTATACGCCTTCCCTAGCTTTTCCTGGCCTGTAATCATATATTTCTCATTGTTAGATTTTCTTAAGATTTCCTTAACATAACCAACAAGGTTTAACCATTCATACTTGGTGAATATTTCACTACCGAGACCACAATTCAAAGCATAAACTTTAATGAGCGAGATTCTACACAGCTAACGAGACTACTAACGAGATTTCACTACAGGCAAACGACACTAGCGATACCTTGGTGAGCGAGACCAGCGAGACTCACTTGATCAGCAAGTCCTAGCGATACCCAGCGAGAATTGTGAGACGCAAGGCTTCTAGCAACACTCATGTTACTCGTCTCGCTACTCTCACGTACGTCCGGCGTCACTGCTCTTCCAGCGATAATTGTCTTCCACAGCTTCTGTCTTCACCTTAGCCCTCACTTCTATCTGTTAAAAGTCTTATTTCTAGTCCAATTTAGCACTTCTTTCCTTCTACAAACTTGTAAAGAAATATATTTCCTAGCTTACTTCAAGATTTTAGAACTTAACTCTTCTTCGTTCGACAGATATTCTTGACTTACTTTGAGCTGCTCCAAATCACTCAGGAAATCTGTATCAAACACTTCCACCTATCATTTAACATGTTTCTCTTCAAATTCAGCTCAACCAACCTTCACAATATTTGTTAAGAATTGAGTTAATTTATCGACCTCAAATTCTTAGCCCTAAACTCGATCTCCACATAATGCTATCCTCCAAATACCAAACGTTGTTCAGATTGCACGACATCAATCAACTCTTCTGTTCTAGCTTCAATTACACCACGAAACCGATCAGAATTCTACACAAATTTGCCCTAGACTCCTTCCTCTACCTCTCTTCGTCACTAAGCTGAAATATGGAATCGATTGGAGCTTTTGAGACGAAGAAAATATTTGAAAACTTAGCTTTACACACTTAAACAAGCTGCCGACTTACCTCCACTTTCTCTTTTATTTGATTTTATTTGATTTTATTTTAATTCCTGCTAAACAAAGTAACGCAACCGATTTAACACACTTGGATACTGGCTTGGACGCTTAGCAAGCTTGGAAGCATAGCAAGTTTGGTTGCTAGCTTGGACGCATCGCACCATGCGTCTGAACCATAACACCCTTGAACGCATACTTCGCCAGCGCCAACGCAACCTCCCTACCAAATCTCCTCCAACGCATGGCTGCTGGTTCAACAATCTCATCAACGCATAGCACCAGCCAACTCCCACACTCAATTCAATTTTTTTTTTTTTTTTGGACGCATAGGAAGTTGGACGCATGCCCCAACAAGCCAACACTTCAACCCTCATGCTTAGGCTCGACTACACAATTTCTTCTCTAATTTCAGCCATCACCCATGCTCACTCTCATGGACTCTTGCTTCAATCAAACCAACACAGACACTTCAATCCCCAAAGGCTCTGGGCCATCACTTTTCAATCACTCGCCTACTTATTTGCCATCTTCCAAAGTTAAGAGGTAGAGCTTACAGCTTTCTATGAAAATCCAAAAAAAAATGTAGTATCTCTTCTATGCCTCAATAATCCTCTAAAGGAGTGAGGAGTTATTTAACTCCTCCCTCCAACACGTTGAATAACTCCAAAGGGGAGTTATTCTTAATATATTTAATTTAAGAATATTAAATATAATTAAATAAAAATTAAATTAAATAATACTAATATTAAAATATATATTAAATCATATTTAATATATAATTAATTAATTAACAAATTAAATATCACATATTTATTGTCATTCTCTTAGATAACCTATAGTTTTAATATGAATTTTATTCATATTAATTTTAACCTATAGCTTTATATGAATCTCATTCATATAATTAATATTTGAATCTTATTCAAATATTTATCTCTCTCATATAATAAAGTATAATTTTGAATCTCATTTAAATTTAACTTTATATTATAATGTATCTATATACATTATATTAATTGTATCTTATACAATTAATTCCCTTATTTAATTTGAACAATTCAAATTAATCCAAAATTAATTGATTCTTATTTAACCCTTAATGAGCTAGCAAGGGAGCCTTATGGACCTACAAATTAAAAGCTCAAATGATATGAGATTAATTAATTAAACTCTTTAATTAATTTAATCAATATTCATTAACTACATATCACTCCACTAAAGGTCCACAACTACACTCTTCGCACTATAGATATATTTCTGTGTCCATGGATATAACCAATCAACAGTAAGTCGACCTTTCACAAATTTTTCGTAACTATAGTTGGATCAAATTATTGTTTTACCCCTGTAGTTACATCTAACTCCTTAAGTACCACAAATCCCTATAATGAACAAACAATTTTATAGTCTAACAATAAACTAACCCCTCTCTGGCGAGGGTGAGGCCTCATTGTTCAAGACCTAGAATCAGCCCTTAAGGGAGCAATTTATCTACTTACCCTAAAGACGAGAAGGACTGAATTCCATCTTGTGAAGATATGTTACTAGCTCCTTACTCAGACAAATCCCCAAAATGGAGGTTTGTTGAGTCGGCGATCAGGTCACTCTCACCCATACAGATCAAAGGATTGTCCTCATGAAAAGTTAATTTCTTCAATTAATGACATTATAAAGAGAAATTAAACATTTCGTTGTCTAGTCTTATACAAACTTGTATAGGATACCCCTACTCACATGTCTCCACATGAACGATTAGGATCACATCGTTTGTAATACTTTACAAATTTTGTAACAATTACAAAGTGGGTCGTATTTGTAATGTCACAAGGATAAGGCATCCAACCTTATCCCTATACTACAAACCTTTTTGGTTATTACTTAAACATGATCCAACCTTGTATGTTAACCATATACATGTTTAAGTTTACATAAATAACCACAAATATTAGTTTATTGTATTTAGTTAATGCAAAAAGACTCTTGGGTTCTCATAGTTTGTAAAGTCGTAAATCCAAATTATCTATTCAATAAAATAACACATTTTATTGAATAGATGATTTGGATTTACGACTTTACAAACTACAAGAACTCAGGAGAATTAGAACACGAGTCCCAACAATAATAATTTCCCCTAAATAAATATACCCTCTAATAGCCTATTTGGAATGACTTAGAAAAAAAAATATTTTTAAAAAATTCATTTTTATTTAAACACTTATTAATAGCAGTGAAAATGTGTTATCTTGTTTCGCTTATTTCGGGAATGTTTTTGTGTTTTACATGTTTACTTGATTGTTTTATAAGTTTTGAGCACCTAATAGGTAGAGTGGGATATTAACGATGAAATGGAGCTAAAACTAGCCAAAATATAGCTTAATTGCATCAATCTAGAAGGCCAAAATTACCATTCTCCCTTTATAAGGCGCCCTGTGGCATTGCGCACGTTGTTGTTCACATAATCAGATAATCTTGAGAAAAATGCACAACATCGCGGCATTGCCTTTGAACACCGTAATGCTCCAAAGTTTTCACGCGTGTTGTTGCTCCAACCAGGTTATAAAAGAAAACCTGCGTTTTAGGTCAGATCATTCTGCCACTAGCCGACTGCCACCCGATAGCTTTCCTCTTTTCTTCGTCTTTTTGCTAATTTCTTGTACCGAAACTCTATCTTATCGACTGGCATGTCGACGATGGGCTAAGGTAATGTTCTCTAGCTCAAGTTTTAGGAATTTTCTTCTACTTTTTTGTATTTATGAGTCTTTGAACCAAATTTTATTGTATGCATGGATTCAATTTTGAGTTTTATTGTATTATGATCATTTTATTAGACATTTGTGAATATTATGGTCATTGCTTTAGATTGATATGCAGTTTGTGACTTTTGGTTGTATGTTGATCCATAGGAAGTGATAGGTTAGATTAGCTTGCAAATCTAAGAAGATGAGTATTGTTCTAATCGACCTAGGATTGAGTCAAAAGAATATTTAATCTTGGTATTTCCAATTGAATATTCTACCTAATTTTCCATAGAACTTAATGCAATTAGGATGAATTTGAATTTGCATGTCTTTCATCAAATCAATTTGTGCTAATTAGACATTTAGGATAATTTAACTAGCTTTTCCAATTAAATTGATAAGGTGCAAGCAACACTAAGTTCGGTGATGATGATTCCATGATTAAGCATATTAAATGAAGAAAATTTCGTAATAACCCAAGCTAGGCATTTTTCTGATTCAATGTTTATTTTATGCTATTTATTTTTCTTGCAACAAACAACTTCGAAACCCCCCCCTCCCGCTTTCAATTACCTTGAACTGTTAGCTACTTGATTGAGAAATTCTAGTGCTCCCTGTGTTCGATCTAGTATTGCCACCACTATGGTTTTGGTAAGTATGGCTATTCATTTAGCACGAAATAGAGCGACAAATTTCATTCGCCGAATTGGCACCATTTCGCAGACCCAGGCAATTTCTCTTTTGAAGAGTCTTCAATTTTTTATTGTTCTTTAATTTTTTCCCTCTTTGTATGACCCGATCCTCCCAAGATTGAAATTATTTGTTATATTTAACAAAAATTGGATGGGAAGAAAAGCAACGTAGGAGGGAAGCTAAGGAACGAAAAGCTTCAAAAGATCTTACAAGTGCAGAAGACACATTCGAGGAGTTTCTAGAAGAAGAAGAAGAAGAAGAAGAAGAAAGAATAATGGCGCAACCTAAAAAGCGCACATTGAGAGACCTCTCAGCCTCTAATGTTGAGTACATTACCTACCTAGCCACAACAGGTGATTTTGAGCTGAAATCTGCATTAATCCACTTACTTCCTTCCTTTTTTGGACACCCAAGTGGGTGATAGCTCTTGAAAACAGCTATTTTTATGTCCTTAATTTCCTTTGCTTGTTATGTTTTATATGATAAAATGTCTATTTTTGTAGGAAATCAAGCAAATCATGCGCCCGGAGTGTTACAGGCCGTTTAAGGTTGATTTGGTGCTATCGAAAATGAAATCGGGCACCTAGAGCTCAAGGACATAAAAATTACCAAAATACCCCTAAGGCAAGCATAGATCAGAGCACAGCCACGTTGTGCTCTATTCTCAAAGGCAGAATGCGATTATGGCGAGAGTGCAGTGACGCTTCATTAAAGTGCAACGTGTAGCCTCACTACGCTTTAGGTAAGTGCTCCGATTTCTCCCTAGAGCATAGCAAACACTTCATCAGAGCACAGCGATGCTTTGAGGAAGATTTAAATATAAGCTTCATTTTTCATGACACAAGGTAGAGAAGGATGAAGAGGAGACTTAGCCCAATTCAATTTTTCTTCTTTTTCACCTTTTAGCTTAGGTTTTTCTTCAATTTTTGGTTGTACTCATGGATCGGATACTCTCTCCTTCAATTTCTTTGTCTATGAAGATGTTCTTGAGAGCAAACTCATGTAATTTCTTAAGACTTAGTTTTGTATAAAACTTCATATTATGATTGTGCTTCTTTGAATCTTATGTATATTTAGATGTATGTTCTTGAATGTATGTCTGGGCTAATCGATTTTGCTCGCGTGTTTCCTTCGTGTTTGTATATGCTTTAAATCGATAAGTAGCAAAGGTTTCTTATGCATGCTAAGGTGTATTGGCTGTCCATAGGCTTTAGAATGTATGCTTAACCTAGATTCAATGAAAAATTCGCTAATTAAGTTAGGGCTTTCCCATTAGTTAATCACACATTGGAACTCTTTAGCTTAATGCACATATTCTTGGTTTTAATTGATCGCTATCAAACGCAATTAGGACCCAAGACTTGTAGTTTAATTAAGGCTTAGGCTTTAGCTGATAATTAGGGCACTTATTTACCTTAATTCCATTAGTTGGCTGCCTGTAGCGTTGCGGATCTAATAAAATTAGATAAGTCAGTGTGTAAGCAATCAAATATGTGTTTAATCAAAAGTAAGTCGGTAATAGAAATTGCATAGGAATCCAATTATTCTCGAGAACTTGATCTTCTTATCCTTGGTTATATTTACTCGCTACTTTTAATTTCCTTGCATGCCTAGTTCTAATTCATACCAAACCCACCCTAATTATCACTTTAATTAGGAAATTAGCATAACGAAAAAAATACGATAGTCCTTGTGGTTTGACTCGAACTTTGCTGTGCCATCGTAGTAATAGGAGTAGGATTCAAAATTATAAATTTCTTTTGATCGATTCTTTTTTGGAATAAAACGACACCAAAAAAAATTCTATCAGTGAAGATCCACATAAGCACCTGAAAGAGTTCCACATCATGTGTGACGAGATGAGGCCTCACAGTGTGACCGAGGAGCAAATGAACCTCAGGACTTCCCATTCTCCTTGAAGGATGACGCCAAGGACTGGCTCTACTTCCTTCCTGCTGGTTCGCAACCACATGGAAGGAGATGAAGAGACAGTGTTCAGAAAAGTTCTTCCTTATCTCGCGAGCTACATAAATATGGAAGGAGATATATGAGATTTCACAGACAACTGGCGAGACCTTGTTCAAGTATTGGGAGTATTTCAAATACCTATGCATTAGTTTCCTTAATCACCAGATCTTTGATGCACTTCTAAGCCAATATTTCTATGAAGGGTTTTTGAAACTACACTTCTAATCCAATATTTCTTATGTTTTATGTGCTTAGTTGATTGTTTTATAGGTTTTAAGCACCTAATAGGTAGAGTAGGACATTAGTGACTAAATGGAGTTAAAATGGGCCAAAGCTTAATGGCATCAACTGGGAGAGAGCAGGTCAATGATTACCATTTTGCCCTTGCAAGGACTGTAAGTCCTGCTTTCATTCTTAAGTCATTAAGCTAAGTTGTTAAAGAGTGTGTGAACTTAGTGAAAATTTTCATTGTTTAGGCTCAAAGACACGTGGAGAAGAGTGTCTCATGAAGAGCCTAGAAGATGGACATAGCCTTGGAAATGAGTTGGTCCAAATGACAAGGCGTTAAGCTTGGAAAGAAGCTGGTGTTGTTCAAGTTCAGAGAAGCTGGTGTTGAAGGGAGGAACTTTGGGAGAAAAATTCGTCGAAGTGTTGAAATAGGGTGTTAAAGTTCTTGATGTAGCCGAGCCTAAGTCCAAAGATGAACTTTTGGAGACCCTAAACTTTGACTTAGTAGCTTAAGTGACATAATGAAAGGAAACTAGGGAAAATGAAGAAAACTTAAAACACAAGCCTGCAGAGTTTCTAGATTGAGAGAATTTCTAGAGGAAGAGGATACAATGCTTTGAGATGGTAATGAGGAGGAAAAGTATTTGTGCCAACTTGAGTTTTTGGATGAGAATGAGCCATAGATGAGTTTGGGAGAAAACCACGATAGGCGATTTTCGAATCTTGGACCACAAGGTGGCAAGTGAGCTAATGAAATTTTCGAAGTGTCACAACTATGCTTAGAGAACCCAACTAGGCTTGGAAAACTGAAAGTTTGGACACATAGCCCTAGGAAAGGGAAGAAAATTTCACTAAGTGTTAGAGAAAAAGAGTTGGAAACATAGTTGGGAGATAGTTGAGAGTTGAGTACATCTTTGGGGAAAAGCCATCACATTGGACGCATAGATAGGCAACCTCAACGCATGGTGAATCAATTTTGGAAGAATTTTGGTTAAGTGTTGAGGTGTTGGAAGGAAACCTAGGTCTTGGAGAAGAAGGATAAATGCATGGTGTAAGTTGGAAACAAAACCTCACCATACCAAGGGTTGAACACATAGTTCCTACTCTTAGCAAGAATTTGTTAAGTGTTGGATGATTTGGGAAGTTGAGAAGCAACCCTAAAGAAGAAAAGGAAGGGTTGGACGCATACTTGAAGGATTTGAGGGAAAATTGTTAAGTATGGGATGTATAGGAGAGAAAAGTTGGAAGCATAGGTTTGGAAAGTATACTTTGGATGCATGCATGAGTTAACAAGGAGTCCATGAGGGTATGTGGGGAGACTTGGACGCATGAATCAAGGAACCTAAGTCAAGTGGACGCATACCTAAGAAAGAATAAGGGAATCCACACGCATAGCAAGGCTTTGTAAGTAGGAATTTGACAAAGTGTGGGAACCATGAAACTTGTTGGACACATACCTCATAAAGGAGGGGATTTTGGCTAAGTATTGGACTCTTGGAAGTAGATTGAATTCCAACGGAAGCGTGTGATCATGTTCTTTGATTTCTTGAAAGAATTAAAAATACAAAAAGTTAAGAAAAGGTTGAACAACATACCTTTGTCGATCCATAATTTCAGCAAAATCTCTCATCGAACCAATAGTCTTCTCCTTGTAGTCTTCCTCTTCCAAGAGATTTTTCTTACTATGACTCTAGCAAGGTTCCAATTTGTGGGAATCGTTTCTTGCAAGAATAGAGGGAACGGGAAAAAGAATTTTCTTAAAACTTTTTCTAAGTAAATTGAGAGAATTTCTAGAGGAAGACTTTTAGAATAATTGTAGAGATTATTCTTCTAGAGAGGTGTGTTCTATGAGGGCTCCCAAGGGCCCTATTTATAGAACTATATGGGTTACTCTTAATCCTATTAAAATAACCTCTCTGCAAAAAATTTTAATTAAATATTTAATAATATCCAATATTAATAAATATTTATCCAAATAATATATCATGTTAAATGATTTAAAATATTTAAATCTTACTTAAATATTTATTTTCTGTAGAATCTTTAATTTGAATTTCATCCAAATCAAACAATTAATTATTTGAATCCAATTCAAATTAATTAATTAATTCTCCCTCTATTTATTTATATGGATTTCATCCAAATAAATAATTAATTATTTGAATCATATTCAAATAAATTAATTCTCCATATTATAAAGTCATCGTTTGAATCTTATTGAAATAAACTTTATAATAAATCATTTAATTAATTGTATCTAATACAATTAATATTTTCCCTCATAAATTTGAACATTTCAAATTTTTCTTTGAACATACTTGATTCTTGTTGGTCCCTGATGAGCTAGCAAAGGGACCTTATGGACCTATAGATTATAAGCTCCAATGATGCAAGATTAATTAATTAAACTTTTTAATTAAATTAATCTTCATTCATTAACTATAGGGCAAACCACTATAGATCCATAGTTGAACTCTTATGCACTGTAGGACAAGTTGTGTCCATGGATATAATCAGTATAAGCAAGTCGATCCTCCATAAGTTGTTCATAATTATAGGTAGGTCAAATGTCTGTCTACCCCTGTAATTACCTCTTATCTTTAAGTACTACTTATTTCTCTAATGAACAATTTGTTTATGATCCAACCATAAACTAAGTCCCTCTCGGGCCAGTGAAAGGGTAGGGCCCCTTGTTTAAGACTCAAAATCAGCACTTAAGAGAACTACTCATCTACTTACCCTATTTGGGAAGGAGTGAATTCCATCTGTGAAGTTATGTTTCCAGCTCTCTGTTTAGTCAAATCCCCAAAATGGTAGGCTTATTGAGTTTGCAACTGGGGCCACTCTCACCCATGCAAATCAAAGAACCGACCTCACAGACAAAAGTTCATAAGTCATTCAGGATTAAGATCGAGTCTCACATGATCATCCTATGAAATATTAATCTCATCAATTAACGGATTTACAAAAAGAGACTAAATATTTCGCGGTTCGATCTTATACAAACTCTTTGTATAGGATACCCCCCACTCACATGTCTCTACATGAACGGTTTGAATCAAATCATTTGTAACTATGGATAAAGTGAGTCGTATCCATAGTGTCACCAAGATAGGCACCCAACCTTATTATACTATAGACCTTTAGGTTATTTGTTGAACATGATCCACTTGTATGTGAACTACATACATGTTGAGACTTCATGCAATAACCTTGGATTTTTCTGTTAATGAATAAATTAATATTGCATAATTAATAATTAAATTAATTAACTAATCAATTACGAGGTTTTAGGGCACAAATCCCAACAGGTTGGACGTATATAAGGTATGTTGGACCATGGGAGGGTCTTGGAAAGGAAGATTTGGCTAAGTATAGAAAGAAGGAAGTGGAGCAAAAGAGATCATAACTTAAAAACAACAAAGTGAACGCATAGAAGAGGAGGAAATGGACGCATAGCTCATTCGTCTTGGCCAGGTTGGACGCATGGTTGAAGGAAAAGTGGTGCTAAGTGGCTTCATTTGAGTTTAACACTTCACAAGTAGGAGGTGTTGGGATGCATGACAAAGTTATCATGCAAAGAAGCAAGTATATGGATGCAGGTTGAGCTTGCATGCATGGGGACAAGTAGAAGCTTAGATGGCAAGCTTAGAGGCAAGGGTTGGATGACCAAGCATGCCATCCAACTCCTATAAATAAGACCAAGGGGGAGAATGAGTTCTCATTCCCCAAAGCATCCGAATTTTCATTAGAGAAAAGAGAGAAGGAAGGACTGGAGAAGAAAGCTTCGCGTTCAAGGGACCATGCTTGCGTCCAGGAGGGTGTTCTTCTGCTATCAAAGAGCAGACCTGCGTTCAAGACACAAAGCCTGCGTCCATAAGTTCCAAACCTGCATGCAACTGAGTTGTGTGAGGAGTAGAAAGACTGTTATTAGGGTCCAAAGGATTTTTAGTTGTTGTTTTCTTAGTTCCAGAAGCTAAGGAAGAACTAGGAGGTTGGGAAATCAAAGTCGGAGGAAGGAACTCTAAGCTTTGCACCTACTTTCTCGGTGAGTGGTTGATTTCTTTTCGCGAGTGATTAAACTCTGTCTCTTGTGAACAGTTGTTAATAGCACACTTATGATTATATATTTAATAGGATGATTATGTGATATTATTAATATGTGTGTTATGGTGAGATACCGATTAGTATGTTGCATATCAAACTATGATGAATCTTTAGGTTATATTTCAATGTTGAAGGACTATGAGAAGTCATTGATGAACATGATTATGGTCATGACTGGGACTGGGAATTGAGTTCGCATAGGATGGCCAAAGGATTGGAAGGATCTAGTTTCTGAGCTTGTGTTGGGAATAAAACCTTGCGGGATGGTTAGGGGGTGTCGGAACCTAGTTCATGATCTTGTGAGAAGTACCTTGGGAGGATAGTCAGAAGGCTGACTAGCCTAGCTTCTGAGCCTCAGAGGTAAGACTATGTGCACATAGGGGAAAAACAAATTGCTAAACTATGTAAGCCAGCGTAATAACCAGGATAAACAAAAGAATTGCTAACTTGAGGATGCCAGCAGGATAGTTAATTTCAAGGATAAACCTAAACGGGAGGTTTGAGTATAAACTCGATTAAGATGTGCTTGCTAATGAATTATATCTTTGTTATTATGTTTGAAGGGTTATATGAACTCTAGTTAAGGCTTCATAAAGCTCATTCATTTCTTATGTTTTCTTTTCTGGTAGCAACCGAGTTTTCGTTGCTATGCAAAATCGAGGTCTACCGAGATATAATTGAAGGGAATTGAATCCCGGCAAAAGCATGTGATTGAGTTCTTTGATTTCTTGAAAAAATTAAAAATACAAAAAGTTATGAAAAGGTTAAGAAACATACCTTTTCCGATCTATAATTTCAGCAAAATCTTTTCCTCGAACCAATAGTCTTCTCCTTATAGTCTTCCTTTTCCAAGAGATCTTCCTTGCTATGACTCTAGCAAGGATTTAGTTTGTGGGAATCACTTCTTGAAAAAATTATAATTCTTTCAATAAATCAAAGAACGCGGTCACACACTTCCGCCGGGATTCAACTCCTTTAGTATTTATAGAACTCTATGGGTTACTCCTAATCCTATTAGGATAACCATCTACAGAGATTTTAAATTAAATATTTAGTAATATCTAATATTAATAAACATCTACCCAAATAATATCTCACATTAAACGGTTTAAAATATTTAAATCTTATTTAAATATTTAATTTCGGTAGAATATTTAATTTTGATCCAATCCAAATTAAATAATTAATTATTTGAATCCAATTCAAATTAATTAACTAATTCTCCATCTATTTATTTATATGGATTTCATCCAAATAAATAATTAATTATTTGAATCATATTTAAATAAATTAATTCTCCATATTATAAAGTTATAATTTGAATCTTATTCAAATAAACTTTATAATAAATCATATAATTAACTGTATCCAATACAATTAATATTTTTACTCATAAATTTGAACATTCCAATTTTTTCTTTCAACATAGTTGATCCTTGTTGGTCCGTGGTGAGCTAGCAAGGGGACCTTATAGACGTACAGATTATAAGCTCCAATGATCCTAGATTAATTAATTAAACTCTTTAATTAAATTAATCTTCATTTATTAACTACAGGGTAAACCACTATAGACCCATAGTTAAACTCTTATACACTGTAGGACAAGTTGTGTCCATAGATATAATCAGTATAAGCAAGTCGATCATTCGCATGTTGTTCATAATTACAGCTAGGTCAAATGTCCATTCTACCTCTGTAATTATCTCTTATCCTTAAGTATCACTGATTTCTCTAATGAACAATTTGTTTATGATTCAACCATAAACTAAGTCCCTCTCAAGCCAGTGAGAGGATGGGGCTCCTTGTTCAAGACTCGAAATCAACATTTAAGGGAACTACTCATCTAGTTACCCTATTTGGGAAGGAGTGAAATTCATCTTGTGAAGTTATGTTCCCAGCTCTCTATTTAGTCAAATCTCCAAAATGGTAGGCTTATTAAGTCGGCAACTTGGGCCACTCTCATCCATGCAAATCAAAGGACCGACCTCACAGACAGGAGTTCATAAGTCACTTAGGATTAAGATCGAGTTGCACATGATCATCCTATAAAATATTAATCTCATCAATTAACGAATTTACAAAGAGAGATTAAATATTTTGTGGTTTGGTCTTATACAAACTCTTTGTATAGGATACCCCCACTCACATGTCTCTACATGAACGGTTTGGATCAAACCATTTGTAATTATTTACAAAGTGGGTCGTATCCATAGTATCACCAAGATAGGCACCCAACTTTATCCATATACTATGACCTTTAGGTTATTTCTTGAATATGATCCACCCGTATGTGAACTACATACATGTCATGACTTCGTGCAATAACCTTGGATTTTTCCGTTAATGAATAAATTAATATTGCATAATTAATAATTAAATTAATTAACTAAACAATTACGAGGCTTTATGGCACAAATTCCAACAATAATGTGGTCATTTGAAATAGGCAAAATTTTGTATCAAGCTAGGGTTACGTCACTTATAAACAAACTCTATAAACAATTGTGTAAATAAAATTATGCATGTAAAAATGATATAGTATTTGAAGAAATCGAATTTCCAGCAGAAGCGAGTAGTCGTCTTGTACCATTAAATTTGTTTTAGAAAAACAAAATACTGAGAACAAAAATAAGATAAACAACTAAATATCAGCATGCTTTTTATGATAATTAAGGATAGAAGAATCCTACATTTGAAGATCGTCTTCGTTGTGGGAAACTTTTTCTTCTCCAAATCACGAACCAGTGAGAACTCCAAAGAATTCACAAGAAGAACTCTTCTTCTTTTGGGAACACCACCACAATGTTACCTTGCTATTCTTCAGAAGAAGCAACAGAGAAGTTGTGAGCTCTCTTTGAATTTGGGAAGGGAATTGTTTGAGAGGAAGAAGAGAGAATTGGAGAGGGAGGGTTCTTGGGAAAATACAAAACTCTTCTTTAACTTCCTCTCCCCTTCCCCTTTTCTTTTACATAAAATGAGTGAGAGAGAACTAGAATAACTTCCCATTATGTGGGAGTTATTCAATATAATATAATATTGATATTAATATTAATATTATAATATTAATTTAATTTAATATATATTAAATCATATTTAATATATATAATTAAATAAAATTAATTAATTGACAATTAATAAATTAAATATCTCATATTTAGTATAAGTTTGAATCAGATTCAAATAATCTTCTCTCACATAACCTATAGTTTTAATATGAATCTCACTCATATTAATTTTAACCTATAGTTTTTATATGAATATCATTCATATAATTAATATTTAAATTTTATTTAAATATTTATCTCTCTTATAATATAAAGTGTAAATTTTGAATCTCATTCAAAATAAATTGTATATTATAATGTATCCATATATATTATGCTAATTGTATCACATAAAATTAATTCCCTTATTAATTTGAACGTTTCAAATTAAACCAAAATATTTGATTCTAATACTAAACCTTTATGAGTTAGCAAGGGGACCTTAAGGACCTAGAGTTAGAAGCTCAAATGATATAAGATTAATCAATTAAACTCTTTAATTAGATTAATCAATATTCATTAACTGTAGGTTACTTCACTAAAGACTTACAATTACACTTTTCGCACTATAGATATATTTTCTATGTCCATGAAATTTACTAATCAACAATAAGTCGACCCTTCACAAATTACTCATAACTACAGTTGGGTTAAATTACCATTTTACCCCTGCCATTTTACCCCTATAGTTATATCTAACTTCTTAAGTACCACTGATCCCTCTAATGAACAAACTGTTTATAGTCCAACTATAAACTAACCCCTCTCGGGTCAATGAGAGGGTGAGGCCTCATTGATCAAGACTCGAAATCCGCCCTTAAGGGAGTAATTTATCTACTTACCCTAAACACGGGAAGGAGTGAATACCATCTTGTGAAGATATGTTCCCAGCTCCCTAATCAGACAAATCCCCAAAATGGTATGCATATTGAGTCAGCTATTTGGCCACTCTCACCCATACAGATCAAAGGATTGCCCTCATAGATAAGAGTTCATAACTCACTCAGGATTTAGGTCGAGTCACCTATAGTTATCCTATGAAATGTTAATTTCTACAATTAATGGGGTTACAAAGAGAAATTAAACATTTCGCGGTCCGGTCTTATATAAACTCTCTGCATAGGATACCCCCACTCACATGTCTCTACATAAACGATTAGGATTAAATCGTTTGTAACACTTTACAATTCCTAGTATCAATTACAAAGTGGGTCGTATCCGTAGTGTTGCCAGAATAAGGCACCCAACCTTATTCCTATACTACAGACCTTTTTTGTTATTACTTAAACATGATCCAACCTTGTATGTCAATCATATACATGTTTAAGTTTACATAAAATAACCATGGAATCTTAGTTTATTGGATTGAGTTAATGCATAAGATAGATAAAATAACTTCTTATTTTATTCAATAAATAAAATGTATATACAATATACAAAACTACAAGACCCAAGAGATTTAGGACACAATAGTCCCAACAATATTGAATTAGATTATTTACGTTCTACATATTAAGTCTAAAAATAGTATAAGTTGACAGTAGATGTTGTAAAAGAGGCGATGTTTGTTGTCCTCACGCCTCTTTCCAGGTTACAGAGTAACCGGGAAAGGGTGTGACATGTGCTGGAGGGCCCTGTCGGTGGCCAAGGTGAGTTTCGTATAGAGGTTATTTTGGGTGTTTTCGATGCCTAATGGGCATACTGATTGCCAGTCAGGTGTGCAAGCTGAGGCAAAGGTGTGCAGGTGTGCAAGGTTGGCGAGACATGAAAGTAACACATGGGCATTGGGTAGGCAAAAGCTCAATGCCTTGTCGGCATGCATGTGTAAGGAGATCGACGCCTAGCCAAGGAGTGTGAGACACGCGCGCCCCACGTCTTTAGAGGTTATTGGGGCTACCTCTATATGGGCGACAACGTGTCTCCATGGGAGTTACAGCACAAATGGGGCTTAGCAGGCAGCGTGCAAGAAGTGTGTGTGTGTTGTGCGAACTGTGGTGCTGCCTAGGGCTAGCATTGGACAGTTAGAATTTTTAGCAAGTTTTTAGGCGTTGGTGAGTTATTTTGAGATGAACTTAATTTTAAAAGCCCAATTGACCTACATTATGAATTAAGGGGATTATAAAGAAGCCTGATTGAGATAGTTAAATTATTTCCAGGCCAAGAAGAGTTGAAGGAGATTTATAACTCACTTAGAGTCGGAACAAAGTAGTGAATGACAATTTTCGTGAAATAAAGCTTTGTTAATCTAGTGTTTTTCGTATGCAATGTCAGTTTAGAAGTATGATAAATGTTTTTTCCTTACAAGCATGAGTTACACTTAAGTTTGCTAAACTTAGAAAGCATGCATATTTTATGATGTTTTCGAGAATTCTAAGATTTCCATGGATTTGTATATGTTGAAATATTTTACATAAAAGCATGCTTGAATTTCTTAAAATAGGGAGCCAATATTGAAGGACATTGAGAAGGCATATGGGCAACTCTAATATTATTATGGAACTCAACACTAAAGGATTTTGAGAAGGTGATTGAGTATCCATTGGGACCCAGTACTAAAGGACATGGAGAAGGTACTTGGGCAGCCTGAGATTAGTTATTCCTACGTGCACATAGAGAGAGTTGACTTTATTGTGTTAAGATTACTCAACATCAGTTAAGGTTGTTTTCGATGTTGAGAGTGTTGAGTTTTGCTCCACCTCAACTAAGGTTATCTAAAATTCAAAAGATCATGTTTTATGAGACTGAGATTTTATTCAGAAGATTCACTTACTTATTTTATGTAAAGTCTGAGCTATGATTTGACGTTAAGTTTATGTTTTACTAGATATGTCACTCACTGGGTACCCTAGCTCACGGGCTTTCTTTAAACTTTCTATTTTCTAGGTAGCTAGCGAGTTCAGCCTACTCAAGCCTCATCTGATCCAGTTACATCTTTAGTTTGTAGTTCTTGTACGAATTTGTAACTAAGACTTGTGCATTTTACATAAGGGGAGAAGTGGTTGTAAACTTTGTATATATGGTTTTGTGTGGGTGTTCTAAGAACGTTGTTAAGTTTGGAATCTATGATATGAGTATGAGCTTAAGGAAGTTATTATCTATTGATTAAGAATTGTTTATCAAGTGTTATGTTTTATGAGTTAAGAGGAAGTGCAGGTTGATAGTAGATATCGTAAAAGGGTCGATACTTGCGGTCCTCACATTCTTTCCTAGGTTAAAATAGTACTTGGGAGAGGGTGTGACAAGGACAGTGCCGCAGCTCCCTGTAGAGCTAAGCATAAGGCTGTTCACAGAATTGGATGATTTTGAGAAAAATGCACAACATCGCGACGCTGCCTTTGAGCGTCATGACACTGTGAAGTTTTCGCACTTGTTGTTTCATGACAGCTGGCAAACTGAAAGTTGTCGAAGCTTTCAATTAGGCCAAATAATTGTTCCATTCCCTACACTAATTTAGTAGTATTAGCGCAGCAACGGGTCAGTCCACAGAGAGCCGATAAATTTTCTTCTCCTAAAGGATTTGTTGTTGAGTAACCAGGGGGTGTTTAATCGTTTGTTTAACTTTAATAACAAAGCAATAATAAGGAAGAAAAGCAATAGCAAGGAATCAAATTGGGTTTAAATTCAAGTTGACAAAATCTAGCTCGGGGTGAAAGTGGATCACTCTTAATTTATTACTCAATCATTGATTAATTACAATAGTGTTGTGCAATTTTTCTTAGGTTAAACTTAGCTAGTCATTTCTAGAAAGGCTAGAAGGAAGTCCTATTGATCAAATATATTAATATGCTTAGATGGAAGGCATCTTAGACATGCAAACCTATTAGCATTAAGTTCAAAGGCAATTGCTAAGACGAACAAAATAATAGGAAAAGCCTAATTAAGTGTTCGGTACGAATCTCTCCTAAGTTGGTTATATGAATGCAATCGGATTGGAATAGCCAAATCAATTTACAACCCTAACTCAACCTTTGCTACTTGGCGATCTATAAACCTAACAATTACGTATTAAGCATAGATCTTTAACTACCAATTAAAATGCTTGACTAATTTGTCAGATAATCTCAAGCGAATTCAATTGAAACATAAAACAATGCGAGAATTCATTAGCAAGAAAATTGCAATACAAAAAAATTGTTCAAAACCTCATGAGATACAAACTAAGAATTGAGCCCCAAACCCGAGCTAGATGATAGTACCTTAGCCTCGATACATGCTTGTGCTCACCCAATAATTGTTCAAAGAATTCTCCTCAAGATGAAAAGAAGGAAAAATGCAGGGAAAAACTCCAAATACAGACTTAGGACTCGTGCTGATATTTTTCCAGAATAGTTGGCAGCTAGGGCATTTTATGCAAAAAATTGGACTAGCCCCGCGGCGCTGCA
The DNA here is from genome assembly GCA_030954485.1 of Citrullus mucosospermus. Classification (NCBI taxonomy): domain Eukaryota; kingdom Viridiplantae; phylum Streptophyta; class Magnoliopsida; order Cucurbitales; family Cucurbitaceae; genus Citrullus; species Citrullus mucosospermus. The sequence continues at coordinate 10,140,477 of CM062065.1, read as the reverse complement.
GCGAGCATCGGTACCTCGTCCGTCACCATTCACAACACCGTGGCGCTATCTCCAGATCAAAATCGGGTGCCTTTTGGAAAAAGTGCAGCGCTGGCGCCATGCTAGCGCCGCGGCGTTAGGCTGCTTTGTTGACCTCCTCCTCCATTTCGTTCGATTTGCTTGCTAATAATCTCACTTAAACCTGAAGTGCCTATAAACCGTCCCGAGGGCTTCATATGCTCATAACTTGTCTAAATCAAGAAATAAATCAGTAAAAAGGTAAGAATGATCTCGAATTACGCGAAGTGAGTGATGTGCACTTTTAGTGTTAACCGCAAGTGTACGGGTCAAGTTATAATATAAGATGGTTAAGTTCGAATATCGTTCCACTGGAGATCCAATTGTGAAGGTTTAAGTTACTTAGCTACTCTAGAGTTGAATCAATTTTATTTGAGGATTGAAATTGAATATTATGAGTTATGGAAAATATAAATCAAATAAGGAAAGTATTAAAGTGAGAAATACAAGAGTCAAAGAGAGTTCTAGGGTAATGAATCCTTGTTTATTTCATCATGCAATATTATAGATTTCATGGATTTTATTGTCATTCATATGCCTAAGTCTAGAAACTTAATTCCAAGTTATTTTCTCTTAAAAACAACCCTTTCTCATGCAACTCGATTGATTATTAATCTCTTAAAACCAATACAAAATTACATGGCATTAAAAATAGTCTTTAGCAACTTTTATTGTCAACCTAACTACTCTCATGATAGATTAACAACAATTCGTTGTTATAGATCAAGTTAAACATACAATCTCTCAATCATACATCTAACCTAACATGTGAAGATGGCCAATCCACAAGAATTAAACACAATAACAATGAAAAGCATAATCATTCCAACAAAACCATGAAAGTCTACAAGATCAACATAAATTCATAAACAAATCATCAAAACCCTAAAACTAAAGAGTTTAGCCACTCATAGCTTGAAGCAACATGTTTAAGCAAAATAAACAAAGAAAGAGTGTAAAGAAAGGGAAACTCTACTGAAAAGAGGCTCTTGATTGAGGTAGCACCGTCACGATCTCTTTGGCTTTCACGTCGGAATTCGAAGGGCACCAAGACTATCTCGAACTCTTTTCCTCTTCCTTGCAACTAACTCACTCTTTGAACTCTCACTCAATTATCTCCTTTCTGTGCCTCTTTAAGTCTGTAACTTCCTTGCTTTGCTTTGATTTTCTTTGATGATTTTAGCTGCGGGAAACCCCCATATTTACGCCGCCCAAAAATTTACCAAAAATAACAATTTTTCATTTAAGGAAAGCTAGCGCCGCAGCGCTAGGGTTGCATCAGAAAAGTTTGCTCTCAGATTTTAGCGCCGCGGCAGCACCGTCCAAGCGCCGCGACGCTGTGATGCGTTTCAGAAATATTGTTCTCGGGCATTAGCGTCGCGACGCTGTCATGCGTTCAACAAGGTTGCGTCGAATTTAGGCGCTGCGGTGCTACTATGCGTCCAGAACGATGCGTTTATATTTTAGCGCTGCGACGCTATTCCAAAATTCGCCCTTTTGAGTTTTTCAGCTCTTTTTCGCCGTATTCTTGCTCGGTTTTGATCTTTTAATCGTTTCTTCTAATTTTCCTCGTTTTAACCTGAAAATCACTAGCAAACAAGTGAAATCTAATATAAACTCTCTTAATTTGAGAGAATAGAAAGCACTTTTCAAGTGCTTATCAGTGAGATAGCACAATTTGAGTGCTATCAGATCACCCCCAACTTGATTCTTGATCGTCCTCGAGCAAGGTGAAATATGCAGTCATGCAGCAACTTAATTCACTAAGGTACAAGGTTCCCCACTCCAATTTTAACAGCTAAACGCAATCATTCTTCCCATCAATTAGATCGTTAGAAGACAATTAATCAATTTGAAATGAGTTTTGAATTCGTTTTTATCAAATCTAGACATGCATGAACGAATACAAAGCTTACCTATTTTAAACTCAAACAAGCCTGAAATGGTCTTAGCTCGTTTTCCCTCTATTCTTGGCTCAGGGATCGGTTATTTAGTTACATAAACTATCAAAGGAGTAATGCTGCAACTAGGGTGCCTGGAACACACAAAAAAAGTAAAGGGCATTTGTTTTGCCTAGTAATACTAGCATTCACACTCCGCTTGTAGGGACTCGCACCCACTCTTTTCTCGCGGGCGTCCTAACTGATCACAAATGAGGTAACTTTTCTGGCTTAGACATTTTTATTTCTCCTAGTTTCAAATTACTCTCTTTCTAGCAAGGCGACTTCCTAACTGATGGGCCATTCGAGGTGACAACAACCCTATAGGTTGAATAATACCATTCTAAACAAACAAGGCAAGCGAAGTATTCAAATTTGCATGCAAGAAATGAAAAAAAATTCAAAATTTCTTCAAATATCTAGCATGCTTCCTAGTAACCTAATCTCAGGCCAACATGATCAGATAAAGTGTATCATCAACTAGTCCTGGCAGGGAAGCAAGCAACAGAGCGAACATAATTAAGCAAGCAAACATTACCAAATACCTCACCCTCAACTTTTGAAAGATGCATTGTCCCTATTGCATGAAAGAGATATACAGGACAAAACAAAATGGAGGAAAAGAAAACTTCCCTAAGATTGATGAGAACAAGGGAGGGCCACAGCGACGAGCAATCAACCTACATAGCTTTTTTTTTTTTTTTTTTTTGGAACATCAACTAAGCTACCCAAAATTAAACTACCCTGACTAGGAAAAATAATTAGAACAAAAGTAATAAAAAAAATTTTCAATTAAATTAAGTAATTTTCCCTCTATTTATTTAATTCGAATCTTATTCAAATTAAATAACTTATTTGAATCTCATAAAAATCAATTAATTCTCCATATTATAAAGTTACAATTTAAATTTAATTCAAATAAACTCTATAATAAAACATGTATTTAATTGTATCTAATATAGTTGACATTTTCCCTCAAAATTTGAACACTTCAACATTTTTCCTCAAAATTTGAACACTTCAAATTTTCTTTCAATCATAATTAATCCTTGTTGGTCTGCGGTGAGCTAGCAAGGGGACCTTATGGACCTACAGATTATAAGCCTCAATGATCCAAGATTAATCAATTAAATTCTTTAATTAAATTAATTTTTATTCATTAACTACATGACAAACCATTACAAACCCATAGTTGAATTCTTAAGCATTATAGGACAAGTTGTGTCCATGGATATAATTAGTACAAGTAAGTCGATCCTTCACGAGTTGTTCATAATTACAGTTGGGTCTAATGTCCGTTTTACCCTATAATTACCTATTTTCTTTAAGTACCACTTGTTCCTCTAATTAACATTTTTTTTATGGTCCAATCATAAACTTGTCCCTCTCGAGCTAGTAAGAGGGTGGGGTCCCTTGTTCAAGACCTGAAATTAGCACTTAAGGGAACTATTCATCTACTTACCATATACGGGAAGGAGTGAATTTCATCTTGTGAAGTTATATCTCCAGCTTCCTATTTAGTCAAATCCCCAAAATGGTAGGCTTATAGAGTTAGCAACTCGAGCCACTCTCACTTGTGCAAATCAAATAACAGATCTCATAGATAGGAGTTCATGAATTACTCAAAATTAAGATCGAGTCGCAGATTATCATCCTATGAAATATTTAATCTCATCAATTAACGGATTTACAGAGATTAAATGTTTCACAATTCGATCTTATACAAACTCTTTATATAGGACACCCCAGTCACATGTTTTGGATCAAACCATTCGTAACTATTACAAAGTGGGTCGTATCCATAGTGCCACTAAGATAAGGCACCCAATTGTATCAATATACTATAGACTTTTAGGTTATTTCTTGAACATGATCCACCTTGTATGTCAAGTACATGTTGTTCAAGACTACATATAATAACCTTGGATTTTTACGGTTAATGGAATTTAATATTGCATATTTAATAATTAAATTAATTAACTAATAATTTATGAAGCTTTAGGGGCACAAGTCCCAACAATCTCCCACTTACACTAAAGCCAATGAAACATGTATCCTAGGGGCGTACTCTATACCCAACATGAACATGAGCGACAGTATATTCAACATTTATCTTAATTGACATACAATAATTATCAAATGCTTGAGATGTAAATATCAAGACGAATAGTCTTAATTCTATAATAAAGAAATTGTGCTTTTAATTTAATTAATTGAGCAAGTAATCTTGCAAATGTAAGGTTTCGATTTGATAATAAGTCATGTGTAACCATCCGTTGGATGCGTCTATTTATACCATAAAATATCTAAATGATCCACTTGGTATAAGTCCACATATATCATCATAAATTAGTTCTAAAAATGTAGGTGATTTAGACTCCACTTTAGCTGGTGACAGTCTAATGATTAATTTTCCTTGAGAGAAACCTCGCGTGATAATTCATTAGATTGAAGAATCTTTTTGCTCTTCAATGGATGTCCATGTGAATTTTTAATAATTATTCTCATCATCATAGACCATGGATGACCCAATTAGGCATGTCAAATTGTAAATATATGTAGATTCATGAACTTCCAATTCGTTGTTGCATATGTTTCAATTACTCAATATATGAGTATAATATAATATAGAAGACAAAGCAGACAACTTTTCCAATATATGTTTTTCATGTGAGATAGTAGATATAATATAAAGATACTTCATATTATTCTTATTATCATTTTCAATATCATAACCATCGCAACGTATATCTTTAAAACTTGGTATATTTTTCTTTGATTGACAAGAACAATGCATTGACAATTGTAATTTTTGTTCCTTTAGGCAAAATAATATTTGTTTTTCTAAAACCTTCAATTAAATTTGCAGGACCTGATATTGTATTGATTTTTGTTTCTAACATGGTCAATTTAGAAAAATACTTTTTACTTGTAAGTATTGTTTGCATAGGTGCACAGTCTACGAACACATAGATCTTCATTACTTATGTTTTAGTCATTCAACATGTGAAAACTGTCTATGCCTCTTCATTAAACAAAAATAGTTACAATAAGAGAAACAAAAACTTGGAATATAAAAATTCAACCTTAGCTAAAAAAAGAAACATAAAAGATAGATTCTAAAAAAAAAAAAAATAACAACATTAGTTCTGGATATTCTCAAAATTAAAAGAAGCACTTGTTATTCCATCAATTGTGTCGATTTTCTCTACAGGATATTTTCATATTGGATGAGTCAAATATATCATCATCTTGATAGACAAAATTTGCTTCTACATTTTTTACTTTTTCCTTCAGGAAAGTTTGATAGAGATCAACTAAGTGTTTTGACGTACGACAGATATATGCCCAGTGCTCCATTCCGCATCGGAAGCATTTTTGTGTTCAACACTTTTTGAACCTTATCTTGTGGAATTTTCCCTTTATAATCACGATTTCCTGTAGTTCTCTTAAAATTTTGATGATTATAATGACTACCATGAAAAAATTAATTATTTATTTCTCTACCATGGTCACAACATCGACCACAACCATGATTATTAAAATTCACAACATTTACTTTAGGAAATGGCGTTGCTCCAGTTGATCGACATTCATGATTTTTCATCAATAACTTGTTATTTTGTTCAACCATAAGAATACGTGAAATGAGTTCATAATACATTTTAAAACATTTCTCTCAATATTGCTGCTGCAGGAGCCTATTAAGACATGCAAGGTAGAAAATGTCTTCTCTAACATATTTGTATCAGTAATTTTCTCTCCACATAACAACAATTTTGAAGCAATTTTAAATAATATAGAGTTGTAATCACTTATTGATTTGAAAGCTTGGAGCCTCAAGTGCATCCATTCCTATCAAACTTTAGGATGAATAACTGTTTTATGATGATTATATTATTCTTACAAACTTTACCACAGATGCGGAGGTCTTTTATTGTTGGATATTCCATCTTTAATCCCTTGTGGAGATGATGATGAAAAAAAATCATATCTTTTGTCTTTTCTTAATTGGATGCCGTATTTTCTTCTTTAATGGTTTCTCCTATTACCATTAATTTTAAGAGCTACGAATTTTAATTTTGTAATTAAGATTTTTCATGGTAACACTTTAGCGAGGGAAATGACAGAGGCTCATGCCGATATAGCGTGTTATAAAATTGAGTAGCAAAACGAGACCTAGTGGAAATATAAATACCAAGAAATTATAATATTAAAGTAATAAAATAAAAAAATAACAAAATTATAGAAATAGGAAAATATGAAAACTAGATCTTTCTTAAATTTCTCACCAAGATGCATATTCATCAAATCCACAAAATGTCACTATTTATATGTCATTTGACAACTAGGATGTGACATTACGTGGGCACTAAGTATGTGTAGTCATAACATATCAACAACGTGTATAAAGACATGTGGGATAATGGTAGAATGCCATTTGATTTTTTAAAATACTAAGGCCCTGTTTCGTAACCAATTCGTTTTTAGTTTTAGTTTTTAAAAATTAAGTTTATAAACATTAATTCTACCTTCAAATTAATTTTTTTTGTTGCCTAATTTTTACTAATGGTTTAAAAAACTAAGCCAAATTTGAAAACTAAAAAAAAAGTAATTTTTAAAAACTTGTTTTTGTTTTTGAAATTTTGCTAAGAATCTAACCAGTATACTTAAGAAAGATACAAATCATTATAAAAAAATGGAGAAAATAGACTTAATTTTCAAAAAAATAAAAATGAAAAACGAAATAATTATCAAACGAACCTAAGCATGGACATCTAATTGCTAATAATATTTATAATAATATTTTGAATATACCTACATTTTTTTTTTTTTATTTCGTCAATTTTATGGGGCCTTTACTGTTTACGTTAAACTTGCACTGGGTGCTGAAGTTCCATTTGCGCACTTTCAAAAAAGGAAAAGGGCACGTGCGTCAATTTTTTGTCTATTGAAACTATGAATGGAGAAATTTTTTCCTTTCTGGTTTGACAATCTATTTTGATATTTTGATATTTGCTATATTTTATCAGTAACTAATATATTATTTTAATTCATGAATTGTAATAATTTATATATATATTTTGCAACAAACAATAAACGATGGTAGTATTAAAAAATTCCGTATGTATTAGATTTTCTCACAAATGATTGTGTTAAAGAAAAAAGAATGATTTTTAATTTGTATTAATTTTTACCATAAAATTTTAATTTCATCCAATTCAACGTGGACAAATGTTAGAATTTCTATGTACTATACATATGAGAACACTTTTTTAGCTTTCTAAAAAAAACTTATCAGATGAAAAAAAATTGCTAGCACCTTTTAAGCCATTATGTTTAAAATTACAATCCCTACTACTTAAACTTTAAGGTTTAATATGATGCAATTGAATTTTTTTATTATTTTGTTAAGAAATAAAATTCTTGTGAAAAGGGGAAATTTGATTTTTTCTAAAAGTATAGTTTAGGTTAAAAATCACTTTTTTTTCTTTAAGCTTTTTATTGAAGCAACAATTTAGTCTTTGGTTTGAAACAATTTAGTTCCTCTATTTTGAGTTTTATAATAATTTAATACTGAACTTTTTAATATGTAATAATTTAGCCATTATACTTTAGAATTTGTAACGATTTAGTTCCTATCTTATTAAAGATATTGGGGTTAAAATGAGATTTCTGGTATAAATAAACCTCTGAACTAATTAGAGATTCAATATTTTTATAAAAATACAAAATATTCATAAAAGAAAAAAAAAAATTAAATGTACATCTAATTTTGATGAATTTTTTTATGATGTGGACTAAATTGTTATAAATTTGAAATTACTTGAACTAAATTATTACCTACCAAATTTAGGGAGTAAATTGTTATAAAATTAAAAATATGAAAGAATAAATTGTTACCATAATTTTGTTTCTTTGTATCATATTTCTACCACGTGCATTCAATATATTTGACCAATTATTGATATATTTTATGATAATCAGTTATTTGGTGACTCGGTCTATCAACGGACCACTTGTGTGGGAAACGTCGATTTGGAGGCTGGCAGATAATACTAAACTACTTTTTGTGTATCTTCACAACTTGCAGTTGCTCCCATTAATCCTAACAAATTCGCCTTTCTATTACATTAATTATTCATATGTTTCGTCAACGTATATATGTGGCTTTCAAATTTTTTTAAAAATAATGTTATTTTAATAACTAATGACAAAAATAGAGTTGGTAAATCGTGGACGAGGTACACGATTTTGATCCATGTCACCAAAATCGTGGACTCCGTTCACGATTTTGGTGATCCACGTTTGAAAGGAAAAAAACAACAAAATAGAAGAGAGGGATAATTTCAATTAAATCTCAAAGTCTGTATTTGAAGTTTTCCATAACTGTAGTTGAAAGAAGAGAGAAAGGAGGAGGGGGAAGGTTTTGTAAGAGGAAGGACAAAAATAATGAGAGGGAGGGTTTACTAGGAGTTGGAAAGAGAGAAGAGAGAAGAAAAAGAGTTAGGGGTTGTTTGATAACCCAACTTGAGTTAGGTTGGGTGGGTTTTTGAAATGAAACCCATGTTTGTTTGACAATAAAAGAAAAACGGTGGGTTTAATAACCCACCGTTTTACCCACCATTTTACAGACACAAATTTCTAGGCGCCCAACTCCCATAATTATTCTCGCTTTCGCTCTCCCTCATGTATCTCTCGCTCTCGCTCTCGCTTTCTTTCCTGACTCATAGTCATTCTAAAATTAGATGGATATCAACGAGTACACAAAGTTACTAATGATGTTAATGACAATAGTAATAGTAAGATGAAGTGCAAGAAAGATAGTGACACACTGAGTTGGTTACCCAGTTCAGTGTAACCACACCCACATCTGAGAGGCAATGTGCCTGAATGAAAAGAGATTCACTAGATAAAGTTTACGATTACAACTACACTGAAATTACTTGTACATGAGTAATACTTCAACAACATTATCTAGTGAGGAGAATCAAGTTCCCCCTGAATTCAAACCTCCTTTTAGAAGAGTTTTCAGACTAGGCTCCCCTTGAATCTATTGCAGTCTCAACTTAGCTTTTCTACATTTTCATTCATTGATTGAACCACGTTCAATAACCACCATTCATGTTACAAGACAGCAGCAGCAGCACACAGAACAATCACCTATGTTGTTCGATATAACGTTATCGATACAACTGTGACACACATACACTCCAAGGAGTAATCCCCTTTACAAACCAGGAAAGACCTTAAAGGTTGACGGCTTAACCTAAAATACAGAGTGCCAACAAATAAAATATCTTCCATACAAGGAAAAACTCTGGCGTAATTAATAAAGGAGATCAACTTCAAAACGGGATGACAAAAAGTAAGCATAATATCAAATAATGATATGATCTCTTAAAAATAAGCCATGCTTTAAAATGTCAACATTAATAGCAATAAGATAAAAGAAAATATCATCAGCCAACTCAACATTAACACATTCTATCTCTCTCGCTCTCGGTTCCTTTCCTCACTCACAATCACTCTATCTCTCTCGCTCTCTTTGACTCTCACACTCTCGCTCTAGCCCTCTCTCGCTCTCTCTCACACTCTCGCTCTCACTCTCGCTTCCTTTCCTCACTCACTCTTTCTCTCTCACACTCTCGCTCTTGCTCTTTCTCGCTCTCACTTTCTCTTGCTCTCACTTCCTTTCCTCACTCACAATCACTCTTTCTCTCTCACACTCTCACTCTTGCTCTTTCTCGCTCTCACTTTCTCTTGCTTTCGCTTCCTTTCCTCACTCACAATCACTCTTTCTCTCTCACACTCTCGCTCTTGCTCTTTCTCGCTCTCACTTTCTCTTGCTCTCGCTTCCTTTCCTAACTCACAATCACTTTATCTCTCTAGCTCTCTCTCACACTCTCGCTCTTGCTCTTTCTCGCTCTCACTTTCTCTTGCACTCGCTTCCTTTCCTCACTCACAATCACTTTATCTCTCTAGCTCTCTCTCACACTCTCGCTTTCACTCTCTCTAGCTCTCGCTCTCGCTTACTAGAGTTGGTCGCGTTGGAGTTTTGACTCTTCGTGTTGGAGAAAAAGAAGAAGAAGCTAGAGAAGAAGTCGAAGAAGAAGTCGAAGAAGAAGAAGAAAAAAACAAGAGGAGTTGAAGAAGGAAAAGGAGGAAAAGAAGAAAAAGCAAGAGAAGAAGAGGAGAAAAAAAAAAGAAGAAGAAGAAGAAGAAGAAAGAGACAGAGAGGGAATCACGAAGAAGAGAAAAAAGAAAAAAATTATTAATTTTTTGTTTCTCTAATACATCTATAACTAACTTTTATTTTTTAGACGTAGGATGACACATGGCTTTTATTTACTTCATACATGTCTTCTAGCTTATGAATAAAAAAACATATATATACTTAAGTAAATTGAGTGCTGAAAAATTGTTGTTGTATTTACTTTGTATGAATTTGTTATGTTTTAAGAATGGGAAAAAGTTAACCATTTTCTAGTGTTAAAATTTTTATTCAAATGGGAATACAGTTAGAGGGAAAAAAAATTCCAAAAAGAAATCCATTTGTTTAAAAGAACTGAACTCAACACCCCAAACACAGACTTTCTAACTCAATTTAACCAAACATAAACTTTCTAACTCAATTTAACTCAACTTAGCACCACAAACACAGACATTCCAACTCAACTCAACCTAACTTTACACCCCAAACACAATTAATTTAACTCCCCCAAACAATCTAACACTCAAACAATCTAAGTCCCATATAATTATTACCAACTCAACTCTGCGCAACAAACGCCCCCTTGATGATAATTATTGGGAGTTGAAAAAAGAGATAAGAGAGAGAATAAAATTAATTATTATTTTACAAATACCAAAATGGTTTTTGAGAAAACTAGGGTTGACAAAAAAACCCGCGGGACCCCACCCCGATCAGGTCGGGGAATCCCAAGTTTGACCAGGGATGGGGTCAAACTAGAGACATTCTCCAGGTACTCGTTCGGAGACGAGGAGGGTATTCCCGCCCCGATTTATCCCCGACCACCCGTTTATATATATGTCTCGCTTTTTCTTGCTTTCTCTCACAGTCTTGCTCGCTCTTGTCGTCTTGCTCTTACTCTATCTTAGGGAATGGGTCCCCACGGGGATTCGTTTTTTCGATGGGAAATTCCTACCCCCGTCCCCGCCTACAGATGGCAGAGACGGGGGGGAAATAGGGGTAAATTCCCCCACGGGGGCAGGGACGGGGAACCCTCACCCCTCTCCCCCTGTTGCCAAGCCCTGGAGAAAACCACTAGTTTTGGGCATTAAATGTGATGTAATTACACATCACTCTTTTTTCCACTACATGTATGCATTTTTTTTTAAAAAAATAATAATAAGTATGGTAAATCGTGGATGGGATACACGATTTTAGTCCACATGGATTGCCACACACGTATGTCTTGCCAAGTTAACGTCAAGTTGTATGCCACCTAATGCCATAAAAATCGTGGACCTTGTCCACGTTTTACTTTCCAAAATCGTGTACCACGTCCACGGTTTACCAATCATATTTTTTTCAATAGTTTCCAATTCAACTCTATTTCAAGAATTTCTTTTTTAAGCTACATCATTTTTATAAAAAAATTTGTTACTACCCTATTTTTTTCATTTTAAAAAAAAACTACCGTATTATTGAACTTTTTAGTTCTAACAATATAGCAATGATTAGATGCAGCTTATTTCATACTTTTTTATTAATAAAAGAATAATAATAAAGATTATTTTTAAAAAAATTACGACATGACAATTTTTTATTGGATAGTTGTCTGATTGTTGCACAAAGATAGGTGCAATACTTAAGTATTTCTCATAACAATATATCAAGTCTCTAATCTATTATCAAGAATATGTGTTTTCTATATGTTAGTTGAATTATTTGGAGTGAAGTTCAACCTTTCTTATTTTTCCAATAACAAAGTTTCTAAACCACTTGAGAATACTTTTAACATATTAAAAGTAAAAATATCTAAAGCTACTTATTAACGAAATCTAAGAAAAATATTAATTAATTTATATCCTTAGATTTTAGTTTGTATCAATTTAAATCATAAACTTTCATAAATGTATCAATTTATACTATTTTATGATTTCCATTCATAAAATATTGTGTGAAACTTATCATTGTGTTGATTAAACTTATAATTGTGTCGATTAAACTCTTAAATTTTCACAAATGAATTCAATATAGTAATTTTAAATAGAGGAGCATTGATGATATTAAAGGATAAAAGAATAGGAGAAGAAACAATACAAGTTTAGGAGAGAGCGGGAAGACCAAAACAAAGTGGGGCCTGGAAAGGAAGGTGCCATGGTGCTCGGCTTTGGCCCATGCCACGGCTAACCAAAAAGGTTCACCAAAGGGAGAAATACCCCACGAAAGATCCAACTCAAAGAAGAAGAATAAGGTGAAAATATAACCCGAAAACTTGAAAGGAGGATGCTTTGGTTAATGGATGTAATCAAATTCAATGAAAGTAATTCAACTCTAATATTCAAACTCTCTATTTGCTAGACAGAGTTTTTTTTCTAACTTAAGCATTGAAGCCTGTGTGACAAGTATAATACTGGTGTGTAGATCTTTTCATTTTGCAGGTCATGTTCTTCCTTTAACTACAAATTCACATTCACAATTTTTGTTACGAGAATGCCAAATACGCTTTTTTCCTAATTGAATTTTAACATCAACACTTTCATCCTCGCTTCGCTTGCAAGGAGGGCTTCTTTTTCAAATTGTTGGGTTTTTTTGTTCACTTTTCTTTTATTTTCTTTTTATGACAAGTTTTTTCTTATCTACTCGTGAATCACATGTGTACTGCCTAATAAATTGTAATTTAAGAAATTGGTCAAACATTTAAGAAACTTCATGGGAGGTAATAGAAATCAATTTAAAATTTAGAATTGGTTTGTGCAATTTTTGTTTTTAAGTCAAGACATATTTAATATGAATTTAAAATTATGAAAGTTTCTCATATTCTTTGGTATTTAGTTGTACCATCGTAGTAGTTACAATTCATTACATATATGATATATTTAATAAGGATGGGCATTACATATTATGGTAGTTTTCAAATATAGCAAAATGAGACAAATTGTTTATAATTTTTATTACTTGAACAATAAACTAGGATAGATAGATTTATTTTGATATATTTTTTTCATTTATAATAATTTTCAATTAAACATAGTTTAAGTAACACCCCACCTATATATATTGGAAAAAGAAAGGAAAAAAAAGGATCACCACACATTTGAATATCAACCCCCCTCAAAGTTGTAAGATGATTGGACGGAAGGGATGACGTGGAGTTTGCATAAATTAAATGGTTCAACACGTTTATTGTTGGCGGAGCGGAGACGGAGGGAGGCTGTCACCTGTCACATAATTTGTTCTTCCATTCTCAATTAAAATCTATAAAATTCTATTTACTCCCACTGTCACATATATATATATATGTATATTATAATAAACTTTTGACTTTGACTTTGAAAATTTTGACCAATACGGAATCCAATTGGATATTGTATTAGGCCCCTATATACAATATTAAATTAATATTTGGAAATTGACTTTGGTCTAAGATTTCAACCTATAAAAGCCCCAAAACCCAAAAGACTTTCTTCGTCTTTCCCACTGGCTTCCTCCTCCTCAAAACTCCAGCTTAATCCAATAATATATATTTTATCCATTACTATGGCTTCCAGTGAGACAAAGAAATACAAGGGCGTACGCCGGCGTAAGTGGGGGAAGTGGGTGTCGGAGATTCGAGTTCCGGGCAGTCAAGAGCGGCTGTGGCTAGGTTCTTACTCGTCGCCGGAGGCCGCCGCCGTGGCTCACGACGTCGCATATTATTGCCTGAGAAGACCCTCTAATCTGGACCACCTCAACTTCCCGCCGATGGTGTTGCCATTGACCAACCATCTCCTTATCCGAGACGACATGTCGCCTGGCTCCATTCAGAAGGCGGCTTCCGATGCCGCCATGGCTGTCGACGCTCAGTACATATGCAACAGCTTGGCAGACCCGGGCAGTAGAGGCCGGGCAGGGGCAGGTGATGACAACTATACGCCGCCCAACCATCAAGATCTTTCCATCCAAGATTATATGTGAGTCCTCAGGCTCAAATCAACGGCTGAGATTTTATGATCAACTTTCCATGTTTGAACTCCACTGATTTAATTGTATATATGAATTAAATCAAAATATTGAAAAATTGTGGTCCTATCCTGAGAACATGAATGTTTAATTTGCTTTAAAAAGCTTTTTTTTTTTTTTTTTTTTTTTTTTTTTTTTTCTTTTTTTGTCCTCTCGAGCAACGCCACCTTTTTTAAACGAAAACGAAAAAAAGAGTACACTTTTCCTTTACGATATATGAAATGAGGAATGAAAGTACAAGCTATTAGGCTTCTTGTGGACCAGTCAATTACTCAGGTGAATTTTTTTAATTCAAATAACTTTTATTAATTAATGAATCAATCCAACAATGAAAACATTTAAATTGGGTTGGTTCAAGTTAATCAAGTCATTTATTTAAATTTTGATTCTAAAAATGAGTAAGATACCAACATGTAAAAATTTTATTTGATTATTTCATTTATTGGATTAAGATTAACAACTCAATTTCAATTTACATTATCAAAATTGGTTCATAAAATAAACTAACCAAAGTGAAAAAAAAAAAAATATCTACACATTTTAAAATTAGTTATAAGTTTGGGTTGATTTTAGTTCTTTTAGGTGAATTCATGAACTAATCCACCCATAAAATTAAATTTTAATTTATTTAAACTCAACAAACCTAAACTATACAAATCGAATTTTTTGGATGATCGGATTTTTAAACATCCCATCAAATTTTTTTGAACGCCCCTGCAAACTATAATTAAACTAGAAAAGAAAAGACTTTAATTTATTGTGAAAAAAACAGTTTATGGTATATATTAAAAATTAATGTGAAATTGATAAGTGGATCTGTTAACTTTTGGAAGGAGTGAAGATGTACCGCGTTTGATATGAAAGCAAGATGTCGATGAATAATCCAAATATATAAATTAACGTATTATTCTTATTATTATTATTATTATTTTTTATTAAGGTGAGGTTAATTCGAAGATAATCAGGTCTAAAAATCAAAGATTCAAACTTGGGAGTTATTTTATTAAAATATATATATATATATATATATATATATATATATATATATGTTGTATAAAGAGGATGATAATGATAGAAGGATAAGGTTGAAGAGAAAATTGGAAAGTGGAAATGGACGGTGGAGAGTTGCAGAGTGTGAATACAAACAAAATTCAAAGTTGAAAGTGGGAGTTGCATTCATAACAGTGACGAGGTTTTTCTCTGTTTCCTTCTGTACCTTTGTCGCCACTCGCCATCCACCCTATGCTCAAAATTTCAATTCCCAAACCACACAAATATCTCCCACTCTTTTAAATTTAGAAAAATCAATCACTAATTCTATAAATATACCAAAATTTTAATTTTACGGTAATAGTAATATTTTATTATTTTTTATAAATATTTTTATAACAATTTTGTCACTTAAAATAATTTCTCTTAATTTATACATTACAATTGAACTTTTACAAAATGATATTTTCAAGTATGAGTGTTTTTCGTAGGGATAGTTCTTTTTCAAAGGCATGAATGAAATTTGGATTTCTATTGACGTAAGCGTGCTATGAAATTAGCGATTTTACCTGCGAATGGATTGAGAGCGACTTAACCTCGCTTCTTCAATTTTTCCATCATCAATGTTTTCTTTGGATTTACGCTTCTCGATACTTGATTTTGCTTCCGAGTTTCAATCTCACTCCTTAGATTGAAGAAGAGAAATGCAAAGGGAGGGGATGAAGAAGAAGTTGGTGAAAAAGAAGAAGGAGAAGTGAGAAAAGCGAAGAGAATAAAGAAAGAATTGGGTGCTTTTGGTAATTTGTAGGGAGATGACATAAAGCAAAAGGCCTATAAACAAATGTAAGTATAATTAATTTCATTTAATTCCGCCTCTTATTTTGGGCTATGTATGCTATTTTCTCCTTGCATATGCATTCAAAAATTTGGGCGTACTAAAAGGTTTCCTTTTGAAAAATGACAATTTGTTTTTTAGGACAAATTTTTTAATAAAATAGAAAATGACCAAAATACCCTTTAAACAGAATTAGCAAATAGAGTTCCACAACCAAAAAACTCAGGTTATAACCACCAAGATTTTTTCCTAATTTGTTTAATTCCCAAATTCCAAAACGAACAAATTTTGAAATCTTCTTAACTTAAAAGAAGAAATTCATTTACTACAAAAGAAAAAAATAATGAAAAATCATTAACATCGTTACGGAACCCAAAGTTTGATAGGACGAAAAAAGATGTCCATTACACTAGAATACATAGGGATTTTTTTTTTTTTTTTTTTCTCCCCTACTTATATAGCATGGAGTATACGTAAATGCAATTATAAATATAATGTATTTGTATCTACAAACCAAACCAGTGCCCTTGTATATCAAAACCATAAGGTAAGACAATACAAAAACTGGAACTTTATAATTAATTGTGTACAAGGAGAAAGTACACGTAGTTGAAGTGCAAAAAAAATAAGAAAAAGAATACTTTTATTGAACCATTGTAAACACTCCACTGATTATTTTAAAAAATATAGATAGTTGGTATTTGGAAGAAAATAGAATGGTATTAAAAGGAGCTTGGTTTGGGTGCAAAACAAGTTCAAAGTTAAAACGTAACTTTTATTAGGCATTAATAACTGAAGACAATAAGTCCGACCCATTACCCAAAAATGAAATAAGAAAGGCAGTAATATTATATGTAGAGAAGTAGAACTAAGAATGAAAAATAAGTTTGTGGTTTTGAAGGTGCCAAACCAAGCGGCAACAATTGTACCAAATGCAAACAAGCTGCATCATTAAGCTGGAATAAACTTTGCTATGCAGTCAAGCGCACCAAGAAGAGAAATCGAAAGCTTACTGTCCCACAAGAATGGCCAACAAATCGCGTTGATGCTCAACACTCATTTAGCATGGCAAAAAATGAGTCAAGGAAGGTGCCTCAAAGCCTCAAAGCATGGATGTGCCAGGACGCCCAGGCAGGCTGCTAAGGTCGTTGGCCAACACCCATGTCTCAAGCGCACGATCCATCCCCAAGCAAGTGCCCATGTGAGCGCCAGCGAGCGATCATGCACGCCGGCATTTGCAAGGCCACCCATGCAGATGTGCACAAGCCAAGACATGCAAGCAGGTGTATGGCCCCGTGTCCGCCTGTGCCTCGACGATAAGGCGCTGAGTAGCGTCAGCACCCACGCCAGAAGGTCCTGGAAACTTCAAGAAGCCTCGAGACAGCTCTAGCAGCCACGCCAAGGACCCAGGCACATCCAGAAGGATTTGGATGGCGCTGGGAACTAACTGCCCATGCCATTACCCTAGACACGCCCAAAAGGCTCTAAACATCCCTAGTTGGTAACAAAATGGACGCCACAACCCTGCATGCCTCTAGAAGGTCCTATATAGTGCCAGACTTGTCAGAATAGCTCCAGAAGTCTTCCGTGCTGAGACAGTTCAGATACTTGTAATGATGGTCATGTACATAATCTAGATGATGGTAGAAGGCCCTAGAAGAGTCTAGAAGTGTCTAGGATGAGTCAAAGCTAGATATATCTAGAATAATCTACTTGTAACCAGCTTGTATTATAGAAAATGTACATAAAAGCCTAGAATAGTCCCTGACCGACATCTAAAGTCAGTCATGAAAAACTAGGTCGGTGGAAAACACCCCTTAGGTCGATAATGTACCTCTGTAAATAGCCCAAGAGGGTTCATTTGTAAGCAACTTGGCAGAATAAGCTAATAAAAACTCTCTTATTCACCCAAACTCCTAACAATTCCCTTGCTTACATTTTCCAAGCCTCCTTGAAGTGCCTAATTCGATCAATCAACCCCCAAAGACTTACTTGGTGCATCTTTGATAGTAAGATCATTCAAATGTAACACGTCTAGTTACTTGAAATCCACATCCTTGATATCGCCAAAGTAACCACCATAAGTTTTTAAAAAGCGAAGATCGGTAAAACAACCATATATTCCTAATTAGTTTCAAATCTATTATATAATTATAACAATTTTTTTTAAACAACAATATTATAAAAAATCTCTATATTTTAAATAATATTGTTTAAAGATATCCTTATATTTTCAATAATACTCTGAACATTTTCAAAACTTTAAAAATATTCTTTTTCATTTGTCCATTTTTCACTCATTTTTTGAGAAATCAAACCTAACTCAAAACTTAAAATTAAAAGCATAAAATCTCAAAAAAATAAAAAATAAAAAATTTTTATAAGAAAAAATATCAAACTATTTACAAATATACAAAAATTTCACTGTCTATTAGTGATAGATCGTGCGATAGACTTCTATCGCTTGAGTGATAAAAGTCTATCACGGTCTATAGAAGTCTATCACGGTTTATTGCTGATAGATAGTAAAATTTTTTTCTATATTTGTAAATAGTTTGACTCATTTTGTTATATTTGAAAACAATCCAAAAAATTCCATAAAATCCAAAAATCAAAATATTCTCTCAAGACTATGAATCACCAAATACAAAAAGAGCCGGCAAACGAATATCATATTTGATCATGGATTCATGGTGTACTTTCTTAATTGATCATAATAAATAGACTAATTTGAAGTACAAAAAGGACCAATAAAGTCTTTAGTTTTCATATTGCTTCAAATTAGATAATGGACATGTTTTCTTTTTCTCCCTCCTAATGGCCGTATTTTAACACACACTCAACTACTAACAGATAATCTTGTTTAAAATATTTAAGTCATAAGGTCCCTTAGTTGTTAATTTTTTCTTCTTTCGACAACCTATATACCTTAATTGAAGAAGTACTTTTAGGCGGTGTTTGGGTCCTCAACTTTAAGTGGGTGGAGAGTAACCCACTCCATGTTTGGAGTTCCAATTATGGTGTTTCCAACTATTATAACTTACGATTAACTATAGTATTACTATTTCAAAGTCTTTTTTGTTATAATGTTTGTTTTATTCTAATGTTTACTATTTCCTACTCATCCTCCCTTTCTCTCTTTATTATAGTGTTTACTATTTCCTACCCATACTAACATAATATGCACTTCAAACATAGACTATTATAATCTATAAACTATTACCCATAAACTATAAAAACAACTTACAATAATAATCAACTCACCACTTTAAACACCCCCTCAGAGAACAAATAATGGAAGAAGGAGAGCAAGATGATATTGAAAAAGAGTGAAAAGAAAAAAGGAAAAATAGAAAAGTTTTAGGTCATAGATTGAACAAATAAGAGAGAAAATAAAAGAGGGAGGTGATGGGGTATGACATTTTTTTTACCCTCTTTTAAAGGTTAAGGTACCGATGTAACTATTGAAAGGTAAAAAAATTTTAAAATGTAATATTAACAAATTTTTGTCCATATATTAATAGAAATAGTATTAATTTTCTTTAAAAAAACAGTTTAAGAGTATTATTAAAAATTTAATTTTGAAAGTTAATGGGCATTTTTGAAATAAAATAGTATCGGTTTAGGAGTGGTTTTCTAAACTTTCTTGGGAAAAATATTTTAGTTTATAGAAATTTAGTTTTATTCACCATGATATCAAAAGCTGGAATAGCTCAGTTGGTTAGAGCGTGTGGCTGTTAACCACAAGGTCGGAGGTTCAAACCCTCCTTCTAGCGATCTTTATATTATTTTTTCCCCTACACAAAACACATTCGGTTCTCACACGGTTCCAATTCTTTATTGATTTACAGATAAATTTTGTTTTAATTGATACCTCTGTTTAGCAATAAATGGAACTTTTTCTCAAAATATTTTTTAACCACATCACACAAACCAAATATAAATTTCTGGAAATCACCCCTTCGTGTAAATAGAAATTACGTTAGCATTTTCTTTTTGGAAGATGGGAACTGTAAAACAAACAATAGTAAGCAAACAAACTTCGATTTTTAATGACAATTATTATTATTATTATTCATAAGACGTAGGCAGATTTCTAAAGATATTGAATCAAACAAATGTGAACAGAATATACATAAACTACATTTAGAAATAGCTATAAAAGGGCGTTGTTGTCCTTAAAGAAAGAGATGAGGTCCGCTAAATTTCAAAAGCCAGCTAACTTCTGTACATTTGGCTTTCAGCTTTTTATGGCTTTAACTAGAATACACATTTTAACTCCAGATATTTTCAATGTTCCTTCAAATAAGTAAACTACATATCTTGCTTAGGCTTTCTGCTCAACTCTGAATAGGGACCGCCCATTAACTGCAAAATTTCCTCCCACAGTCCCTCTGATGAGGAATCTGATGTGCCTCCACCAATTAGATTTGAGCTACAAGCTGCCACATACCAGTAATTTGATTCAATCTCCTCCCTCAATTGATCCAGTTGCCAACCAGCATAACCCACAAAGAATCTGAAGTCCTGAGGTTTAAGGATTCCCTTCTTCACCAGCACTGCAGCTTCGTCCAGGGTGTTTCGAGCACCAAAGCAGAGGCCTGGGATCACTTCTTCAAAGCCATGGAGTTTCGATTTTTGTCCCGTCTTCAGCAAAAACATGCTTGCCTCAAGAGGCCCCCCGAAATGTAGAGAGCAATCAGAAAATGTAGTTGCTAAGTCAATATTGGTTGGTTTCATATGCTTGATCTTTTTGTGGAGTGGGCGATTTATCACGACACCGAACGGTCCCTCATGAGGATGTCTGCTTCCAGATCTGAGGAGAAGGACGACTGTTCGCTCAAAAGTGCGAACACCATCCAACTTCTCGGTGGCAACAAGGACACAGCCAGTCTCCGGCATAGGAATAGGATGCGCCCACTTCAGCCCGAGAGACTTAGACTCGTGAGCATTTGCACTCTGGACATCCACATCAGCTTCATCCTTTTCTGCCTGCAAAAAAATTACACCACATAAAATTGATAGCTGATCGTTTTTGCTCCCAGACCTCTTTGACAGAAGAGATAGCTGATCGATTTTTCTCTGACCTCTTTGACAGAACTTTGCAATACGATGTTAGCCATCTATGAGAGAATTTAATTTCTAGCCTGAGTAAACTTAGAGACATGACATGGTATCTCATAATTACCATTTAAGCCTATTTCCTAGTTTGGAGTATCATCAATTTTGAATTCAAAAAGAGAATGTAGAATTCAGTAAAATAATGAGGAATCACCTGCTCACGAGCAAATAGGTTTGCTCTGAATTCTCGCCAGTCCAAATTTATGTGCTGCGATTTCTGGGAAGAAGTTTCATTACTTTTGTTACCATCAGAAATATTCTTTGATTTAGCATCATCTCCAGGAATTGAATGATCTCCATTTTCTGCACTTAAGAAAACAAAACAAAAAAAAATGATATTTCTGGTAAACATAGTACTTGGAGACATATTATCAATTATCGAAGGGCATAAAAAGTAGTTATCTGCCTATGGTCTCCCTGGATCGTGCAACAGTTCACTTTAATTTAAAGATCCAGAGCCTCGCCAAGGGTTTGGCAGCAGCTAACTTCCACAAAGTGGAGAAGACACTTTTTTGGCTATGAAACGTTCCCTTTTCTAGACAACCCCCATGAATCTATAGCTATCTCCATCATAATACTAAAGTAGCATCTACTAAGATAGGCACCACTGAGGTAGGAACCTAAACGTTAAACTCTGGGATCAAGTTAATGTCACCAGTAATACCACATAAGCAGCGTGCTTATCACTGTCAGAAGTATCTCTTCCAACTAGAAAGGGAGGTGAAAAATATATTTTTCTCCTTTTTATTACTTTTCAGCTGGTCAGTTAAAGTATTCAGGGCTTGTAATGTTTCTACAATTCCTTAATTTCCAGAGCAATTGTTGAAGACCAAGGCACTAATCCTCGAAAATTGTTAGCTTAAGGCTGAAGGCAGACAAATCACATGTAGTACGGAAAAACAAATAAAGAAGAAAGAAGAAGAATTTCCTCGACATGTACAGAGCCACAGAGGATAAAAACATAATAAATGAAATGGCATTGACAGCAATGGAAGAATAAAAATGGATACCTAAGACTAACCATCTATAAGGAGTACTTTTTAGGTTTTGCATTTTGTACAATGTGACTGGAACTCGAAATCGTAAGCGGAAAAGATGATGAACACACCAGTGAGCCATGAGCCCAAATTCCATTTATAGATTTAAAAATAAAAAGGAATGAAAAAAGACCCCAAACATCCAACTTCCATATGCAATTGTCTAGCAAAGCAGAGGTCTAAGTAAGGTTACCAATATTAGGTTGAGACTAGTTTTCCACCCTTTCGTCAATCATTCAAATTTCAAAACCTCCTGAAAATAAAGATTCAAGTATTGGACCTCCTTGATCATTTCATTCCTACCATCAACAAGACAGGGAAAATTACCACTGCCGCACTATTGGCAGTTCTTCCTTCCAAGCATCCATCCTAAACAAATATCACAATTACGAGTACCAACTACATATCTAGAGAATCCTATTCTCCTTAGAATTCTTTGCATTAATTTTTCCCATTTACATAAAATTCTTGCATTTACATATCTCGCCAGATTTTTAAGCAGAACTATGACAGGGATATATGTTGGAAAAAGTAAAATAATACAACAAAAGAACAATAAATAACAGAGAGATTGTAAGAGAAGTGAGGTATATGCAAAGAAAAATTCCAAAACACAGAATTTTCATCTTAACTGCTATGGTGATTAGAGCATCTTCCTCTCAAAATACAACACTTCTTCAAAAATTGAAGCAGCGTTATACTAATCTTATTGGAAAATCAAATGTGCTTAAGACTCTTTGCAAGAATTTCTAACAAAAATGATCCAGCAACAAGATCCAGAAAGAAGATGGAACTTTCAGGAATGAGTTTTGCGATGCAAAACTCGAGTGTGGAAAGACCTATTTACAGACTGTGGATGGTTGTTTGTAGATGGGCATATTTTTCCATATCGATTATCATAATCGTTTGATTGCTATTATTCTCAGTGGTTACAATCCAATGATTTCATTTGCACATTTAAATGCACATACGCAAGGTTTCACAACTAAACACCCATAACAAATTGACACATCTTTGAAAATATAAAGGTTCCTCACCGTAATATATGTACGAGACTCAATACAATCTTTGTGATGCCCACACCTGCAGCCTTGAGGACGGTGTGTTGCACTCCCTTATGTCTTAGACAAGCATTGATTGAGTTTGAGCTTGTCTGACTTATATATTAACCTTCAGCGTACTTCCTATAACTAATGTGCATAGCATAACCCCATTATACCTTACTTCAAACGAGTTTTTACCATTTAGTTGATCGTGCTTAAATATTTTCCAGTAAGGATCGTATCTCAACTCTTTAATTACATGAATGAATATCAGTTTAAAACTTTAAAGAGAAAAAAAGCATGACAGTTCAGGAAATGGATAATTTAAACAACACAGCATATAAAGAATAGATGATAATGGTAATAATAAAGACTCCGGACTGTGATAGCCAGTATACAGAAGCAAGTCACAAAGAAAGAGGAAAAGACTCCCAAGAACAGAAGAAAGTCCGGAGTACCATACAGAACCAAGAGGCTTATTTGGTAGCTAAGAAACTAAAACATACGACGTTAATTTTAGGTTACGAGCTCACATGGATGAGTACTATATCATAATTCCGAGCAATCATTACGCCAAGAACACGTAAGTAAGTGGAAAGAAGGCTAAAGAAAGAAGAAGAGAAGGAAATTGGGGACGATGAAACCCCAAGAAGTGAAGAAATTAGTAAGTACCAGGAGATGGAGAACTGTCGTGATTCTTCTTCGCAGTCGCTCTGACCAGAAAAGCGGGAGAGCAAAGGTTGGGTCTGAAAACACGGATCTCAAGTAGGCGTAGAAGTTCAGCGCCACAGGGATGTGAAGAAGAGAATCTCCTCGAAGTCTTCGCCAGAGTGCAAGAAATGGGTCTATCAGGAAAGGAGTGTTTGAGTGAGAAAGGGGAAGGGGCGGCGGTGTTCTTGACATTGGTAGCAAAGAGATCCATATCGGAAACGTCGGAGACGATGATCCAATCCACGGGAATCGGGAGAAACAAAAGAGATAGGAAAAAGGAAGGAAAAAAGAGAGAATAATAAGGCGATATATTATTGACGATTGAAAGCCAAACAATGAGCAGCTAACAGTTAAAAGGTGAGGGCAGAGAGAGAGAAATGAAAATGATGTAGAGCGATACACACCGAATATGCCATTATTTAACGGAATTATGTTGGTGAGGATTTTTTTTCTTTTTCTTTTTTTTTTTCAAATTTTATTTTACTATGGGTGGGGATCCAAAAGGACTAATATGTCTATTCATTAAATAATGAAAAATTATTATAGATAGAAAAAATATTAACTTATTTACAAATATAGAAAAATTTCAAAAATCGGGTGATAAAAATCTATTGTGGTCGCTCATTTTGCTATATTTGAAAACAACCCTTAACTAATTGTAAACATATTGTTGAATTTTCCATTCAAAATTAATAGTTAGGGTACTTTTGTATGTTTTTGAAAGTTTAAAGGTATTTGTGAAACTTTTGAAAATTTAAGAGTATTTTTGACATAAAATATTCAAGGATATATATATATATATATATATTTATAATCGAAAGCGATTGAAAAGTACTTTCATTGCTTCTAATTTAGAATCATTATTGCTAGTTTGTGTGGTATAAAGTGATTAATCTAATGAATTTCAAGAAATCGAGTTACAAGAGCAAGTTATGAAGAATTTGGACATAAGTTGGTGTAAAAGTAAAAAATAAGGTCTATAGAGCTAATTATGCAAAAAAGAATAAAAAAAGGGGCCAAAAATATGAAAGGAGAGGCGATTCAACGCTCTACTACGCAAAAACCTGAGAGGTGCCACAATGCTACAAACATGGAGGCGCAGTGATTTAATGCAATGTTGCTTTATAGTATCATGGCGTTGTGGGTAGTTTGGCCTTTTAAACTGGTGTTCTTTCACTTCAAAATCATCAAACACCTTAGAGACTTTTACTTAGGCCAAAAAAGAGTTGGCAGAGAGGTGGAGGCAATACGGGAGATCGATCAAGGACTCAAAGACAAAGGTTGAAGGCTTGTTGATTGTGACACGGTGTTGACAAAAGGAGATTAACTCATCCCATCCTATTTCTTTCTCAATTTGATTGTTCCTATGCCTTCTCATGTACTGGAGTTGTTGGATTTTTTAACATGAGTAGTCACGTTCTTATATTCGGTGTTGATTGAATCACGGTTTTACTTTGAATTATTTGTTGACGTTTGGTTTTTTTTTTTTTTTTTTTTTTTTTTTTTAGGAATACAATTGCATTTCAACGTATATGTGCTAATTCTTTTGATCAACTAGCCATTGATTGTAATTTTCTTAGGTTTTATAAAAAATTATGCGGAAGCTCTCTCCTTTCTCTGTTTCCCTCACACCCCACTCCTTCCTCAAACTACTCTGACCACCATGTCCCAACCACTGATCACCTCTACCTCCACTATCCGGTCAATTCACATTGATTAGAAAATTTTCTCTCTCTTCCCAATTACCCCAAACAAAGGGAAGCACTTCAAGCTTTCCAAACAAAGCAAATCGAACATTCACTCCATTTTTATTTCATGGAAGTTTTTTGATTGGCTAGCTTCTTCATTCAACTCTCTCTTTAAAGATCCCTGCAACCAAAAGTTCTTTAGGAAGTTGAATGATGATGGTGATACTTTTTGGCTTGAGAAGCACAGTGACAAGTATGGCTTTTGTAAAGCTTACCTTACTAGAATAATTTGGTCATCGCTCAAATATCATCATCCCTACTATGGAGGAAAAAAAGGGCTAGTCCTTATTCTTCTCATTGGTATCAGACTATCCTATCACTGAGCTTTCTCCCAACAAACCAATCACATACAATGCAACAGTACAAGCAAAGGGTTCTTTTCCCTAAACTTCAAACAAGCTCATTGCCCCTCCAAAACAAGATAGATCCATTACGAATTCAGCTATCATTCACCCCCAATTCGACTGAATGGCTATGGTAGTTGTCCAATAGTTCATGCTTAAAGATACATAGCCGAAGATCTGTGAATCTCTACAAGCATCTTTCTCATCTTGATGCACTATCAATCCTTTCTCTGATGACAAAGCTCTCTTCATGTATACAATATAGAAATATCAAAAAAGGTGTATGGAATCCCGGATTGGACTACCATAGATCAAAGGAAACTTAAGTTCCTCTCTCCATCTTAGCTTTCTTCCTTCCAACAACAGATGATTGCATCAAATGAGGGATGGATCAATTTATATCATCTACCAGTTACTCTATGGACAGAAGTTGCATTTTGGTTTATAGGTGATTTGTGTGGAGGTTATCTTCACCCATCTAATCAAACCGAAAGAGGCTTAAATGTCACACCCCCTCCCAAGTACCCTCCTAACCCAGGAGAAAGCGTGATGACAGCAGACATCGACCCTCTTAAGGCATCCACTGCCAACATTAAACCTCGACCATCACCTAATAAGCAGATATACAATAATTGAACAACATATTTAGACCAGGGTTAATTTATCAAACAAACAACCATACCACCTTCCAAGATATACAATTACATCAGTTTCTCAACAACTCCCTTAACCCTGTATACGTACAACTCATGATTAAGTTCAAAAATTTACAATTCTTGAAATACTAGACTCTGATGACGGACCCAGATGAGATCTTGCGTAGGCTAAGCACCCCAGACTCGCTCGCTACCTAGAAAACAGAAAAACAAGAAAAACATGAGCTAGGTTGCCCAATGAATAACTTGTTTTGCATACTCTTCTCTTACACAAAAGCTAGGCATAGAGTAACACTATAAAATCACACATACAAAACTTAGATACAAGATTATACTCAATGCAAAATATATACAATAGCATTTTCAAATCATGTATGTTTATTTCAGAAAAGACACTCAATATCCGATTTGTTTCAAATCATTTCCCTTAGTTGAAGCGAAGCGGAGCTCAATGCTACTCAATGTCGAAAACATTTTTGAATCATTTCCCTTAGTTGATGAGGAGTGGAGCTCAACACTACTTAACGATGAAAACATTTTTGAATCATTTCCCTTAGTTGAGGCGGAGCGAAGCTCAACGCTACTCAACGTCGAATATCCTTAGCTGTGTGGAGTAATCTCAACACAACAGCGTCGTACGTTCCTCTATGGCACATAGGTATCATAATTCGGGCTGCCCACATGCCTTCTTCAAGTCCTTGAGCATTGAGGTCCCATTTCCATATCTAGGTTACCCATTTGCCTTCTTCGAGTCCTTGAGTATTGGGAACCTTTTCTATATTCCGGCTACTCATTTGCCTTCTTCGAGTCCTTGAGCATTGAGAGCGTTTTCCAAAAACAT
Organism: Citrullus mucosospermus; assembly: GCA_030954485.1. Classification (NCBI taxonomy): domain Eukaryota; kingdom Viridiplantae; phylum Streptophyta; class Magnoliopsida; order Cucurbitales; family Cucurbitaceae; genus Citrullus; species Citrullus mucosospermus. The sequence continues at coordinate 10,112,961 of CM062065.1, read as the reverse complement.
TATTTAAAAACAACATGCTTTGAAAACATCATACCATAAATTCATAAATTAAAATTTTCAAATCTTCACAATCTCATAAGCAAGCTTCCATGCTTTTCATAATTTCATAAATCAATAAACAACATGCTTTTTCATAAACTCATATTATGCACATAAAACTCGTAAGTTTTTCAATCATATAACCATGCTTTCAAATATAAACTTGTCAACAATATCACCTTGTTCAAAGTAAAACTATTTTAAATAAATCGTCAATCACTACTTGTCCTGGGCCTTTAGCGGTTTATACGCCTTTCCTAGCTCTTCTTGGCTTGTAATCATACAGTTCTCATTGTTAGATTTCCTTAAGATTTACTTAACACAACCAACAAGCTTTAACCATTCATACTTGGTCAATAATTCACTATCGAGACCACAATTCAATAGAATAAACCTTAATGAGCGAGACCCAACCACCAGCGAGATTACACTAACAGAATTAAGTTGCAAATAAATCTAGACTAGCGAGACCCAGCGAGAATTGTGAGATGCAAGGCTTCTAGTGACACCCCATTACCCGTCTCGCTACTCCCGCTTACTTCCACTGTCGCTGCTCTTCCAGTGATACTTGTCTTCCACAACTTCTGCCGTCACCTTGGCCCTCACTTCTATCTGTTAAAAGTCGTATTTCCAGCCCAATTTAGCACTTCTTTCCTTCTACAAACTTGTAAAGAAATGTATTTCCTAGCTTACCTCAAGATTCCAGAACCTAACTCTTCTTTGTTCGGTAGATATTCCCGACTTACTTCGAGCTACTCCAAATCACTCGAAAAATCTGTACACTTCCACCTATCATTTAACATGTTTTTCTTCAAATTCAGCTCAACCAACCTTCACAATATTTGTTAAGAATTGAGTTAACTTACTGACCTCAAATTCTCAGCCCTAAACTCGATATCCACAGAACACTATCCTCCAAATACCGAACGTTGTTCAGATTGCACGACAGCAATCAACCCTTTTGTTCTAGCTTCAATTACACCACGAAACCAATCAGAATTCTACACGAATTTTGCCCTAAACACTTTCTCCTACCTCTCTTCGTCTCTCAGTTGTGAAATTGAATTGATTTGAGCTTTTGAATGTGTTTAAAATGATCAAATACTCAGCTTACTCACTTAAATAGGCCGCCGACTTAACCTCCACTTTCTTCTTTATTTTATTTAATTTAATTTTCCACTAAACAGAGTAATGCAACCTCCTTTAACATACTTGGATGCTGGCTTGAACGCCTAGCAAGCTTGGATGCATAGCAAGTTTGGTTGCTAGCTTGGACGCATGGCAAACTTGGACGCTTAGTACCATTCGTTTGTCCAACGCAACACTCTCTCGATCGCAAGCTTCTCCAACGCAACCCCTTGCTAACATCAACCAACGCATGGTCACTTACCCAACAACCACACCAACGCCCAGCACCAGCCAACACCTGCGCTCAACTTTTTAGATGCATGCCTCAACCAGCAAACACTTCAACCCTCATGCTTAGGCTCAACTACGCAAATTCTTCCCTATTTTCAGCCATCACCCATGCTCACTCTCATGGACTCTTGCTTCAATCCAACCAACGCATAGACACTTCAAGCTCAAAGGCATTCGGCCATCACTTTTCAATCACCCGCCTACTTGCTTGCCATCTTCCAAAGTTAAGAGTAGAGCTTACACTAAGCCTCTCATATGTATGCATAAAGGTCAAAGATAACACAAGATGCTTCATTCCCTGCAAAGTTCGGCTTCCAAAGAAGCTAGCTGGAATTGAAATCATCCTTCATATCCAAGCCGTTTTTGCTAGAGCCCAAGGCCGGCGGGGAGATCTGAAACCATCACAAGGAAATAGCATTAATGTGAATCCTGAAATCGTGGATCTCAGATGGATGGAAAAGGAAAATCTGTTGCCTTGGAATTAACTAAGCCGAATTCACCATCTCTATCTCCTTATTTGGATCAACCAAATGAATCAATATCTCTCTCTCTCAACATTTAATTCCATTGATCGAATCACCTTAAATGAAGGAGAATAAAATCCCTCCTTCCTCCCAAATCTCTGAAATTCCAAATCCTCTCTCTCTTTTGCCTAATCATTAGGTGGACCCCTTCCAAGTAAAAAATTTCACCCACCCTTGTCGTTAACCCTAACTGTAACAAGTTAACTAATTCAATCCCATCCTTCAGTTTCAATAACCAAAACCCTAGCCCCTCAAATTCAGCATCCCCATCGTTTTCACAACCCTCTCTTTCCATTGTCACTTTCTGTGAGGGACCTACCACACTCAACGCTGGCATTTCTTTTTCCACATCAGCCAACAAACAAAATCTTCCTTTTACGGGGTCTAATACTGAAGGTTATCTCTCCAGCTCTGTGGAATTCACCCCCTGTCCTCTTGACGTGACCATTTTTGGTGATGAACCTGATGAACCGCACAACCTACCATTATACACTCTTCCCCCTCTCCCACCGGACATCAGTCCTAGCCAAGGCCCTTCATCTGATTCCCCCTCCATTTCAAACACATGGCCTCACCTTTTAACTCCCCATACTCGACTAACCAACAACAAGCACCAACCTCTCCAAATTTACCTTTTAGCCTTCATGATCTAGCCTCTCTTTTGTCCAATCACAGTTTATGTGTTATGGCCATCCCATCTATCCCTCCACAATCCAAATCCAAAAGACCAACACTTGTTACAAGAAAAAAACCCAAGCTCCAAAGAAAGTTACAAGGCCTTTATTCCTCTATACACTATGACAAAACAACCACCTTGGCTATTAGGGAAAGCTCATTTGAAAACCAATGAAATTTCTTTCATGGAAGGTTTTGTGGACTTAACTTTTGGAGGAAACGTACTTTGGTTGAAAAGCTCATTCAGCAACATAACTCGGGTATTGTTCTCTTACAAGAACAAAGTTGTCATCAGTGGACTCCTTATTGATCAAATCTATTTGGAGCTTCGCTTTCATTGGTTGGACTTCTCTGGATGCTATTGATTTGTCAGGGGGTATTCTGATTCTTTGGAGTGAGCCGAATTTTTCTATTAACGAGGTCATTCAAGGACATTTTTTCATCTTTATTCACATATCGTTGGTTGACGGTTACTCTTTTTGGTTCATAGCTATATATGCCCCTATGATAATGTTTACAGAGCTAATTTTTGGCAAGAACTTGATGAGTTGGTTAGTTTGGGTGGTGAAAACTAGGTTATTGGTGGAGATTTTATTGTTACTCTGTGGTCATGGGAGAAATCACATTATCTTCTAGTAGGCACGCTTTCAATCAATGGATAACTAATTACCAGCTTCGTGATATTCCTTTGTCAAATGGTTGTTTTACTTGGTCTAGTTCTAGCCCTATTCAATATTTGTCCGTAGCATACCGGTTCTTATGGAAGTTGCCTTCATAAATTTGGATCAGTTATTCTTAAACGTTTGGAGTGAACCACATCAGAACACTTTCTTTTGGCTTTATCTTTGGGAAGTATTGTTTGGGTCTCTTTCCCCTTCGGATTTGAGAATTTGTGGCTACAAGTCCCCTCTTTCCGTTCTTTGGTGGAGGTTTGGTGCAATCAACATCCTGTTACAGATTGGTCGGGCCATGGTTTTATGATGAAATTGCATGCTTTGAAATTGGTTATCTGTGATTGGAACAATACCCACCGTAGAGAGGCTTCTAAACTTCCATATATTGTGACTCAATTATCACAATTAGACAACTTAGAAGATAGAGACTGCCTGAATGAGGATCAAATTAATAGTCGTCGTTTGCTTCATGAACAAATTGAAAATTTAACAGTCCAGGAATATATTCATTGGCAGCAACATTGTAAGCTTAAATGGCTTCTTGAGGGAGATGAAATACCAGGTTTTTTTCACAGTATTGTTCTTGCCCCCGCCGAAAAAGCTCAATTACGAAATTTTATCTAGGGATGGCACTAGTCTTTTGATTGCACAGGCTATTCAGATTGGATTCTTAGCTTCTTATTCATCTCTCTTCACTAAAGATGGTAACCAACGTTTTCTTCCGACCAATCTTGATTGGAGCCCTATTAATCTCTCTCAAGCTTCTGATTTGGAGCGCCCCTTTACTGAAGAAGAGGTCTTTTCAGCAGTTTGCTCTCTTGGTATTAGTAAATCTCTTAGCCTTAATGGTTTCACAGTCGAGCTCTTCAAGTTCTTTTTGTCTACAATTAAATCTGATATGATGTTATTATTTAATGATATTTTTACTTCTAGGGTTATAATTAATGTTAAGCTAAATGAGACATGTATCTACGATTCCCAAGAAAGTAGACTTTAAAACGATTTTTGACTATCGGCAGATCAGTCTCATTTCATGTGCTTACAAGATTGTTGCTCGTGTTCTTTCAAACTGCCTCAAGAAGGTCATTCCTTTCACCATTGTTGACAATCAGTTGGTTTTTGTAGCCAATAGACAAATTCTTGATGCTTCTCTGATGGCTAATGAGCTCATTGATCATTAGACCTCTTCTAGGAAGTCTAAGGTTGTTCTTAAGCTTGATCTTGAAAAGGCTTTTGATATGGTTGATTGGGATTTTCTTGACACAGTTCTCCATGTTTAAGGTTTTGGTTTTTTCTAGCGCACTTGGATTAAAGGTTGCCTTACACGCCAATTACTCCATCATTTTAAATGGCCGCCCTCATGGCGAGATATCCCTTCGTGCGGTAAAAGACACGGAGACCCTCTCTCTCCCTCCTTATTTATTGTTGTGGCTGATTGTCTAGATCGTCTACTTGCTCATAACTCTTCCCTGGGTCTTACCATTGCTCACCCCATTAGTCAGTCATCTTTTTCACTAAATCATTTATAGTTTGCTGATGATACCTTGCTTTTCTCTATTGCTAAGAGATATGCTTTACAGAACTTATTTGATGTGGTTCATATTTTTTAATGTGCTTCTAGCCTTAAAGTTAATCTTGCCAAGAGTGAGCTCCTTGGGATTTACGTCCCTGATTCTGATGTTGATGGGTGGTTGAACTCCTTTGGTTGCAAGAGGGGTTTCTAGCCTTCTACTTATCTTGGGCTTCCTTCGAGTGACAACTCTTCATCTGTTACTTTTTGGTAACCTATGGCAGAAAGATTTCAACATAAACTTCATAACTTGAAGTATGTTTATATAGCGAAAGGGGGAGACACATGCTTATTCAAGCTACTCTTTCTAGCCTCCTTACCTACTATTTGTCGTTGTTTAGGCTCCTTCCTCTATTATTAGTTACCTTGACAAGCTGATTCATGATTTTTTCTGAGAAGGTTCTAGAGGTGATGGTAGCATGCATGATGTTAATTGGGCGATCTCTGAGGTCCTAGTTATTTGGCAACATTCGGATTGGTAATGTTAAGTCTCGTAATTCAGCTCTTCTTGCTAAATGGACATGACGTTTCATAACAGAGCATGATTCTTTATGGAGGAAGCTTATTGTGGCAAATTATTATTCCTCTGATTGTATATGGCCCTCTCTTATCACTCGAGGATCTTTTAAAGCTCCTTGGAGATCCATTTGTCGTTATATTGATTTGGTTGTGGATCGTGTTACTCGTCGCCTTGGTGATGGTGCTTCTACATCTTTTCGGCATGATTCTTTGCTTAGCTATGGTGTTCTTACCACTACATATCCATGACTTTTTCGAATCACTCAACAACCAGAGGCTATGGTGGCTAATGTCTGGGTTCCTTCCACATCTTCTTGAAATCTTAATCTGTGACGTAACCTTACTGAGTTGGAAGTTATTGAATGGGCCTCTCTATCTCGCTATCTGGCCCCAATCAAATTGCATCCCTTCTCTGATTCCTGGTTGTGGCCGCTTGACCCTTCTTCGAATTTCATTGTCAAATCTTTGATAGCTAATTTAGTGGGGGATTGAATGTTTATGGGTTGAAGTTTCTACTTTAGTGAGAGGGAATTTAGCTGGACAAGTTAGGTTAAATTTTTATCCAATTATGCATGAAAATAATAGGAAGGTAAACAAGAGTTGTAATTAAAGGGTCTTAATATTTCGTTAGTATGATAATTACGAAGAGATTCAAATTAGAATGCTAAGGTTAAAATAGATTGAACTTGGAAAAGGATATCATGATTTAGACTTCTACACTTATACGATTTTCAATAAATAATCTACTTGTTGATAACTTATTGAGATTTTTAATAAACAATCTATTCGTTGATAATTGATTTGAAAATTCAGGTTTGAACCAACACCCTAGAAACTCACACCTCATTAAAATACTTGATACATGTTGCTTTGCTTTCCTTTAGAAATGGAATCAACTTGTCACTTACCTTGTACTGTCAGTAGGAATTGTTAAGTAATTATACAATCATCAATCTCTCAGATACCTGGCTCTACTGGGAATTTATTGCTTCGACATGTGCCCTTGTGTGATGTCAATAATTCAGCACTTTTTTTTTTATTTTTTTTATTTACTAATACATACTCTATGTTAGTTCAACTTGTTTTGGTCTAATTATTCAATTTTATTTTATGTCTAATCATAGTCAATAATTTTTACTTAAATTTGCTCAACAATAATAATAATAATTCTCATACAAATGAATATAATAAATATATTTTCAATTTCAGTGAAAATACTAATAAATAAATTTTTCTTGACAAAATAAACACTTTTCTTTTTAAAAAAAAATCAACATTAATTTAGTACTGGGAACTAAATTAAAAATGATTGAAAATACGTGAACTCAAATTGAACATTTGAAAAGTACGATGCAAAATGATAACATCAACACCCAAGTCAACAACAATTAAAGAGGCTCACTGCACGATGCAATGGGACACCTCGTTAAAAGATATAGGGACAAAATTAACTTGCAGTATTAACTCAACCCATCGAAAACCAATTTCGGAATCTCATCTAGAGTTACCCCAATAGGAGAATTTTTTAAAAGAGTTGTTTCGGAAAGCCTTAACAATAGTTTGGGAGTCGATTTGAATCCCACATTAGGAAGGCCCAACTCAAAAAGCTATTTAAGCCTATCAAGCATGGCCGAACCCTCAGCAGCTAGAATATCAACAATCCCATCCTCAAAACGACTGAATAACCACACCCAACCCCGAACCAGGCGGCGAAATACAAGAGGCGTCCACATTAAATTTGAAACCATCATCGACCGGCGGCTTCCATCGAGCTTATCTGGTTGCCGAGATTCGCGGCTTGCTGCACTTGAAACTCCTGGATGTGTAATCCTTCACCCCCACTTCTCTGACCTTCAAACATCGATTAACGGAGTTCCGATCAGACCACAAACACCAGCACCTAACGCAAAACACCTCCAACACATCCCTAGACAAGTCCGCTACTCTGCAGCACAACTCCGTGAACGGGATATCACCAAACTTCTTATTCATAATCATAATGGGGTTATTCAACAGCCGCCACAACATTTTTGCCTTCTTATATCGAATGAGAGCCCTTTTTTTTTCTTTTTTTTTTTTTTTTTTTCTGTAAAATGCCACATTCAACTGTCCAACTTATCCATTCTGCAAATGGGAATTTAGCAAATAAGCTCAACAAAAAATCAAGATAAACATAGTGGTTGACATATAGTTATTTCCTTGAAATCAAGTGTTCAAAATTCAAACCATACTACCTTAAATGTAGTACAATAAAGACAAAATTGAAACCTTTTCTTCCATTCCACTCTTGACATTTTCTATAAATTCATCCATTCTCTACAAACTTAATCATCCTTCTTTTTTAAGTGCAATATGATAATTTGAAGTCAATTTTAACATGTGCAGCATTAATCTTATCCAGTCATTGGGTATAGTTTTTTAGTAAAACAAGTGCACTATAATATATGGGTGAGAATGATTATGAAAAGATTTAAATAAAATCATTTTATCCTTTTCAAAATCACTTTAAACAAGCTTTTAATAATTCAAAATTCAAAACTAATTTTAATCTATAGAAATTATATTTAAAAGTATAAAATTAAATATTAAATTAATTTTCAAGGATTAAAAGCTTATTTTAGAAAGTATGAAATTAAATATTAAATTAAATTTTGAATGATTGAAAATTTATTTTAGAGTCATTGAAAAAATGACAAGTGATTCTAAGACTCAAAATCATTCTTAGACATGCACTAAATAACTTGTGTTACCTATGATTGTTATTATTATTATTATTTTTGGCTTGCAAACACAATCCCAAACCCAATTCTTATATAATAGTCGTTGAGAAAAAATAGAGGGTAAATAAACTTTAACAAGAATATTAGAAAAGTTTTCTCAGTCATATCTCGGGATGGCAACAAGGTGGGGTTAGGATGCACTCTTCATCTTCCATCTTGGTGGAGATTTTTCACTCCCATCTCCGCCCCATTATAGGTTTTGGGGTTGGGGTCGGAGACGGGAATCCCCATTCGGGAATCAGGTTTTCTTTAAAAAAATAATTTAAAGAACAGTTTGAAGTGTGGGGGAGCGGGCTGGTCCCTTCTCATTCCCGACCAGAGACCCGATTTAAATCTCTGACTCTCATACCTGATCAAACTGGAAATTCACGGCAGGGACCTTTCGGACCCGACCCCCTATCACGTCCTTGGCGTGTAGATTCCTAATTGTTCCAACAAACAAGTTTAACCCTCTTTTTTCCTTTCCTTCTCATCTTGCCCCTCGAAAATATATATTTCCCCGAGTATAGGCATAAAATCTGTAGAATGGTGGTCAAATCAATTAAACTCCATAGGCTGCAAATACGCACAGAAGATTAGTTAAAGAAACTAAAGAAAAATGTTACAACTCCAGTAAAACGTGAAGCATCATCCGCGTATTAGTCAGAAACAGATACACTGGTTTTGATGCAAACGGAAGACGTGTAAAGCTAAACCTTGGGGTCACAAGAATGAAGCCATAAAGACAAAACTATTATGTGCAATAGATATACAAAATGATGTTGATGCAAGTTCCTATAATGCCTAAATGAATTAAGAAATGAGATATGCAATACATAGGATCTGATGTCAAGAAAGCCTTGCTCGCCTCAAGTTCTAATCCCTTTGAAAGAGGATGACAAGATCCGAAAGAGGCCGTCTGGGTTATCAGCATGCACCTGTTGATACAAAACACAGCATATAGATACAGTATCACTTCTTGTTATATCATAAATTGACACAAAAAGGAGGATGGAAAAGATAGATAGTTTGGAGAAACAATTTAGTCCTTATGATTTTAAAGTTTAGAATTTAGGCCCTATGGTTCGATAAAATCTCATAAATAGTTCCATACCATACCGACTAAAATTTAACTGCATACAGACTAAAATTTAACTTTCTCTAAACCACCGCACCAAATTTATAATTTAACCTAGAAAAAACCATACCCAATGACCGGCATCCTCAAGGACGTGCATTTCAACTCCACCTCCCTCTTCAACAGCCAGTTCCTCTGCAGCATGAATTCTCCGAATGTCTTCAAGTGCCCAACGGTGCAAGCTTCTTTCAGCTTTCAAGAAATTAATATGCACACCACGGGGAACATCTTCCACAATTTTCCTACAACACAGTCGTACGAGATTGCATAATCTACTTGGGTGATCAAACTTAAAGTATTTTGAAAGAGGAGAATATGTTGATGAGGTCACTACCATAAATTTGTCTCTTCATAAGAATGATACATTTCAGCAATGCCCTTGAGATCAAACGTCCATGAAAAGCCAGATGATGATGAACCACGAGGCCCAATAGGTTGAAGGTTTGTAACGACCCACTGAACCAACAGAATTTTCGGAAAAATTTCAATATCAAATCAAAAGCCAAAGACATGACATGACAGACACATACCAAAAGTTGATGTCTTATCAGGAAAAAAAACATTGTTTATGTTACATAACACGTTAGGAATTTTAGCGGGATTGGTAAAAACCTTCTGCAAACAAAAACAGAATATCAAGAACGCTGAAGTCACCAACCAAAGCAAAAGACAATGAAAATATAGCATAGCATCATTCATATGGTTTATTCTTACAAAAATAAGGGGCTGAGAACCCAGCTCCAAGAAAACTTTTTGGGCGTTAATAGATTGAGGAAGGAAGTTTTGTATTTAGCACATTCTTTTTAATATCCGTGGTGAATGCCGGAAAAGTATATATATGTATATAGTATCAGTTTATCACAAACAATGAACTCTTACAAAATGATTTTTAACTTCGATGTCCCATTCAATTACATTATCCCCAATTTTCAATCATTTGTCAAGATTTAACTTATTCTCTTATACTGATCAGAATTTTAACATAAAAATTGACATTTTCTAGTCAATGTGGAAACTAACTTTAAACAACCAAGATATAACATGTTCCACCTGATGAGAAGCTTCTCTGGATCTATTTATCTAAAGCTCTACTATTATTATTATTATGGCTTAGAAACAACAACCGTCCTTTCAACAAAGGGTTCTTTTTTGATATGTTTTTGGATTCAGTTCCTGTTAAATATTCTTACCTTTTTGTAGATATAGCTGAAATCAACTTTTAGCTAATTAGAAAGCATTTGCGTAATTTCATTAGCTTGGGCATTCCTTCCCCTTCATTTGTACATTTCATGTCATCATTGAAATCCTTAGAAATAAACAAAATTGAACAAAAAAGAACTGCCTGAACGATGATTGACTTGGACAGTAATTTGGGAACACCTAGTATGAAGCCAATCCTCATCCAGGCACATTCATCCCCTTTTACTGTCAGGCAGTAGGCACGAGGCACCTTGAAAGTTGTAGGTAGTTGATAGTTTTTAAATGTGTGAACTAATTATCGACCTTAGTACAAGATATAAAATGTATCTGCCAAATGAGTTCTTTCAGAAACTTATTTTCCTATATTATGAAACAAACTTCTAAGATAGTAATGTCCCTCCATGGCCACTACTTCAAACGAAGAAACATGCAAAGCACTAGTTGTTTGCCAGCATTTTACTAGGAAAATAACCAAATAAGACACTTCTGAAGGGGGAAAAAAGGCAAAAATTTCGAACATAACACATATGTTTATCAGTGGATGGTATACTCCATGCTACCACTTCGAAAATCAAGAGTTCCTCAACCAAGACTTGTTTAGAAGTAGAAATTCATCAATAAATTGGTGAATATTTGGACAATTGAATGAATATTTAAGACTGAGCATAGTACTGCACAATCATGTAATATATGAAATGAAAAGAAAGGAGTCTGACTCAGGATGATGCATGAGTGGAGCCTTATTTAAACGCCCAAATGCTGAATGAGGTATTCGTATGAAGATAGATGCATGAAACCCTGCGCTTAACACTAAACGCCTGTTCGCATGACAATAGAAGCTCAAAGAAATTGCTTGACTAAATAGTTTAAGAGGAAAGTGACCATGATACCTGTGCTACATCCTTAGAAAATCCATGTTGAACCAGAGCATTCACAACATCCTGCTTTGAGGATACCTATTACCCAAAAATATGTATATGATGTGCACTAACGAAGGAAAACATGATATAGATATATATGTAATGCAGTCTCCCAATGAAGATATTGGAACGTAGATATGACAGCTGTAACAAGAATCTTAGAGTGCTTCAAATGCTAGAATGAAAAAGGTAAAGAAAACCAATCAGTGGACTGTTTCCTTTACCCCCGAAAAGAGAGAGAGAGATCAGAGTGGGATAAAACAGTAAACTGCAATTTTACCTCATTTTGCAGCGTACTTAGGAAAGATATTAATTTTTCAGGATGGTCCTCTCCATCTCCACCAGGTCGAACTATTCCAGGAGTGGCATCCAGAACCCAAACCTACAGGGATTTTTTTTTTTTTTTTTTTTGGAAAAGACAAAAGACAAAAGAAAATAAGCATTATGAAAAGAAGGGAACATATAGAGAAAGGACACAAGCTCTATGTAGATTCTTTGAAAAAAAAAAGAACAAAAACCTCCAAATAGGAACATATTTATTGCATTTGATTACCTTCCACTCCAGAATAAAACCTTAATTAATTACTTCTCTAACTTTCTTTCTGTGACAATTCCTAATACCTATGTATTAAGTTTAAAAGAATCGAGAGTTAAGATAAACTCGGTAGGAAAGAACCTACTCTCACTGGCCGGGCAAGAGGTTTAGCAGCCTGTTCTACCATACTCAAGACAACTGCAAAGACAATTTAAGGTGCAGTAAGCACCAGTACCATTAGCACCTGAAAAATGAGTAAGATTTCATATCAAATTGCACAAAGGCTAGTGTACATTGCTTGTTAGGTTACTAAATACCTTTTCCTCCAAAGCTGTGCCCGACTAGAACTCGAGGTGTTATTTTCAAATGTCGGACCTAATAAACAATTAATGGAGTTGAGATAACAGTCATGTATCTTTTTATATCACATTTAAAATATAATATCTAGTATCCTCGTGGAGAAGGAGCAAATGTACATAATTTCATTGAAAACAAGACAGCTGACGCCAAAATTCTAGGCAGGGGATGATGGCACAAAACATTATATCATTTAGCTACAAACATATTTATCCATAGATAATGAGACTAACAAATTCAAGCAATCCTAGCACTCACTTTCCTACATACACTGTAAAACAAAATGAAAGTTTGTTCGTGCACCACACCAAATACATGTCATGTGCATTACAAAAATTAAATGATTTTCAGACCAAAATGAAGAGGCCTAATTTTCAAGAGATGAATATAATTAATAATTTTACACAATGTCTGAAGACCACACACCAGTTTCAAGACATCAAGAGCAGTAGCAGAAACAGTGTGAGGGCTCATCTTTGTAGTTAATGTTGAATCACCATGACATCGCAAATCTACCAAAAGAAACTGCAAAATAACAACAAATGAACGTATGTAAGCTTAACATTGTCAGAACTTTTAAACCAAGATGCCCTCCTTATATTTCAGCCAAAGACATTTAAATGTTGAAATTTATGAATTGAACCAAAAGAGTGAGAGAACCATAATTGAGTAGATACAAGAACACTAAGCGAGCATGAGTTAGGTCTTACCACGTGATTTCGAATGCTAATGCAAACATGAAAGTATTTTGTGAGAAAGGCAAAAAGGAAAATTTAAAACATGGCTCCGGGTTGTAATTTTCCAGGGAAAGAATCAACTTTTTTTCACTCCAAGAGAAGTTATATTTTTAAGAACAAAAACTGAAAGTAGCTCCCCAGTCCCCCATCCCCAGCCCTCACACCATTTGAAAAGCTACCTGCCATGCTGGAAATTCTTTGGCCAATCTTCTAGCAAAGGTTCCTGTAGCATAAGTACCAAGTCAGCACTCCAACTATCAAAGCTACAGTTACAAAAGGCCAAATATAAAATTATGATATTCACATCAAAATTTCATATCTAATCTTTCCCATACACACACATATACACAGTCAAGTTGCCACCATCTTCCTATATTCTCATCAAGGAGTACAGCACATCTCCTTTCATGGAAGTGAAAAATTAGCATGTGGATGCAAAATTATGGTGTGAGACTAACTTGATGCTGCACATTAATTCCCTTATTCAATAATTCATGTAGACCTAAAATCCAAAGACATCAGTTTTTATTTAATTGAATTTTCAAAGTACATAAGATCATTGATGTGAGAAAAAGAAAGAAGAAAGTTCATCAGTGCTCTCTAAGTGATAATTATCTTTTGAGGTTTCAAACTTTTCATATTTAGTTTGTTTCACCATTAAGCCATTGTGATAACATCAAGTGAGTCTGTGGCTAAACACTATGCCATCAACCCAGCCCATCTAGCACGACAAAAGATCAAAACACACTCAGGCACCATGAAACTTAACTATTCAGCAAGCATGAGCAGGTTAAGAAAACTATTCAATACTAAGTGCGTACCCCAGTTCTTTCTGCTGCCTAGAATTCCATGCAGAAAGACTGCTGTTGGTGGATCAGGTGATGATCTATCCATTACATTACTCCACTTTACCTGCTCAGAGCATGCGGAAACACAATTTAACAGCATAGTCCCACAAAGCATGTGACAGCAGTACATAAACTTCATACACCTTCATCTCCCCGATATTCAGAAATTATTCATACATAAAAAGGGAAATCAGATTGCACCAGAACCTTTGCACAATCCACGTTTCTTAAAAATATAAAAGAAACTCATTAAAAACACTTTTCTTTTTTTGTAAGATTACTTAAAATAAAAGAAGTTCTAGACCATTCGATGTACCCTTGTTTATTGAGAACAAGAACTTTAGCAGACATGACATGAGTGACAGAAATTATACCGTATGTTTATGATTTGAAAAGGTAAATATTTGCAATTTTCCAAATTTTAGTTGGCATGTGTAGGAAAGATCAAAGAATCCCACGTGTAGAATAGAGAACAAAATAAGTTTAACCCGGTGGCTCAGAACAACTCAAATATCAGAACTGAATTTCACCCAGTCAGTCCTGCCGCTAAAATCTAATACATGAAGTGAAGAAAATATCTACATACATGGCCCATGAAAAGTAAAAGGGATTCATGAAACTTACTAGTGCTCCTTGAACTAGATCAAAAGCCTGTGAAAAAGAAAGATAGTTCAGGTTAAATGAAAAAAGAAAGGTAAGACTTCAGTTTGTTTGATATTAAAGAGGATTAAATAAACAGAAAGTTTAACACGGACTGGCAATGGCATTAGCCTTGTAGCTCTAGAGGAGATAGATACCAATATTTCAGAAGTCATTTTTCTGAGATTTTGATGTGAAACTGTCTCGTCCAACAATGCTGCACGGATGGATGAATGTTTAACTGCAGTGCTTGAATGACCATGAGCAAATGGGGGCAAGTGCACACCATTCTGCAGAAAGCACAATATAAAACATACTAATCATTTTCCAACAGTGTCTTGGGCATGTTTTCCACTAAAGCCGGACAGATGAATTCTGTTTAAGTAGCATGTTAACAGTAAATAACAATGAGATAACATTTTCACACCATTTAGCAATAATAAAAAACTCGATGATCGTGGTTTGGACTGAGTGATTGAGCATAATAGCGTGAAGTGTCCAGAGAATGTTAGCCTTAACAAAAGTTTAAAATATCCTTTACTCAAATAGGAAGAAGAATAGCCAATTAGGTGCAAAGGCATAAGTGGCTTGTCTACAAAGAACTTCCTATCCTAACGGAATAAAGTTAAATGTTAGAATGGCTGACAATGTTCAAGTAGTAAAGTGAAATCATTCGTCTCCGGTAAACAAAATAAGTAAGAAGAAGACTAAACAGTAACTTCTGTTTGAATGAACTACCATAACAGACAAAACATCTAGAGTAAAATAAATTTTAGAACTTAAGGACACAATTGTACAATCTATAGAACAGATCCTATTCAAGTAAGGTCGTTCTAGAGTAAAATAAACTTTTGATCCTAGGATTTTAACTTATTTATATTTGGTTCCTAGATCTTCAAAACTCAAACTTTTAGGCCCCATCTGGTAAGGTTTTTATTTGTTAGTTAGCCAATAAACACCCCATCCACCTGTCAATTTATTGATTTATTATCTACTTTATAATAATGTTTTCAAAACTCAAGCTAATTTTTTAAAACAAAAAAGGTAGTTTTAAAATTTGTTTTTAGAATTTAGCTAAGAATTGAACTCATTTACTTATGAAAGATGAAGACATGGTAAGAAATTGAGAGGTAATAGGCTTCATTTTCAAAAACTAAAAACCAAAAACCGAATGGTAACCAACCGGCTTAATTCTTGATATTTGAATTTAGTTTCTACTATGACGCTGTTACTAAAGTTGGGAGTCGATTTTAATTGGTTTCAAGAGTTCAAAATTCATTTTTAAATGGTTGCTAACCGCTAGTTGATATAAAGAAATGATGACGTGACAATCAAAATATGCTAACTCAACTTTGTTGATATGTTTTTTTTTTTTCTTTTAATACTTATTGAACAACTAGAAACCAATCTCAAACTTCAAAGATGAATTAGAAAAGAAATTTAAATCTTGGGTTTTGAAACCTCCACGATCAAATACATACGAATTTCAAATTTCAAAACAAAATATGTTAGTTGAAAAATTAGAGCACAATAGAAAAGGGACAACGTACGTTTTACCCAAAGACCAACATCTATATAATCTCCCGGTAACATGTGAACTAAAAAGAAATCTACGCCACTCGCATTTTTATAAATTAAATTGAATCGTGTAATTTCAAAAAGTGGCAGGTAAACGACTTCCACACCAATCTCGCATGCGAGACTGATGTATTTCCTGGTCGGTCCGGGCCGAACCAAACCATATGAAACTAATGAGGGTAAATCCTGGCGCTCGTTTTATCTTTTCTGGGTCTTTTACTTTTCATGAACGGAATACTTTGGAGAAAACAGATTAAAAACCGAAACAAACAAGCAGAGACCGCGAGTAATTTAGCATGTTTGGTTTTACTTCTTTAAGAATTTTGAGGGGTTTCTAAACCCACGACCATAAGACCACTTGAGCTATATTTTGACAAGAAATGTTGGTACGACAGAACTGAAGAGAGAAAACATTAAAACAAGTAGCTGAAAGAATGAATGAGAAAAAAGATTTTGTAAAAATGGGATTAGAAAAAAAGTACCCGGAGTTGACAGTTGAAACTGGCCGTATTAGCAGGCCAACTGATATGGCGATCGAATCGAGCTGTGGAGCTTCTCTCAGCCAAATCAACAAGGGATCCGGAAAATGTCACCGCAAAACTAGCAACTATCGGCATTGCAGGGTAGATAGAGAAAAAAGAGGAATCATAAGCCGAGAGCTTCCTTAGGAGAAGGAAGATCCGGCGAGGTGGAGAATTGAGAGAGGAATTGAAGGCGAAATTGGTGCAAAGCGGAGAATGGAGGAGGAGAAATGAAACGAGGAAAGAGGAAAGGGAAACGAGAGGCGGAAAAAGCGAGGAAGGCGTTCTGACGGGGCGTCCCAAGTTAGTTGGACCATCCAGCGACGAGCGGGAGACTCTGGGCTTGCCGCAAGTTTCACACGTACGTGACGAAATACAGTGTTAGCTGAAAATAAACCGAAATAGTTTTGTAATGAATGATTTTTCACATGAAAAATCATATTGAGCCGGTATGTTTTGTAGAGCGCTTGTTCCACTAATAGCAATCAAATCCAAGATAATAAAAAATATAGTACAATGAAAAATATATTAGGATATAGCACAAAATTAAAGTTAAATATCACCGATAACAGTTATCAGTAATAGTCATGTTGGTAAATAACTAAAAAGTCCATATTCAGCCTGCCATTTCGCGGCTTCTTTCTTCTAATTTTCTCACATTGAAAGCTAACACTAATAGCAACTATCATTGATAGTTATCAATGACTATCAATGATAACTGCCGTCAATGGTAGCTTTCAAATTGAGAAATATTAATACAATCTTAAAATAGTAACACTTGAAATATTAGCTTTCAATTTGCTATCATTTATTAGTGGCTATTATTGATACACTTTCATCAATTGGAATCAAGCTTGAAATATTAACACTTAAGGCCATCAATAGTTTTCAATGGTAGACTTTTATTAGTAGTTATCAACTTTGTAAGTAAACTATCAACTTTCAAAGATTAACATTTAAAGTTAAAAGTGATAGAAGTATATTAATGAGAGGTTTATAAGTGACTATCACTGATATCTACCTAAGTCATATAATTGATAGCTCCTATTAGTGGCTATCACTGATAGCTTTTAGCAGTGACTATCTATGATAGACGTTCATCAAATGAAATCAACTTTTATATCATTAATATCATCGATATATGGATATCATCTAAGTTCTATCATTGATATCACTTATATCGTGGTTATCGATGATAGCTTCTATCACTGATAACATACTATTATAGATAACTTTTGTCATTCATTTTTACCATCAAATAACAGTTTTTTTTAAATAATGTTATTTTAATAAATAGGGTAGGGTTGAAAGTATTGACAAAAATAGGGTAGCGAAATCGTGGACAGGGTCCACGATTTTCACATGTCATGTAAATCGTGGACCCGGTCCACGATTTACCCTCCACATGGCATGCAAATCGTAGGTCCACGATTTGCCCACATCTCCGACCAACGTGGGTTTTCTTTTTTTTTTTTTCTTTTTTATCTTCTTCGTGACTCCCTCTCTTTCCCTTTCTTCCTTCTTTTTTTTCTTTTCTTCTTCTTCTTCTTCTCCGACACGAATGGTCCAAAATCCGACATGACCAACTCTAGCGAGGGAGAGCAAGAGTGAGAGATAAGATCGATGGTGAGTGAGGAAGGAAGCGAGACGAGTGAGAGCGAGACGATAGAGACGAGCGAGAAAAAAGCGAGAGCGAGAGAGATCAGTCTTTCGTCTCGCTCTCTATCTCTCTCTCTCTCTCTCTCTCTCTCTCGTCTCTGTCAAGAACGAGACAAAAGCGAGAGCGAGAGAGACAAGTTGGTTACGTCTTCTTCTTCTTCTCTCGCTCTCGCTTTCGTCTCGCTCATCTCTGTCGCCTCGCTCTCCTTGTTCTTAACAAGGACGAAAGAGAGAGCGAGAGCGAGACGAAAGACTAATCTCTCTCGCTCTTGCTTTCGTCTCACTCGTCTTTGTCGTTCCACTTGTCTCGCTCTCGCTTCCTTCCTCACTCACCATCAGTCTTATCCCTCGCTCTCGCTCTCGCTCACTGGAGTTGGTCGCATCAAATTTTGGACCATTCGTGTCGAAGAAAAAGAAGAGTTGGAGAAGAAGAATAAGAAAAGAAAAAAAGGAAGAAAGGGGAAGAGAGGGAGTCACGAAGAAGAGAAAAAAGAGAGAAAAAAAAAAAAAAGAAACCCACGTCGAGCAAATCATGGTCCACGATTTGCATGCCATGTAGAGGGTAAATCATGAACCTGATGTTAGGTGGAAATCGTTGACCTCGTTCACGAGTTCGCTACCTTATTTTTGTCGATACTTTCAACCCAACCCTATTTTTGTCATTATTTATTAAAATAACCCCAAATAACATGCTATCGTTGATAGCTTCTATCACTAATAACATGCTATAAGTGATAACTTCTAGGCATGTCACTTACACTTTTGTTCAAGATTCAACTTTATTAATTAATTCCACTAAGTTGGCTACCAATGATAGACTTCTATAAGTGGCTATTAATTGTGGAAGAAAATCATCACAGATTAAGTTATCAATGATAGAAAATATTTGTGGTTATTTCTGATACACTTTTATTAATACCTATTAATTTTGAAATCTTAACACTCAAAGCTATCAGTGGTTATTATTGAGAAACTTTTATCATGATTATCAATAATAGACTTCTATCACTGGTATCTACCTAAGTTTGATATCATTGATATATATCTAAGTTCCATCACTAATATCACTAATAATTGATATTACCAACGTAAACCCTACTTTCATTTGTAACTGCTAAACATAAGTATGTAGTATCGCTGTGAACTTATTTACTTGTTCTCCCTCTTGTAGATCGAAGGAAGAAGTAGAGAAAGTCGGAAGTAATTTTGGTAAGTTTAATATTTAAGTCATTAAGGGGAAATCGAGTTAGATTTTATTTCGAATATTAATTGGGACGTAAAAACGAATTTTCTTTTTGTTTTTCTTATTTTTTCTCCTAAATTAAAAAGTAAAAAGAAAAGGAGAGAAAAAGAAAAGAAAAGAAAAAGGAAAAATAATAAATAAACAGAAAAAAGAAAAAAAAAAAAAAAGAAAAGAAAGGAAGGAGATAGTTAGTAAGTTGGCAGGAACTTTTTGGGTGCATAAGCCAAAATCGTTGATCTTATCCCCATTTCTTAAACTTCAACCGACTCCATCTTATAGCTGAATATCGAGGGGAGGAAGAAGAAGGAGTCTAAGGCAAATTCGTGTAGAATTCTGGTCGATTTCATGGTGTAATTGAAGCTGAAACAGAAGGTTTGGTTGTTGCCGTACAGTTTGAGCAAAATCTGGTGTTTGGTGAATAGCGAGCTGAAGAGATCGAGTTTGAAGCTGAAAATTTGAGGTTAGTAAGTTAACTCAATTCTTAACAATTCTTATGAAGGATGGTTGAGCTGAATATGAAGAAAAACATGTTAAATTTTAGGTGGAAGCGACTGATACGGATTTCCCGAGTGATCTAGAGCAGGGCGAAGTAAATTGGAAATATCTGTCGAACGAAGAGAAGTTAAGCTCTGATATTTTGAGGTAAGCTAGAAAACACATTTCTTTACAAGTTTGTAGAAGAGTTCTAATTCGGGCTGGAAATGCGACTTTTAATAGTTAGAGTGAGAAGACAGTAGAAGAGGGAGCGAATCTCGCTGGAAAATTGGACGACACTGGGAACGTGGAAAGCGAGACAAGTCTCGTTGGTCTCTCTGGTTGATTTTGTCTCACAAATCTCGCTGGTCTCGCTCGTCCAAAATCTCGCTGGTTTAGTTGGTTTTTGTTTGATTTCGTTGGTGGATGAGGTCATAAGGATGCAGTCAGGCGATCCTGTGATTAAAAAACTAATAGAAGAAGTAAAAGTTCAGCAAAAAATGGACTAAGAGCTTAGGTCTAATGGTGCATTGTTGAAACATGATAGAATTTATGTGCCAAGGAATGTGAAAGTCAAACAAGAGATTCTTGAGGAGGCACATCGCTCGACTTATGTTATGCATCCTGGCAGTACCAAAATGTATAAAACGTTACGAAAATTCTACTAGTGGCCAAGTATAAAAAGGGAGATAGCTGAGTATGTGGCAAGATGTTTAGTTTGCTAACAGGTAAAGCCTGAACGACAAAAGCCGGCAGAATTATTGAATCCACTCCCTATTCCTGAGTGGAAATGGGAACACGTTACGATGGATTTCTTGTTTGGATTGCCAAGAACTCCAACAGGTGTTGACGAAATTTGGGTGATTGTTGATAGATTGACCAAGACAGCGCGTTTCTTGCTGGTTAAAGCAACTTATACACTGGATAGATTGGCACCCATATATGTGGATAAGATTGTAAGTCAGTATGGAGTACTAGTGACTATGGTATCAAATAGGGATCCTAGGTTTACTTCTAAATTCTGGATGAGTTTGCAACAGGCTTTA
The DNA here is from genome assembly GCA_030954485.1 of Citrullus mucosospermus. Lineage (NCBI taxonomy): Eukaryota > Viridiplantae > Streptophyta > Magnoliopsida > Cucurbitales > Cucurbitaceae > Citrullus > Citrullus mucosospermus. The sequence goes on along the minus strand of CM062065.1, from coordinate 10,091,887 downwards.
GGAACCAAGTTGCAGTTCAATACTGCCTTTCATCCTCAGACTGATGGACAATCAAGGAGGACAATCTAGACCTTAGAAGATATGCTTCAAGCCTGTGTTTTACAGTTCAATGGTAGCTGGGATGTACATTTGTCTTTAATGGAATTTGGTTATAATAATAGCTACCAGGCAAGTATAGGTATGACACCTACGAAGCATTATATGGTAGACCGTGCAAAACACCAGTGTGTTGAGGAGAAGTTGGAGAAAGGAAGCTGGTTGGACTAGAGATTGTTTAGATTACGACAGAAAAGGTGGAGATGATCAAAGCAAACCTTAAGTCAGCCAGGGATCGGCAGAAAAGTTACGCTGATAACAGGAGAAGAGATCTCGAGTTTGAAGTTGGTGATAGAGTGTTCCTAAAGTTGTCGCCGTGGAAAGGAGTTCTAAGATTCGGTAGGAAGGGAAAGTTGAGTCCAAGGTATATTGGACCTTTCAAGATCTTGGAAAGAGTTGGACCGGCAGCATACATGTTAGCCTTACCAATGGAGATGTCGAAGATCCACAATGTGTTTCATGTCTCAATTTTAAGGAAATATATTCCTGATTCTACTCATGTACTTGAGGTGCAACCGATTGAACTAAAAGAAGATCTGAGTTATGAGGAAGAACGGGTTCGAGTGTTGGACGAGAAGGAACAAGTTCTGAGAATTAAGGTGAATCCGTTAGTCAAGGTTTTATAGAGAAATCACGGCGTAGAAGAAGCTACCTGGGAAACCAAAGAGCAAATGATAAAGAAGTATCCACATTTGTTTTCAAGGAGTTAGCAGTTTGTTGAATTTCGAGGACGAAATTCTTATAAGGAAGTGGTAAATTGTAAACCTTACTTTCATTTGTAACTGCTAAACATAAGTACGTAGTATCCCTATGAACTTATTTACTTGTTCTCCCTTTTGTAGATCGAAGGAAGAGTGGAGGAAGTCAGAAGTAATTTTTGGTAAGTTGAATATTTAAGTCATTAAGGGAAACCGAGTTAGAATTTACTTCAAATATTAATTGGGACGTAAAGACAGTTTTTTTTTCTGTTTTTCTTACTTTTTCTCCTAAATTAAAAATTAAAAAGAAAAAAAAAGAAGAAAGAAAAAGAGAGAAAAAGAAAAGAAAAGAAAAAGGAAAAATAATAAATAAACAAAAAAAAGAAAAAAAAAAAACAAAGAAATGAAGGAGATAGTGGAGAGTAAGTCAGCAGGAACTTTTTGGATGCATAAGCCGAAGTTGTTGATCTTATCCCCATTTTTTAAACTTCAACCAACTCCATCTTGCAGCTGAGTATTGAGGGGAGGAAGAAGGAGTCTAGGGCAAATTTGTGTAGAATTCTAGTCGGTTTCATGGTGTAATTGAAGCTGAAACAGAAGGTTTGGCTACTGTCGCACAGTTTGAGCAAAGTTTGGTGTTTAGTGAATAGCAAACTGAAGAGACCGAGTTTGAAGCTGAAAATTTGGGATTAGTAATTTAACTCAATTCTTAACAACTCTTGTGAAGGATGGTTGAGCTGAATATGAGGAGAAACATGTTAAATTTTAGGTGGAAGCGACTGATACAGATTTCCCGAGTGATCTAGAGAAGGACGAAGTAAATTGGGAATATCTATCGAATAAAGGAAAGTTAAGCTCTAACATTTTGAGGTAAGCTAGAAAACACATTTCTTTACAAGTTTGTAGAAGAGAAGAAGTTCTAATTCAAGCTGGAAATGCGACTTTTAATAGTTAGAAGTGAGAAGATAACAGAAGAGGGAGTGAATCTCCCTGGAAAATTGGACGACATTGGGAACGTAGAGGAGCGAGAACGAAACAAGTCTCACTGGTCTCGCGAGTGGATTTTGTCTCACAAATCTCGCTGGTCTCGCTCGTCCAAAGTCTCGCTGGTATAGTTGGTTTTTGCTTGATTTTGCTGGTTTAGTCTCACAAATCTCGCTATAAGGATTATTTGCTTGAAAGGAAGTGTGTGTTTCCAGGTGCGTGCATATTATGTGTCTTACATTGGAAATCTTTATTATGCTATTTTCAAAGCATGTTGTTTTTGAATAATGGTTTTGAAAAGGCTCTCAATGCTGAAGGACACGGATAAGACATGTGGGTAGCCGGGATATAGAAATGGTTCCCAATGCTGAAAGACTCGAAGAAAGCATGTGGGTAACCTAAGTATAGAGATAGGCCCCAATGCTGAAGGACTCAGAGAAGGCATGTGGGTGGCCTAAATCTCGTTTATGGGACCCGGTACTGAAGGACTTGAGAAGGTATTCGGGTAACCCAGGATATATTATCTATGTGCACATAGAGGTATGATAGACACTGTTGTGTTGGAGACTACTCCACACAGCTAAGGATATGTGACGATGGGTGTGTCGAGATTTCTTCGCCCCAACTAAGGATGTTTTCGACGTTGAGTAGCGTTGAGCTCTGTTCCGCCTAAACTAAGGAAAATGTGATTGGAATGTGTTATACGTACATGGTTTTCCTTTAGAAATGATACGTATGTGATTTGATAATGTTAGCTGAGCATGATTTGTTTGGATACGGAAACGATTTATTACTGCTTATTTATTTTCATAACTTGAATACAATTTTGATTTAATTATGAATCAAGGAAGGTTTTACAAAACAAGTCACTCATGCTTTCCTTGTTTTTCTGTTTTTCAGGTAGTGAGCGAGTCCGAGGTGTTTAGCCTACACAGCAACTCGTCCGGGTCCCATGATAAGCACTTGAAAAGTGCTTTCTATTCTCTCAAATTAAGGGAATTTATATTAGATTTCACTTGTTTGCTAGTGGTTTTTTAGGTTAAAATGAGGAGAATTAGAAGAAAAAACTAAAAGATTAAAATCGAGCAAGAATATGGTAAAAACACGAAGAAAAACTCAACATGGCAAAAATTGGGGCAACGTTGCGGCGCTAAAACCCAAGAGCATGGTCTGCGGGAGATGCATCTAAGGAGTACTTCTAACTCTACTTATTTTATCCATAACACTTTACCTTTTCCTCAAAGATTTCAAAAGAAAAAGATTGATGCTCAATTTTCAAAGTTCTTAGACATATTCAAAAAGTTGGAAATTAACCTTCTTTTTGCAGAGGCATTAGAACAAATGCCTAAGTATGCCAAGTTCATGAAGGAGGTCTTGTCTAAGAAGAAAAGGTACGGAGACTATGAAATGGTTACACTAACCAAAGAATGTAGTGCTACACTACAAAGGAAATTGCCTCCAAAACTAAAGGATCCAGGGAGTTTCTCTATCCCTTGTCATTTAGGCAATAATAAGGTTACTAAAGCACTTTGTGATCTTGGAGCTTCAATTAATTTAATGCCTTTATCCATGTTTAGGAAGCTCAATGGTGGAAAGGTGCAACCAACTACCATATCTTTGCTTTTGGCCGATCGATCATTTGTTCATCCCTACGACATTGTGGAGGACGTTTTGGTCAAGGTAGACAAGTTTATCTTCCCTGCGGACTTTGTGATATTAGACATGGAGGAAGATGTCGAAGTCCCCATATCTTTGGGAGACCATTCTTGGCCACCGGAAGGGCCCTCATCGATGTGCAAGATGGAAAGCTCACATTCCGCCTTAACGATAAGGAAGTAACATTTGACATCTATAAAGCCCCTACGCATTCGGATGTAGAAAGGTATGAGCATCATGAGCTGATAACTTGTAGAAATATAAGTTATTATAGTCACTATTTGAATTAATTAGAGTAACTTTAGAGCTAAACGCATGATTTTGGTAGTTGAATTATGTAAAATGTATTACCATGCGTTGCACTATTTACAAAAGAAAATACCTGAAAAATTATGAGCTTTTCTGTTCTTAACGCAGGATTAAGAAGAAAAGAAGCACAAATAACCCAAGTACTAGAGACGAAGCTGCTGCGAGAACAAGTGGAAACCCATGCGTCGAGACTATGCGTTGAGAAAAAGTAGATACAGACGCTTGGGCAAAAGTTGTCATGTCATTATGCAAAAGAACAACACATTATCAGATCATGGCAGAACCGATGGGCCGACAATGTGAAAAGTCTATGCAGCAGGGCAGGGAATTTAATGCAAAGGTGTCAGGTCATCATGAGTTTCAACTTTTCAACGCCTATAAATAGCCCAAAGCTTCTTCATTTAGGGGGGGGGGGAGAGGGGGAAGAAAAGAGAGAAAAACGAGTTCAAAAGGCGAAAGCTCTGTACAATTTCTCCCTCACCATAACCAACCTCCATTTCGAGTTCTGCTGAGAGAAGGATTCTGAGAATTTTCAGAGTCGTCTCCTAGTGAGTGAGAACCTTCACCCTATGAAATTTATGTATCAGATAGCAACCATCTCAAGCCTCCATGAAGTAAGACGTTGTCAGTGGCGGCTTGACGTCTTCCATTTCTGTTTTATCTCCATTTCCCTCCTTCTTACTTATGTTTTGTTAATGACATTCGAGAGAATGGTTTATTTTCTTAATATGAGTTTGATTGACGATTATCTTCCATATATTTCCGTACTAAATACCTTACACCATGTTGTTTGAATGCTAAATGGGTTAGGTGTTAGAGTTAGTTTTTCTTGAGCAATATTAAGTATGTTATATCTTGATTAATGCATATCATTAGTTTGCATAGTTTTGTATGACAAACAAATGTAGTAAGCACGACTGTCTAGCTTGAGAGAGTAGATGGTTAATCTTATCGAGACTAGATGAGGTGCAGAGATGTAGTTCATCTTTTGCCAACGCAAACTTACCATGCGTCTTAGAGATAAGATTAATGTGCTGTCGAAATATCGAGAGATGGATTCACAAACGTAGTTTGTAGGTATGTAATTATACTTAGATATGCTTAAGTAACAACTAGCCCCTGAGTTAACTCTACTTTTATCGCATGGTCCCATTCATTCTCAACGCATGCTATCTGACACTAAATGACATTTGACTAACCATCGCCGCGTCCACCTCATTGTTAGTTGTAGGAAATTGTTTTCATTCTTTATGTATAGTTTTAGATACATACACCCAACTCATGCACATATTACACGTATAGTTCACCGCATAGTCATGCATCTATTCTCAACGCCTAGTTATTACAAATCCCTGCGTTCAACCCTAGACTCACCAAGAAACCTATAAGAGCTTATACTTGGGCTTTTTATAGGAAAACTTGCTTAATCATGATCATATTTGAGTAATTCTCGATGCATCTTTGTACGGAAATGATAATATCTATTTTTGTGCAACAAGCTATGAAACTCAATTTAAATCGAAAATAGAAATCCAGCAACATGAGCCAAGCACAAAGGTATCATCGCCTCTTTCTTCGAATAAAAACTCTATGCATGATAAGCCTTCTTCGAATGGTAAGACTAATGGCATGCTTGTTGTTAAAGTAGAAAATCCTATGAAACATGTTTCTAGTTGTGATAATTCTCCTAGTTCTTCTTGCATGCCTCCCAAACCTATAATGAATTATAAACAAATCATGGAGAAGCATGTTAAGAATGAAGTGGTGAGTCCGGTAAAATCTAAGCATGATAATTTTTTAACGATACTTGACTACATTAGAAAAGATGATGTCCAACTTGATAATGATCTATTGACTAACTCAATAAATGCTAATGAATATGTTTGTGAGTGTCAATGTGGGCAAATACTAAAAGTTGTAGGTGATCCAAAACATGAAAGGAATAAACCACCTTGGAATCCACCGTGATTCGTGAGCCCCATCTAGCTAGAAGACGTTAAGCCAAGCGCTTATTGGGAGGCAACCCAATTTTATTGCTTTCTTTACTTTTCTTTTTATTTTATTTTCAATAAATCTTTGAGTCACTCATATGCTTTATCTCTCAGGATCTTGGTTTATCACACAAAGTACTCCTTACACCAAGCCTGTTTGGTGGCTTCCCGCTTGCTCCCAGGCTTGTTCTTTATTTGTTAGATGCTTTTATGCATTATTGACAATGTATGATTTTAAGTTTTGGGGTGGGAGGTGTCTCTCGTACTTTTGTGTGTTTTCTTATCCTGCTATGCATGTTTGTGAAGTTGTAATGATCATTAGTATAGTAGATGTTCAATATAGTGAATTGCATGTTTAACCATAACTATAGCATTGAATCATTATTAATCTCTCATCACTCTAATAAATATCACTTTTTATAGCATTTTAAGATAAAATGCTGGAGGGGGAGGGGGGGAATCGGGATGTTGCTAAAAAAAAGCGGGATGGTGTAATTTTAAGTTATCGCAAGCGTTCAAAAGACTCAAAACACTAAAGCAAATGAGAAGAAAAAGAAAAGGTAGTATGTGTTTCTTCTTTAGTTTAGAACCCATTCTCCCCTTTCTTTTTCTTCTTCCTCTTCTTCTCTCTTCTCCCTTGGCATCTTCTTTCAATCAAGAAGGATGGTAGCTTTAGCTAGTCAAACTCAGTCTCTCAGGTCTCCCTCACTCTAGCTTCATGGAACCCCCTCATCGACACTCCTTGCAACTGGTCCTGCGTCATCTGCGATTACGTCACTTGTTCTTTATTCCCATCGACCTCTCTGATTTTCAGCTCGCCAGACAGTTTTCAACTTTCATTTGTCGCCTTCCTTCTTTTTCTTCACTCTCTCTTTCCAATGACACCATTTTGGATTTTCAACTCGTCGGACGGTTCAAGCAACTCTAGTGACAATCAACTGCCATTCGAGCATCATCTTCTCTGTCAATCCTAACCGGGTAAAATTTCCCTATTTCTTCTTACTGTTCTCTTTTTACTGTCGCCAATCAACCATTAAATATCATTTCACCATGTAGGGCTTTTACTTTTGCCAGAGTTTCTTCATCATTCTATCCCTAACCTCTCTCTATTGTCTTCATTTTGCCACTACTTAGAAGGACGACATTGTGGTTTTGTCGGAAGTGGAGAAGGCGTTCTTGCTCACCGCCACGATATCTTTGGAAGTGGAAACAGAGATGACTAATGAAAGTGAAGATGAAAATGCCAAGAAAGAGATTGATGAAGATGGCATTGACACGACAAAATTTTCATAGGAGTACTTACTTGTTGCCATTGATCGGAAGAAGTTGAAAATGTACCACTAAGAAGAGGGAAAAGGAAAGGGGCGTTGCTTCTGTTTAGTTGCTAGATTGTTTCAGAAAATTTGAATCCATGTTTGTCTTTATGTTTTATTGGTGATGTCTTAATTTCATTATGATAGCAAGTTCAATTTCAATTTTTGTTTAAGTTTGGGAATCTTGCGTGTTAAATTGAATTTCTTAGCTTGTTGCATCCATATTGTTTCAGAAAATTTTAATCCATGCTTTATTGACTTTCAATTTTGCGTGGTGTTCGTTTGAATTTCTATTTGAATTAAATTGAATTTCTTAGCTTGTTGCACAAAAATAGATTTATCATTTCCGTACAAGGATGCGTCGAGAATTACTCTAGATGTGATCATGATTAAGCAAGTTTTCCTATAAAGACCCAAGTATAAGCATTTATAGGTTTCCTGGTGAGTCCAGGGTCGAACACAGGGATTTGTAATAACTAGGCGTTGAGATTAGATGCTTGACTATGCGGTGAACTATACATGTAATATGTGCATTTGTTGGTTGTATGTGTCTAAAACTATACATAAAGAATGAAAAGAATTTCCTATAATTAACAATGAGGTGGACGCGGCGATGGGTAGTCATATGTCATTTAGTGTCAGATAGCATGCACGAGAATGAATGGAACCATGCGATAGAAGTAGAGTTGAACGCAAGAGCTAGTTGTTACCTAAACTTTCTAAGTACAATTACATACCTACAAACTGCGTTTGTGAATCCATCTCTTGATGTTTCTACACCACATTAATCTTATCTCTAAGACGCATGGTAAGTTTGCGTTGGCAAAAGATGAACTTCATCTCTGCAACTCATCTAGTCTTAATTAATGCTAAAGATTAACTATCCACTCTCTCAAGCTCGACAGTCATGCTTACTACATTTGTTTGTCAGACAAAGTAATGCAAGCTAAAGATATGGATTAATCAAGATGTAACATACTCAAAATTGCTCAAGAAAAACTAACTCTCATTTAACTCATTTAGCATTTAGACAACATGGTGTAAAGTATTTACTACGGAAATAGATGGAAGATGATAGTCAATCAAACTCATATTAAGACAATAAATCATTCTCTCGAATGACTTTAACAAAATATAAGCAAGAAGGAGAGAAATGGAAATAAAACAGAAATGAAGGGCGTCAAGCCGCCACTGGCAACGTCTTGCTTCATGGAGGCTTGAGATGGTTGCTATTTGATACCTAGATTCCATAAGGTGAAGATTCTCACTCACTGGGAGACGACTCTGGAGATGCTCAGAATCCTTCTCTCAAAAGAGCTCGAAATGGAGGCTGGTTATGGTGAGGGAGAAATAGTGCAGAGCTTTCGTCTCTTTAACTGGTTTCTCTTCCTTTTTCCAAATGGAGAAGCTTTGGACTATTTATAGGCGTCGAAAAGTTGAAATTCTATGCCTTGCTGCGAAGACTTTTCACATCGTCGGCCCATTTGTTCTGCCATATTCTGATAGCGTGTTATCCTTTTGCATATTGACATGACAGCTTTTGGCCATGCGTCTGTATCTACTTTTTCTCGACGCATGGTCTCAACGCATGGTCTCAACGCATAGGCTCGACGCATGGGTTTTCACTTGTTCTCGCAGTAGCTTCGTCTCTTCGTACTTGGTTGTTTGCGCTTCTTTTGTTCTTAACCCTGCGTTAGGAACAGAAAAGCTCATCGTTTTTTAGGTATTTTCTTTTGTAAGTAGTGCCAACGCATGGTGATACATTTTTCATCATTCAACTACCAAAATCATGCGTTTAGCTCCAAAGTTACTCTAATTAGATTAAATAGTGACTATAATAACTTGTATTTCTACAAGTTATCATCAGCCTATTTGTTCTGCCATGATCTGATTCGGTGTTGCCCTTTTTCATAATGACATGACAGCTGTTTGAGCATGCGTCTGTTTCTACTTTTCATATTGTCAACGCATAGGCTCGACGCATGGTCTCAACGCATAGGCTCAACGCATGGGCTCGACGCATGAGTTTCCATTTGTTCTCGTAGTAGCTTCATCTCTTCGTACTCGATTGTTTGCGCTTCTTTTCTTCTTAACCCTGCGTTAGGAACAGAAAAGCTCATCGTTTTTCAGGTATTTTCTTTTGTAAGTAGTGCCAACGCATGGTGATACATTTTTCATCATTCAACTACCAAAATCATGCGTTTAGCTCCAAAGTTACTCTAATTAAATCAAATAGTGACTATAATAACTTGTATTTCTACAAGTTATCACATGGATATGAAAAAAAAAATAACATTCTTCATTTAGCCTTTCTTTTGACTTTCTTTACCGTTTACGCACATGACAAGGTGCAAGGCTTGGCTCATAACGATAGTTAGTGATTTTATATCACGAAATCTAATTCCTCAATTGATGTTGGAATTTTATTTTAGTGTTTATCATGTTGTTGGTAATTTTGTTCAAATATTTATTTAGAAGAGTTAGTCGCCTACCTGTAGCTGCCGGTTTTGCCAACGGAGAGGTATTGGTGTGATATTGGGTACTGGAGGATTAGTACATGCAGCTGGAGTTTGCAAAAGGGTACATCTCATTATCTTTGACCTCTTAATCATTTATGATTTTCTTCCCTTACCTTTAGGAAGTGCTGATGTAATTCTGGGAGTTGTGTGGTTGGAGACTTTGGGGGAAATTGAAATTGATTATCATTCCTCTATGATGAATTTCTGTGTGGGCAATTGTATGGTAGAACTACGGGGAGATCGGAGTTTGGTACGATCTCAGGTTTCGCTACGATCGATGATGAAGGCATTTACAGTGGAGGACCAAGGACTACTAATTGAACTAAGTATGATGGAGCTAGAGGTTGGGTTTGCCATGGCTAAGTGTTTGATCTACCAACAGCCTAAACCCGAACATTAGAAACCAACTAGACGCCTAAATTCACTTCCAGTGCCAGAGTGGAAATGAGAGCACATAACCATGATTTTCTATTCGGACTTCCCCTAACTTAGAGTGGCTATGATGGTATTTGGGTAATAGTAAAGAAACTTAACAAGACTGCATGGTTCCTACCAGTTAAAGTCACTTTTTTTCTTGATAAACTAGCTCAACTTTATATGGATGAAATAATTAGCTTCTATGGAGCTTTGGTAACTATAGTCTTAGATCAAGACCCAAGGTTTACTTCTAAGTTCTGGTTGAGTCTGCAACAAGCTCTAGGTACTACGTTGCAATTTAGTACAACTTTTCTGTTTGGATTTATGCCCTAAAGACTCGTAATTTATTAGTTTATTAATTTAATTATTAATTATGCAATATTATTTTATCTACTAACTAAAAAATCCAAGGTTATTGCAAGAAGTCTTGAACATGTATGTAGTTGACATACAAGTGGATTGTGTAAAACCTACTTTCATTTCTAAGTACTTAACTTAAATACGTCATATCGTTATGGACTTATTTGTTTCCTCTTGTTTAGATTGAAGGGGGAAGTAAAGGGAAGTCAAGGAGGATTGGCTTGTGGTTTAAGCCGCGAATATTTTTGGAAAATTGAATTTTAAAATCCGTACAAGGTAAATCGAGCTTGGAACTTATTTTGACATGTCAACTAGGATATTAAAAGACTTAAGAAGGATGTCATCATCTGAACCAAGGTGAAATGATGTAATTAAGAACTTCAATTATTATTAGAATAATTATTTAAAAAAAAAAAAAGAAACAAAAGAAGAAAAATTGAGTGAGGTAGTGGAGATTAAATAAAGAAAATAAAAAGAAAAAAAAAAGAAAAAAGGAAAAGAGAGAAAGTGGAATGTGAAGCCGGTTGTTTGGAAAGTATATAACTGATTTGTGGAGCCGACACTTCTCATTTTTGCAATCTCAAATCAAATCAAACTCTCAACTTGGCATCGAGGGGAAGAAGAAGAGAAAATGACCAAGGTGAATTGGAGTTTCTTCTAGAAGAAATTGTGGTGGAAATTGATGCAGAACCGAGATTGATCTGGTGCTCGTGCAATCTGAGCAAGGTCTGGTATTTGGACGATAGCGAGCTGTAGAGATCGAGTTTAGGACTGAAACTTTGAGGTTAGTAAGACAATTCAATTCTTAACAACTTTTATAAAGGATGGTTGAGCTGAATGTGAAGAGAAATAGGTTTAATTATAGGAAAAAGTGACTGATACAAATTTCTCGAGTGATCTGGAGCAGAGTGATGTAAATTGAGAATATCTGTTGAACGAAGAGGAGTTTTTCTCTGAAATTTTAAGATAGAAGTGAAGACAGAAGCGAAGATAGTAGCAGAATGAGACAGGTTTCGCTAGAAGAAGCAACGACACTGAAGGCGTAAGGGTGAGCAGTGAGACAAGTCTCGCTTGTGTCACTAGTTGCTTTTTGTCTCACAACTCTCGCTAGGTCTCAATAGTCTCGCTGGTGTTGTTACTCTCGCTGGTCAAGCCAAGAGGAGCTAGGAAAGCCGTATAACCCTTTAAGGGTTGAGACAAGTTGTGACTAACAATTTTATTTTAAAATGAGTTTACTTTAAACAAAGTTTTCATGATATTTGATTATATTTGGAAACATGTTTACATGTTTATGCTTTTCAACAGGTCTTAACATGCTATGAGGATTATTTGCTTGAAGAAAGTATGTGTTCCCATGTACGTGCGTATTATGTGTTTTACATTGGAAATCATTTGAAGCATGCTAGTTGTTAAACGAGTTTTATGAAAGGTATGCTATTTATTAACCTATGATTTTATAGAAAGTATTGATGATTGTTAATGAGTTTGTGAAGATTTGAAATGTTATAAACTCGTGAATTTTTATTATGCTATTTTCAAAGCATGTTGCTTTTGAATAATGTTTTTGAAAAGGCTCTCAATGCTGAAGGACACGGAGAAGGCATGTGGGTAGTTAGGATATAGAAATGGTTCCTAATGCTGAAGGACTCAAAGAAGGCATGTGGGTAACCTGAGTATAGAGATAACCCTCAATGCTGAAGGACTCGGAGAAGGCATGTGGGTGGCCTGAATCTCATTTATGGGACCCAGTACTGAAAGACTTGGAACGTATTCGGGTAACCTACGATATGATATCAATGTGCACATAAAGGTATGATTGACGCTGTTGTGTTGAGATTACTCCACACAGCTTAGGATATTCGACGTTGGGTGTGTCGGGATTAGTCCACCCCAACTAAGGATGATTATGACGTTGAGCAGCATTGAGCTTCGCTTCGCCTCAACTAAGGAAAATGTTTTTTAAATGTATTGTACTTTTATGGTTTTTCGAAAATAAAACGTATATGGTTTGATAATAGTATCTGAGCATGATTTGCCTGGATATGGAATAGCGAATTATTACTGCCTATTCATTATCATATTTTGAATATAGTTTTGATTTATGTATGAGTTAAAGAAGGGTTTTACTAAACATGTTACTCACTGGGCAACCTAGCTTATGTTTTCCCTGTTTTTCTGTTTTCCAAGTAGCGAGCGAGTCCGAGGTGCTTAGCCTACACAGCAACTCGTTTGGGCCTACCACCATCAGCGTCTGTGAATTTAGAGTATTGTAAACATTTGACCTTAGACTTATGTTGTACATATAGAGGGTTAAGGGCGGAAGTTAGTGAACTTGTGTAAATTAAAGGTTGAATGAAAATTTGTATTATCATGATAACTTAACCCTGGTTATAGTTTGATGTTCAATTATTGTGTATATCTGCTTATTAGATATTGGTCAAGGTATAAGGCTGGCAGTGGATGCCGTAAGAGAGTTGGTGTCTGTTGTCCTCACACTTTCTCCTGGGTTAAGAGGGTACCTGGGAGGGGGTGTGACAGATCGTGTTCAAGTAATAACTTAAAAGGTCTACAATATATGGATAAGGTTGCCTTATCTTGGTAAATTATGGATACAACCCAATTTGTAATTATTACAAGAGTTGTAAGTATTAAAATGATTTGATCCATATCGTTCATGTGGAGACATGTGAGTGGGGGTATCATATACAAAGAGTTTGTATATGTCCGAACCACAAAATGATTAGTCTTTTTTTATAACATCGTTAATTGAAGAGACTAACATTTCATAGAATGATCATAGATAACTCAATCTCAATCCTGAGTGAGTTATGGACTCTTGCCTATGAGGTCAATTCTTTGATTTGTATGGATAAGAGTGACTCGAGTTTCCGACTCAATATGCCTAGCACTTTGGAGATTTGTTTGTGTAGGAAGCTGGGAACATAGCTACATAAGATGGAGTTCGCTCTTTCTCACTTTCAGGAAAAGTAGATAAATTGCTCCCTTAAGTATTGACTTCGAGTCTTGAACATGAGGCTCATCCTTCTCATTGGCCCGAGAAGGACCATAAACAGTTTGTTCATTAGACGATCAGTCGGACTTAAGGAGAAATAAGTAATTACAGGGGTGAAAGGTAATTTTGGCCTATGTGTAATTACGAGCAATTTGTGAAGGATCGACTTATTGATTAACTTATCGATGACGGTTATCAAATGGACACAAATATATCTACAGCGAGGAGAGTGCAGCTACGGGCTTTAGTGGAATCTCCCGTTAGTTAACGAATGTTGGTTAACTAGGTTAAAGAGTTTGGCCTGTTAATCTCGGATCGTTGAAGCTCATGATCTGTAGGTCCATTAGGTCCCTTTACTAGCTCATAAATGGACTAAAATCTTAGATAATGTGGTGAATAAGTTTGAACCGTTCAAATCTTGGATTAAGGAATGAAAGTTAGATATATACGATATATCGACGTTTAATTATGAATTAAACGTACAAATAGAGTTAATTATAATATTTAAATAGGATTTAAATATTAATCATATGAATAGGGATTTTGACATAAAAATGGTTAAGAATTTTGTGAAATTAAGGGTTAATTTTGCAAAATTCCATCCATTGTTCATCTTCTTCCCAACCTTCATCTTTTCTCAAATTCACCACAATTTTGGATCCCACCATCCAATCTAAGTCTAGAGAATAGTAGAGAAGACTCTTGTGGTGGTCTACAATGAAGTGGTGCTGAAATTCATCAAGAATTGAAGGAGAATTTGGAGTTTCAAGGGTAAGTGTTCTTGAAACTTTGGTTTTTCTTCTTAATTGCATGTTTAATCCTCTAAATTGAGCATCTTAGAGTGAAAATTGATCAAATTAACTTCCGCTGCATGCTCATTTATCCATCAGGGGTAATGTCTATGCATGGTTTACCACACAGTAAGGTTGGGCAGGCTAGGTGAGCTTGCTACAGGGCTGTTGGACACGCCTAGGGGCAACTTGAAATCTTTAGACATTTTGGCTAATTTTTTTTTTCTCGTGAGTGAATCTTTTTTAGCTAAATTTCAATATTTAATGTAAGCCCCCTACCTGACATTTGGTGATGGCAAGTTAAGAGGAGATGTTCGTTTGAATTTCTATTCGAATTAAATTGAGTTTCTTAGCTTGTTGCACAAAAACAGATTTATCATTTCCGTACAAGGATGCATCGAGAATTACTCAAGTGTGATCATGATTAAGCAAGTTTTCCTATAAAAAGCCCAAGTATAAGCATTTATAGGTTTCTTGGTGAGTCCAGGGTCGAACGCAGGGATTTGTTGTCACACCCCCTCCCGGATTACCTACTTAACCTGAAAGAAGATGTGAAGACAATAAAAATCACCCCTCTTGTGACGCATATTGTCCCATCTCACATAACTTCCTGTATAAACATTCCATACATATACATTCATAGAATCCAACCATACTAACGCATGATCATAATATAACAATCCTTCCTGTATAGAGTACACTTTTATAACATACTCTCTCATAACCCACTTGTAAACAACTAAATCTACATGCCACCAGTGTTAAGTTATTTACACATACAACAACGAGAAAATAAACTGTTTCTGGAAACTCGAAGCTTAAGCAGGGCGAGCTGGAGTAGGCTAAGCACCGGGAACGTCCTTGCTACCTAGGAGGGAAAGAAAACATTGAAAACATAAGCTAATAGCTCAATGAGTGACTAATTTAACAAACTA
The DNA here is from genome assembly GCA_030954485.1 of Citrullus mucosospermus. Lineage (NCBI taxonomy): Eukaryota > Viridiplantae > Streptophyta > Magnoliopsida > Cucurbitales > Cucurbitaceae > Citrullus > Citrullus mucosospermus. The sequence goes on along the minus strand of CM062065.1, from coordinate 10,076,805 downwards.
TTTTAGTTCAAAAATCATCAGGAATAAAACTAAGTTCAACGTCATGTTTAAAACATGAAATCACTTCATATATATTAGTTAAAACACACTCAGTCGCCCTTATCAAATCATACATGGTTTTCAGCAAATCATAAGAAAACAGTTTAGTTGTAATACTTCTCCTTAGTTGAAGTGGAGCAAAACTCAACACCCCAATGTCGAAAACGAATAAGGCTCGATGCGAAGCAAGACTCAACGCACCAGCATATAACCTCTATGTGCACATAGGAATATGGCGGGTTGCCCAAGTACCTTCTCATGTCCCTCAGTACTGGGTCCCGGGGAAACTCACGTGCCTTCTCAAGTCCATCAGCACTGAGCCTCCTCTTAAACATTTTCCTTTAAAGAAGCAACACTTTATACAAACAAATCGTATGCAAATCATTCATAAGAACACAGGGCAACTATTATATCAATAACATTTCATAAACATACTTTTCAATAACTTTAAGAACATAAAGTATGCTTCATAAATCATTTGATCACAAAATCATATTCCATTGGAAAACCGAACTATCAAGTACAACAAAATTGTTTTAAAGTAAGAAAAGTGTCACTCACAACTCTTTTTAGGCCTTGAGTGGATTATACGCCTTTCCTATCTCCTCTTGGCCTGAAATAAATACTTTTTCTCGTTATACTTCTTTTCCATTCACTTTAACATAAACAACAACTCAACATATGCACAATGCTTATAGTTCATCATGCGGTTAGGCTTCCATTAGTTTATTCTCAAGCCTTAACCACTAAAGCTATTACTACAAGCTGTTTCTTACCCTTCTATTATACCTTAATTTCAAGAAGAATTGTGTGCACTTCACGCCTTCTGCTACACAAACGTTTTGAGCCTTCTTTTCTCCTTAACAACGTCGATTGCTGCAGCTTCGCTACCTCTGATTCATCCATACTAAAAACATATTTCCAGTCCAACTAAGACTTCTTCCCTTCTACAAACTTGTAAAGGATTAAGTTCCACAGCTTACCTCAAAATTTCAATGCTTAACTCTTTTTCGTTCTCCAGTTATTCCAAAATCATTCCACGTTGCTCCAGATTGCTTAACAATCCTGTAATCGTTGCTTTTACCTAAAGATTCACATGATTAACTTCAATTTCAGCTTTACCATCCTTCATAAGACTTGTTAGGAATTATGTTAACTTACTGACCTCAAAATTTCAGCCCTAAACTCGGCTTCCTCGATTCGTTCTACTCCAAACATCAACCACTGTTCGGTCTGTGCGACTAAAATCAATCTTCAGTTCCAACTCTGTTTTTAGCACCAAGACGAGTAGAATTTCGCCCAAAATCTAGAAGAACACCTTCCTCTACCTTCTTTTGTGGTTTGTCTGAAAAATGGAACCGACTTAAGCTCTCGAAAGTGTCTAAAAATGATTAAACATTTAATTAATTCACCTATATATACTACCGACTTAACCTTCAAAGCACCAAGATTTATGTTGCCGACTTACCCCTCACCCGCAGGCTGGCGCGGGGTTCTCTCTTCGACGCAAGGCACTCATGTCAAAATTCTCCTCCAACACCTTCAACAACTATCCACACCCAACGCATGGTGCCCTCAACGCCTCCTACTTTCGACGCATGCAACTCAGTCATTCACACCATTATCTTCGTCGCGTCAAGACAACTCTGTCTTTGACGCAGAGTGACTTCAGCGCATAGTTCAAACACATTTCTTCCCCCGCCAATGATCACTTATCCTTCGACGCGGGTAGCTACTTCAGCTCACAACCCTTCGTGATTCAATCAACAACGCATGGTTTCTCAAATAGTTCAACTTTCCTCTTCATTCACCAACGCATAGTCTTGGCCAACACTTAGTCAAAATTTTGCTCTCCAAAAATTTTTGCTCTCATTCTCGACTACTTTTTCTCTAGCAACGCATAGCCACAATCTCACTTGCCTCTTCCCAACACTTGATATTACAAGTCAGTGCTTACATTTGTAATAACTAGGCGTTGAAAATAAATGCATGACTATGCGTTGACTGTACATGTAATATGTGCATGTGTTGATTGTATGTATCTAAAACTATACATAAAGAATGAATAGAATTTCCTACAACTAACAATGAGGTGGACGCAGCGATGGTTAGTCAAATGTCATTTAGTATCAGATAGCATGCGTTAAGAATGAATGAAACCATGCGATAAAAGTAGAGTTAACGCAGGAGCTAATTTATTACTTAAACATATCCAAGTATAATTACATACCTACAAACTTAACTTGTGAATCCATCTCTCGATGTTTCGACGCCACATTAATCTTATCTCTAAGACGCATGGTAAGTTTGCGTTGGCAAAAGATGAACTACATCTTTGCACCTCATATAGTTTCGATAAATGCTAAAGATTAACCATCCACTCTCTCAAGCTAGACGATCATGCTTACTACTTTTGTTTGTCAGACAAAGTTATGCAAGCTAATGATATGCATTAATCAAAATATAATATACTTAATATTGCTTAAGAAAACTAACTTCTACATCTAACTCATTTAGCATTCAAATAACATGGTATAAGGTGTTTAATATGGAAATAGATGGAAGATCGTCAATCAAACTTATATTAAGGGAATAAACCATTCTCTCGAATGTCATTAACAAAACATAAGTAAGAAGAAGGGAAATGGAGATAAAACGGAAATGGAAGACGTCAAGCCGCCACTGGAAACATCTTGCTTCATGGAGGCTTGAGATGGTTGCTATCTAATACATAAATTTCATAGGTGAAGGTTCTCACTCATTGGGAGATGACTTTGAAAGTTCTCAGAATCTTTCTCTCAGAAGAGCTCGAAATGGAGGCTGGTTATGGTGAGGAAGAAATTGTGCAGAGCTTTCGCCTCTTGAACTCGTTTCTCTTCCTTTTTGAATGAAGAAGCTTTGGGCTATTTATAGGCGTCGAAAAGTTGAAACTCATGATGACCTGACACCTTTACATTAAATTCCATGCCCTGCTGCGCAAACTTTTTACATCGTCGGCCCATTTGTTCTGCCATATTCTGATAGTGTGTTATCCTTTTGCATATTGACATGACAGCTTTTGGCCATGCGTCTGTATCTACTTTTTCTCGACGAATGGTCTCAACGCATTAGGCTCGACGCATGAGTTTCTACTTGTTCTCGCAGCAGCTTTGTCTCTTCGTACTTGGTTGTTTGCGCTTCTTTTCTTCTTAACCCTGCGTTAGGAATAGAAAAGCTCATCGTTTTCAGGTATTTTCTTTTGTAAGTAGTGCCAACGCATGGTGATACATTTTTCATCATTCAACCTCTAATTAAATCAAATAGTGACTATAATAACTTGTAATTCTACAAGTTATCAGGAGACTATGAGACGGGCGCTGAATAGAGAAAGTTGACCGAGTTGTGTGGGAGCAAAAGTGGCTAAGTGTTGGCCATGCGTTGGTGGGGCTATGCGTTGAGAGTATGTCTGAGGCTTACCGAGACCACTGGTAGCTATGCGTTGAAGAAGGTAGTTCAACATGGACGCAGATGTGAAGGAAGGTCACTAGGCGTTGAAGGCCACAAGGCGTTGAAAGTCACTATGCGTTGAACGCTACCATACGTTGAAGGTTGGTGCATAGAAAAGTAGCCGAGAGGACCATGCGTTAGTCGGCTATCCGGCAATGGGGCGTTGGGCAATTGTAACACAGTAAGTTGAGGCTATGCGTTGCTGAAGCCATGCGCGGAAGGTTTGCGTTGGCCAACCTAAGTAGGAAGGTGATGGTTGTGCTGGTGAGTCGGTGGTCTAAATTTATATATAAGTGAGTGCACCGAATAATTAAACACTTTAGATATATTTCGAACTCAGATTGATCTCATTTCGCAGACGAACAACAAGGAGAGGTGGAAGAAGGTGTTTATATCGAATTTAAGTAGAATCCAAATCATTTTCATGGTAAAATTGAAGCTGGAACCAAAAGCTTAATTGTTGTTGATAAATCTGGACATCATTCGGTATTTGAAGAAGAGTGAGCTGAGAAAGTTGAAACAGGCTTGGTGTAAGTAGTACTTTGTGTGATAAACCACGTTCCTGAGAGATAAAGCATATGAGTGACTCCAAGATTTATTGAAAAATAAAATAAAAAGAAAAGTGAAGAAAGCAATAAAATTGGGGTTGCCTCCCAATAAGCACTTGGTTTAACGTCTTAAATTAAATTTAATTAAAATAAATTAAGAAAATTAATTCTTTATTATAAAGTTCAAAATAAACTCTATATTATAATGTATTATCATACATTATATTATTTCTCTAAGTAAATTTGAACTTCTCAAATTTCATTCAAGACATAAATACCTCATCACTCTTTACGAGCTAGGAAGGGGACCTAATGAACCTACAGATCAGAAGCTCCAACGATATGAGATTAATCAACTAAACTCATTCACCACATCAATCAATATTTGTTAACTGTGGGTACACTCCACTAAAGACCCACAATTGCACTCTTCTCACTGCATATATATTTTTGTGTCCATGGATATAGACCAATAACAGCAAATTAGTCCTCCACAAGTGTTCGTAACACCAGCTGGGGCAAATTACCATTTTACCCCTAGGTTACTTCTAAATCCTTAAGTACCAGTGCTTCTCTAATGAACAACCTGTTTATGGTTCAACCATTAAACAGAAAATCTTCTCAGGCCAGTGAAAAGGTAGGGCCCTTTGTTCAAGTCCTGGAGACACCATTTAATGGAACACTTATCTACTTACCCTAAAGATGGGAATGAGTGAATTCCATCTTATATAATTATGCCCCCAGCTCCCCACTCGATTTTGTCCCCAAGATGGTAGACATATTAAGTTGGCAAACGACCACTCTCACCCATACAAATCAAAGGACAATCCCTCATGGACAGGAGTTCATAATATACTCAGGATTAAGACTAAGCTGCCTAGGTCATTCTATTGAAATAGAAACCTAACTAGTCAACGGAGTTACATCTAGTGATCACTATTTTGTGGTTCAGTCTTATGCAAACTCATTGCATAGAATACCTCCACTCGCATGTCACCTACACGAACTTGTTAGATCATTGCGTTTCTATCAAATACAAAGTGGATCGTATCCATAGTGTCATTAGGATAAAGTACCCAACTTTATCCCTATACTATAGACCCTTTAGACTGTATCTTGAACATTAATCTCCGTATGTCCTCAAATACAGTTCAAGACTCATAAACACAGCCTAGGATGTTAGTTTATTGAATTTAGGGTTATTAATACAAAACAAATAAAATCACTCAACCACGCTTATTGATGTAACACATTAATAACTCTTTATTAATGATTTAATGACGGTCAAATAATTATATTTACAATCTATAAGTTTTAGGGCATAAAACACAACATTCTACCTATAGTATGTAAACAAATTCAAACCAATTCAAGTAAGATTCTTATTTCTTGAAGTTCATTTGGTTTCCTTTGTTTATAGATGAAAGATTCAACACCTACATTCTCACCAAGTGATATTGATATGGTGCGAAGTGAGCGGCGAGAGTATGAGAGATCGCTTATATTTTTTGCATAGAATTTGTGCCACCACTAGTCATTTGATTATGCAAATAACAAACTATTTTGTGGGTAAATTGCTTCTGTTTTGTTGCTCAATCTAGCTTGAAATGCATTTTGCACCTTACTTTTTGTGGGGTTGAAGAATGACTTCAGATGATATGATCTTGAGCATTATTTTTGGACATATTGGTAACATTTTTTACTATTGTATTAGTGTAAATTTTCTTAAGATACTAAGATAGTAGACTTATGTGATTTACTTTTTATGTTATTTATTTTGTATCCTTGTATTTTGAGCATTTATTTCTGTTTTCTTTTTCAAAAAAAAAAAAAAAAAAAAACAACTTAGGTGAGTAATCAAATTATGGTCATCTTAAGTGTTGTTTAAGTGTCGTCGTTTTTTGAGACAATGTAAGATTCTTATTTATTTGATCTATTCTATAACTTTCATTTTTATTAGATTAATATTCTTATTTTTAAGATGTTTTACCACATATATTTTTTCCACTAATAGGTACAAGGACCAAGCTGAACCAAAATTAAAAGTACAAACTGAATTGCAAGTATAGGGAGCAAAATGAAGCAGAGTTGAAAGTATAGGGATTAAAATGAACATTTTAAAATTATAGGGATTAAAATGAACATTTTGAAAGTACAAAGATCAAAATGAACAAAAATCAAAAGTATAAGGTCCAAAGTAGTATTTAAACCTCGAAAATTTCTCACCCTTTTCATTTGTATCCTATTTCGTTGAGGTACACCCCCTCCAGCTACCACTTGCAACCGGCCCAAGGGTACCTCAGAATTGTTAGAGCAAATGCATCAACATAAACCATCAAATGCGATGGGAATGTGCTGGGAACTCGTTCAAATTGTCGATCGTGGATGAATAGTTAAAAAAGTTAATCAAATGATGTATCACCAAACCTAGCACCAAAAAGGTAAAAACATATATTTAAGTTACAACTTTTAAAGATATCGATTATTAATTCAATTAAGATTTGAATTTTAAATTACGCCTTGAAAGTTTGATTGGAACTTCTATTAAATTAAAATAAACATATCAAAAAAATGGTTATGAGATAAGAAATTTACAGATAAAAAAACTATCTTAAAAAAAAATGTTTTATTTATTTATTTATTTATTTATTTATTATTTTATTTTATTTTAGAGAATTCTAATGTAAATATTAAGATATACTCGAGCTAAAATGGGACACAGAATCCAACTGAGATTTTTTTAAAAAAATAACAACTTAAAAACAAAATAATAATTATTTAGTTGGTAAATATTAAGATATATCAAAAGGTAAAAATGAGTACATGAGATTTGTTCTATTTTGTTTGTTATTAAAAAAAAAATTAAAAAAAAAAAGAAAAAAGAAAAAACCTCAGTTGGAATGTCTTGACTGTAATTTCATACCTAGTAAAATCGAAAATTAAAATTTTTACTTTTTTTCCTTAAAAATCATTTTTGAAATATATGTTTCAAAATAGATACTCCTTGTTACCCTACCTTTTGTAGTATTTCTCATAATTTCCCTAATATAATATCTCTCTCCAGTCTTGGGCCAATTCCGAGAACGAAGCCCATTAAGAAGAGTCCGCCGGAAAATGGTGGACTTAACCCCAATTCGGCTGCTAGGGTTTTTGCGGCTTCCCAATTTTACTACTTTGCCTCTATAAATTTCCCTGAATCTGCCGCCTCTGTTTCTTCAAAGCGAAGAAGAAATAAGCTCACATCTGTAGCTTCTGCCACTGTGTTATCGTTTCCCTCTTTCATATCTTATAGTTGGAGCTGTAGCTGTTTTAGTTTTATCTTTCCGTTTATTGTAATCGAAGAATGTGGTTTCTATTGTCTTCAATTTCTCATTCTTCTTCAGTTTGCTGATGAGTTTCGAGTTTGAATTTTTATTTTTCGACTTTGATCCCTTTTTTGGGGTTTTGTATTTTGCCAACTGTTGTTAGGCTGCCTCTAAGGATGATTAAAAAAAATTAACTTTCGTTCTTCTGAGATTCTCTATGCGGAAACAATTTGGAGACCTGAACTGAAGAGGCTATAACTACAGTTATTTTTCCTGTCTTGATTTTGAGAACTTTTGGTTGCCTTGGTTTTTTAATTTGACTCTAAGATGATTTTCTCTTTCAATCTCATTTTTTAAACTTTTCAAATTTATCAATTGGCCACTGTGTGCTTTGTTTTCTTTACTCCAAGTTTTCAGTGTGGATCCCTCTCTCCTGTTGTTTGTTTTGTGCATTTGTTAAATCTTCTGGACCCTAATGATGACCATAACTGAAACTTTCGTTCTCCTGAGGCTATAAATGCTGAAAATCATTGGAGACCTGAACTGAAGGGTTAAGATTATTTTCATGTTCTCCCGTGAAGAATGTTTACTTTTAAACTTCTTGGCTTGTTAGACTTTCCTCTTATGCACCTCGTAATTTAATATTAGTCTGTGACACACTGCCCACATAGGGAGTTATGACATTGGGGAGGATGTATGAAATGCCTCTGCATGGAAGAAGATGAGGATGCGGGATTGTTCTTGGAAAGTTTTCAAAAAATTACAAACTTAATGGCAAAAAATCTACAACTAATGTAAGAATAAACACTTGTAGAGCCAACCTGTCCTTTGATCAATACTTTGGTTGGGCATTGTGAGGCTGGAGGTTTGAATTAGCTTTCTAATACTATATTTTCAAGATAAAGCTTCAGAAGGTGGCAAAAAAAGAAGAAAAGAAAAAAAGACAAAAGTATGAGAAGGTGTGAGCGCAGGTTGGTTGGTGTTGATTTTGGGCTCAAACTGATTCCTCAATTTTCGTCAGTTGTCTGTTTAAAGGTAGAACTCAGAACTATCGAAAGACGAGATGAAAAAAGAAAAGAAATAGGGAAACCAGAAGATGAAAGAATAAATATTTTGCTAATAACATAGGGAAGTTGGTCAGAAAAGTGGTTTTCATTGTCACCGACTGACCAGTCGGTTGTGCACATTGCAAAACCGACTGGCCGAACCATAGACATAGTCTATTGGTTTTTTGGTTTTGTTTGTTCAACCCTGGTCGTTTTTGAGATGCTGTTTCGTCTTTAACTCAGGGCATGGTAGGGAATATTGGAAGCTTACAAATCAATGTGCTTCTTGGATTATAGTTAAATGATACTCTAGGAATGTAAAATAACTTGTAGGTGACGCTTTCAATTGCAACAATTAGGGGTATTCATGGTCTGGTTCGGTTTGGACCTCAAATTGAACCTAACTGCAAAATTTGAAATTTTTTTATACAAGAATCAAACCGAACTGTATGTTTGGCTCGAACTGAATTGAACCAAACTGGTTTAGTTGTCTTTTTTTTTTTCCCCTCAAACTAAGCGAGAGAAAGCGACAATAATTGTTTGGTTTGGTTTTGATTTTGATTCGATTTCTACGGTTTGAATGAACTCACCTAGTGACAATAATTGTAAATTCACAAGAGCTGCAGATTTTATCATGCAAACTTAAATTAGCATCTATTTTTGCTTCTATTACTATGGTAGCGATGTATGCGTTTGTTTAAGCAGGTTTATTAGAAGAACATCAGAATAAAAAATTCCGTGTGGATCACGTTGGTCCATTGTGAACATTATTATATGACAGTCCAGCAAGAATGAAGAAGAGGAATTAATCATGTTCTCTCTTCCTCAAACTATATAACAATTGTAGAGCCATCGGAACATTTGACCACATCCTGCATAAAGCAGTTGCCTCAAATGCCATGAAAGTGGATGTTTTGATGAAAACCTTAAGGAGCTGATGAACGCCTGCTAACATAGTCGGACTGAGGACAATACTAATTATGGTTGGATAATAAGCCTGTGAGGTTAGAAGGAGCTCACTTAAAAGGTATGAGACAAAATGACTATCAACAAGTTCCGCGGGACAAATTCAATCTTGGGTAAATGTTATAAATTTTTTTTTAGAGAAAACTAACTGATATTTTTTATGTTTTTATATTTTTTTTTAGATAATTGTTTTATATATATTGGCTCATTTTCTTCTATTTGATAAGAAAAACATTTTATTTCTTTGATAGGAGATCTATAACTTCATTTGATAACCATTTGTTTTTTTATTTTTGGTTTTTAAAAATTAAGTTTAAATACTTTTTTCACTTCTAATCATTTTTTGCTTTCATTTCTAAATTTTACTAAGTTTTTAAAAACCCAGTTGATTTTTGAAAACTAAAAAATGTTTTAGTTTCTCTTTTGAAGTTTGGCTAAAAATTTATTTCTCCTACTTAAACCATGATAAAAGAAAAATGACAGTAAATGCTTAATTTGACACAAGGCCAACCAAACTCGAAATTAGAGTTAGAGGACTGAATATAAATAGGCTAATAAGAAAAATAGCAGCATATTTTAATTTTTTATTACAAACAGCAAATCTATTCTTTTATTTGTAAAAATGACAAAATGGAATAAAAAAATAAAAAAAATAGAAAATGATGTCTAAAGTACTCTAAACACATCAAGTGTGATGATATAACCTTTATTAAGAAAGATTTCAGAAGTGGTCAATATTTATCACTTTACCATTCTTTCATTTTCAATCTACTCTATGGTTGGCCTGAGAAGGAAATTAGTCAATATTTAGAAGAGTGAGATGAAAACATCACAATTTGAGAGTAGAATTATCAATTAGAGGTGCTTTGATTGTTTTTCTTAGAAAAATCTTTATTATACAACCTTTGAACCTTAGAAACATCTCATTTCATTAGGGTTTTAATGGCAAATCTCAAAAAAGGCACAAAATATATTGAATGTATTTGAAAGAAAATTGATGGATAGATTTTATACAAAATTGTTGACAAGGAGAAATATTTAACTTAGATATTTTATATATATATATATATATAAATAAAGATGCAGACGAATTTTGTAGGGATTAAAATCAAATATGTTTGATCGAACCTTGAAGTCAACTTAAGTGATACTCTAACTAAATTAATTAGAATTAGAGAAAGGAAGGGAGGAAATGGATTGTAGAGCCCCATTGAAGAAGGCTACAAATGCACCAATGATGGCTATATGGATTGATGCAGTGAAGACAAAATGCCAAAAAAGATCTACAGTCGTCCAGTTTTTGATGTTCATTTGAGTCTGCCGTAAAAGAATGTGATTGCTGATGAATATACTATGTTGAATTAACGTTTCTTAGAATTGGAACTTTTGAATTTATGTTTTTTTTTTTGTTTAGATCAACTTCTTTATTTATGTTTTAAATGACTTTTTAATTATAGTTAATGCATTTTATGGTTGTTTTATTCTGTTTCCTCTTATTTATCCTATTAAAGAAGCAAACTAAAGTGTGTAATTTTATTTAAATATCTAGTTATTACTCCCATATATTGTTGAATTAGATAAATGACAGTAAAAAATGATAATTAAGTTCAACAATACAAAGAACTATGTATCATTAGAATCATAAAATGTTGGCCTATTTTATAACATTGCATAACATCTTAAAATTATATACAAATACAATGCACGTCATGATTGAATGAATAAGTAAAAACATAAAAGAAAAACTCTATTCATAAATTCCATGATAGAAAACAAAAACAAGTAAAATATTATCATTTAATCCTCACTAGGATAGAAACACAAAGAGCATGAAGAACAAATTTTAAAAAACAATATTTTGCAGGAACAAAATATCAAGTATAGTAATAATAGATGGAAAACTTAACCGGTAATAAAAAAAATATTAGATTGGATTAGATCGACAAAATGGTTAAAAAATGTGTTTGAAGCAATAGAAACTTCAATAAATTGGAAGTCATAACAGTGTTACTTTCATCCCACTTACCATTGAACAAAACTCTTAATCGTTGAACAATCATAACAAGAGAGTATTCGGTGGAGAGGATAAAGAAAAGCTAGGGTCACGTGTTGTATTCTAATACTTTATATTTGAAACAAAAGAATAATAAATAGAACATTAAAAATAATTGAAAACTAGTTAATCTTAATCTTAGTTAAGATTAACATCAAATATAATATGAATAACAAATATCGTTTGAATAATTAATATAAATTTCAAAACAACTTTCGAAAATTAGTTGATATACAAGATTCGAAAATTCAAAACAACTATTAAATTTGATTTAAAAATTTAAAACAACTATTAAATTTCGAGATTTATGGTAAATTAACTGCTTGGAAAGATGCTCTTAGTTGACATTGAAAGTAGGCAGAATATATATTTGAATAATTAATTATAGCCTCATTATTAAGGATGGATTAATTACAGTGCAACTAAAAAGGGATGATAAAGTCATTTTAGGATTTCAAAAAATTAAACTCACGTCACATTAAATTTGTTTGTTATAATTCAAAAAAATGTTGCCTTTTGCTATTTTTTAAAATGATAGTATAATTAATGCTATATACCTCAATAATTCCAATATCATTTGCAAAAATCAACACAATCACAACAACTTCAACGGCCCATGATGGTGGTAAAAGTACCCTGGAAAAGAGAAGGCGAATGGATGAAGATTGAAGAGAGGAGGAATCAAACGAGATGGCAAACTAAGCTGAAATCAACAGTAAATTAACTGTGCCACATTGCCTGCAAATTGCTCCTTCAATTATGACACTTCGTTTCTCTATTAGTCAATATTCAGTTATATCACCTCATTTTTTTCATTAGTCATCAAATAGTTCTTAGAAACCATTTAAACTTTCTAAATCATAGAATCTAAGAAACCTTTTATAATCTAGTGGACTAATATCAATTTTCTAGAAAATCATTTTTAATCGATCCTTAAAACAATTTTGTAATCTAATTTTTATGATCCAATCTCTCATCAACCTAACTAGCCTGAAATCATGTTGCTATTAACATAACATGCAACATTTACTCAAAAGTTATATAATTAACTTACCAATAAAAGTTAGAACATTTGGAAAATTGTTAGAAATAGCACACTTGAATTTTCACTTTTCAAAACTAACACTGAAAACTCGTTGAACTAGTTTTTCTTGGTTCATCTTGACGAGATTCGTTTAACTTTTCCAAACATGTAATCTTCTAGAACTTATACCAAATCTTATATATTTTCAAATTTTCTCCAAATATCAAATATTATATCAAATACTTTGTTTCCACCATTATATGAATTTTCAAACTATCCAAATGATACAAATTATCCTATCTAAGTGATTACATTTTGATTTTTAAATTTTGAAAAGTATTAAATTCTGAAAAAAAAAGGGGTTAAATATGTAAAATATAATATTTAAGAAAGTTAACTGAATCTCAATGTGCAATCTACTCGAGAGGTACTGAAGAACCCAAAACAATTTTAGAAAAAGTTGATTTTTTAACTAAATCTCGGTGATCGATCTCATCCAAAATGAACCGAGAAAACTAATTTAATGAATTTTCAAAAGACGTTCTAATTTTGAAAAGTGAAAACCCCATGATGCTATTTTTTACAATTTCCAATATTGGGAAATCATACTTTCATTCACAATGGCATAAAAGAAAAGTCGGGACATTAGGACCCAATAGAATTGCTGTCGATGTGAAAAGCTTGGTTATTCGATAGTTCAAAGTGACCAAATGTAAAATGTAGAGTGAATTTTCTTTTTCGTTTTTGGTCTTATATTTTCAAAAACTTCGTTTCGAAGAACAATATCAAATCAATTCTTTTGAGAACGATCAATGTGGAGAAATCGTCCTCTTGAGAAAATGTCTTGCCTATGGATTGCCAACAAAGAAAATTGGCAGATAATTCCTATTTGGCTGCTGTGTGCTTACTTTATCAAACACCACGAATATCAGTAGTTTGTTTCTCTTGGCAGATCATCAAAACCTTACACCTAAATTTTCAATATCTTATAATTTTTAATGTTGACCACTGGGTTCCCCTCCATCCTTTTTGAGTTAACTTAGTCTAACAACTCAGATCTGCAAGATCTGGTCCCTGCATCCTTAAAAATTTGGAAGATCTCACCTAACACATTAGTATCATGGAGAATGAGAATGGAAATTAATTCAAACGAAGCTCAGTAGAAGCTCAAAGAATAAGGTCAAACAACTTTGTGTCAACTTTTATCAAGGGTTCCACTGTAGATTTAAGGTTTAACCATTAATTAGTAATAAGCAATGGAAATGAGGTAGTGAGTAACCCATGAACATAATGATTGAAAACTAGTCCTAGTAAATTTATTACTAGTTTTTTCTTCTTTTGATCTCCAATCTAATTGGGTACTTTTAGGAAAGAAGATTTCACCTATGGATAAAATAAAGGAAGATAGAAACTCTTTCAAATTCATAGAGAATTATAATTCACTCTACTTTAAAGAAAACTCACACTATTATAGAAACTCTCAAATTCATAGAGAATTATAACTCACTCTACTTTAAAGACAACTCACACTATTCACGATATTGTAGCATGTTTCAAGAATTCTTTTATACAAGGAGAAGTCTAGACAATATTGAAACCATAAAGCATATTAACAAATTCAAGAAACTATGAACTAAAAAGCTCTGATGTTGGGAAAAAACCTTTCCTAATATAGGAATAAGTAAAAAAATAATAATAATAACAAAGAAATTTAAAAAAGTCAATAAAACAAGGAACACAAGAATTATCGTAGAAAAACTCCAAACCCAAAAAAAACCATGAAAGAAAAAAAAAACACAAAAATTACTATAAAAAATTATTACGATCATACAAAAATCTTTCCTTATATAAAGAAAATACTATCAAAACTTTATTATATTGCTCACAGAAATAGAGCTAATATACCAGAATTAAAGTGCTTCAAATTTGAATGATAAGGAACTAAAGACATATGCTCTTTTATATTGCTTAAGGTCCATCACTTCTTCGAATCTTTTTGACGTAAGACAACCACTCTTCTACTATTACCAAAAACCTAACAAAACTTACTTCACATCCATCAAGGCTCACTTAAATCAAGAAGGTAAATTTTACCTTTTAAGTTTCTGTAAAATTGTCTCCACTAGCAGCTAAATGGGCAGTCGTCGGAAAACCTGCTTTTCCAGATATAGTTATATATAGTTTTTCCAAGTATAGCATGATCCGATGTGTGTCAAAATTTGATTTTAAAATGTGAATAAAAACGCCTATAAATTAGGAACTGCCTAAGAAAATAAATGGTCTTTGTATGGACGCAAAAAATATGTTTAAGAATGATACAGAATCCCAAAATATAACATACATTACAAAAAATGATAAAATAAATATATATCCAAAATATCAAATGTCAATTAAGAAATAAAGAATGCGCTAGAACACGTACAAAAAGCCATCATTTCCTTTGATTGTCATTGTATTGAATGAATTTTACAACAGAACCGAAACATCGACATTCTCACAATCCCTAGAGATTATATACTTCATGGTACAAAATGAGTAAAACAATACAAGGTTGATTCTCACCTGGATCTCCTTTTCTCAAACAGCATCCTGGTTTCTCAGACTCTTCATTTTAAGATGTGCCAAGTTTCTTTTACACAGCCTACAGACTATCATTCCAAGTTACAATTTTCCGAAAAGTCAGCATACCTAAGTGTCCAAAACCTAATGAAATTTACGTCCATGAACATAATAGAACAAAATTCTATGAGAATTAAAATGTGTAATCAGTTGCATGGAATTTTGGTGCTTCAGACCATCCATTGAATCAACTATTTATATCAAAGGTTAGCCAGACCCTCTTCATAATTTAGAGTCTTGGCTGCAGTGAGAAGCATATCCATTCCTCCCCTTCCTGTATCCGATTCCTCATCACCTCCATTGATCCGTTTCTTGCCCGAATTTCTGTAACCCCCAAATGAATCTTTACCTCTCTTACATTGCTTGTTTTCAAAATTCTCATATGCCATTTTCACGGTGCGTATTGCCTGGATTCCAGCTGCACATTTGCTACAAAACCATTTTCCTTTTGGAATTGCAGCAAGAGGTGGTCTCATACAATAAATGTGGAATCCGTGATCACAGCCATCACATAAAACAATCTTGTCATCGTCTTGATTTATGAGGCATGATCTGCAAAGACAAGAAGGGCAGTACCAGCATGTACCGTAAGATTTTAACTGCTTCTTAGTCAAGCACCTGGCGTGATAGCATTTATGAGGGCAGAACAGGTGGCTGCATATTCTATATATATCACCATCTTCTACTCCATTTCCACAAATTTTGCAAGGGCCCAAATCTTTGCCGTTCTTCAGTTGTTCAGTACCATCACCCATACAATAATTTGGATTCTCATCCACATGGAAATGATTGTGTTTACTTGTTTCCAGAAGTTCCTCAACTCCATTGACTAGCATCGTGGGTGTATTCAACCTCTCACACACTACACAGTTGTCATGACGCAAACTAAATCCACATGCAATGCAACTAGCACAGTACCAACTCTTAAGGGGAATCTCTTTGACGGGAGGTTTGATGCAGGAAATATGGTAAATTTCCTCACATGAGTCACAAACAAGACAATCAATCCCTTCTGCTTTCTCTCCGCAACTTCTGCAGGCACAAACTTTATACGCTCCATAACCATCCATATGTTCTGCTTTAGCATGAGAGGGTGAATCCCAAGTAGAGTACTAAGCGGACAAGAAATTTGCATGTCAGCAGAAAAAAAAAAAAAAACAAATCATTTTAAAAATCCAACTCTATACAGATGAATTCATAAGAAGACAATTAGTAAATTAGCTTTGATGATGTTACAAACCCTCTAAACAAATGAAGAATGCACTTAGGACCGACAATGTGAAATCATAACTAGGACAAGGTTTAGATGCATTCTTAATTGTAACACGTTGATATCTGATAGGATACTGATATTTTTTAGTTCAATAATTGTAAGGGTTGAGGAATCAAACAATCTATCTCTTAGATGGTCCTTGGCTCTGATATACCTCTTGGGGAAGAATCATGCCGCCTAAACTTTGAAGGTTAGTTTATGTTTTTGTTTTAAGTTGGAATTATTGATCATCATCATCTTCTTCTTCTTCTTCTTCTTTTTTTATTTTTTTCTTTTTTTCTTTTTTTCTTTTTTGTCCTTTTGTTTTGATGAAAAACCACTCTGCTGTCAAGTCATAACATACTGAGTGAAGACAAGATGCTAAGAAGAGCCCTTAATATAGAATATAAAAACGAGAAATACAAGAGGCAAAAGTCAGAACCTTTCAACTGTACAGAACCTACAGAATGAGAGAGAACCATACAAGAGAAAAGAAGCCAACCAAAAAATGAATATCTGTATCTCAAACAAGACAGGCACAGACATGTGAGATATATAAATTTTAAAGAACTAAAAGTTGGTGGGCTTATAAGGAAACAGTACCAAAAAAACAAAAAAAATTATGAATGACTATACTTTCAGATCTCCAATCAAGTAAAACAAGATCTAAAGGGTAATTACAAAAAGGTTTCGTCATTGAGGTCCACAAAGAAACATTGAACCTAATAAGGGACTTACCTCGTAGAGAGAACTCTCAAGCCCGCTAAAGATTTTATATTCCTCTCTCCCTAAAGCCCTCACAAAACAACAAACACCTCGGCTTGCCACAAAAACTTTCCCGTCTCACGAAAGGAAGGATGGAGAAGGAACTCCTCAGACATCTCTTTACAACCAACAACTGCTTTTCATAGCCAAGTGTGAACCGAACCCCTTGAAGAAATGGCTCTTACCTTAAGTTAAATCATAACTCCAAAGAATATGGTCAAAATCCTCCATCACCCCAGAGTAAAGAAAGCAATACAATGGCCCAATTAAATTTGATACCTTCCTCGAAACTTAGTTATAAGGGTGTTCATCAGTTTGTTGGCGTCGATTTTGGGCAAAAACCGAAGCCAAAAATCAACCTATCAGTTTTGGTCCGTCAATCGATGGCTTGTGGTTTTGGGATTCTAAAAAACAAGATGACCAAAATAGACATTCAGTTGGTTAGCTTTGGCAGTTTCGGGAAAATAATAGAGTTAGATGAGGAAGATGACCAAACCTTGATAGAAAAGAAAGAGATAGCCACTAGAAAATTGAGGGAGAAAGAAGTAATAGTGATGTGAATCAAACCATAGATCCATTATACGACACGAAGGAGCTATTACAAGCAAGGCAAAGAAAATCCAAGAGGCTTTCGCATTACAATCTTCAAAGGCTTGTTAATGCACAAGAATAGACATATTTTTTAGCCCAAATTTACTTATAATGTTAGTTCAATAAGTCATCGGAAAGTTCATATAGTTTGGAAGATGGCACAAAGGACAAAAACACTATGTAAAAATTGTGAATAAAAGACGAGTGCACTGCATTGGAATTCATGATTTTAAATAGTCAAACGTGGTCATCAAGTTTGCTACCTTCTAGAGAAGTTATTTAAGACTATTTATTTGGAGTAATTTCACATTTTTTATTTTGTATTTTGACTTCTCAATTGATGTGCAATTCAACGAAGGTACAAATAGTCTAAAACTTAACCTACAATCACAGAAGAACTTAATTTGAATAGACAAAGTTCTAAAACTAAATGAACTTTAAATATGATCTAGTTAAATAACACCCGAAGTATGTGGTGTCTATGTCTTAAGGCTTCAATCCTCCTTTTCTCATATACTTGTCCAGGCAATATGGTTAATAAATTTTTGTACAATTCTTTAATAGAATAATACAAAATGCGACATAATACAGATTACCTCGTGCTTTCCATCTTCAAATACATTAAGCCCTGAAACTCCCACCTGCAAGGTGGAAAGCTATAAGAAAATCTAAGATAGAAGGGTTGAAACTAATAGAAACCACAACAGATTGAAGATCAAACCAGATAGCATTTCTTAAAAGAAAATAGGACAGAGATGACTAAAACATATAGTCTACAATTTATATAGCATCATATCAACCGCTGAAGAAACTTGTTTTCACCTTTTCTCGATAGGTAGTTCTGGAAAAGTCTGAGAGGCATTCTGCCAGTGATACCAATTCAGTACCAATTGCTTGAAACTTTCTCCATATCTGCAGAAAATCAAACATCAACTGTTATATAATGGCAAATCAAGAGAGAGTAACAGAGTACAGCTGTTGTTGAAAATACAATTCCAACACCAACAAATAGCATACAAACTTCCCCAAGTTTAGAAATCAGGAAATAGGGAAAAGCATACTTGGAGAAACAATGCAGATGAAATCTAAGAGAATGCTGAAGAAACAAAAAGTGCAATTAAGAAACAAAAAATTTTATACAAGCTTTTTTCAATATCAACAATGAAAATACAATGAGAAGAAAACGATGCGTTTGAATGTCTGTTTGAATAGATATTAAGGACTGATAGAAATAGGGGAAAGAAGCAGGCGTTACACATGAAAAAAGGGAAAATGGGAGAAGGAAAACATTAAGTTGATTATCATTTCTCCAGAAATAAATATTTATTCATTTTATAAGCACTTAAGATTTGATAAAAAGTTCCACTTGAAATTCAGCAAAAATGTAAAATTAAGTAACAATAAAAAGTGAAACAAGATAATCAAATATTGCCTGTTGTACGTCTGAGAGGAAGAGCATGGGTGAATTGTCGTAAGCCCCTTCTTTGATCCTTGAGTTGACAAGACTAAAGTCAAAAACATTATCAGCCTTGATTCCTCTGAAATTTTCAGATAGAAGCTTACACAATGAGATAAACTTCTGTGAATTTATAATACTATCGAAAGCTCGCGAGCAACTCTCGTTAACACTACATCTGTTTGAATTTTCTAATGATCCGTTTGATACATCACCATTTTCTCTCTGAGATGCCATCTGAACTGTACTAGACACTAATCCAGTACGTGCAAGGTCATTATTGCTGTTTGCATCTTGAGCATCAGATTTCTGCACAACAATTACAGGGGTGAACAAGGGTGATTTAAAAACTGAACCAAAAGAAAAAAAAAAAAAAGATCCCATCACAAGATCCACTTGAAAAACATATTTGGAGCTAACCCTAAATCTTGAGCGGTCATTGGTTCCTGAATGAGAAGCAAGGCCATCCTGGACACACGTTGGTACATTGCCTCCATTGACACCTGACGACTGGCATATCTGCTGTAACAAAACAGATCTCCAGAGGTCCTCAGGGGACTCATCCAAATTGACCATTGGAGAATGGACATGCTCACAGGAGTGGATGCCTCTTAGCGTGTGTAAAGTTTCTTCAACAGTCTGCCACAAACGGAAGTGGACTGAGAAAAGAAAAAACCAACACACCATATACCAGACAATCTAAACTTTCAAGTATATAGAGAAAATTATATTTTTGGTCCGTTGTATCATATAAATCCATGTACAGCAGATGGTTTTTCTATCTTATATGTATGATTACGGTTGATTATTTCCTTTTATGTTTATATTCTCTATTGTATTTATTGTAAAAATATTTGCTGTATTTATTTTTTCCTTATTTGTAATGGGTATTTCTTCTATTTAAGAAAACCCTTTTCTATCAAATTAAAATAAGAAACAAATACATTCTTAAGCATAATATCAAAGATCTATTTTTGAAACCCTAAAAATAATCCCTATTTTTCTAAAGCAAAAAAAAAAAAAAAAAACCTTAATCTAACCTAATCTGCTACCGCCACCGACTCGTACGCCGCCGCCGTGCACCAGATCTCCCCGGACGTTTCGCCTTAGCCATTAGACACCACCCCACCGTCAGATCTCCACCGGTTGAACCCAAAGCTTGTTCGCGAAACCCGATCTCGGATCCTTGTTCGTTGATGCCCAACAATCTCCTAGCGGACGCCAACATGTGCTTCAACGCCTGGGTTCATGTCTCCGCCACCAGCCGACCTAGTCTGTACTACAGACCAAGTGTTTTCCGGCCAGTCACTGCCCCTAGCCAGCCGTTTTTCGTTTCTGCTGCCAGGTGGTTCATTTTGGATGTCTCTGGTTTTCAAATCTATTGTTTTTTGGGTTTTTTCATTTATCCCTTCAACAAATCAGACTCTAAGGTACCCGTCACTAAAGTTTTTGACAATCAGATCCATTCCAACACTCCTACTGTCCAAATAACCACCATTCGGCTTAATGGAGATAACTTTCTTCGTTGGTCCCAAAGTGTTCGAATGTATATTCATGGACAAGGGAAGACAAGTTATATCACTAGAGAAAAAACCGTTCCAAGTCCAGATGACTCTTCATTTGCTGTGTGGGACGTAGAAAACTCCATGGTTATGATTTGGCTCGTCAATTCTATGGTGGAAGGCATCCGTAGTAACTACATGTGCTACTCTACTGCAAAGGAATTATGGGATAGTGTGACTCAGATGTATTCTGATTTGAGTAACCAGTCACAAGTGTTTGAGTTAAATCTTAAATTGGGTGATATACAACAATATTTTCACTCTCTGAAGAGGATATGGCAAGATCTTGATCTATTTGATACGTATGAGTGAAAGTCCACAGATGACCAAAAACATTATCGGAAAATAGTAGAAGGGTCACATTTATAAATTCCTTGCTGGTCTCATTGTTGAGTTTGATAAGGTTAGAAGCAGGATACTTTAGAAAAGTAATCTTCCAACTATTAACAATGTTTTTTTTAAGTTCGCAAGGAGGAAGCCGCAAGAATGATATGATTGGAAAGAAGGCAACTGACTCAGTTGAAAGTTCAGCTTTAGTGATTGAATATACGGCAATGAAGCTTCTGATCAATCCAACAAAACTCATGACAAGCCTCATGTCCAATGCGATCACTGCAACAAACCCCGTCATATGCAGGAAAATTGTTGGAAACTTCATGGCAAACCTACAAATTGGAAGAGTTCTAAGCAATTTGAGAGAAATTCTCATGCCTTTAATGCAAATATTGTTGATTCTAGTCCATTCACTGAAGTTACTAAAGTCCAATTCATCGGGTAATTCTAGTGTTTCTTTGGCACAAACAGGTAATTCCCCTCAAGCTCTCTTGTGTCTAAATTTCTCTCCGTGGATCATCGATTTTGGAGCCACTGATTAACTAGTTTCTCTTGTTTATTTGAATCATACTCCCCTGCATATTGCAAAGAAAAAGTTTGTATTGCCGATGGTAGTTTCACGTCTATTGCAAGTAAAGGGACTATTCCCCTAAGTACAAAACTCATATTACGTTCTGTCCTCTTTCCACGAGCTTGTGATTTATTATTTGTGAGCAAAATATCTAAGGATGCTAACTGTCGTATTACCTTTTGTGAAACCCATTGCCCCTTTCAGGATCAAGACTTGGGGAAGACGATTGGATGTGCTAGGATGATTGATGGTCTCTATTACTTTGATGAAGTTTCAACTAGTCATAAAAAAGTTCAGAGCTTTAGTAGTGTCAATTCTCTTTCTGTTCAAGAAACTATTATTCTTTGGCATCGTAGATTAGGGCATCCTAATTTCGTTTACTTGAAATATTTGTTTCCAAATTTATTTAAAGGAATTGATTGTTCTGTTTTTTTATGTGAATTTTGTGTAACCCATTGCCTTTTTCAGGATCAGGACTCGGGGGAGACGATCGGACGTGCTAGGATGATAAATGGTCTTTATTACTTTGATAAAGTTTCAACTAGTCATAAAAAAGTTTAGAGCTTTAGTAGTGTTAGTTCTCTTTCTGTTCAAGAAACTATTATGCTTTGGCATCATAGATTAGGGCATCATAATTTTGTTTACTTGAAATATTTGTTTTCAAATTTATTTAAAGGAATTTATTGTTCCATTTTTCAATGTGAAGACTTCATTTTTTCCAAACATCATCGATCTACTTTTTCATCCAACCCTTACAAGGCTTCATCACCTTTTTACTTAATTCATACTGATGTCTGGGGTTCGTCTAAAGTTTTGACTAAAAATGGCAAGCATTGGTTTGTTACCTTTATCAATAATTACACTCGTTTCACTTGGTTTTATTTGATAACAAAAAAGTCGAAAGTAAACGAGGTCTTTATTCGTTTTTATAAAATGATTGAGACTTAATGTCAACCTAAAATTCACATTCTTCACTCAAATAATGGGACTGAATTTTTCAACGAACAATTAACCACTTTTTTGCAAGATAAAGGTATCGTTCATCAAGCTACGTGTCGTGATACTCCTTAGCAGAACGATATTGCTGAATGAAAAAGTAGACATTTACTTGAAGTTGTTCGTGCCCTTATGTTTGCTACGCATGTTCTAAAATATCTGTGGGGTGATGTTCTAACCGTTGCATACCTAATCAATCACCAAGGTGTTGAATTTTAAAATTCCTCTGAAGCACCTCAAAGAGTTTTTTCCTACTATTTGACTGTTCTCGGAGTTACCATTAAAAGTATTTGGGAGTACTGCTTATGTCATTTTTCCAGACTAAATTGGACCCTCTGAGCTATTAAATGCATTTTTGTAGGCTGTGTCCCATAGGAAGGCATACAAATGTTTTGACCCCTTGACTCACAAGTATTTTGAGAGTATGGATGTGTCTTTCGTGGAAAATCAATCCTTTTTTACCCAACTTCTCTTTAGAGGGAGACATCCTTCCTTGATGAGAAGTTTTGGGACACTTTCACCTCTCCCAAACATCATTAACCCTGAAATTATGGGCTCTAGTCCATCGATCCCAAGTGTAGAAAATTCTTCGACAGGGGGTGACAAGTCGAAATCCTGAACTTCAGTTTAATACTAGAAGAAACATGACTCAAAGGGATGGAAATTAGACAGTTGACCTAACACAGGACCAATCTAATGCTTCAATGAACAATCCTGAATATCCAGGTATTTCTCTCAGCTCTCCTCATAATATGCTACTTGATGTCTCTGATCTTGATATTCCAATTGCCCATAGAAAAGGTACCCTTCGATGTACAAAATATCTCATTGCAAACTATCTTTCCTATCATAGATTGTCTAATAGTCATAGAGTATTCACAACCAACCTATTTATTCCAAAGAATATACAAGAAGCCCTAAATGATTTGAGTTGGAAATTAGTCGTGATGGAAGAGATGAATGCACTGAAACAAAGTGGTACTTGGGACATAGTTGATCTACCAAAAGATAAGAAAATAGTAGGATGCAAGTGCTGTTCACCGTAAAATGTAATGTTGATGGTAGTATCGAAAGGTACAAGGCCAGATTGGTTGCTAAGAGGTTCACTCAGACCTATGGAATTGATTATCAAAGAAACATTTGCCTCTGTAACTAAAATTAAGTCTATCAGAATTTTGTTGTCTGTTGCAGTTAATTTTGATTGGCCACTTTATCAACTTGATGTTAAAAATGTGTTTCTCAATGGGGAGCTTGAAGAATTATTTATGGACTTACCGTCTGGCTTTGAAGCAGACCTTGCAATTTACAAGGTATGCAAGTTAAAGAAATCACTATACGACCTTAAACAATCTCCTATAGCCTAGTTTGAACGTTTTGGAAAGGCAGTCACAAGCTACGAATTCATCCAAAGTCAAGCCGATCACACTATGTTCTACAAGCATACGGGAAATGACAAGGTGGTTGTTTTGATGGTGTATGTTGATGATATCATACTTACAGGCAATGATGAGACAGGAATGTCTATTGTGAAGGAAAAATTGGCAAAGGATTTCAAGATCAAAGACCTGGGATCCTTAAAGTACTTCTTAGACATAGAGTTTGCTATACAAAATGGTATTCTTGTCAACCAAAGAAAATATATTCTTGATCTACTCAAAGAGACAAATTTACTTGGATGCAGGGTTGCAGGAACTCCCATTGAGCAAAACTTAAAATTGGAAGTTGCAATAGAAAATGAGGTAAAAGAAAAGGGGAAGTTCCAGAGACTCGTGGGAAGACTAATATACCTCTCTCACACACATCCTAACATTGCCTTTGTAGTTAATATCCCAATTCATGCATACCCTGGGCCAACTCACTTTGAAGCTGTCTTTAGAATCCTAAGATATCTAAAAGGTACTCCAGGAAAAGGGATACTCTTCAAGAAACATGGCCATCTACAGGTTGAAGTTTATACTGATGCTGATTGGGCAAGTAGCATGATCGATAGGAGAAGACTTTTGGTTATTGTTCCTTTGTTGGAGGCAACTTAGTTACTAGGTGTAGTAAAAAAAACAAAGTGTGGTAGCAAGTAGTGCTGAAGCACGTTTTATCGTCAAGCACGTTTGAACTCCTATCTAAAAATCGTTCCTATTCCACCTTGAACATAAATATCTAAATAATAGCAAGATTCAAATAATTTGGCCTTCTAGGGCTAAGCCTGCACCCAATAAGTGTCGAAGCTTTAAAAGAGCTAGGCCCCAAATAATGGAAGAGAATATGTCTTTAGCCACATCTTCACAAAGAACATTGTGGTAGTTAAGCATGCACCTAATAAGCATCTAAGCATGCACCCACCAAATAATGGAAGAAAATATGTCCTTAGCTAAGAACGCATCCAATAACTTTTCATTGATATAATGAAAACAATCTAATGCTTATATTACAATGAAACAGAAACAAAGAAGCAATAACCAGAATAATTAGCATAGAGCTTGGAAAGAGAGCACTAAAAAGCTAATCAAAGAAAAATAAAAGTACTCCAATTCAAACGTATATCTTGCACGGAATAATTAGCATAGAGCTTGGAAAGAGAGCACTAAAAGGAAGCATTAAGCCTTGCGGCTTCAAAATGCTCTAACTACGTGAGAGATTGGTCGTGAAAGACGCTTTGATTTCTATCTTTTTATCATGACAACCAGCCTGACCTACAACATTTGTGTATCAAGGAAACTCGTAGGATATTAATTTTTAGGTAAGCGGCCACCATGGATTGAACCCATAACCTTTTAGTCATTTATTGAGACTGTCATCTTTTTACCACTAGGCATCCATGATGGTTGAAAGACTGTCATCTTCTGATTTCTTTCAAACCAAATTTCAGCAAGCAAGGCTTTAACTTCATTTGTCCAAAGCAAATTTGATTGAGACTTGAATGACGGACCTACTAGGATTTAAACAACATTATTCTTGAAAGAGCTGCCAAACACCCACTGGAGATGAAATATAGAGAATAACTTCATCCAACATGTCATGGAGAAGCAGCAGCCAAAAACAAATGATTAAGGGTCTGTTTGGTTGGTAACCTCAATTTTGTTATGTTTTCAGACGGACTGAGTTCAACAAATATGTCTTTGGCAAACAACTCGAATTCTGTTTCTGAAAACTAGTTTGAGATTCTGTGATCCAAATAGTGTAAATTTTGAAAAACAACATTTTTATGTTTTCATTCTATCCAAAATTTGAATTAAATTTTAAAGTGCGCAGTTTATTTAAATAAAGATACAAACATTAAGAAATATAGTATGTCACATCATAAACTCAAGTCATTGCTTTTCAAAATTAAAATATGTATTATGTAATGCATTATAAATTATATAATATTACAAAAAATTTTAACATAAAACATGTTCATAAATATATATATATATTTTTTTTTTTTTGAAAAGAAAACGAGTCTCTTCATTGAATTAATGAATTGAGACTAATGCTCAAATTACAATATGGGAAACAAGAGCACAAAAAACCTAAGGATCAGCCAGTGCACCCGGACGTCTCAACTAGGTTGCCACCTCCTTAGCACTCTCATCATCTCCATAAAAAAAAGCATCCAATGACCAAATAGTAGTCCAACAATGCAAGATAAGATAATTCCCCGAATACAATGGAGCAATTCAAAACAAGAGATTAACACCTAGGATGGAAAAATAAAAGCATGCCAATTTAAACATAACTCTTACATAGAAAAGTCTTTGAAGGGCTTGGATAAAGTGCACCGAATCTCAAAGTGATCCAAGTCTGATTGCCATAATTTAGAGACAGTTCATGAGGAGGTTTCTTCAGAGTTCCATTTTGGGGAACATATGGCAAGTCTTTTTCAGAAATCAGAAGAAAAAAGGTTGATAGTCCTCCAAGGGTAAGATTTTCCCCTGTGCATCCCTCTCAAATTCCATCCAATATTGTTTCCATTGTTGAGACTTGTTATCTGAATTTGCGTAGAATCCCTCTGCACTAATTATAATTTGTAGCAGCTGCTTTATCAAGTATGAAAATTGTTTCATGGAATACTACAGGCCTTGGGTATAAATCAAAGCGAATGGATCTTAAAAAGTTCCTCCAGAATCATCAGCCACATTTGCTTTTAATTAAGGAAACTAAGGAGGACTTTGATATCATGTTTACAAATTTTTTGTGGAGTTTAAAGGAAATTGGATCGTCTTTTGTAGAATCTCTTGGAAAATCAGGAGGCCTATTGGTATTGTGGGATGAAAGTAAGTCGTCAGTAATTGAAACACTTAAAGGGTGTTATTCTCTCTCACTTAAATGTTTGACGATTTGTAAAATGATGTGTTGGATAACAAATATCCATGGACTGATTACAAGGGAAGAAGGTTTCTTTGGTCTGATTGCTGTCATTATCACAGTATTGTATGGAGCCTTGGTGTATTGGAGAGGATTTTAATTACTCATTGGGCTCATAAACGTTGTCTGGTGGGAAGAAATACTAAAGGCATACAGAAATTCAACAATTTTATTCAAGTATTAGGTCTCATGGAGGTGCCTCTCTCTAATGGAAAATCCACTTGGTCACGGGGTTCAAATGACATTTCTCACTTTCTTATTGATAGATTCTTCATTTCTAAAGAATGGGATGAGTTGTTTGAGAACATGAAAACACTAGAGTCACAAGACAAGCTCGTATCTTTTCGGATCATTTCCCTTTGTTGTTAGAACTCAGGGCTGTTCAGTGAGGTCCTTCACCTTTTTGCTTTTGTAATAGCTGTTTGTTGAACAAAGATTGTTGTTCAATTGAACAAGGCTTTGCTGAGGTTAGTGTTCAAGGTTGGCCGGTTTTGTCATGGATGCTATGCTTAGGAAAATAAAAGCTGCTTAAATCATGGCATCGGGATTATGAAGACCAAAGCTGCTATTAAATCATTCCACCTCTTGATTTTGCACCGAAGCATCTCCTCCTCTCAGGTGGAGGCAGTGTTTTATAAAGCCCGAGGTGCACTAAGGTGCAATGGCCCTCTGGAGCCTAGGCGCAGGCTTTATTTTTCAAGGTGCACTATGCATAGAAAAAAAATATAAAATATATATATGTGTATATACAAAATAGAAATCCTTCTCGGAAAGAAATGAGGGTTGTGCGGAGGACTTGTATGGGGGTGGGTTGTGTGGAGGACGATGTGCTAGCTCTTAAGGTGCTAGCTCTAGAATAGTATAAAGGTTCTTTTGCCCCAGTAGCCCTTAAAACATCACCCCATGTTAAAGAATCATCATCGAATACAAGCTCATCCTCCTCCTCCTCAGAATCATCGCCCATTCTGCCAATCAACCACTCATTACTATCATCAATATCTTTTAAAGAGATTGGATCGACGATATCCTGAAGGTTTTATCGATGTTTTAATGCTTTATTGTATTTGATGAAGACTAAATCATTCATACAACTTTGAGCAAGCCTATTTTGTTTCTTGCTATGAAGCTGCAAAGATAAAAAGTTTCATATTCATTGTCATTGAAACTATAAAAATTAATTCTTAAGATACTTAAGGAGATAAAAGCTAACATGCTCAAACACACTCTAATTACGTTCGCATCCGGAGGCACTACAAGTAAGACCTAAAATTCTCGCAGCAAACTTAAGCAAGTTTGGAGTTGATTGACCAAAATTATCCCACCATTCCACTATAGAAATAGACCAAAAATATATATTAATAGCTTATAGTTGAGGCTTGATACTTTAGTTATCAAACACTTAAAAGGTTAAAATTTACCTAGAGATATTTTGTCCCTTTGTCTGATTGCTAAAGTTTGTCCAAACAATCCTTCAGCTCTCTTGTACTTGCTTAATTCTGCAAGTATTTTGTCTTGTATGTCCAAAGAAGCAACCATCTTTGTTATACATGAGTACAACCCACTAACTATTTCATCATCCTCCTGAATGTTAGGATTTGAATAATGAAATGTTGGGTTTAAATAATATCCCGCTGCATGCAAAGGATGATGCAACTAAAGCTCCCATCTTTTATTAATGATTATAAAAACATCCTTGTATTTTTCTTCCCTATCATTGAAGGATTTGGCAGTAGCTTCCTTAGCTCTGTCCATGGCCTCATAAATATATCCCATAGGAGGCTTCTTCTCGCCATCCACCAATCTAAGTACTCGCACCAATGGACCTGATACTTTAAGAGCAAAAACAATTGTAGTCCAAAAACTAGCCAAATAGTCTGAAATACTCGCTTGCCTTGTTGCTCCTTGCTCCATTTGCTATTCTTCCATTCATCAGAAGTAAACATCTTTCTCAAGTTTTTTTTTTTTCGATGTATACTTGATCATGTGATGCACGCAATAACAAAACGAGTTTTAGCTGGTATAATCAACTCTTTTTTATTAGTAAATCGTCTCATCATATCTAGCAATCTCGGATGGACATAAATAAAATTACTGATCTCCATGCCTCTCTTTAATGCTTTGTGAATATTGGGGATCTTGTAGATGTCTTCCAACATCAAATCTATGCAATGGGCGGCACACGGAGACCAAATTAATTGTGGTCATTTTGCTTCTTCCCTTTAATAAAGTAAAATAAGAAGACATATTAACCTCTTTACAAGGTACCAACTAATTGCAAAAGAAGTAACAAATACTTTATATTCCTACCTGCCATCACATTTGCAGAGGCACTATCAGTAACTACTTGCACAACATTAGCTTCTCCAATGCGCTTTATAAAACTATCGAGCAATTCGAACATTTTTTGTTCCTGTCCTTTACATAAGATGAGGCATCAATGGGCTCAATAAACATGGTGCCTTTTGGACTATTAACTAAAAAGTTAATTAATGTCCTATTTCTTCTATCCGTCCATCCATCGGCCAGAACAGTGCATCCAACTTTGACCCATTCCACCTTATGACTCTTCATGAGCTCATGAGTGGCTTCTAACTCCTTTTTTAAACATGGCATTCTCAGTTCATGATAAGATGGTGGCTTCAATCCAGGACCAAACTGCCCTATTGATTCAATCATAGGGGCAAAACTCTCATAATTACAGGTATTGAGAGGTATTCTAGCATCATAAAACCATCGAGCAATTCTTTGGATGGTGTGCTCCCTCATTTCCTTTTTGTACGCCGTATTCATTGTAGTTTGTTTTCCCTTACCTTTGTCGTTCTTTCTATTTTGAGCCACAGTTTCCGGGTTTGGTGTAAAATATGCATCTATTGCCCCCTTTTGTCTTGGCTTCTTTGAACTTGGACCACTTGGTGTTTCTCTTTTATTCGAATTACTTACACTCACACCCACATCATTTTCAACCTCATCCTCGATATCGTAATCTTCCACATCAATGTCCACGATCAAATTCTTTTGTTCTTTAATCTCCTTTTTCTTGGACATGTACTCTTTAATTTCTTCCTTCACATGATCTGGACATTTTCTACAAGTTGTGACATTTCTATAACCACCAACAAGATGTTGTTTCATCCTATAGACCCCTCCTTTGGTTATTTTTTAACAAAATCCACACACAAATGTGTTTATATCTTGGTCATTTTGCAATCTACCATATTTCCATGCCAATCTTTTCTTAAATTGTCCTCAACCATCTATATTATGAGAACTGAAATGCAAGTAGCAAAATAAATTAACACCATTCCACTATATTAAGAAACTAAGGAAG
This sequence comes from Citrullus mucosospermus, assembly GCA_030954485.1. NCBI lineage: Eukaryota > Viridiplantae > Streptophyta > Magnoliopsida > Cucurbitales > Cucurbitaceae > Citrullus > Citrullus mucosospermus. Next base: position 10,046,524 of record CM062065.1, on the reverse strand, counting down.
TAAGGATCACAAATTCACAATTAACTAAAGAGATTTGGAATAGAGAACAAATTACCGAGAATTGACAGCCAAATAGGGATAGTGGACAGTACTTGATTCTTCTCCGTTTTTTCTTCAAAAAAAAAATAAATGGTTCTTCTCTGTTTTTTTTGAAGAAAAAACAGAGATTGGGAAGGACTAAGGAGATGGATTCTTCACTACTTTTATTAAGATGATTGATGAGTCGATGACATTGGCAAGGCAAGGTAGATGGAGATGAAGTTTGGTTAACAGAAGGAAATGGTGAGAGTTGAAGAAGTGAAGGGAGATGAGAATGGGATGAAGAAGAAAGAAACAAAGAGTGAAAGGAGCTGAGCGTGAGCTGTTTGCCGTCGTCATCTGCTGTGGGTGCTTCAGAGTTCAGTGCTTGGCGATGGCGTCTGAATAAGAAAGAGCTGTCGACTGGTGAAGGGAGATGAGACGTAGACTGCTGTCCCTTGGCCTGCCGCTAAATTGGTTTCTTTACGTCTATGTAACTAGGTTTAAAAATTACATAATATATTTTTTTAATAATAACCCCAAAAACGGTGCATTTTAGGGTTATATCCTTTTTTTTAAAAACAAATAAAGCCCACGCTTTGCGCCTTATCGCTTCAGGTGAGGCACGCGCCTCGCGCATGACTTATGGGATGCACCTCGCCTTCTTGAGGCGAAGCGCCATTGTTGCGCCTGTCGCCTACATCGCCTTTAAAACACTGGGTGGAGGCCTCTTCTTATCACCATTTGCCCGGAATCTTGGAGTGCTTTGATACCAAATTGGTATAAACCAAAGTGCTGTTTTTTATTGAAGTCAAAATCTGCCCTTCTAAAAGGGAGATGCTCTTGTATTTATAGGAAAATATTACACTGCTGTTAAGATAACAGCTAACTAACTAACTTGTTAAAGCTACCTAACTTTCTAAATGAGGAAATTGAAAACAACTACTAGTTTAGCTTTTACCTTTCTGTTTTACAAGTCATTACAGTGCATTAAGATTTGTCATGGAAGACCCTCTAATTTCTCCCAAACCAAATTTCAGCAAGTAGAGCTTTAGTTGCATTAGACCATAATAATTGAGATTGGGGCTTAAAAGAAGGACAAACAAGGTTCTGTACTATATTGTCCTTAAATGTGTCACCAAAGGTCCACTAAAGATTTGCATACAATAATTTGCCAATAATTTCAACCAACCAGCCATTGCACATTTGCATACAAAGAATAGGTGTTGAAGATCTTCATTTGCTTCCATGCAAAGGGGGCAGATTGTAGGAGACAAGTAATGAGCTGGAAGCTTCCTTTGGAGAGTGGAAGAACAATTTAGCAACCCAAAAATCATAGCCCAAATAAGGATATTAACCCTCTTAGGGCTGTTTGTTTTCCACAATTTCTGAAAAACTGCTTTATCAATTGCAATAGAGGCTGGCAAATGCTTAGATAAAGATTTGACCGAGTAAAATCCTGAAGAATTCAAGCTCCATTCTGGGTGAATTGAATTTATTTGCTACTAAGGCCGAAAATACTGATTTTTCATATCTATTGTTGGATATTTGTGATTAAAGCTGAATTGATGGAGTTTTATTTCTTGGAGGAACAGAATTTAATTCAGAAATGTAAGCTGAATTGGCTAAAGTTGGGTGATGAAAATTCCAGTTCCTTTCATCAATTTTTGGCAGCAAAGAAAAGGAGGAATTAGATCACTGAGTTGATAACTAACAAGGGGTTTCTATCACTTATTTTCGTGATATTGAAGCTGAAATTTTGGGGGTCTTCTACTTTATAGTGTCTAGGGTTTCGATCAGTTACTTGAATTTTAGTTGGTCTCAAGTTACTGATGCTCAAAATGTTATGCTGACAACTCCCTTTTCTTCTAATGAAATCAGACAAGTTATGATGGTGATGTAGACTAGGATCTTGAAGAATTCTTGAAGGAAAATCTTATGCATGGGTTGTCTATACATGGGGAAGACTCCTATTTATAGAATTTTAATACAAGTGGGGGTAAAAAGGGAATTAATCTAAACCTATTACCTAATTACCCAATCTAACCTCATTCTACTCACATCATTCTATCCCTCCAAAAAGAAAACTCGTCCTCGAGTTCTAAAAAGAAGAAAAATGAAACAATTAAGAAATAAAATAAACATGTACAATGGAGTATGGCCAAACCAACCTCCTACATCTTGAACAAAATTATCATGTAAAAAGGTCCAAGACATAAAATTTCCATTAAGTCCATTGAGTTCATCAAATCTTTCATCATCAAGGTCATCTAGTACCTCGTTGCAACTGCTGCAATGTCAAACTCCATCCAAAATACCTCGTTGCAACTGCTGCAATGTCAAACTCCATCCAAAATACCTCGTTGCTGCAACTGCTGCAATGTCAAAAACTCCATCCAAAATTCCAAATATTCCATCTTCACTAGGCTGCCCTTGATCCAGGTGTTCCTTGAATATACAGTCAAAGGTAGGATTCTAGGCCCAATTCAAAAAATATTTGACATTCATTCGGCCATTATAGCAAGGCAAGTCAATTTTCATTTTATAATCTGAATCTTGGTGCCAATGTTGATGCTTCAAGTTCTGATGTACCAATCTTTATACTCTTAGACAGCTTCTTGGCCATAATGTCTAAACAGTGGGTGATGTTGTTAACCATTATGATAAGTTGGATAAGTTTCTTGGACATGGAAATTATTACCTGCCTGATCTTGAGGACTTGGGAGGGTATTTGATGTATCAATGGTTGGATCTTGGTTTTGTTTTCTATACCCGTGAGTGTCCGCGCCAGCTTACTCCACCTCATCTAATCTCATGAGACAACCTACCTAACCCCACAATGGTTGGATCTTAGTAATTTTGAAAGGAGTGGTTGTTTACCAATTGATTTCTCTGGATGAAGGGTCTTGGTGGACTTCTTCTCTTTGTTGAAAATGTCTATCATAATTCTCCTTTTGATAGAAAACAAGGCCATTATGACCATAATTTTTGCATTCTTGGTATGGTTCTTGGCTTGAAGATGGTTTTCTTGATACAAAGGGTTAGGAGGGTACCTTGGAAAATAATTTTGGTGGAATTGTGCACAACCTTTATCGCTTTAAGAGTTTGAACCATATCCCATCATATTGTGTGGAATCGGTCTTTGTTGTTGAGGAAGAATAACGACCGGATGATTTTGATAATTGATTGTTGGTTGAAATTCTGAAATTTGTCTTCTTGCATCCTTGGATTTTCTTGGTTGGTTCTTGATTGATTGTTGGTCATCTTTCCCACTTCCAACGATAACTTCTCAATAGCTTGTTGCAACTGGGCCATTGAGGTTTGCATCAAAATGATATTGTCTCATAAACCACCCACTAAAGTTTTCAAATTGTCAAGTCTTCGATTCACGGTTTGAGGAGGTGTGGAGAAGGATGCTTATGCATCACGAGTTTGAAGGTTGGAAAGCTTGTTGGTGTTCTTGATCACCATCAGGCCCTTTCACAAAGGCGCTCTAATACCAATTTTGATGTAGACTACAAATTTTGGAGAATTCTTGAAGGAAAATCTTATTCATTGATTGTCTATTCATGGGGAAGACTCCCATTTATAGAGTTTTAATACAAGTGGGGGTAAAGAGAGTTAACCTAAACCTATTACCTAATTACTCAATTTAACCTTATTCTACTTACATCAAAAGGCTTTTGGCCAAAACAATGCTCCAAGTCCAGATGGCTTTACTCCAATTCTTTCTCAAATTTTGCAATTTACTTCCTTTAGTTTTTTTTTTTTTTTTTTTGAAACAAAGACAAACTTTTTATTGATGTAATGAAAAGAGACTAATGCTCAAAATACAAAGCTTCAAAATACAACGATACATAGTAGTAAGTGTAATAACCGTAGAAATATGGATCAATAGGTGCACCAAGATATCTCAACTTGGTTGACATCTCATAGCACCCTCATCATATCCATTTACAAGAATGAGCTATCAACACAAAAGACAAAAGACTACTTGCTCGATTACAAAGAAGATATAAAAGCATTCCAGTTGAGATAAATGTCCTTAATAGAATCATCAACAAAAAAACTTTGACGACGAGCACCAAGAAGAGGCTAACAAACGAGCTGATCCAAACCGATCTGACCAATCAATAGCCTTGTTGTGGAAGACTCGTTGGTTTCGCTCAAACCAAATTTCTGAAATCAAGGCTTTAACCACATTTGACCAAAGAATTTTTGACTTTGGAGACAAAACAGGGCCAGTTAAAATGTGGGAGATATTGCTGTTAGTGTCTTGTCCAAAAACCCAATGTAAATTGAAATATGAGAATAATTTCCTCCAGCATTTGCTTGAATAAGGACAATCAAAGAACACATGTTGAACTTCTGAGCAATTAAGTGACCGAAAAATTAAAATCCAAACCAGAATGTTTATTCTTCTCAGGTTCTTTGAATTCCAGAGGGCCAGAAATAACTCTTTATCTAGAGGGGGAGATGAGTTCAAATGCTTTGACAAGGACTTAACCAAAAATCTTCCAGAAATGTCCAATGACCAAACCCTGGAATCAGACAATTGGGAAGGTTTTTATCCCTCTAGACAGCCCATTAATTGCTGGAATGCTAAGTACTCCTCATCCTTAAAAGGCCTTCTGAATAGAAGGTTCCATGAACATGGGTCCGGGTCCCAATGCTCACTAATACTACCTTTAGGCAATGTCGCAATGCGTTGAAGGTGAGGGAAGCTCTCCTTGAATGAGAGATTAGAGCACCATGGGTCCAGCCAAAAGAAAATTCTGGTTCCATTTCCCAGTTTGAAAGCAGCAAGCTGTCCAAACTTGTTCCAAGTCTTAGATATGCTGATCCAGGGGCTCCTTAGACTCAAACCAAGCTTTCCAGAGGTATGCCAAAGGTGAGGGTCCACTCCATGTATGCTCCTTACTATTTTGCACCCTAATGAGTCATGTTCTTTTAAAAATCGCCAGCTCCATTTAAATAATAAAGCTAGGTTTCTGTTTTTCAGGTTACCAACACTGAGACCTCCATCATGCAATGCTTTCAAGAATCTCTCCCAATTAACCAAATGGTTCAGCTTGCTGTCCCGTTGTCCTTCCCAGAAAAAGTTGTTCACAAGCTCTTCCAGAAGCTCTTTGAGGAACTTTTTGGCAATGGATGGTTAAATGCTTGTATTAAGGAAAATTTTATTTGATTGATCCAAAAGAAAGAAGTTTTTGTCAAAGATTTTCGGTGCATCAGTCTTACCACTTCAGTTTACAAGATTATTGCGATGGTTCTTGCTGAATGGTTAAAGATGGTCATGCCAAGCATTATGTCATTCTCAGCCTGCTTCCATTGGTGGGAGGCAAATCTTGGATCCAATTCTTGTAGCAAATGAAGTTGTGGAGAATTATCGTTTGAAGAAGAAAAAATCTTGGGTCCTAAAGCTTCACGTGGAAAAAAGCATTTGATCGAGTGGATTTTTTTTGAAAAGGAAACAAGTCTCTTTTATTGATATAATGAATTGAGATAATATCTCAATCTCAAGGATACAATAGTAAATAATAGTAAAAGTAAAAGAAGAATCAGTGAGTGCACCAGGACATCTCAACTATGTTGAGACCTCCCTAGCACTCTCATCATATCCTAACGGAGCAAAAATTACACTATTGGTACTAGGGGAATGCTTCCCGTTACAAAAGGCACATTCTGCAATAAAGTCAAAATTACATCATAAAAATAAGCTAAAAACATGACCACATGACCACACAAACTAAACTAAAATATGTAGCTGAAAGTAAGAGATACAGCTGCCGAAAGGATGGATGTGTATTCTAATATGCTAACTCTAGGAAGGCTCTCCAATTGAGATTTAAAGTTCGTAATGAATAATCTTCAAATGCACTGTCGAGGGTACACTAGGAAGAGGCATTAATTTTTGCAATCTCAAATCTATCTAACCATGGCAAGGCTTTATTGTGGAAGACCCGGCATTTGATCGAGTGGATTGAAACTTCCATGAGAAAATTCTGGTTCTTAAAGGTTTCAATTCTAAGTGGAATACATGGATAATAGGTTGCATTAGAAACCCTAAATACTCGGTCTTTGTTAATGTCAAACCAAGGGGCAGAGTTTTTGCTTCTAGGAGAATTAGGCAAGGGAACCCTATTTCTCCTTTTCTATTTCTCTCAATAAGTGAAGTTCTAAGTGCTCTTATTGCTTGTATCTATGGGAAAGGGGTGTTTGAAGGTTCCATTATGGGAAAAGATAAGATTCATGTTTCAATCCTACAATTTGCTAATGATACTTTACTATTTTGGAAGTATGATGATGGAATGTTGGACAATCTTTGGGAGAAATCGACTTTATGTGGAGTTAATGTGGATGAAGATAAGTTGTTATTAACCACAGCTTGTCTACCAACAAGGTTGAGCATTTACCTTTTTATACCTTGGTCTTCCACTTGGTGGGTATCTGAGAAAGGTTTGTTTTTGGCAGTTGATTATAGATAGGATTTAGAAGAAGTTGGATAGATAGAAGAGATTCAAGTTGTCGCGTGGTGGAAGGGTCACTTTATGCAAATCAGTGTTATCTAATCTACCCATTTATTATATGTCTTCTTTTCTAATGTCGGCTAAGGTTATTTCCTTCTTTGAGGGAATTATGAAGGATTCCTTTTAAGAAGGGAACAAAGGTTACAGGATTAATCATTTGGCAAAATGAGATTTAGTCACTAGTTCTATTCTAGATGGTGGTCTCGATTTTGGTGGTATAGAAGCAAGAAATGCGGCAGGCATTACTTGCTAAATGGGGATGGAGATATTACAATGAAGAAAATTCTCTTCGGTGGTGTAAGGTGGTTTAGAGTATTCACGGAAAATGATAGTTCAATTGGCACACATCAAGCAAGTTTGGTCATAGTCTCTGAAGCCCTTGGATAATCTCCAAATCTTAGTTGCAAGTTGAATCTTTGGCAGTTTTTAAACTTGGTAGCAACACCATACTCACTTTTTGGAGTAATATTTGGATTGATGTATGGCCTCTAAAGTATGGTTCCCTAATTTATTTAGAATTGCATTGCAACCTAGTGGTTCGATCTCAAATCATTGGGATGAAGTTACTTTATCTTGGTCTATCTCTTTTTGTCATGCACTAAAAGAAGAAGAGATTATTAATTTCCAGATTCTGCTGAGTTTGTTACCTAAAAGAATGGTGATTCCTCAACCTAATCAACGATGGTTTTCAGTCTTCAGGACTTTTTCCAGTAGAATCTCTTGACAAGCATTTGGTAGTTTCTCATCTTTTGGATAAGGTGGTTTTTAAAGCTCTTTGGAAGTCTATAAGAGCCCTCATTAAGTTTATAAAATTACAACATGGTGTAATCAAAATCAAAACCATAGCCAACATATATAAGAATTAATCATGAAAAACAATCAAAAGATGTTGCTGGGGTTGTAAGCTCTCCTCCACTCTTCAAAGGAAGCTTCCCTCTCATAGTCTATCGCCTTCCTTTTTAAAAAAAAAAAAAGGAAATGATTCAATGAGACTAATGCTCAAGTTATAAGATCTATGGATCAGTGAGTGCACCCAGACATCTCAACTAGGTTGATACTCCCTTAGCACTCTCATCATATCCGAACAGTGAAGTCTATCGCCTTCTATTTGTCCTCTCCTTGTATGGCAGATGGTGAAGATCTACAACACCTATTCTTTGATTGCAATTTTCCAAATGTTGTTGGGGCCAATTGTTCTCCATTTAATATTCAGTGGGTGTTTTGTGAGGAGTTCAAAGACAATGTTGTTCAAAATTTGGTCAGTCCATCTTTCAAGCCAAAGTCTCAGTTGTTACAGTCCAACATGGTTAAAGCATTCCTAGCTGAATTTTGGTATGACAGAAATCAGAGTCGTCCAAGATAAATCACTTGCATGGATGGATCATTTTGAAAATTGCTAGGATTAATGATTCTTCCTGGTGCTCTCTTTACAAATTTTTTTTGCAGAATTTTTCAATCAAAATGCTTAAATTGGAATGCCTTTGTTTTTCCTTCGTTTTTCCTACTAGTCCATTACTTGTGATGTTGGTTTTGTATTTCTTTTACATTCGTGTTTTTACTTGTTATTGTTCCGTTTTTAAAAATAAAAAATTTAAATTTAAATTATTAAAAAAAAAAAAGAAAAAAAAGCTAGATAAAAAAATCCACCAAAAGACCTAGTATACTTGAAAATTAGATAGAACAACTAAACCATTTCTTCTACCCCAAAAAACAATCAAAAGCATCAATTCTTCCAAATTCCTAAAGCAAAAGAATATCATAAATCTTGAAGGGTTTCATCACATCAAATCTGGTTTCAGCAACTCTACATTCCAAGCATCCTACCATCTGACAAAAACGCTCAGTTCACCAACAAGTTCTTCACCTAGTATGGGGTAGTATGATAATGAAAAATTGAAAGCAGATCCCCTAACCACCCTCATCTTAGCTTGAGAACAATTGCACTTAAAGTAGGTGTACATGTTCTTAAATTTTATAAGTTGATCAAAGGTTAAATACTGTGTGTCGAATCCAAGATTTCAAGTTCTGACTTTTCCTTGATACTTTTATGAATTTAACACATTTCATATTTAAGTACATCTCATAGAACTTACAGTCTATTTAATACAAGTACGTGGCCAAATTTAAATCCAACAAAAAAGCAGTAAAGAAACATGGAATAGGTGCACATAATTAATTGAATTTGCAATAGATTGAAAGGGAGAGAGAAAACCCGAACCACTAATTGACCAGTAGCTTCAGCATGAGTCTTGCTATCTCCCTTGCATTCGCTCCCAGAAGTCAACCTAGTCTGCTTCCGTCTCTTGTAAGTTCGAAAACCATCGCTAGTTCCTGGAACCCCTGTAGTAACAACATTCAAAACCCCCATTCCGATTCCGTTTTCCCCTGCTTCCCTCTTCACGAACTTGACCTCCAAAGCACGTCCCGTGCAATCCCCATTGCTTTTCCCATCTTCAATAACCATCTGCCCGGACGATCAAAACCCTAAATCCCGGATAGAATTAGGGTTCCGATGGTCGCATGTGTTACTAGATTCTGAAAACTCCCGTCGAATCCACACACCCAAGCTTCGCAAAACTAATGACAGGAACCGAAAAGCAGACTTAGTTCACTTGGAGAAAAACGTTCCATTTTATAAGGAAAACACAAAACCAAAAAAAGTATATACCAATGGCACTAAAATTATATCTGCAACTTCCCCTGTCTGGGAAAAACCTTAAGTTCGACATATTCAACAAATAAGCAGCTAATTCAAACTAATCCAGTAGCTGCTAAACAAAATGCTGAATAATGAAACTACAAAATTCGACAACACTTCATTCTTCACCGTCTCTCAGCACAGTTTTGTCAGCAACGAAACAGATACCAAAGAGAAATGAATTTAAAAGACAATAAACAGAATAAAGAGGAACAAGAGAGGGAAGCATACTTGAGCAAAGAAAATGTGGTGAAGAGAGATGCAACTGAAATGGAAACTCCAAAATCCGGGAGGCGGGAGAGCAGCAGAAGAAGGAAGAAGTTTTTTTTCTTTTTTTCTTTTTTTTTTTTTTTTTTTTGGGGTAAACCAGCGGTCTTATCTTGGCCCCTTTTTTTCAAAAAAATTCAGAGATTGGCAGCCGTTCTGTGCCGACGACGCGGTTTATTTTTCAGACCAAACCGATTAAGCGGTTCGGATCTGCAGTTTGCTCACAATTTTCAAATAATGTTTTTTTTTTCAGGACTATGTATTAATGTAAAAATGGGAGGAAGTAGGAAACATAGATCACGCAAATGCAACCAAAGAAACAAAAATGAAGCATTAATTACTCGTTTCATAATGTTTTCATTTTTTGTTTTCTATTTTTCTTTTTAAGAAATAAACTTATTTAAAAACGGTTTCCATTTCTTGTTTCTAAATTTTAAGAAACATTTCTAAAAAATTAGTCAGAAAAATAGTTTCTCCTATCTCTGTTTCTATTTCTATTTTATTGGTTCTATAAATAATTATCTTTAATTTTTTGTATTGAATTAGGCATCCATGACAACTTTTTCTACCCAACAATTTTTTTGACATTGTTTTTTTTTTTTTTAAGAATTTGTTTCTTTTTCATTCCATTTCTTTATTTTTATTTTTTCTTTATTAATTTTGTCATTTACAAAATAATTCTCTCATATTTATATTTTATTTTTATTTTAAATTTTAAAATTCTCCGATATTTAGATTTGTATATTATTTTAATTTTCAATATGTATATTATTTTTTTATATTTCAAATTTCCTCCCAAGATGAGCACTTTTAAATTATTTATTGTTTTTTATATTTGTTTCCATTTTTTACATTTTATTTATTTTCTTTATTAACTTTGCTATTGACAAAAATAATTCTGCTATATTTCTATTTTATTTTAATTTTGAATTTTAAAATTCTTTAATATTTAGATTTATATATTATTTTAATCTTCAATATGTGTATTAATTTTTAAGAAATTATTTTAAATGGCAAAACATGTTTACAAATAGCAAAACACACAGTCTATCACGATCTATCGTGGTCTATCGCAGATAGACAGTGAAATTTTCCTATATTTGTAAATATTTTGGTTCCTTTTGCTATATTTGAAAAGAGCCCTTAATTTTTTTTCATATTTCAACTTTTGAGTATTAAATTTTGCAATATGCTAGTTTATATATTATTTTAATTCTAGTATTTTTAGTATATCTAAAACCAAGCAGAATTTTACAATATATAAATTTTCTTGACTAAGACATTCATTTAGCTTAATTTTAATATTTTACAACCATGACATTTGCATAATTATATAATTAAGTTGAATTTGAGTAGACATCATTTAAGACAAATGGCTCGAGTTAGAGATAACAGTGTCGATCAAATTTTGGCACACATATGAAGGATATGATACAACTTTGTTATTATATCTAGTTGTCATCGAGACTTACTTATATTAGATGATATAAACTTTTGGTAATATCTTTCTCGATGTTTAATGTATGACATATCTTCTTTTTTTATATTATATTGTTACAAAAAAAACAAGAAAGGAAACAAGAAACAAGAAACAAGAAACAGTTATCAAACAAATTTCTATTTATGTTTCTTTTTTTCAAGAAACAAGAAACATGAATAGTAATCAAACATAGTCCTATTTCTTGTTCTCAAACAAGAAGAAACATGAAACAAGGAACAGGGAATGAGAAACAGGAAACAGGAAACGAGAATGTTATCAAATGAGCCCTAAAGGACCAATATAAGAACTAGGCTAAACCAAGCGAGCAAGGTTGATAGGACACAACCCAACACAAGCTAAACTAAGGAACAACCTAAGCTCGTTAGGGTACGAAAGGCGTTGCGTTCAAAGTTTTCCGCCTCCCCAAGGGGCTACATGAAGTTTTTACTCATATATAGGGCCATTTTGGGCCCATTTGATAACGTTCTTGTTTCCTATTTCTTGTTTCATGTTTCTTCTTTTTTTAGAACAAGAAACAAGATTATGTTTAATAAATATTCATGTTTCTTGTTTCTTGAAAAAAGAAACAAAAACAAAAACTTGTTTGATAACGGTTTCTTGTTTCTTGTTTTTTTTTTTGTAATAATATAATATAAAAAGGGGGAATTGAACTAGAGCGAGAGTGAGAGAGCAAGACTGAGACAGAGAGAGCGAGAGAGATAAGAGTGATTGTGAGTGAGGAAAGGAAGCGAGAGCAAGAGCGGGTGTGCGTGAGAAGAAAGTGTGTTTGCAACCCTAAAACGCGAAGAGAGAAACAAACCGAGTGAGAACGGAACTGGCGAAACTAGCTTTGGTGGTTTCCAAAAATTTCTCCAATTTTTAGGAACGTTTCTTAAATTTTGGAAACGAGAAACGAAAACAATTATCAAACACATCCATTTCTTAAAAAATGAGAAACAGGAAACAGGAAACAAGAAACGGGAACGTTATCAAATGGGCCCTTTAGGAACAAAAAAAGTTAACTAATTTTTTTGTTCTGAGCACCCCTTTTGCAACTCAAGCTCGGTAGGGCACAACTTTTCATCCATAGTTTTTCACTTCTTCGAGGGGCCACGTGAAGTTCTCAGTCACATGGGGCTACTTTGTGGACCAAAAAAGTTCACTAAAATTTTTTCTCTAAGCAACTTTTTTGCAACCCAAGCTCGTTAGGGCATGCATCACATTCCCTTCGTAGTTTCTCACTTCCCCCAGGGCCCACATGAAGTTTTAACGCACATGGGTCATTTCGAGGGCAAAAAAAGTTTGTTAAAATTTTCGCTCTGAGCACCCCTCTTGCAACGTGAGCTCATTAAGGGCACGAAACACTTTTTGTTCGCAATTCCCGCTTCTCTAGAGGGTCACATGATTTTCTCACTCATATGGGGGATTTTGGGGGACAAAAAAATCACTAAAATTTTTTCTTTGAGTACCCTTTTTGTAACTTGATAATTCTTCCTTAAGTGAGTTAGTTAGCCTTCAAATGCTTAGGTTATTGAATAGAAAGCATGTATTTAATGCTATTTTGATAGTTTTATTAGTGATTTTATGGAAAAACAAGCCAACACATGTTCTTTAGCCTTGATTAGTGAAATAATGTAAAATATGTGCATAAGTAGTCAATTTTCAATTATTCTTGTGTTTTTATGTCATTGGCAAAAACTTGTAAAAAAACATACCCAAGATGCAATTGCAAGACTTTAGATGACAAAATGTAGAGTAGTTGGAAAGAGTTTGAAATGCATTCAAGTTGCGCTTGAGATGCAGCCACATCCTACCAAAACAAAAAGTTTCAAATTTTTTGTGTTTTGTAGATTCTTTACCAACTTAGCCCAAATTAGATCAAATTTCCATTATTTCCATTCAGATCAATTAGGAAAGAGTTCATTTTTTCTGCATTTTTCTTTTCTTTGGTTGTACGAATACTCTAGGGAGCTGCTGCTCGTTCTTTCTTTCTTTCCATTCTCTTGTACTTTTCTTATCTTGCAATTTAGTTATGCTTTTAGTTTGTCTTATTTACATTGGAACACGTTTTGTATTCTTTTCTAGTCATTAGTAATATGAGTTCTTCCATTATTTACTTCTTGTGTTCTTCATTCTCCATTTTGAGCTAAACATCCTCTTAAGATTCAAAGATGTGGATACCCTAAAGTAACGTTGTATCATCAAGATGTTGATAACTCTTGAGGATTGTCACATTTAATGTTTCCAAGCAAAATTTGCAATTAAGTGATAAAAGACAACCTATTGCATGGTGGGATGTCTATGGCATGGTAGGATGTCTATAATATGGTAGGATGTTTGTAGCATGATAGAAAAATTGGGGGACTGCTCGTCTAAATAGTATCACCAAGATAAGACACTCAACCTTATCCTTATACTATAGACCTTCTAAGGTTATTACTTGAACATGATTTACTTGTATGTCAACCACATACTATTCAAGATTACATATAATAACCTTGAATTTTTCAAAATATTGGATTATGTTATGTAAAATACTGAAAAGCACTTGAAAAGTGCTTTCTATTCTCTCAAATTAAGGGAGTTTATATTAGATTTTACTTGTTTGCTAGTGGTTTTCAAGTCAAAATAAAGAAAATTAGAAGTGAAAGCCATAAGACCAAAAATGAGCTAGAATTCGGTGAAAGAGTGAAAAAAATTCCAAATCTACCAAAAACAGGGCAGCGCTGCCGCGACGCTTTTTCCCGAGAGCAGAAAACAATTCAACGCAGTGCCATTGCCGCGACACTGCGGCACAATGACCGAGGGTAGCTTTCCATGACGGTCAACACCATGGTGCCATCCAGCAGTGCGACAGCGCGGTCTTTCCATATCAGTCAGCGTCGCAGTGCCATTAACTAGCGCCGTGGCGCCAACTTTCCATAATTGAAGATTTGGTATTTTTGGAAAGATTTTTGGGCGGCCAACTCTACAAATAAGAGGGTTTTCAGCAGCCGTAATCACCAATCTACAGACCAAAAGAGACACAAGAAGAAGAGAATTGAGAGAAAGTTTGTGAGAGAGTACAAGGAGTGAGTTAGCTGCAAGAAAGAGAGAAAAGAGTTTGAGAGAGAGTCGTGGTGTCATTCGAGTTTCCAAGGTGAAGATCAAGGACCACTTGACGGTGTTGCCTCAATCAAGAGCCTCTTTTCAGTAGAGTTGTTCTTTTTTACACTCTTTCTTTGTTTATATTGTTTGAACATGTTGCTTCATGCTATGAGTGGTGTTGCGCATAAAGTGGATTAGATGTTATAATTTCAATACAAAGTTTGCGTCGAGAATTACTCAAGTATGATCATTAATTAGCAAATTTTCCTATAAAAGCCCAAATGTAAGCTTCTATAGGTTTCCTGGTGAGTCCAGGGTCAAATGTAGGGATTTGTAATAAATTAGGCGTTGAGACTAGATACAAAGACTATGCGGTGACTATACATGTATTATGTTCAAGAGTTTTATGTACCTACCTATACATAAAGAATAAATAAAATTTCCTACAATTAACAATGTGAGGTGGAAGCGGAGAATGTTAGTCAAATGTCATTTAGAGTCAGATAGCATGCGTTGAGAATGACGGTGGAACCATGCGATAATAGTAGAGTTAACGTAGAAGCTAGTTGTTACTTAAGCATATCTAAGTATATTTACATACCTACAAACTTTGGGTTTGAGAATTCATCTCTCGATGTTTCGACGCCACATTAATCTTATCTCTAAGACGCATGGTATGTTTGCGTTGGCAAAAGATGAACTACATCTCTGAACCTCATCTGGTCTTGATAAATGCTAAAGATTAACCATCTACTCTATCAAGCTAGACAGTCATGCTTGTTAAATTTGTTTGTCAGACAAAGCTATGCAAGCTAATGATATGCATTAATCAAGATGTAACATACTTAGTATTGTTTAAGAAAAACTAGCTTCTAACATCTAATTCATTCAACATTCAAGCAACATGGTGTAAAGTATTTAATATGGAAATGAATGGAAGATAATCGTCAATCGAACTTATATTAAGAAAATAAATCATTCTCTCGAATGTCATTAACAAAACATAAGTAAGAAGGAGGGAAATGAAGATAGAATAGAAATGGAAGACGTCAAGCTGCCACTGGCAATGTCTTGCCTCATGGAGGCTTGAGATGGTTGCTATCTGATACATAAATGGCATAGGGTGAAGGTTCTCACTCACTGGGAGATGACTCTGAAAATTCTCAGAATCCTTCTCACAGAAGAGCTTGAAATGGAGGCTGGTTATGATGAGGGAAAATTTGTGCAGAGCTTTCACCTCTTGAACTCGTTTCTCTCCTCCTTTAAATGGAGAAGCTTTGGGCTATTTATAGGCATCGAAAAGGTGAACTCATGATAACGTGACACCTTTGCATTAAAGTTCATGCCCTGCTGCGCACTTTTCACATCGTTAGCCCATTGGTTCTGCCATGATCTGATAACATGTAATCCTTTTGCATATTGACATGACAACTATTGCCCAAGCGTCTGTATCTGCTTTTTCTTCTCAACACATGGTCTTGACACATGGGTTTCCACTTCTTTTGTTCTCGCAGCAGCTTCATCTCTGGTGCTTGGGTTATTTGTGCTTTTTTCTACTTAATCCTGCGTTAAGAACATAAAAGCTCATATATTTTTTAGGTATATTCTTTTGTAAATGGTGCCAACGCATGGTAATACATATTACATAATTCAACTGCCAAAAACATGCGTTTAGCCCTAAAGTTACTCTAATTAATTCAAATAGTGACTATAATAACTTGTATTTCTACAAGTTATCACACCCCCAAATTTGAGTTAATGTTTGTCCTCAAACATTCATTTGGAGATTTATTAATTTCTACCGCCCAAGTTTAAGTAAAAGCTCACTCTCTCAACATGCCTTCTATTCCTATACTATATCAATAATCAGATAACCACACCAAGTTCTTTTTTAATTGACGCTTTGAAAGTACTTCTAAATTTTAGATGCGGCAAGCTTAATCCTAAAAAATACCCTTACTCATTTCCAGCCAATTTGATGTCCTCATTTTAGTAATGTGCCTTAGAATTCATTTTCATAAAGTTTTTTTTTTGGGACTTGCGTTGATCCGGGCTATCTACCTTCATTTTGACATACCAACGATGGGGTGCATGGAGGCAACCAACATTGAGCAAATACCCTTTCACAACTCGGCACTTATCGCGTTCCTTTTTGGTTGCGTCGACAATGGTACCGCTTATTTATTTTTCGCTGATCTTGGACTCTCACCTTCGACTATAGGGTGCAAAAAGTCATTCTCAACTCAACTCTTAACAGGCTCATTTTATGCGCTGTCAGCGAAGTTGTTTGTCCTAAAGAAATATATATATGTGTGTGTGTGTGTGTGTGTGTGTTTCTTATTTTTAATTTTTGGAAATTTTATGAATCCTGAACGCATGGCTCAAACCTTTCCCACCCCCAAATTTGTCGCGCACAAAGTGGTGCCAACGCATGGTAATACATATTACATAATTCAACAGCCAAAATCATGCGTTTAGCCCTAAAGTTACTCTAATTAATTCAAATAGTGACTATAATAACTTGTATTTCTACAAGTTATCAAGTGGCTAAACTCTTTAGTTTTAGGGTTTTGATGAATTGTTTATGAATTCATGTTGATATTGTAGACTCCTCATGGTTTTGTTGTAATGATTATGTTTTTCTTTGTTATTGTGCTTAAATTCTTGTTGAATGACCATGTTTGAATGTTAGGTTAGATGTATGATTGAAAGATTGTATGTTTAACTAGATCTATAACAAAGAATTGTTGTTAATCTATCATGAAAATAATTAGGTTAACAATGAAAGTTGCTAAAGACTATTCTTAATGCCATGTAATTTGTATTGATTTCAAGATATTAGTAATCAATTGAGTTGCATGAGAAAGGGTTGTTTTTTAGAGAAAATAACTTGGATCTAAGTTTCTAGACTTAAGCATGTAATAAAATCCATGAACCCTAGAATATTGCACGAAGAATTAAATAAGGATTCATTACCCTAAAACTTTCTTCGACTCTTGTGTTTCTTATTTTATTACTTTCCTTATTTAGTTTATATTTTCCAAAATTCACAACTTCAATTCCAATCCTCAAATAAAATTTATTCGATTCTAGAATAGCTAAGTAAGTTAAACCTTCACAATTGGATCCTCAGTGGAACGATATTCGGAATTCACCGTCTTATATTATAACTTGACCCGTACACTTGCAATTAACACTTAAAGTGCGCATCAAGTTTTCAGCACCGTTGTCGGGGATCCAAAGAACGATTTTATTTGCTTAATATTCATTAGAATTGATAGATCTTAATTTGAGGTGTATATTATTTAGTTGATTATTTTTTTCGGTTTAATACCCTCGTGATAATACTAACATCCTCCCTCTTGATCCCGAGATTGATAGAACCTATAGAAGGAATCTAAGAGCTCTACATAATCAAACTGAGGAGATAGTGGAGGAGAAACCAAAGGCAATTTGGGACTACTTCCAACCCACATTACTGGCAAATCAACCCAGAATAATGAATGTGCCCATCAATGTCAACAACTTTGAGTTAAAATCGGGGTTGATTCAAATGGCTAGAGAGCTAGCCTTTAGAAGAAGAACCAATAAAGTTCCTCATAAGCACTTACGATCCTTCTTAGAGATATGCGAAACGGTAAAGATGAATGACATTTCTAATGATGCTATTAAACTAAGACTTTTTCCTTTCTCTTTACAGGATCGAGCTAAGGATTGGTTACTATACCTACGGATAACATCACCACATGAAAGATTTTGGGTCAAGCTTTCTTGAACAAGTATATTCCACCGGCTAAATCTCAAAGACTAAGGATAGAGATAGGAACATTCTGCCAACTTGAGGGTGAACAATTGTATGAGGCTTGGGAGAGGCACAAGGATCTCTTGAGAAGGTGCCCTCAACATGGTTATCCAGATTGGTTGCAAATTCAACTCTTCTACAATGGATTGTCAAGTTCAAACAAATCCATCCTAGATGCTACCGCTGGAGGGTCAATCTTCTCCAAGAATGCTCAAGAGGCCTATACCATACTAGAAGACTTGGCCACTACTTACAATTGGCCATGTGAACGGTCTTCTCCAATCATCCCAAAGGCCGTCAAATTGTATGAGGTGGATGAGGTAAATTCTCTCAAAGCTCAAATGACTTCCCTTACTAATGCTCTTTCTAAATTGACTGCAGAGGGCCAAGCTTAAGCAAGTCCACCATCCATAGCATCTCATATCGCCTTGGCATCGAAGATGTCAACACAAAAAAAGTTGGAACAAGGAGACAATGAGATGGCCAATTATAATAGAGGACACTATAGAGGCCATCAACAATAACAACTTCCAACTCATTACCATCCTAATTTGAGGAACCATGAAAACTTTTCTTATGCTAACAATAGGAATGTTTTGCAAGGTCCTCCCGGTTTCTCCAATGTATGTCCATCACACACCGAGAAGAAGTCCAACTTAGAAGACTTGATGGTGGAGTTCATAAAGGAGTCAAGAGGAAGGGTCACCGCATTGGAAAGCACCGTACAAAGTCATGGTAAGGTTATTCACAACATCGAGGTTCAAATTAGCCAAATTGCCGCTTCTTTCCAAATAATGCAAAAGGGTAAGTTCCTTAGTTGCTCCGAGAGAAACCCAAAGGAGGAATGCAAGACCGTGACTTTAAGGAGTGGGAAAAAGTTGTCCACTCCCTTGATCGATGATGAGGATGAGGAGCAAGAGGTAGAAGAGACCATCCAAGAGCCTACTATAGAAGATGAACCCAAGGAGGTCTTCGAAAAAGAGGCAAAGGTAAAAGAGGCGGCATCTTCAAGTAAGTCATCTAACCCTTTACATTTTGTACCTAATACCTTGCCCTATCCTCAACGGCTTAAGAAGAAAGAATTAGACTCTCAATTTGCTAAATTCATTGACTTATTTAAAAAGCTTTATAAATATCCCATTTGCTAAGGCTTTAGAGCAAATGCCTAACTATGCTAAATTCAGGAAAGATGTGTTGTCTAAAAAGAAGAAGTTCAGGCAATATGAGATGATTAGCATGATTGAAGAATGCAGTGCTGTGCTACAAAGGAAGCTACCACAAAAATTGAAAGATCCAAGGAGTTTTACTATACCTTGCACCATTGGTTCTTTAAATGTTACTAGAGCTCTTTGTGATCTTGGTGCTTCTATTAATTTAATGCCTTTGTTTGTTTATAGGAAGTTCGACATTAGAGAGGTGCAACCTACTACCATCACCTTGCAACTAGCCAATAGATCCTTAGCTTGTCCTAGAGGTATTGTTGAGGATGTATTAGTTAAAGTTGACAAGTCTATCTTCCCTGCAGATTTTTTAGTTTTGGACATGGAGGACTCTGAGATTCCTATCATACTTGGGAGGCCATTCCTAGCAACTGGGAAGACTATCATAGATATCCAACAAGGGAAATTGACTCCAGGAGTAAATGATGAGAATGTTGTTTTTAATATTTATAAGTCCTTAAGTCATCATGATGAGGGTAGTACTTGCCATGCAATAGACATAATTAATCATACTATTTCTAAACATGTAGAGGTTATGTTGGCTAGTGATCATCTAGAACAAAGCATAATGGATGTTGAGAATGTGGATACTATTTTTTATGAAATAGTTTTGTATGCTAGGTGGTTAGATAACATGCCAATATGCACTAAAATGTATAAACATTTGCCTCTAGCTCCTTTGCATGTTGTAAATGATGTTGAGAAACCTGTGCTTGAATTAAAGGTGTTACCTCCTCACTTAAAATATGCATTTTTAGATGATTTATCTTCTTTTCTTGTTATAATATCTTTTGATCTTAATTTTGTGGAAGAAGAAAAATTATTGAGAGTGTTAAGGGATCATAAGTCCGCCATTGGTTGGTCTATTGAGGATCTTAAAGGTATTAGTTCGTCGGTCTATATGCACAGAATCTTGATGGAAGATATAGTTCATGGGTAAGTCCTGTTCAAGTAGTACCCAAGAAAGGTGGTATGATTGTGGTTAAGAATGAGAAAGATGAGATGATAGCCGTTAGAACTATAACAGGATGACGTGTATGAATTGATTATAGGAAGTTGAATAAGTCTACTAGAAAAGATCATTTTCCCCTTCCTTTTGTAGATTAAATGTTTGATAGACTTGTAGGTTATTCTCATTATTGCTTCCTTGATGGAATTCAGAGTATAATCAAATTATCATTGCTCTTGAGGATCAAGAAAAGACAACATTTACATGTCTTTATGCATATTTGCTTTTAGAAGAATGCCTTTTGGTTTGTGTAATGTCCCTGCTACTTTTCAACGTTGTATGATGTCTATTTTTCAAGGGTTCATTGAAGACATAATGGAGGTTTTCATGGATGATTTTTCTGTATTTGGGTTTTCATTTGACTCTTGTCTTGCTAATCTGACTTGTATTTTGCAGAGGTGCCAATATGCTAACCTTGTTCTAGGGAGAAGTGTCACTTCATGGTTAAAGAAGGCATCGTCCTGGGGCACAAAGTGTCACAAAAGGGATTGGAGGTGGATAGGGCTAAAATAACTGCTATTGAACAATTGCCACCTCCCAACAATGTGAAGGGAGTCAGAAGCTTCCTAAGGCATGCAGGGTTTTACAGGAGATTTATTAAAGATTTTTCTAAAATTGCTAAACCCTTGAGTAACTTGTTAGAAAAGGAAGCTTTTTTAAATTTGTGTTTAATGATGTATGTCTACTAGCTTTTAATACTTTAAAGGAAAAATTGATTTCTGCTCCTATTATTGTACCTGAATAGAGTCAATCTTTTGAAATCATGTGTGATGCTAGTGATTATGCTTTAGAAGTTGTTTTAGGCCAACATAGAGATAACATGTTTAGTGTAAGCCCCGTACCTAATTTTGTGAGAACGCAAGGTAAAAAGGGAGCCGAGAGATGGATGATTGGGTAAGAGTAGTTGGCTGGATTGTGTTTGGGGCGGGGAAAAATGACTAAGTGTTAGCTATGCGTTGATGGCAACATGTTTTGATGGAAACAGTTTTGGTGTAAAAGCAAAGGTGAGGGAAAACTATTATGCGTTGGAGCCATGATGCGTTGAGGATATAAGGCGTGGAGAATCACCTTGTACCGAAGATTATCATGCGGCAAACGCATTGAAGGCAGTGTGCCGTTGGAAGTAATGGCCACGAAGAGTTGGGAACTGATTTGCGATGAGGCTATTATGCGGTGAACGCTACCATGCATTGAAGGTGGGTATGCGTTAGACAAAGAATGTTGGCCGAGAGAGAGTAATGCGTTTGCTAACCATTTGGCGGGAGAGTTTTGAAAAGAAACATCATCAGAGGCTGTGTGCGTTGCTGAAGCTGAACATAGAAGGTATGTGTTGAACAGATTATAGTATAGTGTTGAAATCGAGAATAAGTCGGTGGTATATATATAAGTGGATTGAGAATTCAATTATTCTGATTGCATTCCAGAGCTCGAGTTGGGTCCATACTAAGGCGAAACATCGGAAGGAGGTAGAAGAAGATGTTCATGCTGATTTGAAGTGGAAATCTCATCGTAACCGTGGAAGAAACTTGAGTTTGGCAGAGGATTCAGCTGGTGTTACTCCCTCAGAGTGATGCTCGGTTTTGGAGGGAGAACAAATTGAAGAAACGGTGGTTACGGCTGAAACTTTGAGGTTAGTAAGTTAACTCGATTTTTAGCAAGTTTCATGAAGGATGCTTGAGCTGAAATTGTATAAATGTGTGTCAAACTCAGGAAGAAGAGATTAGAGTTGAATTGTCGGACGATTAGGGGTAACTCGGAGTTGTTGAAGGATATATCCTAAACGGAGAGGATGTTCTTCATGAAATTTGGAGGTAAGATGAAGGACCTGTACCTTAACAAGTTTGTAGAAGGAAGAAAGTACTGAAATTGACCGAAACGAAATGTTTAGCAGGTTGAAGAAGGAAGAAGAAAGGAAGAAAAAAACGGTTCTGCTACAGCGGGAGTATCGCTGAGAGAGCGAGAGACAGGGCAGCGAAGCAAGTATCGTTGCAACGGAAGATAGGCTCTGCGTCTCACGATTCTCGCTAGAGTCTCGCTGGTTTCATTCAACGCAGTGTCGCTAGTACAATAGTGTGTGATGAGTAACGTTGACAGCTTTTAATTTTCTAAAGAGTAACGCTATTATTGTGTGTTTAAGAAAAAGGGAGATTATGGGAACTAAACATGAGGAATATGTGTTTTCAGGCCAGGAAGAGCTCGGGGAGGCTTATAATCCACTCAGAGCCGAGACCAATCATGAGTGACTATTTATTATACCTTGTGATAAATTTAGTATGCTTATTTGATGAGGAAATGTGATCCTTTGTAGTAATCATTATGAATGTGATGTGTTGGTAAGGTAAAAGAGTACTAATGCTAATGTTTAGATATAATAGTGGCTGAGGGACCTTATGGTGAAAGCTTACATGTAGGTAAGCATGAAGTTTAGTGCTGAGGGACTTTGTGAAGGCACTTGAGTAATTATAAAGAAATGGATTACAATGCTCAGGGATTATGAGTGAAGGCATGAAGTAATCCATCACACACTAGATCGTGCTGAGGGATCATGAGTGAAGGCACTTGAGCAAAGATAGAATTGGTTATCCGTGCTGAGGGATTTCATGTGAAGGCACATGGTAACGTAAATACAATTGAGTAAGTGCTGAGGACGGAATGTGAAGGCACTAAATAGTTACGAGTCTGTGAGACATGAGAACTTGATAGTTATATGTGTAATTAAGAAAGAGAATCTTAGTAATTCTTTGGGATGTGATACGTAATAGTTACTGATAGACAAACTGGCTCATATTTGTTAGGAATAGTTTAGTGGATTTAGTCACTCACTGAGATTTCTGCTCATTCAGTTTGTTGTTGTTTGTTTTTTCAGGTAGCGAGTGTGTCCGGGACGCCTAGCCTACAGAAGAATCTCGTCTGGGCTTATCTGGAAGCGAACCTTTGGGATAGTTGTAAATATTTAGACTAAACATATATCTTGTAATATGCATATTTCTTAGAGAAGAAAGGGGGGATGTGTTGTACCTTATATGTATATATGCAGAAATGCTTGTTGAGAGGTTGCATGTTTTTCTAATATGTCAATAGAAATGTTGCTTTGAATTGAGATTTATATGGAATCCATTCTATTAAGTTTTGTGTAGGGGAAATAGTATCATGCTCAATTCTAGGTATATAGTGTATCTGGGATGGGGTGTGACATTTAGGGCCATTTACTATGCTAGTAGGACTCTTGATAGTACTCAACAAAAATATACAACTACTGAAAAAGAACTACTTCCTATTGTGTTTGCCCTTGATAAATTTAGATCATATTTGCTTGGCTCTAAAATAGTGGTGCATACTGACCATGTTACTTTGAAGTATTTGCTTGATAAGAAAGATTCTAAACCTAGGCTAATGAGGTGGATCTTATTATTGCAGAAATTTGATTTGGAAATCAAAGGCATAAAAGGTTGTGAAAATGTGGTTGCAGACCACCTGTTTAGGATTAAGAATGGGGATGCTAACTCATGTCCCCCCATTGTTGAGATGTTTCCTGATGAACAACTGTATCAGGTAAAAGATAGTTTGCCTTGGTTTGTTGACATAGTTAACTATCTTGTAGGAGGACACTTGCCACCTGACACGAACTCTCAACAAAAGAAGAGATTCCTACATAATGTTAAGTCTTACCATTGGGAGGACCCACTTCTTTACAAGGTTTGTGTTGACAGTATAATAAAGAAGTGTGTGCCTCAAAAGGAAGTGGTAAGTATTCTAAATTCATGCCATGCCTCCCCCTATGGAAGTTATTTTGGACCCACTAGAACTGCATCTAAGGTACTCTAATCAGGTTTTTATTGGTCCTCTCTTTTTAAAGACTGTTATGCCTTTGTCAAATCATGTAATAGGTGCCAACGTACTGGCAATGTTTCTAGACAACATGAGCTTCCAATGAAACCTATCTTGGAAATGGAGCTCTTCGATGTCTAGGGTATTGACTTTATGGAGCCTTTTCCTATGTCTTATGATGACTTTACCTATATATTCTAGTTGCAGTAGATTATGTTTCTAAGTGGGTAGAAGCCATAGCTACTAGGACCAATGATGCTCGCACTATTTTAAAATTCTTGCACAAAACATCTTCGCACTGTTTTAAAATTGTTTGAATCCATGATGCAAAAATATAATGTGAATCATAAGATCGCTACGGCTTATCATCCTCAAACTGATGGTCTTGCTGAGTTATCTAATAGGGAAATCAAGCAGGTTTTGGAAAAGATCATCAAGACCAATAGGAAGGATTAGGCCCTTAAGCTCGATGATGCACTGTGGGCCTACCGTATAGCTTTCAAAACCCCAATTGGTACTTCACCGTACAAGTTAGTATTTGGAAAGGCTTTCACTTACCAGTGGAGCTCGAGCATAGAGCTTATTGGGCCATCAAGAAGCTGAACATGGATTTTGAGTAAGTTAGTGAGAAGCGCCTCTTGGAACTCAATAAGATGGAGGAGTTCTGCACTCAGGCTTATGAGAATGCCAAACTCTACAAGGAGCGCACTGCTAGATGGCATGACAAGAAGATCACCCCACGGACCTTTCTTCCTGGACAAAGAGTATTACTTTTCAACTCACGTTTACGTTTGTTTCCAAGAAAGCTTAGAACACGATGGTTTTTATTTCCAAAAAAGCTTCGAACACGATGGTCGGGACCCTTTGTCATTGTTAAGGTGTCCCCACATGGAGTTGTGGAATTGCAAAGCGATGATGAGACAATCTTCAAAGTAAATGGTCAACGTTTGAAGCATTACATTGGCGAGGAAGAACGCCGAATTGAGGATCTTGCTTTCATTGAATGATCCATTGGTTTGGTCTAGCTAAGAGATCTTAAACCAAGCGCTTATTGGGAGGCAACCCAATTTTATTGCTTTCTTTATTTTTGTTTTTATTTTCTTTCAATAATCTTTGGGTCACTCATATGCTTTTTAAAATTTCAGGATCTTGGTTTATCATATAAAGTCTCTTCACACCAAGCCTGTTTGGTGGCTTCCCGCTTGCTCTCAGGCTTGTTCTTTTCTTGTTTAATGCTTTTATGCATTGAGAACAATGCATGATTCTAAGTTTGGGGTGGGAGGTGTCACTCGTACTTTTGTGTGTTTTCTTATCCTGCTATGCATGTTTGTGAAGGTTTTAATGATTATATGCATCTTAATGAAATTTTGAAATTTTTTTTAAAATTCTGAAGCTTTCAAAGTTAAATGGGAATGTTTTTTAATGGTTGTGTGCTTTGATGTTGATTGCCCATGATGAGATTCGAATTCGCATGATAGATGACTTATTGTGGAAATAAAATAGCACTATTTAGAGTTAAAGTCATTTAAGTTCCTTTTAAAATCTCCCATATTATTGAGCACGTAGCGACTTTAAGTTAGAAGAGCACGTAGCTACTTTTAAGTTAGAATCTTTAACTAAAAAGGATTAAGTTGGGTGTATTTGGTTGTCACTCCGAAAGGCCCCACCAGTTAGAGAGTAGAAATGCATGATAGTTTGTAATCTTAGACTAAGGAAAAAGAAAAGAGTATACATGCCTTCGAGAAAAGAAAAAGTGTACAAAAAAATATCTGAGCTTTATATGCCTATCTTTTTAAATGTTAAACTTGTAATGAGTATGCATAGATGTGGGTAAAAAGAGTTGTCTTTGTTGTGATCAATAAGGATGCTTGAGAATTGACTAGATACGAGTCCCTACAGTGAATGTGTGAAAACTAGTGCCCCTAGGTACAATAATGCAAGTTTAAAGCCCATGGAAAAAAAGTGATTGAATGGCACCTTAGTGGACATATTACCTACTTGAAATGTGTGGATTCTTGAAGATTGGTGCATGAGCTTGCATGAGGATTTTAACTCCCAATTTGAGTTTCAACATTTTAAATTGAATGAGGCTTGCACACACACATGGGAGATAGTAAGATTTGGCCTTGAATGATTATACCAATATAGATATGCTTGCATGTTTCTACTTAAGCTCTTAAATGCTATTCTCTAAGACATGAGTCGATTGCACACTTCTTCATCTAAACTCCCTTTATTTGATTTTATTCTTTGCTCGGGACTAGCAAATCTCTAAGTTTGGGGTGGTGAAAAGCGCTTGAAAAGTGCTTTCTATTCTCTCAAATTAAGGGATTTATATTAGATTTCACTTGTTTCCTAGTGGTTTTCAGGTCAAAATAAAGAACATTAGAAGTGAAAGCCAAAAGATCAAAACTAATCCAGAATTCAGTGAAAAAGTGAAGGAAACACCAAATCTGCCAAAAACAGGGCATCGCCGCGGCGCTGGTACGACGCTGCCACGACGCTTTTTCCTAAGAGTAGAAGACAATTCAGCGCAGTGCCACCATCGCGACGCTACGACACGGTGATCGAGGGTAGCTTTCCATGACGGTCAGTGCAGAAGTGCCATCCAACAGCGTGGCAGCGCCGTCTTTCCATATCGGTCAACGCCGTGGCACCAGTAATAAGCACTTGAAAAGTGCTTTCTATCCTCTCAAATTAAGGGAGTTTATATTAGATTTCACTTGTTTGCTAGTGGTTTTTAGGTTAAAATGAGGTAAATTAGAAGAAAAAACTAAAAGATCAAAACCGAGCAAGAATACCGCGAAAAAGAGCTGAAAAACTCAAAAGGGCGAAATTTTGGATAGCGCTGCGGCGCTAAAACCCCAATGCAACGTTTTGGACGCATCATAGCACCGCGGCGCTTGGACGGTGCTGCCGCGACGCTAATGCCCGAGAGCAACAATTTTGGACATAACCCTAGCGTCGCGGCGCCAGTTTTCCTTAAATAAAAATTTGTTATTTTTGGTAAGTTTTTGGGCGGCCAAACTCTATAAAATTGGGGGTTTCCAGCAACCCTGATCATCAAATCAAACCAAGGAGGAATCAACCTTCAATTTACAGACCTAAAGAGACACAAAAAGGAGAGAATTGAGTGAGAGTTCATAAAAGAGTTCAAAGAGTGAGTTAGTTGCAAGGAAGAGGAAAAGAGTTCGAGATAGTCGTGGTGCCCTTCGAATTCCGACGTGAGAGCCAAGGAGATCGTGACGGTGCTACCTCAATCAAGAGCCTCTTTTCAGTAGAGTTTCCCTTTCTTTACACTCTTTCTTTGTTTATTTTGCTTAAACATGTTGCTTCAAGCTATGAGTGGCTAAACTCTTCAGTTTTAGGGTTTTAATGATTTGTTTATGAATTTATGTTGATCTTGTAGACTTTCATGGTTTTGTTGGAATATTATGCTTTTCATTGTTATTGTGTTTAATTCTTGTGGATTGGCCATCTTCACATGTTAGGTTAGATGTATGATTGAGAGATTATATGTTTAACTTGATCTATAACAATGAATTGTTGTTAATCTATCACGAGAGTAGTTAGGTTGACAATAAAAGTTGCTAAAGACTATTCTTAATGCCATGTAATTTGAATTGGTTTTAAGAG
This sequence comes from Citrullus mucosospermus, assembly GCA_030954485.1. Lineage (NCBI taxonomy): Eukaryota > Viridiplantae > Streptophyta > Magnoliopsida > Cucurbitales > Cucurbitaceae > Citrullus > Citrullus mucosospermus. The sequence continues at coordinate 10,018,949 of CM062065.1, read as the reverse complement.
ATTAGTAATCAATTGAGTTGCATGAGAAAGAGTTGTTTTTTGAGAGAAAATAACTTGGAATTAAGTTTCTAGACTTAGGCATATGAATTACCATAAATTCCATGAATTCTATAATATTGCATGATGAAATTAACAAGGATTCATTACCCTAGAACTCTATTTGACTCTTGTGTTTCTCACTTTAATACTTTCCTTATTGATTTATATTTTTCATAACTCATAATATTCAATTTCAATCCTCAAATAAAATTGATTCAACTCTAGAATAGCTAAGTAACTTAAACCTTCACAATTGGATCTCCAGTGGAACGATATTTGGACTTGACCATCTTATATTATAACTTGACCCGTACACTTGCGGTTAACACTAAAAGTAGCATCAACCAGCTTTCCATAATTAAAGATTTGGTATTTTTGGAAAGATTTTTGGGCAGCCAACTCTATAAATAAGAGAGTTTCTAGCAGCCGTAATCACCAATCTACAGACCAAAAGAGACACAAGAAAATAGATTTGAGAGAAAGTTTGTGAGAGAGTTGAAGGAGTGAGTTAGCTGTAAGGAAGAGAGAAAAGAGTTCGAGAGAGAGTTGTGGTGTCGTTCGAGTTTCTAACGTGAAGATCAAAGACCTCCTAACGATGCTGTCTCAATCAAGAGCCTCTTTTCAGTAGAGTTTTTTTTCTTTACACTCTTTCTTTGTTTATATTGTTTGAACATGTTGCTTCAAGCTATGAGTGGCTAAACTCTTTAGTTTTAGGGTTTTGATTAATTGTTTATGAATTCATATTGATATTGTAGACTCCTCATGGTTTTGTTATAATGAGTATGTTTTTCTTTGTTATTGTGCTTAAATTCTTGTTAAATGACCATGTTTGAATGTTAAGTTAGATATATGATTGAAAAATTGTATGTTTAACTAGATCTATAACAAAGAATTGTTGTTAATCTATCATGAAAATAGTTAGGTTAACAATGAAAGTTGCTAAAGACTATTCTTAATGCCATGTAATTTATATTGATTTTAAGAGATTAGTAATCAATTGAGTTGCATGAGAAAGGGTTGTGTTTTAGAGAAAATAACTTGGATCTAAGTTTCTAGACTTAAGTATAAGAATTGTAATAAGATCCATGAACCCTAGAATATTGCATGAAGAATTAAACAATGATTCATTACCCTAGAACTCTCTTTGACTATTGTGTTTCTTATTTTATTGATTTCCTTATTTAGTTTATATTTTTCAAAATTCACAACTTCAATTCCAATCCTCAAATAAAATTTATTCGATTCTAGAATAGCTAAGTAAATTAAACCTTCACAATTGGATCATTAGTGGAACGATATTCGGACTTCATTGTCTTATATTATAACTTGACACATACACTTGCGGTTAACACTTGAACTGTGCATCAAATACAAAATGAAATAATAGCTTATTTTATTAATTAACAAGAAAATGTTTATTACAAATCTATGAGTTTTAAGGCACAAAAACCCAACAATCTCCCACTTCTAAAACTCTGTGGGACTTTCAAAAACCAAGGGCATACCATATACTCAACAAGTGGAGCTTATAATTTGTAGGTTCATAAGGTCTCATTCCTAGCTCATACAAATAATTACGTATCAATTTAGTTGAAAGAAAATTTGAAGTGTTCAACTGATACATTGAATATCAAATAAAATTATTTATGTATAAGATATATAAATTTTGAATAGACTTCAAATATGAAGGGATTGAGTCCTACGTGTGGAAGTGTAAACGTGTGTGCTTTTAAAATGTGTTTTAAATATACAAAAAAAAATACAGAGAAATTTACATAGTTTAATTAAGTATGCTTTTATTATGAAGAAATTCAAGAGAAGAGAGTTACATTTGAAGACTATTCTTCAATCTTCTTCAAATCACGATCTCAAGAACTCTTCTTCCGTCCGAACATGACACCACCACCAAGATCTTTCCTGCTATTCTCTGGCAAGGAAATGGTTTGTGGAAACCTTTTGGATCAAGAAATGGAAGAGAAGAAATTACAAAGAAATGTTGTCTCTGTGAATTTTGAGTGACGAGAGATTGTAAGAATTCAAAGATAATTTTATGAGTTAATTTTTACAGAAGATTTTCTTCTATCTTTTCCAATGCATAACCATTCTATATTTTTCTTAAGTGAGAGGGAGATAACTCACCTCCCATTAACTCATGTTAACTCCCTTATAACGGCAGGGGAGTTAATTTTTAATTAAATTAAATTAAATTAAATTAATATTAATATGGTTAATCTAATTAATTAATATTAATCAATTAAATATAATATATTTAATTATTGCTACATTTGAATCATATTCAAATGTATTTTCCTCTCATATACTATAGTTTAATATGAATCTCATTGATATTAAATTTAACCTATAGTTTTAATATGAATCTCATTCATATTAAATTTGACACATATTTTTAATATGAATAAGATCTCATTCATACTAAATTTAACCTATAGTTATAATATGAATTTCATTCATATTATTTAATATTTGAATCTTATTCAAATATATTGTTCTCTCATATTGTATAATTTAATTTTGAATCTCATTCAAAATTAAATTTATAATATAATGTATCTATATATATTATATTAATTGTATCATATACAATTAACTTAAATTCCATTATATTTTGAATAATTCAAAATCTTCCAAAACTAAGTATTCCTTGTTTTATCTTTAGTGAGCTAGCAGGGGGACCTAATGGACCTAAAAATTAGAAGCTCCAATGATACGATCTTAAATTAACTAAACTCTTTAATTAAATTAATCAATATTCATTAACTATGGGTCACTCCCCTAAAGACCCACAGTTGCACTTTTCGCACTGTAGACTATTTATGTGTCTATGGATACAACAAATTACAGTAAGTCAACCCTTCACAAATTTCTCGTAACTACAACTAGGTCAAATTACCATTTTATTCCTATAGTTACCTCTTTTGCCTTAAGTCCCACTGGTTCTCTAATGAACAACCTGTTTATGGTCCTACCATAAACAAAACCCTCTTAGGCTAATGAGAGGGAAAGACCCACACTTAAAGGAGCAATTCATCTACTTACCCTAAAGACCGAAAGAGTGAATTCCATCTTTTGTAGCTATGTTTCCAGCTCCATACTCGGACAAATCCCCAAAAGGGTAAGCTTATTTAGTCGGCGACTCGAGCCACTCTCACCTATATAAATCAAAGGACTGCCCTCATAAATAGGAGTTCATTACTCATTCAGGATTGGTACTCTACTCCATGCATCCAACCCTTCCTTCTCTTTCTTAGGGTTTGTTTCTCAACTATTAAAGTCATCTAATGCTTAGCTAAATGTCACACCCCCTCCTAGATTATCCTCCAAAACCCGAGAGGAGATGTGAAGACAGCAACCTTGACTCCTCTGTAAGGCTCACTGTCCAACCATTTTTACCAAAGACGGCCCAGACGAGGTTCTTGCGTAGGCAAAACATCCCGAACTCGCTTGCTACCTGAAAAATTAGAAAAACATAGGAAAACGTGAGCTAAAGTCCCGTGAGTGATTGGTTTTGTAAAACTATCTTTTATTCGAAAACAGGCATGTTACAGTAATACGCATTAAAACAAGGATTTAACTCGATAGTTCAACAGAAACAGATTTTCCTCAAAACTTTATCAATCTCGTAAATCTGTTTCAAATCAATAGAATCGTTTTCCAGAATGATTTAACAGAAAACCGTTTGGTTTTTCAATCTTTTCCCTTAGTTGAGGCGGAGCAAGGCTCAACGCTCTCAACGTCGAAAACAACCTCAGTTGGGGGTGGAGCAAGGCTCAACACACCCAAGGTCGAAATCATCCCTGGCTCAATGCGGAGCAAACTCGACGCACTAGCCAGATTAACCTCTATGTGCACATAGGAATATGACGGGTTGCCCATGTACCTTCTCATGTCCTTGAGTACTGGGTCCCGGGGAAACTCACGAGCCTTCCCAAGGAGATAAGCACTGAGCCTCCTCTTAAACATTTTATCAATCAGTTTGAATAGATCATTCATATGAAACCTTTTATAGAAAACAGAATGTTTCTTGATAAACCATATTTTGCAACATGCCTTTCAATATAGTAAACCAATAAGATAAAACATGTCTTTTAAACAATATGATCAAACATCATGCATTTCATGAAATCAGTTATCACAAAACCATATCACATAAGAACATTCTCAACAAAGTTCAGTTTTGAAAGAAGAAGAGAGTCACTCACAATTACTTAAGAGATTTCCTCTTTTCCTTCCAATTCCTGTCTTTTCGAGCTCCTTGAACGCAAGGTTTGAGCTCCTAGACCGCAACTGTCTCTGGTAATCGATTGGACGCAACCCTGCCCTTAAATGCAAGGTGCAGACTAACTCTTCTTACTCTTTCGGATCCGTTGACCTTCCTTGAACGCAAGGTCTAACTCGAACGCATCGCGGTGTTCACCTTAAATGTTAAGTTCGTATAAAACGCAAGGCTCACCCTTTTCGACGCAAGACAACTTCTTTAACACCAAATGACTTAAGTGTCAAGAATGTCTTCTTCCTTGGTCGTAGACTTCCCCTTACAGACGCAAGGGTTTCTTCCTTCAGCCTTCTTTCTCTCCTTCTCTCAAGGATTCTTACCACCGAATCATCAGTCATTACTTTTCCCTCAAGGTCCTATTTATAGAGGGCTTGTCATCCTACCTCTCCTCTTCTGCTGCCACTTGTTTGCCACATGTCATGTTGCATGCTTAATTAATCATGCATTAATCCAAGCGTCACCTTGCATGAGATACTTAACATGTCTTCTAACACCTCCTACTTGATAAGGTGTCGCAACTATGTGTAGCCACTTGGCATATAGGCTCACCTTATGCGTCCATTATATTCCAATACACAACTACCCAATCATCTTTCTGTTCCTATGCGTTCATGGATCGTTCTTCCAGATTTAACTTCTTTACCCCCTTTTTCTACTCTCAGCTTTACTTCCTTTATTTCTATATTTCTATATTTCTACCACATTCAATTAGGTATACAAATCTTAAACGCATACTACTACGCGTTTTAGCTTACCATAAAATATCATACATCAATCTTAATCGCACACTATATGCGCTCAACTCCCTTTTCTTATATTCATTCGTAGCTACAAATCCCTCTTTGTACAATTTTACCCTTCTGACAATATGGTTTACCCTTGACTACCACATCCAACCTAAGTTCTTTCTTTATGTGTTTAACATTTTCCAATAGACAACCATTCATGATCACCTTCAACGCATAGCCGCACTATTATAAACCAGTGCTTACACCGACTCATAAACCCCTCGTCGCATAGTTATATAGCTGTCCTTAACACAGAACTCCTCAACACATAGCTAATAGTTTCTCACCACATAACTTCCTCAATGCATAGTAAGACCTTACTAATCGCTGAAATCCTACTAGCATATTATAATCCTTTAACGTTTAACATCTCATAGCACTTTAACGCTTAGCGACCCCTGTTGCACTTGCTGCACTAAAGAACTTCCCGATCATCACAATGATCCTTTATAGTAAACCTTCAGCGCATAGTTGTTGTCCATTTCATGGCTTATCAATTTATTATTAACCTTTAGCCTATCGCATACAACTATTCTCCAATTCAAAGTATTCTTCTCAACATAACGTAAGTTGAATACAACCTTTGGTCAGGCTCCGTCTTTACTTCCAAGCGCATAACAACACCTTTCAATGCCTGACATACCTATTAGAATAACGACCCTTCCATCTTTCTATGGTAACAGTCTACTTTCTTCTCTTTACACTAGCTTCCCATGCTAAGCTTGCCAACGCATAGCCGTAATCCATACTCAGTTCTTATTCCTTCACCTCCATTCACTATTGCTCTATACAACACTCAACGCATTACTTTCCTTAAATATCTATTTCTCCCGCGCATACTAACTTTTCCTACGTAAGGTACTTTCCCACATCTGGTGGTTCTGACCAACCTTACTTCATCCACGCAGGGTACATCACCCCATTTAACTTACCTCCTTCCAAAACTATTCTTATAGCTTAACAATTTCTAAAATTAAGTATAACCATGCGTTTTCCTCTTCCTCCTAATTCTTGTGTCCCTTTTTAAATCCTCAATATTAACTATTACATGCGTTATAACTTATCCATCTATGCGTCAGCCTGATTTCCAGAAATATGTTTACTCTTTTCTTAATACTATTCATTTCAACGCACAGAATTTATTGGCCATAATTCAGTAATTACACAATCTTAACTTTTTCGTTTAAAAGTTCCGCTAATCCACATACTTTTATCCTTTTATCCTTACTAGTCATATGAATACTTAGGTTTTTGGAGATAGGGTATTACACTAAATCTCTCTCCGGAGTATGCTCTATGCATTAAATACTTAAAATTGGTGAGACTTCCTTTTCCAACTTAAACCATGCGTTTAACTCTCTTCTCTACCGCTTAAGATTCCTTTCAACACCTCAACACTTAGTCAGAATTCCCCAAAAACTCCTCACCATGTGTTGAGCACCTCCACCATGCATCCAACATGGTGTTTTTCCTAACGAGATGTGTTACCTGACAACTAACTCCCAACTATGCTATCAACTCATCTTACTACAACACTTAGTGAAATTCTTGTTCCTTACCTAGGTTAATGCGTCCATATCATGGTTTTTCAAGCATAGTTGTGAACTTAGAGAATTTCTTAACCTATTTGCCTTCTTGTAGTCCACGGCTCGAAAAATCACCTACCGTGGTTTTCTCCCAAACTCATCTATGACTTATTCTCTTCCTCAAACTCAAGTTTGCTCAAACACTTTTTCTTCCTCATCATGTACTTAACGCATAGCCCTCCTTACTTAGCCAAAATTTAGCTAACTCCATAAGCCCAAATTTTCTTCCTCTAAATTTTTCTAACTCCACAGGTTTGTACTCAAGTTCTCCCTTATTTTCCTAGTTTCTTTTCTTCCTTTATCTAAGCTATTAGGTCAAGATTCTGGGTTTCACACTAAGTTTACTTCTTCCTCTGCCAAAAAAGAAATGGAAGAAGAAGAAGAAGGGTAATAAGGGAGGTCATAAAACTAATCAAGTTGCAATCTAAAAAGGCAAGCAAAAGGCCAAGGTTGCAAAAGGAAATTGTTTCCATCGCAATCAGGATGGGCATTGGAAGAGGAACTGCCTCAAATATTTGGCAGAGAAAAAGAAGGCCAAACAAGGTAAATATGATTTACTAGTTTGGAAACTTGTTTAGTGGAGAATGATGATTCTGCCTGGATAATTGATTCAGGGGCCACTAATCATGTGTGTTTTTCTTTTCAAGGAATTAGTTCCTGGCAGCAGCTTGAGATTGATGAGATGACCTTGCGGGTTGGAACAAGGCAAGTCGTCTCAGCGGTTGCAGTGGGAGGCGTCAAATTACTCTTCCATAAATCTTTTCTTTCTTTAAAGAATGTATTTGCGGTTCCTGATTTAAAAAGGAACTTGATTTTTGTACAGTGTTTGCTAGAACAATTTTATTTCATCATTTTCAATGTAAATAAAGCGTTTATTTATAAAGATGGTATTCTTATTTGTTATGCAAACTTAGAGAGTAATTTATATGTGCTAAGGTCGTTAGCATCTAAATCGCTTCTAAATACTAAATTGTTCAAAACTATAAAAGCTCAACATAAAAGACAAAAGGTTTCTCCTAAAGAAAATGCTGATCTTTAGCATCTAAGGTTAGGTCATATAAATCTCAATAGGATTGAGAAATTGGTTAAGAGTGGACTTCTAAGCGAGTTAGAAGAAAACTATTTACCTGTAAGTGAATCTTGTCTTAAAGGTAAAATAACTAAAAGATCTTTTACTCGAAAAGGTTATATAGAGCCAAAAGACCCTTTGAACTTGTACATTCAAACCTTTGTGGCCTCATGAATGTTAAGCAATTAGAGGGTATAAATATTTCATCTCTTTCATCGATGAGTATTCAAGATACGGATATCTTTACCTAATGCAACACAAGTCTTAAGCTCTTAAAAAGTTCAAGAAGTATAAGCCTGAAGTTGAAAACTTGTTAGGTAAAACCATTAAAACAGTTTGATCAGATCGAGGTGGAGAGTATATGGATTTAAATTTCCAGAACTATATGATAGAACATGGAATTTCATCCCAACTCTTAGCACCTGATACACCTCAGTAAAATGGTGTATCAGAAAGGACAGGGGCATGAGATTAATGCTAGCCCCTAAATCACACAACACTTTTCCTATCTGGATTCCTCCAATGGAACAAGGAATGGTGAAGCTCCCTGGATCTTTCATCTTTGTGGGGACGCGTTCACAGACCATGTCGCTGCATTCCCGTTAGAGCAATGGTCGCATATTCACCAATTCCTCTCTTTGTAGACAGTATGTCCTTGAGGAATTTAGCATAGGTAGGCATTTATTCCAACGCCTCCACCAGTGGGATGTTGATGTGCAACTGCTTGAGTACATCCAGGAAGCATTTGAACTGCCTCTCATTATTTTTCTTCCTTCTTAACCGTTATGGGTAAGGAGGCGTCTGCAGCTCGGCTGACATGCTTGTTGACGCGTCTTTCCCTGATAAACTTCTTTGCATGTCAGCTTGTTTTTGTTGCGTTGATGGGTCAGAATCAGTTGTGGGATTGGAATGATGAATTGTTGGCTGAGAGTTCTCTGGGCGGGGAAGTTCATTCATAACTCTTCCACTTCGCAATGTCACAGCTTAACATTGTTCTTTACCTGAACTGCCCGTACTGCGTGGGGCTTCAGTGTCGCTCGGAAGAGAACCTTTCTGCCGCGTCTTAAATTCCCCAGCAATCTGGCCAATCTAAAGCTCTAAATCTCGGATGGACGACGCCTGGGTTTGCAACAAGGCGTCATTCTTCTACATATATTCCTTCAGAAGAGCTTCCATTGATGATGATGAACTAGGCGCTGATTGGTGTGAATTTTGCCTTTGATGTCCATGGGGGAATCCAGATGATCCTCCTCTTTCGTGCGTAGGCGCACCTTGCTGCTCAGGCTGGCGATTACCACCCCATGAGAAATTCGGATGATTCCTCCAGCCAGGGTTCTAGGTGTTGGAATAGGGGTTATTACGTATAAAACATACAGATTGAGGGTTTTGTGGACATACCTCATATGCATGCGGCTCCCCGCATCCAACGCATCCTGCGACGTTCACTTGATTCACTGCGTTCACTTGGCCGCTGCCTCCTGTATTCGACTGATTCAGGGCCATAGTCTGTAACAGGTTAGTCATGGCGGTGACTTGAGCTTGTAACGCAGCAACACTATTATGCTCTGGTGCTCCCGTCGCATTGTTTTGCCTGCGGCCAGATCGGTTATATCCATGGTCCTCCCAATCTTCATGGTTTCTTGATATTCTATCAAGAATTTCCTTAGCCTCAGTATAAGTTTTATCCAGTAGTCCTCCCGCTGCGACAACATTTGCAGCGGTCTGAGATGCCTCGGTCAAACCATCATAGAATATCTCCATTTGAACACAGTCGGGGAAGCCATTATGCGGGCAGTTTCTCACCAATCTTTTAAATCTTGCCCAAGCATCGCTCAGGGTTTCTCTGTCTTTTTGCTGAAAATTGGCGATGTCTCTTCTTCTTTGAGCATTCTCCGTTGGTGGGAAGAACTTTTTCATGAACTTCTCTATCATTTGGTTCCAGGTGGTGATCTCACCTGGTTCCAAATAATATGCCCACTGTCTCTCCTCATCTCTGAGGGAGAATGGGAACAGCGTCAATCAGATGTCATCTGCACTTATGTTCGGGATGACGAAGGTGTTGCAGATTTCAATGAAGCTTTTCAGATGAGCATGAGGGTCTTCACCAGGCGATCCCCCAAACTGTCCTGCTGTTTGTAGCATTTGAAGCATGACTAGCTTCATCTCAAATCTCGAACCTTGAGACTCAGGTTGCATAATTCCAGGTGAAAAATTGTATAAGATAGGCGACGCGTAATCCCTGATCGGCCGATTCTAATCATGTGCCAATAAGATAGGATGAGTTTGTTGATCAATCTGCAGCTGCGCTTGGGCTAACGCATGGTTCACTGCTTCCTCACGTCTGTCGTTAGCCCCATTGTTAGCTCTCAAAGGCGGATTGACGTTGTTTGCTTGATTTTCCATTTTTCTCTCTCTGTAAAGTTGTCGCCGCCTTTGGAATGTCTTACTTCTTTTCCGAAATGTTCTCTCGATATCAGGGTCAGAAATGAACGCAGGCTGTCCTTTGTTCATAAACTGTCAGGAACGTCTTCGGCTAAACGCTCTATACGGCCCAAGATTGAGATTTTCTGCATAGATCAAGAAATAATATCAAAACCTAAATTATTAATTCAAATCCCCGGCAACGGCGCCAAAAAATTGTTCGTTGAATTTTGTTCGTTTAATTTCTAATTAAATTGTATTGAGTTTCTTATCTCGTTGCACAAAAATAGATTTATCATTTCCATACAAGCATGCGTTGAGAATTACTTTAGATGTGATCATGACAAAGCAAGTTTTCCTATAAAGACCCAAGTATAAGTATTTATAGGTTTTCCTGGTGAGTCCAAGGTCGAACGAAGGGATTTGTAATAACTAGGCGTTGAGACCAAATGTATGACTATGCGGTGACTGTACATGTAAATATATATGCATTTATTGATTGTGTATCTAAACTATACAAAAAGAATGAAAATAATTTCCTACTACTATTAATGAAGTGAACGCGGCGTTGAGTAGTCATATGAAACAATGCGTCAGATAGCATGCGTTGAGAATGAATGAGACCATGCGATAGAGGTAGAGTTGAATGCAAGAGCTAGTTGTTACCTAAACTTTCTAAGTACAATTACATACCTACAAACTGCGTGTGTGAATCCATCTCTCGATGTTTCAACACCACATTTATCTTATCTCTAAGATGCATGGTAAGTTTGTTTTGGCAAAAGATGAACTACATCTTTACACTCATCTAGTCTTAAGTAATGCTAAAGATTAACTATCCACTCTCTCAAGCTCAACAGTCATGCTTACTACGTTTATTTGTCAGACAAAGTTATACAAGCTAAAGATGTGCATTAATCAAGATGTAACGTACTCAGAATTGCTCAAGAAAACTAACTTTTAACATTCAACTCATTTAGCATTTAGACAACATGGTGTAAAGTATTTAATACAGAAATTGATGGAAGATGATAGTCAATCGAACTTATATTAAAGAAATAAATCATTCTCTCGAATGTCATTAACAAAATATAAGCAAGAAGGAGAGTAATGGAAATAAAATAGAGATGAAGGGCGTCAAGCCGCCACTGGCAACGTCTTGCTTCATGGAGGCTTGAGATGGTTGCTATCTGATACATATATTCCATAAGGTGAAGATTCTCACTCACTGGGAGACGACTTTGAAGATGCTCAGAATCCTTCTCTCAAAAGAGCTCGAAATGGAGGCTGGTTATGGTGAGGGAGAAAAAGTGCAGAGCTTTCGCCTCTCGAACTGGTCTCTCGTCCTCCTCTTCTTGGAGAAGCTTGTGGACTATTTATAGGCGTCAAAAAGTTGATATCATGATGACCTGACACCTTGTGCATTAAATTTCAGCCACGCTGCATAGACTTTTTAGATTGTCAGCCTATTTGTTCTGCCATCATCTGATTGGGTGTTGTCCTTTTTTCATAATGACATGACAGCTATTTGAGCATGCGTCTGTTTCTACTTTTCAGATTGTTAACGCATAGTCTCGACGCATGGGCTCATCGCATAGGCTCGACGCATGGGTTTCAACTTGTCCTCGCAGCAGCTTTGTCTCTTCGTACTTCGATTGTTAGCGCTTCTTTTCTTCTTAACCCTGCGTTAGGAACATAAAAGCTCATCGTTTTTCAAGTATTTTCCTTTGTAAGTAGTGCCAACGCATGGTGATACATTTTTCATCATTTAACTACCAAAATCATGAGTTTAGCTCAAAAGTTACTCTAATTAAATCAAATAGTGACTACAATAACTTGTATTTCTACAAGTTATCATAGCGCCACAGTGCTGTCTTTCCATAATTGGCAGTGCCGCGATGCTATAGACCAGCGTCATGGCGCTAGTTTCCTTAAATAAAATATTATGTATTTTTGGAAAGTTTTTGGGCGACAACTCTATAAATCGAGGGGTTTTCAGTAGCCCTAATCATCAGTCGACAGACCAAAGAAACACAAGAAGGAGAGAATTAAGTGAGAGTTCATTAAAGAGCCTCAAAGAATGCGTTAGCTATAAGGAAAAGGAAAAGAGTTTAAGAGAGTCATTGTGCCATTCAAGTTCTGATGAGAGAGCCAAGGAAATTGTGACGGTGTTACCTCAATTAAGAGCCTCTTTTCAGTAGAGTTTTCTTTTCTTTACACTCTTCCTTTGTTTATATTGTTTGAACATGTTGCTTCAACTCTTTAGTTTTAGGGTTTTAATGAATTGTTTATGAATTCATGTTCATATAGTAGACTTTCATGGTTTTGTTGGAATGATTATGCTTTCTATTGTTATTGTGTTTAATTCTTGAGGATTGGCCACCTTCACATGTTAGGTTAGATGTATGATTGAGAGATTGTATGTTTAACTTGATCTATAACAATGAATTGTTGTTAATCTATCACGAGAGTAGTTAGGTTGACAATAAAAGTTGTTAAAGATTATTCTTAATGCCATGTAATTTGTATTAGTTTCAAGAGATTAGTAATCAATCAAGTTGCATGAGAAAGGGTTGTTTTTTTAGAGAAAATAACTTGGAATTAAGTTTCTAGAGTTAGACATATGAATTACAATAAAATCCATGAATTCTATGATATTGCATGATGAAATAAACAAGGATTCATTACCCTAGAACTCTCTTTGACTCTTGTGTTTCTCATTTTATTACTTTCCTTATTTATTTTATATTTTCCATAATTCACAATTTCAATTCCAATCCTCAAATAAAATCGATTCAACTCTAGAATAGCTAAGTAACTTTAACCTTCACAATTGATCTCTAGTGGAACGATATTCGGACTTTACTATCTTATATTATAACTTGATCAGTACACTTGTGGTTAACACTTAAAGTGGCGCAAACAGCTAGCAGTCAAAGCAGCGGAAAAATTCAAAAAGAGGAAGGAAGGCATCTAACGCCTCAAAGCAGAAACAGAATCCTTCATCGCTGCCAAGAAGAAGGAAAAGGAATTGAGGAAGAAAGAGATAGCCCTGAGCGAACAAGCCGCCAGGGAGGTAGAGGAACTTTTCTGCATTAATGAATTGGTGGAAGAGTTCGAAAGAGAGTTGGAAGAAGAGACTGATGTGAAGAGGCAATTTAAGGCCAAACGCATCAAGAAAAATGTTAAAAAAAATAAGGGAAGAAAAGAAAAAAGGAAAGGAGGTAACTAAGCCAAAAGAGAAGCTACCAAAGAAGAAAAAGAAAAAGACTGAGGTGACCAAGGCGCCTGTAGTACAATAAGGGATATGAACGCAGAGGAAAGGAGTCAAGAGGCTGCAAGTCCCAAAATCAAGAGAAGTGAAAAAGGAAAGGAAAAGGTGGTAGAAGAACCACCAAAGGAGGCGGGAGAGGACAGAAAGAAGTAATTTAGCCGACTCCACATGGAAGTGGGGTTGTTCCCAGTGGCAATTGAATTGCCCGCCTTCATCATCCAGGGAGTCGATGCCATGGGTTTGGCGCAATTTCTGCGATAGCGCCTAAGTCATCCAACCCAATGTCATGGAGGCGTTATATGAAGGGAAAATCCACCAAGAACAGCATAAGGTCCACATAAAAAAGGTGGTAGTCCCCTTCGACACTTGGGAGATCAACGGGTTGTTTGATCTGCCCAATATATCTAAAGCTGAGGGGACAGAATGATGGAGGCCTCTACGCGGGCAGAGATGGAGGATGCCTTGAAAGTCATCGCAAAGCCCATCTCTGGTTGTACTTCATCAAAAGGTCGCTCCTTCCAACAACGCATGATGCAACGATTTCACGAGATAGGGCCATGGCCATTTATTGCATCATGTGGGGTATTAAGTTGGATGTTGGTTGCATCGTTGCACCACAAATAAGGGGGACCTTCTTCAAGCCAAGAGGTCAGCTCTTCTTCCCATACTTGGTGACAAAGTTGTGCGCCAATGCACAACTTATGGAGGATGCGCCAATAGTCGCAATAAATGGAATCCTTTCCGCACAAAGCCTCAAAAGAATACTAAAGGACTCCCCGCATCTGTTGGAGGCCGCCAAAACCAAGAAAAGGCCCACCAAGTCACTAGAGACCTCTTCCCCTCAATAGCCAAAGCTAAAGAAGAGGAAACTTGTCAAGAAGCATTTTGAGATTTAGGCATCAAGTTCACATCCTAGTGAAGTCGAAGCAACTGTTCATCTCAACGCCGAAGAACAAGCCTTGACCACTTATACTCCTCCTAATGACCAAATCCTTAAGGAGACCTCTTCACCTTCCCTTTCACCTTCTCTCTCCCATGAAATCCAAAATGAACCACTCCCGCACCCACCCACCAACGCGACCTTTCCTCGCCTTCCCAACTTCCATTAACTGATTTAAATTTGGAGTTGAGGGAAATGTCGCCACCTTCTCCACCATATTTGGAGTTAATACTCTCACCGCCTTAACCTTCTACCATTCGAGAGGTAACTCCATCCCCACCACACCACTCGTTGAGCCAACCCTAACTCTGGATCCTGAGGAGTCAATGCTCTTTCAAGTTTCCCTGCCTCATTTTGAACCTCAACCCTCAAATCTTCTAACTCCACCAACTAACGAAAATTCTACCCGCACCCACCTTCCTGACGCAGGCAGAAGCAACCACCAGCACGCATCCTCAAGAAGATCCATATCACTTGTGGCACGCAACTGCTCCGTTGCAATTTGTTGATATGAGTTTGGATGATCTGCTGCGGTATTTGAACGATGGGATCCTTCACTCCGTCATGGAAGATTTCGATGAAGTTCGATGCAAGGAGACGAAACTTTTTCAAAGGAACGCAAAGTTGGCCCAACAAGTCACTCAGCTGGGTCAACAAGTGACTCAGATAGTACAGCAACAACTGGAGTTTCGGAGTTTTGTTCAACGCCAAGCTCAGCGTCAGGACGAGCAGTTTAGAACACTTATGAATTATATCTATGAAATGTTCGTCCAATGCATTCCAGCGCCAGTGATTCCACCATCGCTTCAACAACCCTTCCATTCAACAATTCACCGCCTCCCCTTACGGACAACAATCCTAATGATCTGAGGAGGAATTAAATATAGGGGTGTTGTAAAAAAAATTTGTATCAATTTTTTTTTTAAAGCATTGTAACGCATTATTCATTTATAGCAATACAAATGCCATTCATACAATTCAACTCTTTTGTTCTTGTGTTTGTTACTTTCGTTTATTTCTTGCTTTATTTATTCGTCGTCTTGTTTTGTTTCTGCATCCAATCTCAATGATGAAACTTATGCATACCTTTAGACTAATTGAAACAACAAGTTTAACTCACAAGTCTTAGGATACTATACTTGGTAAAATATTTCTAACAATTAAGTGCGTGCAAGCTTTACCTCAAACCTCTTTTACAAAATTTTTCTAAGATAATCTCATACTTTGAATTCCGCAATGAGGACCTTGCTGCCTTCCAAAATTTAGGGTTGGGAGAGGTTTGAGCCGATGCGTTCAGAATTCATAAAAATCTTTTAAATGCGTTATCGTATAAAAATAACTTCAAAAAAATTTTTAAAAAAGAAAGAAAAAAACTTAGACAAACAACTCCGTTGTCAGCGCATCAAATTAGCCTGTTAAGAGTTGAGTTGAAAGTAGCTTTTCCATGATGTTGGTTGCCTTCATGCACCCCATAGTTGGTATGTCAAAACAAAAGTAAGTGTCTAAGATCAACAAACAATAATTAAATGGTGTCGCTACTAATGCATAAAAATAAGCATAATATGCGCCGAGTTGTGAAGGGGTATCTGCTCGATGTTAGTTGCCTTCATGCACCCCATAGTGGGTATGTCAAAACGAAGGTGGATAGCCCAGATCAATGCAAGTCCAAATATAATTAAATTACTATAAATAAAAACGTCATAAAAAGAACTTTTATGAAAATGAACTCAAAAGCACATTACTGGGAAAAATAATAAGATTTGCTGGAAATGAGTAAGGGTATTTTGAGTATTAAGCTTGCCACATCTAAATTTTGGAAATATTTTCTATGCGTTGATTGATAAAGAACTTGGTGTAGCCAATTTGCTGTGGATATAAATCTACAAAAAAAAAAAAGAAAAAAAAATTGAAGGCATATTGAGAGATTGAGCTTTTACTTAAATGAGAGCGGTAGAATCTAATAAATCTTTAAATAAATGCTTGAGGACGAGCATTACTCTAAATTTGGAAGTGTAATAACTTGTAGAAATACAAGTTATTATATTCATTATTTGGAGTAATTAGGACAGAATTGATGATAAACACATGATTTTAACATTTGAATTGTATTATATGAATAACTCTGCGTTTACTATGCTTACAAAGGAATTTATCCTGGAAATTATGAAATTCTACCTTTTTGAACGCAGGATAGAACAAATAGGAGTTCGAAACATAAAGGAAGAGGACACTGCCATAAAAGACCAACACGCGAGAACCATGCATCCAAAGGATAAACAATACAAGCGCTTAACCAGCAATTGTCATGTTAATATGCAAGTGGACAACTAAGTTTACCAGATCATGACAGATCCAATGAACTGAAGACGAGAAGAAGTTAGTGCAACAGGGCATGAAATTAAATGCAAAGGTGTCAGGTCATCATGATATCACCTTTTCGACGCCTATAAATAGCCCATTGCACTTCATGTTCAAGTAAAGAGAAAACACTCAGCGAAAGCTCTGCGCAAATTCTTGCTCAACCTCCATAGCCATCCTCCATTTCGAGCTCTTTTGTGAGAAGATTCTGAGAGTGTTTAGAATCACCTCTTAGAGAGTGATAATCCACCCTTGTATAAATAATGTATCAAATAGCTACCATCTCAAGCTTCCATGAACGAAGACATTGCCAGTGGCGGCTTGACGACTTCCCTTTTCTTTTCTTCATTATGAACACCTTTCTTATTTGTATTTTATTGATATCTTTCAAGAGATTTGATTATTTACTTAATACAAGTTCGATTGAAATTATGCCTCCATCCACTCTCATGTGCAACATCTTACACCATGAATGTTGAATGTTTCACGAGTTAAGCTTAAGTTTTTGTACTTCCAAATGTGATTAAGTTGCTTTCATCTTGATTAAATGGGTACTTCAAACTTGTTTGAATCTATCGAACAAATAGACTTAAGTGAGTATGTTCATCTGCTTGATAGAGTCGATGAGTAATTTTAGCATCTAACAAGAAAAGAGTAGGCTTTAGAGATAAAGTTTTTCCTTTTTCCCGAAGAGCTCACCATGCATCTTAGAGATAAGATTAATGTCGCGTCAAAGCATCAAGGGATGCGTTCTCAACTTTGATTTTGTAAGCATGAAAAATCACTTGTCACGTAGGAAAATACTATTTACTTAACTTGACTTACATTTTTTTATGGTTCCATTCATTTTATACTCGCTATCTGATCTTATTTATACTTGACTAACTTCACCCATCATTCATTCTGCATCGCCATCCCATATGTTTATCCATTAGTTTATTCTTGTACAAAAATATTCTTTGGTAGTTAGTATAGAAAATAACACAATTGTAATTATTGTATAGTTCCAAACGCATCAAATCATGAATGAATCTCAACGCATAGTCATTACAAATCCCTGTGTTCGACCTTGGACTCTCCAAGAAAACCTATAACTTATACTTGGGTTTTTATAGGAAAACTTGCATTTAACATATACATCTTTCTTGATTCTTAACGCGACATTAAGGCATTACGATCTTAACGCATCATACATATATAAATTGCAACAATTATATTTGAATATAAATGTTATATTATATGATAGCATGTTAATTAAGCATGTTCATACATCATATTTGAATATAAATATTATATTTTACGATGGCATGTGAATAGTTTTCATTAGTGATAATATAAATGTTATATTATTTAATGAAAATGAATAATGCATGACATTACTTAGATTAAATATAAAAGTTATATTTATAATGTCATTAGATGCATGTTATATGTTTAAATATCATTAAAATATAATAGTTATATGTTCAGTGATGTAGAAATTAGAACTTATAATAAAGAGTTGCACGCTAACATAAGATTCTAATTGAATTTTAAAGAGTTTAAAATTTGGTAATTAAAACTTTATGTTAAAATTTTCTAATAAGATTAGAAATAATTAAGAAAATAAAAGATTAATTTATAAAATATTGACTATAAAGGAACTCTGTTCAAGGAAGGTTTTGTCTAAGGCTGGGGTACTTAAGTTGACCGTAAGGGAACGATCTGGGAGTTGAATTAGTCAATATTTTATAAGCATGCAATAATGTGGTTAAATTTTATTAAAGTGTTTAATAAGTGTTAATCATATATGGTTAAACTATCCAATATAAGTGTTATATTGGGCAAATTAATAGAACTTCGATAAATTAATTTGTTGAATTTACCTAAGTAATAAACCTCAGGTTCTAAAATACTTAGTGGGAGGAAAAGATGTATATGTTGTGTTGTTTTTCTCTCACGTACAACTGTTAAGTTCACACTGTGAGACTCATGCTAGGTCTCGTGGCACCTTGGAAGTGTCCTCCCTTCAAAAAGTGTTTGCATGGGTTAATATCAAGGTGAATGGAGAAGATATTTATAGTAAGTGGGAGAACGACATGTGTCAACATATTTTACGATCTCCTTCATTAGTTTGCAAAGTGAGGTTTCATTCTCAGGCTCGTGGCACCTTGGAAGTGTCTTCCCTTTGGAAGATGTTTGCATGGAATTAATATCAGGGCAAATTTCCATAATGGGATAGGGTCGCTATGGTTTTTGCACCATTATTATCCTTCTGACATGCTTATCGATGCGAAACTATAGGATCTAAAAGAGAGGGTTACACTTACAAGAAAGTTGGTCTGGTGCCTTCTTGGGCGTTGTTTAATTCCCAAAAGACCACTAATCAAATAAATTTATAGAACTCCAAGCCTTACTAAATATACTACAAGGGTGCAATATAGGTGACAAGACCAGGTCGTCTCCTCAGGGAACCTAGGACGACTTTAGCTTTTTCTTAGATTCAAAGGCTGTCACAGGGGGAGAGTTGGGTTTGTGTTGCAAGGAATGTAAAAACTTGAATGTAAAGTGCATAAAAATAACACGGGAGTGGAAATGAAATGAATTGATTAAAGGATCTAGCCTAGGATTCGAAATCCACCCATTTGTTTGGTTGATCAATCTAGAAATATGCAATGCTTGTCGGTTTTATCCTTAGCGCTTGTATTCAAGAAGACTCGATATACAGCTCCCACCTCGGTCTTGTCCCCAAGATATAGTAGGCATATTGAGTCGATAAACGGCCACTCTCATCCATACAAATCAAAGAACAATCCCTCGTAGACTAAGTTGTCTAGGTCATTCTATTGAAATAGAAATCTAACTACTCAACGGAGTTACATCTAGTGATTACTATTTTGTGGTTCGGTCTTATGCAAACTCATTGCATAGGATACCCCCACTCGTATGTCACTTACACGAACACGTTAAATCATTGCATTTGTATCAAATACAAAGTTGGTCGTATCCACAATGTCACCAGGATAAGGTACCCAATCTTATCCCCATACTATAAACCCTTTAGATTGTATCTTGAACATTGATCTCCATTTGTCCTCACATACAGTTCAAGACTCATAAAAAAAACTTAAGATGTTAGTTTATTGGATATAGGGTTATTAAGATAAAACAAACAAAAACAATCAATAACGCTTATTGAAATAACAAATCAATAACTCTTTATTAATGATTTAATTACGGTCAAATTATTACATTTACAATCTACGAGTTTTAGGACATAAAATCCAACACATCAAACACGCAAGCAAGAATGTCTAACACCTAACATTATGAAACTTAAAATAATAAAGACCACAACAGAGTTTTCTTTACCTGTAACCAGGTTAGAGAGTGATAAACTTTTATCACTATCTATGTCTATCCGTGATAGACAGGGATAGACTTCTATCATTGTCTATCACTGATAGACAGGCGATAAACTTCTATCATTGTCTATCCCTAATAGACATTTTGATAGATAGCAATAGACTTCTATCACTGTTTATGTCTATCATTGATAGACAGTGATAGACTTCTATCGCTGTCTATTAGAATCATTGTCTATCCCTGATAGACAATGATAGACTACTTCTATTTATGTCAATCCTTATTTTTATTCCATAATTGAAAAGATTTAAAGACATAGAAAACCAAGCATAGTTTTTTTTAGCTTATCACTATGATAGAGAATGCTAGACTACTATCTATCACCGTTTATCCCTGATAGACAATGAGAGCAAGAGTGAGGAAAAGAGCGAGAGAAAGAGCGAGAGCAAGAGTGCGAAAGAGCGAGAGCAAGAGTGCGAGAGAGCAAGAGCAAGAGAGAGCAATAAAAGCGAAGCTTCGACATGACCAACTCTCTTGCTCTCACTCCCTCTTTTTATTTTTCTTTTCGTCTTTCTTCAATGTGTGGGTAGTTAAATCGAGTATGGATCAACTCGATTTTTTGGGTTTTTTTTTTCGACTATGGTTTTTTTTTTTTTGGAATTTTACATTTATTGTCAGTGGGCTTGTACTCCATTGGGTAAATTTTTCTATTTGTATAAATAGTTTCATTTTTTATTTATTTATGATAATTTCTCTAAAGGATATTTTAATCTTTGTAATTTATGGGAAAGCAAAAGTATAGATATATATGTATGTATATATAATTTTTTTATTATTATTATTTATTTTGGCCATTCAAGGGAACAACTTCTAAACTCCAAGTATTATGGTTGGCCTAAGGGTACGAGACATAGTCTAATAAATGCCAAAGAAGTCATAAATTTAATCAGCGACCTTATCTTGTGAGATTAGTTGCATAAGTTGGTCTAAATACTCACACATATATATAAAGAAAAGAATTAAAAAAAACTTCCAAACTCATTGTTAAAATAATAAGGAAAATTATCTTAAATGATAAAATTGCAGCAAAATATTTATAACTAATAACAAAATACACTGTTTATCTATGATAGATCGTGACACAAATAGTAGTCTATCATCGTATATAGACAATAAAATTTTGCTATATTTGTAAATATTTTGGTTTATTTTGTTATATTTGTGGAGATTCCAATTAATAATGATAATAATAATAATAAAAATCAAAATTCCTTGCAGTGCACCGTGAGAGAAAAAGCAGAGACATCTACGCGAAGTGGAATCAGCAAACAAGCTCCGCAGTTCTTCCGTCTCTCTTGGCCGCCGCTTCGCCTAAGTCTCAAAGTTTCTGAATCCGTTTGAATTTCTGGTTCATCTTCTTCATCCCTCTAGTCTGCCTCCCACTAAAATCATCCGAGCTTTCCTCATTCTTCTCTGCCATCTGCCATTGCAACTTGTTACCAGTTGTGTTTTTGCTCAGTTCAGAACTCTATCCCTCAACTTCAGTGTCTTCTTATACTAATTTATTTTTTTCAAAATTTTTTTCTCGTTGCAATTGTTGGAGGCTTAACTACTCCATATGCTACTATCAAGTTCCTCAGTGGCTTCACCTAGCCGCCTAAATTATGCATTAGTTTCGAATATTATACGTACGCCCTCTCTATCTTCGCGAAGAGCTAAAGATATAAGTTGGTTTGTTGATTCAAGCATCATCCCATGTCATAGTTTCCCTTCACTGCTAAAAATGACCCATCAACCACAGCACAAGAATCTGATTCTACACTGCTCCGCATCGCTTCATTCTACTGACACACTTCCTCGGTTTGTTTTCAATTCACTGTACCTTTTAGAGTAGTTTTTCTTTCAGAATGAAATAGCTTTTGATTAGAATCTCTTCTATGGTATTAACTTACAGGAAAGATGAAATTGCTGTTCATGGAGTTTCTGAAAAAATTGTTGGGGTACTAGGAGGGGGCCAATTGGGTCGTATGCTATGTCAAGCAGCCTCCAAACTGTCCATCAAAATCGCAATTCTCGATCCACTTGTAAACTGCCCTGCTAGTTCGTTAGCTTACTATCACATGGTTGGTAACTTTGATGACAGTAATACTGTTCAAGAATTTGCTAAGAGGTATATTTTTGACGTTCACCTCCTTCATGTCGTAATATTCTTTTTGTGGCATTGTTTTCATGGATTTTATTCCCTTGAATGCTTATGGTGGTAACATTAAGTTCCGTTCATGGTTGTTAGATGTGAAGTATTAACAGTTGAAATTGAACATGTTGATGTGGCCACACTAGAGATTCTTGAGCAGCAAGGAATTGATTGTCAACCTAGAGCATCTACCATCCGTATAATTCAGGTCTGTGTTTCTTCATGTGTACATTTGGTTTTGAAAGCCATCTCTATTTTAAGTTCAAGTCTTTTACTATGGGAACCTGATGAATGATGGCTACCTTTTTAATGGAAGTAGAGAAATGCGTAATACATACACCTTTAAAGAAGCTTCTTGCCAGTAGTTTACTTATAATGCTGTTATGGCGATTACATCTCAGATTTATTGCAGTACTAGTTTCCTCCCTCTCTCTCCGTGCTGGTTGATGTCTATCAAAATGTCCAATGTATTTGTTATACACGTACCACATTGTCCCTGCAATGTGCTCAAGAAGATTAAATTCTCTAACATCCACTGTTATGTTGCTCAAAGATTGAAATCAATTGTCTCCTATTTCTGTTTATTATTTCTGATCCTTTATCATTTAATATGTTACAGGACAAATATCTCCAAAAAGTTCATTTTTCTCGGCATGGAATTCCATTGCCCGAGTTCATGCAGGTTATGTTCTATGCATGAACTTCTCTTAATCGTGTTTCTTTCTTGCCCTTATAGTTGTGTTTAAAAGTAGTAGATAACTCACTGACCATTAATGTTTTCTCTTACAGATCGACGATCTTGAAGGTGCAAAGAAAGCAGGTGATATATTTGGTTATCCTCTCATGATTAAGAGCAAAAGATTAGCTTATGATGGACGTGGAAATGCTGTTGCGAAGAGTGTGGAGGAGCTTTCTTCTGCCATTTTTGGTGAGATATATCTAATACGTAATCTGTTTCTTTATTTCAAGTCCTTTTTAAATATTGAAAGTCTGATGTACTAATAATAGTATGCAATATGATAGTCTGTCATGTTCTGTTTTGTATTGCTGGTGCCTTTTCCTTTAAGGAGGCATCCTTTTGTGGGGTTTGCTTTTTGTATGCCCTCATATTCTTTCATTTTTTCTCAATGAAAGTTGTTGTTGTTTCTTTTTTTTTTGTTTTAATTTTTTTAAAATTTTTTTTAATGATAGTCTATCTAATTTGTGCAATTATTACAATATCCACATAACCTTTTCAAAACAATCTATGGGTGGGGTGGGGAGTGGGACAATATTGACGTCTAGGTCCTTTTTAGGTTCTATGTTTCTCGTTAGGCATTTGTGTTTACTTCTTTTTGTCTTCCTTTTGTGAGTTTTCCCCCCTTTTTTTGAATGCCATTATCTTTTCTCATTTTTTTCTCAATGAAAGTATTGTTTCATATTGAAAAAAGAAAAAAAAAACAACAAAAACATATGGGGTGAGGATTCAAAGTTGTGACGTTTTGGTAGATTGTTACATTATTTTAATCATATTCATACTTATAGTAATTTATTTACTTAATTATTTTTTTGGATTAGAAACAATTTCGTTGATGAATAAAATAATCCAAAGGATATATAAAAGAGCCCTATCAAATGGAGTCAAGTAATTAGGGATTTCATATGTTTGTTTCTTTTATTTCTTGGTATCACTTAGGGTTTTAATTTCCCTATTACTTTTGTTCAATATCTTTATTACCTTTTCTCATTTCTTATCTGCATGTCAATATGTCCAGCTCTAGGTGGGTTTGAGCGTGACTTATATGTTGAGAAGTGGGCACCTTTTGTGAAGGTTAGTTCTGGCACGCTGTTTGTCTTGTTGATCATTCACCTTACTTTTCATTGCTTATATATATATATATTGTTTCCTCCTCAATTAAAAAATTATTTCCACTTGTTGGGCCTTTTTCATAATTCAAACCCACAAGTGAGGGGGAGTGTTGTTATTTCCTCCCCAATTAAAAATTGATTTCCACTTGTTGGACTTCCTTTGTAATTCAAGCCCATAAGTGAGGGGAAGTGTTGAATGATATAATATTAAGTTTTCCTTCATCCACTAGGTTAAGCTTTTGGGTCAATTGGCGATTTAACAATGTATATATCTACATAATAAGAAAACCAAACAGTTTCATAGGGAGTAAAGCCAAGTCCCAAGGAAGGAAGCTTACACAAAACTTTTCCAGTTAGCTTAATGAACATTTAAGCTATAGTTAGGGAGAAAGGGAAGTTTATATGTGGACTTGCTTCTTCCTGTTAGCTTCCACGTGGACTTACTTCTTCAATGACGGTTTTGTTTTGGCTTGACAGCGTGGTTGTAGAGAGATGATCGAGGGATTCCTTATTCATCCTCCCTTTAGGGAGAAAGGGAAGTTTAGAAATACAGCCTTATTGTTCAAGTGGAATTGGAGATTTCTTAAGGAACTCGATTCTCTATGGTGTGAAGTCGTTAAAAGCATCCATGGTGTTGACCCACATCTTTGGCATACATTAGGAAAGTTAGGTTTAAGTCTAAGAAGTCCTTGGATCAGCATATCAAAAACTTGAGTAGATTTGGTTTCCTTGCGAAGTTCAAGCTTGGCAATGGGAGGCAAATATTTTTTTGGACAGATCTATGGTGTACTGAAATTCCCCTAAAAGATTGCTTTCTCAAGCTTTTTCGAATTGTTTCAGCTCCAAAGGGCAGTGTCAATGATCATTGGGATCCAGATACTTGTTCCTGGAATCTTTTACCCGTAGACAGCTTAAGGAAGAGGAAACTTGTGAAGTACAGCAGCTGCTAAGTAGGGTTGAAAGTATCAGAATTTTCTCAGTGAATGATTCGAGAGTGTGGTCCTTGGATGCATCAGGAAGATACTAAGTGAAGTCCTTGTCAAAATTTTTGATTGTTTCTTCTCCAATTGACAAGGTATGTCATAATGCCCTTTGGAAAAACAAGTATGGTCCCCTAAATTGCTCATCTACTTTACAACACAAGTTTCAGAGCAAGTGCTTATCACCCTCGATCTGCCCTCTATGCTTAGATAATGGTGAAGATATTCAGCATCTGTTTTTTCCTTTTTATTGTTTCTTTTCAAGGAACTGCTGGTGGAAACTATTTAAGTGTTTCAACGTGAAGTGGGTCTTTTGGGAGGTCAACAAAAAATTTTATTCAATTGTTAGTCGGTCCTTCTTTTGTCTCTAGAGCTCACTTGTTATGGCCAAATGCTGTTAAAGCTTTGGTTTTTGAGATTTTGTTTGAACGTAATCAGCGAGTTTTTCATGATAAATCCAAAGATTGGTTAGATAGATGGAGTTCAGCCAGCCTACTAACCTCTTCTTAGAGTTCGCAATCCAAGTTTCTTGGAAGATTATTCTATTCAAGATATCTATCTTAATTGGAATGTCTTCCTTTTCCCTATGTAGTTAAGCATTTTAGTATAATTGTACTTTTGGTTTTCTTGTATCTCGAATAGGATATAATGAGGGTGCTAAGGGGGTGTCAATCTAGTTGAGATGCTCGGGTGCACCTCCTGATTCTCAGTTCTTTTTTTTTTTTTTTTTTTTTTTTTTTTTTTTTTGTCTATTTTGGATACTTAACCTCTTTGTACTTGAGCTATTGCTCTTTTCATTATATCAATGAAAAGTTCTGTTTTCGTTTTAAAAAAAATATGGCAGGCGGGAGAGTGCTTTTTTGTGGAGTCTTGGGAGTGAGAGGAATAATAGAATCTTTAGAGAGGACCTTAATTTTTTGATGTTTGGTTCCTCGTAGGGTTTCATGTCTTTTTGTGGGCTTTGGTTACAAGACTTGCTGTAATTATTTGCTTAGTTTTATCTTGTTTGATTGGAGGCATTTCTTTTAGGTAACCCTTGTCTTTTCTGGACTTTCTTCTTTTGTATGCTCGTCTTCTTTCATTTTTTCTCGATGAAAGTTTGGTTATTCATAAAAACAATTAAGCTGTAGTTGTTGAAAGGAGCATAAAATCCAGAAAAAACAAAGGTTTTTTTATGAATAAAAAAACAATTAAGCTATAGTTGTTGAAAGGAGCATAAAATCTGCACCACGAGAGAGCCATTAAAAATGGTATATAGAATTCTTCTAGTTTTCTTTCTTGTGTAAGAATGAGTGAGCGTATGATAAATGAAAATAGCGAAGATTAATCCACATATGAAGTCCTGGACTTACCATATGAAGTTTCTGTTTGCATATCTTTGTTCAGGATGATATCTGATCTTTGCTTTCCTTGTGTGTGATAGGAACTGTCGGTTGTTATTGCAAGAAGTAGAGACAACTCCATGGCATGCTATCCTGTTGTTGAAACTATTCATAAGTAAGTTGAAGATTACAATTTTTCCCATCCCTTCTTGCCAGCTTCCGTTTCCCCTGCAAACTTTCAGAGAAGTAAATTTGTGAGTTGTATTGTAAATTTCATGCATCATATATTCATATGCAAGTGTATGCAAATAATCAATTTTGAAACAGGTATCAGGTATGTTGATGCTAACTTGTTATTTTTTTGAAAAGGAAACAATCTCATGCTAACTTGTTATTTGATACCTATCTTCGTCTTAGTCTCTCTATTCATAGGAGGATTATTTAAAGGGTTTTATCTTGGTAGAACATAAAGTAACCGTTATGAAACTATCAAGGATGAGATAGTATAAAAAGGTGAATCAGATTTCAAATGGATTATTTAAAGGGTTATCCATTTGGAATAGTTAATACTATAAAAGGGTGAAAATTTCCCATCGGAGTTTGGCATTAGGCAGCTTGAAGGTGCTAATGAGATTTCTAGGTGAAGAAACAGTGGGCCATAATATCTTGACTTTCAAGTAGTAGTAGGATCTTTTGGGAGTCTTTGATCGACACAATATCTTTTCGACCTCCATGAATAGTTTCCTTTCTATGAGATTATGCTTACTGGCCCTTTGCTTAATTCCAAAGCTAAAGCTTCTTGTTACATTGTGGTGAAGTGTATTGTGTGGGAAATTTGGCTGGAAAGAAATAAAACTTTTGAAAACGTTGAAAGACAAGTCTTAACTTTTTGGGACCATATATTTTTGTCTCCTCTTCTCGGGTTGTGTGAGATAAGCATTTTGTATCTGTTCTTTTTGATTGTTTACAATTGGAGCAATTATTTGGAACTCTTGGTTCCTCAGGCTCATTTAATTTATGAAAGAAATTCTTTCTTATAGAAAGAAAATTGTGAGAGGTAATTGCACTGATCACATTGCCCTTGTGCATTTAGACATAACATTGGTTCTAGCTCAGTTTTTGGCTAGCTCCTCTTGCTGGATTGTTGTTTTGTAGGTCATTTCGTGTTTTATTTTATTTTTATTTTCTCAATGAAAAATCTGGTTTTTCCATAAATAATTATTTATTAGACATCAAATAAGAGAACTTATCGTTGTAGGGAAAATATTTGTCACATTGTCAAAGCTCCGGCTAGTGTGTCATGGGAGATCAAGAAACTTGCAACTGATGTTGCATACAAAGCTGTTAGCTCTCTGGAAGGTGCTGGCATTTTTGCTGTGGAATTGTTTCTGACAGAAGATGGTCAGGTTGTATCATCAATGTTAAACTGCTGTAAAATTGTAGAAATCGTGTTATTAGCTTTTTTTTTTTTGGGGGGGGGGGGGGGGGGGGAATGAAAGAATACAGGTATACAAAAGGGAGCACCCTCTACAAGAAAGGGCTTCAACCATACGAAATATTGCCTCTAGAGTAGTTACAAAAGGTTTTTGAAATTGAAGCCCACAAAGAAGCTTGAAAACGAACAAGGGACCAAAGTTCCTAGGATCTCTCTCCACTCCCTAAACACCCTACTATTCTACTCACCCTACAAAACTCATAAGATCGCACACACCCAACAAAGTTCCCTACCATTTTTCTTCTTTTGGACTTGGGACTAATGTACTACTTATCTCTTTTTTTTTTTTTACCTTAAACAGATTTTACTGAATGAAGTGGCTCCTAGACCTCATAATAGTGGTCATCACACAATTGAGTCTTGCAAGACCTCTCAATTTGAGCAGCATTTGCGGGGTGTCCTTGGTCTTCCCCTTGGAGATCCATCAATGATAACCCCAGCTGCTATTATGTACAATATTCTAGGTGAAGATGAGGTAAATTAAAGATACTCCATCTCCTTTTGTTCAGTGATCTTTTCTTTAATGATAGAAGCTACATTTCCTATTTTTTAGAAAAGAAGAGGAAAAAAATTGCATGTTAGGTGAGGCGATTTTATTTCTTTTCTTCATTTATATATTTTTCAAGCCTGTTTTCTTTTTGATGATTGATTTGTATCTCTGCTCAGATAAATTTGCAGATTTGATGCTTCTATCTTGAGTAAAATAGTTGGATTACTTTTGACATATGCGTTGTGATGTGCCTTGTCTAACTATCTCATGGAAGAGCCATCCTTGAAAGGTTCAAGTATGGAGGTCGAGGCTTAAAACGTCTCTTAAATCGATGCAGCATATTAGCCAAAAAAGAAGAAAGATAAAGAAATGAAAATTCATTGGTATATAATGTGACTTGGCATCCTGAATCATCGCTAATGTTTGCTATGCAAACGTATTACCAATGATGGAAAAATGGATCCTGTATGTTAAGCAGCTTAAGAATTAGAGACTAGGTACTTAAGTGACTTTGCTATAAGTTTCAATACCAGTGAACTTATCCTGGACAAGCCTGAGATATTTAGAGGCCGCACTGATATGTCATGTTGCTAATTTTGAGGACATCAATGGTTAATCAACCATAATTAGGAGAACAATGCTTTACCAACATTAAAGGCAGAGCATCAGATAAAACTTCACAGTAGAATAGATTTTGAATTTGAATATGCATGTGGTAGTTGTAACTTGTAAGTACAACTCTAAACTTGTGAGTACGAAACTTCTCATAGTTGTTCTATTGCTGTTTCTTTCAGGGGGAACCTGGTTTTTATCTTGCTCATCAACTTATGCTAAGGGCATTGAGTATTTCTGGAGCTTTTGTTCATTGGTATAATAAACCGGGTTAGGCTTTAAAATTTTCTCTCTTTAAACTCTCCCCTACTTGATTGCGAACTCAACATTCAATTGACTCCCTTTACAATGAACCAGAAATGAGGAAGCAAAGAAAGATGGGTCACATCACGATTGTTGGCCGTTCAATGAGCGTTGTTGAAAATTTATTAGCATCAACGCTTGATGAAGCTTCTGAAAAGCCTGCAGGTCAGCCTCCCTCCGTGATACCTTCATGTTTTAGTGCTTATCTGAAATGAATACAGTATTTGGACATTGGATCACACACAACCTATCTTATAATGTTTTCATTTAGAATTTCAAGTGCAGATTTTTCTCAAGGCGCAAAATCCAACAACATATGGATGATAAACACAATAGTTTGCTCTCCCTTTCCCTGTCTGTTTTCTCTTTCTTGGCCTGTTCCATGTAACGTGCCTAAGAGTTTGAAATTATCGACATTTTGCCATAAAAATGTCGATAATTTGCTATAGAAAAAATAAAAAAACAAAAAAAACAAAAAAAATATTGACATTTTGCTATAAAAATGTGAAGGTTGAATCTTCGATGACCCTATCGAACTCACTATTTCTTCATAATGTTGAAGTACTTATAGAGTGATCCTAGTTCCTGATACACCTTGGTCATTGGTGAACAATTTTATTTCGGTACAACAAATATAATATATGCCGCATGCTCATTATTATTATAACTGAATGTGTAAATGGCAGAAGCTTGGTCTTCTAATTTGTTTTTGCATTGATTCTTCGCCAGGTTAATTTATAAATTATAATTATAGGGATCAACCATTCTCCTGCATTCTTTGCAACGAGTGGGGGTTAATATCACAATCATGTTTTCTTTGCTTCAAGTGTTCTTTTGAACCTGCTAACTGTTGTATTAACCGAAGTATGGTTTCAAATCAGCAGTTTCAAAGCTAGACAAACTATTATGTCAGTTATTCAAGTATTCTTTTCTCTCTTAATTATACTTTTTTCAATCTTTACATAGAAAAGAGAAGAGGGAAAAACGAAAAACGAAAAGAAAAGAAACTATCACTTGTTTAAGATATTTTATGAGAAGCTTTTGCAATTATATCTCCACTCTTATAAAAAAAAAAAGTTATTACATCAAAAGAAGTTTCTTGTTAAAAGAATGTATTGGTGTAGACCAATGTTGATTATTTCCTTTTATGCTAATATTTTCCATTGTATTTATTGAGAAATATTTGTTGCATTTATTTTTCCTTATTTGTAATGGGTGTTTCTTCTATTTAAGAAAACTTTTTTTCTATCAAATAAAAATAAGATAAATAATACATTTTTAATCATAGTGACAGAGTTGTAATTTTGAAACCCTAAAAAACCATAATTTTCTAAAAAAGCTTAAACCCTAGATCTACTGCCGCTAGCTAGTACGCCGCCGCCGGCGGACTGGAGGTCCCCACCGAACGACATGTCTCAACTACTAGACATCGCCCGAATTTGGTTTGCGAGTTTCCGTCCGAGTCTTCCTAGCCCCATTGAGTTTCCGGCACATTGACGCCTGGGTTCAAGCCTCCTCCGTCGGCCGACCTTGTCTGAGTTTCTGTCTGCATTTTCCAATCGCCGCCGGTCGTCTGCTTTTAGCCTCTACTGCCGCCAGGTGTTTAGTTTTAGGGTATGTTTCAACCTTTGTTTGGTTTCTTTTTCAGATCTACTGTTTCTCGTTTTGGGTATTTTATCTCTTCAACAACATGTCAGACACTAAGGTACCTGCCGCTGAAGTCTTCAATAGTCGGATCCATTCCAACACTCCCACCGTCCAAATAACCACCATTCGGCTTAACGGGGATAACTTTCTTCGTTGGTCTCAAAGTGCTCAGATTTATATTCGTGGACAAAGGAAGATAGGTTATATCACTGGAGAAAAAACTACTCCTAGTCCAAATGACCCTTCATTTGCTGTGTGGGACGCGGAAAACTCCATGGTAATGACTTGGTTCGTCAACTCTATGGTGGAAGACATCAGCACTAACTACATGTGTTACTCTACTACAAAGGAACTATGGGATAGTGTAACTTAGATGTATTCCTATTTGGACCAGTCATAAATGTTTGAGTTGAATCTTAAACTAGGTGATATATGACAAGGAGGTAACTCAGTTATACAATATCTCCACACTTTGAAGAGAATTTGGCAAGATCTTGATCTATTTGTTACGTATGAGTGGAAGTCCATAGATGATAAAAAACATTACCAAAAAACTGCAAAAAATGGTTGCATTTACAAATTCCTTGCCAGTCTCAATGTTGAGTTTGATGAGGTTAGAGACAGGATACTTGGGAAAAATAATCTTCCAACTATTAATGATTTTTCCAAAGTTCGCATGGAAGAAAGTCGCAAGAATGTTATGATTGGAAAAAAGGTAATTAATTTAGTTGAAAGTTCAGTGTTGGTGATTGAAAATACTGCAATGAAAGCTTTTGATCAATTCAACAAAACTCATGACAAGCCTCGTCTTTGGTGCAATCACTGCAATAAACTCCGACATACGCGGGAAACTTGTTGGAAACTTCATGAAAAACCTGCAAATTGGAAGAGCTCTAAACAACTTGAGAGAAATTCCTATCAACATGCCTCTAATGTAAATATTGTTGATTCCAGTCCATTTAAAGAGAAAATTGATCAAATCCTGAAGCTGCTAAAGTCCAATTCATTGGGTAATCCTAGTTTTTCCTTGGCACAAATAGGTAATTCCCCTCAAGCTCTCTCGTGTCTAAATTCCTCTCCATGGATCATCGATTCTGGAGCCACTGGTCATATGACTAGTTTCTCTTGTTTATTTGAATCACACTCTCCTCTGTATTGTAATGAGGAAGTCTGTATTGCCGATGGTAGTTTCACATCTATTGCAGGCAAAGAAACTATCTCCCTAAGTACAAAACTCATATTATGTTCTATCCTTCATGTTTCCAATTAGCTTGTAATTTATTATATGTGAGCAAAATATCTAAGGATGCTAATTGTCGTGTTATCTTTTGTGAAAATCATTGCCTCTTTCAGGATTAGGACTCGGGGAAGACGAGACATGCTAGGATGATTGACAGTCTCTATTATTTTGATGAAGTTTCAAATAGTCTAAAAAAAGTTTAGGGCTTGAGTAGTGTCAATTCTCTTTTCGTTCAAGAAACTATAATGCTTTGGCATCGTAGATTAAGGCATCCCAATTTCACTTCAAATATTTATTCCCAAATTTATTTAAAGGAATTGATTGTTCCTTTTTTCAATACAAAAACTGCGTTTTTGCCAAATATCATCGATCCACTTTTTCACCCAAACCTTACAAGGCTTCATCACCTTTTTACTTAATTCATACTAATGTTTGGGGTTCGTCTAAAGTTTTGACTAATAAGGGCAAGCGTTGGTTCGTTACCTTTATTGATGATCACACTCGTTTGACTTGGTTTTATTTGTTAACTAAAAAGTCAGAAGTAAAAGAGGTCTTTGTTTGTTTTAATAGAATGATTGAAACTCAATTTCAAACTAAAATTCACATTCACTCTGATAATGGGATTGAATTTTTCAACAAACAGTTAACTACTTACCGGCAATGATGAGACAAGATGTCTATTGTGAAGGAAAAATTGGTAGATGATTTCAAGATAAAAAACTTGGGACCCTTAAAGTACTTCCTAGGCATGGAGTTTGCTAGGTCCAAAAGTGGCATTCTTGTCAACCAAAGAAAGTATATTCTTGATCTACTCGAAGAGATGGGTTTACTTGGATGTATGGTAAGCCAGTTCATGCATGTTCCTGGGCTAGCTCACTTTGAAGCCGTCTTTAAAATCTTGAGATATTTGAAAGGTACTCCAGGAAAAGGGATACTCTTCTAGAAACATGGCCACCTCCAGGTTGAGGTTTACACTGATGCTAATTGGGTAGGTAGCACGATCGATAGATCGACTTCTGGTTATTGCTCCTTTGTTGGAGGAAACTTAGTTACTTGGCGTAGTAAAAAACAAAGTGTAGAAGTAGTGCTAAAGCGGAATTTAGGGCATTAGCCCATGGTGTTTGTGAAGGCATATGGATAAGAAGGTTGTTGGAAGAGTTGAAATTTTCTCAAACAATGCCATGCGCATTTACTGTGATAACAAGGTAGCAATCTCCATTGCCCACAATCCAATCCTTCATGATAGGACCAACACATTGAAGTCCATAAACATTTCATAAAAGAAAAGATTGATACAAGAGTGATATGCATTCCCTACCTTTTGACAATAGAGCAAATTGCAGATATATTAACTAAAACGCTCCCTAAGTGGCAATTCAACAAGTTGACAGGCAAGCTGGCCATGAGTGATATCTTCAAACCAGCTTGAGGGGGAGTGTTGATTATTTCCTTTTATGTTAATATTTTCCATTGTATTTATTGAGAAATATTTGCTGTATTTATTTTTCCTTATTTGTAATGGGTGTTTCTTCTAGTTAAGAAAACCCTTTTCTATTAGATAGAAATTAGAGAAATAATACATTTTTAAGTAACCAAAATAAGGGAAAAGCCTAAAAAGAAGAAAAGGAACTAGCTTTTATACTGGTTCTCTTCTTACAGAAACTGAATTTCCCAACACAGTCGAGCATCGTATTGTGATCATAATGGGCTACATCACACATTATGGATCTTGTAAGAAAGTTATATCTTGTCTTATTGGTAAACTTTAAATATAGCTTTTGTATTTCTCAGTTTCTAAGAAAAACCTCTTTCCTATTCTTAAAGGAATCTGTTTAGCTTAAATATTGCTAGGTAGGTATCATTGGAGTTGCTTGCATGTATAAGTATAATACAAATTTGATATTTTTTTATTTGATCATTTTTGTTTCTTATTAAAATCATACTCAACACAGTTGAGCATCGTGTTGGAATCATAATGGGCTCTGATTCGGATTTTCCTGTAATGAGAGATGCCGCAAAGGTCCTTGACACATTTGGTGTGCCTTATGAGGTTAGTTTCAATTTTTTATGATTGATGTTGTTTATGTCCATGATACATATATTTTTTGTTAAAATACTATTTTGGTTCTTGTATACAAACTAATATGAAATTAAATTAATAATAGGACCAAAATGATACTTTTAACATTTTCCTATGAACATGTTATGTGTGTGTATATATAATGTTTAACCTGTGAGTTTTTTTCTTCTAATAATTTGCAGATAAAGATAGTTTCTGCACATCGGACCCCCGATTGGATGTTTTCTTACGCATTATCTGCTCAGGAGAGAGGGATACAGATTATCATTGCTGGTGCTGGGGGTGCAGCCCATTTACCAGGCTAGTTATTTAAATGCTTCATGGATAGTATATAGTATTTGGATAGAACAAAAGATCTCATTCTAAAGGGCTGATCAACGTCCAGTGGACAAAAAATGCTCTGATTTACTTGGGTCACTGGCTATTGCATGTTATAAATTCAGGGGATATTTCTTCATGTGAAATCTGATAAACAAAGAAAGTTTGGGGCTCTATTTATTTTCTCAAAAAATAGGATATTTCTCATTAGTGAGCCGCTTGAGTTTCAGGTATGGTTGCCTCTCTTACACCGTTGCCTGTTATTGGTGTCCCCGTGCGTGCTTCAACATTGGATGGACTTGATTCTCTCCTGTCAATTGTGCAGGTACTCAAAATTTTCTGTTTCCATTGGTTTGATCCAAACAAATTTATGAATATAAACATAAATTTTAGTGCATTTTTCAAGATCACTTAATGTGATTTGTGATTTAACATTTCTTCATTTGTCCTGTTTCTAAAAGTTGGTCCCTAACCTCTTTCTTGAATGAGACTCAAGTTCTAACTTTTAAATGAATGTTCCAGTATAAGTAAGAGATTATATCGGCTTTGTAGGATTAATCTTTGTAAATTTCGGCAGTAGATGGCAGGTCTATTTAACTTGCGTTCGATGGATAGAAAATGGGATTATACTCTGATAGAAGTATCTTCCTAATGACTATTAAGTATTCAAGTGTGTTATTTGACAATTTACAGCATGACCATCGGATTTTAGTTGGGTTCTAACATATGCTCTATGTAATAACACCATTACTTGCTTTTGGCAATTGTTTGTCCAAATTCTTGGTTCCCATTTTGCAAGTGTCTTCCCAGGCAGCATTTATGACTATTGCAAGACAACATCATGGGTCGGCCTTTTGGTAGATAGAGAGCATGACTTTGATAAAGGGCTAATAGGTCATAGGTTCAATCCATGGCAGCTATCTACTTAGGATTTAATATCTTACGAGTTTCTCTAACACTCAAATGTTGAGAGTCAGGCGAGTTATTAAGAAAAAGAATTGATTGTTGTAAGGACTGCTCGTGCAGATGCCAAGGGGAGTTCCGGTTGCAACTGTTGCAATCAATAACGCAACCAATGCTGGTTTGTTGGCAGTAAGGATGTTGGGGGTGGCAGATCCGGATCTACTCTCAAGGTGCTGCTCTTATTTTGCTTACAAATAATATAGTGAATCCCTTACCCAAAATCCATCAATTTGACATGGCACCATTACGCAGGATGAGCCAGTTTCAAGAAGACACCAAGAAAAATGTATTGAACAAGGCAGAAAAGTTAGAAAAAGATGGTTGGGACCTGCAGTGAATCACTTCAAGTCAAAAGAGCAAAGTAAGTTTGCTTTAGCCATGTCTATTTTGAATCTGCACGTGGATGCAGAGTTAATTCACAAGATCTCATTAGATTCAATGGAAGTCTTGTGAAGCAGCAAGAAGGTTTTGGAGAAGTGACGAGAAGAAAAACAAATAATATGTAGGAAGGGTCAACGGGCCTGTTTCCAATTTGTCTATTTGGCAGTTACAACCCTATTTGAATAGAATCTATTCTATAGTTTGTTAGGTTGTACAACTGTGTCCATGAGTTACAAATTTAATTTAATTCAGGCAAGTGTTTACAATTAGTATTCTGGAGGGCTGTATGTTTCCTTAGTCCACAATTTTGCAAATTAGTCAACATTTCAATGTTTTTTTAGACAACTGTGGTTTTGTAATGGTGCAAACTATTTGGAGTTGAGCTAACTTCATTGTATAACAAATAAGAATTGTCACCTCCAATGAAACTCATAATTCTTCATATTGACTTGGTTTTCATGTCGAAATTGTAAAGTATGTTCCAATTTGATGCAAGTAGAAAGAGTTAAATTGGATTAGTAAGTAATAGTTTAGGTTAATTCTCTTTTTACCCTACTAGTATTAAAATTCTATAAATAGGGGTCTTTCTAATGAATAGGATTTTTTATAAAATCATAAATGGTTAAATTAGAATTTTGCTACTGAATTCTGTCTGCCTACTTTCTTTCAATGGTAGAGACGACTACAGTCCGCATTTAGCTGACATCAAGTTTTTTAAACTACAAATTTACACGTATTAATTTACATGTTTCATGTTCTGAACAGAATTGTTACATCCACATTCTATTTTCTTTTCCTTCATATATACATGGAAGGAATGGAGAGAGAATTTGAGTTAAGGGACCACAAGTCTTCCCCATTTTTTAAGGTGGGGAATTTGCATGTTCATTCTCACCTTCACAATTAACATTCGCTAAACCTTAGAAGTTGCTGGGCCATAGAGAAGATGCCATTGCCTTTAGCTACACTTATGTCTATCTTCGATTTTTCATCATTTTCTTTGCCTTCCTCGAGAAGTTTCGTACCACAGCCTCATCGGAAAATGTTAAAGAAATCTCTTCTTCAATAGTCTCCTTTTGATTGTACCAACAATCTTTTGAACTGGGCTCAGCATATTCTGGAGGTGTATTGGGATCTTCAGGTATATCTCGATATAAGTGTTTCAATATGAAAAGAGCAGTGTCATGATCCCTCCAGTAGTTTCTGCATGCCAAAATCAAACCAGTTAGAACGTGGAACTTTTTACTGATACACAACCCTCCTACTCAGATTAAAATAACAAATTGATTTTATTGTGATCGGTAGCATCCACAGTTTTGCAAGCTCTCAGTACGTACATAGGTATAAAAACAAGTGATCATTTAGCTAAAACGAAGTTGTACAAAAAACATCAGATTCATTAGTGATCATTGCATCGATTCAATTTTTTTCCGAGTGATCTTAGTACACACCTCTTGACATTACATACAAGAAGACACAGCTTATTCACTATTGATATGGATTAGAAGGTTTATTTATTTATTTATTTATTATTATTATTATTTTTTTTTTTTATATCTGAAAGTGTCCAAGCTAATCTCACGCACTTGACCCGTATTAATTAGGTTATAAACTAAAAAATTAGGTTATAAACTAAAAGCTAAAAATAGCAACCCCAATTACCAAGAGTCTATACAGCAATGCACTTGCAGAACCCAAAATTTTTTTTTGCCAACATATGGAAAAAAATAACACAAGGATTTTCAAGGAAAATATTGCTTGATATAGAATAGAGAGAAGGGAACGTTATTTCTACTTGATGATTAAAGAAGACATAACTCACGTATGGGATTTAAGGGCTTGCAGATATGGATGCTCAAATGTTTTATCCTGCAAGTCGACGAGCTTTAATTAAAGAGAGATCAGCACAAGAGATATTCTCACAGTATGGACGATGCCAATGTCAGGCAAACAATCAAGCTGGGAACAACATATGAATTCTTTCATATAGCAAATGAAAGGATAAACAACCCGACAATATAAAATAATAATAACAACAACAATAATAATAATGACCAAAACCCAGGGTAGCCGAGAAAAATATAAAGGCCAATGTCAATTAGAAAAAAAGAAAAAAAAGAAACAAAATAGAAAAACTCATCAGTTAATGGCATCGATTCAAAGCTCTATCTATTAAAAAAAGAAAAACCAATAACAAAAACAAAAGCCTTCAGTAACATATTCCAAAAAGAAGTGTCCTAGCCTGATCAAATTTCCCCCTAAAACACTCCCAATTCTCTCAAACCAAATATTCCAAAAAAACAAGAAAGGCAGTCCATAATGTGTGGTGTGAATATGATATTTTGTTATGAGCTAATTCAGCTTTGTGCATTCCTTATCATCGTTGCAGAGTTTTGATCATATATCTTCACATTTGGCCCTTTTTGGGGGGGGGGGTAAAAAAAGCAATCACGTTTTGCCTTTCTTTAAAAGAGCATTTTCATTGATGAAGTGAAATACACAAAAGAGCCACACCTAGGATACTACATACAAGTCTTTCAGTTTGTGCACAAGGAGCTATAGCTGTAATTACACACACACACACACACACACACACACACAAAAAAAAAAAAAAACTTGATGAACTACAAAAGCTATTTCAAATTTTTAGAATGGTTTGGATAAAAAGGCATGTTGAGAGGCGTAGAGACTAATGTCGGTTGCTCCAGTTTTGGCTAATTACAATTATACTTATTTCCTAATTTGCAAAATGCTTCAAGTTAAGTCGTCATACTATTTTGTTGAACATCCAAAATGTTTCAAGTTGGGATACCTATGCTAGCTTCCTCCATGCCTTGAAAGTACATACTTTGTCATACTACTATCTCAATTTTGGTTTCTCATCCAAAGGCTAACAATGGTATAAACTTCCAAATTTTGAATCATGTATTACATGAGAACAAAGCAATGGATTTCAGACATGAAAAATTCAGCATCTTAAGATCATATACTAAAAGGGTACGTACTTGAAGCATGTGATCAATCCGCCCTCCCTCCCCTCCCGTCAATCTCTCCATCATTGCAACACCATAAGACTTCAGTTCTCCTTCTTGAAAATTTTCAGTTCCTTCTACAATACGTGCAGAAAAAAATGAAAGAGAGTTGGATCTCATTTTACTAATTCACAAACAAACATAGGAGAGGGAGGAGAATATTCTAAAAGATGGCTCAGTCTTTTGACAAACGACAACGAAATTGAAAAAAAAGCCATAATTATCACAGAGATCCTGCTTGGCACTAGTTCCATATGGTAAGAGGCTCCACACTGGTATGAAGGAAAGCCGTGGACAGCCATTCATAAAGGAATTCAACCTGATCATCCAAATGAAGCTACTGGTAGTGGCAGGAAAGAACTGGATCTCAGTTCAGAGCTCAATTAGTGAATAGTTGGACTTAAAAGTAACATTGGTTCTCTTGTCAACATGGTTACGTGCACTCAATTATTTACGTAATGCCGTGTTAGCAACTGATATATTACCTTCTAGACCATCTGCTTTTCTAGATTGGCAAACTGTGAGTACTTTCACCTGTCAAATAATGTACCCCAGAAACTTCAGCAATTTCTTACATTAACCCAATACCAAATATGTATCCTTAGAAAGGAATTTTGTTTCAACATATTCTTACAAAGAACCAAAACCAAGCTCAAGTTAAGGCAAGTAGATAATAATCACATTTGCAAATACTCGCACACAAAAATTGGCACCCTTAGCCTGCTAAATCATAAAGAAATTTGTTGCACACTCGAAAATCAAAAACCTTAAAAAGAATATGGGGGTAAGCATAATCAACCACAACCATCTAGATAAAAAGTAAAAACACAGAGGAACTGTGGATACATGTGCATACCTTTAGAACAGTAAGTATTAAAATATTATTCTTATTTTTGTAGGTTGGCTCCCTTTTGTGGCTTTCTTTTTGCTACCGTTATGTATTGTTTCATTTTTCTCAATGGAAGTTCGTATTCTCATAAATTTACATATATATATATATATATCCCTTGCATAATAAGAATGCAAATGTGTTTATATTTTTATTTATCTACCATCTAAAATCATATTATATATTTTTGTAAACTAATTAATTGTATAAAGTTAGATTAGATTCATGAATGGCACCGTTCCATAAGTTACTCCATAAGAAATTTACAATTACCCCTTTTATATTAATGCTGTTAAAAGGTAAATAAATAAACAATTTCAGCAATGAATTTTTATGTTCATTATTTTTTAGTGCATCTAGGAAGGGATGGCAATACCCACTGATAACATTATTTTTTGTGCATTGAAGATCGCAATACCCTTAAAAGGAATTCCACCTATGAGAATCTTCTTAGAATGCATTTTAACAAGCAAAGCACTAGGGAGGTAAATTCCAAGTACAACTTCAACAATAACAGAAAGGAAAGTAATTAAAATAACTTCAGAATGCTTTTTTTCATACCATGTGGTGAAATCAAGTACTAGTAATTGTATAGTATGATGAAAAGATTTTAAAAATTGATTCGAAAGGTTTAAAAAGAAAAATGATTTGAAAGGTGTGAAAAGAAAAAGCCAAGTCTAGCATGAGAAGACACAATATTAAAAAGTTCAGTATAGCCCACCCCAAAAGTGTGTAGATTGTCCTTCATTGCCTGAGAACGAAGAGCCAAGTTATCAGCAAATTCCTGCATAACATACAGGAAAATCTATCGGAATCACAAAAGCAAGTTTAAGAATAACTAAAATTCACTATATCAATATAATGAAGATATTTACACGAAATCCAATATGCAACCTCCTTCCACCTCTATGGAATGGTATTATAACAGGTCGTTTAAGCATGTACTCCTTGCAAACAAGTGGCTCTACTCTGTATAAATTCAACAAAACTTCCATTAAACATTCTCCAGAACATATACTAATTACTAACATATCAAGAAGAAAATTAGAAAATAGATATTGATTAAAAACAAGAAAATCACATCATCTTATTGCCTTTTTAAAGAGAGAATTTCAATTTAAAAATATTATGCATGAACTCGGCATGCATTCACAGAGCACAATGTCTGCGAGAATGTGGTTGGGCTCAGTGGATAAGTGGTTTGCATATAACAAATGACTCCAAGAATGCATAGCCAAAAAGCAATCTTCTTCAAGTCGATAAATAAAAAATGACGGTGTAAAATGAAAAGCACAGGTCAAAGAAAAGAAAGGATGTCAACCAAATAACAGAGTACATCACAAGGTGGCTGGTTATAAAAATAATCAAGCACTTAGAATGGTCAAATATGCATTTCTACTGGCGCATTACAAAGATTTGCTTTCAAAGACCTGTATGCTACAGGATCAAATGGATGAAAAATGTTAAACATTTGTCGACAAGCTGGCATCTCTTCATTTATATTTTCTTCATCCCAATATTCTTGCCCTTTTCCTGAAGACCAACAAAAAAGTTTTTAGAATCATCAAAATCATTTAGCATATAAACCAAAGTCTAGGAATGCAACTGAACTCCAGATTCAGAAAGAACATATTGTGATCTTGAATACCAGTATCAAAATAAATAGACACTTGCTAGTTTAATACCAAAAAGAAACGTCAATTTTCTGCAATACAAGATTGATTTTTATGTACAGCCAGTTAATCAATTATAAATAAATCCCATTACCATGCAAATTACTTCTATGTTCTGAAATCAAGAAACAAAATGGGCAGACAGCTCTTACCCCTTTTTTAAGGAAAAAACACTAAAACAAACTTTCATTGATAGATGAAAATAAACAAAATGTTCAAAGATACAACCTCCTAGAGGGATAGAATAATAACACAAACAAAACAAGGGAGATGAAATAACCCCAATAAATCCAAGTAAAAAAGGAAAAACGGAAGAAAAAAATGGAAAGAAAAGAAAAGAAAACCGGCATCACAATAGAGCAACTCTTTCCACAAAGCACTAGGCCAATTCAATCTTCCCCAAATAGCCACAAACAAAAAGATCTTGAAACATCACCGAAGCAACAGCTCTCTTAACAAATGAAAACTCACTAAATAAAATCATTTGGAGGGCTTAATGTTTGCAAAAGAAATCAAGTATGCAATAAGATTATCCAGCACCAGATTAAATAGTTTACCCATCCTTATCGTCTTAAAAACAAACATTTCAATATATATAGAGAGTTTACAGGGACAACTAAATAGTCCTCCAGCTGGAGATCCTTTATATCAATGCAAATTTACCTTTAATGACATACTGTGTGCAGACAGACAATTAATGATTACAACAATTATTTCCACAAAGATTATAATGTAGCTAGCATGTCACAAATGTGAGCTTACCAATTCCAATACGGATATTCCGAAGTGCAAGAAAGACGCCAAGAGGAGATCCAACAGCAAAAAATGTATCAACCTGATTAGAGAAAAAAAATTGTAAATAAAATAGTAAAAAACCAGCATTCCCTAACGTTGAAGAAGAAAATAAAATATAACATTTGGAATATATCAAAAGAATTTTCGCTTGTCAATCCCACTCCTCCTGCCGTACCTTAAATGCAAGCTTTTTGTACTTTATAGAAGGAGTAAAACTCTTTGAACCATCATCTTGTTCAGGAGGTACCTCTTCCAGCATGGGCTCCTTGGGCATACCTATTAAACTTTTCTTATTTCCCGATAATGTTTCAAAAATCGAAAAATATCATTTGTACAATTTTTTCCCACAAGTAAACAAATAAGTGAAACAATTAGGATGCACCTTCATTCAATCCCCCATCTGTATCCCTATTAGCAGACATCAATTCAAGTTCTGCCAACTTCTTTTTAAGATAATCAACCTAACAAACAAGACGTTCAAAAAAGACAACCTATAAATGGAGATTGCACTTGGAAGCATACAGGAACAAGAAAACATGTACATGTGCGTGCAAGTAAATGCATAGTCATCCTTGTACGTTGATAGCGTACAAGGATAAATAAGACGTTGACATGGTAATAATGCTGAGGCTACTGACCTCTTCTTTCAGGGTTTTGATTACTCCGTCTTTATCTTTTGAATTCTCAAATTGTAGCTCACCAATTCTATTTACACTAGGAACCTCTAAGTTGCAGATATTTTTATTTAACTCCTCCAACTCATCGCTTGTTCGAGGAAGCCTTTCGCTGGAATCGTAGTCAGCCACCCCACAAGGATTTTCATGTTTAGTAATGAGCTCAGATGAATGTGATGCCACAGGATCCACAACAACTGAAGGATCTTCCAAATGCAGATGCATTTGATGCATATTTCTCTCATCATCCTCTTTCGCAAGGTGTACAAAGTCTGAACATCTATAAACTGCAGTTGAACAGTTATCCTCCGTATCAAAAGAAGAGTTCTGCACAGAGGATTGACTGTCGACCCCTGAGAACCCTTCACTTCTAGCATGTTCCCCATGCATCCAGTCCGTTGACAGATTTTCCTGGTGGCAGAGAATATCATATGAAAGGACACTTCCCAAAGAATGTCCATAGATGGAAACCTGAGTAACAATACAACAATACCCAATTTGTATAATTGAATTCGACAGAAGTTAATGGTAAAAATAAAATAATCTTTGATCCGCATACCTTTCCATCATATCCCGGATTCCTTCTAAGAAACTTCATGTAAAGTCGATTTAATTGGTTAGATACCTGAAGAGAAATCAATATGCCCCTTTAGTCCCAGTTCCATGAACCTTTGAAGAGCTTCATATCATGAAAATCTGTCAGCGCTGGACAAACAGTATTATATCACTTCCACGTTGTAAACAGTATGCCTCATATTCGAGTGTACTTCACAAGGTTTCTTGCAGTCACAGCATTTATTGGATTATCTAAAGCTGGAAAGAGCTTATGTAATGGTTTTGTCCTGGTGAAGGAGTTCCCCTAGGCTTTTAAGTTGTATCTTCTCTATAGTGTCCCACCATTTCTTGTCATAAATGTGTGTGTGTATTATATATATATCACTATCAAATAGATAAGATTTTATAGATCTAGAGTCAGCAACAACTATAGGGGATGGGACTTCACAGAAGCAGGACAAATACAAACTTTCCATGTTATGTCCAAAAGGGGACCCATACAAAAGCAAAGGAGTTAGAATAA
This sequence comes from Citrullus mucosospermus, assembly GCA_030954485.1. Taxonomy (NCBI): domain Eukaryota; kingdom Viridiplantae; phylum Streptophyta; class Magnoliopsida; order Cucurbitales; family Cucurbitaceae; genus Citrullus; species Citrullus mucosospermus. The sequence continues at coordinate 9,974,821 of CM062065.1, read as the reverse complement.
ATCTCTATGATAGGTAATGATAAACCAAGTGGTAATTGGAGACGGACTGAAAACATAACAAAATGGATCACAAAGCGAACAAATAAAGCAACCCAAAAACGAACGAAAATCTGAATAGGAATTCCCACAATGAGTGGATAGAAGAGAACAGCGAGATGCAGGTAACATGCAAGTGAATATTGAGTGATAGAACCCCATGAAAAAGCTAGCGAGAGCCTGAGAAGCCAAACACATGGAAGACTGTCCTCTGAAAACCGCACAAAAGGCCAGAAAAATCATGAAATAGGCCCTCTAGAGCACCAGGGAAGCTCAGAAGATAAAAAAAAAAAAAAACCATATGCTGAAAAGAAGCTGAACCCAAAGCTTCAACTAAAGAGAATATCCTCCAATGAAAAAAGCATTGCTGACAACTTGCTAACAACCAAATGAGAATCACTGAATCCAAAGCTCCAAAAGAAGCAAAAATGCCTACGGAAAGCTTTCAAAAAACCTTTCTTTTTAATGAGAAACAAGGGATATCATTCAAAACGGCCTAAAGCCTCAACAAAACAACAAGGGGATAAGACATCCCCTCTCTCCCAAAGGAAGGGTTACAAAAAGACCTAATCTAACGAAATGGTGTCTAAAGTATAGTTACAAAGCAACCTATGTCGGGCACCCCAACAGGAGGCTGTGAACTGTACAAGATACAAAAAGAGGAAAAAAAGAAGACAACTTATCTGAAAGCTTCCAAAACCTTCAAGTGAGTGAACAACCATCAAAAGGTCCTCTTATATAATCCAAGAAAAGATCTTCAATGAAAAGCTAGGGGGAAAATAAAACACAGCTTAAACTGAACTCTGACATGGTTTCCTATTGAAATCATGGGAGAAATTTCATGCTATCTCAAGACCACAAACTTCAATGAGAAGAAAACTTGCAAGGCAATGAGGATAGAGGAGGAGGAATCTCTGTCTCATCCCTGAAATGATGAAACTAGATCTTCAGCTTACATATCTTCTAATCAATATTATCCATTTTATTTTCCACAGGCTATTAAACTGGTTCCACACTACTCAAGCTAACTTCAGATTCAGCATCAGAATCATTATCAAAACATAATGGACATTGGCAAGGTGAAGAGCCTTCTGTCAAGTGAAAGACTCCATTTAAAAAATTAAAAAAAAAAAAAAAAAAAAAACCCAAGATCCCTAATGCCACAAAGCATAGTAATTACAGACTCATTTCATGTTGTAACACCATGAGTACGTACAGGAGTTCAACTGTGAAGATAGACTAGCATGAGGCTTAGCCCTCGCGGGTTAGCTAGTTGGAAGGCATTGCTTGCTTTCTGCCGTCTGTCTTTCCCCTCTCTCATCCCTGCCGCTATTATACAATCAGTAATTCCATAAACTGAAGAAAGGGTCATTTCGACGGTTGCTTTAGTGATATCGTATTCTTCCTCAAGCTTGGAGAAACATAATATAAATTCCATCATTGCTAGATCGATCCATTTTATGATGAATAAGCAAATAATGGGATTTTTAAAAAAGAGATTATTATTTCATTTCAATAGCTGCGGAAAAAAGAGGACGTCATCGGCAAGAACTTATTGAATCCATCATTTGGGCTCATAATAAATTAAAAGTTGCTCCTGCTACTCAGCCTAGAGCCTTGAGCATTGTCCAAGGACGTGCTGTAGGAGTAACCCATTACCTTCTGGGTGGAATTGCCACAAGAAGGGCTTCTGATTCTGTATGACAACAGAACGAGCATTCGCTGGACGGCCAAAGATTGAATTTTCATTGAAGGAAAGAAAATAGGCTTTTTATTGAAGGAATGAAAATAGACTAATGCTTGAAATACAATGAGGCAAAATAAGAAAAATAAAGCCCATTGATGGCTTTGAGCAGAAAGATAAAGCAAATACAAACAAAATAACCCAAAATGGGATAAAATGGTGTTTTGAACGACACATCAAACACCACTGCAACTGAAGATTTGAGAAGAAGCACCAAGGGATGAGGCCAACTAAAATGGAAATAATCCAAGGGAGGGAAAGCCAGCTGCAACTTCGGCAAAACTGATAATACAACCAACAACCGTAAAACCAATGACAAGTGAAAGACTCCATTAGGGGAGGCAAAATCAGGATCTGCTTAATATAACTTTTTCTGGCTGCAATGACTGGAGTGTAAAGACCAAGGAGACATTGTTGAAAATTTCTGAGTAGCTGTTTTCTTAACATAGGAGACCAAAAGACTTGAAACATTTTCTTCAATAATATCGGATTCAAAGGATAAACACCAATGAACATAGGTCATCAAGAGAAATGTTTCGGCAAATCTAGAAATTTTTTTGAAGTCAAAGCCAGCATAGTGGAAAAGATCTTAAAATGACCAGCACCCAACATTGAAGTCAATCCCCAACGCTTTGAAAACACTTTGAAAACAGGCCAATACATCGTACAACTACTGGAAAAATATGTACTGATGAGAAGGTAGTAAATACTAAGAGTGCTGAAGAAGAAACCATCTGCTAAATAACCATGGATAAAGAGAGAGAAAGAACCTTCAACAGCCTCTAACCATCAGCTAAATAACAATGAGGAGACAAATAAATTTGGCATTCCCATAATTTCTTAGTGTCATCTAAAAACTAAATGTGATCGATGACTTCCCATTTTAAACTTCCAAGTCACTCCAGATCAAGCCGTCTGAGGAGAACTCTGTAAGGCAGTCCACTAGAATGAATAAAGAGAAAGGAGGAGAGACAGTCTCCTTGCATAATATATCTGCAAGCTTGAATTTTGGCTCTAAGCTTACCATTTACGAGATCCACGTAATTGGAAATAGAACATGAACCCCTTCTCTCTGGTGAGAAGCAAAACGATCCTTGCCAGTTTCAAGAACAGTATCATGGAGGCCGAAGGTCATTTCCAGACTAAGGTTAATGGAAACACCATTTATTTTGCCAATTCCACTCATCAAAATCAGTTCATTGCTTATAAGGCAAGAATTGATGACCTTCCTTCCACCAACAAAAGTTGATTCCTGTGCAGTAATTGTAGACGATGAAACCTTGTTAAATCCCAACTAACCTTGGTGTCTGATCATAATTATATAGAGCCATGTAATAAGATTAATAGCATGGTGGATCATAAGCCACGCAATGAGATAGTAACTCTTTTAGCATCATCCCTTCTTAAAACATGGAGGCTATAGATTTCATTAACCCTAGCATATTTGATATTAGTCAACAATAAGAAAGGCAGAGTTAACAAAGCAGATATTGGTTTCACTCTTCTTTGATGGTATGTATCAGTTGCATAAGAATTATACACACTGTAATGTAAGAACGAAACTAACAAATCATATGTCAGTTAATCCATCAATAAATAACTGCGGAGAACAAGTATAGATAAAATGGAAGTATTGGACAGTAGCAATCTAAACAAAACATGCACTACCGAGTTGATGATGTCCTGACAATAGATGGGGCTCATGTAATATAAAACATCATGAGCAGTCGCACCCAACATGACACGCAAACCCTTCACTCCATCTAAAGTAATTTTTTCAACAGCAGCTTCACCACTAAGCTTCAGACCCTTCCTCCACTGAAAAAAAGTATTCAATGGAGAATTAGCATAATAATAGAGATAAACAAGGTGAAAAACAAAATATTCCAGGAAGCAAAGAAGAATGAGAAGCAAACAGAGAGATCGATAGCAAGGTTACACATGATGGAATTAGCCAAGAAAAAGTAGAACAACTGAAACCATAATGGCACAAAGCTTAACATCAGAGCCTAATATTATCATGTCAATATGTAAACAAGGGAATGATAAAATGTTGTGTCACATTAACAAATGTCATTACAGTATTAAAATACAACCGACAAGATGAGAAAGAAAAGAGTCAACAAAACTACAGCACAAAAAACTCACACAGAAATGTAGGACAAGAAAAAAGGGTTTCTTAGCTACCTGGCATGGGATAAAGAGGACTCTTTGAGTGCTACGTTGGTGTAAAGTGAGGTGCCGCTCTCCAAGACTGGATGTAATATGCCGAAAATTCCCAACATCGTCAACTAGATTAGATTTCTCCAACCTTTGACCAATGCCATGAACCATAAACACAAGATGTCGAACAGGAACCTAGAGGAACAACCTCAGATGAATAATGTGGCTTCCAAATGAAATGGTGTGCACAAAATTTTACAAAATCAGGTTAATTATAAAATTACCAAACAAGTACAAAATTAACAAGAGAGTTCAAATCATTAAATTTGATCAAGTAGTTTCACAATTTTCAGAAATCTTTATAGCTTTTCGCATTCACTGAATAAGATGGTTGTCAAATATGTCCAAAGTAGTGACACAACCGTTAGCATCCTTGGAGATTTTACTAACATATAACAAATTACAGGCAAATAAAACAAAACAAATGTTAAAGTATAAATCAACAATGGTTATATATGGTAGCCAAGCAGATTAAAACTTCAAACAAAGGTACTACACCACATCCGTCTAGATTAGTAAGCCATCCAAGCATGTAGAGAAGGGATAAATCCTCAATGCTTGCTTTTATTATCTTTCTTTAAAGAAAAAGGAAACAAAACTTTTTATTGTTGAAATGAAAAGAGACTTACGTTAAAAAAAACACGAAATCTCCAAAGAGAATCAAGAAGAATAAAAGCAGGTGATAAAACACGGAACAAATTATTATCTTTAAAAAATGGATGACATTATCTTAGAAGCCATAAAACATCATTTACTTATTTAAAGGGCATACTGAACTTCAAGGTATGGTTCCAAATCTTATCCTCTTATCAAAGAACTTCAAAACACAATATGTGTGTGTATGTGTGTGGTGTGGGGGGGGGGGGGGGGGGGGGGGGGGGGGGGGGGGGGAGGTATAATTCACAAATAAAACATGATTATCTACGGTCGTAGTCTAAAAACATAGTCCACATTTACGAATTGAAAATAGATGCAAAGGAAAACTGGAAAAAAGAAATCAATCATAATGAAATTTGTAAGAATGCGAACAAACTTTCAGCTACCATATTTTACTAAATTATTTTGAAACTACAATCAAGAGGATAACTATCGATATAGCTTAATAACAATTAGAAAATAACTAATATTAAATTATTAGGGACGCCATAGTAAAAGAAAAAAGAAAACGAAAACCTGGTAGGACACATACATGAAAGAATCGTGATGACATATCCTAAATTTCTGAGAAGGATATTATATGGATACCAGGAGCTCAATGATAGTAGACATACCTGTGAACAGTAATCGTCCATTTCTTCTTCCCTTTGCTGACGCAAGTCATCCTTAAAAATTAGAAGAAATAAAAATGTGAGGGAGAAAACTTGATTAAAGAAAAAAAAAAGATCATACAAACAGAAAAAAGAAAAAGGAAAATGATAGAAAAGGAGGATAGAATGCTTTTCATTTTCCTCCAATTTGGAGTAAACCTTACTTTTTTTTGTCTTCGGAAGGAACCACAATTTCATTTCCGCATTCAGCCCAATTTTTTATCATTCAATCCTGGCTCTTGCTTCGCAGCTAGTTATTTCGCATGTTTAAGAGGAAATTTACGTACTATTCTATGAAGGAGGCCCATCTTTAATGTTTTTCAAGTGTATGGATCAAAGTGAGAAATGTCTTCAATGGAAAACTAAATACACTACAGGTATATGTTGGAAAGAGACCACATAATTTTAAAGAGATAAAGAAAAGATGGACAGAGGTTAGAGCACAAGTACATTTTAGTGGGCTTCAAATTTCAAGGAAAAGAACCAACATTTAATGTAACAATATTAGAGCTAAGGCTGTAATCAAAATGGTAGTTTTCCCCCCATGTCCCGCCTCCATTATGATCCTTCTAGTGAATTAAAGTTTCACATCAGAAGGGGGTGAAATATTAAGGCAATGGTAAATTTATACTAACAGAACTATGAGAAAGAAAGAAATACAAAATACAAACCTGAGTGGGTTTAGGGGAATTAGATGGGGAATAGCCACGCCTTAACTTAATTCCATTGCGGCCCAAACTAATAACACTAGAAAAACCAGAAGCATCAACATTCAGCCAGGCCTCCCAAGTATCATCTTCCCCGGTGAAAAGAGCATGAAGTCCCTACATTAGGAATTTCAAGATAAATCACATTCCTAACTTTCAAGTAATGATGAGACAACAAAATATCTCAATGCTCCAAATAATTTACATACTGGGGTAAATCCTTGTAAATCAACACGGGATGCAAAAAGTCCAGACGGCTGAAATGTTCTCCGGTGCCACACCTAGACCAAAATCATCTTTATTCATAACTTGCTAATCATTGAGATATTTTAAAAAATTGAAAGTTTATAAATGAAGATAAACTAGAAACTACACAGCAATAACTGAAAACATTGTCACATGGAAACATTTTCTTCATCATGAAAACTTCGAGATGCTTTGCAAACAAAATTTTCAAACAATTGAGAGATTGGATAAAAATACAAGAAAATGATCTATTCGAGAAACAAAAACGAACCCGACTACGATAGGCAATTTCTAACTGCTCGGCAACATCCTCCCGAAGTGGAAGCCAATCAAGCCCTCCTTTTCGAGCAAACCAATGGCCTCTCATCACCCGACGATTTTCTGCATTCCAATAAACAGGAAAACAATGTCTCTTCACCAAATCTACCTGCATATATAATATGACTTCAGTTGCAAGCATCTGTATATTGAACAAAGAAAGAAAAAAAAAAAGAATAATTTCACAAGATATTTAAATTTTGTAATGTTCATGTTTCCAATAGAAGAAAAAAAAACATTAATTAAATCCATTCAATCTAAATGTATAGGATCCAATCCATCCAGAAAGCAACTTTAAAGTGGACCACACTTTTTGAATCTCCAGAATGAGTCTATCCAGAAGGCAAACATTAATTAGTGATACTGATATTTCAATTGGTTATGAAAAGTTGACATTTAGGAACTCAGGTTCATGTTAATTCTCCCCTTTTGACGGAATAAATAACATAATTTACATCTTCCAACCTTTGACATTTAAACAAATCTTTTCTCGGTAAGATACATTCCACGAGAAAAAATGCACTTTTTTGAGAAACAATAAATGGTTTTCATGTCACAGAAACTATTTAATTTTCTTACTGCTCAAACTTGTAACATTTAGCAACAAACTGGAAAGAATAAAAAGAAGGTGCTAGTATAAAACAAGGAGAAAATTCTTTAAATTATAGATTACATCAAATTGACCTCATAGAGTCCTCCTTTGACAGGGACACCAACTCGCTCTTCTTCAATGTCATACAACTTGACTAATTTAGAAACCTCTGAAGCAGATTCATTTCTTTGTTTATCAAGCCTCACACTAGAGCCAGGCCTTTCTTTTGGCCCTTCACTACATTCTGCATACTCTTTCCACCAGATAGAAAGTAGTTCTTCCTCTCTCTACATTCAAATCCAAAAACAGTAAATGATATTTAAACATTTTTTCCATTTCCTTCAAATAAAGAAGCAGACAAAGCAAACCATCATGTATAAATAAATAGTTAGGATAGAAAACACACACATAGAAACATATATAAAAAGAATGTTGCAACTGAAAAGACCACGCCAAACGAACATATAAAAAAGATACTCCAATAGGCATAGAATGGGGAAATTACAAACTGAATTTGAGAGAGTACACCCAACTTGAAGAGACAATAACGACTAGATCAAAATGAACCCCTCCTTTCTATGTACAACACGTCATCAAATATCCGAAAATTCCTCCTACAAACCAGTCAAATAGTGTTCTTTTTATCTTTTCTTTTCTTTTCTTGTTTTTTTCAATAAAGAAAACAAGATTCTTCGTTGATAAAATAAAAAGAGTAATTTCTAATTATATGAACCCCAAACGAAGAAAATAAAAGAACAACAAGATAGCATCAGTAGGGGAAAATAAGCATCCCAAAAATACATAAAAGATTCCAGCATGCCAAATACTGTTTCCAAAAACATTCCAGCTCTCCACTTTCCATCCGTGTCCAAACATAATAGGCCCCACCATATCTTTAACTGAAATAGAGTGGTGCACCAAGTTAAACTTGCTAAAAATCTAATTCCAAAATTGCAACAATAAGTCCAGTCCCTTTGAGGACATCCAAAAAAATTGGAACGGTGCAGAAAAATCTAGTTCCAAAAAGAGTTGGCAAAGGAACGATAAAAGATGGCATTGGTTCTTTTCATCATGGTTTTTACAAATAACACCTGATTGGGAGATAGCTGGCAACCAAAAGATGTCTTCTGAATCTTACCATTCCAGCATTCAGTTTCCTTGATGCTAAGGTCCACAAAAATTGTCCATTTTTTAGAATTTTAGGTAACGCACTTTTAGTCCCCAAGTTCCAGTATAGGTTTTTATTTGGTCTGTAAGTTTCAAAAATTAACACTCTTTAATGGTTTTAAAAGGTCTTTTAGACTGTTAGTGAACTGACAAAAAGATGATTTGACAATTAACTTGCTGACTAGATTTGTTGACATGATTGGCAGTTGGAAATTCATACTAATTTTTTAAGCTTATGTGACATTTCTCTCTCTTTCTTCCCCGGTCCTTCTTCTTCCTCTCTCTCTCCTCCTCCTCCTCCTCCTCAAGTCTCTTCCTCGCATTTTGTTTCTTATCTCTTTTGCGAGTCTAGATTCCAAAATTTGGAAGGCAAAACAGAAATGTGGAGATCTCTTCTTGTTGATAATACCGTTCAAAATTGAAATATCTCAAGGTATCTAAAACTGTGAGAAATGCATTTTTCCCTTTGTTCAAATTCTTCATTGATACATAAGCGCAAAGCAAAAATATGAAAAGGATTAAATGTTGAGGAGATATAAACTCTCACGAGGAGAGAAAAAGAAAAGATATGATCAACAAATAGAACAAAAAAGAGAGAAACTTTCGAACAACTTCGACCTACAAGACTCCTTCGACTGCTGAGAAAACAAAAGCTACTACAAAAGAAAACCAAAAAAATGACCACCAACCCAACAAAAGACCAACAAAGAGCAAACTGAAAATTCTTGAACGATCCACAAACTAAAAATCTGATGAAAGAAGCTATTGATGAACCAATACCAAGAATCTTGAAAAGAAAACTTCTCCTAACACTCGAGAATCTTCCAACAGGAGAACGAAACAGAGCCCAACAGGTAATATTAAACCGCCACCACAGAAAACTTCCAAAAACAACAAACAAGAAACCAGCCACCCTTTATAAAGCAACCCCAAAGAAAGTACACCCATTAACTCTAGTATTTGAAGCAAAAATCCAATTCTTATGGACAAACAAGCTGCCTTAGCTCCTTAGATAGAAACTCGTCCATCTCTGTCATAACAATCTTATATGTATGTGTGGGCATGTATGTATGTATACCGTATGTATGTATGTATGTATGTATGTATGTATGTATGAAAGGAAACAGTTTTGTTGAAGAATGAAATGAGGAGAAAAACTCCCCAAATACCAAAAGGTGCATTACAATAAAGTTTCCAACTAGAAATTAAAGTAGTAAGACCATAATCATCAAAAGCGAAATACTTTTGCACAGTGAACAGGATGAAATACAATTAAATCCAAAGAAACCATCAAAATTGGAGGAAGAGGCCCCCTTGAAGATTATATTTTACCAGGCATGACCACTCAAAAGCATCCAGCATTAAAAACCAATAACGAGAACAAGAGGCAAAGGGGCAATGGGCAACTTCAAGTTCAAATAGTGCTTTGAACTTGGGCAAGGTGTATTGATAAGTTAATTACACTCGTTATATGATTACATCATGGAATTCTCCGCCCTTCACTTAATTAAAACTACAATAGCATCCAAAAATGAATTCCATACACAAGCAGGTGAGTAGACAATCAATATAATGAGTTAAAGACATTGTAGAATAGAAGGCAACTCCAAGATGGTTCGCTACAAGCAATTCATGAAATATGGGTGAACATATAAACATTACTGACTACGCAAGAGGTTGAAAAATACACCTGCAAGAAAGATGCCTCTATTGCAAGAGAATCCCTCATCCCAAATCGAAAATAGTCACCCTTCCCAACTATTTCAGTCTTAGGAACAGATGCAGCTAGCTCTGTCGAAACATAAGCAGCAGAAAGTCATCAAAAGGTTTGAAAGCCCTTTGATTCAAAATCTCCTAGCGAACTCCTATGTTTAACGAGAAACACAGAGTTGACAAGTATAGAAATAAGCCTTCATAAGAAGAATCGAAATAACTGCAACTTTAAGTGTTCCAAATAGAAAAGATAAACAAAATATATACGTATATGTAGTTTAAGGGAATCGATATCTGGATAAATTTTTTTAAATTCTTCCTGTTCCTACAATAGATTTCTTAGTTTCCTCAAATATGATTCTAAGTCTAAACTTAAAACTTCGCCCCAATTTTTATCATCTCGGTTTTCTATTATGTTGCTCGTCACTTTCGCAAAGGTCGCATTCGAAAAGGTATCATTAAAGACGAAGAAAATGAAAAGCACTCACCATTCCCAAGCAAAGGTACTTTACAGAAATACCAGCGGACATCACCGCCATCAGAACGACTCCTCGTCTGTGCAAGATACTTCTGCCTACCTTCGCAGTGCTCGATCACATCCTCCAATTTTGCAATGTTAGATGGCGTGTTTTTTAGTGAATCAGGGGACGCTTCTGGAACTTCAACAGAACCTATAGCTGCCGAAATCAACATGTCATCACCACCCATATCTTTCGAACTATTTACATCCATTCCAGCGTCCGATAGAATAACTTTTGCCTCGGAACCTATCACTGAGAAAGAGGTTCCGAAGCAATTACAGGGCAGGTTAACTCAGAAGATTGAGCAAGTTTTCTTCCGTCAAGAAAATCCTTCGAGAACCCAGAAACACAACAATCAAGAAGACCAAACACAGAAGGCACCTAATTGAAGTACCACACACGCCTTCTAGCAGCAATTTGGAATTCCGAAACGGAGTTTGCCTGGTGCGGTTTAAGAACTTCGCTTCATCAGACACAATACGGGAATCAATAGCCGCTGAGATCATTGCGGTGCATGTTCGATCCAAGGGAATCGAGGAGAGAGCTTCGGTGGGGAGAAGGATGGCGGTGGGCTGTGGCGGTGACTTATGGTACCGTTTTAGACAGGCGGTGACAGACGCAACCGCAGCAGTGCGGTGGTTAAAAAATTGAAATGTTTCAATTATTTTTGTTCGGTAGTCGTTTGGTTCTTTCCTGGGCAAATTTTCTGGCTATTCCTCTCGTGGGAATCTAGTTTATTAACACTCATTTCTTTTCCTTTTAACCCTTACCTTAAAACTATTAAACGAGTGTTTAGATCAACTTAAACGCACCTCAATTAATCTTATGAGATAATTTAACTGATCCAATTATAAATACTAACTACTATAATTGAAACCTCAAACATGTAGGAAATTGGGAACCCAAACACCCCCTAAAATTTTAGAGTAAAAAGTCTTAATATAAGGCCCATATTACATTGATGTCTTCAATATTCCATTTTTTACCTAAAGGTCTTCTTCCTAAACTTTTTTTCATTATTGTTATAGGCTATTTACCATTTAGGTCTTTTATATATATATAAAGTTTCTCTCTCCTCTATGCACATGCTTAAGGCTTCACATCTATTGACGTCTTTTTAAAAAAGAAAAAAAAAATGTTAAATTCTTCCACTTCCCCTTTCTTCCTCCTCCCCTCTCTTTTCTCCTTCCTCTTCCCTTTCTTTTCTCTAGCTGTCGCGTCCCTCCCTTAATCCACCCCGCCAACGTCGACGACGCTGTTGTTGTCGTTCAACATGTTGTTCGTCGTTTTCGTTGTTCAACTCATTGTCTATCATTCCCCTCGTTCAAGTTTCAGTCATCCCATCTGCACCAATGGTCTTCGTTCCTGTCATTCGGGCCATCCTTGTTTGCACCAGTGGCTGCCAGTCTCGAGAAGATTGCTAGTTATGAAGAACCGTTTTTATCTTTTTTTTTCTTTAAAGAAATTTCTTTCTTAGATCTTGTCGTGTCGTCGTGGGTTTCATCTTTAAAGTAAGGCCAGTTTGGTTCGGTTTGGGAATATATTTAGTCTTCTTCGATTTTTCGATTGTGATATATATATTCGTTTATATATTTAGATTTCTTGTTTTATGATATATACACTTACATATATTGAACATTTAGTACATCCATGATTATGTATACTATGGTATATAGCTTTGTTTATTTGAAAATTATGTGGTTTGAAAATGAATTTGAAGTTTTCACATAGGAATTAGCAATTTTTGTTCAGGAGCTTATGTTAAGTTTTGATTTATTGGGATTTCTCGCTACTTAAATAGAATTTATGATATATACTAAAATTTATGATATATAATGTGGTTTATGTTGAATGTGTAGTCAATCTTACTAGTATATTTTATATATTGGTTGGAATATTTGCAAACATCTAAGACAAAGCATACAAGAGAATAAGGGACTACAATGCTTGTGTATGGGTCTAAGAATTTGAGCCTTACTGGATACACTAACTCTGATTTTCAGACAAATAGGGATTCTAGAAAATCCACATCAATATCAATGTTTACTCTTAACGGAGGAGCTATAGTTTGGAGAAGCATAAAGCAAGGTTGCATAGCTGACTCTACTATGAAGGCAAAGTATGTAGCAACTCGTGAAGCTGCCAAAGAGGTTGTATGGCTTAGGAAGTTTTTTATTAATCTGGAAGTTGTTCTAGACATGTCGATGCCCATCACCCTTTATTGTGATAATAGTGGTGCTGTGGCAAATTCTAGGGAGCTTAGGAGGCACAAACGTGGAAAGCATATAGAGCGCAAGTATCATCTCATTCAGGAGATTGTGCTTCAAGGGGATGTGATCGTCATGAAGATCACTTCGGAGCACAATGTTGCCGATCTGTTTACAAAGGCTCTCACAGTTAAAGTGTTTAAGGGTCACCTAGAGAGTCTAGGTCTACGTGACAGGCCTCATTTAGTCTAGGGCAAGTGGGAGGAATTACTGGGTGCATAGTGTATAATTGCATGATTTATTATAAATTTTATTCGAATGTGATTAAAACTATAACTTTATAATATAAAGAATTAATTTATTTGAATATGATTCAAATAATTAATTATTTTATTTGGATAAAATCCATATAAAAAGATAGGGGGCTAATGAATTAATTAATTTGAATGAGATTCAAATAATTAATTATTTAATTTAGATGAGATCCAAATTAAAGATTCTGCAGAAAATAAATAGAGGGAGAATTAATAAATAGATTTGAATTAGATTCAAATAATTAATTATTTAATTTGGATGAGATCAAAATCAAAGATTCTAGAGAAAATAAATATTCAAATAAGATTTAAATATTTTAAATTGAAGGATTAATGAGCATGCAGCAGAAGTTAATTTGATCAATTTTCACTCTAAGATGCTCAATTTAGAGGATTAAACATGCAATTAAGAAGAAAAACCAAAGTTTCAAGAACACTTACCCTTGAAGCTCCAAATTCTCCTTCAATTCTTGATGAATTTCAGCACCACTTGGTTGTAGACCACCACAAGAGTCTTCTCTACTGTTCTCTAGGCTTAGATTGGATGGTGAGATCCAAATTTGTGGTGAATTTGGGAAAGAAAGAAGGTTGGGAAGAAGATGAACAATGGATAGAATTTTGCAAAATTAACCCTTAATTTCACAAAATTCTTAACCATTTTTATGTTAAAATCATCTCTATTTATTAAAGAATAACATGCAATCCAATTGCATCAAAATTTGACAACACAAAATGGTTAATTTGTTGGTTAATTGTGAAGAAGACAACCAAGCTCCTAGCTTAGTTAATGGGAAAATCCAATCTTCAAAAATCAATTTTAAAATCAATTTTCAATGAATTTCCAAAATTGAATTAAAATTGATTTTTAATGTCAAAAAGATAATTAAATAATTAAATAAAAAATAATTTAATATTTAATTAATTAAATATTATTATTTTAATATTAAATAATAAAATAATATTATTTTTCCCACTTGTCCCGTTTTTTCTAAAAAAACCGATATGAATCCCTATTCATATGATTAATATTTAAATTATATTTAAATATTATAATTAACTCTATTTGTACGTTTAATTCGTAATTAAACGCCGATATATCGTATATATCTAACTTTCATTCCTTAAGCCAAGATTTGAACGATTCAAACTTATTCACCACATTATCTAAGATTTTAGTCCATTTATGAGCTAGTAGAGGGACCTAATGGACCTACAAATCATGAGCTCCAACGATCCTAGATTAACTGGCCAAACTCTTTAACCTAGTTAACCAACATTCGTTAACTAACGGGACACTCCACTAAAGCCCGTAGTTGCACTCTCCTCACTGTAGATATATTTGTGTCCATTTGATATAACCGTCATCGATAAGTCAATCCTTCACAGGTTGTTCATAACTTCAGCTAGGTCAAATACCGATTTACCTCTGAGTTACATCTTTTCTCCTTAAGTACCATTGTCCCTCTAATGAACAATTAATTTAGGATCTAATCACTAAATCCATTCCCTCTCGGGCCAGTGAGAGGATGGGGCCCCTTGTTCAAGTCCTGGGAACAACACTTAAGAGAACAACCTCTCTTCTATCCCTAAGTTGGGTAGGAGTGAATTCCGTCTTGCAAATTCTATGTTCCCAACTATCTACCTGGTCTTATCCCTGAAATAGGAGGAATGTTGAGCAGCGCTATTGAGCTTACTCTTACCTATGTAGATCAAGGGATAATTCTGAATAAATAGGAGTTCATAGATAGCTCAAGCTTCAGATCAAGTTATCTAGGTCATCGATAAGTGAAATTAATCAGTGTTAATCGTAAACGGTGTTAATACGTAACAGTAATTATTTCAGGGTCAGTCTTACACAATCTCATTATGTAGAATACCCCCGCTCACATGTCTCTACATGATCAAATCAGAATCACTTCATTTATGACACTTTACAATATTTGTAACAATCATGAAGCGGGCCGTATTCAATAGCGTCTCCAGGAAGAGGTACCCAACCTAATCCATGTACTATAGACTATTGAGGCTACTTACTCGAACTTGATCCTGTTTATGTCTCCACATAAAGTCCAAGTACTCATGATAGTAGCCAAGGGTTCGTAGTTTAATTGGATTTAGAGTTGATAAATAATTAATTCACTTAAATAACTTCATATGTACTAAAAATTACCTATTTACAAAAATTACGAGTTTTAGGACATACAACCCAACATAAACAAGTTAATATGAGATATTATTTGGGTAGATATTTATTAATATTGGATATTATTAAATATTTGATTTAAAATCTTTGCAGAGGATTTATCCAAATAGGATTAGGAGTAACCATAAAGTTTTATAAATAGGGCCCTTGGGAGCCTTCAAAGAATACGCTCGGGAATAATCTCCACGATTACTCCAAAAATATTCCTCGGTTCGAGACTTATAGATTGGCAAAGGTATAGATTGGCAAAGTTATGATGCTTAACTTTTTTTTACTTTTTGTATTTTTAATTCTTTCAAACACGCTTCCGTCAGGATTCAATTCCCTTCGATTACTATAGAGCCAATCTTTGATTCTTGATTTGAATTAAAAATCTTTTATGGTGGGTGTTTTAATTCTCATATAGTTTAGGCATATTTGGTCATAGATTTTAAAGTTTTGATTAGATCAATTTTAAGACCCTCAAGGTTAGGGTTTTCTTGTAATCTTAATGTTGGTTTTCCGAAATATTGAAATTTTGAAAATCTAAAATTTTGAAAATCTAGAAATTCTGTTATGCGTCAACTATTGTGCGTCATCAAAGTACCTGGCAAATTTCATCAAAGCATGTGTGGCTGAAATATCAAAGGATTAAATTTAGGTGTTTCAAACCCTAAATTTTGATGGCCAAAGAAGAAATTGAAGACCAAGATATGTCTTGGAAAGTCAAATTATTGTAATTTTATTTTTTTTCTTTAATTTCTAGGATATGCCAAATATGCGGTCAATTTTGCTTTATTGAATATAATTATGCTTGTGATGTATGTTTTAAATTAAATTGAATGTTACATAAAGTATGCCATTTAGATTAAAATCTAACCATAGGTTAAGCATGTTCATGCAGCTTAGTATATTGTAAATGTTATATTATATGCTTTTAATGCATGATAATAATTTCATGAGTTATTTAATGTATGCTCATATATTAAATATATGAAATTGGAAAAGTATGATGTATGACATTAATTAAATAAATATAAATAATTACATTTATTAATTTTTTGTTAATGTATGATTGATTTATTTAATGTAAGTGTTATATTTTAAATGAAAATCAATTTGCATTGAGCATGAGATATCCATAGATTAATATAATTGTTATATTATGTCATAAAATGCATGTAATATGGTTGGTTAATTAATTAGAATTTGATTGTTAATTAATTAAACCATAGAAAGCATGTTATAGGGCTAATCATTAAAATTCATAATAGTTATAAAATTTATGATTAGTAACCGTCAATCTATAATTAAGAATTGCATGCAAACATAAGATCTTAGGAAATTGGTTTTAAATTGTTTAAAATTAATTTAGACCAAAGATTACATTAACTCTAATAAGATTAGAATTTTGTCTTACTTTGTTTTAAAATAGTTTTAAAATATGACTAAGTAGGACAAATAGGACTTTAGATTATAAGGGAACTCTACCACTTCAGTTCTGTCAAGATTGGGTATTTAAGTTGACGGTTTATAGAACACCTCCTAACTGGGAACTGAAGAATTTGAGTTGAATTAACCTAAGGCTTATTAGCATGCATTGTCACTAGGTTAATTAAATGATTTAATTCACCTAGAACATTAGTGTAAATACCTTTTATAAGAGTTACAATAGGCATAGACTTAGATAAATTGATTTAGTTGAATTTATCTAAGTTAAATAACCCTAAGATAAGGTAGGACATTTTAGTGAGAGGAATTACAAAACGAGATATTTATATCAAGTTTTGCTCCTTCGTCCCTGATTATTCACACCGTGAGATCCATACTCGGCTTCGTGTCACCTTAGGAGCGGTCTCCCTTCGGAAAGTGTTTGTATGGTTCAATAACAAGATGAATGGGAAAATGTTTGTTGTAAGTGGGAGCGGGACGCGTGTCTAACGTATCCCTCGATCTCCAACCCTAGGTTGCACCGTAAGATTCTTATGATCCGCCTGCATGTCGTTCTTGAGCTACCATCCCTTGGGAGGGCCTGATCATAGGTTTCGAAGCACCGCGAACTCTTGAAAAGGATAGGTTCACTTAGGTTAGTTACCAACAATTGTCTTTCCTAACGGTAGCTTGTTGGTGCGTACCTCTAGGATATGAAAGTGGGAGGGTTACACTTACAGGGATGAGTTAAGAGTTAACGAATCTTTGACCAAACAACAGTGACTAATGTCTCTAGGAATATGAGTTATTCTGGCATTAAAATTAGTTGAGAATTGTCTCATTTCAAAGGAGGAGTGGCTAATCACCCTTCGGTGGTTGTTGCTCTAAACCTCCGAAGCATTATTGCAAAAACTAAATCAATAGTTTATTAGGATTTTCTTTGATTGCTTGTTTTTTGCTGAATTGATTGAATTACTTGCAATTTTGTTTTCTTGTGTAATGGGTTAAGGCAAAGATAACTAAAATGGTTAATTGTTTATTTTATCAACATGTCTTCCTCAATCGTCGCACTACTTAAAAATGAAAAACTAACCAATGAAAACTACACGACGTGGAAATCTAACCTGAATACAATTCTGGTTATAGATGATCTACGGTTTGTCTTAACGAAGGAGTGTCCTCCTATCCCCACTCGTAATGCATCAAATCTGTTAGGGATGCATATGATCGTTAGACAAATGCCAATGACAAGGTCTGAGTCTATATCTTGGCGAGTTTGTCTGATGTACTCAACAAGAAACATAAGGCCATGATGAATGCACGACAGATCATGGAGTCCCTCTAGGAAATGTTTGGACAACCGTCCTCATAGAACCGACACAAGGCCCTCAAGTACTTTTATAATGCACATATGAAGGAAGGCCAACCGGTGAGAGAACATGTTCTCGATTTGATGGTCCAATTTAACGTTACTGAAATGAACGTTGCGGTCATTGACGAGCAGAATCAGGTGTCTTTTATTCTAGAATCTCTTTCGAAGAGATTCCAAAGCAATATGGTTATGAATAAAATTGTGTAACCATGACAACCCTTCTGAATGAGTTACAAACTTATCAGTCTCTTATGAAAAATAAGGGACTGATCGATGGAGAGGTAAGTGTTGCCAATTTCAAGAAATTTCACAAGGGTTCATCATCTAAAATTGAGTCTGTTCCCTCATCTTCTGGTTCTAAGAAGATTCAGAAAAAGAAAGAAGGAATAGGGAAGGCTCCCGCTGCTGGGAAAAACAAGGTAAGGCCAAGGTGGGTAACACAGGCAAGCGCTTCCACTACAATGTGAATGGTCATTGGAAACGCAATTGCCTTAAGTACCTTGTTGAGAAGAAAAAGGAAAAAGCAAGTAAATATGATTTTTCTTGTTTTAGAAACTTGTTTAGTGGAAAATGACTATAATGCCTGGATACTTGATTCAGGTGCCACTAGTCATGGTTGCTCTTCTTTACAGGGAATTAGTTCCTTCCAGCAACTCGAGAAGGGTGAAATGACCCTCAAGGTTGGAACAAGAGACGTCATTTTAGCTCGTGCAGTGGGAGCTGCAAAGTTGTTTTTTGGAAATAGATTTTTATTTTTAGATAATCTATATATAGTTCTTGAAATAAAAAGGAACTTAGTATCTATTTCCTGTTTAATTGAACAATTGTACTCAGTTATTTTTTTTGTTAATGAAGTGTCATTTTGAAAAATGGTGTATGTATTTGTTCTGCTAAATTAGAAAACAACTTATATGTGTTAAGACTAACTAAAGCAAAAGCACTTTTAAATCATGAGATGTTTAAAACTGCTAATACTCAAACTAAAAGACAAGGAATTTCTCCCAGTAACAGTAGTACTTATCTTTGGCATTTGAGATTAGGTCACATAAATCTCGATAGGATCGAGAGATTGGTAAAGAATGAACTTCTAAATGAGTTAGAAGGTAAAATGACTACAAGACCTTTTAGTGGAAAAGGTTGTAGAGCCAAAGAACCTTTAGAACTCATACATTTGGATTTCTGTGGTCCAATGAATGTAAAAGCTCGAGGAGGGTACAAATACTTCATCTGTTTTATAGATGATTATTTGAGGTATGGTTACTTATACCTAATGGAACATAAGTCTGAAGCACTTGAAAAGTTCAAGGAGTATAAGGCAGAAGTTGAAAACATGTTAGGTAAAACAATTAAAACACTTCAATTTGATCGAGATGGAGAGTACATGGATTTAAGATTCCAGGACTATTTGATAGAACATGGAATCCAATCCCAACTCTCAACAGAACGGTGTATCAGAAAGGAGTAGAACCTTGTTAGACATGGTTCGTTCTATGAAGAGCTATGCTCAATTGCCTAGCTCGTTTTGGGGGTATGCAGAAGAGACTGCAATTCATATCTTGAACAATGTTCCCTCGAAGAGTATTCCTGAAATGCCTTTCGAGTTATGGAGGAGACGTAAACCTAGTTTGCGCTACTTCAGAATCTAGGGTTGTCCTACACATGTGCTAGTGACAAATCCTAAGAAATCGAAACCTCGTTTAATATTATGCCAATTTGTTGGTTACCCTAAGGAAACGAGAGGTGGTCTCTTCTTCGACCCACAAGAAAACAAAGTGTTTGTATCGAAAAACGCTATATTCTTGGAAGAAAACCACATGAAAGATCATAAACCACGAAACAAAATGGTATTAAATGAAGTTACTGAAGAGTCAACAAGAGTTGTTGAAACTGGTCCTTCATCAAGAGTTAATGAAGAAGCCAATACTTCTGGTCAGTCTCATCCTTCTCAATCGTTGGGAATGCCTCGACACAGTGTGAAGGTTGTATCACAACCTAACCATTACTTGGGTTTAACTGAAACTCAGGTCGTTGTGCCAGACGATGGTGTTAAGGATCCATTGTCCTATAAACAGACAATGAATGATGTAGATAAGGACCAATGGATCAAAGCTAGACTTGTAGCAAAGGGTTACACCCAAAGGGAAAGAGTTGACTATGAGGAAACTTTTTCCCCTGTTGCTATGCTTAAGTCTATAAGAATTCTCTTATCCATACCCTTATATTATGACTATGAAATTTTGCAAATTGTCAAGACTGCTTTTCTGAATGGCAATCTTGAAGAGAGTATCTTCATGTCTTAGCCCAAGAGGTTCATAGCCTAAGGTTAGGAGCAAAAAGTTTGCAAGCTAAACTGATCCATTTATGGGTTGAAACAAGCATCCAGATCTTGGAATATTAGGTTTGATACTGCGATTAAATCTTTTGGTTTTGAACAAAATGTTGATGAGCCTTGTGTATACAAGAAAATCATCAAAAGTAAAATAGCTTTCTTAGTACTTTATGTGGACGACATCTTACGCATTGAAAATGATGTAGGATATTTTACTGATGTTAAAAATTGGCTGGCAGCCCAATCCCAAATGAAAGATTTGGGAGAGGCGTAATATGTACTTGGGATCTAAATCATTAGGGATTGCAAGAACAGAACGTTGGCCCTGTCTCAAGCAACTTATATCGACAAAATGTTGACTCGATATTCGATGCAGAACTCTAAGAAGGGTTTATTACGTTTTAGTCACGGGGTTCATTTGTCTAAGGAACAATGTCCTAAGACACCTCAAGAAATTGAGGATATGAGATGTATTCCCTATGCCTCAACTGTAGGCAGTTTAATGTATGCTATGCTCTGCACTAAGCCAAACATTTGTTATGTAGTGGGAATAGTCAGTAGGTACCAATCCAATCCAGGGTTAGACCACTGGACTGCGGTTAAGAACATCCTCAAGTATCTTAAGAGAACAAGGGACTACAAGCTAGTGTATGGAGCTAAGGATTTGATCCTTACGAGATACATCGACTCTGATATTCAAGCTGACAAGGATTCTAGGAAATCTACATCAGGATCAGTGTTCACCTTAAACGGAGGAGTTGTAGTATGGTGTAGCATCAAGTAATGATGCTTTGTAGACTCCACTATGGAGGCTGAGTATGTAGCTACTTGTGAAGCAACAAAGAAAGCAGTCTGGCTCAGAAAGTTCCTAAATGATTTGGAAATTGTTCCAAATATGGAATTGCCCATCACATTATATTGTGACAACAGTGGAGCAGTAGCCAACTCTAAAGAGCCTCGCAGCCACAAACGAGGAAAGCATATTGAGAGGAAGTATCACCTGATACTGGAGATTGTGCACCGAGGAGATGTGATTGTCACAAAATCGCTTCGGAGCATAATATTGTTGATCCATTTACGAAGGCTCTCTAGGCTAAAGTGTTCGAGGGTCATCTAGAAAGTCTAGGTCTGCGTGATATAAACATTGTGTAATCTAGGGCACGTGGGAGATGTGTAATGGGTACATGGATGCCCTAGTTTATTGTATTTACATACTTACCATTCTCACTTCTCTCCATGTACAACCCATTAGAGTTTTAGTTCAAGTGTGAGTTTGTTGGATTTTATGCCCTAAAACTTGTAGATTGTAAATGTAATAATTTGACCGTAATTAAATCATTAATAAAGAGTTATTGATGTATTACTTCAATAAGTGTTATTGATTATTTTTGTTTGTTTTGTCTTAATAGCTCTAAATTCAATAAACTAACATCCTAGGTTGTTTTATGAGTCTTGAACTGTATGTGGGGACATATGGAGATCAATGTTCAAGATACAGTCTAAAGGGTCTATAGTATAGGGATAAGGCTGGGTACCTTATCCTGGTGACACTATGGATGCGACCTACTTTGTATTTGAAATAAATGCAATAATCTAACGTGTTCATGTAGGTTAAATGCGAGTGGGGTTATCCTATGCAATGAGTTTGCATAAGACCGGACCACGAAATAGTAATCACTAGATGTTACTCCGTTGACTAGTTAGGTTTCTATTTCAATAGGATGACCTAGGCAACTTAGTTTTAATCCTGAGTATATTATGAACTCCTGTCCACGAGGGATTGTCCTTTGATTTGTATAGGTGAGAGTGGTCGTTTGCCGACTCAATATGCCTACCATCTTAGGGACAAGACCGAGTGGGGAGCTAGAGACATAATTATACAAGATGAAATTCACTCATTCCCATTTTTAGGGTAAGTAGATAAATGTTCACTTAAGTGGTGTCTCCGAGACTTGAACATTGGGCCCTACCCTCTCACTGATCCGAGAGGGGTTTCTGTTTAATAGTTGAACCATAAACAGGTTGTTCATTAGAGAAGCATTGATACTTAAGGATTTAGAAGTAACCTGGGGGTAAAACGGTAATTTGACCCAGCTAGTGTTACGAACACTTGTGAAGGACTAATTTGTTGTTATTCGTCTATATCCATGGACACAGAAATATATCTGAAGTGAGAAGAATGTAGCTGTGGGTCTTTAGTGGAGTGTACCCACAGTTAACGAATATTGATTAATGTGGTTAATGAGTTTAGCCGATTAATCTCATATCGTTGGAACTTCTGATTTGTAGGTCCATAAGGTCCCTTTACTAGCTCACAACGGACCCACAAGGATCAACTATGTTGAAATAAAAATTTGAAATGTTCAAATTTATGAGGGAAAATATTAATTGTATTGGATACAATTAATTGCATGATTTATTATAAATTTTATTTGAATGTGATTCAAATTATAATTTTATAATATAAAGAATTAATTTATTTAAATATGATTCAAATAATTAATTATTTAATTTGGATGAGATCCAAATTAAAGATTCTTCAGAAAATAAATAGAGGGAGAATTAATTAATTGATTTGAATTGGATTTAAATAATTAATTATTTAATTTGGATGAGATCCAAATCAAAGATTCTGCAGAAAATAAATATTTAAATAAGATTTAAATATTTTAAACCATTTAATATGAGATAATATTTGGATAGATATTTATTAATATTGGATATTATTAAATATTTGATTTAAAATCTCTACAGAAGGTTTATCCTAATAGGATTAGGAGTAACCATAGAGTTATATAAATAGGGCCATTGGGAGCCTTCATAGAACACACTACTAATTCGCCTAATTTTCTTAGAAAAATTCTAAGAAAATTTTTCTTCCCATTCTTTCAAAGAATCAGTTCCCACAAACTAGATCCTTACTAGAGTCATAGCGAGGAAGATCTCTTATAGATTGGCAAAGGTATGATGTTTAAACTTTTCTTTACTTTTTGTATTTTTAATTCTTTCAATAAATTAAAGAATGCGATTACACGCTTCCGTCGGGATTCAATTTCGTTCACCATGAACTGGAAAACTTCCAACAAAAAATCACAGCAAGAACTCTTCTTGTCTTGGGAACACCACCACAATGGAAACCTCACTATTCTCAAGGAAGAATCAATAGAGGAGTTGTGGGCTTTCTATGCATTTGGCAAATGAATTCTTGATGAGGAAGAAGAGAGAATTGGAGAGAGAGAGTTTTCACAGAACTCTTCTATGTTCCTGTAATTTCCTCCCTTCCCTAATATGTAAAAACTTGTGAGAGATAAGAAGAATAACTCTCCATTACATGGGGAGTTATTATTAATAAAATAATAATGATTTAATATTAATTTAATTAAATATATATTAAATCATATTTAATATATATAATTAAATAAAATTAATTAATTAAAAATTAATTAATTAATTAATTAATTAAATATCTCATATTTAATTTAAATTTGAATCATATTCAAATAATCTTCTCTCACATAACCTATAGTTTTAATATGAATCTCATTCATATTAATTTTAACCTACAGTTTTTATATGAATCTCATTCATATAATTGATATTAAATCTCATTTAAATATTCATCTCTCTTATAATATAAAGTATAAATTTTGAATCTCATTCAAAATAAACTTTATATTATAATGTATCTATATACATTATGCATCTATATACATTATGCTAATTGTATCACATACAATTAATTCCCTTATTAATTTGAACATTTCAAATTAAACCAAAATATTTGATTCTTATACTAAGCCTTTATGTCACACCCTACTTTTAAAAACCGATGCATTGAAGAGCCTATAAAGAAAAGAAGTAAAATACCATGTTGGACGCATGGTCAGGACTAAGGTAACGCATGATAAGGGTGAAACGCATAGGAGAAGATGTAAGCATTGGCGATGATAAGACACATAAGCAAGAAAAGAATAAAGTTATGTCGTGAAGTGTTGGAAGAGATCTAAGTCCCGGAAAGGTAGAATATTATAGCAAACTGAGTAATGCATAGACTATTAGCAAGGGATGTTCTCGAATGTTGGATAAAGTGGATGGTTGAAAAGTAAGCTTAAAGACTGGAGCAAGAGGTGGACACATACTAATTTATCATCAGAGAAATATTTTAGTACAAGGAAAATGTTAAATGAATAACCTTGGATTACAAGTACAAGAACGCATAGAAGGATAATCAAGGAATCCTCAAGGATAGGAGGAAGATCATGGACGCACGATAGTATGTGGTTCAGGCTAACATATGGCCTTATGTAGTAAGACACAAACGCATAGTAGTGTGCGTTTGAGACAGTGATGCCTAGTAGTATGTGGTGGAGAAATGAGTTCAAAGGAAGTATGGCCGAGAGTAAGGGAAGGAAGTAATGAAGTTAAAACCTAAAAGGGAAATTCAATGAACGCATAGGGACATTGTGGTGGTTGAATAGTTTGTGTGTTGGACGCATAAGATAAGCTTATAAAGGCTAGGTGGCTTCATATAGACTTGACAACTTACCAGTGGGAGGTGTTAGAAGGCAAGATAAGTGTTTCATGCAAGGTGACGCATTAATTAATGCATGGTTAGTTAAGCATGCAGCGTGACATGTGGCAAAAAAGTGGCAAAAAGAGAGGAGAAGTGGGTTGGCAAGCCCTCTATAAATAGAACTTTGAGGGAAATGGAGCGACTGATGATTCTGAAGTGAGAATTCTTGAGAGAAAGGGGAGAAAGAAGGCAGAAAGGAGGAATCCTTGCGTTCGTAGTAGGAGTTTGCGACCAAGAGAGAAGGTGTGTCACACCCTTTTTCTAAGACCATTTCATGGAAGAGCCTATAAAGGGAAGAAGTAGGACAAGAGCGGTTGTGCTCAAGTGTTAGTTTACATAGGCCGTAGATGAAGTTTGAATTAGAAGGATTTGATAGAAAGGTTGTGTTGAGTGAATTCTGGATCTTGGAATCAAAGTAATTCTTGAAGTTGAGAATTCTACTGTGTAGGATAAACAGATCAGGAGAACGCAACCATGATTTTAAGCTTAGAAGGAAGACCTATGGAAAGAAAGGAAACCTCATTAAGTGATGGGCATGGTTAAAAAAAAATATAGCCGAGAGATAAGTGAAGTTGGACGCATACTTAGTGGAAGACCATTTTGGACGCATGGTAGAGACGAAGGAAACGCATGATAAAGGTAAAATACATAAGGTAGAATCTTGGAAAGAGGCAATGAAAATCTATGGTAAACGCACAACTCCTATTAGGGAAGATTGAGAAGTAAACCTAAAGGAAGGAGGCTGGAGATGGATATACGATAGGATTTGTCGTTGAGGAAATAGCTCACATAAGGAAGAGATTTGGAAACATGACCTTGGAATACAGCACAAGAGTGCATAAAGGAATAATCAAGGAAACCTCAAGGATAGAAGGAAGGTCTTGGACACAGAACAACATAAAGGTAAACGCAAAGAGTGCGAACACATAAAAGAAGGCATGATGGTATGTAATTAAGGCAGACGAATGGTATTATGCGATAAGGAACAAACGCATAGTAGTATGCGTTTGAGACTTTAATGCCAGGTAGTATGCTGTAGAGAAACGTTGTAAGCCCCTACCTGACATTTGGGAGTTGGCAAGTTAAGAAGAAACTATGAAATGGGCAGTGATTAGAGAAAGTTGGCTGAGTAGTATGGGAGTAAAAGTGGCTAAATGTTGGCCATGCGTTAGTGGGGCTACGCGTTGAGAATATGTTGGAAGCCACGAGGCGTTGAAGAAGGTAGCTCGGCATGGACACGTGATTGGAAGCCACGAGGCGTTGAAGGCTACTAGGCGTTGACGGCCACGAGGCGTTGAAGGCCACGAGGCGTTGGAAGCCACTATGCGTTGAAGGCCACTATGCGTTGGAGACTACTATGCGTTGAAGATTGGTATGTGTTGGTACATTAGAAGTGTGGCCGAGAGGATCATGCGTTAATCAGCTATCCGGCGACTGGGCGTTGAAAAATTGTAAAACAGCAAGTTGAAGCTATGCGTTGCTGAAGCTTTGCACGGAAGGTTGCGTCGGCCAAACTAAGTAAGAAGGTGATCGCCGTACTGGTGAGTCAGTGGTATATATATAAGTAAGTACGTCGACTAAATAAACACTTTAGACATATTTCGAACCCAGATTTACCCCTTTTCGCAAAAGAACAACGAGGAGAGGTGGAAGAAGTTGTTTATGTCGAAGTTAAGTAGGAACCAAATCATTTCCATGGTGAAATTGAAGCTGGAACCAGAAGCTTGACTGTTGACGATAATCTATACATCTTTCGGTGTTTGAAGAAGAGTGAGCTGGGGAAGTCGAAGCTGGGGCGAAAATTTCAAAGGTGAGTGAGTTAATTCTTAGCAACTTCTATAAAGGATGTTTAAGCCAAATTTGAGCAAGAGTATGTTAAATTTTAGGAAGAAGTATTCGGAGTTGAGCTACTACATGAGCTGCTAGTTGATTCGAGGCAGCTGGAGTTATTTGAGAATAGTTCTCAAACGAAGAAGAGCTAGGGTTTGAAATCTTGAGGTAAGTTAGGAAGCTCACTTCTTTACAAGTTTGTAGAAGAGAGAAAGTTCTGATTTTGGCTGGACTTCGATGTTTAGCAGATTTAAGAACGAGTTAGAAAAAGAAGGAAGAAAACACTGCCATCGGGCGTCGCTAGGGCAGAGGGCCTTGCGTCTCACAACTCTCGCTGAATCTCACTGAGTATCGCTTGTTAAGGTAATATCGCTAGTCTCGCGAAGCTGGGTATCGCTAATGCCGCATGGTTATGAGTAGTTTAATCTAATAATCTCGCTGATACCTGTGAATCTCGCTCATTATTGTAAGTTGTAAACAAGAGAGGGACTAGTGATGAAAACCCATGTTTGAGATATTTAAGCAAACATAGTGAATATAAAGAGGAATATTAGAAATGTCTAACACGAAAAAGGTGTGTTTACAGGTCAAGAGGAGCTAGGGAAAGCGTATAACCCGCTCGGAGCCTGGAATAAGTCGTGAGTGACTTTATGGTTTGAGATAAGCTAACCTAAATATTATTTTCTATATGCTTAATAATATCTTTGAAGCATGAGTTGAAGTGTACTTCTATGTATGAAACTAGCACATATCTTATATGTGAGACAGAGCTTGATAATGTATCAGATAATGTTCTAAGTTTTAGCAAGCTAGTTGCTAGATGAATGTTCTGAGAATTCTGAGATATCATGATTATAGTTAATTTATGATAAATGTATTGTGCATGTCTGTGCACTAGGAAGATTCGAATGGGACCCAATGCTGAAGACACGTGAAGGCATATGGGCAGCCCTAGTATTTTATGAAGCCTGAGATATTATGATTATTGTTAAATTATGATAAATGTGATGTGCATGTCAGTGCATTAGAAAGATTCTATTGGGACCCAATGCTGAAGGATATGTGAAGGCATATGGGCAGCCCCAGTATTTCTATGAAGCTCTCACCAAAGAATATAGAGACGGTGGTTGAATATTTCCCTGGGACCTTAGTACTGAAGGACATGAGAAGGTACACAGGCAGCCCGAGATCAAACAGACTTATAAGCAGAATAAAAGGCATCTGACGCTGATGTGTTGAAATTACTCCACACAGCTAAGGCTTATTGACGTTGGGTGCGTTGAGTTCGCTCCGCCTCAACAAAGGTTCAATGAAAAGATATTCATTTACGTGATGATAGTTATTTACAAGTTATAGTTATTTACCAGTTTATGAAGCAAGACCAAGCAGTTTATACAAATGATTGTAGTTATGTTTTTATTGAGTTTATACGTTAGATAGTCACTCACTGAGAATTTAGCTCATAGATTCTTATTTCTCTGATGTTTTCTTTCCAAGTAGCGAGCGTGTTCGGGGTGCCTAGCCTACCATCAAGATTCGTCTGAGCCAAATTAGAATTTTGTAATTGGGAACTTGTAAACCCCATCCCCATGTAGAAATTGTACTTATTTTGAGTGGCATTTGTGAGGATCACCAGACATACCTGTAAACTTTAGACATAGCCTTTTAAATCTTACTTATGATGCTATCTTATCAGGAAATTCTTGCATATCTATTTTAAAGGCTAAGCATTTTGCCAGGATATTATGATATAGAAATGTATTTGTAACAGTATTTAACAGAATACAGACTAGGTAACACTCACTCCTAGGTAAAGATATAGATATATATATAAATATCTAGGATGGGGGTGTTACAAGGTATTTTTGACAACTTAGCTATCTTGAGTTAAAGAAGTTGTCTTGCATCGAAGGGGGATAGTCTTGCGTTTAAGATGAACGACGCGTTCAAGATAAACGATGCGTTCAAGGTGAATGATGCGTTCAAGTTGGACTTTGCGTCCAAGAGAGGTCGACGCATCCAGAGAGAAGTAAGAAGAGTTAGGCTGCGCCTTGCATTAGTCATCAACTTTGCGTTTAAAGGCAGGGTTGCGACCAACCGAGCTGACATAGGAAAATCAGCCTTACGTTCCAGAGTTAGAACGCTGCATCCAAGAAGCTCGAGAAAGAGGAAATAGCGGGAAGGAGGAACTATTCTTGAGCAAGAATATTGTGAGTAACACCTACGTTTTCCAAAATATAAATGAGTTCTCTATACTTAATATCGCCGATTTTATGAATATGATTTCATGAGTTTTCAATGAATAAATGCATGCGTTTTATATGAATAGCATTGAGTATGCTGGTTATTTGATAAAGGTTAATGAACGCATGCTGATTGATAATATATGATTTATGATTTTACTAAAAAGCATGGTGTATGATGTTATATGATTTTATGAAAGATTTGGAAATAAACTTGTTTGAAAGGCATGTTGTTTGACATTAAAGCTTTGAAATTGAGTTAGCATGCTGTTTGATTTTATATTTGGAAACGGTTAACTACGAGTTTATGATATAATGTTTCCAAAAACATATTGTGTTTTATAAAACTTTGAAAAGGCACCCGAGGCTCAGGGACTTGGAGAAGGCTAAGGGTAGCTGGGATATAGAAAAGGCACCCAATGCTGAAGGACTCATAGAAGGCAAAGGGGTAGCCTGGATATAGAAATGGGACCCCAATGCTCAGGGACTTTGAGAAGGTGATAACTTGTAGAAATACAAGTTATTATAGTCACTATTTGATTTAATTAGAGTAACTTTGGAGTTAAACGCATGATTTTGGTAGTTAAATGATGAAAATTGTATCACCATGCGTCGGCACTACTTACAAAAGAAAATACCTGAAAAACGATGAGTTTTGATGTTCCTAACGTAGAGTTAAGAAGAAAAGAAGCGCAAACAATCGAAGTACGAAGAGACAAAGCTGCTGCGAGAACAAGTGGAAACCCA
The DNA here is from genome assembly GCA_030954485.1 of Citrullus mucosospermus. Classification (NCBI taxonomy): domain Eukaryota; kingdom Viridiplantae; phylum Streptophyta; class Magnoliopsida; order Cucurbitales; family Cucurbitaceae; genus Citrullus; species Citrullus mucosospermus. The sequence goes on along the minus strand of CM062065.1, from coordinate 9,945,019 downwards.
TGCGTCGAGCCTATGCGTTGAGACCATTCGTTGAGCCTAGTGGGTTGAGACTATGCGTCGAGCCTATGCGTTGACAATCTGAAAAGTAGAAACAGACGCATGCTCAAACAGCTGTCATGTCATTATGAAAAAGGACAACACCCAATCAGATCATGGCAAAACAAATAGGCTGACAATCTGAAAAGTCTATGCAGCGTGGCTGAAATTTAATGCAAAGGTGTCAGGTCATCATGATATCAACTTTTTGACGCCTATAAATAGTCCACAAGTTTCTCCAAGGAAAAGAGGAAGAGAGACCAGTTCAAGAGGCGAAAGCTCTGCACTATTTCTCCCTCACCATAACCAGCCTCCATTTCGAGCTCTTCTGAGAGAAGGATTCTGAGCATCTTCAGAGTCGTCTCCCAGTGAGTGAGAATCTCCACCTTATGGAATCTATGTATCAGATAGCAACCATCTCAAGCCTCCATGAAGCAAGACGTTGCCAGTGGCGGCTTGACGCCCTTCATTTCTATTTTATTTCCATTTCTCTCATTCTTGCTTATATTTTGTTAATGACATTCGAGAGAATAATTTATTGTCTTAATATGAGTTTGATTGTCTATCATCTTCCATCTACTTCCGTATTAAATACTTTACACCATGTTGTTTAAATGCTAAATGAGTTAAATGTTAAAAGTTAGTTTTTCTTGAGCAATTCTGAGTATGTTACATCTTGATTAATGCATATCTTTAGCTTGCATAACTTTGTCTGACAAACAAATGTAGTAAGCATGACTGTCGAGCTTGAGAGAGTGGATAGTTAATCTTTAGCATTAATTAAGACTAGATGAGTGCAGAGATGTAGTTTATCTTTTGCCAACACAAACTTACCATGCGTCTTAGAGATAAGATTAATGTGGCGTCGAAACATCGAGAGCTGGATTCACAAACGCAGTTTGTAGATATGTAATTGTACTTAGAAAGTTTAGGTAACAACTAGCTCTTGCGTTCAACTCTACTTCTATCACATGGTTCCATTCATTCTCAACGCATGCTATCTGATGCTAGATTACATATGACTACCCAACGCCGCGTCCACTTCATTATTAGTAGTAGGAAATTCTTTTCATTCTTTATGTATAGTTTTACACATAATCAACAACGCACATATTTACATGTACAGTCACCGCATAGTCATGTATTTATTCTCAACGCCTAGTTATTACAAATCCCTGCGTTCGACCCTGGACTCACCAGGAAACCTATAAATGCTTATACTTGGGTCTTTATAGGAAAACTTGCTTAATCATGATCACATCTAGAGTAATTCTCGACGCATCCTTGTACGGAAATGATAAATTTTTTTTTGTGCAACGAGCTAAGAAACTCAATTTAAATCGAATAGAAATTTAAACGAACAAGTTTATGAACAGAAGGCATTATGGGCGGCCCGGATTCTAGTACCTATGTGCACATAGAGGAAAATACGACGCTGATGTGTTGAGATCACTCCACACAGCTAAGGATAATCGATGTTGAGTAGCGTAGAGCATTGGGAAAAATGATTTTTGAAATTAATGAGATTTTTGAGTATTTACTCTAAAACAGATATGCATGATTTAACAATGGTTTTAGCATATTTTAATATGATTTGAGGCATTATATTTTACGCGAGTTTGAAAATGTTTATGTTATGACCAGATTTACAGTTAATTATGATGTTTTCAAAAACTGTTGCTCACTGAGCTATTAGCTCATGCTTTTATATGTTTTCCATTTTCAGGTAGCATGACAATTCCCGTTGCCGATCGAAGTCGAGGTTTGTCAAGAGTTAATGATATTATCGTCCTAGTAAGGGTTGATATGAGGAGTGAGGTAAATCTGACAGTGGGATTTGAGACAGGGAAGTCAATGACTGTTGTCCTCACGCTCCGTCTTGGGCTACGGTAGGATAGTTTGGGGTGGGGTGTGACACTTTATGAGCTAGCAAGGGGACCTTATGGACCTATAGTTAGAAGCTTCAATGATAAGAGATTAATCAATTAAACTCTTTAATTAGATTAATTAATATTCATTAACTATAGGTCACTCCACTAAACACTTACAGTTGCACTATTCGCACTATAGATATATTTCTCTGTCCATGGAATTTACTAATCAACAAAAAGTTGAACCTTCACAAATTACTCATAACTACAACTGGGTCAAATTATCGTTTTACCCATGTAGTTATATCTAACTCCTTAAGTACCACTAATCCCTTTAATGAACAAACTGTTTATAGTCCAACTATAAACTAACCCCTCTCGAGCCAATGAGAGAGTGAGGCCTCATTGTTCAAGACTCAAAATCAACCCTTAAGGGAGTAATTTATCTACTTACCCTAAACACGAGAATGAGTGAATTCCATCTTGTGAAGATATGTTCCCAGCTCCATAATCAGACAAATCCCCAAATGGTAGGCATATTGAGTCGGTAATTTAGTCACTCTCACCCATACAGATCAAAGGATTGCCCTCATAAATAGGAGTTCATAACTCACTCAAGATTCAGATCGAGTTACCTATAGTCATCTTATGAAATGTTAATTTCTACAATTAACGACGTCACAAAGAGAAATTAAACATTTCGCGGTCCGATCTTATACAAACTCTTTGCATAGGATACCCCACTCACATGTCTCCACATGAACGATTAGGATCAAATCGTTTGTAACACTTTACAACTTTTTGTAACAATTACAAAGTGGGTTGTACTCATAGTGTTACCAGAATAAGGCACCAAACCTTATTCATATACTACAAACCTTTTTGGTTATTACTTAAACATGATCCAACCTTGTATGTCAACCACATACATGTTTAAGTTTACATAAAATAACCATGAAATCTTAGTTTATTGGATTGAGTTAAGCATAAAAGAGATAAAATAACTTCTTATTTTATTCAATAAATAAAATGTATATACAATTTACAAAACTACAAGACCCAAGAGATTTAGGACACACCAATCCCAATAGATTATTTATTTAATGAAATAAATGTTATTTTAATCGACATTTAGTTGCATTAACCCCAAGCCAATAAACTAAGATTCAAGATTGTTACTTGTAACTTAAACATGTATATGGAGATAAACAGGTGCATCATGTTTAAGTAATAAAGTAAATGGTCTGTAATAGATGGATAAGGTTGGGTACCTTATCCTAGTGACATTACGAATATGGCTCGTTTTGTAGTTGTTACAAGTGTTGTAAAGTGCTACAAATGATCTGATCCTCATCATTCATGTGGAGACATGTGAGCACGTATTCTACACAAAGAGTTTGTATAAGACTGGACCACGAAATTTTAACTCTCCCTTTATAACATCATTACTAGAAGAGACTTACATTTCATGATGATGACTATTGCGAATCTTTATTATGAATCTTTATTAAGCTTGTTATGTGTTCAACATACTTAATACTATGCGTTACTAATCTGTCAAGTTTTTCTATTCTTCACCCAAGTATAAGCAAAGAATGAGGTTATCTCGGTGAGTCTGAGGTCGAACACAAGGACTATATAGATTCTATAATTAGTTGGATTATTTGAGTCATGTGTCTAAAGAAGGTGGTGAGAAGTGATGCATTTAACTAACTATAAAACAGTAAAAACTAAGCTAAAGTGGTTTAATGGAGAGGTATGCGACACAACAAAGTCAGTTAATTGAATTATATGAATGGTAAACGCAGGGCTGGGGTTGATCATCATCTAAATTTGGAAACGCATAGTGAGATCTATTTCATACCAGCGACTCTTCTCTCTGTTGTCAGCCGCTATGCGTTATATGTCTATAACGCATAGGAGAGTATTAAGTACCAAGGTTATTCCTATGTCTAGGTAACACTTCTTAGCCTTGTCAATTGAGTTCCACAATCACTTACTCTCCCGAGCAGTCTAATTATTACTACTTATATCGATTAGCTAGATGAACATAAGCATTAGATTAAAAGTAAAATTGACAAGATGGAATAGTCTTCTATGGTTCTTATTTAGATGATCACGCAACTTGTGACCCTTAAGAGAGTTAGTTACTCATGGATGATAAATAGCAAATGGAAAGTGATAAGAAATGAATAGCCATGGAAGATGTATAGATTGATGAACGAAATAAATGTTTTAGAGAATACAATGTCTTGCTAATAAACTAAAACATAAGTAAGAAAAAGATAGAAAGCATGAAATGGCTTCTCAATGTCTTGAGCTCGCTGGGATGGTAGCGTGAGTTCTGTTGTGAAGTGGTCAGGCTGAGGGAAGACTCTTTTCTTTCGAGCTATTTGTCTCCGGTTGTCGTCTGGAGAGAACTCTGCTGTCACTTAGGAATTCTTCCGAGAGGTTCAACAACTTTTTAGCCTTCAGGTCTGCTCTTTTATAAATGTGTGTTGCAATCGCTGGCAAATCTGCATGACTGGAGGTTGAATTTCTGCCTTGTGTCCATCTCGCCTAATCACGTGATTTTCGGTTTAATTTAGATCCACCACTTTCGCCGCATATCAAGCATATCAATCTCCCGACAATCTCTCAAGATTCTTATCTGATTCCCCGCTGCCTTGCGTTTCTGGTTGATATGCATCCTTGGTTAACTTGGGTTCTTGCGTTCAAGTATGCCAACACATCCATGGGTTGCTAACGCATCAACCTGCGTTGAAGGGTTGCCAACGCATCCACAGGTTGCTTTCGTTCTTGCATTAAAGCATGCGTTTTAGATTCAAAAAGTTTCAAAACAATTATCTCCATCAATTTACAAGAGTAGAACGCATAGGAAGATTTATTAATAGAATTTAACACCAACTATCGCATGATTCTCTTTTTAAACTCTATTTTTCTAAGAGAGAGACAATAATAACTTGTATTTCTACAAGTTATCAATGACTATAGGTGACTTGACCTGAACCCTGAGTGAGTTGTGAACTTTGCTTATGAGGGCAGTTCTTTGATTTGCATGGGTGAGAGTGACCAGTTCGCCAACTCAATATTCCTACCATTTTGGGGATTCATCTGATTGGGGACCTAAGAACACAACTACACAAGAAGGAATGCACTTCTTCCCTAATGTTAGGGAAGTAGAGAAATTGCTCCACTACTACAAAAAACAGTGTTACTTGGCATGGCTACAATGTCAAGTAACAATATACTTAACATTTTTAAAAACGTGAAGTAATCGACTGTCAAGTAAAGTTAGATTACTTGATACTAAAACAATGTCAAATTATATGTTTCTTGATATAATTTTCGTGTCAAGAGAAACAATGTACTTGACACTAGAGCCCTATCAAGCTTACTTTTAAAAATCAATGCGTTGAAGAACCTATAAAGAAAAGTAGTGAAAGACCATGTTGGACGCATGGTCAGGACTAAGTTAATGCATGGTTAGGGTGAACGCATGGAAGTAACCCGAGAGTTTGAAGGAAAAGAAGTGAAAAGCATAAGAGAAGATGTAAGCATTGGCGATGGTAAGACGCATAAGCAAGAAAGGAATAACGTTATGTCGTGAAGTGTTGGAAGAGATCTAAGTCTTGGAAAGGTAGAATACTATAGCAAAATGAGTAACGCATAGACTATTAGCAAGGGATGTTCTTGGGTGTTGGATAAGTGGAAGGATAAGAAGTAAGCTCAAAGATTGGAGCAAGAGTTGGACGCATACTAAATTATCATCAGAGAAATATTTTAAGTACAAGGAAAATGTTAAATGAATAACCTTGGATTACAAGCACAAGAACGCACAGAGGGGTAATCAAGGAATTTTCAAGGATAGGAGAAAGACCATGGACGCATGATAGTATGCGGTTCAGGTTGATGCATGGTATTATGCAGTAAGACAAACGCATAGTAGTGTGCGTTTGAGACATTGACGCTTAGTAGTATGTGGTGGAAAAAACGAGTTCAAGGGAAGTATGGCCGAGAGATAGGGAAGTAAATAATGAAGCTCAAACCTTAAAGGAAACTCAATGAACGCATGGGGGCGTTGAGTTGAATGAATAGTTGTTTATTGGAAAATGTTGGACGCATAGGATAAGCTTATAAAGGCTAGGTGGCTTCATATAGACTTGACACCTTAAAAGCAGGAGGTGTTAAAAAGGCATGTTAAGTGTTTAATGCAAGGTGACGCTTGGATTAATGCATGGTTAATTAAGCATGCGATGTGACATGTGGCAAACAAGTGGCAAAAGGAGAGGAGAAGTTGGATGGCAAGCTCCCTATAAATAGAACCTTCAGGGAAAAGGAGCGATTGATGACTCTGAAGGAAGAATTCTGGAGAGAAAGGGAAGAAAAAAGGTATTCTCGACAACTTAGTTATTTTATGTTAAAGAAGTCATCTTGCGTCAAAAGGGGGTTGGCCTTGCGTTAAAGACAAATACTACGTTCAAGGTAGACGTCGCGTCCAAAGATAGGTGATGCGTTCAAGTTGGACCTTGCGTCCAAGAGAGGTCGACGCATCCAAAAGAGAAGTAAGAAGAGTTGGGCTGCACTTTGCAGTAGTAATCAACCTTGCGTTGAAGGGCAGGGTTTGCGGTAGTTATCAACCTTGCGTTGAAGGGCAGGGATGCGTCCAACCGAGCTAACAGAGGAATATGGAGCCTTGCATTTCTGAGTTAGAACGCTGTGTCCAAGAAGCTCGGGAAGAGAAAATAGAGGGAAGGAAGAGGAAATTATTCTTGGGCAAGTACAAGTGAGTAACACCTGCGTCTTTCAAAATATAAATGAGTTCTTTATGATTAAAACCATTGGTTTGAAATATGTGTTCAAGAGTTTCCAATGAACAAGTGCATGCGTTTTGTTTAAAAAGCTTTGAGTATGCTGGTTACTTGCCATAAGTTTATAAAACGCATGGTAATTGATTGATGCATGTTTTCATGATTTTACTGAAAAGCATGGTGTTATATGATTTTAAGAAAGATTTGGAAATAAACTTGTATGAAAAGCATGCTGTTTGATATTAAAGCTGGAAATTGAATTTAGCATGCTGTTGATGTGAGATTTGGAAACGGTTAACCTATGATTTATTAATATAATGTTTCCAAAATATGTATTGTGTTTTATAAAACTTTGAAAAGGCACCAGAGGCTCAGGGACTTGGAGAAGGCCAAAGGGTAGCCGGGATATAGAAAAAGGTATCCAATGCTAAGGGACTCGTAGAAGGCAAATGGGTAGCCTAGATATAGAAATAGGACCCCAATGCTCAGGGACTCGTAAAAGGCATTGTGGGCGGCCCGAATTCTAGTACCTATGTGCACATAGAGGTATATACGACGCTGATGTGTTGAGATTACTCCACACAGCTAAGGAAAATTGACGTTGAGGAGCGTTGAGCATTGCTCCTCCTCAACTAGGGAAAATGATTTTGAAATGAATGATTTTTGAGTATTTACTCTAAAACAGATATGCATGTTTTAACGATGGCATTTGAGTATATTTTAATATGATTTGAAGTGTTATATTTTATGCGAGTTTGACCATTTTTACAGTTAAAGTATAATGTTTTCAGAAAACCGTTACTCACTGAGCTGTTAGCTCACCCTTTTTATATGTTTTCCATTTTCAGGTAGCATGACAGTTTCCGTTGCCGATCGAAGTCGAGGTTTGTCCAAAGTGTGTTAATGGTATTACCGTCCTAGGAAGGATTAATATGAAAGTGAGGCGAATGTGATAATAGGTTATGTGATAGGGTAGTCAGTAACTGTTGTCCTCACACTCCGTCTCGGGCTACGGGTGGATAGTTCGGGGTGGGGTGTGACAAAAATAATGAACTTGTTGCTTTTAGCACCTACATCGATTGAAATAACGTACAAAAAAGCGCAACATATAGATTGAAATAACTTAAAAATTACTAAAGTTAAGCACCACAACCCACAAAATCCTAAAAACTTAAGGAAAAAGAAAATGGTAGCATGATGGCACAAGAGATATTAACCACAATCAAAATTCAAATGACAGAAAAAACAAAGTTCTTAAGCTAAGTTTAATGTTAGCTAAACCATGGGAGTTATGAAACTAATCCAACAATTAAATCAACCGAAAAAGCAAAGTGAGAGTGAGAGAGCAAGAGCGAGAGAGAAAGAAAGCGAGAGAGTGATTGTGAGCGTAAGCGAGAGAGTGATTGTGAGCGTGAGCGAGAGAGTGAGAGCGAGAGTTGGTCGCGTTAAAGTTTCGCTCTTATCACTCTCTCTCTCGCTCTCGCTCTCACTCAAGAAAAAGAAAAACGTTGCAACAAAGAAAATAAAAGAAAAATGTTCATCTTAATGTTCGTGTTGGGATGAAAAAGGAAGTACCTGAAGAGAAACATGTGGATGAGGGAGAGGGTCTTCGTTGTCATCCATGAGAAGAAGAGAAAGTTGTTTGCTCAAACGTTTGAGGGAGCTGAAAACGATTTGGAGAACAAGAACGGAAGTGAGAATGGAACCATCAGAGTTGAACAAATGTGAGAACGAACATTGAGAAATCGATTTCGACTAGAGGATCTGAGATTTGGGGGCCTACGAAATCAAAGGCAATAGACACTGATTTGGGTGGTCTGAGATTTTGGGGGCCGGCTACGCGCAATTTTTTAAAGTGAAAAATTAGGGCTTTGAGAGAATAGAATAATATAATATATTTTTTAATTGAAATCGAAGGTGTTTTACCATATAACAATTCCATTGGAATGATTGAGATAGAATTGAGGATTGATATGTTATTCATAATTTGATGTGAAAAATTGAAAATTGATGATATGTCTTCTTTGATAATATAAACATTTTGTAGATTTCTAGGGTAGTTATTCATAAGAGAGGTTTGACTTTGTGTTTTGATTGATCCATTTGGGCTCGTTTGGATAACGTTTCTCTGTGGAGAAGGGGAAATATCAATTTTTTCCTATAGAACGTCTACAAACAAGAGGATTTAATCGGAAATATCGACAGATTCCTGTGTGTGGAGTCCAAATAAATATGAAAATAAAAAAGATCCACTATTCTAATTTAATCCTTATCGAATTTGAATATCAGAATAGTGGATATAATCATGATTCAACGAGTTAGGTCCACTTACTTTTTATTCTTTTTTTTTTTTTTTTTTTGATTTCAAATCTTAATAATTGATTGGAATAATGGAAAATAGGAATATTTTTGAATTCAAGGAAACAACTTATGAATCATGATAGATTATTTGAATCTATTTTAAGAATTAGAATAGAATCTAGAATAAAATAATATAATTTATATATTCTATAGAATATATAAATTATAGAATAAGAAATTCTAGAATCAAAATAATAAAAAAATGTGTCACTATATAATTTCTAGAATTGAGATGGGAAGAAGGGTGGGAATGGGTAAGGGATACACATCTCCTTGTTTGGTACAAGTTTTGAAGCTTTAGGCATGGGAATAAGTCATGAAGGATACTCATCAAAAGTGTGAGTCTTCTTGATGCTCCACCTTCTCTCCTCTTTTAATACACAAATTTATTCTTGTATTTTACATATGATTATAATTTAGAAAATTATATTAAAATTTAAATTATAACATTTGAATTTAACTACTCCAGTTTTATAAATAAATTAATTAATTAATCACATATATATACACACTTATTTTTTCAATAAACCGTAAAGAATGGATGCATTGTTACTATCAATTTATTAATAAATTATATATGTAGCTAATTATTTTTCATTATGCTTAATATTTTATGAGATTATTTTGTAATAATTATAATTATTTTATCTTTGATTAATTATAACTAATTAATTTTTAATCTAAAAAATGTTATATTTCTTTTTTCAAATTAATTTTGATTGTTTTATTAATTAATAGAACATACTTATATAAATTCATCAAATTGATACATCAAATTTTGTAATCAAGTAACTTTTATTATAAATGGCTCATTTTACAAATACTTGTAATTAATATTTTAATTAGTATTATTTTTTTATTGTTAAATAATTAATTTTGCTTAAAACTTTGGATTGAATTTATTGTTTATCAATTAATCTATTAAAATTTTATAGAGGTGTCCATGATTAATGTTATAAATTAAATACAAAGGTGTCCATGATTAATTTTATAAATTAAATACAAAGATAATTTTTTCCTATAAAATCCTGATAACATTCTCATGGATAACCAAACACCCTATCCTTGATTCCCATCAATCTTATTCTCATGCTTTTTGTTCTAAGACATCCTTTATTCTTGGGCTTGGCCCCTTTGTGAGTTGCCTTTAAATAGGAGTTGAAGGCAAAATGAAAATATATTTAAGAATGAAGGGTAAAATGGAGAGTTAAAAATTCTCTTCATTTTGCCTTTTTAATATAGTAATGGATAATAGATAATAAATAAATGTTTGATACAACTAAAAAGAAGTGAAAACAATGAAAAGGTAAAAAGGACACAAATAATCCAAAAACATTTATTTTGGGTTGTCAGGTAACTCTATAATTTTAAAAAAAAAGAAAAAAAAAAACAAAATTTTTCAAGTTACGTCAATTATTGATCTCTCTCTCTTTTCTTTATTTTAGGAAAATCTGGAATATGATCCTATTTGGATTGAAGGGTTTTTTTTTTTTTTTTTTTCTTTTTTTTTATTTTTATAATTATTATACTTGCAACAAAATTTCCAATTTAAAATATGTCAATTTTCTACCCAAGGTTTAAAATGTCGATGTTGACAAAAATATCAAAGTTCTAATTTTACGAAAATTTCGATAAAAATATCAATAAAATGTTGATTTCGATGGATATTTTTGGAAAAGTTATAAAAACAAAAAAATTTTTAAAAAGTTTAAGTTAGTAAATAAACATTTTATGATTTTTATGTTTCGTGGATTTTTTTATGATAATAATAGAAATTTTGTTTCACCCCTCATTTGGATATCGAACCTATAAAAACATGGAAATATTGACGTATCGACGAAAATTTAATACTGTCACACCTCCTCCCGAGCTATCCTCTTAACCCGAAAAGAGGCATGACGACAACAGACATTGATCCTTTACGACATCTACTGTCAACTTAACTCTCCTCAAATCATTACCAAGCACTTGATAACATAATTATAATTTCCATCCAGACCATAAATAATACCAAATGATACTTTATAATAATAACATCAGAGTTTTACACATATCCACCACTCTTTAGACCCCAATATGTACAATGCTAGGTTTAAGTACAAATATTTACAATGCTCAAAACTACGAAGCAGATCTAGACGAGTTTGACAAGTAGGCTAAGCATCCCGGTTCTGCTCGTTATCTGGAAAGTTGAAAACATTTGAAAACATGAGCTAGGTTGCCCAGTGAGTGACAAGTTTATAAAACTATGCTTGGCTTAAAAGCTCAATGAAATCATGCTTGATAATCAAATAATAAAGTTTTCAGATGCTTATAAACATTTGCATATTTTGAAAGATTTTTCCTAAGTTAAGGTGGAGTAAACTCAACGCTACTCAATGTTAAAAACAACCTTAGCCAGGGTGGAGTAGTCTCAACACGCCCAACGTCGAATAACCTTAGCTGTGTGGAGTAATCTCAACGTAATAGCGTCGAATTTCCTTCTATGTGCACATAGGAATTATATTCGGGCTGCCCGTGTACCTTTTCTAGTGCTTTAGTACCGCAGTCCCAATATTAAGGCTACCCATGCCTTCTTTATGTCCTTCGGCATTGGGGACCATCTATTGTATTCAGGCTGCCCATATGCCTTCTCCATGTCCTTCAATAGAGACCATCTTTTGAAAATAAAGCATGTTAAATCATTTATGTACATGAGTTAAACAATTTCTTAGAATTTCAGAGTATTTCTCAAACAACATGCTTTTTTCAAGCACAATATTATAAATCATCATGCTAAAAATCATGTAAAAGCAAGTTCAAAATCATATAACGAAACGCATGCTTTACGAAATTCAACTTATGCTATAAATCTAAAGCATGCTAAATCATTTAGAAACATGAGTTAAACAATTTCTAAGAATTTCAGAGTATTTCTCAAACAACATGCTTTTTACAAGCACAATATTATAAATTATCATGCTAAAAATCATGTAAAAGCATGTTCAAAATCATATAACGAAACACATGCTTTACGATATTCAACTTATGCTGGAAATCTCGTATTCTGCAAATAAACCGAGCATTCTAAAAATATCGAGAGAATAAATCATTTTAAACAAAATTAAGTCACTCACAACTTATCCTAGGCTCTTAATTGGTTATATGCTTCCCCTAGCTCTTTCCAGCCTGGAATAAATTAATTCTTTTGTCAATATCCTTAAAATTCCATTCATGACATGTTTTAGGTCATTTTAGCTCAAAAAGGCTCACCAAAAAACAAAAATTAGCCAAAATGTCCAAAAGTGGAAAACTGTCCCTAGGTGTGTCCAACTGCCCTACAACACAAACACCTAGCCAACCTAACCTCAAATGGGCGACAAATCTCGCACAACACACTGCCCTGCACGCTAGCCATTGCCTCGCACACGCTGCCCCTCGTAGGCGGTAACTTTCGGACACCTACTGCCGAAATAACCTTAAAAGAGGCAAGGCGTGCGTGTCTCTGCGTCGACAGTCCGTGTCATGCTCCTCAGCGAGACCAGCGAGATTCGTCTCGCTCAACTTCTGCATGCACGCGACGCCACTAGCGAGATCCGTCTCGCCCCTACAGCCTGCACACGAACAACAGCGCCTCTTGCTCACCCTTGCGTTGCCAGTGGCATGTCGGCTCGCCTCCTGGGCGTCCAAATTTGTCAAAATAACCTCAAAAGATTCTTTCTTCCGGTCACTACTTTTTCTTGCCTGCACACACAACCTCTTCAAAAATGCACCTGGTAGCCTCAAAACATTGTCTTCTTTTCCAGCTGCCAAAAGTAAGGTTTCTAGCCAAAATTAAATTTTGCTTCCTCTTACAAACTTGTAGATAATTGGCTTAGCTAGCTTACCTCAAGATTTCAATGTATAACTTCTCTTCTTTCGCTAAATATCACTAAATTTTCCCACTCTGCTCCAGATTACCCTATAACCAAAACAAGCTTGAGGTTTTGATGAATTCTGAGTTCTTCCTCACAGAGTTTCTTTCCGGCAACCCTCTTAGTGAAACTAGACTCAATTTAGGATAATTTGGCCGAAGAAAATCGCAAATGGCACAAGGGATTTGCACACACACTAATCTCATCAACTGACCTCTCTATTTATAGACTTTCCAAAAATCTGCATGCAAACTCCTAGCTCGCTACCTCATGGTTGCATGCATGCCTATGCCACACTTAACCTCAAATTAACACCTAATCTGGATTGTTTATCACTTAAGTCTAGGCTTTGCTTACCAAGAAGAAATGGTGGACGCATCCTCGGGCAAAGCTTCCCCATGCATCCTTTTAAGGTTAGCTGGTTGCCTTGCACACAATCCCCCTTGGCCGACTTGGATGCCTAGCATGGACGCATAGCCACCATGCGTCAACCCCAAGGTCCTGATGGACACATAGCCTCGATGCATCACCTTTCCTACTAACCTCAAACGCGTAGCCAAGCTTACAAACGCATAGCCCACTTGCCCAACACATCAACTCATCAGCCAATGCTCACTATCATAGACACACTCCTCGGCCAAACCTTCCAACACACTAGGCTCACAACACACACCCTCTTGGGCTCGGCTACCACTTAACCATCCCCTTTGTCGGCCACACACCTACCACACAACCCAACCACTCCAAGTCAAGGCTCTCGGCCACCTCCATTTTACCACCCGCCAAGCCACTTGCTAGTCATCTCTTCCAAGAATGTTGAGAATAAAAGTATGACTTACAAATACTATATTTCTTGTAGCTTAAATACAGTTCGAAATGTTCAAACAATTGTCCTTTTAATTCTATTTTATGTTTATAAAATATGATATTTTTCTTCAAACAAAGTAACAAATATATCAAAGTAGGGGAGACTTCATCTTAAAACTTATGATAATATCCTACAGACGACTAATAATAACTTGATAACATCTTTTAAACTTAGGGATAGGAACATCATGGTAATACATAAAATTTTGGAGTTGTTTAGAGCGCTAGTTGAGTTTTAAAGTTTGAATTTCATATATATGTAGAGTTTATATCTTTATGGAATTCATTTGTTTGTATTTGAAGTGCAATGTTATTTTGTATGAGTTAGAGAGTCTCTGTGTTAGGGTGCTAAGTTGAGTTCTAAAATTAAGGGTGTTTGATGGAGTTTTTTTCTGACCTAAACAATTTGCTACTATGTTGTGATTTTTTATAAATATTTTTATTTAATAATTCTACACATTTTTTAATAAAAAATGAGATAGAAGAGAGAGAAGGAAATGAGGTAGAAAGAGGAAGGAAAGGAGAGGGAGGGGAGAGAGGGAAAAAAGAGGGAAGATAAAAAAAAATTTATAATATAATTCTATTTCCAAGTCATCTTGCCACTTTAGCATTTAGTCAATTAAATTTAATGGTGTTATTAGTAGCGAGTAAAACCTATTCTTGGAAACTCCGGGACTAAAATGACCAATTTGAACCATTAGGGACCAATATGCACTCATTCTTAAAATCTTAAAGACCAAAAAGGTACTTTTTTTCTTTTTCTTTCTTTCTTTATTTCTTCTTTTTTTTTTTTAAAAAAAAATATGGATGTCATTGTTTTAGAAGCACATTTGTATTCTTGGGAGTTTTAAAGAATGAAGTTTAGGGTTTTTTGGATTATGCATTTCAATTTTTTTTAGCGACCATTTTACAAATTTGTGTATGTGACGCTTCTAGTTAAGTTGGACAAATTTTTTTGGATTCATAACAACAAAACAAATTTGGACTTATGTTTGCTGAAGGCGGTAGGTGGAGGTGGTTGTCGAAGTATGTCACTGGAGTGAGTTGATAGTAACCGTCGATGGTAGTTATTGCCTGAGTTGGGTGGCAGATGTATAGTTGCTGGAAGTGGTCGTCGGAGCATGTCACTAGTGATGATTGTCACCGAAGTTGGTCATCGACGGTGACTGACGGGTGGAGTCATGGGAAACATTAAAGGGAGGGAGAGATAGAGAGGAGAAGATGAAGTTCATTGATAAATGTGCAAACTTCAATAATGAATACCGTAGAAGTTGGTGGAGTTGAGTTATTTTACCCAACTTGTGAAGTTGGTAGGCCAAACATTGAGTTGAGTTGAAACTCAACTCGACCTTTGTCAATGCTCCAAACATTTTTTTTTCCTTTTTTTTTTTGTAATTTGATTTTTAAAATCATATGTAGGATAGGGAAATTGAACTTCTAACTTGGAAGTTGATAATAAAAATACCATATCGATTGAGTTATATTCATTTCGGCAGTAATACACAAAACTTAAAACTAAAGAAAAAGGGGAAAATAAACAACAATATTTGGAGAGAACCTTTTGGTTTACTTCCTTCAACTCTCTTTATCCACAAGAAAGATCCACAAGACATGCCATATATCATGGTTGGCATAGGCGAATATTGATCATGATGTAAGCAAGTTGGTTGCAGGTTAATAACAGTAGGAAGTCTATCACATTAAGGATATGTATCACTTATGCAAGTAATTATGGAAGTAATGAAGAAACCAAATGATATGAAAACCTTAGAAATTGTAAATTAGGAATCCTTTAGTGGACCTTAATAATAAATTCTGAAACCCTCAACTCAATTGACATCAATTCAAAGGGAAGAGTTAGAATTTGATTACCTTTTGATCAAAACTAAGAGATAAGGAGAACTAGTTCCTTACTCCAAGTTCAAACACTCCACAAGCAAGATGATTAGACTTACCTGAATGTTCTTGGCATGCAACCCTAAATTCAAGAATTGCAAAGAATGGCGATGAAGCTCTGTCATCTACTAGGGAATTTTCATTCAAGAAAACCTTAACATTCCAACATAAAAAAACTAACATATTGAGTTCACATTTCCCCTTTGAAACCTATCCAAGTCAACCAAAAGGACCTAAAAGTCCATTCTACCCCTAACCAAAAATACTAAAACCCAAATAAAACATATATGGGTCTAAAAATAAAAACCAAAAAACCAAAGATAAGGTAAGTTTTTTGAAGAGTTAGCAATATAAAAGCGGAAGCAATTAGGATCTAAAACACTCTAATTACATCAATTTTGAAGATTAAACATGCTAGTTCAAAACTGGAAAAACAGAGGAAGTAACACTTACTTGTTGTAGCACAAATTTGATTCGAATTTCTCCAAATTTCTGTCACGAACACTTCGTGGACGACCACAAGAGTCTTGTTATTCTCAAGCATTAGAACGGATGGTGGGATCCAAATTGAGTAGAAATCGAAGAAATTTGTGAAGAACACACAGTTTTACAGTTTTGGAGTTAGTTAGTATTTTCAGCAAAATAACACTTAAATTACATCACGTTTTTCAAATTTCCTTTTTTTATTTAAAGAGGAAACCATGCAAATCAAATTTACATGCTGAGTGACACCAAACATGGTGAATAAGGTGGTGAAAATTGAAAGTGGAAGAAGAGGTTGAAGATGAGGTCTCTATCTCCTACCTCCCCTTTTAATGTGAGATTCTCCAATTTCTCAAATTGGATAGAGTTCCAATTTAAAATTTGATTTCCAAAATCAATTTAAATAACATTAACTTAATATAAAATTCATTTAAATAATAACCGGTTAAACTCTTTAACCTAATTAATTAACATTCGTTAACTACCGGGACACTCCATTAAAGCCCAGTAGTTGCACTCTCCTCACTGTAGATATATTTCTGCCCACTTGATATAATCATAATAAGTAAGTCCATCCTTCACAAGTTGTTCGTAATTACAACTGGGTCAAAATTACCGTTTTACCCTTGTAATTACATCTCGTTCCTTAAGTCCCACTGATCCTCTAATGAACAATTGATTTGTAGTCCAACCAACAAACTGAGTCCCTCTCGGGCCAATGAGAGGGTGGGGCCTTGTTCAAGACCTGGAGTTAGCACTTAAGGGAACAATTTCTCTGCTATCCTTAAATAAGGGAGGAGTGAATTCCATCTTGTAGGACTATATCCCAGCTATCTACTTGGTCTTATCCCTAAAATGGGGGGCTTATTGAGAGTCAGTGAACTCAAGTCACTCTCATCCATACAGATTAAAGGATCATCTCAAAGAGACAGGAGTTCATAGTTAGCTCAAGATTTAGATCGAGTTACCTAGGTCATCAGGTTGAAATAATCAATTTTAACAGTAAATAGTGTTATAAAGTAAAATTGATTATTTCTTGGTCCAGTCTTATGCAAACTCATTGCATATGATGACCCTACTCACATGTCTTTACATGAACGATTTAGGATCACATCGTTTATATCAAATACAAAGTAGGTCGTATCCATAGTGTCTTTAGGATAAGGTACCCAGCCTTTATCCCTATAATATAGACCATTTTGGCTATTACCTAAACTTAATCCACTTTTATGTCAACACATAAAGTCTAAGTATTCAACTTATAGCCACGGGTTCTTAGTTTATTGGATTTAATAAATGTAATTCACATATTCAATAACAACTTTACTGAATCAATCTCGATAACAACTTTATTGAGAATAAGTTCCATAATTTACAAACAATGAGTTTTAGGACATAAAACCTAGCAGTTCGCAAATTAAAAAAACACTAATGAAAATTTACAAAGCTCAATTAATTTCATCTTAGAGCATCACATGGAACCAATTATAGAGCTTCTGGTCATTGGTTGTCACTTGAATCCCCTCAATTGAGTTCATCTCCATTTGTATGCGAGACTTCAATGCTAGTTGTAGTTTCTTGATCCTTGAACATGTGATTGGACCTAGAGGTGACATGAGGATGTATTGGTTCATATCACCAAACCTCCTCGTCAAAGTACGCATACAATTTTAATCTAATAGACTTTAATTTGAAAAGGCTTTCATAAAGCATCTTTATAACATGAATTCTGTTTTTATTAGTTTCAAATTTTTAATGTCTTTAATATTTTAATATCGTTTTATACTGTTTTGTTAGTGATATCATCAAATTGACTACATCACAAGACATGTAATCTCATATGTAATGAGAGAATAAGTCTACTAGTGATAGTCACCGATAGACTTCTATTTTATAAGTGACTATCACTAATGTGCTTTTAATTATTACATAAATGTATTTGTGACAATAAAATTAAAGTCTATCGATGACTGCCCTTAATAGACTACTATCAGTTTTAGACATGTTGTCTTGGGAATGACACATTTTGGTCAATCCAAATGCATGACAAGAGAATCCATGATAGTAACTTGGGACTCGCTTAAATGCTTCTACTCAATATTGTGTTTTCAAGTCATTTAATATTTTATCATAAGACTTTTGTGTTAGACTAAAATATTTAAATTAAATGATTATTTTCACTATTATTTCTAGGGGACCTCGAACAAACGGTTACTTTGGTTTTGGACAAATTATCTTGTCAATGTTTTATTTATTTTAGGGAAAATTGCACAAACCACCATTGAACTATGAGGTTGGTTACAATTACACTCTTGAACTTTTAATTTGAACAATTACGCCTCTTTGTGGTTTTTAATTGATTGCAATCAACCTTTTGATTAAATTAATTTTTACTTGTGTATAGCTCACAATATTTGACAAATTAGAGCAAACTTATTTTAAGAAAAAAAGAAGCTTGGACAATTCGAAAACCCATCACCTGCAAAGCAATCGTTGGCAATGGAAGTATGAGGGTATGTGGCTTGGCCTGGTAATTTTTACATATGGTTGAATTCATGAATAAACTATTAATTTGCAGCTTTTCTTCAAATTTTTGGACAGTGAAGTTCGATGGAACATTGGGTGAAGATATGGGTTTTACAGCTTTTACGTATGGGTTTTCCATGAAATTGTTGAAGTCGGTCGGCGAAGAGATTTCTAGTTCCCGTTCCCGTTCATGGTTGCTTGAATTGAACTACAAATTTTTTTCCATGGAATTGTTGAATCTTTCATCTTCGTTCATAGGTTAAACCCAATACTCAAAGAAGAATTATGTACAAGAACAGTTTATTAGAGTTCACAGGCATTGAACCCTACATTTTTCTTAAAATGAGTTTGCTCTAATTTGTCTATTGTGAGCTACAAACACACACACACAAAATAATAATAATAATAATAATAATAATAATAATAATAATAATTAAGGGGTTAATTGCAACCAATTAAAAACCATATGGGATAATTGATCAAATTAAGTTCAATGATATAATTGTAACAACCCCATAGTTCAAGGGTGGTGTGTACAACTTTCCCTTTATTTTATTAATTTTTTTTATATCAAATTTGTCAAATATATAGTTTGGGTTTGATAATTCTACACATGAAGTAATTGATCCATGTTAGAATTATCATAAAAGTCGAGTTATTACATCATTACTCCAAATAATTATTTAATAATAGAAGTTAATCGGTGACTAAAGTCTATTAGTAAAGCCACCAATAAAACCTATATTTTTATGTAGAATTCTATCCGTAGTTATAATTGATATACTTCTATTATTATAAATGTAGATGAAGTTGAAGTTATTTTGTTTAATTTAAAATAAAATAAATAAAGATGAAGATGGATCCATAAAAAAAAATTAAATTTGGTAAAATCTTTTTTTTAATAGGTAAAATCCTTTTCTATGTTGTATATACAAAATAACAACAATAATAATAAAATCAAGCTCAAAGAATATGCTTGAGTGATTGCTCGAGTCATGCTTTTGCAATACATGCTGGAATTCTTATATAGACTCTAGAATTGAAATAGAAATTGAAATAAGCTAACTAAAGGATAAGATCGAATCTGTCAGGACAAGACCCCCCGATAAGATTCGTCTTTTTCAAAAGCTAAAAGTAATAAAACGACAAAATGTAAAAGGCTTGAATTATTTGGGGTCCTATTATTTGGACAGGACCCCAAATAATTCAATTTCATTATTAAAAAGACAATACATAAAGTAAAGATAAGATAGGATAAGATATATGATAAGATGTTGTCGGCCACTTGTTTAGAATTGAATATTTGAATAGCATTTCTTTTAAGGATACTTTAAGTCTTTGTCTTGTCTGCTGAATTATTAATCTACTTAGACACGTCCATGCTAGACTGATTATAGGCCATATTGTCGTCTTACTCAAATCAGCGGCTGAGCCAAACTAGGCATGTTAACAACATGCTAACGCCACAATAAACCAATATTTTTCGTCTTCAAGCTTTAGACTTTCTTCGAGTCTGCTGCTGCTTCAAATAATTCAGTTCTGATTTTTCTGACCGCCAAAAGGGTATATACAATGTAAACCAGAGAATTTATAGTGGCTTACATATATATTTACAACTAGGGGTGAGAATGTACCTTTTTTTTTTTTTTTTTTAATTACTTCTTTGTGAAACATCCTTTATGAACACCTTGTTTTTCTATATGAAACAGGTAACTCTTATTAATTGGAGCTCACATAGGTTGTGAGTTGAGGAATGGATCGTTCAGATCATAATCAGGTTCTTCTCCAGCTTCATCTTCAATTAAAGGGAGAGGAGAAGCGCTTAGAGATAAGCTTGAAGCCATGAGGGCTAAGATTTTTTGGAAAATTGCTTCGGAAGTTGTTTGTGCCAAAGCTGGCAGCAATTTTGATTTGTTGTTGAGAAATTCAGCATTTCTCTTAATGTCTATGTCTTTCAAATATTCGTTCTTGGAGAACCATTCTTTTACTTTTGTAATGGTGGCATGTTGAAAGGTAAACTTATTCTTCCATTTAATTTTCAAGATTTTTGTAATCATTTTGTATTGAGGATATGAACTGGTTGAGAAATTCCAGGAAAATATCCACGTAATTTGGAATAGAGGCAGAACCTCATTGAATTATGGAAAAAAGTTTTGAATGTTTCTTGCAAAATAAAAATAGGATTCTTGCAAGGGGGTTGGAAGAATATCATCCGTCAAGCTAAATGTATTTCACCATTGAAAAAAGCATAGAGGAAAATGAATTTTATGAGCATTTTGACAAAAGGATATGAACCAAGAATGATTATAATTTGAATACCACATAATGTTATACCAAGCCTTTATATAATCCCCGTATGAATATGTTTGTGGGACAAATGGTTTTGAAAAAGTTTTATCACTATAGATGCTTTGATTCTAATGAGTCAGATTTAATGCTTTGAAGATTTTGAGTTTAGAGTAAGCAATTCTGGATGGATCTTTTTTGTCGAGGATGTGGTTATTTCTGCAGATTTTGTGTCTATAAGAATAAACTCGTAAAATATTCTTGTTTTCCTTAAATCTTCAAGAATGAAATTAAAGTAGTCTTCTAAATTGAGACCTTGGAATTCGGGTTCAATTGTAGGTTCAGTGATATTCTGTTCAAAGTATATTTTGATTTCAGGTCGGGGTACGGATCTCTTTTCGGGTGTTACCGCCTAAGAAAAGGTCGAAGGAGAAGGGATTGATGATCCCTGATTTGAAGATGGAGAGGCAGTAGGCCTCAATTGAACTGATCCACTGGAAGGGCGAACAAGATTGGTAGAAGGCCTTGGAGGTGGAGTTGATGACTCCATGGGAGATTCTATCCGAATGCTGGAGGATCTTGCTCTGGAACGGGTTACCGTAGTAAACCCTAATTTCGTTGCATATTGATCAGCACTCATTGGAGAGGGTGCCGAGCTTGAAAAGGTTGGGCTTTTGCCCTTGAAGAGGAGGAGGTATTCCTTCCTTTATTACTATTACGATTAGCACTCATTGCTTCTTTTTCAGAGAAGAAGAGAGCAAGAGAGTTTTGGAGTTAGAAACTCCCTTGAGAGGTAATCTGCCAAGGGGTTTTGCCATCAAGATAGTATCGCTTACCACCTTGCAAATATCTGTTTTGAAACAAGATTTTTTGCATCCTTTTCTAAAACAAATTTTGATGCCTTTGAATATGTTTTGATGGTAAATCTTTTATTGATTAGGTCACCTTGAAAATTTTGAACACAGAAAACTATTGCTAGTAATTCCTTCTTGACTGTTGAATAATTCTTTTGTGTATCATTCCAAATTCTTGAGTGGAATCTGACTATTGATTCGTTCTTATCTAGATACTGTTTGAGGATTCCTCCATACCTGATGTCGGAGGCATCTGTTTCTACAATAAGATTTGCTTTTGGATTGATAAGGCTCAAACAGGGAATTGATTTGACTAAAGTCTTAATTTTTTGGATAGCCTGGGTGTGTTTGTCGGATTAAGGTTTTGGATTTTTTCTTAGTCTTTGATGGAGTAGTTTGCAAATAGGCTAAAGTTTTGAATAAAGTCTAAAACACAGTTAAGGCAGCCAAGAACCTTTGCAATTGGGTTCTATCTGTTATTTGATCAGGAAAATTTGAGGCAAATTCTATGGATCTTTAAATGGGCTTAATCATTTCTAAATTGACCTCAAAACCCAAAAATCTTATTTTTGGATCTTTGAATGAGCTTAATCATTCCTAAATGGACCTCAAAACCCAGAAATCTTATTTTTGTTTCAAACAACTTAATTTTTGGTAGAGAGACTACCAACCCATTTCTTTTGGTAATGCCAATAAAAATATTGAGATGTTTGAAATGTTGATCTATGTTTGAAGAAAATATTAAGACGTCATCAATGTAAACGATAGTAAAATCTTGAAAATTGTTGAAAATGTTATTCATGATTTTTTGGAATTCTGAAGGGGCATTTTTTTAGCCCAAAAGGCATTACGTTTCATTCATATTGCCCAAATGGAACATTAAAAGCAGTTTTTTTCCTTTTCAAAATTTTGAATTTGCCAAAGTTCTGACTTCATATCAAATTTTGAAAATATCTTTGAATTTGAAATTCTTTTTAGTAAATCTTGTTTATTCGGAATTGGATATCTTATCCATTCCAAAACCTTTTTTAAAGGTTTGTAGTTAATCATTAACCTTGACACACCTCGCCCCTTTTCAGCTGCATTGTTGACATAGAAAGTGGCACACGACCATAGACTCTTTGATGGTCTTATTAGACGCTTGTCTAATAAGTCTTAGATTTCTTTCTTGCAATGTGTTAGTAATTCTGTGTTCATTTGAATTGGTCTAACCTTTGTAGGAATATTTGATTCCTTGAAGTCCTTTATGTATGGAAGGTTAACTATGTGTTTATTTCTTTCCCAAAATGCATTAGGGAGATTTGAACAAGTTTCCTTTTCTATTTTGCTTTCTACTTCTTTCATCTTGTTTTGAATTGAATGATCCTTTAAATTTTCATCTATTCTTTTGTAACTAATTTCTTCTTTAAGAATTTGAATTTGTCTTTGTTTTCTTTTTATCTCTTGGTCTTTTATTTCATTTATTCCCAGTAAGTCATGTGGAACCATTGGGGCAATAAACTTGAAAACAACCTCTTTCCGGAAATTTTACTTATTAAACCCTTTTCTAAAATTTTTATTGGATATAATTGAGTTAAGAATGGAGTTCCTAAAATCAATTCTTATTTTAAATTTTTTACTAAAAGAAAAGAGTTAATGAAACAAAATTGATCATTGCAAATGTGGACATTTGGTAGTTTATACTTTATGTTAAGCTTCTATCCATTTTCTCCACTTAGGGATTCAGTAGTTTTTTCAAAATACTTGGTAGGAATCAACCCTTGTCGGATACAGTTTTGATCAGCCCCTGAGTCTGAAAGCTTTTAAAGTAATTTTGAAATCTTTAATTTTTAAGGTAACTAAAGAATACCACTTTTGAAAGTGTATTTTAGTAATTTGATTTATTAGAAATTCCTTTGTTTGTTCGGGTTCTTCTTTTTCTTTTTCTTTTGAGGAATCTTGTTGTAAAACAACTTTTCCTTTTTGCTTTATTTTGAAATTTTCTTATTTGATTTCAAAAATTTCTTGTTTATTTTCTCTTATTTCTTTTTTCAGGCAATTGATTTCAAATTGAAGGTTTTCTATAGAAACCTTTTTATTTTCTATTCTTTTTTGATTGAGTATTTCCATAAAGCTTCTAGGTGTTACCTTTTTTCTTTGTACCTGTGGTGTTATTGAAGGTTCTTCTAATGACTCTTTGAGGGTTTTAAGAATTGTCCTTTTTATTTCATCATTGTTGATGTGGTCAACTGCTTGAAACAAAGCTTCTTGTTCACTTGTGAGAATATTGATTTCTTTACTGCAATTTTCGTCACAGTAAACTACTCCATTTTTTGGATTTTTATCCTCTGTGCTGTAAGAGATGTTTTCTTCAAGCTCTTGTATTTGATTATCTTCTTCTGAAGTTGAAATATAGGAAGAGCTTTCGAAGTCCTGTTCTTCATCTTGTTCTATCTCATTGATCTTTTGCTCAGACATTTATTAGCATAATGTCCTTTTCTGCATTTATAGCAAGAAATTTTTTCTTCCTCTGTTTATTTGCTTCTTCTTATGGGTTTTTGGCTTATCTTCCCAATAAGTCTTTCGTTCCTTGTAGTGAGGAATATATTATTTCTGAGGTCTTCTTTTGTAGTATCTTACTATCCTACAAGGTTGTTCCTTATAGCTCTTTTTTCTTGCACTTTCTAAGAGAGCTTGGCTCTTCTATTTTTTCGCACCCATATTGAGAGCAGCAACTCTTCATCTCTCTTCTATGAAAACTTGCCTGTTTTTGCACTTTGCTTTGAATTTAATTTTGTTGCATATCTGTAATGAACAATATATAACAAGGGTGGTTAATTGACCATAGGTAATATCTTCCTAGTTTATTTTATTATCATAAACTTTGTTAAGGAAAGTGTAGCATCTTTTTGCAATAAAGCCTGGTAGGCCGTCAATAAATTGTTCTTTCCAGTGTTATTGGTTGCAATCTGTTTGAGTAAAGATTTGAGTGACGAACATGTCGTAATACCATTTGAATTTATCCATTGAGGTATATTTAAGATTTTTGAGAATTTTTCTATGATTATCAACTCTTATTTTGTTGATACTTTCCAAGAAGTGACATGAAATGGTATAGACAAGAGTGGCTACTACATCTTGCTTCTCTTCTTCTACCTCTACTTCCTTTTTTAAAGTAGTAGGTTGTTTTGTAACTAGGTTTGTTACATCGATTGTTAGAATTTTTGTTGTTTTTACCTTTTTGGTATGTGAGCTAATGTTTTCTCTCTAGGAAGCGTTGAGATAGTATTCCCACCAAAGTTTTAATGCTCCTGTAAAATCGGTGATGATTATTTTTGCAGCTTCATGGTCTGAAAGTCTTAAAGCTTCGTAAGCACTGGTTGCCATAAGCATTTCATTTACAACATCTAAAACTTGAAAGTCTGGTATTCCATCTATGTTCCATACATAGATTGAATCGTTATCAAATATAATATATTTTTTTATAGCAATTCTTTTGCTCCAAACTCATGTCTGGGAGAGAGGGCCTCAGATACCAATTGAATTTATCAGACTCATTTATCGACGTACGGTATTTTATTCTATTAGCATCTAGTGTTTGAAAATTTTCTATATGAAAATTCTCAAGTTCTTTAATGAGGTTTTCAGCCTCAGTTTCATTTATGACATTCAATTGCTTTGATGTTCCTTCATCAATCTTTAAAGCTATTAATTTTTTATCGATTTCTTTAAGCATTTGATTCTTCTTGGAATTTAATTTAATTTTTGCATGAGGCCTAAAAAGAGGATCTTCGTATCTCTCTATAGGTGGGTAGAGCAATTCTTCAAATTTAAAAACTTGCCCAGCTATTGAAGAAAGAGTTCTATTTGAATAGTTATCTTGAAGTTGTATGCTTTTAATTTCTTTGTTGGTTGGAGGCTTGTTTTCTTCTGATTCTTTTATTAATTGAAATGACTTTGCTAGAATGGTTTCATTATAGAAACTCTTAATTCAACATCTTCCATTGGAGGAAATTCAGATCGAATTTCGCCTCTCTAAATTATTTTCCAAACTTCTTTTCCTTCAAGGACGCAAAGATCTTTAAATTCTTTTCTTTGGTTGAACCATTCGAAGAAAGAAATATTCTCTCCTAGTGTTTCAAGAGTCTCAAAATATTCTTCCTTGAAAGCATTTCTTTCTTCTTTTGAATAGGTTTTGAAAACCGCTAATCTATCCCTTTTGTTTTCTTTTAACATAAATTCTTTTTGTAGGACTATTTTATCTAATTTAAACTTAGAAATAATAACATTTAATTGGCTTTTGAAAATATATGCTACTTCCATCTCTGTTTGAGAAGGAGAGGATGGTCTTTCTTCTTCATAATGAAGATCTGGAATATCATGTTCTAATCTAATAGAACTTATCTTAACAGAATTTGTTCTATTAAGGTTTAGATGAGATTTTGTCTTTATACTAGACGTGCTTGGCCTTGAGCTTATGAATTCCTTAGTGCTCATATTTTCTTTGATGACTGGGAACCTGGGTAGTTCTTCCTTAAATTTGATTTCTACTCTTCCATTGAGATGTTCAATGACGTGAGAGAGTTCTTTCTCTCTTTTCGAAGGGACAAAAGTATTATCTAAAATCCATTTAGGATTTTTAGTCAACATATCCCAAGATAGCAGTTTTGGGATACTAACTGGGGATTTATTTAGGTTGGTTTCAATTAGCATCATCTTCCTTTTGGAAGAAGCAACTAATGCTTTTGGTTTCATAGTAGTCATAAGAGTTTTATAAGTAATTTTGTAAAGAAAAGTTAATTTCTTAACTATTTCTTCTAGATTTAGACCTTGACCAGTGATATCTAGGGTTAGGACTTTGAAGAAATGTGGGTCATCTAGAGTCACTATAAAGTTTGGATAACAATTGAAATATGCAGGTCCATCTACAAGGTTGGACTCTATAATTCCTAAGAGGGAACTTGAGAAATCCTTGTGTCTTTTGTCACGAAGGATTCCCAAAATTGGTGTATCTAATCCTGATCCATAGGTCTTAGCGCTACTTGCATTGCTCCTATGAGAAGGAACCCAAATTTTTTTCTATATTTCAATATATCTACTCTTGGAAATAATTGAATTGAGTCTATGCTTCTATAGACTGGGATTTTTCTTTCGACTATTTTTACACAAAGATTTTCTTTGAAGTTAAAGGTACTATGAGCATAAATTTCTTTTAAGTCAAGTTTGGGTAATCCCCAATTTTGAAGTTGTTTTTCGATCTTTGCTATTTGCAAAGATTCATTGGTGAGGTTTGAATCATTCGAGGAAGTTATGTGCTGCTCCTCAATTTCTTGTTGAGTGAGCTCCTTTATGGGAGCTTTCTTAAACAAAATTTTTCTTAAGAGAGACATTAAATTAAAATAAAACTTTCATAATGAAAATATAGTTAAAGATCTAAATAATTATTGTTCAAATCTTCGAAAATTCTAATTAAAGAAATTCTCCTCAAACCTACTTGCCTTAGGCTGATTATGGCTTACCAACGGTCTTACGGCCCTTTCTTTGAAACTTGCTGCCTAGAACACCAACTAAGAGCGATCCACAGGAATATAGAAGGATTTCTTTTATCATAACTTTCTTGATATGAGAAATAATCTTCAGAAACTCCTAATCTATTTCACTTCTCCCTCCACAAAAATTTTAAAATCAACTGTTAGAGAGCAAAGAAGATTGAATACTTAATGTTCTATTTCATGTTTCATACATGTGTTTGGTAGCATATTAAAAAATTAAATTCAAATTTAAACAATTATTTAAAATTTGTTTGATAATATATTTATAAACAATAGAACTAAATATAGTTACCCACTAACTATTAGGTCAAATATAAACTAATATTAATTAATTTACGAACTCGTTTTATGTTAATTTTTTTGGTATGATTATTATCTTTTAATATCATATAATTTATAATACACAATATAATACATATTTAATTTAACAAAAAATAAATGAGTTTAAAACATGAAATACTATATTTATTACAATTCTATTTTTTTTAAATATAATTATGCGTTTGAAAATTTCAAATTCGAAATTTGAAAATAGTAAAACATTAAAATATTGTTTTCAGAATTTGCACTGTTTGGATTACATAATCAAAAAAGTACCTACAAAAAACAGAATCTAGATTAAGGGCCTGATTGATAGGCAGTCTGAAAACATAAATTTGAAAATAAGGAAATCAGTGAGAGTTAGTTGTGTTTCATGTTTTCAGACATGTGTTTGGCAGTATATTCAAAAATTAAATTCCAATTCAAACTTTGTTCAAAATGTGATTGATAACATATTTATAATTCATAAAAATTAATTATAGTCGCACATGAAATATTAGGTTGAATAAAATTATTATTAATTAATTTATGAACTTAGTTTATAGTAAAAATTTTGTATGACTATTGTTTTCTAATATCACATAGTGTAAATCATATTATATAACATATAATTTAATGTAACAAAAATAATTAAGTTTATAACATGAAATGCTATATTTGTTAATGTTTTTATTTCTTTTAATATAATTATGCATCTTAAAATTTCAAACTCAAAAGGTGAATTCATTGAAAATATAACAATGTTTTCAGATTTTGCATTGTTTGGATCATAGAATCTGAATCATAGTTTTTTAAAACAGAATTCAGACTACCTAACAAACGTAGATTCACTGAACTCGTAAATCTGAAAACATAAAACGGAATCTAAGTTTTCGACTAAACAAGCTCTACCAATCTCATATTGGTTGGACTTTATGAATCTAAAAACATAAAAAAAAAAAAAAAAAAAAAAAAAAAAAAAAAAAAAAAAACAAATTAGAATTGCCTACCAAACATACTCTAAAATTGTGGAAAAAAGTTTGTAGTCATGGGAAACTGTTCCAAACTTTCAAAAAAGGGTAAATAGGGATCAAAAAGTTTTAGGTAAGTTGCCATTCTCGAAAGAATATACACATAGTGCAAATCATAAAAAAACAATGGATACCCATTATAATTGTTCTTAAAACAAACTTACTTTTCAACTAAAATAACCCAAAGCCAAAACATTAAGCAGACTATTAAGAGCCGTTTGGGCCGCAATTATATGTTGGTGGAGTGCACGTTTGGAGCTCCAACTATTAAAACCATCCATTTCTATAGTAAATACCATTTTGTAATCCCCAATTAACCATAGTCAACACCTTTTCAAAATTTGTTGTGCTGCACTTTTTATTATTTTACATTAATCATCTTCTAATTTTTTGCTACAATGTCTACTATTTCCTACTCGAACTAAAATAGTTATATCTCAAACACATACTATTATAACTCAAATTAAAATAATCTACACCTCAAATACAAACTATTATAACTCACAAACTATAATAACCACTTACTATAATAACCAATTCAATGCCCCAAACGTCTTCCAAGGGTTCCCTCAACTCTTAAATATTTATCACAAAATTTTAAAAGTAGAACTAGTAAAAGAAAAAGAAAAAAAAAATACTAAGTGTTATATATACGTGGAAAATAATATACTAAAGTATATATATAAAAAACTTGAGGCTCAGTCTAGAATGAGTTGTTTGGAAGCTTATCTCAAAAGTTACTTTACTAAGGAAGTTAATTTCAAAAGTTATTTTACACAGATTTTATAAACCAACCAATTAAAATTTTCACATATTCACTTTAAACCCTAGTAAAATCAAGAGCTCTTTTCAAATATAGCAAAAAGAACAAAAAATTTTCAAATATAGTAAAATTTTACTGTCTATCTGCGATAGACCACAATGGATCGCGATAGTAATCTGTGTCAATTAACACAGATAGTAGTCTATCGCGGCCTATCATAGATAGACCGTGTATTTTGCTATTAGTTGTAAATATTTTCAGTAATTTTGTCATTTAAGATAATTTTTCTAAAACCAATTTCAAAACACACTGTAAATAATGTGGACTAATGCTTTATTGGGAACCATTAGATGCTAAGAGATTTCAAACGAATTTTTAAATTCGCTGTTAGAAAGATGACGAGTGATTGCTTGCAACTTGACTACTAGGGGGCTCTTGCTGACAGTTGGGGTAACTCGGCTTTACGCGTTGTCCTAAATCCTCTTTTCCGTCGCTATTGCAGCAAAGGAGGCAGCTAACGTAGTGGTATCCGCTCTTGCTGCAACTAATTCATCTAGGGCAACTCTCTCAGTTGGTTAGCTAGTGTGCCTTCGACTTCTAGCTTTCGGACTAGTAGCTAAGTAGCTTTTGTTTTTAGGGGGGAGCAGAACCAGGCATAAGGAGCTTTAATCGCCATAATGACCAGAGCAAGCCAAAGCCAGGCCAACCTACGCCTTTTCCTCACCGTCACTGCATCAATATGGATCAAATAATCCATTGGGTGTACATTCAGAGATGGATAAAATTTCTTTTTACCCTTATTTTTATGTAAAGGATCTAGTGGGTTGGGTAGTTGCTCCTAATGTTTTGCGCGGTAGCAACGGAACCGGGGAAAAGTATACAGAAAAGACAGTTTTTTTCTATTCTATTAGTATTAGATTAGTATTAGTTAGTGATCTCGGCTCAGTGAGTCCTTTCTTCCGTGATGAACTGTTGGCACCAGTCCTCCATTTCGTCTCTGTGGATCGAGGAGAAAGGGGGCTCGACGAGTTCATCTCTTTCTAAGACAGTTTGCTCTTACCTTATGTACCGCTTGTGTGTAGCGCGTGAAACTCATCACTACCTCGTATAGGTGTTGAGACCATAGCATGTTACACGAAAGCGTCGCTTTCTCTGTAGTGTTGTCACACAGCAGCTCGCCTAGAAGAGCCACTCGTTCTGTAGTGTTGTCACATAAGATAAGCACACCGCTCGCCTGTTGGCCGGGCAAATCAAAGTTGGGAGACTCATCGGGTAGCAAATCCCATCCTCAGCTAAACCAAGCCCCGGGTGGTAGCCTATTCAAAGAAGTTGAGCTTGTGCCCAAGCCCACCTTTTTTCCTCAGCTTCGCCACTCGACCATCCCTTGAACCTAACCCTCGGTGAGAAAGATGTAAGATTGCTAAGGAGAGAAATGAAAGACTAGTAAGCAACCCAAGACCAGACGTGGGAAGATAGACTAGGTCTTTCCACCTACTCCTTATAGGAAGTCTTTCATAAAAAAAATAGAGTTTGTTGCTGTTATTGAATTTCACCAAGGGGAGCCTATTCATTAAGAAGCTTTAAATTAAATGATTCTGATAAGTTATGATAATGAATGAAGTTGATGGCCTTGATAACGTGCATTATAGCGGTCATGGTCTTGGGACCTCTAGAGGCGGAAGGTTCATCAACTCTTTTTCCAAAAAAAACTCTTCTTAGTGCATCGAGAAGACTTTCCTATTTGAGTTTAGCGAGCCTATTTGAAGAGATTCGTTACACGAGCAAGCTAAGTCCATTAGAGTGAATTTATTTCAGCGCCACCATTAGTAATGGGATCACATTGGTGGCCTCTTCATCAATAGAAAGAAACCCCATAAAAAACATTGTGAACTCTCCCCAAGAAAAAATAGCGGTAAGTGATGAGGGGGCAGCTTGATTGTGGTAGTCATTGCAAACTCATTCCATTTTTGGAGGATTCGTTCCCTGTTCCTGCAGCTGAGAACCCGAAGTTCAAGAGTATACACTCTCCTGTCATACAGCTCCGTCCCGGCATTAGGACTTCCCCTTTCCTTTGACCAACGGGTCCTCTCCCTATTGATCGAGATGCTTTGCTCCTTCCCCTCGTATTCCAGTATCTTGCTTTCTTTTCGGAGAGTCATTATGAAATTCTAAGGGCTAAATGTAGACTAGCTTCAATCCAGTACCATTTGGAGAGTGCCTAGTTTACAAGGCGCCTATGACAAATAGACGTCCCATAAAATGTTATGGAGGTTGTAATTGGACTTATGGTGCAACAATGTTAAATCGATCATAGGCCCATACTTGAAGTAGTATCAGTGGGCCTGCTATATCCAAAGCTTGTGCATGATTGGCTCGACATAATTCTTTGTACAACCATGCAAGACAAGCACCACCCCACGAATAATTACCAGCTTGCTCAAAACTGGCCAGTACTGGGAGGAACATTAAGTGCACCAGCGTGTTGGACTTGTCTACAAACAGAAAGCCTCTGATAAGCTGCATGATATATACTCGTGCATATCTCTGTATACTGACGTCATCAGCATCAGGAAACAATTATGTAAACTGAGAGGCTAACCACGGGAGACTCAACCTTGAGCCTTTTAAGTCAAGTAGTCGAACGCCTAAAAAATCTTCACAAATCTGTTTCCAATTATGTTGCAACGATCCAGTAACAGGTTCTTCGTCCATTGGTAGTCCAAATTGTACTGCAATGTCTTGCAGCGTAATGGTGCATTCCTCACCAGACATATGAAATGTGTGGGTCTCCAGTCTCCAGCGCTCTACTAAAGTAGTAATGACGTGCCAGTCTAACTGTATGAATCCAATTTGTGCAACCCCAATAAAATCGGCATGTTGTAGATAAGACACTATACGTTCATCGAGCGGTATAGTATGCTAAGAAACTGCCTCTCTTCTCCGACAACATAGCACCACGGTGGATGCATTATGTGACATCCAACTTTTAACAACCAATGTGTTGAAAAGTCTGAAGAAAAGGAATAAAAGACCATGTTGGACCCATGGTCAAGATTGAGGTAACGCATAGTAAAGGTGGACGCATAGGAAGTACCCGAGAACTTGAAGGGAAAGAAGTAAGACGCATAGACTTCTATCATAGGATATTTTCAAGTGTTGGAAAGTAGAAGGTTGTGAAGTAAACATAAAAACTGGAGCATGTGGTGGACGCATGCCAATCTATCTTAAGAGAAATAGTTTAAGTGCAAGGAAAAGGTTAAAAGAGTAACCTTGGGAATAATCAAGGAATATCCAAGGATAGGAAGATGGTGATGGACGCAGGATGAAGGTAAACGCAATAGAACCAACGCATAGAGGAAGAGCTTGAGAAGGAGTTGTTATGGACATAAGGAAGGAGTTGGACGCATGGTATGATGCGATGAGGTACAAACGCATAGTATTGCGCGTTTGTCATTAACGCCTAGTGGCATTGTGTAAGCACTGGTTTATAATAGTGTGGCTATGTGTTGAAGGTGATCACGAATGGTTGCTGTGAGCTGAAGTAGTCGCCGCGTTGGCGGGGGAAGAAACGTACTTAGCTTACCATGCGTCGGTAAGGTTGTTATGCGTTGAGGTCCCTATGCATTGAAGACAGAGTTATCTCTATGCATCAAAGACAGTAGTGTAGTTGGTTGAGAGTTAGAAAATGCGTAGTGAAGCTCAAACCTTAAAGAAAACTCAACGAATGCATGAAGGCGTTGTGTTGAATGAATGGTTGTCTATTAGAAAATGTTGGACGCATAAGATAAGTTTATAAAGGCCAGGTGGCTTCATATAGACTTAACACCTTAAAAGTAGGAGGTGTTAAAAAGGCATGTTAAATGTTTCATGCAAGGTGACACTTGGACTAATGCATGGTTAGTCAGACATGCAGCGTGACATGTGGCAATCAAGTGGCAAAAAGAGAGGAGAAGTAGGATGGCAAACCCTCTATAAATAGGACCCGGAGGGAAGAGTAACGACTGATGATTCTGAAGTAAAAATCCTTGAGAGAAAGAGGAGAACGAAGGCAGAAAAAAGGAAGCTCTTGCGTCTGTAAAAAGGAGGTCTGCGGCCAAGAATGAAGACATTCTTGACAACTTAGTCATCTGGTGTTAAAGAAGTTGTCTTGCGTCGAAGAGGGGTCGGCCTTGCATTTAAGACAAATTCAATGTTCAAGGTGAACGCCGCGTTCGAAGATAGACGATGCGTTCAAGTTGACCTTGCGTCCAAGAGAGGTCAACACATTCGAAAGAAGTAAGAGGAGTTAGGTTGCACCTTGCGTTAGTCATCAACCATGCGTTGAAAGGCAGGGTTTGGGGTAGTTACCAACCTTACGTTAAAGGGCAGGGTTGCGTTCAACCCAGCTAACAGAAGAAAATGGAGCCTTGCGTTCCAGAGTTAGAACGCTGCGTCCAACTGAGCTACCAGAGAGTGAAAACAGTTACCTTGCGGGCTAGAAGTCAAGCCTTGCGTTCAAGGAGCTCGGGAAAGCCGGATTTGAAGGAAAAAGAGGAAATTTCTTAAGTAATCTGTGAGTGACACCTTTCTTCTTCAAATCGATTTTTACTGAAAATGTTCTTTAAGACATGGCTTTGTGATGAATCATTTTGAAGCGCATGATATTTGACCATATTGTTTAAAAAGGGCATGTTTAATGTGATTGCTTTTAGATATTGAAAGGCATGTCACGAAATCTTGATTATCAAGAAATATACTGCTTTCTATGAAAGATTTTAGATGAACTATTTATGTAAACTGATTGATAAAATGTTTAAGAGGAGGTTTAGTGCTGATGGACTCGAGAAGGCACGTGAGTTTCCCCGGGACCCAGTACTCAAGGACATGAGAAGGTACTTGGGCAACCCGCCATATTCCTATGTACACATAGAGGTTGATTTGGCTGGTGCCTCGAGTTTTGCTCTGCATCAAGCTAGGGATAATTTCGACATTGGTTGTGTTGAGTCTTGCTCCACCCCAACTAAGGTTGAAAAAGGATTGAAAAACCAAACGGTTTTTTGTTTAATCATTCTAGAAAACGATTCCATATGTTTTGGAACGGTTTTACGAGATTGATAAAGTTTTGCGAAAAATATGTTTCTGTGAATAATCGTGTTAAATCCTTGTTTTATATGTGCAAATGTAACATGACTATTTTCAAATAAAGCTCGTTTACAAAACTTGTCACTCACAAGGCTTTAGCTCACGTTTTCCATTTTTTTTTCTAATTTTTCAGGTAGCAAGTGAGTTCGGGATGCTTTGCCTACGCAAGAACCTCGTCTGGGCCGTCTTTGGTTAAAATGGTTGGACAGTGAACCTTACAGAGGAATCAAGGTTGCTGTCTTCAAATCTCCTCTCGGGTTATGGAGGATAATCCAGGAGGGGGTGTGACACATTATCCCATACTGTCTGTGATCGGTGAGTGTTTTGAAGATATAGTTGAATAAGGTTAGATGAACCAGGATCCATATTCAACACTATTAAAATAAACCAAATACATTACAATGTTAAATAAACCAAATACATTACATTTTTACATTGTACGAACCACTACATTACATTGTTACATTATAAAACTATTACATTACAATGTTAATATTACATTACACAAAACCAGATATCTTGCTAAACTATGAATAACTTGAAGATGAAGCACCTAAATTATGTCCTGATCCCTTTCATATCCCACATCGAGCTTTTATGCCTGCCTCGCGCCAATCCATCTCATTATGAATTTGCGAAGTTTTGGGTCTACCATGCTCCTTTAATAAGTTTGCATTAGGATGCACTTCCGTAAATGATAACTCTGGCCAATAGTTAGGGTGTTGTATTGGATGGAAGCGACATTCATAGCATAACTTTAAATGAGACAATTTATAGCATTCATCAATCAGATGCACGTATGAAAAACGCATGTAATTACAAACATGAGAGCATGAAATCTTGAACGACTGCCACTTGTTACAAGAACAAGTCCCCTTTTTCAAGCACACTACTTGTATGTTTTGGCCTTTGTAGGGAGAAACCATACTGATGCCAGTTCGAACTTCAAAACTTTGTGTTTCCCTGTCAACTGACGTCACTGTATGTGCAGATGCTCGTTTCTCCCACCTTTTAAGCTTTCTCATGGCATATTTTGTGTACATGTTCTCACGATCAAGTGCTTCACTTATTTCTTGTCTACGGTATTCAAAGTATAAGATTGTACAATAGAATGTCAGCCTAACAATCGATGTAATCGGTAACATTCTAACTCCTTTGAATACCCTATTCAAACATTCAGCTGCATTGGTTGTCATCCACCCAAAGCGATACCCATTATTGTGTGATTGTGCCTATTTATTCAAATCGATATCAGAAAAATATTCAAGACATTCAAGGTTCAATTTCTTTAACTCTTTCATGTTTCGAATGAACTTACGTCTTTGGTGTTGATTTCCAGCCCTAAACACCAAATCTTTAAGTTGCTTTGATTTGTATTTAGAATTGAAATTACTCGCAACATGATGTAGACAATAATGATGATATGCTTTAGTTTCAGCCCAACCAATTTCCTCGTTGTTAATTGCTGTAATGATCCCTCTGTGTCTATTTGAAATTAAGCAAATCTCTTCTCGATCAGTAACATACTCGCGCAATGCCAACAAAAACCATGACCAACTAGATGTATTTTCCGCTTCAACAATAGCAAATGCAACAGGAAATATATGCCCGTTCGAGTCAATAGACAAAGCAGTGAGCAATTTCCCTTTATACTTGCCGTAAAGATGGTTCCATCTATTTGAATTAATGGCCTACAATACTTAAACCCTTCAATTGCAAGACCGAATGGCCAAAAGACTCGACCAAATATAGTCTTACCAGGCACATTAGACGAGAGAAAATGCCAATCTACTCGTGTACTAGGATTGTAGTGCACAGCAGCACTCAACCAGTACGGAAGTTCTGAATACGATTTCTCCTAATTGCCAAAGATTGCAACCAAAGTTTTTTTCTTAGCTTCCCACGCACGTCTATATTTGACGTTATATCTGTACTGTTTTTTAAGTGCTTCTTGTAGTACCGCCACAGGCACACTAGGATCAGCTCTAACTAAATTTTGAATTTCAATGCTCATGAAATTAGAATCAATTTGTGAATTATCTTGTGCCAATTCTGTGTATAAACAAGTATGATTCTCTCCAAATTTAGTAATTTCAAACATCCCATGAGTTTTGCGCCGACAAGCACGCAACCTCCACCTACAATCTTCATCCCATTGTTTGCATCGCACATACCAAATATCTTGGTTTGATTCTACCATAGATATTTGGTAGTGTTCAGTCACACAATATTTTTTTACTACCATTGGTAGGTCTTCTTTCGTATCAAATAACATTCCTTTTTGTATTATACTAGAGTTATCCGTAAATTTTTCCCTTTCCTCCAAGGTTGATCATTGTTCACAAACTGAATCAGTAATTTCCCATTCTATCTATGTAAATATCTCCGACTGAACCAACTCATTTTCATTTTCTATATTTCTTTCTTCTCCAAACAATTCATCAATTTCTACATCAATGTCACTATCCCCACAATTTCCAGCTTCAATAATAATAAATCTTCTGGACGAAACGACATATTTAAATTCGTTTACAATTGTAAAGGTTAAAAAGAAAAATTAGTCCAAATCTACCAAAAATTACCATACTCGTGGACCCGGTCCACGAGTTTATTACCCAACATAACTAATTTCCCACCATATTATTTGCCAAGAATTATTCCTACAACAATAAACGCCGAATAACAATCAACACTAAAAGCTAAATTTTTTAAATTATAAACAAAATAAACTATTTGATAAAAACAACGTCTACATATACAAATTTATTCTATTTGGTAAAAACGTCTACATATACAAATTTATTCATGCATGCAAAAAAAAATTACAATCTATACATATTTATCATATAACTAGTGCATACTTATAAGATAATTAGAAAGAAAAATATATATACATACCTATATGGCTGCGGCGGGCTGCTGAACGAATATAATATGTTAGATTTAACAAAGAAAGAGTGATGAGATGGTCGGAAAATCAATATCTATATACATACCTATATGACAGCGACAATGTCAACAAAGGACGGATAATGGACAGCAAAAAACGTGCAAGATGATCGGAGAATGAAGAGACGAAGAGATTTCCGGCGGAAAGAGAGGAAATGGGCGACGGATGAAGAGAGGGACGACGGAAAGAAAGGAGAGAAAAGAGAAATGGGTGAGAAATGAAGTGGCCGGCGAGGCTTAAAAAGGGGGAGACTCCTGGATGGGGTCCACGAGTCCGATCAAAGCATGCATGAAGCAGTAGCTGACGATGGCAGCGTGGCAGCAAAATCGTGTACCCGATACACGATTTCAATGGCAATCGTGGACCGGGTCCACGATTTTGTGTACCGGGTACACGATTCCACAATCATGTTTTTGGTATTTGTTTCCCCTCACCCTATTTTTGGAATTATTTATTAAAAAAATATTATTTAAAAAAAAATTCTATATTTTATGTAAAGGATTTTTGCGTGTGTAACGAAGTAAGTGCCTCCCGAAATGGAAAAAATGAAAAAACCAAAAAGTTACTGCGCCGCTGACCTGCTCTTCCATAGCGGCGTTTCTTGAATCCTGATTGGTTGTTCAGTACACCTAACCATATACTCATCCGATAAGGTCGCCGGTACACCTACTCCCTCCCTCTCCCTCTCTCTCTCTCTCTCTCTCTCTCTCTCAATTCAACTTCCACGGTGAGAGTTCACCTCAATCTCTCTTTGTTTATTTTTTCATTTTTAGAATTTTTCGTAACTGCGATGGAAAATCAGGTTCGTATTTACGATTATCCGCTTAAATTCGTTTCGAGCTCTCTTAAATGTTTGTCGTTTTGGTCCCCCTCGTCTTGATTGTGCTTACATTTGTTCTGCTTCATAATTTCTTTTCAGTTTTGGAAC
Source organism: Citrullus mucosospermus (assembly GCA_030954485.1). Classification (NCBI taxonomy): domain Eukaryota; kingdom Viridiplantae; phylum Streptophyta; class Magnoliopsida; order Cucurbitales; family Cucurbitaceae; genus Citrullus; species Citrullus mucosospermus. The sequence goes on along the minus strand of CM062065.1, from coordinate 9,906,511 downwards.
CTGGGATTTTTTCGTTTTTGTTGATTTTCTGTTTGGATTCTATCTATCAGTCCGTTGACGCGGTGATCTATTATGTTATCAGGAAACTTATGCTTTTTTCTTCTTCTTTGATTATATGTGCGATCTTATCATTCTGGATTGCTTTTTTGCTTCTGATTATTCTGCTTGGATGTGCAGGTATTTTAGCTTTCTATTACTTGGAATTAATTTATGGCTTCAACAGTTCTTAATGCGCCGAATAGCGTTCGAAGAACCAATGGTTTGGATTGCGGCTCCTATGTTGGGTTAATACGTTCGCCAAATTCAAATTTCCTCTGCGTTAGGACCTCGACCAATGTGCGATCTCCGCGCCTTTTTGTTGTGAGAGCTTCCGATGAGCGTGATGCACATATGAAGAAGCTCGGAAGGAGTGATGCAGAGTGTGAAGCTGCTGTTGTGGCTGGCAACGTTCCAGAAGCGCCTCCTGTGCCGCCAAAACCAGCATCGCCAGCTGGAACTCCTGTGGTTCCTTTGCTGGTTAGTGTTGTAGATATTGCTGGATTTTCACATAAACTAAAATTACAAGCAGACGTCGTAGGAGAAATAAGCTTTAGAGATAACTACAATATAAACTTGATTGGTGAAATTTGCTAATCATAGTTGTTTTAGAAATGAAAATTCCAACCAAGTTTTACCTTAACGGCATGTGTTTTAATTTCATCAAGAACTAATGGCTCTAGTTAATTGATTTGCATATTTTGCAAACGATAGAAATGCTTAAAGGAAGTTCTAAGCAGGGAAGTGAATGATCAGCAAAATACGCAAATGAAAGTTTTTAAGAATTTTGATGCTGCCTCCAGTTTCTCTAGAATCAATAATAATTATGTTTGAATTTTGGAATTAATTTTAGACTTTTGTGTTATCTATGCTCCAAAGTATGCATTCAAAAGTCCTAAAGACAAATTATATTGAAAGCATTTTCAAACATTTTTTTCTTCTGTACGTCTAGTTTTATATACACTTGGAACTGTATATTATGGTTGAGTGCTGTCTACTTCTGATGAATTTTTCATCAGCCTCTCAGCCGTCGTCCACGTCGTAACCGGAGGTCTCCAGCATTGAGAGCATCATTTCAGGAGACCAACCTATCACCTTCCAATTTTGTATATCCACTATTCATTCATGAAGGTATGCGCTATGCAACCATAGTACCTTTATTAATTTCTTATTTCATACTCTATTATGGCGTGCCACTGTTTGCATGGACACAGTTTGTAGGCAATGTAAGTCTAAAGATTAGGAAATTTGCAGGGGAGGAGGACACACCAATTGGAGCTATGCCTGGATGTTATAGACTTGGATGGAGACATGGACTCTTGGAAGAGGTAACTTAGCCATATGGACTCTACTTTCTTCTCATCATAAAGGACTAAGGAGGTTCTTGCCTTGTTAAAAATTTCACTTTTGCACGTTTCTTAGTGGTCTGCTATTATTTGGATAGTCTCAACTCTCGATGTTTAGATTCAGCAACAGTGTATGCTATACGTTTCGGCATGTGGGTTTTGTTTCAATCTTCTGGAAATGTCCTTAGAAGGAATTGACTATGTCTAAGCAATACTTGAGAGAAAAGGGAAAAGTTGCCTTTTGGTTCTCAAGGGCAAAAAGATTTGGATGAATATTTCTTTTAGAAAGTTTGTTAGGGAAAGTGCCTTCCTTTCAATGATGAGAGGAGCTAGTGCAACTTAGAGATGCCCTTGCATTACTACTAATTAATAAGATAATCTTGTTGGAGGCAGGTTTCAAAAGCTCGGGATGTTGGTGTCAATTCTGTTGTGTTATTCCCTAAAGTTCCAGATGCATTGAAGGTTTTTACTCCTCATTCTTATACTATTTGTGTTTCTTTTCTAGCATAAGATGATCAGTTTTTGCTTCAGACTCCAACAGGGGATGAAGCTTATAATGATAATGGTTTAGTGCCTCGAACAATTCGGTTGCTCAAGGACAAATACCCTGATCTTGTAAGTTAACTACACTATGTTTGAATTTTTATTGAAGTTATGGAATTATCATGGTTTCATGTGTGGAAAGATCACAGTCGTACATTGTACCAATCCATTTTTTCAGGTTATTTACACTGATGTTGCTTTGGATCCGTACTCTTCTGATGGCCATGATGGTATAGTTAGAGAAGATGGTAAGAGTTAATACCTTTATTTAAATGACATTACACTTGTAGAAGTATTATATAAAATAATATTTACATTAATAATTGAGATAACTTAGGCAAGAGCAAAAGTTTACTATCGCCTTTCCACTCACAAACTATGTCTGTGCTGATGCATCTATAATGGTATAAGTTTTGCTCCAAATCTGATCTTGATACAGAAGAAGCTTGAATTTGAAATAATCACGTGTGCAGAAAAATGTGCCCATGTGCATGAAAGAGAGTATTTTACGTCTGAATTACTGTGTAATGATATCAGATGTGTAAGTGGATTTCTGCTGAACTTTCCTCAAAATGAGTTCCATTTTCTGATGTGTAAATTATAATGATGACAGGCTGTAATTTTTAATGGGAAAATATCTGCTTGGCAGTAGGCAGCAGAGGCTGTTATTGAGACTCTTCATCGAAATTCAATTTGTTAGAATTTCATAGCCATCAGCCTATTATTCCAATTTTGAACAATGATTCCAATTATCATTCATCAGCGTTAATTCAGAATTGACCTTACAGTGTAGATAGGTGTACATGGTCACAGTTTTATTTTATTTATTCTTTTTGCAGGAGTTATAATGAATGATGAGACCGTACATCAATTATGCAAACAAGCTGTCTCCCAGGTAATTTTCTGAGATTGTTTTCTATGTAAATGACCCTTGAAGACTATAGGTCCATTTCCATCTATGAATTAGAGTACTGATATTATGAGAATGTGATCAAACTGTCATGAGTTCCAATATTAGTATGTCGTGTTGCTTATAATTTTCCTATGGAGTTGAGTGGATATTTTCTTTGTTGAATGGGATATTACATATGTATTCATTATTTACCTTACAATCTTCTCCGAACTCAGACACAGCAGCTTTCCATATGTCCTATTACCAGAAATTTACTGATTTAGTTTGTGGCTCAATAGCTTACTTACTTTGATCACTAGGCCCGTGCTGGAGCAGATGTTGTCAGTCCAAGTGACATGATGGATGGTAGGGTAGGAGCAATTAGAAGGGCTCTTGATGCTGAAGGCTTTTATCATGTCTCCATCATGTCTTACACAGCGAAGTAATTTTTCATCATCTATTTCACACGTGTTCTCCCCTTTTTGTTTTCTTTTCTTAGACGTGAGTATGTAATCTAGCTTTAGCTTTTGTCCTACTTAATATTATTAGAATATATATGCTCGAACTGCTACCTTATAAAATAAAAGTGTAATGATATTTAATTCTAGATGCCTTACAAAACTATGACTTACATGGTTGCAGTGGTATGAGTTTAGATCTTGTAGATAGTGTGGGAAGAAGAATTATTAGATGTTTCAATCATCCTTTGCCTCTAATATGTTAAAAAATTAGAAGTTTGTTGTAATGAGCTATATTTTTCCTATATGATTCGATTACATACAGAACGATGCAGGTAAGTTTATGTTTGAATAAGATACCTGATGCTGTCTTTCCATGTAATCAAATCCTTATTGAATGTCGCTTGAATTACTTTCAGTCCGTTATCACTTGGATGAAGAATATTGAATAAATGCCTTTCAACTGCTGTAAACCAATCTTTCATTGGCATGAATATGGCTTTTAATTCTGCTGATGCTGCTTCTCTCTCCCACTCTCTTCTTACTCTTCTTTTTTTCCCCAATCCATGAGTGGTCCAATTACTTTGTGTTCGATACCAGCAATGATTTTCTTGCTTCTTTTAAACAGGTATGCAAGCTCATTTTATGGTCCATTTCGTGAAGCACTAGATTCAAATCCTCGTTTTGGAGACAAGAAGACGTATGCAATTTGTTATATTATCACGAATTGAGATTTTACTTGCTTTAGGTTCCCACTTAGCAAACTAATCATGCTTGCTTAACAAAAGTTACCAGATGAATCCAGCAAATTATAGAGAGGCTTTGATCGAAACCCGTGAAGATGAATCTGAAGGAGCTGATATTCTTCTGGTTAGTTGTCTTTTTTGGATATGTTGTAAAAGATATATGTTGTGGAGTCTATCTGGCTAAAGCTACTTCTCGATGTACAGGTGAAACCTGGTCTACCCTATTTGGATATCATAAGACTTCTCAGGGATAATTCTCCCTTACCCATTGCAGCATATCAGGTATTGTTAACTAATTCGTTTTCTGTCAGGTATTATTTTATGTTTCACCTATTTTCTTATACATCCTCACGTTTTACAATGTGGCCACTAAATATTAAAATCTTGCACGACTCAAGTCTTACTTTAGAGAATGAGATCGGTTTAGAATGCTTGCTAGGAAGTATAAAATGATGTCTTTACCATGCGTCAATAAGCGTTTTGTGTCTGATGTTGGTGACTAAATACCGCTATGATTTAATAGAAATAGTAATTCAAAATCTTTGACTTGTCCATGGACACATTGGTCATGTAACTGATGATTTCTCCATCTTATTTGTCAAGATTGTTTAGTATGATTCCACTGTTAGGATTTCTAGATTCTTGTATTGTATCATTGTTGCATGCTTGATATCCGATAATTAACAAGAGTGGTGCTTAGAGAAAATGGAGGCTAACAAAACTTTAGTGAATGCAAATTGTGTATTAATAGATATTGAGGGCCTGCTTGAGAATAAGGTTTAAGAAAGTTGTTTTTGACTCTAAAAAAAAAAGAAAAAAAAAAAAAAGAAAAACTTTTGTCAATGCTTACAAGAATCAAGTAAATAGAAATTCACGTTTTTTTTTTCTCAAGTGCGTAGAAATTCATGTTCAGCGTTACCATTGTTAATTCTTCCGGTAATATTTGTACAGCATAATTGTGTACATAAAGTTTAGATGTACAACTCATTTGAATTGGCATAACAGATATGTAATGTTTCAAAATAATTTGACATTTTTGGTTAGGTATCGGGTGAATACTCGATGATCAAGGCCGGCGGGGTTCTCAAAATGATTGATGAAGAAAAGGTGATGATGGAGTCCCTGATGTGTCTCCGACGAGCAGGAGCAGATATAATCCTAACATATTTTGCTCTTCAGGCAGCTAGATGTTTGTGTGGTGAGAGGTGAGAGTTATGTTAATGTGCAGTTGTAGAGAATTTTTGGTCGTCAAAACCTCAAATGAGTGCCTCTTTATCGCAGTAAATTCTGTAGTATTATTTGAATCTGTTTTGTAATTTAATTCAATGCTCAATTTGCTAATATATTAGTTTCATAGGCCACAATCAAAATTGATGATATGGAATTTGATTAAACCAAGTGGGCTCTCCATCTTCATAGTTCGATTATAATTTTTCATTCATAGAGTAAAATCTTAGGATTTCTTATTGCATGTTTGGGAACAATTTTTAAATGGTTAAAATCACTTTTCGAAATTATTAAAAGAAAATGCTTTTAATCAAAAAGTTTATTTAGAAATTTAAAATTAGACATTGAATTAATTTTGAGTGTTTAAAAGCATATTTTTAAGTCATTTTAAATATGATAAAAGTGATTTTAACAATTTCAAAATCACTTTTAAATATGGACTTAGTCATCTACATTGTCTTCCTGGAAAATTGTAAGTTGTAGGTTAGGGCTATTATATGCCATGGATTGTAAAAGAATCCATAAAAAAGTAATTGAAAAGATAGTGTGCTTGCTATGTTGTAGCTTTGCGATGCTCCGAGTCTTCTAATCATATACATTCAGATTGTGAATCTGTGATCGACTTACCTTCACAACTTTTTGACCACCAAAATTTGTTGAGGTAATCACATCTTTTGGAGAGAAGATTTGAAACGAGGAAGGCCGAAGGCTCCTTGAACTTGTTGCTTCTCATTCTCCATGCTCGCATATACTTCCCGTCTCGTGAAGTATGAAGTATTTAATGTGGATGGAGCCTAAATTCTCACTACGTAATCTAGAAGGCTGCAAGAACAAACTCAGTAGAATGAATAAGTCCTCACTCCCATTATTGGGTGTACAATCTTGTGACCATGTAGATTAATGCCCACTTTCTTTTTCAATTAAGGGTCGACTCGAGGAATTTAAAGACAGAAATACCCCCAACCCTAAAAACCATGTTTCTTTGAAACTCTTACATTAAAAAAGAATAAACAATAATAACGCTATATTTAAAGATTGGGCAGATTCACGTTTTCCTCAATTCTAAAACTTGCAAACCAAAATGCAATATACTTTTAGCAGAAGATGACTCATGTATACTTATTGGTTAAACTTGAAAGAAACACAAAGGCCAAAATTCATGAGAAACCATTTTGTTCTTGAGTCTTTTCACAAATGGCAAATTTTGAAACAAGGGAGCAAAAGTGTGGAAAAGTACTATGAAGAAATGTTGCTATTACTTGATGAGATGATCATATATGAGGATGAGGAAGCTACCATGGATCGACTCTACAAAGGACTTAACGAGGAGGCTCTTGAGATGCTTGCTAATTGAGAAGAAATTTGACCTTGTGAGGATTTGGAAGAAATGGTGTCTGTTGCCATCAAGATAGAAAGATAACTACCAAAGGAGATCTTCGAGGTATACTAAATCTAAGTCTCATTTTAAAGCAGCAAAAACATTAGTTAAAAAACTTAGCTTATCTATCATATATATAAGCATTTTGATAAGGTGGGAAGTAGTAAGATAAGCTTGCTAATGTTATCCCTATGCATGATAATGATGTTTTGCCTAGTAGGTCATTAGATAGCAAGGAATTACTTGATTGTAATCTTCCTACTATTGTTGAACCTCATATTTCAAGAGAAGCATGTGCTATTAGTAGTAAAGTAGAGAAAGTCGATGGTAGTGAACTTGAAACTAGAATACTTTGTGCTGACCTTGCTAGTACATTAGATCCCAAAGTAACATATGATCTTACTCTTGTATTATTGCTTCCAATAGAAGTAAAACTTGATATGTGTGAGTTGGAAAGTAAAAGGCATGAGACCGAGACAAAAGCAATAGAAAGTGTATGAAGAAGAAAAGTATGCAAACATAAATGAGAGAGATAAACATGTGAGTCATACTCAGTCTATAGATAAAAATGAGAGAAAAGCCAAGAATGTGAGTTTGAAAATTTGTGAGATAAAATCTTTCTTGTTTTCAAAACAAAACATTCATGACTTTTCTAACAAAAGAGTTTGTTTTCTAATATGTGAGCTTCAACCAAATTTTCCTAGTTTATCGTTTGAGTTTTTGCAGGATGTTAAAGCATTATCTTTGAAGCAAAGATAAAAGATTGGCCCAAGTACCTTTGGTGGTCACAAATTGAATGAGGATTGGAAGGACCAATATTCTTTCCAAAATAGACGAAAATCTAAGACAATGTCAACCTTTGACATCTCATGACTACAATGTTGCTTTACAAGGGAGACCATCCAAGAAAAGTATTAGGAAATTGACATCATTTTCTTCTCATGACTTTAAAACTACATTACAAGACTTTGATTTGGATTTGAGGACGAATCCTTCAAAAGGAAGAAAGGATAATATGAACCATCCAAGACATCAAATTATTACTTATATTTTATTTAATAATTTTGATGCACTTTTATTATTTTTTAATTCTATTCTTTTCATGACATTTTAAGTAGGGACATTTTTGTCATTTTACTATGAACTGTGATGTGGCATTAGAGTTTTCTTTGGGCGGCTATTAAAGTCAGGTTGTTTTGCTCAGTTTTACGTGGAATTAAGTTTTGTCCTTTATGCTTCTTTAAAGTTTAGCCAAGAGAGTTTCTTAAATTTTGCAATTCATGTGTTGAGTTGCATGACAAGAACATTCAAGTGGGATTGATCAACCTATTGTCCGAGGCTTGTTGGAGCCCCAAAATAAAAAAAAATTTATAACCACCCTTTCCAACTTGTGGCAAGTAGGGACTGATCGTCTCCACAGGGAATCCAAGGACAATTTTAATTAAGACTTGAATTCAATAGTCACGATGGGGGGGTTGAGTGTTGGAATTGCGAGAAATTAAATAACAAAGATTTAAATTGCATAAAAGAAAACACAAAATTAAAACTGAACTCGAATTGTAGCTTAGGAAATTCGGATTCCACCCATTTACTTAGTTTCTCATCGAACTCTAAAGATATGTTGTTTGCTTAATTCTAATCTTAGCTTGTTTGCTTGGAAGACCAAAACTAAACGCCCTAATAAATTAATTAATTCCTTAATTAATGGAAAATTTCCAAATATAAGATTATTTTGGGGTGTAGAGAATTTTGGTATGGGTTTTAGTTCGTTATGGTGGCATATGAGAAATTAGTTCGTTATGGTGGGATATTAATGGGATATTAGTTCATTATGGTGGCATATGGGATATGTCACACCCCCTCCCGGATTATCCTCCATAACCCGAAAAGAGATGTGAAGACAGCAGTTACTGACCACCCTGTCACGTAACCTACTGGCAACCTCACCGTCTGTTATACTCTTGACAAACCTCGACTTCAATCGGCAACGGGAACTGTGATGCTACCTGAAAATGAAAAACATTTAAAAGAATGAGCTAACGGCTCAGTGAGTAATAGTTTCTGGAAATAATATAAATCAACTCTAAAACCGGTCAAATTTGTATAAAACATATCAATTTTAAACACATTAGTTTATATTCATACATCACCGCGAAAACATGCTTGACCGTTTCAGAAGAATAAATACTCAAAATCTCATGTTAATAAAATAATTTTTCCTTAGTTGAGGCGGGGCACTGCTCAACGCTACTCAACGTCGATTTTCCTTAGATGTATGGAGTAATCTCAACACATTAGCGTCGTGTATACCTCTATGTGCACATAGGTATTAAAACTCGGGCTGCCCTCAATGCCTTCTACGAGTCCCTGGGCATTGAGGTCCCATTTCTATATCCAGGTTACCTATATGCCTTCTACGAGTCCCTGAGCATTGGGTACCTTTATATTAGAACGGCTACCCCTTTGGTCTTCTCCATGTCCCTGAGCCTCGGGTGCCTTTTCAAGTTTAATATATCACAAAACATATTTATAAACGTTATATCAATAATTCATGAGTTTACCATTACGAAATCTCATCTCATCAGCATGCTAAGTTCAATTTCACATTTAATATAAATCCGCATGCTTTTCATTAGGTTTACTTTCAGACCTTCCATGAACTCATATAATACCTTGCTTTCCATAGAAATTATGAAAACAAATATATCAATCATTCATCATGCATTTTATAATTCATAGCAAGTACCCAACTTTCACAGAGTTCTCAAGTAAAAACACATGTTCTTGTCTCTAAGATGCATGCTCATGTCTCTTTAAATCACATAATCATATACTTTATATATATGAAAACGCATTCATTATTCCATTAGAAACCCATAAAATCATATTCATAAAAATCTCATTTACATTTTGTAAAACGCAGGTGTTACTCACCTGTACTTGCCACATAATACTTCTTTTCCTCTTCTCTAGTTCCTCTTCCTGAGCTTCCTGGACGCAACATTCTAACTATGGAATGCAAGACTCCACTTTCCTCTGTCAGCTCGGTTGAACGCATCCCTACCCTTCAACGCAAGGTTGATAACGCAAAGCTAATTATTTTCACCAAATGCATCCCGACTCTTCTTACTTTCCTTTTGGATGCGTCGCCCTCTCTTGGACGCAAGGTCCATCATGAGCGTGTCACCTAATCTTCTCTCTTGGCCGCATACTCCTACCACAGACGTTTTTGTTGCTTTCTTCTCTTTTCTCTCTAGAATTCTTCTTTGGGAGTCATCAGTCGCTCCTTTTCCCTCAAAGTTCTATTTATAGGGAGCTTGCCATCCACCTTTTCCTCTCCTTTTGCCACTTGTTTGCCACATGTCACGTTGCATGCTTAATTAACCATGCATTAGCCCAAGTGTCACCTTGCATGAAACACTTAACATACTTTTAACACCTCCTACTGATAAGGTGTCAAATCTACCCATAGCCACCTGGCCTTATAAACTTATCTTATGCGTCCAATATCTCCAACAGATAACCATTTATTCAACACAACTCCTTCATGCGTTCATTAAGTTTCCTTTAAAGTTTGAGTTTCACTACTCAGAAATCTCTCAGCCAACTATACTATTCTTTGACGCATAGAGATAGTTCTGTTTTCACCGCGTAGGGACCTCAACGCATAACAACCTTACCAATGCATGGTAAGTCGAGTACGTTTCTTCCTTCGCCAATGCAGCGACTGCTTCAGCTCACACCACTATCCGTGATTTCATCTTTAACGCATAACCGCACTATTATAAACCAGTGTTTACATATGCCACTAGGCGTCAATGACAAACGTGCAGTACTATGCGTTTATACTTCATCGCATCATACCATGCGTACAACTCTCATATTCATAATGAATAAATCCTTCTCCAGTTCTTCCTCTATGTGTTGTCCTATTGTGTTTACCTTCATCCTGCGTCTATGACCATCTTCCTATCCTTGGACATTTCTTGATTATTCCCAAGGTTACTCTTTTACCTTATCCTTACACTTACACTATTTCCCTTAAGATAGATTAGCATGCGTCCACCACATGCTCCAGTTTTATGTTTACTTTACAACCTTCTCCAACACTTGTGAACATCCCTTGTTATAAGTCTATGCGTTACTCAATTTGCGATAATATTCTATCTTTCCGAGACTTAAATCTCCTGCAACACGTCACAGCTTAAGTTTATTCCTTTCTTGCTTATTCGCTTCACTTCTACCCATTCTCGGTTTACTTCCATGCGTCCACCCTTACCATGCGCTACCTAGCCCTGATCATGCGTCCAACATGGTCGTTTACCTCTTTGCTCCATGAATTCTTCAACGCATTGTTTTCTTAAAAAGTAGGGTGTGACAGGATAAGAGACAAAGAAAATATGAAGGAGACACATTAAAAGGTATTGTTGTAAGTAAAGAAACAACACACGAAGATTTACTGGTCGAGCTATATGCTCTTCTAGAAGTTAATCCTATGAAGTTCACTATAAAGTTAAGGTGCATATATGAGATAAAAGTTGAAACGAAGCTTCTCCACTTGAAAGCAATGAAAGTAATAAAGGTTTCAATCTTTGTTACAATTCAATTCTGGGAGCAATCAAGTTGATAGTTCCTAAAAAGAGTTATCTTTCCCGAATTTATTCGGGCTCATTCCATAATTTTATCATGCTATTCTCTAAATTTTGTAGGTTTTGAGCATTAAGGTAGAAAGACAGACCATCGGGGTTGATTTGGAAAATGCGTCCAAATGAAACTCCAGAAGTATAAGTTACATAGCTATTTTAGAATCGAATCAATTTTATTTGAGGATTCGATCTTGAGTTGTGATTTAGGAAAAATAAAAAGGAAAGCAAGTAAATAAGAAACACAAGAGTCAAAGAGAGTTCTAGGGTAATGAATCCTTGTTTATTTCATATGCAATATTTTAGGTTCATGGATTTTATTGCAACTCATATGCTTAAGTCTAGAAACATAAATCCAAGTTATTTTCTTTCAAAAACAACCTTTTCTCATGCAACTTAATTGATTACTAATTTCTTGAAACCAATACAAATTACATGCTATTACGTACGTCTTTAGTAACTTTCATTGTTAACCTAACTATTTTCATGATAGATTAACAACAATTCATTGTTATAGATCCAATTAAACATACAATTATCTCAATCATACATCTAATCTAACATTCAAGGATGGCCAATCACAAGAATTAAGCACAATAACAATGAAAAGCATATTCATTACAAAAAAATCATAAAGAGTCTACAATATCAACATAACTTCATAAACAATTCATCAATACCCTAAAACTACAGAGTTTAGCCACTCATAGCTTTAAGCAACATGTTCACAAACAATATAAGCAAAGAAAGAGTGTAAAGAAAAGAAAACTCTACTATGAAGAAGCTCTTGATTGAGGAGGAACTGCCAAGATGTCTTTGGTCTTCACGTCGAAAACTCGAACAACACCACAATTCACTCTTAAACTCTCTTCTCTCTTCCTTGCAGCTAACTCACTCTTTGGGACTCTCTAATGTATTTCTTGGTGTGTTGATTCTTTTTTTAGGGCTGCTGGAAACCCTTCAATTTATAGAGTTGGCTGCCTAAAATTCTTTCAAAAAATGTAGATTTTTCAAATAAGGAAAGATAGCGTCGCGGCTCTGGTCAATGGCACTGTTACGCTATCCGACATCAAAAGGTGCTGCCGCCATGCTATAGGATGGCGTCGCTGCGCTGTGCGTCATAAAAGCCTACCCTCGGTGCCATGTCGTAATGCCGCGTCATTGTTGTTGCACTGATGTTGGATGATGCTCTCGGAAAAAAGCGTTGTGGCAGCGCTGAACTGGCGCCACGACGCTGCCCTATTTTTGGCATTTTGGTCATTTTCTTTTCCTTTTCACTTGATTTTGGCTCGGTTTCGTTCTTTTGGCTCTCGATTCTAATTTTCTTTATTTTGACCAGAAAACCACTAGCAAACAAGTGAAATCTAATATAACTCCCTTAATTTAAGAGAATAAAAAGCACTTTTCAAGGGCTTTTCAAGGTGGCCGAAAGCCTTTGGCATGGGTAGTGTGTGTGGTCGGCAAGAAGGTGGGCTAGGTTGAAGACCTTGGGTAACCGAGCCTCAAGTGTGAGTATGTGATGTGTTGGCTTGGTGAGGCATGCGTCCATGAGGGTGAGCATGGGCGAAGGCTTGATGCGTTGCTTATTGGGCTAGGCAAGCAATAAGCTATGTGTTGGTTGAGGTTAGTGAGGAGGATGTGTTGGGGAGCTATGCGTCCAAGAAGGCCTATGGGGCTGACACATGCTGCTATGCATCCTAGCTAGGTGTCCAAATCGGCCAAGGGGGCTGCGTGGATAGGTAGGGGAGAAAAGTAGCCAACTAACTTCAAAATGATGCGTGGAGAAGGTCTTGCACAAAGATGCGTCCACCATTCCTTCTTGATTAAGCAAAGCCTAGACTTAAGTGTTAAGCAAGCTAAATTAGATGTCAAATTGAGGTTAAGTGTGGCATAGGCATGCATCCAAGCATAAGGTGGCGAGCTAGAAGTTTGCATGCAGATTTCTATGAAGTCTATAAATAGAGGGGTTAGCTGATGAGATTAGTGTGTGCAAATCCCTCATACCTTTTGCGATTTTCTTTGACAAAATTATCCTAAATTGAGTCTAGTTTCACTAAGAGGGCTGTCGAAAAGAAACTCTGTGAGGAAAAACTCAAAATTCATAAAAAACTCAAGCTTGTTCGGCTATCGGGTAAACCAGATCAGAGCAAGAAGATTTAGTGCTATTTGACGGAAAAAGAGAAATTAGAGGTTGAAATTTTGAGGTAAGCTAGCTAAGACAATTATCTACAAGTTTCTAAGAGGAAGAAAAATTTAATTTTGGCTAGAAACCTTACTTTTGGCACCTGGAAGAGAAGACAGTGTTTTGAGGCTGTCGAGTGCATTTTAAAGAGATTGTGTGTGCAGACAAGCAAGGGCCGTGGTCGGAAGGAAGAACTTTTTGAGGTTATTTTGATAAGTTTTGGACGCCCAGGGGGTGGACGGACACGCCACTAGCAATGGAAGGGTGAGCGAGAGGCGTTGCTGTCCATGTGCAGGCTGTGGGGGTGAGACGGGTCTCGCTGGTGGGGTTGCGTGCGTGCAGAAGTTGAGCAAGGCAAATCTTGCTAGTCTCGCTGAGGCGCACCGACACGAACTGATGATGTAGAGACGCGCACGCCTTGTGTCACAATTGTAATCTCGCGCCGGACTAAACGATTGTGCGGCACTTGTTCTAACTCACGAACAAGTCAGCCTGATCAAATTCTGATCGCCTACGGCAAACCGTGTGCCTCTCTTAACCTTCGACCCCGTTCCAAGGAAAATGGTTTTAGAAAACGGGTTTTAGAGGAAAAGAATTTTGCAAACGTTTGAAAGCATGTTTGAGAAATTAAGATGTGTTGTAAGGCTAGAAAGCAAAAAGGGACAACAACGACTTTATAGCTCACAACTCTGAATATGAGGATTTGATGGTTAGTCTCACCCCTATATAGTACATTCTGAACAATTTTAAAACTGTCACTCTTGCACATGCAAAGTGGTGAATGATCACTTACAAAGAAAAGTACTAGAAAAGTAAACTAACTAGCAAAATGAAATACATAAGGTGAAAGCATGATAAAAAGGGGTCGAGGCGGGCATGCGGCCACGAGCAACACGCCCTGGACAAGCATGACCGTGACATCTTGCCTCTTTTGAGGTTATTTCGGTAGTAGGTGTGCAAGAATTGTCGCCCACAAGGGGCAGCGTGTGCGAGAAAATGGCTGGGCGTGGAGGATAGTGTACTGTGCAAGATTTGCCGCCCATTTGAGGTTAGATTGGCTAAGTGTGCGTGCTGCAGGGTTGTTGGACACACCTAGGGGCAGTTTTCAACTTGGACATTTTGGCTAAATTTTGCTTGTCGGTGAGTCTTTTTGAGCTAAAATGACTTAGAACATGTCATGAAGGGAACTTTAAGGATATTGCAAAAGAATTAATTTATTCTAGGTCGGGAAAAGCTAGGGGAAACATATATTTGATTAAGAGCCCATGACAAGTTGTGAGTGACTTAATTTCGTTTAAAATGATTTATTCTCTCGATATTTTTAGAATGCTCAGTTTATTCGCAGAATATGAGATTTATGGCATAAGTTGAATTTCGTAAAGCATGTGTTTCTTTATATGATTTTGAACATACTTTTACATGAATTTGAGCATGAGGTTTTATAATATCGAGTTTTGTGAAAAACATGTTGTTTAAGAAATACTATGAAATTCTAAGAAATCGTTTAACTCATGTTTATAAATGATTTAGCATGCTTTATTTTCAAAAGATGGTCCCTAATGCCAAAGGACATGGAGAAGGCATATAGGCAGCCTAAATACCATAAATGGTCCCCAATGCCGAAGGACATAGAGAAGACATATGGGCAGTCTTAATATTGGGACCCTGGTACGGAAGGACTAGAGAAGGTACACGAGCAGCCCGGGTTATAATTCCTATGTGCACATAGAGGGAAATTCGACACTATTGTGTTTAGCTAACTCCACATAGCTAAGGTTATTCGACGTTGGATATGATGTGATTATTCAATCCCAACTAAGGTTGTTTTCTACGTTGGACATGTTGAGATTACTCTACCCTGACTAAGGTTGTATTTCGACGTTGAGCAGCATTGAGTTTACTCCGCCTCAACTAAGGAAAATCTTTCAAGCATATACAAATATTTATAAGCTTTCAACGCTTTATTATTTGAATTACAAGCATGATTTTGTTGAGCTTCTAAGCCAAGCATAGTTTTATAAACTTGTCACTCACTGGGCAACCTAACTCATGTTTTCAAATGTTTTCAACTTTCCAGGTAGTGAGTAGAACCAGGGTGCTTAGCCTACTTGTCAAACTCGTTTGGATCTGCCTTTTAGTTTTGAACTTTGTAAATATTTGTACTTAGACCTAGTATTGTACATATTGGGGTCTAAGGAGTGGTGGATATGTGTAAAACTTTTGATGTTATTATTATAAAGTTTCATTTGGTATTATTTATGGTTCAAATATAAGTTATAATTATGTTATCAAGTGTTTGGTAAGGATTTGAGGAGAGTTAAGTTGACATTAGATGCCGTAAAGGATCGATGTCTACTATTGTCATGCCTCTTTTGGGGTCAAGACGATAGCTCAGGAGGGGATGTGACACTTACGCTCTCAACCCGAGAGCAACATTTCTTGCAGTATTGCGATGCTCCAGGGGAGTTATGCTCTAGATTTTAATAGAAACTCATTGCATGGGCACGCTAGCGCCGTGTTGCTACGCTCGAGACCAGCGCTACAATTTCTTCGTCGAGCATAGCTAAGTGGCAAATGGTCCCCAAGCTTTCCAACTGTTTACACTGCATAGTTGACTTGAGTGGAGATTTTCATATGCCTGCACGAGAACCAGGTTCCACGAAGGCCACACAACTCAACCTTCGAATCTAATCCTATATGGATAGCCTAGGTAGAAGGCTTGTGAAAGTGTGTGAAATAAATGAGAATGCATAGAATAAAAACAATAAATAAGTGTATTCACAAGAATGTTTAAATAAAAAATATAAACATTCAAATAAAATCAAACTAGGAAAAATGCATGGATAACAAAAATAAAGCATAATGACTTTGACCCTCTAAAAAAAGTCCTTAGTGGAGTCGCCAAGCTGTCGCAACATCATCGCGATGAGGAGCGGTCGATGTCCCTCCCTAAGGGTCTCTTTCGAGGTGAAAGATTTGGAGTTGCCACTAACCATTTGGGGCGTGATTGGTCACCCATTTTAAAAAGAAAAATTGTTGTCTACTTTTCAAAGATAGGTTCGGGGGTTGTTGAGTGTAGGGAAAGTATTAGCACCCTATAACACCCGTTTAAAAACATTTTTTTTTGCTATCCAATTTATTTTATTAAAACTAGTCTTTAATTGAAAAAAAAAATTATTTTACTAGAGGTGTTTCCTTACGGTCAACTTAAGTACCCAACCTAAACAAAACTATTGCTTATAGTCAATTTTATTTAAAATTCATAGTCAAACTTTATTTTTTACATTATAAATTTAATTGAAATGGAGAAAATTAGTTAAGATCTAAATGTTCAAATTGAATTTGAACAATGTCTCACTACATCTCACTCTAACTTTAAAACTAAAGTAGAGTTGCATTTTGTGAGCGAACAAGCATCCATCCATTTATTATCATGTTAATATTAGAAATCTCTAGTTAGAGAAAACATTTACCTCAATAATTTGAGACATTTGACAATCTCAACTCCATCATAGGATTAGCACGATAATTAAAGAAATGTCTCATGTAGATCAACTCATATTTTAGAAGTAAAATATGAATCAACCTTTTATGAGTGGTGTAAGCCCTTCAAAAGAATATTGGAATTCATTTTGTAAATCAAGGTGAAAACATAATTGAAATTTTATTTAGCACACCCAAATTTGGATGAAATTGGAAATAAAAAAAACTTTGGATTAAAACCAAGTTTAAAATTATCCACGAAAAATTAAGGTGAATTGAATGCCTTTTCTAGAAAACTTTAAATTGAAACAAATTTGAAACTCATTAAACTAAATTGATGAACTTGATACTTCATTGATATTGGAATTCTTTTTTTAAACTCCAAATTGAAATTAGATTAAGATAAAATTTGGAGGGACTGCATGAGAGCTAATCCCAAAATCCAATTAAATCCAATCTAAAAAATCAATAAGGAAACAAACTTGAAATTGTTTTGAAGTTCCAATCAATATGCATTGAAATTAATTTATACACTTTTGGTTGATTTCAAAAGAAATTAAATTTAAGTTTAATTTAGGAAAACAAATTAAACTATACTGAAAAACTCCAAATCAAAGTTTTTATTTAGAAGCTCTAGAGCATAATCAAATTAAGATTTATTTGCAAAATTCAAATTGAAAACTTTTGTGAACAATCTAATTAAAATTCATTTGGAATTCAATTAGAGTAATCTAACCAAGACCAAATCAAAGTTTAATTAAAATAATCCAAAACTAATATATGATGGAAACAAATCATATAAATATTTTTGTTTTTTTTTAAAAGATGAAGTAATATAATAATAGAAGTAAAAAGTGGTGGGACCCACCAACTTTACCAAAAGTTTCCTTCCTCTCCTTCTTTTTTCACGATTTCATCTTGTTCTTCACCCTCTCAACTTCTTCTTCAATGGTGGATGGAGAGTTGGGTTGTTATGGGTTTGTTGTTAGAATAGGTTTCATCCGCCGGACGTTGAGCTGCTCGCCAGAGGTCTAGATTGTGTGGGGATTTGGTGTGAGTCTTCGCTAGAGGGGTGTAATGAAGTATTTGATGGAATGGGGTTGCATGAGGTGTTAGAATTAATGTATGCTCACCAAGGTTGTGTGAGGAACGACAAACCTCCTTCCAACTCTTTTTCCCTATGTTTTCACCTACACTCTCCTTTTTCCTTAATGTCTATAATAATCTTTCCCCCATTGTGTTTTCTACCCCTCACTATGTATTTCTCTCAATTTATGTTCACTCTAATCTCCTATCTTCATCCTCCTCCTTTCATTGAAATCTTTCCATCAATTTGTAGGGAGAGGGGAAGGCTTGGAGTTGAAATGTGTTAGGGAAATTCAAATGGAGGAAGAGAGGAAATGGAGTAAGAAGTTTGAAGAAAAAATCAAATGGAGGAAGAGAGAAAATGAAGGAAAAGATTTGAGGAAAAAATCAAATGGAGGAAGAAGTTTGAGAAAAAAATCAAATGAGGAAGAAAAAAATTAATGTTGGTAAAGAATAGAAAAAAAATAATAATAAAACTGAAAATAAAATATAATAAAATAACAAAATAAAAAATGGAAATAATAAAAAAATAAATAATAACAAAAATAAAGAAAAAAATAAAAGAAAAAAGAAAAAAAGAAAAAAAGAAAAAAAATAGAAAATAGAATAATAAATAAATAAAAAACAATAATAAGAATAAATATAAATGCTAATAAAAAAATGAAACAAGTAAAAATATAAATAACTCAAAGAATAAATAAATAATTAAAAATAAAAATAAAAATAAGAGAAAAAAAAAAAGAATTAAATTAAAACAAATGTAATGGAGAGGTAAAATAAAATAAAATGAATATGCTGGACCAAATACGGTGTCTACAATTTGTCCCCCTATGTGTATCTTTGAAGAATTGAGAAGGTAGACAAATGAAGAAGATAGAGTATTTAGAGGAGGCGAAGATTTACTTCGAACGACCATCTTGAATTGTGCTTGACTTAACCCACAATAAAAGTAAATGGAGCTAACTTAACCAGACTCCTACTTTAACTAAGTAGCAAGGTTTGATTTAACAAAAAAGTAAAATAAACGTACCTGGCTTCGACTTCAGGTGAAAAGCAAGGTTCGATTTAACCAACATTAAAGAAAATAGACAAACGGACCTGACTCGACTAGGCTTTAACCTCAGCTAGTTAGCAAGTTGGTTCAATTTAACCAACATTAAAGAAAATAGCTAAAAGAACCTGACTCGACCAAGCTTCAACCTCAGCTAGTTAGCAAGTTGGTTCAATTTAACCAACATTAAAGAAAATAGATAAAAGAACCTGACTCGACCAAGCTTCAACCTCAGCTAAATAGCAAGTTGGTTCGATTTAACAAACATTAAAGAAAATAGACATGGCCTAAAAAGGCTTCAACCTCAACTAAACAGTAAGGTTTAATTTGACAAATAGTAAAATAAATGAACCTGACTTAACCAGGTCTCGACCTCAACTAATTAGCAAGGTGGTTCGATTTAACCAACAGAAACCACTTAAAATGTTAAGTCATTTGGAAACACACTAGACCAACCCCCTCCTTTTTTAAGTAAACTTTGAAAACTCTTATTTAGGTGATTGTCTATATGCATGGAATAAGAAAACTAAATTGCACTCATAAACAATACTCCCTTGAGAAAAGGTGCGAGTTTTTAAGTTAAAACATTTATGCGAGTGCAAGCTATGCAACGTCGCTTATGTAAATTACATAGGTGCATCAAACGAAGGCAATTGCCCCAATGTTATGAATAGAACATAATAGGCAGAGACTTCCTTATGTAAAAACATGCCTAATTAAGCCTAAGAATGAATTATGCACTTAGCAATGTATGGGATACATGTGCTCTATTCCTCTTTGCTTGATCAACATTTGACGTTATGCAATGATGTGACTATATAAGTCTCTTGAATACAATGTAAGTAAACAAAGATATTTTATTGACATGCTCAAATGTCTTAAGTGATTATGCACTAGCAATGTATGGAAACATGTGCTCTAACCCCTTTGGCTCGACCAATGATTTTAGTCTTGAGACGCCATGCAATAATGCATGTGCATGAATTTTGCAGGTACAATTAACATGCTCAATTTATTTTAAGAAATAATTATGCGATTAGCAATAACAACATATGCTCTAATTCTCTTTAACTTGACCAATGAAGTTAGACACTTGTCATGATGCAATGATGCATGTGCACGAGTGTTAGTATACGATATGCATCAAAATGTGCAGGGTGCACTTGCACCAATTAACTATGTGATGAAAATGATTTTTTTTTAGAGATATTGAGCATCTTACTTGGTTAAACTAATTTATAACATTAGTTTCGTAATTGATTAGAAGATTGAGTAAGTATATGAATTTAGCTGGGGGTCAAGTGTCAGATAACGAAAACTCTCTTTCCAAAGATGAAAAGGAAGATAGTCTTTAGAAAATCTCTTGAACTATAAAAGATTGAGTGTGATTTCAACTCTTGAATGGGATACCAGAACATGGTCAAATGAATAAATGAATGAAGATGATCTCATTTCTCTAGATAACAATTATGAGACCTAAAAGTAGCTCCTCAAAAGTTCATCTTATGTGTCTCATCCTTTCTTAGGGTCCATTTAAAGTCTTCGATGACATAACTTTTTTCAAACTTTTGACCACTTTTTTAATAGCACAATTTTGCAACAAAAATGTAGCTCGACTTTCACTTGAATGTGTAAACCACTCAAAATTGAAAGATTTCTTGTAAGAGAAATGTGGATCTTTCAACCATAACTTGGTCTTTGCCCTAATATAGATGCAAAGGTTTTGTCACTAAAACAATGATGGTTTCGCCCCAATGTAGCAATGAAAGTGTTGTCCCAGTTTGATGATGATCACTTTGCTCCAGTTTGATGATTTACAAAGACGATTTTAAAGTGTAGCTTCTCACTTTGCATTGACGGTTTCAAACTTGCAACTTAAGATTTCATGGTCTTTTCATGCTTTTCTGTTCTTTCTTTTTCTTTAGGCTTACATACTTTGGCAAGATGACTCAATTAGATATAGAAATCATCATTTGTGTAATACCCTATCTCCAAAAACCTAAGTATTCATATGACTAGTAAGGATAAAAGGATAAAAGTATGTAGATTAGCAGAACTTTTAAACGAAAAAGTTAAGATTGTGTAATTACTGAATTATGACCAATAAATTCTGTGCGTTGAAATGAATAATATTAAGAAAAGAGTAAACATATTTCTGGAAATCAGGCTGACGCATAGATGGATAAGTTATAATGCAAGTAATAGTTAATATTGAGGATTTAAAAAGGGACACAAGAATTAGGAGGAAGAGGAAAACGCATGGTTATACTTAATTTTAGAAATTGTTGAGCTATGAGAATAGTTTCGGAAGGTGGTAAGTTAAATTGGGTGATGTACCCTGCGTTGATGAAGCAAGGTTGGTCAGAACCACCAGATGTGGGAAAGTACCTTACGTAGGAAAAGTTAGCGTGCGTGGGAGAAATAGATATTTAAGGAAAGTAATGCGTTGAGTGTTGTATAGAGCAATAGTGAATGGAGGTGAAGGAATAAGAACTGAGTATGGATTACGGCTATGCGTTGGTAAGCTTAACATGGGAAGCCAGTGTAAAGAGAAGAAAGTAGACTGTTACCATAGAAAGATGGAAAGGTCGTTATTTTGATAGGTATGTCGGGCATTGAAAGGTGTTGTTATGCGCTTGGAAGTAAAGACGGAGCCTGACCAGAGGTTGTATTCAACTTACGTTACGTTGAGAAGAATACCCTGAATTGGAGAATAGTTGTATGCGATAGGCTAACGGTTAATAATAAATTGATAAGCCATGAAATGGACAACAACTATGCGCTGAAGGTTTACTATAAAGGATCATTGTGCTGATCGGGAAGTTCTTAGGTGCAGCAAGTGCAAAAAAAAGGGATTGCTAAGCGTTAAAGTGCGATGAGATGTTAAACGTTAAAGGATTATTATATGCTAGTAGGACTTCAGCGATTAGTAAGGTCTTACTATGCGTTGAGGTAGTTATGTGGTGAGGAACTATTAGCTATGCGTTGAGAAGTTTTGTGTTAAGGACAGCTATTAGCTATGCGACGAGGGGTTTATGAGTCGATGGTGGCTACCATTGGTTATTAAGTTATACGTCGAAGAGCTTAACTTCGTGATAAATGGAAAATGTTACCACGATCTCGGGTAAACGCATAGGAAGAAGTTAAAGAAGGAAATGGTTAAAGAAATAACCTTGGTATATGACTCAAGGATGCATAGAGGGAAAACCAAGGGACCTTAAAGGAAGATGGTCATGGACGGGATGAAGTAAATGAAAATGCAAGAGGACAAAACGCATAGAGGAAGAACATGAATTGGATGTGGTAGTTAAGGGTAAACCACATTGTCAGAAGGGTATAATTGTACAAAAGAGGGATTTGTAGCTAAGAACGAATATAAGAAAAGGGAGTTGAATGCATATAGTATGCAATTAAGATTGATGTATGATGTTTTATGGTAAGCTGAAACGCATAGTAGTATGCGTTTAGAATTTGTACAAGGAGAAGTGGAAATAAAGGTAGTAAAGCTGAGAGTAGTAAAAGGGAGTAGAGAAGTTAAATCTGGAAGAAAGTTCCATGAACACATAGGAATACAGAGTTGATTGGGTAGTTGTGTATTGGAACATAATGGACGCATAAGGTAAGCCTATATGCCAGGTGGCTACACATAGTTGTGACACCTTATCAAGTAGGAGGTGTTAGAAGGCATGCTAAGTATCTCATACAAGGTGACGCTTGGATTAATGCATGATTAATTAAGCATGCAACATGACATGTGGCAAACAAGTGGCAGCAGAAGAGGAGAGGTAGGATGACAAACCCTCTATAAATAGGACCTTGAGGGAAAAGTAATGACTAATGATTCGGTGGTAAGAATCCTTGAGAGAAGGAGAGAAAGAAGGCTGAAGGAAGAAACCCTTGCGTCTGTAAGGGGAAGTCTGCGGCCAAGGAAGAAGACATTCTTGACACTTAAGTCATTTGGTGTTAAAGAAGTTGTCTTGCGTCGAGAAGGGTGAGCCTTGCGTTTTACACGAATTCAACATTTAAGGTGAACACCGCGATGCGTTCGAGTTAGACCTTGTGTCCAAGGAAGGTCAACGCATCTAAAAGAGTAAGAAGAGTTAATCTGCACCTTGCGTTTAAGGGCAGGGTTGCGTCCAACCGGTTACCAGAGATAGTTTGTGGGCTAGGAGCTCAAACCTTGCGTTCAAGGAGCTCGGGAAGACAGGAATTGGAAGGAAAAGAGGAAATCTCTTAAGTAATTGTGAGTGACTCTCTTCTTCTTTCAAAACTGAACTTTGTTGAAAATGTTCTTATATGATATGGTTTTGTGATAACTGATTTCATGAGACGCATGATGTTTGATCATATTGTTTTAAAAAGCATGTTTTATCTGATTGTTTTACTATATTGAAAAGCATGTTGCAAGATATGGTTTATCAAGAAACATCCTATAAAAGGTTTCATATGAATGATCTATTCAAACTGATTGATAAAATGTTTAAGAGGAGGCTCAGTGCTTATCTCCTTGAGAAGGCTCGTGAGTTTCCCCGGGACCCAGTACTCAAGAACATGAGAAGGTACATGGGCAACTCGTCATATTTTTATGTGCACATACAGGTTAATCTGGCTAGTGCGTCGAGTTTGCTCCGCATCGAGCCAGGGATGATTTGGACGTTGGGTGTGTTGAGCCTTGCTCCACCCACAACTAAGGTTGTTTTCGACGTTGAGAGCGTTGAGCCTTGCTCCGCCTCAACTAAGGGAAAAGATTGAAAAACCAAACGGTTTTCTGTTAAATCATTCTGGAAAACGATTCTATTGATTTGAAACAGATTTATGAGATTGATAAAGTTTTGAGGAAAATCTGTTTCTGTTAAACTATCGAGTTAAATCCTTGTTTTAATGCATATTACTGTAACATGCCTTTTTTCAAATAAAAGATAGTTTTACCAAACCAGTCACTCACGAGGCTTTAGCTCATGTTTTCCTATGTTTTTCTAATTTTCCAGGTAGCAAGCGAGTTCGGGATGCTTTGCCTATGCAAGAACCTCATCTGGGCCGTCTTTGGTGAAAATGGTTGGACAGTGAACCTTACAGAGGAGTCAAGGTTGCTGTCTTCACATCTCCTCTCGGGTTAGGGAGGATAATCTGGGAGGGGCTGTGACAATTTGTAACTACATTCGCCGTTTTATGTTGCTTCTTTATTGACACTCCTAATGCCTCTTGGTACCATACAAATGTTGTCCTTTAAAGAAACTCATTAAGAGAATTGAGACTTTAAGACTCTCAAGTCACTAACTTCTTAGTTCTCAAAATTATTACCTTCGGTCTTGAAATCACTTTCTACTTGAGGAAAGAGAGAAAGACAAGGATATGAATGAAGACAAGAATTTATATATGATTTAAACGAAGTGGAAAATTACAAGTATTAGTTATGAAACAACACATCGTAAGAGTTCAATACTATTTCATTACTCTTGAAGCCCTCTTGGTTAGGGCGAATAGTTTGAAATTTTGACTCACATCTTATTGTGATATGCTAGCAAAAGGCTTTCATTTAGATAAAAGGAGATCAATCACCACACAACTACATGTGGTGGGAGTTGTAGGTTTTATGGAGGATTGGTAAAATAATGGTTTACCATAGATTTAAATATGAGAGTTGGTTAGGCACAAGGTTTTATAAAATGAGAAATTTTTGGGTTTTCACCTTTGCCCCAGTGTTATAATTAAAACTTTGTTTGGAAGTGGTTGTAAGGCTTAACACATGAGGTCAATGTAAAAAAAAAAAAAAAAAAAAAAAAAAAAAAAATCAACAAGATTTTAGCTCAATAAGGAAGTTCCACAAAATGGGATAAAATGGCTGATATTTGATTTTTTTAATGTATACCTAGTGAAAGTAGTGAAAGCATTTTTTTTTCTTTTTTTGACTTTTTTTTTTCATTTCCTCCAAATGACAAACATGCCATGGTCGCTCAATATTCTTGTTAAGTTTTTCTACTAACAAGAATGATTAGAGTGAACTTAAAAGTACTTCACTTTAAAAAATATTTGACATACAAAAAAAAAGTATGTAATTTCCATTTTATTTCCAATGAAGAAAGTTTCCAAAGAAATCATTTTTTTAAGCAAATGTTATGACATGAATGATGCTTGAATGCATGTGCATAATGAAACTCTGACTTTTTGTTTTAGAAAAATACATAATAGCTCAACTTTCACGTATTCATATTCTTTCAAGTATTTATCTAAGTCATGGTTTGATATCACTCTATTGTTTGCTAGATTTTTATAAAGAATTCAAAGAAATCAACAACGGAAGAGAATCAAAGATCTACATTTATTTTTATAATAAAGTACATCAAAATCTTCTACTTAAAACAAAGGAGAATCCTAAATTCTAGTACTCGCCACTTGAAAAATTTAGCCAACTTGCCTTGATTAGAGTTTTCATTATATGCTTATTGCTAAGACAGTGTTCTGTAGAGTGCCCTATAGTTCCTGCATAGTACTCACAATGGGTGTTTGGGTCATACCACATTGGATAGGGTGGTCACAATGGCTCTATAGGCATTGGAGTTAAAAGGTGGTTTTGAAACAAATAGGGTAAAAGCTCGGCATAGGTTAGTGAGATTGGATCATAGCTTCTCCTTTTTTCTTTTTTTTTTTTCTTTTTTTTTTTTTTGTCTCCTGGCTTCATGACTATAAAGAGCAATTCGCCTCTTTGATTTTGAGTTATGCTGCACAACATATGCATGATACTTCATCTTAGGATTTGAAACTACTACTTGGGTTTGGTCTGTTTTCTTTGTTGAATACTCGTTATATTTTAGGGATTGATTGAAGTGTGAGCTCCTTTAGAGGCATTGGCATTTGCGCAACTATATCACTCCCTTCAAATTTTTCTATGTTCTTCTCCATTTCATGAAGGTTCAAGTTGTCTCGAGCTATGTTTCTATCATGCTCACGTCCTTGGAAACAAATTTCTTCATTATCTTCAAGCATTACTTTGGCTGCTTTTTCAGAATACTCTGTTCCGTTCCCTTTTGATAGCTCTACCTTATGCGATGAGTATCCGACTTGATAATTTGTAGGTTTTTCAATATTCTCTAAGGCACGAAGGATTTTTGCCACTTGATCTTGAATCTTGTCAATGTCTTGTCTCATTCTCATTATCTCTAAATTTTGAAACCTCAAGATTCGCTCTTGAGTTTGGTTTGACTTTCCAAGCTCCACATTTTGGATCATTGTGACATATTCTTGAATATGGTCAATGAATAGTCTCATTTTTTTAACTCATAATTTTGTTCTTCCATGGCTTTGCTTTTACCCTATAAGAATAGAACATGCAGTTGTTGAGCTATTTTCGTTAAAAGAAAAGGTAAAGAAAATGTGCATTTTTTATTATTTTATTATTATTTTTTTTTTTACAAAATGGACACAAACCTAAGATGTGATGAAGAATGCAATAAATTTTAAATTATTTTATTTTTCAATGCATGTACAATACATGATGGCACGATTAATATTTTTAAAAATTTTCTACAAAAGGAGATGATTATGCTTATAAATAATGCCCATGTCTTCTCAAATTTTGACTTCAAACAATAGCGGATTATGCATGTTTACCCTAAATGCAACATGAGTGAGACATTTTTATACAAGAGTAACTTATCTATGACCATATATGAAGTGAACATATATACAAGGCATGACTCTTTTATTCTAAAGGTATGAGTTTCATAAATTTCTCATAGTGGATGAATCAAGAGAGATCATGTGCCTACATGAGGATACTAAAGACAACATCTTATCCATAAATGTGAATAGTTGTAAAAAATGTTGTGAATGATTTGGTGATTATTTTTTTGAATGTAAAAAATGATATGAAGATCCAGAAAGATTAATGATGTTAATTAGATCAATGTTATAAAATAACTAATGAACTAACTTAAATGAGGATATGTCACATGTTTACACATGTGAAATTATGTCTCCTCAAAGGTCGACACGACAGTACCCTCAAAGATGTTATGTGTGTCTTAATATAAGTGAGAAACTCGATTTAAAAAGAGGAAGATGCAACCACAATGCAAAGTACAAAGAGATTTTCATAAAGAATATACAAAATCCTTCTTTCTCTAAGACTCTTTTTTTTTTCTTTTTCTTTTTTTTTTTAAATCAAATTCAAAACCAAAACTTAGTCAGATTTAATATTTTTTTATGTTTTTATTTTTAAATTATAAGACCTTTTTTGGAATTTTTTTTAAGACCATAAAAATTTCTTTTTCCAAATACCCTCTTCTTAATAAAAAAAAAAATCAAAAATCAAATTTTTTTTGGTTTTTTTTAGGATTTTTTTTTAAAGACCAAGAAAATTCTTTTTCTAAAAGTCTTATCTTGAAAAAAAAATCCAAATTCAAAATCTTTTATGAAACTTTTTTTAAATTTTTGTTAGATTTTTAAAAGGAATATATTTTTTTTTTAATTTAAAAAGACCTCATTTGATTTTTTTAAAAAAGAACCATTAAAAGGCTCTCTTCTTTAAAAAAAAAAAAAAAATCAGATTGGAAAACCTTTTAAGAACTTTCACTTTTTTGTTTTTCTTTTTAAGACGGTTACAAGTCTTGCTTTTTCTAAAGACTTTTCTTAACAAAGATCCAAATTTAAAATCCTGTGTAAAAGCTTGTTTTTTTTTTCAAAATTTAAACATTTTTTTGTTCTTTTAATTAAAAAAAATACAAAAAAAAATCCTTTCTTTTTTATTTTTAAGACCTTTTTTCTTAAAAAAAAAAAGCTTATTTTCTTAGTGTTTGAAAAAGAAAATATAAATTCAAAATCCTTTATGATCATTTAATTTTTTTTTTAACGATCTCTTAAAAAGAAACCTCCTTCTCGAAAGAAAAGAAAAATCTTCTTTTTGTTTCTTTTTGTTTGTTTTTGTTTGTTATTTTTATTTTTGAAGAAAATTAAAGTTCTTTTCCCCAGAGAATGTATTAATGGAAAAGAAAAACTATGACTCGATACGAAACTTTCAAATTTTAGAATATTTGTTTTTCCTACAAGATTACTTATGCTTTAGTAGTTACAAGACATTGTAACTTTTGAACGTTTGTTCCATTTCATCAATCTATACAACTTTCATGGCTATCAACTTCTTATCTAATTCCACTTGTTTTTCATCATCCATGAGTAGCTAACTTTCTTGAGGGTTAGGGGTTGTGTAATCATCTATCTAAGAATCACGGTTTAAGCTATTTCATCTTACTGAATGTATTTGAATCTAATGCTTATTTCCATCTAGCTAATCGAGATAAGTAGTAATAATCAACTGCTTGAGAAAGTAAGTGATTGTGGAACTCATTTGGTAATGCTAAGAAGTGTTTCTAGACATAGAAATAATCTTAGGATCTGATATTCTCTTATGCGTTATAGAGATATAAGCATATTGTCTGTTAGTCGAGAGGTGCAGTTTAGAGTTGATAATATGAAATAAGTTTACCCTGCGTTTCTGAAATTAGATGATAACTAACCCTAGCCCTACTTTTTATCATTCATATTCATTCATCTGCTGATTTTTGCTGTGATGCATACCTATCCGTCCCACCAATATAGTTTAGTATTTAGTGCATTTTTTTTTATATAGACGCATCACATTTCTCATCACATTCTGGTTACACATATAATTTAAACAGTCAAACGAAATCTAAAATCAGCATAGTCCCCGTGTTCGACATCGGACTCACCTAGAAAACCTTATTTTCGCTTATACTTGGGTGAGAACTAGGAAAACTTGATCAATTAATAACACATGCATTGCACTCTTAGGAAGACAGTGTCGCTGTGCTCTCAAATTAAAAAATCTTTGTAACGGCCCTAATTTCGATAAATCATTTCCTCCCTTTAAATTTATTTAAAAAAATAATTAAATTAATTATCGTTAGTAATAGTTATGCAGCGAGGGAAGTGTTAAGGGAGTTGAGAGTCAGCAGGAGGTTGCGCCGTTTTCAGTCTGGTTTTCCTCTCTAGAGTCACCCTTTGTCGGCCATATTCTCGCTTGTCCCCGTCACTAAGTCACAGCGCTCCAGCCCTCACGGTGTGGCTTTAGTCGCAGTTCTCAGCGTTGTGGCATCGTCATAGTTGTCGCGCCGCAGCGTTGTGGTCGTCGCGCCGCAGCTTTCTAGTCATCGTCTCGTCACTTTGCCTCAGGCGCTTGGCGACGCATCATTAGCCCTCGACGCGTCATCAGTCCGCGTTGTCGCATCATTAGCCCTCGACGCATCATCAGTCCGCGTTACTGCATCATTAGCCCTCGACGCATCATCAGTCCGGGTCGCCGCGTCGCCCTTCCTCTCCGCGACGCATCGTCAACCTGCATCACCGCGTCGCCTGTCCTCCCCGCGATGCACTGTCACAGCCTTCGTAGCGCGTTGCCGCATTGTAAGGAAGTCGCTGTCTCGCGGACACGCTCAGTATCACTCGGTAACGCTCGTAACGCTCAGTATTGCTCGGTAACGCTTATAACGCTCAGTATCGCTCGGTAACGCTCGTAACGCTCAATATCGCTCGGTAACACTCGTATCGCTCAGTGTCGCTCCTTTTCGCTCTCGCAGGTAAGGGACTTACTACCGGGTTTTAGTGATGTATACTGTCTAATGGTGTTGTTGGTTATTGGATGTCGCTATGAACCCATGTATCGAATGTTGTTGCTATAATTATTCATGCATGCTAAGTACTTGTATTGTAGGTTATTTCTCATGCTTATGTGTTGTGACTCTGAAATCTCAACTATAGATTAATTATGCCATGACACGTCATAGGTTGCCTTGTTGTTGTGCCCCGTACCCTCACTGTACTATGCTACGAAGGGTGTCCCTCGGGATCACCACCTATGTTCATGTTACAATTTTAGTTAATGCGTACCCTCGGGACGCTTACTATGCTTATGCCTATGCTTATACTTATGCCGGGTACGCGGGCGCACACGACAAAAATGGGTAACAGCTAGGCCCAGTAGTGGGTCTCTTACTGAGTATACTTTTACTCACCCTTTTTTTTCTATGTTTTCCTTCCAGGTAAGGAGCATGGTGGCCCGACGTATGGCCGAGGAAATCCGTGATCATACCATGGGACCGTCACACTGCTTCCGCACCTTAGTCTAGGGTAATTGTACTGGCATTCATGAAACTATTGTTTAAATGTTTTGGTTATATCGATTCTTTTCTTGAGATTTTGCCCAATAATATAAGGGGTACCCCGCTAAAGTATTTTTCTCTTTTCCTACGTGGATTAAATAAACTTTGGATAATTTGGCCATTTTATAAGTAAAATTTCATTTGTTTAAAATGGATGATGTCATGTCTACTTGTTTCCATCGTATTTACGTAAATGTTCATGCATGTTGTAGTGACAAGTTAGATAGTAAGAGGTCAGGTCGTTACAATCTTTATTTTTGAAAAGAATTTTAGGCAGTCAAGTCTATAAATTGAGGGGTTTCTAGCAACCCTAATCACAAAATAGAGAGCCTTAAAGAGTGAGTTGGTTTCAAGAAAGAGAGAAAAGAGTTTAAGATAGAGTACGTGCCATTCGAGTTCCCGACGTGAAGATCAAGGAAATCTTGGTGGTTCCTCCTCAATCATAGGCTTCTTTACAATAGAGTTTTCCTTTCTTTATGCTCTTTCTATGCTGAAAATTGTCTTGAACATGTTATCTAAAGCTACGAGTGGCTAGACTCTTTAGTTTTAGGGTATTGATGAATTGTTTATGAAGTTATGCTAATGTTGTAGACTTTTCATGGATTGTTGTAATGAATGCTTTCATTGTTATTGTGCTTAATTCTTGTTGATTGGCCATCCATATTTGCTAGATTAGATGTATGATTTAAGGAATTGAATGTCTAATTGGAACTATAACAACGAATTGTTATTAATCTCTCATGGAAATAGTTAGGTTGATAATGAAAGTTGCTAAAGACTAATCTTAATGCCATGTGATCTAACTTGGTTTCAAGATGTTAGTAATCAATTAGGTTGCATGAGAAAATGTTGTTTTTGATAGAAAATAACCTGGATTTATGTTTCTAGATTTAAGCATATGAATTGTATTTAACTCCATGAACCCCAGAATGTTGCATAGTGGATTAAACAAGGGTTCAATAGCTTAGAACTCTCTTTGACTCTTGTATTTCAACATTACTTGCTTTCCTTCTTTGTTTTCTTAATCACAACTTGAAGTCGAATCCTCAAATAAAATTGACTCAACTCTAGAATAGCTAAGTGATTTGAACTTTCACAATTGGATCCTCAGTGGTATAATATTCGGACTTTAACCATCTTATATTATAACTTGACCCGTGCACTTGCGACTTGCATCAAGTTTTTGGCGCCGTTGCTGGGGAACCAAAGAACGATTCTTACCGCTTAATATTCATAAGAGTTGATAGATCTTACTTTGAGGTGTGTATTATTTTTCTTGCTAATTTTGCCGGTTTATGCCTAGTGACGACACTAATAATCTTCCTCTTGATCTCGAGATTTATAGGACATTTAGAAGGAATCTAAGGGTTAAACAAAATCTCACTGAGGAGATGGTAGAGGAGACCCCTAAGGAAATTTGAGACTACTTCAACCAACACTACCAACAAATCAACCCGACATTGTAAACGTGTCCATCAATGTCCACAACTTTGAGCTAAAACCAGGGTTGAATCAAATGGCTAAAGAACTTGCTTTTAGAAGAAGAACAAATGAAGATCCTCACAAGCACCTTCGGTCTTTCTTAAAAATATGATGAACGGTAAAGATGAATGGAGTTTCTAATGATGCTATCAAATTAAGACTCTTCCCTTTTTCTTTACAGGACCGAGCAAAGGATTGGTTGGAAATCATACCTTCGAAGAGTATCACTACATGGGAAATCTTGGCTCAAGATTTCTTGAACAAATATTTTCCACCGTCTAAGTCCCAAAGGTTGAGAACGAAGATTGGTACATTCTGCCAACAAGAGGATGAGCAATTGTATGAGCCTTGGGAGAGGTATAAGGATTTTTTGAGACGGTGCTCTCAACATGGGTATCTGGATTGGTTGCAAATTCATCTATTCTACAATGGATTGTCAAGTTCAACAAAATCCATCCTAGATGCCACCGTCGGAAGGTCTATCTTTTCTAAAACCACTCAAGAGGCCTACACCATACTAGAAGACTTGGCCACCACATCTTACAATTGGCCATGTAAAAGGTCTTCCACAACTATTCCAAAGGCTGCCAGATTGTATGAGGTGGATGTGGTAAATTCTCTTAAAGCTTAAATGGCTTCCCTTACTAATGCTCTTTCTAAATTGACTGCAGGGGGCCAAGCTCAAGTGAGTTCACCATCTATAGCATCTCTTGCTGCCATGACTTTGGAGATGGCTAACCAAAAGAAGTTGGAACAAGGAGACAATGAGATGGCCAATTATGTTGATAGAGGGCATTATATAGGCCACCAACAATTTCTAACTTATTATCATCCAAACATGAGGAACCATGAAAACTTCTCTTATGCTAATAATAGGAATGTTTCGGAGGATCCTCCTAATTTCTCTAATGTAGGTCCATTCCACACTGAGAAGAAGTCCAACATAGAAGGCTTGATGGTTGAATTCATCAAAGAATCTAGAGGAGGATCACAACACTAGAGAACACTGTGCAAAGTCAAGGCAAGGCTATTCATAACATTGAGGTGCAAATTAGTCAAATAACCACTTCTCTTCAGACAATGCAAAAGGGTAAGTTTCCTAGTTGCCCCAAAAACATCCAAAAAAGAAATGCAAAGCCTTTACCTTGAGGAGTGGGAAAAAGCTGTTCACCCCTTTAATTGATGATGAGGATGAGGATGAGGAGCAAGAGGTAAATGAGACCATCCAAGAGCCTATTATAGAAGATGAACCCAAAGAGGTCATTGAAAAGAAGGAAAAGGTAAAGGAACCGGCATCTTCAAGTAAGTCATCTAACTCTCTACCTTTTGTACCTAACACTTTATCTTATCCTCAACAGTTTCAAAAGAAAAAAAATAGACTCTTAATTTGCCAAATTTTTTGAGATATTTAAAAAGCTTCACATTAATATCCCATTTACTGAGGCTTTAGAGCAAATGCCCCAACTATGCTAAATTCATGAAAGTATCTTGTTTAAAAAGAAGAGGTTTGGACAATATGAGATGATTAGCATGACAGAGGAGTGCAGTGTTGTGCTGCAAAAGAAGCTACCACAAAAATTAAAAGATCTAGAGAGTTTTACTATACATTGCAATATTGGATCTTTGAATGATACTAGAGCCCTATGTGATCTTGGTGCTTCTATTAATTTATTGCCTTTATCCATTTACAGGAAGCTTGACATTGGAGAAGTACAACCCAATACAATTACCTTGCAGTTAGCTAATAGATCCTTGGCCTATCCTAGAGGTATTGTTGAGGATGTGTTAATTAGAGTTGACAAGTTTATCTTTCCTGTAGATTTTGTAGTCTTGGGCATGGAGGAGGATTCTGAGATACCTATTATTCTTGGGCGCCCATTCTTAGCAATTGGAAGGGCATTATTGATGTCCACCAAGGGAAGTTGACTCTAAGGGTAAATGATGAGAATGTTGTCTTTAATACGTACAAGTCCTTGAGTCATCATGAAGATGGTAGTACTTGCCATGCAATTGATATAATTAATCAAACTATTTTGGAGCATGTTTGGGTTATGCTTGCTACTGATCACTTGAAACAAAACATAGTTGATTTTAATTTTGATGATGTTGATACTATATGTTATGAAATTTCTTTGTATGCTAAGTGGCTGGACAGTATGCCAGTATGTACTAAAATGTATAAACCTATGCCTCTAGCTCCTTTGCATGTTGTAATGATGCGAATGCTGAAAAACCTACTTTAGAATTGAAAGTGTTACCTCCTCATTTGAAATATACATTCTTGGATGATTCTTTTTCTTTTCTTGTTATTATATTTTTTGACTTGAATTTTCTGGTGGAAGAGAAGTTGTTGAGAATGTTAAGGGAGCATAAATCTGCTATTGGTTGGTCTATTGAAGATCTTAAAGGTATTAGTCCATCAGTCTATATGCACAAAATCTTGATGGAAGATACCTTTACTCCTTTAGTGGAACACCAAAGGAGACTTAACCCCGCCATAAAGAAGGCAATTAAGAAAGAAGTGCTCAAGCTTTTGAATGCAAGTATTATTTATGCCATCTTTGATAGTTCATGGGTAAGCCCTGTTCAAGTAGTGCGTAAGAAAGGTGGCATGACAGTTGTTAAAAATGAAAAAGATGAGTTAATTACCACTAGAACTGTGACAAGATAGTGTGTGTGCATTGATTATAGGAAGTTGAATAAAGCTACTAGAAAAGATCATTTTCCTCTTCCTTTTGCAGATCAAATGCTTGACAGGCTTGCAGGTTATTCTCACTATTGCTTCTTAAATGAATATTCTGGATACAATCAAATTGCCATTGCTCTTGAGGATTAAGAAAAGACCACATACACTTGTCCTTATGAGACATTTGCTTTTAGGAGGATGTCTTTTGGTTTGATGTCTATTTTTCAGGGGCTCATTGAGTACATAATGGAAGTTTTTCATGGATGATTTTTCTATTTTTGGGTCCTTATTTGATTCTTGTCTTGCCAATCTTAAACGTGTTTTGCAGAGGTGCCAGGATGCTAACCTTGTGTTGAATTGGGAGAAGTGCCACTTCATGGTAAGGG
This sequence comes from Citrullus mucosospermus, assembly GCA_030954485.1. Taxonomy (NCBI): domain Eukaryota; kingdom Viridiplantae; phylum Streptophyta; class Magnoliopsida; order Cucurbitales; family Cucurbitaceae; genus Citrullus; species Citrullus mucosospermus. The sequence goes on along the minus strand of CM062065.1, from coordinate 9,871,712 downwards.
AGGGCATCGTTCTAGGGCACAAAGTCTCAGAGAAAGATTGGAGGTGGACAAGGCCAAAATTGCCACCATTGAATAATTACCACCTCCCACTAATGTGAAGGGAGTCAGAAGCTTCCTAGGGCATGCATGGTTCTATAGGAGATTCATTAAATATTTTTCTAAAATTGCAAATCCCTTGAGTAATTTGATAGAAAAGGAAGCTAAATTTATAGTGATCACTAGATGTAACTACGTTGACTAGTTAGGTTTCTATTTCAATAGGATGACCTAGGCAACTTAGTCTTAATCCTGAATATATTATGAACTCTTGTTCACGAGGGATTGTCTTTTAATTTGTATGGGTGAGAGTGGTCATTTGTCGACTAAATATGCCTACCATCTTGGGGACAAGACCAAGTGGGGAGCTGGGCACATAATTATACAGGATGAAATTCACTCATTCCCATCTTTAGGATAAGTAGATGAGTGTTCCCTTAAGTGGTGTCTCCGAGACTTGAACAAAGAGCCCTACCCTCTCACTGGCCCGAGTGGGGTTTCTGTTTAATGGTTGAACCATAAACATGTTGTTCATTAGAGGGGCACTGGTACTTAAGCATTTAGAAGTAACCCGGCTGGTGTTACGAACACTTGTGAAGGACTAATTTAATGTTATTCGTCTATATCCATGGACACAAAAATATATCTAAAGTGAGATAAGTGCAACTATGGGTCTTTAGTGGAGTGTACCCACAGTTAAGAAATATTGATTAATGTGGTTAATGAGTTTAGCCGATTAATCTCATATCGTTGGAACTTTGATCTGTAGGTCCATTAGATCCGCTTCTTAGCTCGTAAAGAGTGATGAGGTATTTATGTCTTGAATCAAATTTGAAATGTTCAAATTTAGTTAGGGAAATAATATAATGTATGATGATACATTATAATATAAAGTTTATTTTGAACTTTAAATATAAATTTAATTTTGGATATGATACAAAATTAGTTTTGAAGAGAATTAAATATTTGAAGGAGTTCAAATATTAATATGAATTAGATTCATATTAAAATATATAGGTTAAAATTAATGTGTATTAGATGGACATTAAAACTTTAAGTTATGAGAGAATAACAATTGAATATGGTTAAAATGTAGGTTAAATTAAATACTAGATATTTAATTTGACAATTAATTAATTAAAGAATTAATTTTCTTAATTTATTTTAATTATGTTTGTTTTAATTAAATTAAATGAATTAAAACTATAGGTTATATGGGAGATGTTTATTTAAATATAATTTAAATGAAATAATTAATTAAATTAGATTTAATTAATTATTAATTATTTATTTAATTTTAAATTAAATAATTAATAAAGAAATAAAAAAAAGTAACTCACATACGTGGGAGTTACTTTTTACATGGTTTACTCCCACGTTTTCTTATCTATCTCTCTATATTTGCCTGCAAAATAGATAGTAAAAGGGAAGAGTTCTGTGATTTTGTTTCTTCTTTATCTCTTAAAAAATTTCTCTCTAACAAAAGAGATTTCTCATATCAAGAAAAGGATCCACAATTCTTTATCACAAAAAATCACTCAGAGAATAGGAGAGATTCGTGATGGTGGTGTTTGTGATCTAGAAGCCAAAAGGAGATTCGTAGATTCAGAGTCGATAACGAATGTGAGACTTCTAATTCTAAAAGCATGCTTAACACTAGAATTAATATGGTAGGTTTTCTGTATTTTTTTTTTTTTTTTATAGTATATGGGTATTTCAAAATCCCAATTAATTTTGTATTTGGTTGTGTACTGCTTCCGCTGCGTTAGGGGATTTCAACCCTACAAGGAAGGAGTGTGGAAATGTGGTTGCAGATCATCTATCTAGATTGGAGAATAGGGATGACGACTCTTGCTGTTCCATTATTGAGACGTTCCCTGATGAACAACTATATCAGGTAAAAGATAGTTTACCATGGTTTGTTGACGTTGTTAACTATCATGTAGGAGGACATTTGCCACCTGGCATGAACATTCAGAAAAGGAAGAGATTTTTGCACAACATCAGATCATACCATTGGTCGGACCCACTTCTTTACAAGGTTTGTGCTGATAGCATAATAAGAAGGTGTGTGCCTAAAGAAAAGGTGGTAAGTATTCTAAACTCATGTCATGCCTCCCCCTTTGGAGGTCACTTTGGACCCACTAGAACTACATCTAAGGTGCTTCAGTCAGATTTTTATTGGCCCTCTCTTTTTAAAGACTGTTATACCTTTGTGAAATCATGTGATAGGTGCCAACATACTAGCAATATTTCTAGACAGCATGAGTTTCCCATGAAACATGTTTGGGATATTGACTTTATGGGGCATTTTCTTGTTTCTTCTAATGGCTACCTATATATTTTAGTTGCAATTGATTTTGTATCTAAATGTGTAGAATCTATCGCTACTAGGACAAATGATGCACACACTGTTTTGAAATTCTTACATAAGAACATATTCACACGTTTTGGCACACCTAGAGCTATTATTAGTGATAGGGGTTCTCACTTTTGCAATAAATTGTTTAAAGCTATGATGCAAAAGTATGGTGTTAATCATAAAATTGCTACAGCTTATCATCCTCAAACTAATTGTCTTGCTGAGTTGTCTAATACGAAAGTCAAACAGGTTTTGGAAAAGACTGTCAAGATCAATAGGAATGATTGGGCTTTAAAACTCGATGATGCACTGTGGGCCTATTGCACAGCTTTCAAAATCCCAATTTGTAAGCCCCGTACCTAATTTTGTGAGAACGCAAGGTAAGAAGGGGGGGCCGAGAGATGGATGATTGGGTAAGAGTAGTTGGCTGGCTTGCATTTGGAGTGGGAAAACGACTAAGTATCAGCTATGCGTTGATGGCAACCTGTTGTGATGGAAACAGTTTTGGTGTAAACGCAAAGGTGAGGGAAGACTATTATGTGCTGAAGCCGCGACGCGTTGAGGACATAAGGCGTGGAGAATTACTTTGTACCGAGGATTATTATGCGGCAAACGCATTGAAGGCAGTGTGCCGTTGGAAGTAAAGGCCACGAGGAGTTGGGAGCTGATTTGCGATGAGGCTATTATGCGGTGAACGCTACCATGCGTCGAAGGTGGGTATGCGTTGGACAGAGAGTATTGGCCGAGAGAAAATAATGCGTTTGCTAACCATTTGGCGGGAGAGTTTGAAAAGAAATATCATCAGAGGCTGTGTGCGTTGTTGAAGCTGAGCATAAAAGGTATGCGTTGAACGGATTATAGTTATAGTGTTGAAATAGAGGATGAGTCAGTGGTATATATATAAGTGGATTGAGAATTCAATTGTTCTGATTGCATTTCAGAGCTCGAGTTGGGTCCATATTAAGGCGAAACATCGGAGGGAGGTAGAAGAAGATGTTCATACTGATTTGAAGTGGAAATCTCATTGTAATCGTGGAAGAAACTTGAGTTTGGCAGAGGTTTCGGCTGTTGTTATTTTCCAAAGTGATGCTCGGTTTTGGAGGAAGAGCAAATTGAAGAGACGGAGGTTAGGGCTGAAACTTTGAGGTTAGTAAGTTAACTCGATTTCTAGCAAGTTTCATGAAGGATGCTTGAGCTGAAATTGTTTAATTGTGTGTCAAACTCAGGAAGAAGAGATTAGAGTTGAATTGCCGGACGATTAGGGGTAACTCGGAGTTGTTGAAGGATATATCCTAAACAGAGAGGATATTCTTCATGAAATTTGGAGGTAAGATGAAGGACCTGTACTTTAACAAGTTTGTAGAAGGAAGAAAGTACTGAAATTGACTGAAACGAAATGTTTAGCAGGTTGAAGAAGGAAGAAGAAAGGAAGAAGGAAACGGTTCTGCTGCAGTGGAAGTATCGTTGAGAGAGCGAGAGACAGGGCAGCGAAGTAAGTATCGCTGCAACCCAAGTTAGGCTTTGCGTCTCACGATTCTCGCTAGAGTATCGCTGAGTGTCGCTCCTCAAGGTAGTCTCTCTGGTTTCATTCAACGCAGTATCGCTAGTACAGTGGTGTGTGATGAGTAACTCTGGCAGCTTATAATTTTCTAAAAGAGAAACGTTATTATTGTGTGTTAAAGAAAAGGGAGATTATGGAAACTAAACTTGAGGATTATGTGTTTTCAGGCCAGGAAGAGCTCGGGGAGGCTTATAATCCACTAAGAGCCGAGACCAATAGTGAGTGACTATTTGTTAAATCTTGTGATGAATTTAGTACGCTTATTGATGAAGAAACGTAATTCATTGTAGTATGCCTTATGAATGTGATGTGTTAGAGATTTACAAGAGTATTAATACGAATGTCTATACATAATAGTAGCTGAGGGACCTTATGGTGAAAGCCTATATGTGTGTAAGCGTGAAATTATGTGCTGAGGGACTTTGTGAAGGCACTTGAATAACAATAAGGAATGGACTACAATGCTCAGGGACTATGAGTGAAGGCATGTAGTAATCCGTCACATACTAGCTCGTGCTGAGGGATCATGAGTGAAGGCACTTGAGCAAAGATAAAATTGGTTACCTGTGCTGAGGGATTTCATGTGAAGGCACATGGTGATGTAATTATAATTGAATAAGTGCTGAGGGACGAGAAGTGAAAGCACTAAATGGTTGCAAGTCTGTGAGACATGAGAACTTGATAGTTATATGTGTAATGTGGAAGAGAATTTTAGTAATTCCTTTGGATGTGATGCGTAATGGTTACTAATACACAAATTGGCTTATATTTGTTAGGAATAATTTAGTGGATTTAGTCACTCACTGAGCTTTCTGCTCATTCAGTTTGTTGTTATTTATGTTTTCAGGTAGCGAGCGTGTCCGGGACGCCTAGCCTACAGAAGAATCTCGTCTGGGCCTATCTGAAAGTGAATCTCTGGGATAGTTGTAAATATTTAGACTGTACATATATCTTGTAATATGCATATTTCTGAGGGTAGAAAGGAGGGACGTGTTGCACCTAGTATGTATATATACAGATATGTTTGTTGAGAGGTTGCACGTTCTTCTAATATGCCAATGGAAATGTTGTTTTGTTTCTCTATTTATATGGTATCCATCTTATAGAGTAATATGAAGGGGAAACAGGATCATGCTCAATCCTAGGTATAGAGTGTATCTGGGATAAGGTGTGACACAATTGGTACTTCACCGTACAGGTTGGTGTTTGAAAGACTTGTCACTTGCTGGTAGAGCTCAAGCATAGAGCTTATTGGGCCATCACGAAGCTGAATATGGATTTTGAAAAAGCCGGTAAGAATGTCAAACTCTACAAGGAGCGCACCGCTAGATGGCATGATAGGAAGATCACTAATAACTTGTAGAAATACAAGTTATTATAGTCACTATTTGAATTAATTAGAGTAACTTTAGAGCTAAACGCATGATTTTGGTAGTTGAATTATGTAAAATGTATTACCATGCGGTTGACACCATTTACAAAAGAAAATACCTGAAAAATTATGAGCTTTTCCGTTCTTAACGCAAGATTAAGAAGAAAAGAAGCACAAATAACTCAAGTACTAAAGAGGAAGCTGCTGCGAGAACAAGTGGAAACCACGCGTTGAGACCATGCGTTGAGACAATGCGTTGAGAAAAAGTAGATACAGACGCCTGGGCAAAAGCTGTCATGTCAATATGCAAAAGGATAATACGTTATCAAATCTTGGCAGAACCAATGGGCCGACAATGTGAAAAGTTTGCGCAGCAGGGCATGGAATTTAATATAAAGGTGTCAGGTCATCATAAGTTCAACTTTTCGACGCCTATAAATAGCCCAAAGCTTCTCCATTCAAAGGAGGAGAAAAAAAAGTTCAAGAGGCGAAAGCTCTGCACAAGTTCTCCCTCACCATAACCAACCTCCATTTCGAGCTCTTTTTAGAGAAGGATTCTGAGAATTTTCAGAGTCGTCTCCCAGTGGTGAGAACCTTCACCCTATGAAATTTATGTATCAATTAGTAACCATCTCAAGCCTCCATGAAGCAAGACGTTGCCAGTGGCAGCTTAATGTCTTCCATTTCTGTTTTATCCCTATTTCCCTCCTTCTTACTTATGTTTTGTTAATGACATTCGAGAGAATGGTTTATTTTCTTAATACAAGTTTGATTGACGATTATCTTTCATTTATTTCCATACTAAATACTTTACACCATGTTGTTTGAATGCTAAATGAGTTAGATGTTAGAAGTTAGTTTTTCTTAAGCAATATTAAGTATGTTACATCTTGATTAATGCATATCATTAGCTTGCATAGCTTTGTCTGACAAACAAATGCAGTAAGCACAACTGTCTAGCTTGAGAGAGTAGATGGTTAATCTTTAGCATTTGTCAAGACTAGATGAGGTGCAGAGATGTAGTTCATCTTTTGCCAACGCAAACTTACCATGCGTCTTAGAGATAATATTAATGTAGTGTCGAAACATCGAAAGATGGATTCACAATTATACTTATATATGCTTAAGTAACAACTAGCTTCTGCGTTAATTCTATTTTTATCGCATGGTTCCACCGTCATTCTCAACGCATGCTATCTGACACTAAATGACGTTTGACTAACCCACGCCGCGTCCACCTCATTGTTAGTTGGAAATTTTATTCATTCTTTATGTATAGTTTTAGGTACATACAACTCATGCACATATTACATGTATAGTTCACCGCATAGTCATGCATCTATTCTCAACACCTAGTTATTACAAATCCATGCATTCGACCCTGGACTCACTAGGAAACCTATAAGAGCTTATACTTGGCTTTTATAGGAAAACTTGCTTATTCATGATCATACTTGAGTAATTCTCGACGCATCTTTGTATGGAAATTATAATATCTATTTATGCCCAACAAACTATGAAACTCAAATCAAATCGAAAATAGAAATCCAACAACAATCACTCCACGGACTTTTCTACCTGCTGGATTGTTGTGTATGATAAATTGTGAAAATGAAAATTTACTAACGCAAGGTACAAGTAAGTTATGATTATGCGTTTCACATGCTATGCGTTGAACATACCATGCGTCTTACTTATGCTTAAATGCTATGCGTTGGTGATCTGTCAAGTTTTCCTCTCCTTTGCCCAAGTATAAGCAAAGGAGTAAGTTTTCTCGATGAGTCCGAGGTCGAACACAGGGATTATGTCGATTTTATATTTAAGTGGATTATATGCGTTGCAGTGGTAACCAAGAATAATGAGTTGAGGTGTTTGTTTCTAATCTAAGGAAAGCGATAACATGTACACTAAGCTAAATTGTGGAAGATGGATAGGCATGCAACACAGCAAAGTCAGCTAATGATTTGAATGAATGGATAAAAACAGGGTTCGGGTTGGTTAACATCTAACATCGGAAACGCATGGTGATAGTCTATTCATACTTGCGACTCTTCTCCCGGTTGTCAGCTGCTATGCGTTATATGTCTATAACGCATAGGAGAGTGTTAAGAACCAAGGTTATTCCTATCGACAGGTAACACTTCTTGGCCCTTGTCAATTGAGTTCGACAGTCACTTACCCTCTCCAACAGTTTGATTATTACTACTTCGATTAGCTAGATGGACATAAGCATCGGATTAAGTTTGCAATTGACAAGATGAAATAGTTACACTATGGTTCTTAGTTAGATGCTAACGCAACCCTAGACCCTTGAAAGATTAGTTACTCATGGAGTGAAAGTAAAAAGCGGAAAGTATAGATAAATGAGTAGACATGGAAGAAATATATATATTGATGAACGGAATACAACTTTAGATAAGCTCAATGTCTTGACACAAATCTAAAATCAAGATAGAAAAGTAAGATGGAAAGCAAGGAAATGCGTCAATGTCTTGAGTCGCCTGAATGGAAGCGTGAAGTTCTGCTGTGAAGTGGTCAGGCTGAGGGAAGACTCTTCTCTCTCGAGTTATTCTTCTCCGGTTGAGGTCTGGAGAGAACTCTGCTGTCACTTAGGAATTCTTCTGAGAATCAACAACCCTTTCTCATCTTGCAGGTTTGCCCTTTTATAGATGCTGCGTTCGCAATCAATGGCAAATCTGCTTGATTGGCGGTGAGATTGATATCATGCGTCCATCTCGCCTGATTGCGTAATTCTCGGGTCAATTTAGATCCACCACTTTAGCCACAGATTATGTATGTCAATCATCCGACAATCTCTCAAGATTCTGATCTTATTGTTCGCTACCTTGCGTTGATGGTTGTTTATGCGTCCATGGATAGTTTGGCTGTTGTCAATGCATCATAAGTTGTTAACGCATAGTCTTGCATTGAGTAGTTAACGCATCTACAGGTTTGCGTTCCGTTCAGATCATGCGTCCACGAAGAACAGATTGCTAACATATAGTCCTGCGTTAAGAAGTTGTCAACGCATCGTTTGCATTCCTGCGTTAAACATGCGTTTTAGGCTCAAAAAGTGGTAAAATCATTATCTTCATAAAAATACAAGAGTATAACGCAAAGGAAGATTTATAAATAAAAATCAACATAAACTGCCGCATGCTTCTCTATTTAATCTCTATTTATCTAAGAAAAAGGCTATCATAACTTGTATTTCTACAAGTTATCATGGATAAAGAGTTCTACTTTTCAATTCATTATTGCGTTTGTTTCCAAGTAAGCTAAGAAGACGGTGGTTGGGACCTTTTGTCGTTCTGAAGGTGTCCCCACATAGAGTAGTGGAGTTACAAGGCAATGATGGAACAACCTTCAAAGTGAATGGTCACCAATTAAGGCACTACATTGATGATGAAGAACACCGAATTGAGAAACTTGTCTTTATTGAACGATTTAGTGGTTCAGTTTAGTTAAGAGACCTTACAGCTTACAGCAAACGCTTATTGGGAGGCAACCCAATTTTATTGCTTTCTTTATTTTCCTCTTTAGATTAACTTCTTTGTTTTATTTTAAAAAATCATGGAGTCACTCACATGCTTTATTATTTTCAGGATCATGGTCTATCACAAAAAATACTCTTTCCACCAGCCTATTTAGTGGCTTCTTGCTTGCTCCCAAACTTGTTCCTTCTTTGTTTGATTCTCTTATCCATTGAGAACGATTCATGATTCTAAGTTTGGGTGGGAGGTGTCACTCATACTTTTGTGTGTTTTCTTATCCTATTATGCTTGCTTGTGAGGTTTCAATGATTATATGCATGTTAATGAAATATTTGAAAATTTTGAAAAATTTTGAGCTTCAAAGATGATGGGAATAGTTTTGGTTGTGTGCTTTTGATGTTGATTTCCCATGATGAGATTTGAATTTGCAAAATAGATGAATCATTGTGGAAATAGGATAGCATTATCTTGAGTTAAATCCATTTAAGTCCCTCTTAAAATCTCCCATATTCTTGAGTACGTAGCCACTTTAATTTAGAAACTTTAACTTAGAAAAGGATTAAGTTCGGTGTATTTGGTTGTCACTCCGAAAGGCCCCACTGGTTAGAGAGTTGAAATGCATGATGGTTTGTAATGTTAGATTAAGGAAGAAGAAAATAATATATATGCCTTTGAGAAAAAGTGTACACAAAGAAATATATGAGCTTTACATGCCTATCCTTTTATCTTTCAAAATGTTAAACTTGTAATGAGAATGCATGGATTGGGGTAAAAAGAGTTGCCTTTGCGGTGATCAGTAAGAACGCTTGGGAATTGGCTAGGTACGAGTCCCTACAGTGAATGCGTGAAAGCTAGTACCCCTAGGTAAAAGAATGCAAGTTTAGGGCTCATGAAAAAGAATTGCATGGCACCTTAGTGGATATATTACTCTTTTCAAATGTGTAGATTCTTGAAGATTGGTGCATGAGCTAGAGTAGGGGGAAAACTGGAGAAGCTCTCTTAAGTCCTAATTTGAGTTTTTGCATTTTGAATTAAAAGAGGCCTGCACACACACACATGGGAGATGACAAGATTTGACCCTGAATGTTTATAACGATATAGATATGCCTGCATGTTTCTACTTGAGCTCTTAAATACTATTCTCTGAGACATGAGTCGTCAGCACACTTCTTTCTTTCCCTATGTTTGTTTCTTTTCTTTACTTGGGACTAGCAAATTTCTAAGTTTGGGGTGGTGAAAATCACTCAAAAAGTGCTTTTTATTATCTTTAAGTAGGGATGTTTTAATGAGATTTCACATATTTGCTAGTGGTTTTCACAAGATTATGGCTAAAATTAAGTGCCAAAGGCTAAAAAGACCAAATCGAGCGAAAAACAGAAAAATATGCAAGAAAACCCAAGGCAGCCATGACTGACAGCATCGCAACGCTACCCGAAAGCGTCGTATGACGAAAAGTGTCGTTGAGCTCTTTAAGAGCGTAGTGACGCCAACTTTCCTAAATTGAAAATTCTTTATATTTGGAAAGAATTTTGGGCGGCCAAGTCTATAAATTGAGGGGTTTCTAGCAACCTTAATCTCATAATAAAGAGCTTTAAAGAGTGAATTGGCTGCAAGGAAGAGAGAAAAGAGTTTGAGAGAGAGTTGATGCCATTCAAGTTCCCGACATGAAGATCAAGGAAGTCTTGGCGGTTCCTCCTCAATCAAGGGCTTATTTACAGTAGAGTATTTCTTTCTTTACACTCTTTCTATGTTGAAAATTGTCTTGAACATATTGTCTAAACCTATGAGTGGCTAGACTCTTTAGTTCTATATTGATGAATTTTTTATGAAGTTATGCTAATGTTGTACACTTTTCATGGATTGTTATAATGAATATGCTTTTCATTGTTATTGTGCTTAATTCTTGTTGATTGGCCATCCATATTTGCTAGATTAAATTTATGATTTAAGAAATTGTATATCCAATTGGAACTATAACAATGAATTGATATCTCTCATGGAAATAGTTAGGTTAATAATGAAAGTTGCTAAAGACTAATCTTAATGCCATGTGATCTAACTTGGTTTCAAGATGTTAGTAATCAATTAGGTTGCATGAGAAAAAGTTGTTCTTGATAGAAAATAACCCGAATTTATGTTTCTAGACTTAAGCATTGGAATTGCAATTAACTCCATGAACCCTAGAATGTTGCATAATGGATTAAACAAATATTCAATACCCTAGAACTCTCTTTGACTCTTGTATTTCAAATTACTTGCTTTCCTTATTTGTTTTCTTAATCACAATTTGAAGTTGAATCCTCAAATAAAATTGACTCAACTCTAGAATAGCTAAGTGATTTGAACTTTCACAATTGGATCCTTAGTGGAACGATATTCAAACTTTAACCGTCTTATATTATAACTTGACTCATGCACTTGCGGCTTGCATCAATTGACACCCAAGAAGGTGATTAAAATCCTCAATTAGGAGGTGTTTAACGGTAATGAAGAAGGCTTAAGGGAGATCCACCTCCTACTTACATGAACTAATTGGGAAAATCCAAAGAAATCCAAAAATTGTTTTTCTAAAAATCAAAATTTGATTTCTTCTTTTTCTTTCTAAATTAATTCTAATAATTAATTTATATAATATTAATTTAATATAAAATTAATTTAAATATTAATTAGTATATATAATTAATTATATTAAATTAATATTTTTTTTCCATTTTTTCAGACAATTTTCAATCTGATGAATCCCAATTCATCCGATTAATATCTAAATCACATTTAAGTATTTCTAACTCTCCAATTTCGTCTAATTCGCAATTAAATGAACAAACCGTAAATTTTACTCCTTATGGATCTACAGATCATGAACTCCAATGATCCAAAATTAACTAATCAAAGAAGAAAAATTATGTGAGGTCAAGTGAAATTTATGAAGAATCAAACTTCATTTATGGAACAAAGAGTTCAAGGGGGGGTTCATAACTCAAAGATGGTTACAAAATGATGGGTTGCTCATTAAATTAAAAAGAGATATTTTCAGATTTGTTGTATTAATTAAATGTAGTTTTAGTCTTTAAGTCATTTTATTTGTTTTATGTTACATTTAGATCATGGCTGATAATGGTCATTAATTATGAGTGTTACAACTCTTTGAATGCCTCATAAAATGCCTAGGGTTAGATTTTGAGGTCTATATAATGCCATGTAATTGTTCACAAAAAGAGAGATTGAAGAGACTTGGAAAATATTAAAAAAAAAAAAAAAAAAAAAAGCTTGGAGCTTTCTTTTAGCCTTGTGCTATGTTTTCTTTGCAATTCTATGGTGTTTAGGTTGCATGTCTAGAATCATTCAAGCTTGACTTGATCGATCTTGCTTGTGGAGTGGTTCGAAGATCAAGGATCGATGGGGCATGAAGCTTTTTCTAATCCGTGGTTTTGGAGATCTTCTAAGTAATCCATTGTCTAGCCATTCTTAGGGGCTGAGATCATCTTGATTTGAGGTGTTTGAGTTTGAGATCTAAAGGTCTTGTTCGTCGACAAGGTTGTTAGATTCAAGTCGTCGAGTATTACTATCATGTGAAATATTATCTTTTAGCATGCATATAACCTCATGCTATCATACTTAAGTACTATAATCCAATACCTCACCGTAGCGCGCATAATATTATCACAACATCATGCTTAAATATAAGCTCGTGCTATCATCAATTATTCACAAGTACTATAATTTAGTTCTCTCGCAGAAAGAAATCAACCACTCACAATGTATGTAGTTTCCAAACTCTAGGGTTCCTCCTCTTGTTTTGGTTTCCAAATCTTCTAGCTTCTCCTGAGCCTATGGAATTAAAGAAAGAACAACCTGGAAGCCTCAAAAACCCTAAAACAACCTTCTAAACACCTGAAACTTCTTCCTTGGACGCAGAGACTGACCTTGGACACAGGGTTGTATGCTGTGGACGTAAGGCAACTCTTTTCTTTCTCAGACAACTCAGTTGGACGCAGGGCTTAGTGGTTTGGACGTAGAGTAGCTCTTTGACAACAAGAAAAACACCCTCCAGGACGCAATGTAAGATCCCTTGGACGTAGGGTTTCCCTTCCTCAACTCTCCAACCTTCTTTATCTCTATTTTTCTAGTGAAAATTTTAGATGCTTTGCTGAATGAAGACTTCTCCTCCCATTTGGCTCTATTTATAGGGTTTGGATGTGACACCCCCTTTCTAAGATTATTTCGTGGAAGAAGTAGGACAAGAATGGTTGTGCTCGAGTGTTAGTTTACATAGGCCATAGAGGGAATTTGAATTAGAAGGATTTGATAGAAAGGTTGAGTTGAACGAATCTTGAATTTTGAAATCAAAGTAATTCTTGAAGTTAAGAATTATTTTAAGTAGGATAAATAGATCAGGAGAACGCAACCATGATTTTAAGCTTAAAAGTAAGACCTTTGGAAGAAAGGAAACCTTATCAAGTGATGGGCAGGGTTAAAAAGAATAGTTGAGAAGTAAGTAAAGTTAGACGCATACTTAGTGAAAAACCATGTTCGACGCATGGTAGAAACACTTGACGGCACGTAATTAAGGTAAACATATGGTATTATGCGGTAGAGAACCGCGACAAGCCTCACCTGACATTTGGGAAGTTGGCAAGTTGAGAAGAAACTATGAAAAGGGTAGTAGTTAGAAAAGTGGGCGAAATAGTATGGAGCAAAAGTGGCTAAGTGTTGGCCATGCGTTAGTGGAGCTATGCATTGAGAATTTGCTGAAGGTCACTAGGCGTTGACGGCCATGAGGCGTTGAGGGCCACAAGGTGTTGGAAGCACTATGCGTTGAAGGTTGGTATGTATTGGTACATTAGAAGAAGGGCCGAGAGAATCATGCGTTAAGTAGCTATTCAACGACTGGGCGCTGAACCATTGTAAAACAAGTGTAAGCTATGCGTTGCTGAAGCTTTGCACGGAAGGTTGAGTCGGCCAACCTAAGTAAGGAGGTGATGGTCGTATTGGTGAGTCGGTGGTATGTATATATATAAGTAAGTACGCCGACTCAATCAACACTTTTAGACGTAATTCGAACCTAGATTTACCCTTTTTTATAGAAGAACAACGAGGAAAGGTCGAAGAAACAGATTATGCCAGAGTTAGTAGGAACCAGAACATTTTCATGGTGAAATTGAAGTTGAAACCAGAGGCTTGACAGTTGAGGAAAAATCTAGACATCATATGGCGTTCTGAAGAAGAGTGAGCTGGGAAGTTGAAGCTACCGCAAAGTTTTGAAGGAGGAAACATCGGAATTTGTGCTACTGTAAAAGCTGTTAGCTGATCGAAGCAATTGAAGTTATTCAATGATGGTTTCCTTAGCGAAGAAAAGATAGAGTTGGAAATCTCGTGGTAAGTTAGAAACTCACTTCTTTACAAGTTTGTAGAAGAAAGGTAGATCTGATTTTGGCTGAATTTCGATGTTTAACAGTTTGAGAACAGGTTAGAGAAGGAAGGGAAAGAACAATAACCATCAGGGTCGCTAGGATAGGAGTATCGTTAAAGAATTGGAGGACGATCAGGGAGACAGGTGTCGCTGGTAACGTAGGGGGGCCTTGCGTCTCACAACTCTCGCTGACTCTCGCTTAGTATCGCTTATTAAGGTAATATCGCTAGTCTAGCGAAGCTGAGTATCGCTGATGGCGCACGGTTAGAAGTAGTTAGTCTAAAATCTCGCTTATTATAGGAAGTTGTAACGAGAGAAAAATTAATGATGAAAACCCATATCTAAGATATCTAAGCAAATGTAAAGAATATAAGGAGGAATGTTAGAAATGTCTAACACGAAAAAGGTATGTTTACAGGTCAAAAGGAGCAAGGGAAAGCGTATAACCCGCTCGGAGCCCCGAAATAGTCGTGAGTGACTTTATGACTTGAGATAAGCTTAAATTCAGTATTATCTTCTATATGTCTAATACTATCTTTAAAGTATGAGTTGAAATGTACTTTTGTATATGAACTAGCACATATCTTATCAGATATGAGATTAAGCTTGAGACATATCAGATAACGTTCTAAGTTTTATCAAGATAGTTATCAGATGAATGTTCAAGAATTCTGTGATATCATGATTACAGTTAATTTATGTTAAATGTATTATATGTGCCTTTGCACTAGAGAGAATTGAATGGGACCCAATGCTGAAGGTTAGATGAAGGCATATGGGCAGCCCTAGTAATTAATTTATATGAAACTCTCACCTAAGGATTTAAAGACGGTGAGTGAGTAATTCCCTGGGACCCTGGTACCGAAGGACATGAGAAGGCACACGGGCAGCCCGAGATCAGTTAGATTTATGAACATAATAGAAGGGATTTGACGCTGATGTGTTGAGATTACTCCACACAACTAAGGCTTATTGACGTTGGGTGCGTTGAGTTTGCTCCACCTCAACAAAGGTTTAATGAAAAGAAAATCATTTATGTACTGATAGTAATTTACAGGTTATAGTCATTTACAAGTTTATGAAGCGTGATATAAGGCATGATTAAGCAATTCATACCAAAGATTGTAGTTATAATTTTATTGAGTTTATATTTTAGTAGTCACTCACTGAGCAAAGTAGCTCATGGATTTTGTTTCTTTGATATTTCTTTTCCAGGTAGCAAGCGTGTTCGGGGTGCCTAGCCTACCATCAAGATCCGTTTGTGCCAGAATAGAATTTTGTAATTTGGAAGTCTGTAAACCCCATCCCTTAGTAGAAGTTGAACTTATTTTGAGTGGCATATGTGAGTTTCACCGGGCATATTTGTAAACTCTAAACATGGTCTTTAAAAACTTACTTATGATGCGATCTTATTAAGAAATTTTGTATAACTGTTGTAAGGTTGAGCATTTCACTAGCTAGTTAAGATATAAAAATGCATTTACAACAGGGTATAATAGAATACAGATTAGGTAACACTCACGCCTAGGTAAAGATATAGAAGTAAATATATTATCTAGGGTGGGGGTGTTACATTGGAAGACATGCTTGTTCAACTCTTCTTTGCTTCTAAAGTTGACACTTAGCTTCCACATGTCACCTTGCATGATAACCAATCCATGTGTCCAAACACATGTCTCCTTGCATGGTGTTTGATAAGTAAAACTCAAGGATTTGAATCTAACAACCTTGCTGTCGAACAAGACCTTTAGATCACAAACTCAAAAAACTCAAATCAAGATGATCTTAGTCCCTAAGAATGGCTAGATGATGGATTACTTAGACGATCAGCAAAACCACGGATCGGACAAGGCTTGCGGCTCCCATTGACCCTTGATTTCGAATCACTCCACAAGCAAGATCAATCAAGTCAAGCTTGAATGATTCTACCCCAACCCCTCCACCAACCATTCAACCTCAACCAACTACCCAACCTGAAAAGCAATTCCTCGAACTTGAATGTGAGACCATGTAGACCTACATGCAACAGTCGATCCAACGTTCCATGATGAGTCATTGAATCTGTTAGCTTGGCAACAAACAGAGCAGTTTAACTTCACACTTAGCTACATTCACCAGCTGTTCTCCTATCGCTCTGACATCCCTAGACTAAAATCTTAGATAATGTGGTGAATAAGTTTGAACCGTTCAAATCTTGACTTAAGGAATGAAAGTCAGATATATACGATATATCGACGTTTAATTACGAATTAAACGTACAAATAGAGTTAATTATAATATTTAAATATAATTTAAATATTAATCATATGAATAAGAATTCATATCGGTTTTTTTAGAAAAATCGGGACAAGTGGGAAAAATAATATTATTTTATTATTTAATATTAAAATAATATTAAAATAATATTTAATTAATTAAATATTAAATTATTATTTATTTATTTATTTATTTATTTTTTGAAATTAAAAATTAATTTTAATTCAATTTTGGAAATTCATTGAAAATTGATTTTAAAATTAATTTTGAATGATTGGATTTTCCCACTAACTAAGCTAGGAGCTTGGTTGTCTTCTTCACAATTAACCAACAAATTAACCATTTTGTGTTGTCAAATTTGGATGCAATAGGATTGCATGTTATTCTTTAATAAATAGAGATGATTTTGACATAAAATGGTTAAGAATTTTGTGAAATTAAGGGTTAATTTTGCAAAATTCCATCAATTGTTCATCTTCTTCCCAACCTTCATTCTTTCTCAAATTCACCACAAATTTGGATCCCACCATCCAATCTAAGCCTAGAGAATAGTAGAGAAGACTCTTGTGGTGATCTTAACCAAGTGGTGCTTAAATTCATCAAGAATTGAAGGAGAATTTGGAGCTTCAAGGGTAAGTGTTCTTGAATCTTTAGTTTTTTCTTCTTAATTGCATGTTTAATCTTCTAAATTGAGCATCTTAGAGTGAAAATTGATCAAATTAACTTCCATTGCATGCTCATTTATCTATCAACTTATGCATAATCTCTTTACTTACTATGAGTTATGAACTGTACTAGCTGACGGACGAAATTTGTTGCCCAATTCCATGCCAAATAAGTTTTTCTAACTTACCTACAGTAATAGTGGCAAGTGGGGTAGAACACAGGGAGCCCTCGAATTCCTCAGTTGAAAATTTTTCAATTTATGGTAACAAAAAAATGGGGGTTTTGAGAAAAATAGTTGATTGTAAAAAGGTAAATTTCATAAAAATAAATTGCCTAAAGTAAAAAGAGTAAAAATTCAATGGAAGAATCTTTAGCTTGGGTTACGCGAGATTTCCTTTGTTCGATGTTCTTATCATTGGTTCGTCATTACTATATTCATTGAAGCTAGCACCTAATCAATTCAACTGGAAACGCCAGAATTGAATTGCCCTAGTCGACAAGTTAGATTTAAGCAAATTAATAAAAAGCATACAAAATTTGACTAAACCTAACCGCATTAAGTTCAAGGGAAAATTAGGGTGGGACATGCAACTGAAAAGAGCTATATTGAATGTCCTACCGATTTAATTCTAGGTTGATTAGAACAATGCGCATCATCATCTAGATTTGCAAGCTAATCTAACTTATTGCTTCCTATGATTGACATACAACAAATTGTCATGAATTGTAATACAACCAAAAGCAATAATCAAAAGAAACACCAACATTACAAATTGATCATAAATCTTGAAAACTTAGAATTAAATCATGCATACATTGAATTAAGTTCAAAACCTCAAAAGAAACATCAATTACAATGGAAAATCCCTAATACCCAAGCTAGAAAACGTTACCTTAGCCTCGGTACATGCTTGTTCGCCCAATAATTGTTCAAAGAAACTCTCCTCAAGATGAAAAGAAGGAAAAATGCAGTGAAAAACTCTAAAAACAGACTTGGGACTCGAGCTGCTCTTTCCTCTCGAATGTCTGTGAAAACTTTCCGAAGCGCTGCGGCGCTATAGGGCAGCGCCATGGCGCTTGCTCCATTTCTTCAGTAAAGCGTCTCGGGAAAAAGCGTCGCAGGTATGCCTAGACAGCGCAGCGGCGTCGGGGCTTCAAGGGCAATTTTGTCCTTTTGAAGTTTTGTCTCCCGGTTGATGCCGTGAAACTCTGTTTTGGCCTGTTTTGGCCCGGGTTTGGTGCTAATACCCTGTTCTACTTGTTAAGTGCTCGAAACCTACAAAATAACATAATAGACACATTAAACAGCACAACAATCCCGAGTTAAGCTGAGGAAGATAGCACATTTTAGGTGCTATCACTAGCCTTAGGATCTTTCCATTAGAAACGCAATCTTTTACTCAAACCTCTTTTGCAACATTTTTTGATAACACTTCTGTTTTATGTTTTAGCAATGAGGACCTTGCTACTCTCAAAATTTGGGGGTGGGAGAGGTTTGAATTGTTAAAGATAAAAATATAAGAGATTTACTTCATACACTTTCAAAAAAATAAAAAGAAAAAAGAAAAAAGAAAAATAAGAGTAAATTCAAAAATGCAAACTCTGCCGTCAAGACTAAGAAATTTATCTTGTTAAAAGTTTAGTTGAGAATGGCACTTGCTCGTAGTTAGCTGCCTCCATGCACCCCATAATTGGTATGTCAAAACGAAGGTGGGTAACTAGGATCATCGACTTATAAAAACAAAATAATAAACTCCAATGTCTAGTGAGGAATCCAAGCTTAAATAAGAGTTTAGTCGAGAAGGGCACTTGCTCGTAGTTGGTTTCCTCCATGCACCCCATAGTTGGTATGTCAGAACGAAGGTGGGTAACCCTAATTGATGCATTAATACGGAGACAATAATACATAAAAGAAAGAGTGAAAAAGATTTTATACTTTCATCTTTCAGATGCATGGTCTAAAATGGAAAACAAAAAATGTGTTGGAAAATGAGTAAAAAGTATTGAAAAGAGCTTACTGCGTTCAAACTCAAAATCATTTCTAAAGGAAGAGAATAAAGCTAAATGAGTAGTGTAACTTGAGGGTAAGCATCAGAGTGCAGTACTGAGAGACTAGTCACTGCATTAAGAGAAAAACAAGGTTGAATGAATTTCCTTAGTAAAAGATATTGTAAACCCTACTTTCCTTTCTAAATACTTCACTTAAGTATGTAATAGGTTGTGGACTTATTTGTATTCTCTTGTTTAGGTTAAAGGATGAAGTGGAGGAAATCAGAGAGTACTAATAACTAGTAAGTTTAATTTTAAATTCTTATGAGATATGTCGAGTTTGGGGTTATTTTGATAAGCTCATTGGAGTGTAAACGAATTAAGGGAATGTCACCATTTGAACCAAGGCGGAAATATATTATTATGAATTTGGTTGTTATCGGTACATTTAATTAAATGAGGAAAAGATAAGGAAATAAAATGAACTATAAACATACAGAATTAAATTATGGATCAGTGAAAATTTAAAAAAAAAAAAAAAGAAAAGAAAAAAAAAAGAAAAAAAAAAAGAGAAAGTGGGGTGAGGCGATGGAGGAGGATGATTAATATAGGATGAAAAATATAAAATGGTCATTCGATCAATTGGTTTTGCCGACTCCATTTTCCATCAAACTTGAAATAACTCATGGCTCTGCAACTAGGCATTGGAAAGAGGAAGAAGAAGACATCTAGGGAAAATTGGTGTAGAATTCTGGTCGGAATCGTGGTGCAATTGGAGCTGAAACCAAAGGCTGGTCTGGTGTCGCGTAGTCTGAGCAAAATCTGGTGTTTGGTGAATATCGAGCTAAAGAGACCGAGTTTGAAGCTGAAAATTTGAGATTAGTAAGTTAACTCAATTCTTAACAACTCTTGTGAAGGATGGTTGAGCTGAATATGAAGAGAAACATGTTAAATTTTAGGTGGAAGCAACTGATACGGATTTCCCAAGTGATCTGGAGCAAGACGAAGTAAATTGGAAATATCTGACGAACGAAGAAGAGTTAAGATCTAAAATTTTGAGGTAAGTTAGAAAATATATTTCTCTACACGTTTGTAGAAGGAAAGAAATTGTAATTCGGGCTGAAAATGCAACTTTTAACAGTTAAAAGTTCAGACAATAGCGAAGACAGCAGTAGAAGGAGACGAGTCTCGCTGGAAAGTTGGACGATACTGGGAATGTGAAGGAGCGAGAGCGAGACAAGTCTCGCTGGTCTCGCTGGTCAAATTTGTCTTACAAATCTCGCGGGTCTTGCTGCTCTCGCTCGTCCACAGTCTCACTGGTACAGTTGGTTTTTGCTTGTTTTTGTTGGTTTAGTCTCACTAATGGCTTCAATCTCGTGCATTAGTGAAAGCTTTAATAAAATATAGCCTCGGTTGAGCATTTCTTCATGGATTATAGTATCGGTGATGGTTTTCTTTATGTAGTATGGTCTCGGTGGTGAATAATATGAAAGTCTAAGGCTTGTTTCCTATATAAAAAGGAATTTTAAGGAAATCGAACAAAGGAAAACGTATTATTTCAGCCCGAGAGGAGCTAGGAAAGGCGTATAACCCACTAAGAGCCTGAGACAAGTAGTGAGTGACAATTTTATTTAAAATGAGTTTACTTTAAACAAAGTTTTCATGATATATGATTATGCTTGGAAACATGTTTACATGTTTATGCTTTTCACGGGTTTTAACGTGTTATGAGGATTATTTGCTTGAAGAAAGTATGTGTTCCCATGTACGTGCATATTATGTGTTTTACATTAGAAATCATTTGAAGCATGCTAATTGTTAAACAAGTTTTACGAAAGGCATGTTATTTATTAACCTATGATTTTATGGAAAGCATTGATGATTGTTAATGAGTTTGTGAAGATTTGAAATGTTATAAACTCGTGAATTTTTATTATGTTATATTCAAAGCATGTTGTTTTTTTAATAATGTTTTTGAAAAGGCTCCCAATGCTGAAGGACATGGAGAAGGTATGTGGGTAGCCCAGATATAGAAATGGTTCCTAATGCTAAAGGACTCAGAGATAGCCCCCAATGCTAAAGGACTTGGAGAAGGCATGTAGGTGGCCTAAATCTCGTTTATGGGACCCAATATTGAAGGACTTGAGAAGGTATTCAGGTAACGCAAGATATGATATCTATGTGCAGATAGAAGTATGATAGATGCTATTGTGTTGAGATTACTCCACACAGTTAAGGATATTTGATGTTGGGTGTGTCGAGATTACTCTGCCCCAACTAAGGATGTTTTCGACGTTAAGTAGCATTGAGCTCCACTCCGCCTCAACTAAGGAAATGCATTGTATTTTCATGATTTTTCAGAAGTGATACGTATATGATTTGATAGCGTTATTTGAGCATGATTTGTCTGAATATGGAAATGATTTATCACTGCTTATTTATTATTATAAATTGAATACAAATTTGCATTACTTTTTAGTTAACAAAAGGGTTTTACTAAATATGTCACTCACTGGGCAACCTAGCTCATGCTTTCCCTGTTTTCCTGTTTTCTAGGTAGCGAGTGAGTCCGGGGTGCTTAGCCTACACGACAACTCGTTTGGGCCTACCATCAATGTCGAAAATTTTGAGCATTGTAAATATTTGATCTTAAATCTGTGTTGTACATATAAAGGGTTAAAGGGCGAAAGTTAGTGAACTTATGTAATTAAAAGGTTTGAATGTAAATCCGCGTTTTTAAGATAGCTTAACCCTGGTTAAAGTTTGTTGTTCAATTATTGTATATATCTGCTTATTAGGTATTCGGTCGAAGTATAAGGTTGACAGTGGATGTCGTGAGAGGGATGGTGTCAGATATCCTCACACTTTCTCCTAGGTTAAGAGGGTAACTAGGAGGGGGTGTGACAGATATGCGTGAGGACAAACATTATTATAAATTTGGGGATGTGATAACTTGTAGAAATACAAGTTATTGTAGCTTTTTCCTAAAATAATAGAGAAGATTTAGAAGATTATGCGGTAGTCTTGGATTAAATTCGTTAATAAAAACCTTCTTTGCATTTTACACTCTTTATTTGATAAGATAAATGCTTTTAAGTAAACTACCTCTAAAACGCATTGTTTAGTGCAGAAACCCATAACTCAACATAAACATCTTCCAAGTGATAGACGCAAAGCCATAATTCATCAGACGCAAGCTTTGAGATCTTCGACAGCTAGAGATTGATCTGCTTAATCCACAGCACGACGAGAGGTTACCAATGATAACTTGTAGAAATACAAGTTATTATAGTCACTATTTGATTTAGTTAGAGTAACTTTGGAGCTAAACGCATGATTTTGGTAGTTGAATGATGAAAAATGTATCACCATGCGTTGCCACCATTTACAAAAGAAAATACTTGAAAAACGATGAGCTTTTATGTTCCTAACGCAGGGTTAAGAAGAAAAGAAGCGCAAACAACCAAGTACGAAGAGACGAAGCTGCTGCGAGAATAAGTGGAAACCCATGCGTCGAGCCTATGCGTTGAGACCATGCGTTGAGACCATGCGTCGAGAAAAAGTAGAAATAGACGCATGTTCAAATAGTTGTCATGTCATTATGAAAAAGTACAACAACCTATCAGATCATGGCAGAACAAATAGGCTGACAACCTGAAAAGTCTATGCAGCGTGGCTGAAATTTAATGCAAAGGTGTCAGGTCATCATGATATCAACTTTTTGACGCCTATAAATAGCCCAAAAGCTTCTCCAAGAAAAGGAGGAAGAGAGATCAGTTCAAGAGGCGAAAACTTTGCACTATTTCTCCCTCACCATAACCAACCTCCATTTCGAGCTCTTCTGAGAGAAGGATTATGAGCACCTTCAGAGTCATCTCCCAGTGAGTGAGAATCTCCACCCTATGGAATCTATGTATCAGATAGCAACCATCTCAAGCCTCCATAAAGCAAGACGTTGCCAGTGGCGGCTTGACGCCTTTCATTTCTGTGTTATCTCCATTTCTCTCCTTCTTGCTTATATTTTGTTAATGGCATTCGAGAGAATGATTTATTTTCTTAATATGAGTTTGATTGACTATTATCTTCCATCTATTTCCATATTAAATACTTTACACCATGTTGTTTGAATGCTAATGAGTTGATGTTAAAAGTTAGTTTTTCTTGAGCAATTCTGAGTATATTACATCTTGATTAATGCATATCTTTAGCTTGCATAACTTTGTCTGAAAAACAAACGTAGTAAGCATGACTGTCGAGCTTGAGAGAGTGGATAGTTAATTTTTAGCATTTATTAAGACTAGATGAGTTGCAGAGATGTAGTTCATCTTTTGCCAACGCAAACTTACCATGCGTCTTATAGATAAGACTAATGTGGCGTCGAAACATCGAGACATGGATTCACAAATGCAGTTTGTAGGTATGTAATTATACTTAGAAAGTTTAGGTAACAACTAGCTCTTGCGTTAACTCTACTTCTATCGTATGGTTCCATTCATTCTCAACGCATGCTATTTGATACTAAATAACATTTGACTAACCATCACCGCGTCCACCTCATTGTTAGTTATAGGAAATTTGATTCCTTTTTTAATGTATAGTTTTAGACGCATACAACCAACAAATGCACATATTACATGTATAGTTCACCGCATAGTGAAGCATCTAATCTCAACGCCTAGTTATTACAAATTCCTGCGTTCGACCCTGAACACACTAGGAAACCTATAAATGCTTATACTTGGGCTTTTTATAGGAAAACTTGCTTAATCATGATCACACTTAGAGTAATTCTCGACGCATCCTTGTACGGAAATGATAAATCTATTTTTGTGCAACAAGCTAAGAAACTCAATTTAATTCGAATAGAAATCCAAACGAACAAGTTTTTGGCACTGTTGCTGGGGATTTGAATTAATAATCTAGGTTTTGATATTATTTCTTGATCTATGCAGAAAATCTCAATCTTGGGTCGTACAAAGCGTTTAGCCAAAGACGTATCTGACAGTGTATGAACAAAAAACAGCCTGCGTTCATTTCTGACCCTGAGATCGAGAGAACCTTTCGGAAAAGAAGTAAGACATTCCAAAGGCAGCGACAACTTTACAGAGAAAAAAAAATGAAAAATCAAGCAAACAACGCCAATCAGCCTTTGAGAGCTAATAATGGGGCTAACGACAGACGTGAAGAAGCAATGAACCATGAGTTAGCCCAAGCGCAGCTTCAAGCCCAGTTGCAGATTGATCAACAAACTCATCCTATTTTATTGGCACATGATCGGAATCGTCCGATCGGGGATTACGCGTCGCCCGTCTTATATAATTTTTCACCTGGAATTATGCGACCCGAGTCTCAAGGTTCAAGATTTGAGATGAAGCCAGTCATGCTTCAAATGCTACAAACTGCTGGTCAGTTTAGGGGATCACCTGGTGAAGACCCTTATGCTCACCTAAAAAGCTTCATCGAAATCTGCAATACCTTCGTCATCCCAAATATAAGTGCAGATGACATCCGATTGACGTTGTTTCCATTCTCCCTCAGAGATGAGGCGAGACAGTGGGCATATTCTTTGGAACCAGGCAAGATCACCACCTGGAACCAAATGATAGAGAAGTTTATGAAAAAGTTCTTCCCACCGACGGAGAATGCTCGAAGAAGAAGAGACATTGCCAATTTTCAACAAAAAGACAGAGAACCCCTGAGTGATGCTTGCGCAAGATTTAAGAGATTGGTGAGAAACTGCCCGCATAATGGTTTCCCTGACTGTGTTCAAATGGAGATATTCACTACTAGAATTTTGGCCTTTCTTGATGGACGGTATTTTTGCTTTCTTGATGGTCATGAAAAGAAACCATCAAGAAAACCATAATTTGGATGTTTTAAAATTATTATTTATTTAAAATTACATTTCTTGATGATCTTAGAACATCAAGAAAGGTTTATATTTTTCTTGATGTGCATGTACATCAAGAAAAATATTTTTCTTGATTGCAAAGTATGTACGAAAAATACCAAATAATGAATTCCCGATTTTTGGATTCGTTGATGGGCAAAAACCATCAAGAAAGTCTTTCCTTGATGGTCACTGCACATCAAGAAAAGAGATAAGTTTTTGGATTCGTTGATGGGCAAAAACCATCAAGAAAGGTCTTTCTTGATGGTCACTGCACATCAAGAAAAGAGATAAGTTTTTGGATTCGTTGATGGGCAAAACCATCAAGAAAAAGGTCTTTCTTGATGGTCAGTGCATATCAAGAAAAGAGATAAGTTTTTGGATTCGTTGATGGTCAAAAACCATCAGGAAAACTCAACTCTTTCTTAATGGTCATTCATCGGGCATCAAGAAAAAGTCGAAAAAACACATTTTAGGCTGTTATGTTTTAGAAATTAAAAACTTTTATTCTAAAATACTGTTAGCAACAAGGTTAGAAAGACAAACAAATTGTATATTTAATGTTCATAAACCTGATTCTAAAATCCTAAAAATAAAAAATTAAATAGTTATTAATGAGGTATGACATTCAAAACTATATATATATATATTTGTTAATAAATTTAAAGACTAGACAAAATTAATTTATCAGTTGTGTGCGTTTTTTTTTTAATTCAAAGATGAATAAAATAGGTAAGGATCGAAATATTGACAATGAGTATAATAAATTAGAAAACTCTTTCTTGATGGTCACTAATTGACCATCAAGAAAAAACCCAAAAAATAAATTATATGAAAACCCTTTCTTGATGGTAACTAATTGGCCATCAAGAAAAAACTCAAAAAATAAATTATAGGAAACTCTCTCTTGAAAGTCGATTGCCCATCAAGAAAAGTGATAAGTTGTAACATTTGTTGATGGTCAAAAACCATCAAGAAAACTCAACTCTTTCTTGATGGTCACAAATTGTCCATCAAGAAAAACCTCAAAAAATAAATTATAGGGAAACACTTTCTTGATGGACACTCGCATCAAGAAAAGAGATATGTTTTTGGATTCGTTGATGGTCAAAAACCATAAAAAAAAAAAAAACTCGACTCTTTCTTGATGGTCACAAATTGGCCATCAAGAAAAAACCCAAAAAATAAATTCTAGGAAAAGTTTTTCTTGATGGTCACTGCCCATCCCGAAAAGGGATAAGTTTTTGGATTCATCGGCCATCAAGAAAAAGTCGTAAAAACACATTTTATAGGACGTTATGTGTAAGCCCCGTACTTGACATTGTGAGAAGGCAAGTTAAGAAGAGACTATGAGACGGGCATTAAGTAGAGAAAGTTGGCCGAGTTGTGTGGGACCAAAAATGGCTGTGTTGGCTATGCGTTGGTGGGGCTATGCGTTGGAAGTATGTTTGAGGCTTGACGAGACCACTGGTAGCTATGCGTTGAAGAAGGTAGTTCAGCGTGGACGCAGATGTGAAGGCCAGTATGCGTTGAACGCTACCATGCGTTGAAGGTTCGTGCATAGAAGAGTGGCCAAGAAGGGTTGTGTTGAAGGGTGGTATGCGTTGGTGCATAGAAGAGTGGCCGAGAGGACCATGCGTTCGTCGGCTATCCGGCGATGGGGCGTTGGGCAATTGTAACACAGTAAGTTGAAGCTATGCATTGCTGAATTTTTGCGCAGAAGGTATGCGTCGATTAGTTAAATGTATAGAGATGAAGTGTAGATTAAGTGTAGAAGGGAAAGAAGAAAACAGTGGCTGTTAGGTGTCTCTTAGACAGTGGTATCGTTGAAGAGTTGGAGACTGAGCAGCGAAGCGAGTGTCGTTGGTAACGCAAAGGACTTTGCGTCTCACAACTCTCGTTGAATTCTCGCTGGGTGTCGCTCCTCAGGTAATCTCGCTAGTCTCGTTTATGCCGGTTTCGCTAGTG
This sequence comes from Citrullus mucosospermus, assembly GCA_030954485.1. NCBI lineage: Eukaryota > Viridiplantae > Streptophyta > Magnoliopsida > Cucurbitales > Cucurbitaceae > Citrullus > Citrullus mucosospermus. The sequence goes on along the minus strand of CM062065.1, from coordinate 9,844,708 downwards.
TAGTGCCCTATTGTGTGGTTTCGCTGGTAATCTCGCTAGTGACATAGAGTATCGTTAATTGTGAATATTTTGGGGGAAAAAGAGAGTTCGGTGATGGAACGAGTATAAAGACTAATTATGTATACTTATTGATCATAGAAAGGAAGTCCAAAGAAAACTTAATGTGAGAAATGTGTATATTCAGGCCAAGAAGAACTCGAGAAGGCATATAATTCGCTCAGAGCCAGGATAAGTAGTGAGTGACTTCCTATTTTATATAATGATTACTCTTACCATGGTTACTTAGTAATGAGTGAGTAGAAACTATCGTACGGTGTAGCTATTAAACATTTGTGTTGTGTTGATAAGTTTTAAAGATGTTGTACGTACTATTTAAATGCAACCCATGGCTGAGGGACCTTGTGTGAAGGCCTTATGTTTTATAAATTAAAAACTTGAAAAACCCCATTTTATAGGACATTATGTTTTAGAAATTAAAAACTTTTCTTCTAAAATACGGTTAGCAACAAGATTAGAAAGACAAACGAATTGTATATTTAATGTTCATTAACCTGATTCGGAAATCCTAAAAATAAAAAATTAAATAGTTATGAATGGGGTATAACATTCAAAACTATATATATATATATATATATATATATATATTTGTTAATAAATTTAAAGACTAGACAAAATTAATTTATCAGTTGTGGGGTTTTTTTTTTTCTTTTTAATTCAATCATGAGTAAAATAGGTGAGGATCGAAATATTGACAATGAGTGTAATAAATTAGAAAACTCTTTCTTGATGGTCACTAATTGGCCATCAAGAAAAAACCCAAAAAATAAACTCTAGGAAAAACCTTTCTTGATGGTCACTACTTGACCATCAAGAAAAAAACTCAAAAAATAAATTCTAGGAAAAGCCTTTCTTGATGGTCAACAATTGGCCATCAAGAAAAAGCTTAAACCTTCTTGGTCCATCTTTCCTTGATGGTCAATGCCCATCAAGAAAACGTTTCTTACTAAAACCCTATTTACATTAGGGTTTGGAAACTCACATCTTCAAAAGATCAGCCGTCGCCTCTTCATATCCATTCCTTGAGTTCGCCGTCGTCGGAAGCATTAACCAGCTATATCGTTAGCCGTTTGCCGCCGGTTCCTGAAGGATCGTCAATTGCTGCCGCCACCGGTTTGTGGTCTCATCTGTCCGCCGCGCCTCTGCAGATCCATCCGCCGCCTCCTCGATCTCGATCATTCCACCACTGCGTCGTGCAGACCCGTCCGCCGCCGCATTGCATAGATCCGTCCCCGGCGCCACGTCGTGCAGATTCGTCCTGCAGCTGCATCGTGCAGATCCGTCCTCACCGCCGCGTCGAGCAGATCCACGAATCACCGCATCGCGCAGATCCGTCCCCGGCGCCGCATCAAGCAGATCCACGAACACCTCATTGCGTAGATCCGTCCCCGCCGCCGCGTCGAGCAGATCCACGAACACTGCATCGCGCAGATCCGTCCCTGGCACTGCGTCGAGCAAATCCACGAACCGCATCGCGCAAATCCGTCCCTGGCGCCGCGTCGAGCAGATCCACGAACCGCCGTCGCATCATGCAAGAACTTCTGCTGCCGCATCGTGCAGGTCTGTTCGCCGCCGCATCGTGCAAGTCAGTTCGCCGCCACCTCATGCATATCCTTCTGCCGCCGCCTCCGCATATCCTTTCTTGCCACCGCCTGTTCGTGGTAGTTTTTGGGTTGACCGGTTCGTGGTTCGTTGTAGTAACTTTGCACCGCCGGTTCGTGGTAGTTTTTGAGTTTGCTAGTTCTTGGTAGCAGTCGATGTTCGTTTGCTGATCGTCATCCGGTTCTTGTGAGTGTTCAAATTTTGTTATTATCACTATGAATTCTGAATTTTTATATTTTAATTTTGGTATTTGGTTGCTGTAAGATTTATGTTTAATTTTCTTGTAAGCTAATAAAATTAATAACTATTCAAACACAATTAAGAATCTTTTGTTTATGTTTTTTTAGAGTATAGTGATGACAAACCAAAAATAGTTTTCTAGATTATTATTGGGCATATAAATAATTCACTAAACTCAAATATCTACCAAGGTATAAAAAGAGGTGTGTGTTTTGAAAACACGATGAAAGGGGAGGTTAACTAGATGAGAATTAGGAACCCTTAAATTTGAGTAACTTTTGAAATAAAATTTTTTTGAATCAATTGAGTCTAATTATCTATATTTTCTGGGTATAATGTATTATGTTAATTACTATAAGGTGGATGACTATCCTGCAACTATGGTAGTCACTTATATGATGTGTTATAATTTTAGTTAAGTTAAATGTGTACTCCATTATATTTAAGTTTCTTATGTGTCCTTATTGTCTCATTAGTATAATATGATATGACTTATTCACTTCATTTGCTCAGGTTTTAACTTAATGGATAAAACATGGATGAAAAAAGATAGATTATCTAACAAATACGAAGAAGGCGTTGATAGTTTTATTGAGTTTGCTCAAATACATTTGAGTGGTAAAACTTTTATACGATGTCCATGTGTTAAGTGTGGAAATTGCAAGATGTGGAACACTAAAGAAGTGAAAAACCACTTATTAATATATGGTATTGACTTAAGATATAATAATTGGATATGGCATGGAGAAAATCTTGTTAGGTATTCTCCATTGAATATAATACCAAAATCAGACAAAAACCTTGACAAACAAGTGTTTAATGATGATTTTGATAACAACATTGTTGAGATCGTTGAAGCAACACAACAACATAGTGTTGATGATCCCAGACAATTTAATAAGTTGCTTGCAGATGCTAAGAAACCTCTGTATCCTGGGTGTGAAAAATTGACTAAGTTGGGTACATTAGTCAAATTGTATCACTTGAAAGCAAAATTTGAGTGAAGCGATACTAGCTTTACAGAACTGTTAACATTGTTGAAAAGTATATTACCCGAAAATAACGAATTGCCAAAATCTACGTATGAGGCAAAAAAAATTTTAGTTACTCTAGGAATGTCCTATGAAAAGATTCATGCATGTCCCAACGATTGTTGCTTATACAGAAAAGAGTTTTCTGATGCATCTAATTGTCCTCATTGTAACGAGTCAAGGTGGAAGAAGCGTAAGAACTCTTCTGAAGTGAAAAAAGGAGTGCCTACTAAGGTTGTATGGTATTTTCCACCAATACCACGATTTCAAAGAATGTTCAATAGTCCGATACATTCAAAGAACCTAACATGGCATGCTAATGAAAGATTGGTTGATGGAAACCTACGCCATCCAGCTGAGTCTCCATCTTGGAAATTGGTCGATCATTTATGGCCTGAGTTTGGAAATGAAGAGAGGAACCTTCGCCTTACTTTATCAATTGATGGGATAAATCCTCATAGCGAGATGAATAGTAAGTATAGTTGTTGGTCTGTGATTTTGACAACATATAATCTCCCACCCTGGTTATGTATGAGACTCAAATTTATGATATTAACCATGCTAATTTCTGGGCCAAAGCAACCGGGTACAACATAGACGTGTATTTAGCCCCTTTAATAGATGATTTGAAAATTCTTTGGAATGATGGTGTACCATGTTATGATGGGTATCGACGTGAAGTTTCACATTAAAGGCAGTATTGTTGTGGACTATTAATGATTTTCCTGCATATGGTAATTTAGCGAGTTGCACAGTTAAAGGGTATTGTGCGTGTCCAATATGCGGTGAAAACACATCTGCCATACATTTAAAATTTGGAAAAAAGATGGCATATCTTGGACATAGAAAATTTTTATCACCTGACCATCCGTTTCGAAAACAAAAGAAGGCATTCAATAATGAAAAAGAACTTGGGATGGCTCCACAACCGCTGTCTGGAGAAAGTATATTTGAAATGTTCATCAATAATGATTCTCCTTACGAGTTTGATTCGTCGAAAGATAAGAATCCGATAAGTTCTTTGCGCAGTTGTTGGAAGAAGAATTCTATATTTTTTGAACTTGAATATTGGAAAAAACTGCACGTTCGACATTGTTTAGATGTTATGCACATTGAGAAGAATGTATGCATGAATTTGATTGGTACCTTGGTTGACATCCCTGGCAAGACAAAGGATGGATTGTAGACTCGTCGTGACTTGGAACAACTAGAAATTCGTCCTGAGTTGGCGCCAAAGGTCGTGGGGAGAAGGATATGCATACCTTCTGCTTGTTACACGTTATCCAAAAATGAGAAACGGGTTGTTTGTGATTCATCGTCAAAAATGAAAGTTTCTGAAGGGTATTCTTCTAACATACAAAGTCTTGTATCAATTGACACTTTAAAAGTGACAGGGTTAAAGTCCCATGATTGTCACGTGCTCATGCAACAATTGCTTTCTGTTGCACTTCGCGGTGTATTACCTAAGCACGTGAGAAATGCTATCACACGATTCTGTTCTTTGTTTAACGCTATATGCAGTAAGGTGGTAGACATTACACATTTAAGCATCTTGGAGCACGAGATTGCAGTGATATTGTGACTGTTTGAAAAATACTTTCCTCCGTCGTTCTTCACCATAATGATGCATTTAACTGTACATCTAGTCAGAGAAGTTCATCTTTGTGGCCCGGGGTATCTTTGATGGATGTATCCCTTCGAACGTTACATGAAAGTTCTTGAGGGATATGTTCGAAATCGAAATCGACCGGAGGGTTGTATTGCTGAAGGGTATATTGCTGAAGGGTATATTGTTGAGGAAGCTGTAGAATTTTGTACAGAATTTTTACACGATGGGATGCCAATTGGACTTGGAAAGGCAATCGACCGAAGTCAGATCGATGAAGTAGGACGACCTTCATCTGCAGCTTCACACATGAATCCCGAAAAAAAACAACTAATGCAGGCTCATTTGTATGTTTTGGAAAATACAGATGACGTACAACCTTACATAGAGTATGTTGACTTAATCTTAAGCTCATGTTTTTTATCATGTTGCCAATAATTTGATATTTATAACATCCGTGATGAATTATATGTCATTTTAGGAAACATATGAACCATTTGAGAAAATTGTATCCATCAAAGTCAAGGAACCAAAAGTGGCTACAAGATGAGCATAATCGAACTTCATTTCTTGGATTCGTGATCATGTATGCTTCGAAGGACAATGACTATTGTGTTTTTATTACGTATTTTTACAAATTTTTAGTTTCATGCTTATAACTTATGCTTATACACTCATAGGTTGCTATAGAGCTTGAGTTACCGAATAACACAGTATCTGATACAGTGAGGTGGATATCACATGGGCCTTCGCCTACTGTGATAACTTACGATAGTTATTTTGTAAATGGAATTCGTTACAATACAGAGAACTGTGATAATGCTCGTAATGTGCAAAATAGTGGCGTTTGTTTAGTTGCGAAGGCAATGCAGATAGCTAGTGCAAAAGATAAAAATCCAATAGTGACGAACATGTCATTTTATGGCGTGATTCAAGAGATGTGGGAGTTGAATTATATTACTCTTAAGATTCTAATGTTTAAATGTAATTGGGTTGATAGTGCCAGTGGTGTCAGAACGGATGATTTGGGATTTAAACTAGTTGATCTTAAACGCATTGGATATAAGTCTAATTCTTTTATACTAGCATCACAAGCGAAACAAGTATTTTTTATCAAAGACCCAAGTGATACTCGATGGCATGTTGTGTTGCACCCTCCAAATAGGGATTACGAAAATCATATAAACGAAGATGAGTTAGGTGTACATAACTTTAAATTACAGTAGTTCTAAAAATGTCGTTGCTTCAAATACATTTGAGGATATGGATGAAGATGATTCGGTCTATATTCGAAGTGACTGTAATGGCACTTGGATAGTCAATGATAATGAATTATAGATGATATGACTTATTATAATGTGTTGGCATGTTGTGTTGCATTCCTTAACAATTTGAGTGTTTCAATTAACTTCATTGATTAGTTTTGCTTATTAGTTACACTTACTTTTAGTCCACTAATAACATTTACTTTCATTGCAGGATACTTACAGATGGACACTATCAGCGATGACCATGTCTCACCTGGTAGTAATGGTCATTCGTTAGAAACGGCACATGATTTGGAGACACCGTCTACCCGCCGATCGATTCGTGGTCCTACCACTATGATTCAACTAACACAGATTAGATCGGATGCAGATCGGTGGGTTATTGAGTATAATGATCAAGGCCAATGGATTGGGAAAAATGCCACTAAAATGGTAAGTTACATTGGGATTTGTGTGAGGAACCACATACCAATTTCATATGCTTCGTGGAAAGATGTGCCATCAGAACTGAAAGAAAAAAATTTCGTGAGCATCCAGGTAACTTATATGCATTTAATATTTACTTCAATAAAATATGAAGTATTTGGATTTAGATATGTTTACATGTATGTTATTTTGTAATTTTCAGAAGCCTTTTGTGATAAACCCGAAATCTAAGAAGGATATTTTGATAAAAGCTGGTATTGCATTTCGAAACATCAAAAATTGTCTAAGGAGTAAGCACGTTGACCCATATACAGACATGTCAGAATGCTTGAAATTTCCTCCATCTGAGTATCCTTCTATTGATCTAGATGATTAGGAAATTTTTGTTAATCAAACTCTATCAGACGATTTCCAGGTTAGTGTTATTAATTATTTTATGTTTGAATCATCCAAATATGTTGCTTAATTTAACTTGTATTATGTGGAGTGTATTGTAGGCACGTAGAAATTTGCAGAAAGAGCGGCGCAAACAATACAAATACAATCATAGAACATCACGCAAAGGTTATGCAAATTTAAGTGAGGAGTTGGTAAGTTTATCTATTAAAATTACAGGATGAACTGTCCAAAGATTGTGTTAACTATAAAGGTTATTCAGATGATATATTGACACAAGCATTGGGAACACCTGAACACCGAGGACGGGTAAGAGGTGTAGGGGGCTTGGTTACACCATCATTATACTTTCACAAACACATCCCAACAAAACCCACACAAACTTCAAAGAATGGCGATCTAGAGACAAGTTGGAAAAAGGAGAAAGTACTGATTTTGGATCAATATAATTTAATGGTTAAACGTACGCACGAGTTAAATTCTCGAATGAAGGTCGAGGAAACACGTTCGGTTACACATGATCAACAAATCATATCATCGCCCACACATGAGGAAAAAATAGATCAGGTAAAAATTATATTTACATGCTTAACAAGTTATTGTGTTGATGGATTATTTGACATTGATAATAGATTGACCGTTTGAATGTACATTTTAGAGGAGACCTTGTAGTCTTGCTGTTGGAAGTGTTGATAAAATTGTGGCAGCAGGTACTGTTTTCAAGAGACAATAGTCTAACGAAGTAGTTTATGGGGTAACACTTGGGGTGAACGATGTGCGGGTTCTCATTGAAGTTGTGGAGGACACCAACTCCACATTACCCATACCCGTTGTTGGAAGTATTTATAGGGTTTCTGATGCAATTGGATCGTATGTTCCATGGCCAAATCATTTGGTGGTTGTAGATAAAGCAGAAAAGGTAAATTTTATTTATGAAAACATGAGTTATTTCATTTGAACTTGAGTTATTTCATTTGCAAGTTCCGTTTTAATGTTTGACATTTTTTGGAAAGTCACATAAGAAGCATTCTCGAGAGTTAACTGCTTTAAAAGGAAAGAAACCAAAGGTCGATGTGTCAAAGTTGCCAACAGCGATACAATTTGTGCTAAAATTCGCGGAAGAGGAGATGGTTGATGAATTTTTGCATATCCCAATTGATGATCAGATTTTTGGGTACCACTTCAACTTCTATATGATGAAGGATAGCATGAAACAATTATGTCAGATGGAGGAATTGACACTCTCAATTATAACGAGTTATATCGCGTATGTATAATTAACTAATCTGATTAGTATTAATGATTTATTGTAACATTTCTAATATTAACATTTTTTTTATGATCTTAGATGTTTGGTAGTAGCCGACCCAAGTATATTAGAGGATTATGCATTTATTCATCCTGCGCAGATTTCAAGTGACTCAGGCACTGATGAATAACGTTCTACATTCTTATGCAATAGGTTGACCTCAACAAAGAATAAGTTGTTGATATGTCCGTATAATCCCAGGTAAGTTTAGAAAAATGATCAGTTTAATAATTTTTTTATTGATAAACATTGATTTATCTAAATTTTTTGAGTTACTTCTTTTATGTAGATGTCATTGGATCGTAGTTGTCATCAATCTACGGAGTAATACAGTGTATTCAGTTGACTCCATAGGACTTGGTGTTCATGAAGATGTGAAAACTATTGTCAATACGTAAGTAATTAAAAGTATTTCACATTATGTATATTCATTGTGTTAACAATCTAATATATTTGTGCGTTTGTTTTGTTTAGGGCCATGAGAATGTTATATGCTCGAACAAGTACACGATCCCGACCTGTTATGTGGGTACCCGTTAAGGTAAGCATTTCAATTTCGATGTAATAATATTATATTTTAGATTACAAGATTTGGTTTATCATATCATGGGCTGAAATATATGCGTACATATATAGTGTGCTAAACAACCGAGCAGCACGGAATGTGGGTATTATACTATGAAGTTTATACACGACATAGTAACTCAGAGGAGCACAACAGTTACAAACATGGTATGCATTTGCTTAAACCATATTGTTTAACTATAGTTATTACACTTAATATCATTGTTTTTAATCAATCTAATATGGTTTGTTTACTTGCAGTTGACGAGACAAACACAATATAGTCAATTGGAATTAGACACAATTAGAGTTGACTATTGTGACTTTATAGGACGTTATATATGAGTATTGTGACTCCACAGTTTGTTATTAGATTTAGGGACGAAGTTTTTGGTTAGATAGGTTCAAGTTTGGTAGAGTATGCTTTACATGTTTCTATTCAAGATACTAACTCTTTGTACAAAAAAGATTTTTATTAGTTGATTAATGAAATTTATTTGATTCATTATGTTGTGATATGATGTTTGGAGTATCTAAGTTGTTTGGAGTATATGCAGACTGCAGGTATAAAACAGATATGGGGTCGATTATATGTCGATTGTGGGGGGTCACAATGACCTGGTTCTCCCTTTTTTCTTTTATTTTTATCAAATTGTTATAGTTGATGGCCAAAAAATGTCAAGAAAGGTAGATTCTTGATGGCCAAAAAAAGTCAATAAAAACATTACATTTATCTTGATGGCCAAAAAACGTCAATAAAAACAATCCTTCTTGATGGTCAATCTCCAATACTTGATGGCCAAAAAAAATCAACAAAACCTACTTTGATGGCCAAAATCATCCAGATATTGATTGTCTTAATGTTTTTGGCCATCAAGAAAACATTCTTTCTTGATAATCAAGCTCCAATACTTGATGGCTAAAAAACATCAAGATAACCTATCTTGATGGACATGACCATCAAGATATGGTTTGTGTTGACGTCTTTTGACCATCAAGAAAACAACACTTTCTTGATGGTCAATCTCCAATACTTGATGGCCAAAAAACATCAACAAACCCTATCTTGATGGTTAAAATCATCCAGCTAGGGATTGTCTTGATGTTTTTTGGCCATCAAGAAAAAGAACATTTCTTGATGGTCAAGCTCCAATACCTGATGGCCAAAAACCATCAAGATAACCTATCTTGATGAACATGACCATCAAGAAAGGGATTGTGTTGATGTTTTTTGGCCATCAAGAAAACAATCTATCTTGATGGACGGGCTTTCTTGATAGTTTTTGGCCATCAAAATATGTCTTTCTTGATTTTTTTGGCCATCAATAAAAGCCAAATTTCTAGTAGGGATTCTATGATGGATTGGCCGAGGCATCTCAGACCACTGCAAATGCTGCCACAGCGGGAGGACTACTTGATAAAACGTATACCGAGGCCAAAGAAATTCTCGATAGAATATCAAGTAACCATGAGGATTGGGAGGACCATGGATATAGCCGATCTGGCTGTAGGCAAAACAATGCGTCAGGAGCACCTGAGCATAATAGTGTTGCTGCATTACAAGCTCAAGTCACCGCCATGACTAACCTGTTACAGATTATGGCCCTGAATCAGTCAAATATAGGAGGCGGCGACCAAGTGAACGCTGCGGGATGCGTTGGATGCGGGGAGCCGCATGCGTATGAGGTATGCCCACAGAACCCTCAATCTGTATGCTTTATACGCAACAACCCTTATTCCAATACCTACAACCCTAGCTGGAGGAATCATCCGAATTTCTCATGGGGTGGCAACCGCCAGCCTGAGCAGCAAGATGCGCCTACGCACGAAAGGGGAGGATCATCTGGATTCCCCCATGGACATCAGAGGCAAAATTCACATCAATCAGCGCCTAGTCCATCATCATCCATGGAAGCCCTTCTAAAGGAATACATGCAGAAGAACGACGCCTTGTTGCAAACCCAGGCGTCGTCCATCAGGAATTTAGAGCTTTAGATTGGCCAGATTGCTGGAGAGCTTAAGACTCGGTGATGTGCCACTTTTGTGTGTTAACCGCAAGTGTACGGGTCAAGTTATAATATAAAACGGTTAAGTCCGAGTATCGTTTCCACTAGAGATCCAATTGGGAAGGTTTAAGTTACTTAGCTATTCTAGAATTGAATCAATTTATTTGAGGATTGGAATTCAACTTTTGTTTTTGGGAAAAAGAAAAATCAAACAAGAAAATATCAAAGGGAGAATTGCAAGAGTCAAAGAGAGTTCTAGGGTTTCAAATCATTGTTTGTTTCATCATGCAAAATTATGGATTTAATGGATTTAATTCTTATGCCTAAGTCTAGAAACTTAATTCCAAGTTATCTTCTCTCAAAGACAACTCTTTCTCATGCAACTTGATTGATAGTTAATCTCTTAAAACCAATACAAAATTACATGGCATTAAAACTAGTCTTTAGCAACTTTCATTGTAAACCTAACTACTCTCGTGATAGATTAACAACGATTCATTGTTATAGATCAAATTAAACATATAATCTCTCGATTCATACATCTAATCTAACATGTGAAGGTGGCCAATCTTCAAGAATTAAACACAATAACAATGAAAAGCATATTTATTTGAACAAAACTATGAGTTCACAAAATTATCATGAGTTTACAAACAATTCATCAAAAACCCTAAAACCAAAGAGTTTAGCCACTCATAGTGTAAAGCAACATATTGATCAAAAAGAATCAAAGAAAGAGTGTAAAGAATAAGGAAACTCTACTGAAAAGAGGTTCTTGATTGAGGCAGCACCGTCACGAACTCCTTGGCTCTCGCGTCGGACTTCGAAGGGCACCAAAACTATCTCGAACTCTTTTCCTCTTCCTTGCAGCTAACTCACTCTTGGAACTCTAGCTTAATTCTCACCTTTTCGGATCGTTCTCTTGTTCTGCAACTTTCTTGATCTTCTTGATATTTTCTCCCCCCTTTTTGGCTGTTGAAAACCCCTAAATTTATAGAGTTTGGCCGCCCAAAATTTAACCTAAAATACAAAACTTGCATTTAAATTAACGCTGGCGCCGCGGCGCTAGCGTTGCGACCAAAATTAAGTTGCTCTCGGGTTTTAGTGCCGCGGCAGCGCCGTCCCAGCGCCGCGACGCTGTCTTGCGTTCACCAAGTATGCGTCGAAGTAGCGCCTTCCCAGCGTCGCGTTGCTGCTTTGCGTCCATGCTGATGCGTTTCTGCCCCAGCGCCGCGGCGCACCATGCGTTTCAAGCAAGGATGCGTTTTTTAGCACTTTTTCTCCATATTCTTGCTCGGTTTTGATCTTTCAGTCGTTTCTTCTAATTTTCCTCGTTTTAACCTGAAAATCACTAGCAAACAAGTGAAATCTAATATAAAACTCCCTTACTTTGAGAGAATAATAAGCACTTTTCAAGTGCTTATCACTCGGCAGAAAGGTTCTCTTCTGAGCAACATCGAAGCCCCACGTGGTACGGGCAGTTCAGGAAAAGAACAGTGTCAAGCTATGACATTACGAAGTGGAAGAGCCATGAATGAACTTCCCCGCCCAGAGAACTCTCAACCAACAATTCATCTTTCCAATTGATGCGCACTTTGAGTGTTAACTGCAAGTGTATGGGTCAAATTATAATATAAAACGGTTAAGTCCGAGTATCGTTCCTCTGGAGATCCAATTGGGAAGGTTAAAATTACTTAGCTATTCTAGAATTGAGTCAATTTTATTTGAGGATTGAAATTCAATATTTCAAATTTGGGAAAAAGAAAAATCAAACAAGGAAAGTATCAAAGGGAGAAACACAAGAGTCAAAGAGAGTTCTAGGGTAATGAATACTTGTTTATTTCATCATGCAATATTATAGATTTCATGGATTTTGTTGTAATTCATATGCCTAAGTCTAGAAACTTAATTCCAAGTTGTTTTCTCTCAAAGACAACTCTTTCTCACACAACTCGATTGATAGTTAATCTCTTAAAACCAATACAAAATTACATGGTATTAAAACTAGTCTTTACCAACTTTCATTGTCAACTTAACTACTCGATTGATATTTCTCCCCCCTTTTGGCTGCTGGAAACCTCTAAATTTATAGAGTTTGGCCTCCAAAAATTTAACCTAAAATACAAAACTTTCGTTTAATTAACGCTGGCGCCGCGGCGCTAGGGTTACGACCAAAAATAAGTTGCTATCGGGTTTTAGCGCCGCGGCAGCGCCGCGACGCTGTCATGCGTTCACCAAGGATGTGTCGAGGCAGCGCTGCTGTCATGTTTATGCTTCAGCGCCGCGGCAGCGCCGCCTTAGCATGACAGCGTTGCGTCCTCGACGCATTCAGTGGCGCTGCCTCGACGCATCCTTGGTGAATGCATGACAGCATCGCGGCGCTGGGACGGCGCTGCCGCGGCACTAAAACTCGAGAGCAACTTATTTTTGGTCGCAACCCTAGCACCGCGGCGCTATGCGACAGTGCCGCGGCGCCAGTGTTAATTAAACGAAAGTTTTGTATTTTAGGTTAAATTTTAGGCGGCCAAACTCTATAAATTTAGGGGTTTTCAGCAGCCAAAAGGAGGGGGAAAATATCAAGAAAAGCAAGAAAGTTGCAGACTGAAAGAAAGATCCAAAAAGGTGAGAATTAAGCGCGAGTTCAAAGAGTGAGTTAGCCGCAAGGAAGAGGAAAAGAGTTCGAGATAGTCTTGGTGCCTTTCGAAGTCCGACGTGAGAGCCAAGGAGTTCGTGACAGTGCTGCCTCAATCAAGAACCTCTTTTCAGTAGAGTTTCCCTATTCTTTACACTCTTCTTTTGATTATTTTTGCTCAAACATGTTGCTTCAAGCTATAAGTGGCTAAACTCTTTAGTTTTAGGGTTTTGATGAATTGTTTGTGAATTCATGTTAATTTTGTAGACTCATGGTTTTGTTTAAATAAATTATGCTTTTCATTGTTATTGTGTTTAATTCTTGAGGATTGGCCATCTTCACATGCTAGGTTAGATATATGATTGAGAGATTATATGTTTAATTTGACCTATAACAATAAATCGTTGTTAATCTATCACGAGAGTAGTTAGGTTACCAATGAAAGTTGCTAAAGACTAGTTTTAATGCCATGTTATTGTGTATTGGTTTTAAGAGATTAACAATCAATCCAGTTGCATGAGAAAGAGTTGTCTTTGAGAGAAGATAACTTGGAATTAAGTTTCTAGACTTAGGCATAAGAATTACAATAAAATCCATGAAGTCTATAATTTTGCATGATGAAATAAACAAGGATTCGAATCCCTAGAACTCTCTTTGACTCTTGCAATTCTCCCTTTGATATTTCTTTGCTTGATTTTTCTTTTTCCCAAATTTGAAATATTGAATTTCAATCCTCAAATAAAATTGATTCAATTCTAGAATAGCTAAGTAACTTGACCTTCCCAATTGGATCTCTAGTGGAACGATACTCGGACTTAACCGTTTTATATTATAACTTGACCCGTACACTTCCGGTTAATACTCAAAGTGCGCATCAGTCGGCTATCCGGTGATGGGGCGTTGGGCAATCAGTAGCAAAGTAAGTTGAGGCTATGCGTTGCTGAAGCCATGCGCGGAAGGTTTGCGTTGGCCAACCTACGTAGGAAGGTGATGGCAGTGCTGGTGAGTCGGTGGTCTATATTTATGTATAAGTGAGTGCACCGAATGATTAAACACTTTAGACATATTTTCGAACTTAGATTGACCCCATTTCGCAGACGAACAACGAGGAGAGGTGGAAGAAGGTCTTATATAGAATTTAACTAGAATCCAAATCATTTCCATGGTGAAATTGAAGCTGGAACCAGAAGCTTGATGGTTGTCAATAAAACTGGACATCATTCGGTATTTGAAGAAGAGTGAGCTAAGGAATTTGAAGCTAGGGCTGAAATTTTAAGGTTAGTAAGCTAACTCAATTCTTAGAAACTTCTATGAAGGATGTTTAAGCTGAATTTGACCAAAATTATGTTAAATTCTAGGAGAAAGTAATCGAAGTTGAACTGCTAGATGATTCAAAGCAGTTGGAATTATTTGAGAATAGTTTCTCAAACGAGGAATAGTTATGATGTGAAATTTTGAGGTAAGTTAGAAGGCTCACTTCTTTACAAGTTTGTAGAAGAAAGGAAGTTCTGAATTTAGCTGGAATACGATGTTTAGCAGGTTAAAGAAAGAGTTAGAAGGGAAAGAAGAAAGCAGTAGCCATCAGTTGTCGCTAAGACAGTGGTATCGCTGAAAGAGCTAAAGACTGAGCAGCGAAACGAGTGTCGCTGGTAACGCAAATGGCTTTGCATCTCACAACTCTCACTGAAGTCTCACTGGGTCTCGCTCCTCAGGTAATCTTGTTAGTCTCGTTCATTCCGGTATCGCTAGTGCAGTGTCCTGTTGGGTGTTTTTCGCTGGTAATCTTGCTAGGGACATAGAGTAATGCTAATTGTGAAAATTTTGGGAAAAAGGAGTTTTGTTAATGGAGTGAGAATAGACTCTGATTATGCATACTTAATGATCATGGAAAGGAAGTTCAAGGAGAACTTAACGTGAGAAATGTGTATTTACAGGCCAAGAAGAGCTCGGGAAGGCATATAATCCGCTCAGAGCCAAGACAAGTAGTGAGTGATTTCCTGTTTAATATAACGAATTCTCTTAGCATGTTTTAATAGTAATGGGTGAGTGAAATCTGTCATATGGTGTAGTTATTGAATGCTTGTGTTGTTGTCACACCCCCTCCCGGATTATCCTCCATAACCCGAAAGAAGATGTGAAGTTAGCAACCTTGACTCCTCTGTAAGGTTCACTAACCAACTATTTCTTTACCAAAGACGGCCCAGACAAGGTTCTTGCATAGGCAAAGCATCCCGAACTCGCTTGCTACCTGGAAAAGTTGAGAACATAGGACAATGTGAGCTAAAGCCCAGTGAGTGACTAGTTTTGTAAAACTATCTTTTAATAAAAAACAAGCGTGTTACATTTATACATATAAAACAAGATAAGTACATCAATACAACAGGAACGTATTTTCAACATCTCTTTTGAACTATATTAAATCGTTCCAAATCAATAGAGTCGTTTAGAAACAATTATACGAAAAACTCGTTTGGTTTCTCAATCATTTCCCTTAGTTGAGGCGGAGCAAGACTCAACGCTCTCAACGTTGAAAACATCCTTAGTTGGGATGGAGCAAAGCTCAACACACCCAACGTCGAAATCATCCCTGGCTTCAAGCAGAGCAAGCTCGATGCACTAGCCAGATTAACCTCTATGTGCACATAGGAATATGACGGGTTGCCCATGTACCTTCTCATGTCCTTGAGTACTGGGTCTCGGGGAAACTCACGAGCCTTCTCAAGGAGATAAGCACTGAGCCTCCTCTTAAACATTTTATTGATCAGTTTGAGTAGATCATTCATATGAAACCTTTTATAGAAAACGGGATGTTTTTTGATAAACTATATCTTGCAACATGCCTTTCAATACAGTAAAACAATCAGATAAACATGCCTTTCAAACAATATGATCAACATCATGCGTTTCATGAAATCAGTTATCATAAACCATATCATATAAGAACGTTTCAACAAAGTTCAGTTTTGATAGAAGAAGAGGGTCACTCACAATTACTTAAGAGATTCCCTTTTAAATCTCTGCTTCCTGAGCTCTTAAACGCAAGGCTTAAACTCTTTAGTCTGCCCTCACCCTCTGGTAGTCTAGTTGGACGCAATCCTGCAAAGTGCAGACTAACTCTCCCTATTCTTTTGGATGCGTCGACCTTCTTTGAATACAAAGTCTAACTTGATCGCATCGTGGTGTCCACCCTTATGTTGAATTCGGTTTAAACGCAAGGCTCACCCTTCTCGACGCAAGTCAACTTCTTAACACCAGATGACTTAAGTGTCAAGGTTGTCTTCCTCCTTGGCCGCAGACTTCCTCCTTCAAACGCAAGGTTTTCTTCTTTCAGCTCTTTTTCTTTCCTTCTCTCAAGGATTATAATCACCGAATCATCAGTCATTACTTTTCCCTCAAGGTCCTATTTATAGAGTACTTATCATTCTACCTCTTCTCTTCTGCGGCTACTTGTTTGCCACATGTCATGTCGCATGCTTAATTAATCATGGATTAGTCCAAGTGTCACTTTGCATGAAGTGCTTATCATGCTTTCTAACACCTCCTACTTAATGAGGTGTCACAATCATGTGTAACCACCTGGCCTATAGACTTACTTTATGGGTTCATTATGTTCCAATACACAACTACACAACCAACTCCTTTCTCTTATGCGTTCAGGGAACTATCTTCCAGATTCAACTCTTTTGCTTCCTTTTACTACCCTCGGCTTTACTACCTTTATTCCACTTCTCTTTTATTTAAGTGTACAAATTTTAAATGCATACTACTATGTGCTTCAGCTTGACATCCTACATTAATCTTTATCGCAGTTATATGCGTTCTCGAATCATATACCAAGGTTATTCCTTAACCATTTCCTTCTTTAGCTTCTTCCTATGCGTTTACCGGAGATAGTGATGACATTTTCCATTTTCATGAAATTAAGCTCTTCAGCTTATGACTTGATAACCAATGGTAACCATCATCAACTCATGAACCCTTCGTCGCATAGTTAACAGCTGTTTTTAACACAGAATTCCTCAACGCATACCCAATATTTCTCACCATTTAACTTTCTCAACGCATAGTTATTGTCCACTTTATGGCTTATCAATTCATTATTAATCCTTTAGCCTGTCGCATCCAACTACTCCCCAATTCAAGGTATTCTTCTCATCGTAACGCAGGTCGGATACAACCCTTGGTCAGGCTCCATTTTTGCCTCCAGTCACATAATAACACCTTTCAATGCCTGTCATACCTTATCGAAATAGCGACTCATCCATCAAGGTTATAGTAACAGTCCACTTTCTTCCCCTTTACTCTAGCTTCCCATACCAGGCTCACCAACGCATAGCCGTAATCCATACTCAATTCTTGTTTCTTCACCTCCATTCATTATCATTCTATACAACACTCAACGCATTACTTCCCTTAGCTTCATTTCTCGACGCGTTGACAACCATTCCAACGCAAGGTACTTTTCCTACGTGATGGTTCTATACTTTGCATCATCGACACATGGTACTTCACCCCATTCAACTTGCCCTCATTAGAACCTAATCTTACAGCCTGGCCGATAACTCCTCAGTATTAAATACCATGAGCTTAATCATCTACGCATCACCCTAATCTTCCAAGATATGTCTATTTTTTCTTAATACCATTCATCTCAACGCATAGAATTTATTGGCCATAATTCAGTAATTGCACAATCTTAACTTTTCGTTTAAAGGTTCCCAAATCCACACACTTTTATCCCTTTTTATCCCTACTAGTTATATGAATACTTAGGTTTTCGGGGACAGGGTGTTACAGTTGTGCTGTAAGGATTAAAGAATGTATATAATATTCAATGCTGAGGGACCATGTGTGAAGGCACTTGAGTAGTTGGTTGATATGGATTCAAATGCTCATCGACCTTGTGTGAAGACATATAGAAATCCAATATATGTGATAGGGAACCCAGTGCTGAGGGATCACGTGTGAAGGCACTTGGGAACTTCGATATGGTACAACTTAGTGCTGAGGGACAATACATGAAGGCACTTGAGGGATTATAATATCGAGGGACGGAGTGTAGAAGTATTTGAATATGGATGTGATGAGAATTGGTACACGAGGTTGAGTGCGTTGAGTTTCGCTCCGCCACAGCTAG
Source organism: Citrullus mucosospermus (assembly GCA_030954485.1). Taxonomy (NCBI): domain Eukaryota; kingdom Viridiplantae; phylum Streptophyta; class Magnoliopsida; order Cucurbitales; family Cucurbitaceae; genus Citrullus; species Citrullus mucosospermus. The sequence goes on along the minus strand of CM062065.1, from coordinate 9,826,434 downwards.
GAAGGGATAATTGTACTACTAGTGTTTTATGGCATGAGTTAACTTAGAAATTTCTGGTTATATAGATATGTGGTGGTTTTGATGTTTCATGCTAATTCAAGTAGTGTAATAATAATTGGATAAATTCCATCACTCATTGGGCTTTAGGCTCACGCGTTTTTTTTTTTTTTTTTTTTGCTTGTTTCAGGTAGCGAGCGTGTCTGGGACACCTAGCCTACAAGAGATCCTCGTCTGAGCCTACTTTGGATCAGTCCTCTGGGATAGTTGTAAATACACAATTTATGTACATGTTTTATTTTTGTCATACATGTTCCTTGGGATGTAGTGGGATTTGTTTTGGTAATGTATATAAAGAACACTTATCTTGATGAGTTATGTTATCTTATGAGATTATATGGCATATAGGTAAGTTTAAATGATCTGTAGTTGATTAATAGATAGTTACATTAGAGAACAGGTGTATGCTGGTTCACACTCACTCCTAGAGTAGTAAGGGAATCTGGGAGGGGGTGTGACATAATGTACATTTCTAATAAAATGTTTCTATCTCCGAAGAACTTCATATCTCCCACTACTTTGGCCAAGATGATCTCCCCAAATCCAACCTTGAGAGTTATCTCACCATCTTCCAGCTGCTTCTAGGAACTAATGTAATACCCTATCTCCAAAAACCTAAGTATTCATATGACTAGTAAGGATAAAAGGATAAAAGTATGTGGATTAGTGGAACTTTTAAACGAAAAAGTTAAGATTGTGTAATTACTGAATTATGGCCAATAAATTCTGTGCGTTGAAATGAATAGTATTAAGAAAAGAGTAGATATATTTCTGGAAATCAGGCTAACGCATAGATGGATTAAGCTATAACGCATGTAATAGTTAATATTGAGGATTTAAAAAGGGGCACAGGAATTAGGAGGAAGAGGAAAACGCATGGTTATACTTAATTTTAGAAATTATTAAGCTATGAGAATAGTTTTGGAAGGTGGTAAGTTAAATGGGGTGATGTACCCTGCGTTGACGAAGCAAGGTTGGTCAGAACCACCAGTGTGGGAAAGTACCTTACGTAGGAAAAATTAGCGTGCACGGTTGAAATAGTTATTTAAGGAAAGTAATGCGTTGAGTGTTGTATAGAGCAATAGTGAATGGAGGTGAAGGAACAAGAATTGAGTATGGATTACGGCTATGCGTTGGTAAGCTTAGCATGGGAAGCTAGTGTAAAAGAAAGAAGTAGACTGTTACCATAGAAAGATGGAAGAGTCATTATTTTAATAGGTATGTCAGGCATTTAAAGGTGTTATTATGTGTTTGGAAGTAAAGATGGAACCTGACCAAAGGTTGTATTCAACTTACGTTACGTTGAGAAGAATACTTTGAATTGGAGAGTAGTTGTATGCGATAGGCTAAAAGTTAATAATAAATTGATAAGCCATGAAATGGACAACAACTATGCGCTGAAGGTTTACTATAAAGGATCATTGTGCTGATCGAGAAGTTCTTTATTGCAGCAAGTGCAAAAGGGGTCGCTAAACGTTAAAGTGCTATGAGATGTTAAACGTTAAAGGATTATTATATGCTAGTAGGACTTCAGCGATTAGTAAGGTCTTACTATCCGTTGAGGAAGTTATGTGGTGAGAAACTATTAGCTATGCGTTGAGGAGTTCTGTGTTAAGGACAACTATTAACTATGCGACGAGGGGTTTATGAGTCAATAGTGGTTACCATTGGTTATTAAGGATGTGAAGTAAGCATAAAAACTAGAGTATGTGGTGAATGCATGCTAATCTATCTTAAGAGAGATAATTTAAGTGCAAGGAAAGGGATTAAAAGAATACCCTTGAGAATAATCAAGGAATGTCCAAGGATAGGAAGATGGTCAAGGACGCAGGATAAAGGTAAACGCAACAGGACCAACGCGTGGAGGAAGAGTTTGAGAAGGAGTTGTTATGGACATAAGGAGCTGGACACATGATATGATGCGATGAGGTACAAACGCATAGTATAGGGCGTTTGTCATTAACGCCTAGTAGCATTGTGTAAGCACTGGTTTATAATAGTGCGGCTATGCGTTGAAGGTGATCATGAATGGTTGTCTATTGGAAAATGTTAAACGCATAAAGAAAGAACTTGAGTTGAATGTGGTAGTCAAGGGTAAACCATATTGTCAGAAGGGTATAATTGTACAAAAGAGGGATTTGTAGCTAAGAATGAATATAAGAAAAGGGAGTTGAACGCATATAGTATGCAATTAAGGTAAATGTATGATATTTTATGGTAAGCTGAAATGCATAGTAGTATGCGTTCAAAATTTGTATACCTAATTGAATGTGGTAGAGAAATGGAAATAAAGGTAGTAAAGCTCAGAGTGGTAAAAGGGGGTAAAGAAGTTAAATCTGGAAGAAGGTTCCATGAACGCATAGGAGCACAGAGTTGATTGGGTAGTTGTGTATTGGAACATAATGGACGCATAAGGTAAGCCTATATGCCAGGTGGCTACACATAGTTGTGACACCTTATCAAGTAGGAGGTGTTAGAAGGCATGCTAAGTATCTCATGCAGGGTAACGCTTGGACTAATACATGATTAATTAAGCATGCAACATGACATGTGGCAAACAAGTGGCAGCAAAAGAGGAGAGGTAGGATGACAAACCCTCTATAAATAGGATCTTGAGGGAAAAGTAATGACTGATTATTCGGTGGTAAGAATCCTTGAGAGAAGGAGAGAAAGAAGGCTGAAGGAAGAAACCTTTGTGTCTGTAAGACGAAGTCTGCGGCCAAGAAAGAGAAAACATTCTTGACACTTAAGTCATCTGGTGTTAAAGAAGTTGGCTTGCGTCGAAAAGGGTGAGCCTTGCGTTTTACACGAATTTAACATTTAAGGTGAACACCGCGATGCATTCAAGTTTGACCTTGCGTCCAAGAAAGGTCAACGCATCCGAAAAAGTAAGAAGAGTTAGTCTACACCTTGCGTTTAAGGATAGGGTTGCGTCTAACCGGTTACCAGAGACAGTTTGCGGGCTAGAAGCTCAAACCTTGCGTTCAAGGAGCTCGGGAAGACAGAGATTGGAAGGAAAAGAGGAAATCTCTTAAGTAATTGTGAGTGACTCTCTTCTTCTTTCAAAACTGAACTTTGTTGAAAATGTTCTTATGTGATATGGTTTTGTGATAACTGATTTCATGAAACGCATGATGTTTGATCATATTGTTTAAAAGGCATGTTTTATCTGATTGTTTTACTATATTGAAAGGCATGTTGCAAGATATGGTTTATCAAGAAACATCCTATTTTCTATAAAAGGTTTCATATGAAGGATTTATTCAAACTGATTGATAAAATGTTTAAGAGGAGGCTCAGTGCTCATCTACTTGAGAAGGCTCGTGAGTTTCCCCGAGACCCAGTACTCAAGGACATGAGAAGGTACATGGGCAACCCGCCATATTCTTATGTGCACATAGAGGTTAATCTGGCTAGTGCGTCGAGTTTGCTCCACATCGAGCCAGGGATGATTTCGACGTTAGGTGTGTTGAGCCTTGCCTCCACCTCAACTAAGGGAAGAGATTGAAAAACCAAACGGTTTTATGTTAAATCATTCTAGAAAACGATTCTATTGATTTGAAACAGATTTACGAGATTGATAAAGTTTTGTGGAAAATTTGTTTCTGTTGAACTATCGAGTTAAATCCTTGTTTTAATGCGTATTACTGTAACATGCCTGATTTCGAATAAAAGATAGTTTTACAAAACCAGTCACTCACGGGGCTTTAGCTCATGTTTTCCTATGTTTTTCTAATTTTCCAGGTAACAAGCGAGTTTGGGATGCTTTGCCTTCGCAAGAACCTCGTCTGGGCCGTCTTTGGTGAAAATGGTTGGACAGTGAACCTTACAGAGGAGTCAAGGTTGCTGTCTTCACATCTCCTCTCGGGTTATGGAGGATAATCCGGGAGGGGGTGTGACAACTAATTTCCTAAAAAAAAAAAAAAAAAAAAAAAAAAAAAAAAAAAAAAAAAAAAAAAAAAAAAAAAAAAAAACTAACATGGTTAGTGACTCCTGAATCTAGTATTTACCTTAGTTTTCATTCTCCACTAAACATGTTTCAACAACGAGTGAATCATATGTACCTTGGTTTACTTTTTTAGCTCTTTTCTCTATCAGATACTTAGGGCAGTTTTTCTTCCAGTGTCCATCTTCGTTGCAGTAGAAACACTTTCCTTTATCTGCAACTTTCTTCTTACCTTTGAGATTTACAGTGGCTTTCCCCAGATTCTTCGTCATCGTAAGGTATGTCCCTCCACGAAAAATATTTAAAAATTTATTGAATAAAATTTGATTGATTTATGAATATGATTGTCAAGTTTCTCTTGGTAAGGGAGTCTTGACGTGAATGATTGTGTGTGTATGGTAGGTTATGGCACTAAAGACAAAGGGAAGAGAAAGGTTAAGGGTGGGCTTCAAGACCCCCAGTGCCGTTAGAGGAGCAGAACCCCTATAAGCCCCGTACTTAGTCTTGTGAGAAAGCAAGGAAAGAAGGGACCAAGAGATGGACGCTTGGGTAGGAGTAGTTGGCAGGAATGTGATTGGGGGCGGAAAAATGACTAAGTACCAGCTATACGTTGGTGGCAACGCGCCTCGATGGAAGCAGTTTGGCATGAACGCAAAGCTGAGGGAAGACCGTTAGGCGTTGAGGCCACGACGCGTTGAGGTCACAAGGCGTGGAGAGCCACCTTGCACTGAAGGTTATCTTGCGACAGACGCATTGAAGGCTGTAAGGTGTTGGAAGTTGAAGCCCACAAGGTGTTGGGAGCCAACTTGCTATGAGACCACTATGCGGTGAACACTACCATGCGTCGAAAGTGGGTATGCGTTGGACAAAGAGGGCTGGCCGAGTGAGAGTAATGCGTTTGTTAACCATCTGGCGGGAGAGTTTTGAGAAGTAAACCATCAGAGGCTGTGTGTTGTTGAAGCTAAACATAGAAGGTATGCGTTGAATAGATTGTAGTATAGTGTTGAAATGGAGATTAAGTCGGTGGTATATATATAAGTGGATTGAGAATTCAATCGTTTTGATTACATTTCAGAGCTCGAGTTGGGTCCATTTCAAAGCTAGACATCGGAAGGAGGTAGAAGAAGACGTTCATGTCGATTTGGAGTGGAAATTCCATCGTAACCGCGGAAGAAACTTGAGCTGGACAGAGGACTCAGCTGGTGTTACTCTTTTAGGGTAACGTTTGGTTTTGGAGGAAGAACGAACTGAAGAATCATGATTAGGGCCAGAACTTCTGAGGTTAGTAAGTTAACTCGATTTTTAGCAAGTTTCACGAAGGGTACTTGAGCTGAAATTGTATAAATGTGTGACAAACTCCAGATAGAAGAGATTGGAGCTGAATTTGCCGGATGATTAGGAGCAACTTGGAGTTGTTGAAGGATATGTCTTAAACGGAGAGGATATTCCTCATGAAATTTTGAGGTATGATGAAGGACTTACACCTTAATAAGTTTGTGGAAAGAAGAAAGTTCTGAAAATGGCCGAAATGTGATGTTTAACAGGTTGAAGAAGGAAGAGGAAAGGAAGAAGAAAATTGTTCTGCTGCAGTGATAGTGTCGCTGAGAGAGCGAGAGACAGGGCAGCCAAATAAGTATCGCTGTAATGCAAGAGGGGTTTGCGTCTCACAATTCTCGCTGAAGTCTCGCTGGGTATCGCTCTTCAGGTAGTCTCGCAAGTTACGTTCAACCTAGTATCGCTGGTGCAGTAAAACGTAATGAATGTTGCTGATAGTTTTTAGTTGTCTTAGGAGTAACGCTATTTATGAGTATGAAGGAAAAAGGAAGATTATGGAATATTGAATGTGAGAAATATGTATTTTCAGGCCAGGAAGAGCTCGGGGAGGCTTATAATCCATTTAGAACCGAGACAAGTTGTGAGTGACCTTTTTCTATATCTTGTGGTTACTTTTAGTATAATTATTTATTAAGAAATTATGGTACTCTGTAGAATTCGTAGTAAGTATGTTATGCCAGCAAGTTAAAAGGAAACTAACTTTATTGTCTAAATGTAAACATGGCTGAGGGACCTTATGGTGAAAGCCTAAGTGAATTTAAACATGAAATTCAGTGTTGAGGGACCTCGTGTGAAAGCACTTGAATAGTTAAGTAGAATGGATTTCAATGCTGAGGGACTTCGAGTGAAAGCATGTAGAAATCCGTCACAAACTAGCTCGTGCTGAGGGACTATGAGTGAAGGCACTTGAGCGGAGAATGGATTGGTTACCAGTGCTGAGGGACTACGTGTGAAGGCACATGGTAATGTAGACATGATCGAATACGGTGCTGAGGGACAGGATGTGAAGGCACCAGATAGTCGCAAGTCTGTGAAACATGACAATTAGACATTTATATATGATTAGAAATGAGACTTTGTGCTGATATACGAGAGGGTTAAGTTGTGCCTTGTCACAACCTTAGTTAGTTAATCACCATGGGGTAATAAGGATGGTGATATGGGTGAGATCAAAAGCATAAAAAGTTTAGAACTATCTAAAATGTGATATGTAATGGTTGCAAATGGTTATGCCAGTTCATGTTTGATGATGATAGTTGAATGAATTTAGTCACTCACTTGGCTTTATGCTCACTCAATTTGTTTGTTTGTTTGTTGTTTCAGGTAGCGAGCGTGTCCGGGATGCCTAGCCTACAGAAGTATCTCGTCTGGACCTATCTGGAAGCAAACCTCTGGGATAGTTGTAAATATTTAGTCTGTGCTCATGTTTTGTAACATTCATGTTTCTTAGAAGTGATGGGGAGTTGTTTTGTATCTTATATATATATGCAGAGAATACTTGTTGAGAGATTATATGTTTTTCTAATGTTATAATAGCAATGGTGTTTTGAATTTGAGATCTATCTGGCGTCTAATTCCAATATGTATATAGGGAGTACAGTATCACGCTCAATCCTAGGTATAGAGTGCATCTGGGATGGTGTGTGACAACCCCGAGGTCTAGGATGGCGTGTTGCCGGACGAAAATCCTCCGTCGAGAGGCCCTTCTAGCTCAGGATGGCAGAGGACTCAGGCAAGGAATTGGGTAGGGAACACGGCTGGGGCTAACCAAACGACGACACCCTCTACCATTCCATCTAAATTTACTGCTTTGGCAACGACGATTGGAGAAGTAGCCATGACTGTCACACCCCCTCCCAGATTTCCTTACTACTCTTAGGAGTGAGTACAAACCAGCATACACCTGTTTCCTACTGTAACTAAATATTAATCAACTACAGATCATTTATACTTAACTATATGCCATATAACCTCATAAGATAACATAACTCATCAATATAAATGTTCTTTATATACACTACAAAATCAAATCTCACTACATCCTAAGGAACATGTATGACAAATAAACATGTACTTAAACTGTGTATTTACAACTATCCCAGAGGACTGATCCAAAGTAGGCTCAGACAAGAATCTTCGGTAGGCTAGGCATCCCGGACACGCTCGCTACCTGAAACAAGCAAACAAACAAAGAAAACGCGTGAGCCTAAAGCCCAGTGAGTGATGGAATTTAGCCAATTACTATTAAACTACTAGAGTTAACATGAATCATCAATACCACCACATATTTATATAACAGAAATTCCTAAATTAACCCATGCCATAGAACAATAATAGTACAATTATCCCTTCCTAGCTGTGGTGGAGCGAAGCTCAACGCACTCAACCTCGTGTACCAATTCTTATCACTCTCATATTCAAATGCATCCACACTCCATCCCTCGGTATTTCAATCCCTCAAGTGCCTTCACGTATTGTCCCTCAGCACTGAGAACTATGTCGTAGTTCCCATGTGCCTTCACACGTGATCCCTCAGCACTGGGTTCCCTACCAATCCATTGCTCAAGTGCCTTCACTTGTGATCCCTCAGCACTTGGCTATCATATATTCGATTTCCATATATCTTCACACAAAGTCCCTGAGCATAGGAATCCATTTCAACCAACTACTCAAGTGCCTTCACCCATGGTCCCTCAGCACTAAATATCATACAACATTCTTTAAACCTTACATCACAACACAAATATTTAATAACTACACCATATGACAGTTTTCACTCACCCAATACTAATAAAATATATTAAGAGTATTCGTTATATTAAACAGAAAGTCACTCACTACTTGTCTTGGCTCTGAGCGGATCATATGCCTTCCCGAGCTCTTCTTGGCCTATAAATACACATTTCTCACGTTAAGTTTTCCTTGAACTTCCTTTCCATGATCATTAAGTATGCATAATTAGACTCTATTCTCTCTCCATTACCAAGACTCTCTTTTTTCCCAAAATATTCATAATTAGCGTTACTCTATGTCCCTAGCGAGATTACCAGCGAAAACCCCCAATAGGACACTGCACTAGCGATACCGGAATGAACGAGACTAGCGAGATTACCTGAGGAGCGACACCCAACGAGACTTCAGCAAGAGTTGTGAGACGCAAAGCCCTTTTCGTTACCAACGACACTCGTTTCACTGCTCACTCTTCAGCTCTTTTAGCGATACCACTGTCTTAGCGTCACCTGATGGCAACTGCTTTCTTCTTTCCCTTCTAACTCTTTCTTTAACCTGCTAAACATCGCATTCCAGCCAAATTCAGAACTTTTTTTCTTCTACAAACTTGTAAAGAAGTGAGCTTTCTAACTTACCTCAAAATTTCAAACCATAACTCTTCTTCGTTTGAGAACTATTCTCAAATAACTCCGGCTGCTTTGAATCATCTAGCAGTTCAACTTCGATTACTTCCTCCTAGAATTTAACATATTTTTGGTCAAATTCAGCTTAAACATCCTTCATAGAAGTTGCTAAGAATTGAGTTAACTTACTAACCTTAAAATTTCAGCCCTAGCTTCAACTTCCTCAGCTCACTCTTTTTCAAATACCGAATGATGTCCAGATTTATCGACAACAATCAAGCTTCTGGTTCAAGCTTCAATTTCACCATGGAAATGATTTGGATTCTACTTAAATTCAATATAAACACCTTTTTCTATCTCTCCTCGTTGTTCGTCTACGAAATGGGATCAATCTGAGTTTGAAAATATGTCTAAAGTGTTTAATAATTCGATGCACTCACTTATATATAAATATAGACCACCGACTCACCAGCACTGCCATCACCTTCCTACTTAGGTTGGCCAATGCAAACCTTCCACGCATGGCTTCAGCAACGCATAGCCTCAACTTACTGGGCTACTAATTGCCTAACGCCCCATTGCCGGATAGTCGACTAGCGCATGGTTCTCTCGGCTACTCTTCTATGCACGAACGCATACCAACCTTCAACGTATAGCGGCCTTCAACGCATAGTGAACTTCCTTCACATCTGCGTCCATGCCGAGCTACCTTCTTCAACGCCTAGCTACCAGTGATCTCGTCAAGCCTCAGACATACTCTCAACGCATAGCCCCACCAATGCATGGCCAACACTTAGCCACTTTTTCTCCCACACAACTCGGCCAACTTTCTCTACTCAATGCCCGTCTCATAGTCTCTTCTTAACTTGCCATCTCCCAATGTCAGGTACGGGGCTTACAATGACCGTGGTGTTGGGTCGAATGAATGATATGATGGATGAACGTTTTGCTCAGTTTGTATAATCCCAGTAGGCATCGGTCCCATCAGCCCAGGTGCCATCGGTAGAGCCCCAGAATCACAATGTGCATGATTGGTCCGTAAAGGCTCAGCATTTGAGGAACTTTCGGAAATTTAACCCTCGTACCTTCGACGGGTCGCTAAAGGACCCTACAAAGTCGAAAATGTGGTTGTCCTCGATCGAGACGATTTTTTGTTACATGAAATGCCCAAAGGAACAAAAGCTCCAGTGTGTCGTGTTTATGCTGATAGATCATGCTGAGATTTGGTGGCGCTCAACAGAGAGAATGATAGACACTGATGCGCACTTTTAGTGTTTACCGCAAGTGTACGGGTCAAGTTATAATATAAAACGGTTAAGTTCGAGTATCGTTTCCACTAGAGATCCAATTGGGAAGGTCAAGTTACTTAGCTATTCTAGAATTGAATCAATTTTATTTGAGGATTGAAATTCAATATTTCAATTTTGGGAAAAAGAAAAATCAAGCAAAGAAAATATCAAAGGGAGAATTGCAAGAGTCAAAGAGAGTTCTAGGGCTTAGAATCCTTGTTTATTTCATCATGCAAAATTATAGATTTCATGGATTTTATTGTAATTCTTATGCCTAAATCTAGAAACTTAATTCCAAGTTATCTTCTCTCAAAGACAACTCTTTCTCATGCAACTTGATTGATTGTTAATCTCTTAAAACCAATACACAATTACATGGCATTAAAACTAGTCTTTAGCAACTTTCATTGGCAACCTAACTACTCTCATGATAGATAAACAACGATTCATTGTTATAGGTCAAATTAAATATATAATCTCTCAATCATACATCTAACCTAGCATGTGAAGATGGCCAATCCTCAAGAATTAAACACAATAACAATGAAAAGCATAATTTATTTAAACAAAACCATGAGTCTACAAAATTAACATGAATTCGCAAACAATTCATCAAAACCCTAAAACTAAAGAGTTTAGCCACTCATAGCTTGAAGCAACATGTTTGAGCAAAAATAATCAAAGAAAGAGTGTAAAGAATAGGGAAACTCTACTGAAAAGAGGTTCTTGATTGAATGCAGCACCGTCACGAACTCCTTAGCTCTCACGTCGGACTTCGAAAGGCACCAAGACTATCTCGAACTCTTTTCCTCTTCCTTGTGCTAACTCACTCTTTGAACTCGCGCTTAATTCTCACCTTTTTGGATCTTTCTTTCAGTCTGCAACTTTCTTGCTTTTCTTGATATTTCTCCTCCTTAGACTGCTGAAAACCCCTAATTTATAGAGTTTGGCCGCCAAAAATTTAACCTAAAATACAAAACTTTCGTTTAATTAACGCTAGCATTGCCGTCCCAGCGCCGCGACGCTGTCTTGCGTTCATCAAGGATGCGTCGAGGCAGCGCCATCTCAGCGCTGCTTTGCTACTCTGCGTCCATGCTGATGCATTCATGCTTCAGCGCCGCAGCAACGCTGTCTTACCGCCGCGGCGCTGCCCTGCGTTCAACCAGGATGCGTTTTTCAGCTCTTTTTCGCCGTATTCTGCCTTGGTTTTGATCTTTTAGTCGTTTCTTCTAATTTTCCTCGTTTTAACCTGAAAATCACTAGCAAACAAGTGAAATCTAATATAAAACTCCCTTAATTTAAGAGAATATAAAGCACTTTTCGAGTGCTTTTCAACACCCCAAACTTAGAGATTTTGTAAGCACTGGTTTGCGTTGTCAAGCATTGAGGCACGGCCATGCGTTTGTGGCTATGCGTCTCAAAGGGAGAAGTGGCCGAGAGCCAGAGGAAAGTAGAACTTCGACTGAGTATTGACTAAGTTTATGCGTTGGTGGTTAATTCATGGAAGTTGGTGAGCGGAAGAAATCGCAGCGTTGATGGATAAGTAGTTTTGAAGGGGAGAGAAACGCACTTGAACCATGCGTCCAAGTCACTCTGCGTTGAGGACAGGATGGCGTTGAAGTTGATGCGTCGAAGATAGACATTCGTTGCGGCACCTGTGCTGAAGACAGAATGGTCTGCACGCATCGAAAGTAGAATTTCAGGATGAAAAGGAATGCGTTCAAAATAGGAGGCGTGTGAGGACAACCACTATGCGTTGGAAGAGGAGAACCCCGCGCTAGTCTGCAGAGGAAATACGTAAGTAGCAGCCTAAGTCCTGGTGTTGATAAGGTTAAGTCGGCAGTATAAATAGCTGGATTAATTAAATGTTTAATCATTTTAAGGACAATTCGAGAGCTTAAGGCTGTTCTACTCTTCAGATAAACTCCAGGAGAAGATTGAGGAGGGTGTTCTTGAGTATTTCAAACGAAGTTTGATTCACATCGAAGCTGGAAACGAGGTTGGACAGGGGAATGACCGAAGCTACTTAGTTTGGTTGAGCAGTGACTGATATTCAGGACAGAACGTGAGGAGTAAGCTGAGTTCAGAGCTGAAAATTTAAGGTTAGTAAGTTAATGCAATTCCTAACAACTTTTGTAAAGAATGGTGTTGCTGAAATCGAAGTTTTATTATGTGAATCCTTAGGAAATTAGTGATTACAAGACTGTCTCGCAATTCGGAACAGCAGGAGGTAATTTCGGAATATCGCGAGAATGAGAAAGAGCTAAACCCTGAAATTTTAAGGTAAGCTTTAGAACGTGATTTCCTATAAGTATGCAGAAGGGAAGAAACTCTGAATCTGTATGGAAATGTGGTTTTTCATAGGTTGAAGTAAAGACGAGAAGAAAGGAAGGAGTACAGTGCAGAGTGCCGTTGGAAAAATCAAGTATCGGCACACTGTCTAGGAATGTGCAGCGAGACGGGTACCGCTGAGACGCAAAGGAGCTTTCCGTCTCACAAATATCGCTAGATAACGCTGAGTATCGCTGCTCAGGCAGGTAACGCTGGTGCTGTTCTATCGAGTATCGCTAGTAACAGTCATTCTTGGCGGGTGTCGCTGAGATTCTCATTATAAGTCAGTAGAGAAAAGGAAAGGAAGTTAGTGTTGTTTAACGCAGAGTATGTTTCTTTTGCAGGCCAAGAAGAAATAGGAACAGTATATAAACCACGTAAAGCCTAGAAAGAGTTGTGAGTGACACTTTTCTTGCTTTGAGATGAAATTTATTGAGAATGTTTAGTTTGGTTTTTCTTGTGAGTTATGGCTTTGAGATGAACTGTTTTCTTAAAAAGATGATGTTTGATGATCTAAATCACAAGGCATGTTTTATACGTTTCTATAAGATGTTCAATGGCATGTTTTGAAATATTGTTTATCGTGATATATTAATTTTCATGAAAGATTTTCATATGAACTACTATGTGAATGAAATTCCTTGGAAAACGTTTTGATATGATTTTAGTATTGATTTATGAGAATGATGAATTTCATGAAAAACATGCAGCACTTGAACAAATGTTGAACTCTGATTTATTCGTTATACATAACATGCCTGTTTAAAATGAATGCCGTTTTATAAAGATTTGTCACTCACTAGGCTATTAGCTTATGTTTTCCAATGTTTTCTTTTTCCCTCCCCAGGTAGCAAGGACGTTCTCGGTGCTTCGCCTATTACAGCTCACCCTGCCTAAGCCTCGAATATCAAGTTTCAGTCAAGTTTGAGAGTTGTACGTTGAATATACTTATGTAAATGGCATGTAAACATATAGTTTGGAGAGGAGACTGTTAATAGTGTTGTATATATTGTGTTATGGATATGAATACGAAATCATGCTATGTATTCAAAGTGTATTCTATTCAGGGAATTGGATCAAGTTATAAGTATGCTATGTACGACTGTGTTCTATGTTTGTATATAAGAAAATGTATGTACAGGAAAAGTTAAAACAATATGCGTCACAAGAGGGGTGATGTTTATTATCTTCACACTCCCTCTTAGGTTAGGTGGATAATCTAGGAGGGGGTGTGACATAATGGACCTACAGACCATGAGCTCCAACGATCCGAGATTAACCGGCCAAACTCTTTAACCTAGTTAACCAACATTCGTTAACTAACGGGACACTCCACTAAAGCCCGTAGTTGCACTCTCCTCACTGTAGATATATTTGTGTCCATTTGATATAACCGTCATCGATAAGTCAATCCTTCACAGGTTGTTCATAACTTCAGCTAGGTCAAATACCGATTTACCTCTGAGTTACATCTTTTCTCCTTAAGTACCATTGTCCCTCTAATGATCAATTAATTTAGGATCTAATCACTAAATCCATTCCCTCTCGGGCCAGTGAGAGGATGGGCCCCTTGTTCAAGTACTGGGAACAACACTTAAGAGAACAACCTCTCTTCTATCCCTAAGTTGGGTAGGAGTGAATTCTGTTTTGCAAATTCTATGTTCCCAACTATCTACCCAGTCTTATCCCTGAAATAGAAGGAATGTTGAGCAGCGCTATTGAGCTTACTCTTACCTATGTAGATCAAGGGATAATTCTAAATAAATAGGAGTTCATAGATAGCTCAAGATTCAGATCAAGTTATCTAGGTCATCGATAAGTGAAATTAATCAGTATTAATCGTAAACGGTGTTAATACGTAACAGTAATTATTTCAAGGTCAGTCTTACACAATCTCATTATGTAGAATACCCCCGCTCACATGTCTCTACATGATCAAATAAGAATCACTTTATTTATGACACTTTACAACATTTGTAACAATCATGAAGCGGGTCGTATTCAATAGTGTCTCCAGGAAGAGGTACCCAACCTAATCCATGTACTATAGACTATTGAGGCTACTTACTCGAACTTGATCCTGTTTATGTCTCCACATAAAGTCCAGGTACTCATGATAGTAGCCAAGGGTTCGTAGTTTAATTGGATTTAGAGTTGATAAATAATTAATTCACTTGAATAACTTCATATGTACTAAAAATCACCTATTTACAAAAACTACGAGTTTTAGGACATACAACCCAACAGGACTTACTATTAAGTCTATGTCTATGCTGACGAATTTTGGTTATTATATGAAATGTGTTATTGCATTGATTGGTTATGGCTAAGTTATGGTTACTATACTGGATTGGTTCATTGACTGGTTACAACTATTATGTCCACTGTTATGAAAGTTATTTAACTTATTATGATGAATTGGAAACCCTACTTGATTATGTTAGTGATACATGCTATGTCGCGCTGATTGTTATCATGTTATCATGCCCTGTACCTTAGTCACGTGAACATTTGGGTATACTGACTACGACTATGAATATGATTATGACAAGTCCCTCGGGATCACCACCTATGTTTATGTTTACAATTGTGATCTTCAGGATCACTGTGTGCCTCCAGGTTCACTACCTATGCATATGCCTATGCCTATGCCTATGTTGGGTACATGGGTCACATGATAAAAGGATAACAACCTCACCTAGTAGGCCCAATAGTGGGTCTCTTACTAAGTATTATTAATCACACTTTTCTATGATTTTTCTCAGGTAAGGGACGAGGTGGACAGACCATAAGAGGAATTTGTGACCACGCCATGGGACTGTTGTCGCTTCTGCATCTTAGACTCGTACAATTACTGTCACACCCTACCCCGAACTATCCTCCCGTAGCCCGAGACGGAGTGTGAGGACAGTAGTTACCGACTACCCTGTCATATAACCCACTGTCACACTCACCACATTTTCATATAAAACTTTTCTAGGACGGTAATACCATTAAGGCACTCTTGACAAACCTCGACTTTGATCGGCAACTGGAATCGTCATGCTACCTGAAAATGGAAAACATATAAAAAGGGTGAGCTAACAGCTCAGTGAGTAACGGTTTTCTGAAAACATTATACTTTAACTGTAAAACTGGTCAAACTCGCATAAAATATAACACTTCAAATCATATTAAAATATACTTAAATACCATTGTTAAAACATGCTTGTCAGTTTCAGAGTAAATACTCAAAAATCTCATTCATTTTAAAAATCATTTTCCCTAGTTGAGACGGAGCAATGCTCAACGCTCCTCAATGTCGATTTCCTTAGCTGTGTGGAGTAACCTCAACACATCAGCATTGTATATACCTCTATGTGCACATAGGTACTAGAATTCGGGCCGCGCTCAATGCCTTCTACGAGTCCCTGAGCATTGGGGTCCCATTTCTATATCCAGGCTACCCATTTGCCTTCTACGAGTCCCTGAGCATTGGGTACCTTTTTAATTCGAGCCGCCCACAATGCCTTCTATGAGTCCCGGAGCATTGGGGTCCCTTTCCAAAGTTTTAGAAAATACCATACATATTTTGGAAACATTATATCAATAACTTGTAGGTGAACTGTTGCTAATATCAACCAACATGCTAAATTCAATTTCAAAGCTTTAACATCTAACAGCATGCTTTCCAAACAAATTTGTTTCCAAATCTTTAATGAAATTATATAACACCATGCTTTTCAGTAAAATCATGAAAACATGTATCAATCAATCACCATGCGTTTTATAAACTTATAGTAAGTAACCAACATTCTCAAAGCTTTTCAAATAAAATGCATGCATTAATTCATTAGAAACTCATAAAATCATATTCATAAAGAACTCATTTATTTTTTGAAAAACGCAGGTGTTACCCACCTGTACTTGCCAAAGAATAAATTCTTCTTCCTTTCCTCTATTTCCTCTTCCCGAGCTTCTTGGACGCAGCGTTCTAACCTGAGAAACGCAAGGCTCCATATTCCTCTGTCATCTCGGTTGGACGCAACCCTACCCTTCAACGCAAGGTTGATAACTACCGCAAACCCTGCCCTTCAACACAAGGTTGATTACTACCGCAAAGTGCAGCCCAACTCTTCTTACTTCTCCTTTGGACGCGTCGACCTCTCTTGAACGCAAGGTGCAACTTGAACGCATCACCTATCTTTGGACGCGGCGTTCACCTTGAATCGTAGTGTTTGTCTTCACCGCAAGGCCGACCCCCTTTCGACGCAAGACAACTCTTTAACATAAAATAGCTAGGTTGTTGAGAATGCCTTCTTTTTTGGCCGCAGACTCCTACTATGGACTCAAGAACTCTTTCTTCTCTCTGCCCTTTCTCTCAAGAATTCTTCCTTCAGAGTCATCAGTCGCTCCTTTTCCCTCAAGGTTCTATTTATAGGGAGCTTGCCATCCAACTTCTCTTCTCCTTTTGTCACTTGTTTTCCACATGTCACGCTGCATGCTTAATTAACCATGCATTAATCCAAACGTCACCTTGCATGAAACACTTAACATGCTTTTTTAACACCTTCTACTGATAAGCATGGTTTTTTAACACCAACATTTTCCAATAGACAACCATTCATTCAACACAACGCTCCCATGAGTTTATTGAGTTTCCTTTAAGGTTTGAGCTTCATTATTTACTTCCCTATCTCTCGGCCATACTTCCCTTAAACTCGTTTTTCCACCGCATACTTCTAGGCGTCAACGTCTCAACGCACACTACCATGCGTTTGTCTTACTGCATAATATCATGCGTCAGCCTCAACTGCATACTATCATGCGTCCTCGACCTTCCTCCTATCCTTGAGGATTCCTTAATTATCCCTCTATGCGTTCTTGTACTTGTAATCCGAGGTTTTTCATTTAACCTTTTCCTTGTACTAAAATATTTCCTTGATAATAAAGTGGTATGCGTCCACCTCTTGTTCCAATCTTTAAACTTACTTCCCACCTACCACTTTATCCAACACTCGAAAACATTCCTTGCTAACAGTCTATGCGTTACTCATTTTGCTAACAGCCAAGGAGATTGTGACGGTGCTACCTCAATCAAGAGCCCCTTTTTAGTAGAGTTCCCTTTCTTTACACTCTTTCTTTATTTATATTGTTTGAACATGTTGCTTCAAGCTATAAGTGGCTAAACTCTTTAGTCTTAGGGTTTTGATGAATTGTTTATGAATTCATGTTGATATTGTAGACTTTTATGGTTTTGTTGGTATGATTATGCTTTTCATTGTTATTGTGTTTAATTCTTGAGGATTGGTCACCTTCACATGTTAGGTTAGATGTGTGATTGAGAGATTGTATGTTTAACTTGATCTATAATAATGAATTGTTGTTAATCTATCGAGAGAGTAGTTAGATTGACAATAAAAGTTGTTAAAGACTATTCTTAATGCCATGTAATTTGTATTGGTTTCAAGAGATTAGTAATCAATCGAGTTGCATGAGAAAGAGTTTTTTTTAGAGAAAACAACTTGGAATTAAGTTTCTAGACTTAGGCATATGAATTACAATAAAATCCATGAATTCTATAATATTGCATGATGAAATAAACAAGAATTCATTACCCTAAAACTCTCTTTGACTTTTGTGTTTCTCACTTTATTATTTCATCATGCAATATTATAGATTTCATGGATTTTATTGTAATTCACATGCCTAAGTCTAGAAACTTAATTCCAAGTTATTTTCTCTAAAAAACAACCCTTTCTCATGCAACTCGATTGATTATTAATCTCTTAAAACCAATACAAAATTACATGGCATTAAAAATAGTCTTTAGCAACTTTTATTGTCAACCTAACTACTCTCGTGATAGATTAACAACAATTCATTGTTATAGATCAAGTTAAACATACAATCTCTCAATCACACATCTAACCTAACATGTGAGGATGGCCAATCCACAAGAACTAAACACAATAACAATGAAAAGCATAATCATTCCAACAAAACCATGAAAGTCTACAAAATCAACATGAATTCATAAACAAATCATCAAAACCCTAAAACTAAAGAGTTTAGCCACTCATAGCTTGAAACAACATGTTTAAGCAAAATAAACAAAGAAAGAGTGTAAAGAAAGGGAAACTCTACTGAAAAGAGGCTATTGATTGAGGTAGCACCGTCACGATCTCCTTGGCTCTCACGTCGGAATTCGAAGGGCACCAAGACTATCTCGAACTCTTTTTCTCTTCCTTGCAACTAACTCACTCTTTGAACTCTTACTTAATTCTTTCCTTTTGGTGCCTCTTTAGGTCTGTAACTTCCTTGCTTTGCTTTGATTTTCTTTTTATCTTCTTTCTGATGATTTATGCTGCTGGAAACCCCCAAATTTATAGAGTTTGACCGCCCAAAAATTTACCAAAAATACAAATTTTTCATGTAAGGAAAGCTGGCGCCGCGGTGCTGTTCCATAGCCCCACGGCGCTAGGGCTGCATCAGAAAAGTTTGCTCTCGAGTTTTAACACAGGGACGTTATGATGCGTTTAGAAATATTGTTCTCGGGCATTAGTGCCACGACGCTATCATGCGTTCAACAAGGATGCGTCGAGGCAGCGCCATCTTAGCGCCGCGATGCTACTATGCGTCCAGAACTATGCGTTTATGTTTCAGCGCCGCGGCGCTATCCCAAAATTTGTCCTTTTGAGTTTTTCAGCTCTTTTTCGCTGTATTCTTGCTCGGTTTTGATCTTTTAGTCGTTTCTTCTAATGTTCCTCGTTTTAACCTGAAAATCACTAGCAAACAAGTTAAATCTAATATAAACTCCCTTAATTTGAGAGAATAGAAAGCACTGTTCAAGTGCTTATCAGCAGTCGCGAAACAGGGCGAAAAACTAGCAGCGGTCGAAAGTTGCCGGCCGAACACTACTAAAGGTGGCGCCACTGAAGGCAGGCGTTGCTGGAGGTGATCGGCAGGAGAATAACTGGCCGCGGCCGCAAGCTCCACCCAAGCGGGAAGCAATGGCGACGAGACCACCACAATCGGAAGGCGGCAGCAACGAGCTGGGAAGCGACGGCTGAAGTCGACGCGCCAGCGAACGGAGGAGTAAGAAAACAGGAGGTCGCGGCGGCTAGAGGGAAGAAGAAGAAGGAGGGCGGCGGCGATGCACGAAGAGGGAGGAAGAGAGAGAAAAGAAAAAGAAGAAAATTCTTAACCTAGCACGCAAATCGAGGGTTAATAAATAACAAAAAAAAAAAAAACAAATCTCTTTTCCTTTTCCCATTCTAAATTAATTTCCCCCCCCCCCCCCCTTCCCAATTTAAATTAATTCTCCTCTTTTTTTTCTTTTCCTCTTTCTTAAATAAATAAAACTCAATAAAAACCCAACCTTTTCTTTAATATTAATTTTTCTTTTCCTCTTCCTCCACTCTTAAACTCACTTTACCCCCACCAAGTAATTAATCTAATTCCTCTAAATTTCTTATTAATCTCGAAGATTCCACGCTTAAATCGATTTAAAAAATTGGGTACTTAATAGGAAGGAAATACCTAAAATTTTGGGACGTCACAACAGGGCTGCGCTTTTTCCCGAGAGCAGCATCCGACTTCAGCATAACAGCTCTGACGCGGTGCTGCGGCACTAAGCTGAGGGTAGGATTTTATGACGCACAGCATCACAGCGCCATTCAGCAGCGCGGTGGCGTCACCATTCGATGTTAGTCAGTGTCGCGACGCCATCTTTCCTAATTTGAAAAATCTACATTTCTAGAAAGAATTTTGGGCGGAAAACTCGATGTTGGAGGGTTTTCAGCAGCCTTAGAGATCAATTAACACACCAGAAGAGTCCCAAAGAGTGAGTTAGCTACAAGGAAGAGAGAAAAGAGTTCGATTGAGAGTTATGGTGTTGTTTGAGTTCCCGACGTGAAGACCGAAGGATATCTTGGCAGTTCCTCCTCAATCAAGGGCTTCTTTCTAGTAGAGTTTTCCTTTCTAATACTCTTTCTATTAATTTGTTTGTGAACATGTTGCTTAAAGCTATGAGTGGTTAAACTCTTTAGTTTTAGGGTATTAATGAATTGTTTATGAAGTTATGTTGATATTGTAGACTATTCATGGGTTTGTTGTAATGATTATGTTTTTCATTGTTATTATACTTAATTCTTGTTGATTGGCAAACCTTGAATGTTAGATTAGATGTATGGTTGAGAAACTTGTATGTCTAATTGGATCTATAACAATTACTAGTCTTTAACAACATATCATTGCTATAGATCCAATTAGACAATACAATTATCTCAATCATACATCTAATCTAATATTCAAGGATGGCCAATCAACAAGAATTAAACACATTAACAATGAAAAGCATTTTCATTACAACAAAACCATGAAGAGTCTACAATATCAACATAACTTTATAAACAATTCATCAATACCCTAAAACTAAAAAGTTTAGCCACTCATAGGTTTAGGCAACATGTTCACAAACAATTTAAGCATAGAAAAAGTGTAAAGAAGGGAAACTCTACTGAAAAGAAGCTCTTAATTGAGGAGAAACCGCCAAGATATCATTAGTCTTCACGTTGGGACTCGAACGGCACAACAACTCTCTCTCAAACTCTTTTCTCTCTTTCTTGCAACTAACTCACTCTTTCGGACTCTCTATTGAATTTTCTCTGATTTCTCTTTTTCTTGTGTCTCTTGGTGTGTTGATTGTCTTTAAGGTTGCTGAAAACCCTTCAATTTATAGAGTTGGCCGCCTAGAATTCTGTCAAAAAATGTAGATTCTTCAAATAAGGAAAATTGGCGCCGCGACGCTGGTCAATGGTGTCGTTGTGCTGTTCGACATCAAATGGTGGCACTGCGGCACTGTAGGATGGTGATAAGCACTTGAAAAGTGCTTATTATTCTCTCAAATTAAGGGAGTTTTATATTAGATTTCACTTGTTTGCTAGTGATTTTCAGGTTAAAACGAGGAAAATTAGAAGAAACGACTGAAAGATCAAAACCGAGCAAGAATATGGAGAAAAAGTGCTGAAAATCGCATCCTTGCTTGAAACGCATGATGCGTCGCGGCGCTGAGGCTGAAACGCATCAGCATGGACGCAGAGCAGCAACGCGGCGCTGGGAAGGCGCTGCTTCGACGCATACTTGGTGAATGCAAGACAGCGTCGCGGCGCTGGGACGGCGCTGCCGCGGCGCTAAAACCCGAGAGCAACTTAATTTTGGTCGCAACGCTAGCGCCGCGGCGCCAGCGTTAATTTAAACGCAAGTTTTGTATTTTAGGTTAAATTTTGGGCGGCCAAACTCTATAAATTTAGGGGTTTTCAACAGCCAAAATGGGGGAAATATCAAGAAGATCAAGAAAGTTGCAGAACAAAAGAAAGATCCAAAAAGGTGAGAATTAAGCTAGAGTTCCAAGAGTGAGTTAGCCGCAAGAAAGAGGAAAAGAGTTCGAGATAGTTTTGGTGCCCTTCAAAGTCCGACGCGAGAGCCAAGGAGTTCGTGACGGTGCTGCCTCAATCAAGAACCTCTTTTCAGTAGAGTTTCCCTATTCTTTACACTCTTTCTTTGATTCTTTTTGCTCAATATGTTGCTTCACACTATGAGTGGCTAAACTTTTTAGTTTTAGGATTTTTGATGAATTGTTTGTGAATTCATGATAATTTTGTAGACTCATGGTTTTGTTCAAATAAATATGCTTTTCATTGTTATTGTGTTTAATTCTTGAAGATTGGCCACCTTCACATGTTAAGTTAGATGTATGATCGAGAGATTATATGTTTAATTTGATCTATAACAATGAATCGTTGTTAATCTATCACGAGAGTAGTTAGGTTGACAATGAAAGTTGCTAAAGACTAGTTTTAATGCCATGTAATTTTGTATTGGTTTTAAGAGATTAACTATCAATCAAATTGCATGAGAAAGAGTTGTCTTTGAGAGAAGATAACTTGGAATTAAGTTTCTAGACTTAGGCATAAGAATTAAATCCATGAAATCTATAATTTTGCATGATGAAACAAACAAGGATTTGAAACCCTAGAACTCTCTTTGACTCTTGCAATTCTCCCTTTGATACTTTCTTGGCTTGATTTTTCTTTTTCTCAAAAACAAAATTTGAATTACAATCCTCAAATAAAATTGATTCAATTCTAGAATAGCTAAGTAACTTAAACCTTCCCAATTGGATCTCTAGTGGAAACGATACTCGGACTTAACCGTTTTATATTATAACTTGACCCGTACACTTGCGGTAAACACACAAAAGTTCCACATCAGATGGCGCTGCGGCGCTATGCGTCATAAAAACCTACCCTCGGTGCTGTGCCGCAACGTCGCATCAATGTTGCTGCGCTAATGTTGAGTGTTGCTCTAGGGAAAAAGTGTCGCGACACTACCCTGTTTTTTGCAGTTTGGTGATTTTCTTCTCTTTTTTAAAAAAGTGTCGGTTGGTTCTTTTGACTTTCGATTCTAGGTTCTTTATTTTGACCTAAAAACCACTAGCAAACAAGTGAAATCTAATATAAACTTCCTTAATTTAAGAGAATAAAAAGCACTTTTCAAGCGCTTTTCAGAAGGTAGCGTGGTCTAGATAAGGTTTCCTCTTTCGTGTAAAGTAAAAGGAAAAAAAAACAAGGAAAGAGAAAAGCAAAAGCAATAAAAGTTTGGTTCCCTTAAGTGTTTCATTGTCACTTTGAGTCTAGGAAGCTTGGATCTTGAGTCTTTGAGCCAAAGTAGGGAGAAAACGACTTGGGGGTTGAATAAAACCTTCCCGAGCTTGTAAAGACCTAGATAGGATTGGCTAAGCACGTGCACACACACATAGGGGATAGAGAATTAGTTTTAAATTTCCTAATTGAGTGCATGCATTTGAATGATTCTAGCTTTGTGAATATTGTTTGTTATCTTTACCCTTGAGATTAGAGTCACTCATTTGCAGCATATGATTTGTGTCTTTATCTTGTTTAGCCTTGCTCAAGGACGAGCAAAGTTTAGTTGGGGGTGTTTGATAGCTCTCGAAGAGAGTTATTTTTATGATGTGAAGGCCAAGGAGATTGTGACGGTGCTTCCTCAATCAAGAGCCTCTTTTCAGTAGAGTTTTCCTTTCTTTACAAAGTTCTTTGTTTATATTGTTTGAACATGTTGCTTCAATTTATGAGTGGCTAAACTCTTTAGTTTTAGGGTTTTGATGATTTGTTTATAAAGTCATATTGATATTGTAGACTATTCATGGTTTTTGTTGTAATGATTATGCTTTTCTTTGTTATTGTGCTTAAATTCTAGTTGAATGACCATGTTTGAATGTTAGATTAGATGTATGATTGAAAGATTGTATGTTTAACTATATCTATAACAAAGAATTGTTGTTAATCTATCATGAAAATAGTCAGGTTAACAACAAAAGTTGCTAAAGACTATTCTTAATGCCATGTAATTTGTATTGATTTCATGAGATTAGTAATCAATTAATTTGCATGAGAAAAGGTTGTTTTTGAGAAAAATAACTTGGAATTATCCTCAAATAAAATTGATTCTATTCTATAATAGCTCAATAACTTAAACCTTCACAATTGGATCCTCAATGGAACGATATTCGGACTTCACTGTCTTATATTATAACTTGACCCGTACACTTGCGGTTAACATTTAAAGTGCGCAACACACACCCCCTTCCAAGTTACCTTCTTAACCTAAGAAAGAATGTAAGAACAGTAGACATCGACCCTTTTACGACATCTACTCTCACCCCCTGTACTCCCCTTGGTTGATAAACTTAAACACCTGATAAATAGTTTATAACTCACGTTCAACAATATTCTCAACTTCTGAACAATCCATACACAATTAACACAATACAAGCCATATATCAACACTATACATTCACAAGACTACTAGTTTCCACTCTCAAAGTCACACTCCTGTACAATGTTCAAATCTTAATACAAATCAGTACAAGGTCTACAACTTATACGCAATTGGATCAGACGAGGCATGTGTAGGTTAAGCATTACGAACTTGCTTGCTACCTAGAAAATAGAAAATTTAGGGAAAACGTGAACTAAGCTGACCAATGAGTGACATAGTTACTAAAACAGAATCTTTAACACAATATCAAACTTAATGCTAGGAAAGCTCAAGTTTTCATAAAACATAAGTTGTGCTTGTATAGACATTAAAACATCGGACATAAAATCTCATAAAACATCTTCTTTAGTTTTTAAGATAACCTTAGTAAGTGGAGCAAAGTTGTTGCGTGTCTAAAGTTTTTATGCATGCATTATTAAATCAGTCAAGTTTTCCTAATTCAACCCAAGTATAAACAAAAATTAGGTTTCTTGGTGAGTTTGAGGTCAAACGCAAGGACTTGTGATGATTTTAAACTCTCTAGACGTACTAGCTATCATTACACAAAAATACTCAGGATTGTGTTGCGTTTAACTAGTAAAGCAGTAAAATTCTAAACTAACAAGGGGTGGAAATCGAGATCGATGCGTTACAATAGGAATCAACAAAAGAATAGATGAACCGGAAAAATAGGGTTAGGGGGTTGTTATTGTCTATTTTCAGAAATGCAAGTCAATTATTTCATGTTCTCAACTTATAATCTAAACCTCCCGGTGGACAGATTGCATGCTCATATGTCTATGACGCATGGATGAAGTTTTATCAAATAAGGTTGTTTCTATGTCTAAAGACACTACTTAGTCTGCTTAATGATTTTCACAATCACTTACTTTCTCAAGCAGTTGATTATTTCTATATCTCGATTAGCTAGATGGAAACAAGCAATAGATTCTCATACATTAAGCAAGATGAAATAGTCTAAACACTTGTTTTTTAAACAGACAATAACTTTACCCCCAACCCTTAAGAGGTTTAGCTACTCATGATCATTAACAAGAAAGCAGAAAAAAATGTAGAAACGGAATTCATGAATGATATTTAGATTACTGAAATGGATCCAGTGTTACAAAAAGTATAATTTCTTGATACACGATTTAAACAACAAGAAGTGAAAGATAAAGAGAGAAAGTAGGGAAATATTGATGGTTAATCAATCTCTTGACTCCGCTAACGGTGGTTGCATGATGGCTGCTATGGTGATGTGGGTGATCAGAAAGGAGACTACTCTCTTGAGTGTTTTGTCTCCAGTTGCCTTCTTGGAAGAGCTTTGCTACTGAAACAATGGATTCCCCAAGAAATTCAACAACCTTTTCAGTCTATGAATCTGCCCTTTTATAGAGGTTGGGTTGTAACGCTAGAAGATTCACGTCATTATCAACTGATTTTATGTCTTGCGTCATTCTCACTTGATTGCGTGATTCTCGGCTAAATTTGTAACCGCTCATTATGTCACAGATTAAACATATCAATCTTCAACTATTGAAGATCCCAAAGATTGTGTTTGATACGTTGCGGCTTTGCATCTATGATTAAGAAGATGCCAATGTCGAGCCATGCGTTCCTGCACTAAACAATGTGTTTTAAAACTTACTTCAAAACAGTTATCTTCAGCAAATCAAAGGTGTAAAATGCAAAGAAGATTTTTATCAATGAATTTAATCCAAGACTACCACATAATCCTTTAATTCCTCTCATAATTCTAAGAAAAAGCTACAATAACTTGTACTTCTACATGTTATCAGAAGCTCAACACTGCTCAACGTCGAAAATAGTTGGGATGGACTAATCTCAACATACCAACATCGAATAATCTTAGCTGATGTGGAGTAATCTCAACACAATAGCGTCAAATCTCTCACTATGTGCACATAGGAATATATAAACTTGGGCAACCCATGTACCTTCTCATGTCCTTCAATACTAGGGTCCCAGTGGATACTTAAACACCTTCTCAACATCCCTCAGTGTTCAGTTCCATAATAATATTAAGGCTGCCCATAGCCTTCTCAATGTCCTTCGACATTGGGGACCATTCTAAAACACATTTTAGAAAGTAACATGCTTTTGGAAATAATACACGAGTTTATGATATCTCAAACTTCTCAAACCAACTATCAAGTATCATACTTCCATAAAGCTGAAATCATAAAACAACATGCTCTTCATTGAACTTAAATAACAACTAGCATGCTTTTAGAAGAATGTCCATTGTATATCACATAATAATCCCAGGCTTGAAAACTCATGCTTACTCAAAAATATTTATGGAAGATAAGTTATGAACATACTTTGCAAACTCTTTTCAACATCAAATAAAGCATATTTCCTTAAACCTCAAGTGACACAACAACATGCTTCCAAACTAAATCCCAATGGCAAACCATGCTATAAACTCATGTGGGAAAACATATGCTTATTCAGAAAATCTTATAAGAAGATAAGCTTTATTCATGCTTTAATAACATTCTTGAGCACACTGAAAAACAATGAGTAAATAAAGCTTATTTTAAATAAAATTGTCACTCACTACTTGTCCTAGGCTCCTAATGGGTTATGAATCTCCTTAGATCCTCTTAGCTGAAAATAGATTAACTTCCTTTGTTAAATTTCCTTAAAATCCCTTTAATTCATAGCATAAGTCATTACGACCTTAAATACGGAATTTCAACTCAAAATGACTCACCATCTTCCAAAAACTTGATAAAAATACCAAATATAGCAAACTACCCCTAGGCATGTCCAACAGCCCCACACAACTCATACACAATCTGCCTAGCCCACCATGTGCGACAGACCACGCATAGGCATGCTGCCCCGTTTGCACAAACGCCCTTGGGCGGCAACTCCAGCACACACGTTACCGAAATAACCTCTAAAGAGGCAGGGCATGCGTACGTGTCCTTTGGTTGCGCACGCTAATAAGGCGTCGACCACTCATCTACCGATGCCCGCGTGCTATGCCCGCCTTATCTGCTGCTTGCATTCTACGCTCACCTTGCACAGCAACACGCCTCATCCATCAGCATGCACACCCGCATGGTCACACATCAACCCGCCCGCTGGGCGTCCAAAACATCTAAAATAACCTCTAAAGAAAACTCACCTTCCGTCACTGATAGGGCTCTCCTGCACACCTTCCTTCTTCAACCTTAGCTCAAACACAGCGGACAACCTCCAAGGAACTATCTTCACTTCCAGCTACCAAAAGTAATATTTCTAGCGACAATTAAACTTTGTTTCCTCTTACAAACCTGTAGATATATATCTTGGCTAGCTCACCTCAAAATTTCAGCCTCTAATTCCTTTTCTCTACTAGATATCACTAAATCTTCCCACACTGCTCTAGTTTGCTCAATAGCCTAAACAAGCTTGATTCTCCAGCAAATTTCAACCTCTTCCTCTCTGACTTTCCTTCTGGCAACCCTCTTTCAGAAAGTAGACTCATTCTAGAGAATTTTGGTCTAATAATTTCTCAGATACATGAGTAATTTGCGAAAACCGTTCTTCAACATTCAACCTTCTATTTATAGCATTCACAGAAATTTCATGCAAATTCTCAACTTGACACCTCCTACTTACCAATGCCACACTTAACCTTAATTTGACACCTCATTAGACTTAATTAATATTAAAATGTCATACTTATCCATTTAGGAAGAAATCATGAACGCATCCCCCCAAAATTTCCTTTTCTATGCATAAATGACAACTCTGTGAGGTTCTTCCCTTCTCTTGGCCACTTGAGTTGCACGCAACCCTCTCTTGGTTGATGGATGCCTACTAGGACGCACCACACTTTCCATCAAAAGCCTCAAGACGCATCAAGCTTCCTTGCCAATTACCTTATACTAAGCACACCAAAATGCCTCATCCTACACTTCAAGCTAGTCACTAGCACACAAAACAACTTGTCATCCACGCAAGGACTCATCATTCCCTCTTACTAACCTCAATCAAGAAGCATCATAGGTCTTCAACCTAGCACATCATGGATGTATCCTCCACACTTGCCCACATACTAGCCACACTCCTTAGCCTTCTATAACGCATCATTCACTTACTCACCAACACAAATAGGATTGGATTCCCCTTGGTCCTCAACGCCCAAAATTAACACTAACCAAATTTCCATACAACTTGTTCCCTTCAACGTCGGCCACTCTTCCCATGAGCACCTTTACCGACCCTCAACGCCACTCAATGCACTCAGCCAACTTCCTTCCCAAGCTCCACACCTTGTCTCCTTAAACACTTGACTTCCCAGGCTAAGTCCACCTCTTAGGCTCTTCATACAACACCACTTTTCCATGCACCATTAAGCCTAAACAATATAATTTTCTAAGTCCACAACAAAGCCCTTCCTGAGCCACTCCTTTTCCACGCCTTTTCGAGCATGAATTTTGGAAAACTCCCCAAGTCCACCACCAGTTCTAGCACTTACTTGGCTAATTTCAAGATTTGGTATTTTTTGGAAAAAAATTTGGGTGGCCAACCCTATAAATAAGAGGGTTTTCAGCAGCCCTAATCACCAATCTACTCACCAAGAGACACAAGAAGAAGAGAATTGAGTGAAAGTTCATTAGAGAGTTCAAAGAGTGAGTTAGCTGCAAGGAAGAGAGAAAAGAGTTCGAGAGAGAGTCGTAGGTCCGTTCAAGCTCCAACGTGAAGGCCAAGTAAATCTTGACGGTGCTTCTTATTCAAGAGCCTCTTTTCAGTAGAGTTTCTCTTTCTTTACACTATTTCTTTGTCTATATTGTTTGAACATGTTGCTTTAAGCTATGAGTGGCTAAACTCTTTAGTTTTAGGGTTTTGATGAATTGTTTATGAAGTTATGTTGATATTGTAGACTATTCATGGTTTTGTTGTAATGATTATGCTTTTCTTTGTTATTGTTCTTAATTCTTGTTGAATGGTCATGTTTGAATGTTAGGTTAAATGTATGGTTGAAAGATTGTATGTTTAACTAGATCTATAACAAAGAATTCTTGTTAATCTATCATGAAAATAGTTAGGCTAACAATGAAAGTTGCTAAAGACTATTCTCAATGTCATTTAATTTGTATTGATTTCAAGAGATTAGTAATCAATTGAGTTGCATGAGAAAATGTTGTTTTTTAGAGAAAATAACTTGGATTTATGTTTGTAGACTTAAACATAAGAATTGCAATAAAATCCATGAACTCTAGAATATTGCATGATGAAGTAAACAAGGATTCATTACCCTAGAACTCTCTTTGACTCTTGTGTTTCTTATTTTATTGCTTTCCTTATTTAGTTTTATTTCCAAAATCACAACTTCAATTCCAATCCTCAAATAAAATTGATTCGCTTCTATAATAGCTAAGTAACTTTAACCTTCACAATTGGATCCTCAGTGGAACAACATTCGGACTTTACCATCTTATATTATAACTTGATCCCTACACTTGCAGTTAACACTTAAAGTGTGCATCAAGTTTTTGGCGTCGTTGCCGGGGATCCAAAGAACAGTTTTTGTTACTTAATATTCATGAGAATTGATAGATTTTAATTTGAAGTGTATAGTATTATTTGGTTGATTATCTTTTTGGTTGATGCCTCATGATAATACTAACCTCCTCCGAGATCACGAGATTGATAGAACCTATAGAAGGAATCTAAGGGCTCTACACAATCAAACCGAGGAGATGACAGAGGAGATACCAAAGGCAATTCGGGACTACTTCCAACCAACATTACCGACAAATCAACCCGGAATAATGAATGTGCCCATCAACGTCAACAACTTTGAGTTGAAATCAGGGTTGATCCAAATAGCTAGAGAGTTAGCCTTTAGAGGAAGAACCAATGAAGATCCTCACACGCACCTACGGTCTTTCTTAGAGATATGCGGACGGTAAAGATGAATAGTGTTTGTAACAATGCAATTAAACTAAGACTTTTTTCCTTCTCTTTACAGGACTGAGCAAAGGATTGGCTGGAAACTATACCTATGGATAGTATCACCACATGGTAGATTTTGGCTCAAGCTTTCTGGAACAAATATTTTCCACCGGCTAAATCTTAAAGGCTAAGTACGAAGATAGGAACATTCCACCAACTTGAGAATGAACAATTATATGAGGCTTGGGAGAGGTACAAGGATCTCTTGAGGAGGTGTCCTCAACATGGCTACCCGGATTGGTTGCAAATTCAACTCTTTTACAGTGGATTATCAAGTTCAACCAAATCCATCTTAGATGTCACCGTCGGAGGATCAATCTTCTCCAAGAATGCTCAAGAGGCCTATACCATACTAGAGGACTTGGCCACTACATCTTACAATTGGCCATGTGAACGGTCCTCCCCAATCATCCCAAAAGCCGCTAGATTGTATGAGGTGGATGAGGTAAATTCTCTCAAAGCTCAAATGGTTTCCCTTACTAATGCTCTTTCTAAATTAACTGCAAGAGGCCAAGCTCAAGCAAGTCCACCATCCATAACCTCCCTTGCTGCCTTGGCATCGGAGATGGCCACACAAAAAAAGTTGGAACAAGGAGACAATGAGACAGCCAATTATGTTGATAGTACTATAGAGGCCATCAACAACAACTTCCAACTCATTACCATCCTAACTTGAGGAACCATGAAAACTTTTCCTATGCTAACGATAGAAATGTTTTGCAAGGTCCTCCCGGTTTTTCCAATGTAGGTCTATCACACACTAAGAAGAAGTCCAACTTACAAGACTTGATGATGGAGTTCATAACGGAATGATATGAATAGAGGAACCTTAAACATGCAACATGAACATCAAGAATGAGCTATGCATGCTATCCAAGTTTACACAAACCAAAGAAGAAGATTTATGTGAAGTCAAGGGGAATTTATGAAGAATCAAGCTTCATTTAATGAACAAAGACTTCAAGCTACTTCAAATAGGATTTCATTACTCTTGAATGGTTACAAATGCATGGAATATGGATGAAAATATTAATCTCGGATTTATTGTATTTATTAAATATATTTTCAGTTTTGAGTCATTTTATATGATTTTATGTTACAATTTGATCATGGCTTATAATGGTGATTGATTATGAGTGTTAAAACTCTTTGAATGCCTCATAGAATGTCTAGAGTTAGATTTTGAGGCCTATATAATCCCATGTAATTGTTCAAAAAAGGAGAGATGGAAGAGACTTGGAAAATGTAAAGAAAAAAAGCCTTGGAGTTTTCTTTTAGTCTCGTTCTATGTTTCTTTTGCAATTCTATGGTGTTTAGGTTGCATGTCTAGAATCATTCAAGCTTGACTTGATCGATCTTGCTATGGAGTGGTTCAAAGATCAAGGGTCGATGGAAGCTGCCAGCTTTGTCTGATCCGTGGTTTTTGTCAATCGTCTAAGTAATCCATCGTCTAGCCATTCTTAAGGGCTAAGATCATCTTGATTTGGGGTGTTTGAGTTTGAGATCTAAAGGTCTTGTTTGTGAACAAGGTTGTTAAATCCAAATCCTCGAATGTTTCTTATCAAGGAATCAAGAGGAAGGACCATCGCATTGAAAAGAAGGACCACTGCATTGAAAAACACCGTACAAAGTCATGGTAAGGCCATTCACAACATTGAGGTACAAATTAGTCAAATTGCCACTTCTCTCCAAACAATACAAAACGGCAAATTTCCTAGTTGCTCCGAAAGAAATCCAAAGGAGGAGTGCAAGGCCATGACTTTGAGGAGTGGGAAAAATTTGTCCACTCCTTTGATCGATGAGGATGATGAGCAAGAGGTAGATGAGACCATCCAAGAACCTATCTTAGAAGATGAACCAAGAAGGCCTTAGAAAAAGAGGTAAAGGTAAAGGAGTCAACATCTTCAAGTAAGTCATCTAACCCTCTACCTTTGTACCTAATACCTTGCCATATCCTCAACGTTTTAAAAAGAAAGAAATAGACTCCCAATTTGCTAAATTTTTAGAGTTGTTTAAAAAGCTTCATATTAACATCCCATTTGTTGAGGCTTTAGAGCAAATGCCCAACTATGCAAAATTCATGAAAGATGTCTTGTCCAAAATGAAGAAGTTTGGACAATATGAGTTGATTAGCATGACTGAAGAATGTAGTGCTGTGCTGCAAAACAAGCTACCACAAAGGCTGAAAGATCCAAGGAGTTTTACTATACCTTGCACTATTGGTTCTTTAAATGTTACTAGAGCTCTTTGTGATCTTGGTGCTTCTATTAATTTGATGCATTTATCTGTTTATAGGAAGCTTAACATTGGAGAGGTGCAACCTACCACTATCACTTTGCAACTTACCGATAGATCCTTAGCGTATCCTAGAGGTATTGTTGAGAATGTATTAATTAAAGTTGACAAATTTATCTTCCCTGTAGACTTTGTAGTTTTGAACATGGAGGAGGACTCTGAGATTCCTATCATACTTGGGAGACCATTCCTAGCAACTGAGAAGGCTATCATAGATGTCCAACAAAGGAAGTTGACTCTAAGGGTAAATGATGAGAATGTTATCTTTAATATTTGCAAGTCCTTGAGTCATCATGATGAGGGTAGTACTTGCCATGCTATAAACATAATTGATCATACTATTTTTGAGCATGTATAGGTTATGTTGGCTAATGATCATCTAGAACAAAGCATAATGGATGTTGAGAATGTGGATACTATTTTTGATGAAATTGCTTTGTATGCTAAGTGGTTAGATAGCGTGTCAATATGCACTAAAATGTATAAACCTATGCCTCTAGCTCCTTTGCATGTTATAAATGATGTTGAGAAACTTGTGCTTGAATTAAAGGTGTTACCTCCTCACTTGAAATATGCATTCTTAGATGATTTATCTTCTTTTCCTGTTATCATATCTTCTGATCTTAATTCTGTGGAAGAGGAAAAATTGTTTGAGAGTGTTAAGGGATCATAAGTCCACCATTGGTTGGTCTATTAAGGATCTTAAAGGTATTAGTCCATCAGTCTGTATGCACAGAATCATGATGGAAGACACCTTTAACCCATCAGTAGAGCACCAAAGGAGACTTAATCCCACCATGAAGGAGGTGGTTAAGAAAGAAGTGCTCAAGCTTTTGAATGCTCATCATTTATGCCATATCTTCGTTCATGGGTAATTCCTGTTTAAGTAGTGCCTAAGAAAGGTGGTATGGTCGTGGTTAAGAATGAAAAAGATGAGATGATAGCCACTAGAACTGTGACAGAATGGTGGGTATGCATTAATTAAAGGAAGTTGAGTAAGGCTACTAGAAAAGATCATTTTCCTCTTCCTTTTGTAGATCAAATGCTTGATAGACTTACAGGTTACTCTCATTATTGCTTCCTTGATGGATATTCAGGTTATAATCAAATTGTCATTGCTCCTGAGGATCAATAAAGGACCACATTTACGTGTCCTTATGGGACATTTGCTTTTAGGAGAATGTCTTTTGGTTTATGTAATACCCTCACTACTTTTCAACATTGTGTGATGTCTATTTTTCAGGGGCTCATTGAAGTCATAATGGAGGTTTTCATGGATGATTTTTTTGTATTTGGGTCTTCATTTGATTCTTGTCTTGCTAATCTTACTCGTGTTTTGCAGAGGTGCCAAGATGCTAACCTTGTTTTAAATTGGAAGAAGTGTCACTTCTGGTTAAGTAAGGCATCGTTCTAGAGCACAAAGTCTCGCAAAGGGGATTGGAGGTGGATAGGGCTAAAATAGCTGCCATTAAACAATTGCCACCTCCCAACAATGTGAAGGGAGTAAGAATCTTCCTAGGGTATGCAGGGTTTTACAAGAGATTTATTAAAGGCTTTTCTAAAATTGCTAAATGTTAGACCAATATGGCAACTGTCACACCCCCTCCCAGGTTACCCATCTAACCTAAGGGGGAGTGGGAAGACAATAAACATCACCCCTCTTGTGACGCATATTGCCCTAACCTTTTTCTGCACTTACATTTACTTATATACAGAACATAAAACACAGTTATACATCGCATGCTATAACTTGACACGATTTCCTGTAAGGGTACACCTTTAATGCATATCATGAATTCATCCTCATATCCAAAATACAACATTCACAACTCCATTGACAGTACCCATTCAAAAGTATATGTTCTACATGCCATTCACATAAGTATATTCAACGTACAACTCCCAAACTTCACTAAATCTTGATGATCGGGGCTTAGGCAGGATGAGCTGTATTAGGCGAAGCACCAGGAACGTCCTTGCTACCTGGGGAGGGAAAAAGAAAACATTTGGAAACATAAGCTAATAGCCTAGTGAGTGACAATTCTTTATAAAACGGCATTCATTTAAAGCAGGCATGTTTCGTATAATGAGTAAATCAGAGTTTAACATTTATTCAGATGTAACATGCTTTTCACGAAATTCATCATTCTTATAAATCAATACTAAAATCATATCAAAACGTTTTCCAAGGAATTCGTCAATATCAACTAGTTTTTCAAACTTTTCCCTTAGTTGAGGCGAAGCAATGCTTCTACGCACTCAACGTCGAAAATCATCCCTGGCTTTAAGCAGAGCAAGCTCGATGCACTAGCCAGCTTAACCTCTATGTGCACATAGGAATAGGTCGGGTTGCCCATGTACCTTCTCATGTCCTTGAGTACTGGGTCCCGGGGAAACTCACGTGCCTTCTCATGTCCTTGAGCACTGAGCCTCCTCTTAAAACATTTCAGAATTTCTTTCACATAGTAGTTCATATGAAAATCTTTCATGAAAATCAATTTATCACGATAAACAATATTTTAAAACATGTCATTGCACATCTTATAGAAATGCATAAAACATGCCTTATAAACATCATCAAATATCAAGTTTTTAAGAAAGCATTCATCTCAAAGCCATAATTCATAAGAAAACCAAGCCAAACATTTTCAATAAATTTCATTTTAAATCAAGAAAAGTGTCACTCACTAGGCTATTAGCTTATGTTTCCAAATGTTTTCTTTTTCCCTCCCCAGGTAGCAAGGACGTTCCTGGTGCTTCGCCTAATACAGCTCATCCTGCCTAAGCCTCGATCATCAAGATTTAGTGAAGTTTGGGCGTTATACGTTGAATATACTTATGTGAATGGCATGTAGAACATATACTTTTGAATGGGTACTGTCAATGGAGTTGTGAATGTTGTATTTTGGATATGAGGATGAATTCATGATATGCATTAAAGGTGTACCCTTACAGGAAATCGTGTCAAGTTATAGCATGCGATGTATAACTGTGTTTTATGTTCTGTATATAAGTAAATGTAAGTGCAGAAAAAGGTTAGGGCAATATGCGTCACAAGAGGGGTGATGTTTATTGTCTTCCCACTCCCCCTTAGGTTAGATGGGTAACCTGGGAGGGGGTGTGACAAGTTGGTATCAGAGCGAAAGAGTCTTGGGAATAGGAATATGCATTGTAGTGTAGGAACATGTATATTGTTAGTAAATGATAATGTTGTATTGTCCTATAGGAAACATGCCACCTCAAGGCAGGCGAGCTAGGCAAGTAGTAGCCGGAACTCCTGAAGCTACTGGGAACCAGGGAGATATGTCTGAGGGTGAATCTAGTCATCCTCAAGCTGAAGTCAATGTTGAGGAACAACTGTTCACTAGAATTGCTCAAAGATTAGCTGCAAGTATCGGATCAGTGGAATCCGATCCAGAAAAGAAATATAGTATTGAAAGATTAAAAGCTTTGGGTGCTACTACTTTTGAGGGTACTGTGGACCCTATTGAGGCAGAAGCATGGTTAAACCTGCTCGAGAAATGCTATCGTGTAATGCGATGTCCTGAAGACAAGAAAGTGGAGTTGGCAGTATTTTTGCTCCAAAAAGGAGCAGAATATTGGTGGAAGATTGTGGAAAGCAGAAGGAAGTACAGAAGGAATAAACTGGAATGAGTTTAAGAAGGCCTTCCAAGAGAAATATTGTCCCAAATCATTCCGAGATGCCAAACGGAATGAGTTTTTGAGATTGATACAGGGATCTATGACAGTGGCAGAATATGAGAAGAAATATACAGAACTGTCTAAATATGCCACGACAGTTATTGTAGATGAGACTGATCGATGTAAGAGGTTTGAAGAAGGGTTGCGGGAGGAAATACGAACTCCAGTAACTGCTAGTGTTGAATGGACGGATTTTTCTAAATTAGTAGAAGCAGCTATGAGAGTGGAGAGGAGTTTGATGGAGAAGAAGATGGAACGTGATTCATTTAGAAGTGGACGTGCAGTCCACTCATCTGGTGTTACCCCGGGACAGTCAGGAAGGAGATTTGTTCCTGGCGTGTTCAAAGGAGGAAATTTTAAAACTAAATCGAGTGGACAGACTACTTTTAAAACCAGCACTAGTGAAGGAACACGGGGGCAAGGACCAAGGAATGTTGGTGGTTCAGCACAGTCAGTAGAAGGTTCTCGAAGTGGGCGACCTGGTGAGTCCACAGCCAGCTCTACATAGAAACCATTGTGTCCCACCTGCGGGAAATATCATTGGGGACAATGTAGAGCCAATGCATGTTATAACTGTGGACAGACTAGTCATTTTAAACGTGAATGCCCTCAATTGATGCAAGAAGACAAATCTGAACAGAAAGCTGTATCACATGTGGTGGGCCAGCCACAAAGAGTTGCTGGAAGTGTTGACGAGGGAACCAGTGGAACAAGGCAGAAAGGAGTTCCTGGACGACCAAGACAGCAAGGAAAAATCTTTGCTATGACTCAACAAGAAGCTGATGATGCTCCTAATGTGGTTACTGGTACTATTTCTATCTGTAATACTCCTGCTCATGTCTTAATCGATCCTGGTGCTACGCATTCTTTTATTGCTAAAATGTTTGCTAAAAAGATAAATAGTGTAATAGAACCATTATCTGAGGAATTGTCTGTTTACACTCCTATTGGTGATATGTTGATAGCTCGTGAAGTGTATAAAGATTGTAGGATAGAGTTGGATGGTATGGTTATGACGGCCAATTTAATATCCTTGGACATTCAGGAATTTGATGTGATACTAGGAATGGACTTCTTATCTAAATATCATGTCACTATGGATTGTTTTCAAAAAGAAGTAGTGTTTAAAAGATTTGATGGAACTGGGGTTATTTTTAGAGGAGACAAGAAAATTCTTTCTACCTGTGTAATATCTGCAGTTAAGGCCAGGAAGTTATTGAGCAAGGGTTGTTCAGCATACCTTGCTTATGTGATTGATGCACAGGGTAGTAAGTTGAAACCAGAAGATATTCCAGTGGTAAATAAATTCCTGGATGTATTTCCTGAAGAATTACTTGGGTTACCACCTGACAGAGAGATAGAATTCTCCATTGAGTTGATTCTAGGAACTGCACCAATTTCACAGACTCCTTATAGAATGGCACCAAAGGAGTTGAAGGATTGAAAGTGCAATTGTAAGAGTTGATTGATAAGGGATATGTACGACCTAGTGTGTCACCGTGGGGAGCACCGGTGTTGTTTGTGAAGAAGAAGGATGGCACACTTCGATTATGCATTGACTACCGTCAGCTGAATAAGGTAACAGTACGTAATAAATATCCGTTACCTCATATTGATGACTTATTTGATCAACTTAAAGGTGCTACAGTATTCTCCAAGATCGATCTACGATCTGGATATCACCAAGTGAAGATCAAAGGAACAGATATATCGAAAACTGCATTTAGAACAAGGTATGGACATTACGAATTTTTAGTAATGCCTTTTGGGTTAACTAATGCCCCGGCTGTATTTATGGACCTTATGAACCGTATATTCCATCCATACCTTGATCAGTTTGTTGTAGTATTCATTGATGACATATTAGTATATTCAGAGAATAAGGAAAAGCATGTGGAACATCTTCGTGTGGTGTTACAAACATTACGCAATGAAAGGTTGTATGCCAAATTCAGTAAATGCGAATTTTGGCTTGATCATGTTATGTTCTTGGGACATGTAGTGTCGGTTGAAGGGGTAAGTGTAGACCCGCAAAAAATAGAGGCGATAGTTAATTGGGAAAGACCTACTAATGTCACGGAAGTTCGTAGTTTTCTGGGATTAGCGGGTTATTATCGCCAGTTTGTTGAAGGATTTTCAAAGATAGCATTACCCCTATCAAGCCTTACCAAAAAGGAAGCTAAGTTTGAATGGACAAGTGATTGTGAGCAAAGTTTCCAAAGGCTGAAGGAAAGATTAGTGTCTGCGCCCATACTAACATTACCTACCCCTGGAGTGGAGTTTGAAGTATACTGTGATGCGTCGCGGCAGGGGCTAGGATGTGTACTTATGCAGAGAGGAAAGGTGATTGCCTATGCGTCGAGGCAGCTGAAGAAGCACGAAGGTAACTATCCGACGCATGATCTAGAGTTAGCCGCAGTCGTGCTGGCCTTGAAGATTTGGCGACATTATTTATACGGAGAGAGGTGTCGCATTCTGTCTGATCACAAAAGTTTGAAGTATATTTTTGATCAAAAGGAATTAAACTTACGGCAGAGAAGATGGATGGAATTAATTAAGGACTATGATTGCTCTATAGAATACCATCTAGGAAAAGCCAATGTGGTGGCCGACGCATTGAGCAGAAAATCAAGACAAGGCAAGGTTTCGTTAAACGCTATCAATGCGGAATTAACAACAGAACTTAGGCGGTCAAACGCATCCTTATCAGTGGACGCATTAGGAGGGCTATTTGCACACTTCCATCTAAGACCTACCTTGACACAAGAAATTATTAATAAACAGAGGGAAGACGCAGTACTTAAGAGAATAGTAGAAGAGGTGAAACTTGAGAAAAGAGAGAATTTTGAAGTCAGAAGTGATGGGACTTTGTTAAAACAAGGAAGATTGTGCGTTCCCAATGACGCATCCTTGAAAAATGCCATATTAGAAGAAGCCCATAGTTCTGCCTATGCGTTGCACCCCGGTAGTACCAAAATGTACAGAACTTTGAAAGGATACTACTGGTGGCCGGGCATGAAACGAGAAATTTCAGAATGTGTGGCAAAATGCTTAGTATGTCAACAAGTTAAACCGGAGAGACAACGACCCGGTGGACTCTTGAGACCACTTCCAATACCTGAATGGAAATGGGAGCACGTTACAATGGATTTCTTATTCGAACTTCCTAGAACCCCTAGAGGTTATGATGGAATTTGGGTGATAGTTGATAGACTTACTAAAACTGCCAAATTTCTTCCAGTTAAAGCGACTTCAACCTTCGATCAGTTGGCTAAAATATATGTTGATAGAGTAATAAGTCAATATGGAGCACCGGTATCGATTGTTTCCGACAGAGATCCAAGGTTTACGTCTAAATTTTGGCCCAATTTGCAGCATCCGTTAGGAACTAAACTGAAGTTTAGCACAGCCTTCCATCCTCAAACGGATGGGCAATCAGAAAGGATGATTCAGACCTTAGAAGATATGTTGCGTGCATGCGTGTTGCAATTCAAAGGGAGCTGGGATACTCACCTATCTTTAATGGAGTTTGCCTATAACAATAATTATCATTCCAGTATTGGGATGGCACCTTACGAGGCGTTATATGGTAGACGTTGTAGAACTCCTGTATGCTAGGGTGAGGTAGGTGAACGCAAGTTAATAGGGCTAGAATTAGTTCAAGCCACTTCTGAAAATGTGAAACTTATAAGAGAGAAATTGAAAATCGCACAGGATCGACAAAAGAGCTATGCAGACAAAAGGCGTCGAGACGTAGAATTTGAAATTGGGGATAGAGTATTCCTAAAATTATCTCCTTGGAAGGGAATATTGAGATTTGGAAGGAAAGGAAAACTAAGTTCCAGATACATTGGACCGTATGAGATTCTAGAACGCATAGGGCCTTCAGCTTATCGTTTAGCATTGCCCACGGAACTGTCCAAAGTACACGATGTGTTCCATGTCTCTCTATTGAGGAAGTATATTCCCGATCCCACACATGTTTTAGAAACGCAACCTATTCAAGTGAATGAAGACTTAACCTATAAAGAAGAGCCTGTGCAAATTCTTGACCGCAAAAAGCAAGTGTTAAGAACAAAAACAATACCACTTGTGAAGGTATTGTGGAGAAACCATCAAGTCGAAGAAGCAACATGGGAAAGTGAAGAACAAATGAAAATCAAGTACCCTCATCTTTTCTTACCATAATCCTACTTGAATTTCGAGGACGAAATTCTTAAAAAGAGGGTAAGGAATTGTAAGCACTGGTTTGCGTTGCCAAGAATTGAGGCACGGCCATGCGTTTGTGGCTATGCGTCTCAAAGGGAGAAGTGGCCGAGAGCAAGGGCAAAGTAAAACTTCGACTGAGTATTGACTAAGTTTATGCGTTTGTGGTTAACTTATGAAAGTTAGTGAGCGGAAGTAGTTACTGTATTGATAGATAAGTAGTCTTGAAGGGGAGAGAAACGCACTTGAACCATGCGTCCAAGTCACTTTGCGTTGAGGACAGGATGGTGTTGAAGTTGATGCGTCGAAGACAGATATTCGTTGAGGCACCTATGCTGAAGACAGAATGGTCTACACACATCGAAAGTAGAATTTCAAGATGGAAAGGAATGCGTTCAAAATAAGAGGCGTGTCAGGACAACCACTATGCGTTGGAAGAGGAGAACCCTGTGCTAGTTTGCAAAGGAAATACGTAAGTAGCACCCTAAGTCCTGGTGTTGGTAAGGTTAGGTCGGCAGTATAAATAGCTGGATTAATTAAATGTTTAATCATTTTAAGGACAATTCGAGAGCTTAAGTCGGTTCTACTCTTCAGATAAACTCCAGAAGAAGATTAAGGAGGGTGTTCTTGAGGGTTCCGGATGAAGTTTGATTCACATCGAAGCTGGAAACGAAGTTGGAACGGGGGAATGACCAAAGCTACTTAGTGTGGTTGAGCAGTGACTGATATTCAGGACAGAACGTGAGGAATAAGCTGAGATCAGAGCTAAAAATTTAAGGTTAGTAAGTTAATGCAATTCCTAACAACTTTTGTACAGGATGGTGTTGCTGAAATCGAAGTTTTACTATGTGAATCCTTAGGAAATCAGTGATTACAAGACTGTCTCGCAATCCGAAACAGCAGAAGGTAATTTCGGAATATCGCGAGAATGGGAAGGAGCTAAACCCTGAAATTTTAAGGTAAGCTTTAGAACGTGATTTCCTATAAGTATGTAGAAGGGAAGAAACTCTGAATCTGTATGGAAATGTGGTTTTTCATAGGTTGAAGTAAGGACGAGAAAAAAGGAAGGAGTACAGTGCAGAGTGCCGTTGGAAAAAAATTAAGTATCGGCACATTGTCTAAGAATTTGCAGCGAGACGGGTAACGCTGAGACGCAAAGGAGCTTTCCGTCTCACAAGTATCGCTAGATAACTCTGAGTATCGTTGCACAGGAAGGTAACGCTGGTGCTATTTTATCAAGTATCGCTAGCAACTGTGCTGTTCTATTGGGTATCGCTAGTAACAGTCATTCTTGGCGGGTGTCGCTGAGTTCCTCATTAAAAGTCAGTAGAGGAAAAGAAAGGAAGTTAGTGTTGTCTAACGTAGGGTGTGTTTCTTGCGCAGGCCGAGAAGAGATAGGAACAATGTATAAAGCACTTAAAGCCTAGAAAGAGTTGTGAGTAACACTTTTCTTGATTTAAAATGAAATTTATTGAAAATGTTTGGCTTGGTTTTCTTATGAATTATGGCTTTGAGATGAATGCTTTCTTAAAAACTTGATATTTGATGATGTTTATAAGGCATGTTTTATGCATTTCTATAAGATGTGCAATGGCATGTTTTAAAATATTGTTTATCGTGATAAATTGATTTTCATGAAAGATTTTCATATGAACTACTATGTGAAAGAAATGATTGTAAGGGCTATGGCGTTGACCCTAGCTATACATTGTCCCACATCGGTTAGGAAGGAGAACGAAGCCTTCCTTATAAAGGGGGTGGATACCTTTCTATGTACGAGGCCTTTTGGTAGGCGCAACCCTACCAAGAACAAAACCGTGAGGGGTAACCCAAAGCGGACAATATTGTATAGCAGGTGGTCTGGGCTGTTACAAGTACAAATTTGAACTCACAATACAATAAAAGTATCTCTGTAGAATAAGATAAATAGAAAGAAATTTGAGAGTTTGGAGAGAAAGCAACAATGGTGGCTTGGTGGATTATGGAGGATGAAAATAATAAGAGTTGTAAAATTTTGGAGAAGATGAAGTATTTAAAAAGAAATGAAAGTGGGTGAAAACCAAATTAATTTGGATCATTAGATCTTTGTAAAAGAAAATTGAATGGTGGAGATTTAAACTCAACTAGCCGTTAGACACAGACATATAATAATATTAAATTAATCTTTTTAAAAAGCAACTGGCCATTAGACACAAACATATATAATAATATTAAATTCTTCTTTTTAAATTCATTTTCTTTTTAACATCAATCCAAAAATAAAAAACCCACCAATTGTCACTCTCCATTGCTTCAAGTGGCACCTTTCAAATGCTTCACTTTGATAAAAATATATATATATGCCACGTCATCGGCTCAGGATTTTTCCGTTAAGCTTGTTTCTGCCATATCTTCTTCGTTTGAACTCTGGTTTTAGTGATTCAAATTGCATTGTTACCGTTGTTCCAAGTTCCACACAATAGACACTTCAAAACACTCAAATGATTAATAAATAAAATCAGGTTTGTTATCATCAAAACACTAATTAATCAATCAATTAAAATTAATTAATTTGAGATTAAGGGCCAAAAAACCAACACTAAACCCTTGAGTAACTTGCTAGAAAAGGAAGCTAAGTTTGTGTTTAATGATGCATGTCTACTAGCTTTTAATACTTTGAAGGAAAGATTGATTTCTACACCTACTATTGTTGTACTTGAATGGAGTCAATCTTTTGAAATCATGTGTGATGCTAGTGACTATGCTTTAGGAGTTGTTTTAGGCCAACGAAGAGATAACATGTTTAGGGCAATTTACTATGCTAGTAGGACTCTTGATAGTACCCAACAAAAATATACTACTACTGAAAAAAAACTGCTAGCTGTTGTGTTTGCCTTTGATAAATTTAGATCATATTTGCTTGGCTCTAAAATAGTGGTGCATACTGACCATGCTCCTTTGAAGTATTTGTTTGATAAGAAAGATTTCAAACCTAGGTTAATGAGGTGGATCTTATTATTGTAGGAATTTGATCTAGAAATCAAAGATAAAGGATGTGAAAATGTGGTTGCAGACCATCTGTCTAAGATTGAGAATGGGGAGGCTAACTCATGTCCCCCCCATTGTTGTGATGTTCCATGATAAACAATTGTATCAGTAAAAGATAGTTTGTCTTGGTTTGCTGACATAGTTAACTATCTTGCAGGAGAACACTTGCCACCTGACATGAACACTCAACAAAAAAAGAGATTTCTGCACAATGTTAAGTCTTACCATTGGGAGCACCCACTTCTCTACAAGGTTTGTGCTGATAGTATAATAAGGAAATGTGTGCCTCAAGAAGAAGTGGTAAATATTCTAAATTCATGCCATGCCTCCCCTTATGGAGGTCACTTTGGACCCACTAGAACTGCATCTAAGGTACTTCAGTCAGGTTTTTATTGGTCCTCTCTTTTTAAAGACTGTTATACCTTTGTCAAATCATGTATATAGGTGCCAACGTACTGGCAATATTTCTAGGCAACATGAGCTTCCAATGAAACCTATCTTGGAAGTGGAGCTCTTTAATGTCTGGGGTATTGACTTTA
This sequence comes from Citrullus mucosospermus, assembly GCA_030954485.1. Lineage (NCBI taxonomy): Eukaryota > Viridiplantae > Streptophyta > Magnoliopsida > Cucurbitales > Cucurbitaceae > Citrullus > Citrullus mucosospermus. The sequence goes on along the minus strand of CM062065.1, from coordinate 9,782,552 downwards.
TGGGGCCTTTTCCTATGTCTTCTGATGGCTACCTATATATTCTAGTTGCAGTAGATTATGTATCTAAGTGGGTAGAAGCCATAGCTAGTAGCACCAATGATGCTCACATTATTTTAAAATTCTTGCATACAAACATCTTTACACGTTTTGGTACACCTAGAACTATTATTAGTGATGAGGGTTCTCACTTTTGCAATAAATTGTTTAAATCCATATGCAGATATATAATGTAAATCATAAAATTGCTACAACTTACATCCTTAAACTAATGGTCTTATTGAGTTATCTAATAGAGAAATTGAGCACGTTTTGGAAAAGACCGTCAAGACCAATAGGAAGGATTGGGCCCTTAAGCTCGATGATGCACTATGGGCCTACCGTACAGCTTTCAAAACCCCAATAGGTACTTCTCCGTACAGGTTAGTGTTTGGAAAGACTTGTCACTTATCGGTAGAGCTCGAGCATAGAGCTTATTGGGCCATCAAGAAGCTGGACATGGATTTTAAGAAGACCGGTGAGGAATGCCTCTTGGAACTCAATCAGATGGAGGAGTTCTGCGCTCAAGCCTATGAGAATGCCAAACTCTACAAGGAGCGCACTGCTAGATGGCATGACAAGAAGATCACCCCACTGACCTTTCTTCTTGGACAACAAGTATTACTTTTCAACTCACGTCTACGTTTGTTTCCAGGAACGCTTAGGACACGATGGTCAGGACCATTTGTCATTGTAAAGGGTGTCCCCACATGGAGCTGTAGAATTGCAAAGCGATGATGGGACAATCTTAAAAGTAAATGGTCAATGTTTGAAGCATTACATTAGCGAGGAAGAATGTCGAATTGAGAACCTTGCTTTCATCGAATGGTCCATCGGTTTGGTCTAGCTAAGAGACCTAAAACCAAGCGCTTATTAGGAGGCAACCCAATTTTATTGTTTTCTTTATTTTTCTTTTGATTTTCTTTTCAATAATCTTTGAGTCAGTCATATGCTTTCTTAAATTTTAGGATCTTGGTTCATCACAAAAGTACTCCTTACACCAAGCCTGTTTGGTGGCTTCCCGCTTGCTCCCAGGCTTGTTTTGTCCTTGTTAGATGCTCTTATGCATTGAGGACAATGCATGATTCTAAGTTTTGGGGTGGGAGGTTTTGCTTGTACTTTTGTGTGTTTTCTTATCCTGCTATGCATGTTTGTGAAGGTTTTAATGATCATATGCATGTTAATGAAATTTTGAAAATTTTTGAAAATTTTGGAGCTTTCAAAGTTAAGAGGAATGTTTATTGTGTGCTTTGATGTTGATTGCCTATGATGAGATTCAAATTTGCATGATAGATGACTTATTGTGGAAATAGAATAACACTAGCTTGAGTTAAATTCATTTAAATCCCTCTTAAAGTCTCCCATATTATTGAGCACGTAGCCACTTTAATTTAGAATCTTTAACTGAAAAAAGGATTAAGTTGGGTGTATTTGGTTGTCACTCCAAAAGGCCCCATCGGTTAGAGAGTAGAAATACATGATAGTTTATAATCTTAGACTACGGAAAAAGAAAAGAATATACATGCCTTTGAGAAAAAAGAAGTGCATACAAAAACAAATATGAGCTTTATATGTTGATTTTTCTAAATGTTAAACTTGTAATGAGTATGCATGGATGGGGGTAAAAAGAGTTGTCTTTGCTGTGATCAGTAAGGACACCTGTGAATTGACTAGGTACAAGACCCTACAGTGAATGTGTGAAAGCTAGTGCCCCTAGGTAAAAGAATGCAAGTTTAGGGCCCATGAAAAGAAATATGATTGAATGTCACCTTAGTGGACATATTACTCACCTGAAATGTGTGGATGCTTGAAGATTTATGCATTAACTAGAGAAGGAGTGTAAAACTAAAGAAGCTCCCTTAAGTCCCAATTTGAGTTTTAGCTTTTTAAATTGAATGAGGCTCGCACACAACACACATGGGAGATAGCAAGATTTGGCCTTGAATGATTATACCAATATAGATATGCTTGCATGTTTCTACTTAAGCTTTTAAATGCTATTTTCTGAGACATGAGTCAATTGCACACTTCTTCATCTAAACTCCCTCTATTTAATTCTATTCTTGCTCGGGACTAGCAAATCTTTAAGTTTAGAGTGGTGAAAAGCACTTGAAAAGTGATTTTTATTCTCTCAAATTAAGGGAGTTTATAATAGATTTCACTTCTTGCTAGTTGTTTTCAGGTCGAAAAAAAAAATAAGAAGAGAAAGCCAAAATATCAAAATCAAGCTAGAATACAGTGAAAAAGAAGAGAAAAGTCAAAATCTGCCAAAAACAGGGCGGCCGAGGCGCCGATACGGCGCTGTCGTGGTACTTTTTTCCGAGAGCAACTTCTGCTTCAGCGCAGCGCCACCATCACGACGCTGCGACACGGTGACTGAGGGTAGGTTTTCATGACGGTCAGCATCACAGTGCCATCCAACAGCGCGGCGAAGCCAACTTTCCATATTGGTCAGTGCCGTGGCGCCATCTTTCCTAATTTGAAGATTTGGTTTTTTTGGAAAGAATTTTGGGTGGCCAACTCTATCAATAAGAGGGTTTCCAGCAACCCTAATCACCAAGAGACACAAAAAGAAGAGAATTGAGTGAAAGTTCATTAGAGAGTTCAAAGAGTGAGTTAGCTGCAAGGAAGAGAGAAAAGAGTTCGAGAGAGAGTCGTAGGGTTGTTCGAGTTCCGACGTGAAGGCCAAGGAGATCTTAACGGTGCTTCCTTAATCAAGAGCCTCTTTTCAGTAGAGTTTCCCTTTCTTTACACTCTTTCTTTGTCTATATTGTTTGAACATGTTGCTTTAAGCTATGAGTGGCTAAACTCTTTAGTTTTAGGGTTTTGATGAATTGTTTATGAAGTTATGTTGATATTGTAGACTCTTCATAGTTGTGTTGTAATGATTATGCTTTTCTTTGTTATTGTGCTTAATTCTTGTTGAATAGCCATGTTTGAATGTTAGGTTAAATGTATGGTTGAAAGATTATATGTTTAACTAGATCTATAACAAAGAATTGTTGTTAATCTATCATGAAAATAGTTAGACTAACAATGAAAGTTGCTAAAGACTATTCTTAATGCCATTTAATTTGTATTGATTTCAAGAGATTAGTAATCAATTGAGTTGCATGAGAAAATGTTGTTTTTTAGAGAAAATAACTTGGATTTATGTTTGTAGACTTAAGCATAAGAATTGCAATAAAATCCATGAACCCTAGAATATTGCATGATGAAGTAAACAAGGATTCATTACCCTAGAACTCTCTTTGACTCTTGTATTTCTTATTTTATTGCTTTCCTTATTTAGTTTTATTTCCAAAATCACAACTTCAATTCCAATCCTCAAATAAAATTGATTCAATTCTATAATAGCTAAGTAACTTTAACCTTCAACAATTGGATCCTCAGTGGAACGGTATTTGGACTTTACCGTCTTATATTATAACTTGACTCGTACACTTGCGGTTAACACTTAAAGTGCGCATCAAAGGTCTAATGACTTAACGTCACACCCTCTCCCAAGTTATCCTCTTTAGGAAAAGGTGTAAGGACGGCAAACATCGACCCTTTTATGACATCCATTATCAACCCTTACTATCCTCGAATCCTTACCAAGTATTTTATAATTCTCAACCAGACCATATACAAAAACTCAAGTTAAGCTAACAAGCTTTTATAGATTTACATTCAACAACTTAATGTAATACCAACACATCTTTACTGACTTCCACTCCTTAGACCCCAATATGTACAATGTTAGGTCTAAGTATAAATATTTACAATGTTCACAACTAAATAGCAGGTCCAGACGAGTTTGATGTGTATGCTAAGCACCCCGGTATCGCTCGCTACCTGAAAAGTAAAGAAACAATGAAACCATGAGCTAGGTTGCCCAGTGAGTGACAAGTTTGGAAAATTATGCTTGGTTAAAAGCCTAACGAAATCATGCTCAATAATCGAATAATAAAGCATTGGAAGCTTATGAATATTTGCATATGTTCGAAAGATTTTCCTTAGTTGAGGCGGAGCAGATCTCAACGCTACTCAATGTTGAATACAACCTTAGTTGGGTTGGAGTAATCTCAACACACCCAATGTCGAATAACCTTAGCTGTGTGGAGTAATCTCAACACAACAACATTAAATATCCCTCTATATGAACATAGGAATTATAACCCGGGTTGCCCGTATACCTTCTCAAGTCCTTCAGTACCGGGGTCCCAATATACAGTATTAAGACTGCCCATATGCCTTCTTCATGTCATTCGGCATTGGGGACCATATATTGTTCTTCTATAATTAAAGCATGCTCCGATAATAAGTAAATCATTTATAAATACAAGTCAACCAATTCCTCAAAATTTCAAACTATTTGTCAAACAGCATGCTTTTCATGAAAACTCAACATCATAAAGCATCATGCTTATTATCAAAATCATGTAAAAGCATGTTCAAAATCATTTGAAGAAACACATGCTTTGTCATATTTAGCTCATGCCAGAAAACTCATATTTTGAGAATAAACCAAGCATATTGGAAATGTTGAGAATATAAATCATTTTAAATGAAATTTTGTCACTCACAACTTGTCTCGGACTCTTAATGAGTTATATGTTTCTCCTAGCTCTTCCCGACCTGGAATAAATTAACTCCTTTGTCAAATATCCTTAAAATTCCCTTCATGGTATAACTTAAGTCAATTGGAGCTTAAATATTGAAATTTAGCTCAAAAAGGCTCACCCACAATAAAAAATTAACCAAAATGTCTAAAGGTTGCAAGCTGCCCCTAGGTGTGTCCAACAGCCCTACAGCACGCTCACCTAGCCTACCCAACCTCAATGTGCGGCAAACCATGCACAGGAACGCTGCCCTGCACTCACAGACACTGCCCGCACACACTGCTACTCATGGGTAGCAATCCCCGCACACACATTGCAGAAATAACCACAAAAGAGGCAAGGCGTGCACGTCTTCCACTATGCCCACGTCGTCAGCCTATGTCGTGTGTCTCAGCAAGACTAGTGAGACTTATCTCGCTTAACTCTTGCAAGCACGTTGCGCCAGCCTGTGCTCACCAACGAGACTTGTCTCGCCACCACAACCTGCACATCCACAACAGCATATCTTGCTCATTAGTATGCACGCCGCATAGCTGGTGGCATGTCAGTCTGTCCTCTGGGCATCCAAAACACTCAAAATAACCTCAATATAATTCTTACCTTTGGTCACTGCCTTAGTTTGTCTACACGCACAACCTCCTCCAAAACTCACCCAACAGGCTCAAACACAGTGCTTTCACTTCCAGCTACCAAAAGTAATATTTCTAGCCACAATTAGACTTTGCTTCCTCTTACAAACTAGTAGATAATTTCCTCAGCTAGCTTACCTCAAAATTTCAGCCTCTAACTTCTTTTCTTCCGCCAAATATAACTAAAATTTTCCACTTTGCTCTAGTTTACCCGATAGCCTGAACAAGCTTGAGTTTCTGACGAACTTTGAGTTCTTCCTCAATGAGTTTTCTTCTGGCAGCCCTTTCTGTGAAACTAGACTCAATTTGGAACAATTTGGTCGAAGAAATTCTTAAATGGCTTGAGTAGTTTGCACAAACAAGTTCCCTTTGCTGGACCCTTCTGTTTATAGTCTTCACAAAAATTTGCATGCAAAATCTCAACGTGCCACCTCCTACTTGCATGCATGCCCATGCCACAATTAACCTTGTTTTGACACCTAATCAAACTTACTTAATACTTAAGTCTCGAATTTTCCTAAGCAACAAGTAATGATGGACGCAACCCTTAGGCAAATTCTCCATGCATAATTTGAGCATCCTTTTGAGGTTAATTTGCTTCTCTTCTCGGCTACTCCTTTGCACGCAACCCCTTGGCTGATGGGTGTCAACTTGGAAGCATAGCCACCATGCATCAACCTCAAAAGCTTCCTATGGATGCATAACCTCAACACAGCATCCCCTCTTTTACTAACCTCAACCAACGCATCATAGGCCTTCAACCAAGCTCACCATGGACGCATCCTTCACCAAGCTAGACGCATCCTTCAGCCCACTCACTCAACACATTATGCCCACATCATACACACTTGGTGGCTCAGCTACTCAAAGGGTCACAACGCATGCTCCAATACTTAGCCAATTTTCTCCTTTCCTTCTTCCTCAATGTCGGCCACACCTACAACACACAATCCGACTACATCATGTCAAAGGCTCTCGGCTACTCCTCTTCATAGCACCCGTCCACTTGCTTCTCAAGCTACACGCCTAGGACTTTGCTTGCCATCTCTCCCACAACTAAGTCCACAACAATTATTCCTAAAATAAGTTAAGTACTCAAAAATGAAAGTAGGGTTTACATGTGAGGGCAACAGACATCGACCCTTTTATGACATCTATCATCAACTTGTACCATCTTCCATCATTTCTAAGCACTTGATAAACAATTAATAATACACATCCAGACAGTATGCTTAAACTCCATTCAATAGTTAATACAACCCAAACATATGTTTACAAATTTTCACACCTCAGAACCCCTTTATGTACAGTGCTGAGTCTTAAGTACAAATATTTACATAATATACAAACTAGCAGGCCTAGACGAGTTTGTTGCGTAGGCTAAGCATCCCGGGTTCGCTCACTACTTGGAAAACAAAAAAACAAATGAAAACCATGAGTTAGGTTGCCCAGTGAATGACAAGTTTGGAAATCCATACATAACTCAAATATACAACAAAGTCATGCTCGAAAATCAGTAATAAAATAATAAATAGCTCATCGTCAAAACTCGTAAATAATAGCTTATACATGAAAGATTTTCCTTAGTTGAGGCGAAGCAGAGCTAAACACTACTCAACGTCGAAAACAACCTTAGTTGGGGTGGAGTAATCTCGAACAACCAACGCCGAATAATGTAACACCCTCATCCTAGATATTTATATATATATCTATATCTTTACCTAGGAGTGAGTGTTACCTAGTCTGTATTCTGTTAAACACTGTTACAAATACATTTCTATATCATAATATCCTGGCAAAATGCTTAACCTTTACAATAGATATGCAAGAATTTCCTGATAAGATAGCATCATAAGTAAGATTTAAAAGGCTATGTCTAAAGTTTACAGGTATGTCTGGTGATCCTCACAAATGCCACTCAAAATAAGTACAATTTCTACATGGGGATGGGGTTTACAAGTTCCCAATTACAAAATTCTAATTTGGCTCAGACGAATCTTGATGGTAGGCTAGGCACCCCGAACACGCTCGCTACCTGGAAAGAAAACATCAAAGAAACAAGAATCTATGAGCTACAATGCTCAGTGAGTGACTAACTAAAGTATAAACTCAATAAAAACATAACTACAATCATTTGTATGAACTGCTTGATCATGCTTCATATCATGCTTCATAAACTTGTAAATAACTATAACTTGTAAATAACTATCATTACGTAAATAGATATCTTTCCATTGAACCTTTGTTGAGGCGGAGCGAACTCAATGCACCCAACGTCAATAAGCCTTAGCTGTGTGGAGTAATCTCAACACATCAGCGTCAGATGCCTTTTATTCTGCTTATAAGTCTATCTGATCTCGGGCTGCCCGTGTACCTTCTCATGTCCTTCGGTACTAGGCTCGCAGGGAAATACTCAATCACCATCTTTATATCCTTTAGTGAGAGCTTCATAGAAATACTAGGGCTGCCCATATGCCTTCACATGTCCTTAAGCATTGGGTCCCAATAGAATCTTTCTAGAGCACTAACTTGCACATCACATTTGTCATAATTTAACAATAATCATAATATCTCAGACTTCATAAAATACTAGGGCTGCCCATATGCCTTCACATGTCTTTTAGCATTGGGTCCCATTCGAATCTTCCTAGTGCACAGACATGCCCAATACATTTATCATAAATTAACTATAATCATGATATCTCATAATTCTCAGAACATTCATCTAGCAACTAGCTTGGTAAAACTTAGAACATTATCTGATACATTATCAAGCTCTATCTCACATATAAGACATGTGTTAGTTTCATACATAGAAGTACACTTCAACTCATGCTTCAAAGATATTATTAAGCATATAGAAAATAATATTCAAGTTAGCTTATCTCAAACCATAAAGTCACTCACGACTTATTCCGGGCTCTGAGCGGGTTATACGCTTTCATTAGCTCTTCTTGACCTGTAAACACACCTTTTTAATGTTAGACATTTCTAATATTCCTCTTTATATTCACTATGTTTGCTTAAATATCTCAAACATGGGTTTTCATCACTAGTCCCTCTCTTGTTTACAACTTACAATAATGAGCGAGATTCACAGGTATCAGCGAGATTCTTAGATTAAACTACTCATAACCATGCGGCATCAGCGATACCCAGCTTCCGAAGACTAGCGATATTACCTTAACAAGCCATACTCAGCGAGATTCAGCGAGAGTTGTGAGACGCAAGGCCCTTTGCGTTACCAGCGACACTTGTCTCGCTGATCGCTCTTCAGCTCTTAGCGATACTTCTGCCCTAGCGACCCCCGATGGCCAGTGTTTTCTTCCTTCTTTTTCTAACCCGTTCTTAAATCTGCTAAACATTGAAGTCCAGCCAAAATCAGAACTTTCTCTCTTCTACAACTTGTAAAGAAGTGAGCTTGCTAACTTACCTCAAGATTTCAAACCCTAGCTCTTCTTCATTTGAGAACTATTCTCAAATAACTCCAGCGGCCTCGAATCAACTAGCAGCTCATGTAGTAGCTCAACTCCGAATACTTCTTCCTAAAATTTAACATACTCTTGCTCAAAATTAGCTTAAACATCCTTTATAGAAGTTGCTAAGAATTAACTCACTCACCTTTAAAATTTTTGCCCTAGCTTCGACTTCCCCAGCTCACTCTTCTTCAAACACCAAATGATGTCTAAATTATCGTTAACAGTCAAGCTTTTGGTTCCAGCTTCAATTTCACCATGGAAGTGTTTTGGTTCCTACTTAACCTGACATAAACAGCTTCTTCCACCTCTCCTCGTTGTTCTTTTGCGAAAAGGGGTAAATCTGGGTTTGAAATATGTCTAAAGTGTTTATTTAGTCGGCGTACTTACTTATATATATACCACTGACTCACCAGTACGGCCATCACCTTCTTACTTAGGTTGGTCGACGCAACCTTCCGTGCAAAGCTTCAGCAACGCATAGCTTCAACTTGCTGTTTTACAATTGTTCAACGCCCAGTCGCCGGATAGCCGATTAACGCATGATCCTCTCGGCCATCTTCTAATGTACCAACACATACCAACCTTCAACGCATTGTAGTCTCCAACGCATAGTGGCCTTCAACGCATAGTGGCTTCCAACGCATAGTGGCTTCCAACGCCTCGTGGCCGTCAACGCCTAGTGGCCTTCAACGCCTAGTGGCCTTAAACGCCTCGTGGCCTTCAACGTCTAGTGGCCTTCAACGCCTCGTGGCTTCCAATCATGTGTCCATGCTGAGCTACCTTCTTCAACGCCTCGTGGCTTCCAACATATTCTCAATGCGTAGCCCCACTAACGCATGGCCAACACTTAGCCACTTTTGCTCCCATACTACTCAGCCAACTTTCTCTAATCACTGCCCATTTCATAGTTTCTTCTTAACTTGCCAACTCCTAAATGTCAGGTAGGGGCTTACAGCGTTTCTCTACCGCATACTACCTGGCATTAAAGTCTCAAACGCATACTTCTATGCGTTGTTCCTTACCGCATAATACCATGCGTCTGCCTTAATTACATACCATCATGCCTTCTTTTATGCGTTCGCACTCTTTGCGTTTACCTTTATGTCGTTTTGTGTCCAAGACCTTCCTCCTACCCTTGAGGTTTCCTTGATTATTCCTTTATGCACTCTTGTGTTGTATTCCAAGGTCATGTTTCCAAATCTCTTCCTTATGTGAGCTATTTCCTCAACGACAAATCCTATCGTATATCCATCTCCAGCCTCCTTCCTTTAGGCTTACTTCTCAATCTTCCCTAATAGAAGTTGTGCGTTTACCCTAGATTGTCATTGCCTCTTTCCAAGATTCTACCTTATGTGTTTTGCCTTTATCATGCGTTTCCTTCGTCTCTACCATGCGTCCAACTTCACTTATCTCTCGGCTGTTCTTTTTTAACCCTGCCCATCACTTGATGAGGTTTCCTTTCTTTCCATAGGTCTTCCTTCTAAGCTTAAAATCATGGTTGCGTTCTCCTGATCTGTTTATCCTACACAGTAGAATTCTCAACTTCAAGAATTACTTTGATTCCAAGATCCAAAATTCACTCAACGCAACCTTTCTATCAAATCCTTCTAATTCAAACTTCATCTACGGCCTATGTAAACTAACACTTGAGCACAACCGCTCTTGTCCTACTCCTTCCTTTTATAGGCTCTTCCACGAAATGATCTTAGAAAAAGGGTGTGACAAATAACCTTAGCTGTGTGGAGTAATCTCAACACAACAACGTCAAATTTTCCTCTATGTGCACATAGGAAGCATAACATGGGTTGTCGGTGTACCTTCTCGAGTTCTTTAGTACCAGGGTCCCATCATACTATATTGAGGCTGCCTATATGCCTTTTTCCAGTCTTCGACATTGAGGACTATCTATTATCCTTTTGGAAAATAAAGTTTGCTTTGATAATTTATGAATCGTTCATAAACACAAGTTAAACAAGACTTCAAAGTTCCAAAGTATTTAATAAACAGCATGCTTTGCATAAAACTTAGTACCATGAAACATCATGCATTATTGTCAAAGTTATGTAAAAACATGCTCAAACTCATTTTAAGAAACTCATGCTACTCAACTTGAGCTAGAAAACTCATGTTTCAAGAGTAAATCAAGCATACCAGAAATATTGAGAAAATAAATCATTTTAAATAAAGTTTTGTCACTCACAACTTGTCTCGGGCCATTAATGGATTATAAACTTCTTCTAGCTCTTCTCAGCCTGAAATAATTTAGTTCCTTTTGTTAAATTTCTTAAGATTCCCTTCAATGTATAACTTATGTCAAATAGATCTTTATTATTGAAATTTAGTTCAAAAAGGCTCACCCATAATAAAAAATGATCAAAATTGACCAAAGGTTGCAAGCTGCCCGTAGGTGTGTCTAACAACTCTGCAACACACTCAGCTAGCCAGCCCAGCCTCAATGTGCTGCAAATCACGAACAACAGCACCTATCTCACCAACCTAACACTGCCCGCACAGCCAGACCCTCGTGGGCGGAAATTCCAGCACATTCTAGGCCAAAATAACCTCAAAAGCATGGCGTGTGCATGTCTTAGTTGCACACCAACTGGGCGTGAATACCCGATGCCTGCGTTGTGCCCTTGTCGTCAACCAGAGTCGCGTGCTTTGTCTGCCCACCAACGAGATCTACGAGACTAGCAAGATTCATGTGACTAGCAAGATCTATGAGGCTAATGTGACTAGCGAGACTAGTGAGAATTACGTGATCAGTGAGATCTGTTAGACCAATGCAACTAGCGAGACTTGTCTCACCCAAACACACGCACAGAGTTGTCTCCTGCTCACCAGCGAGACTTATTTTGCTCCTCAATTCCTACACAAACATGATGTCAATGGCCTATCAACCTGCCCCCTAGGCACTCAAAACCACCGAAATCAACCTCAATTACCTTCGGTCACTACCCTAGCTTGCTTGCACTCACAGCCTCTTCCTCCTTCACCAACTTTACCCGACAACCTTACAAATACTACTCTCACTTCCAGATGCCAAATATAACATTTACAGACTTAATTAGACCTAAATTTCTCTTACAAACTTGTAGATAATTGAGTTAACTAACTTACCTCCAAATTTCAACATCTAACTCCTATTTTTCCATCAGATATCTTAGAATCTTTCCACCCTGTTCCAGATTATTCGACAGCATGAACGATCTTGAATCTCTTATGCAATTCGTGTTTTTCCTCAACGAATTTTCGTTTGGCAACCCTCACTCTAAAATTAGACTCAATTTAGAGTAAAATAGTCGAAGAACTTTTCAAATGGCATAAGTAAATTGCGCAACCCTGACTTCTTCGTTGGACCTTCCATTTATAACCTTCACAGGACCTTCATGCAAAATCTCACCTTGCCAACTCCTACTTGCCCACGCCACAACTCCTGACACCTAATCAGACTTAATTAATATTTAATTCCCAAATTGGTCCAAGTGAGAAGGAATGATGGATGCATCACCTTGTGACATGCTCTCAACGCGTGGCTGAGCACCACCTTGGCTGATGAACGCCTAAGACCACCTATCACCTGCACACAGGACGCATAGCCCCTCACGCATAGCCTTCCTTGCTCTAACAAGCAATACAAACGCATCCCTCTTGCTAACCTCAACGCATCATGCCTCGCTTGATCATACCTTAGGGACACATCCTTTGGCCTACTCCTCAACACTATGGTTGCATCAACAACTCAAGCTTGACTACTCAAAGGGTGCCCAACACTACTAGCTAACACTCAGGCAAACCTTTCCTTACTTCTCCATGCTTCAACGTCGATCATGCCCTTGCCAAAGTAGCTCTCGGCTACCCATCTACTTAGCACCAAACAACCTCTTACTCTAACTACATGCCTAGCCACTTGCTTAAAGTCACAAGTACAATCATTTTTTCTTAAGGACCCGTATGCTCGCATCAAGCTTCACCTAACTAGCTCTCATATGCACACATCCTCCATCTACTCACCAACACATATAGGCCCAGATTCTCTTTGGTCTTCAATGCCCAAATTTAACACTTAGCCAAATTTTCATCAAACTTGTTCACTTCAACGCTAGCCACTCTACCCTTGAGCAACCTGGTCGGCCCTCAACATCACACAATGGCACTTGGCCAACTTCTCATCAAGCCAAACACCTTATCTCATTTAGCATTTCACCCCCATGGCTAAAACCACCTGTAAGGCTTTCTTGAAGCACCTTTTCTGCACATCGCCATACCCACAACACAAAATTTTCCCCCTAAGTCCACTATAAGCCTCTCTTGTACCATTCCTTTTCATACTTCTTTTTAACATGAACCTTGAAAATTTCTCTAAATCCACAACCCTAGCAACTCACTTAGCTTAGTATTTAGGAGAATAAAAGTGGGGTTTACACTTAAGCTATGAATTAAGGGGATTTTAAGGAAATTTAACAAAGGAAGTTAATCTGTTTCCACGCTAAGAGGAGATAAGGAAATTCATAACCCATTAGGAGCCCGGGACAAGTAGTGAGTGACACTTTTATTTAAAATAAGCTTTATTTACTTATTGTTTTTAGTGTGCTAAAAAATGTTATTAAAGCATGAATAAAGCTTATCTTCTTATAAAATTTTCTGAATAAACATATGTTTTCCCACATGAGTTTATAGCATGGTTTTCCATTGAGATTTAGTTTGGAAGCATGTTGTTGTGTCACTTTAGGTTTAAGGAAATATGCTTTACTTAATAATGAAAAGAGTTTGCAAAGTATGTTCACAACTTATTTTTCATAAATATTTTTGAGTAAGCATGAGTTTTTCAGCCTGGGATTATTATGTGATTTACAATGGACATTCTTCAAAAAGCATGCTAGTTGTCATTTAAGTTCTATGAAGAGCATGTTGTTTTATGATTTTAGTAACTAAGTCATTCACTAGGCAACTTAGACCACGTTTTCCCTAAATTTTCTATTTTCCAGGTGGCAAGCGAGTTCGCGGTGCTTAGCCTACACATGCCTCGTTTGATCCAACTACGTATAAGTTGTAAACCTTGTACCGATTTGTATTAAGATTTGAACATTGTACAAGAGTGAGACTTTGAGAGTGGAAACTAGTAGTCTTGTGAATGTATAGTGTTGATATATGGCTTGTATTGTGTTAATTGTGTATTGATTGTTCAGAAGTTGAGAATATTGTTGAATGTGAGTTATAAACTATTTATAAGGTGTTTAAGTTTATCAACCAAGGGGAGTACACGGTGATAGTAGATGTCGTAAAAGGGTCAATTTCTACTGTCCTCACATCGTTTCTTAGGTTAAGAAGGTAACTTGGAGGGGGTGTGATACTTGCCATTGTTGCTATGCCATCGTAGTATTAGGAGTGGGATTCGGTATTATAAATTTCTTTTGATGATTTCTCTTAGGGAATTAAATGACGCCCGAAGAAGAAATTACTTCCATCACCACCTAATATATTTCTAGTGATGTAGTTGTTTCAAGGGTAGAATACATAAAAAAATTGCATAAAGATAGCAAAGAAAGAATTGAAAAGAATTATCAGAAGCTAGTCAATAGCAAGAACCAAGGAAGAAAGAAAATAATTTTTAAACCCAATGATTGGGTTTGGGTTCATTTGTGAAAGGAAAGTTTTCTAGATAAAAGCAAATCTAAACTTCAACCAAGAGGAGATGGTCCTTTTCAAGTGATTGAGCGGATCAATGACAATGCATACAAGCTAGATCTTCGACGTGAATACAACATAAGTTCTACTTTTAATGTGGTTGATTTGGCTCCTTTTGATGTAGGGAATGAAGACCTTAATTTGAGGACAAATCCTTTTAAAGAAAGGGGGGATTATGTGAATTTAACCATTGAACCATTGAATGTACCCGATGGAGCAATTACAAGAAGGAAGCAAAGAAGATTCAAGAGGCATTCACACTACATCTTCCAAAACTAACAAATTCATGAGAAGCAACAAATAATTTTGAGCAAAATTTATATATAATGTTAGTTCAATGAGTCAAGAAGAGAATGACATGAAGATGACACAGAAAAAGTCTTATAGTTTGGAAGATGGCATGGTGGACAAAAAAAGTGTGAGATTTTGTGAAGAAAATGTTGTCAAATGTGCACTACATGGGAAAACATGATGTCAAACCTTGTCAAATGTGCAAATCAATGTTGCCGCCTCCGATAGGATTTATTTAAGACAATTGAAGATTTTTTACATTTTTAGTTTTGCATTTTGACTTATCAATTAGTATGCAACTAAGTTTTAAGTTCCTAGGTAGAAATTTCTACAATTTGCATTTAATAGTGTTGAATGACTTTTGAGTTCTTGGTCATATCCACAACCTTTTGGCTTTTAAAGAGGCTTGTAATCCTCTTCAAAACTCAAATTATTGATATTGAAAATCTTGTGCTTAATCAACCCCTTTGGTGTTGCCTTTTTTTCAAATCTTGCTTTAGATTTAATGTTTAAATCAATTCATTGGACTAGTCTTGATTAAGTTAATTCTGGATTGAGTTGTCTTAGGATCTAAGAGTGACCATCATAGATTCTAAGTTTGATTTAAGCTAGCTTTCTTTGTGAGTGTTTGCAAGGATTCTAGAACAATCTCTAGCTTTACATCCAACGAACATCGCGGGTGCTTGTTAGAAAGAAGTTGGAAACCTTCCTTTTGATGCTTATAAATAGCCCAAGTTCATATAGAAAAATGTTGTTCTTCTCCTCCTTTATTGTGCAACCTCTCACTTGTTCACCATCATCCTTCCCTATTCGCCATCTTTAAGCTTTATCCAAAAAATTCTAAGTGAGATTTTAGTCTTTCTTATGATAGAGGGAACTCTAGCCATATACACAACCAGCATTAGTGAAGCAGTCATCCACAAAACCAAAGGAACCAAGAGATTGTGAGTGGCGACTTAACATCTACTTTCATTTGTAAGTGTTAAACATAAGTACGTAGTACCGAAGTGGACTAAGTTATTTTTCTCTTGTAGATCGAAGGAAGAAGGGGAGAAAGCCGGAAGTAATTTGTGGTAAGTTTCATATTTAAGTCCTTAAAAGGGAATCGAGCTAAATTTTATTTTGATTATTAAGTGGGGCGTAAAAGCGGATTATATATTTATTTATTTATATAGTTAGTTAGTTATTTATTTATTTAAATTAAAGAGAAATAAAGAAAGAAAAAGAAAGGAAGAAAAAGAAAATTATAAAAAAAAAAAAAGAAAAAGAAAAGTGGGAGTGGAAGGAGTTGGTGGTTTAAATGTGAAGTGGGTAAGTTTGCCGATAGATTTCTTCCATTTCCAAGCTCAAATCGATTCAACTCTTCACTGGGCATCAAGGGGTGGTAGAAGAAGAGATCTAGGGCAAATTTGTGTAGGATTTTGGTCGGTTTCATGGTAAAATTGAAGCTGAAACAGAAGCTTCATTTGCTGTCGCGTAGTCTGAACAAGGTTTGGTGTCTGGTGAATATCGAGCGGAAGAGTTAGAGTTTGAAGCTGATATTTTGCAGTTAGTATGTTAACTCAATTTCTAACAACTCTTGTGAAGGATAGTTGAGCTGAATATGAAGAAAAACATGTTAAATTTTAGGTGGAACCGACTAGTACAAATTTCTCGACTGATCTGGAGTAGGGCGAAGTAAATTGGGAATATATGTCGAACGAAGAGAAGTTAAGCCTTTAAATTTTGAGGTAAGCTAGAAAACATATTTCTCTACAAGTTTATAGAAGGGAAGAAGTTCTAATTCCGGCTTGAACTATGACTTTTAACAGGTAGAAGTTCGGGAGGTAGCGAGATTAACAGCAGAAAGAAGCAGGTCTTGCTGGAAAGGTTAAGCGTGAAGGAGCGAGAGCGACTAGTCTCGCTAGTCTCACTAGTCTCGCTGGTCAAAATTGTCTCACAAATCTCGCTGGGTTGTGGCTCTCACTGCTATCGTTGGTCTCGCTCCTCCAGTACTGCTAGTTTTTGGCTTGTTTTGCTAATTTAGTCTCGCTAATGGCTTGAATCTTGATCATTAATGAACTTTTAAATGAAGTATAGCCTCAGTTGAGCATTTCTTCATGAAATATAGTCTCGGTGATGGTTTTCTTTAGGTAGTTTGGTCTCGAGAATGAATACTAGGCATATCTAAAGCTTGTTTCTTATGTAAAAGGAATGTTAAGAAAATCTAACAAAGGGAAACGTATTATTTCAGGCCGAGAGGAGCTAAGGAAGGTGTATAATCCGCTCAAGGCCTAGGACAAGTTATGAGTGACACTCAATTCTAAAAGAATTTATTTCAAGCATAGTTTCTTGTTTGAAACTTGATTATATGGTACATTTCCATGGGCTTTACGTGTATGTCATGTGTTATAATTATGAGAAGTATTTGAGGTATACTGGCTGTACAAAGAGTTTTGAGAAAAACATGCGTTTTATGATTATTAAGATTAATGAAAGTATTTAAGCATGTGAATAGTGCTATGATGTAGAAAATGTTTCAAATTCATGAAATTTACGTTATGTTATGATTTTATTTAAATGACTCCCAGTGCTGAAGGACTTGGAGAAGGCATATGTGTAAATCATGTATGGAAATGACTCCCAATGTTGAAGGACTTGGAGAAGGTATATGGGTAAATTATGTATGGAAATGGCCCCATGCTGAAGGACTTGGAGAAGGCATGAGAGTGGCCGGGAATTTGTTAAGGAGCCCTATACTGAAGCACTCGGAGAAGGTACTCGGGTGACCCTGGTTATGGAATATGTGTATAGACGCTGATGTGTTGAGATTACTCCACACAGCTAAGGATTTTCGACGTTGGGTGTGTTGAGAATACTCCGCCCCAACTAAGGTTAATTCGACATTGAGTAGCATTGAGTCTCGCTCCGCCTCAACTAAGGAAAAGTTTTTAAGTAAACTAGTTTATGTGTATTTTTTCCACATATGATTATGTATGTTTAAGCTATGGCATTACGCACATTATTGTTGGTTATGGTTGGAATCTATGTTTTGCATACATTGTTTAAGGAAAACTTTAAACTAGTCACTCACTGGGCAATTTAGCTCATGTTTTCCTTGTTTCTCTGTTTTCTAGGTAGCGAGCGTGTCCAAGGTGCTTAGCCTACACAAGATTCTCGTCTAGGCTCGTCTTTAGTATCTAGTATTTTGAAACTTGTAAATATTTGAACTTGTTCAAGTGTTGTACATATAGAGAGGGTTAAGAAAGTTGTTTAGAAACAATTGTAATAGTATATCGTTTTGAGGAAGCATGGCTGTTGTGAAAACTTAACCCTGGTTTTATTTATGTTGTTAAAATATTGTGTAACTGTTTATCAGATAATGGTTAAGGTTTAGGGTTGGCAGTGGATGTTGTGAGAGGGTCGGTGTCTGCTGTCTTCATACTCACTCTCGGGTTAGGAGGGTACCTGGGAGGAGGTGTGACATAACACCTTTGTTCTTTCCATATTGTTCATCATTCTTCATATCGATTTGTATCACAATATTGATATTGTGACACTTATATTTTTCAATACAAATTATGTTTGCCATCACTTCTTGCCTATCCATGCTTTATTTACCTTCTAGTATGAGTTGCTAAATATTTAATAGGTTGGGAAGAGTGAATTAGCATTCACACAAGTTTTATATGAGTTGAAGTTCATATTGTTTCATGTATGCTTAATCTAATGCTTGAATTCATCTAATCAATGCGTTTAAGTAGTAATAGCTAATTATCGAGAGAATAAGTGGTTGTTGAATCCATTAAACAAGGAAAGAAATGACTTTAGAGATAGAGTTAGTATTTTATTAAAATTTACTTCAGCATGTGTCTTAGATATGAGATTTATGTGACTTAAAGCACGAGAGGTGAACACTTCATTTTTACAAGTTGAAAACATGAATGGATATTTATGCATAACTTAAAGTGAATGTTAATAAATCTTTTCAATCCTACTTCATAAACTGAGTTTGCCTTCATCTCATCCATAGTGTTTTCATTAGTGCTAAATCATATCCATCAACGCATATCATTTCACATTCCACTCGACGCATCCTCTTACCCACATTCGACACATCATACATCACCACCATCCTTTCTTTCCACTTTCACCCTTTCTTTAGTTATTTTGTTTATAATTACTTTCTTTCACCAAAACTATAATTCCATATTGATTAACATTCCTTTGTAAAAGTCCTTATGACCTATTCTAATTAATTCATAAATTCCTCAGTTCGACCCTAGTACTTATTAGGAAACTCCAAAATAAGTTTATACTTGGGTTTAGTTTGAGAAATTTGTAATCATTGAGATAATTTCTTAGACAAATTTGTACATATATGATTAGGCAACACATTGCAATCATGATTATGGCGCTGGGTATTGCATTTTGATGACTAGCTAGCTAGGCCCCCAAATGTCAATTTTGAGGTTTGTTGGGCATTTATTTATAGGTTTATGAAATTCTTATGAATGTTTATGGGTTTTGTGATTTCTTCTTGTTTTCTATTCCTTATTTTAATTTATATGCAATTTATGTTCGATTAATGTGACATATTAGTCATCTCAAACATAGATTGTATGTGTACGCTATGTATGTTGGGATTTGTAATGAAAACATGCTTAATTTGAGTAGTGAATAGGTTGAGTTATAGTTATGGCCCGACTTCTAGCATTACTAGGGTCATCAGTAAAGAAAGATAACGAAACCTAAGGAAAAGCGTTAGGTTAGACAAGACAGTTTAATCTAATGTCCTAATCAATCTAAGACCTTGATATGAGTAATTAAGTAGTTAGGCTCTGTGTAATACCTACTTAGTTAATTTAGGAAGTGATATCCAAGTTAATTTCTCTTAAGCCAGCATTAATGGCTAGTCGATTAGGCTTGATAACTAGATAACTCATTAACCTGTTTCATATGGTAAATCAATGAATAAATCCATAGATAGTCCAACAATCTTTTTAATCGGCGAAAATAAATCTCGTGTTATCGTTCTCTCTCAATCCATCTTACTTTTCTACAATCTAAATTCCTGCCTTTTAATTCATCTCGTTAAAACCCAAAACCAAACTTCTGCCGCTTTTACTGCTTTCCAAAGATAAATTTAGCTTAGAGAGATACTATCTTAGGCTCACTGTAGTTCTACCTGATCTTGCTACTAAGATTATCTAGTAGTTGAAGTTATTGATCGATATTATAAATGTTATTGGGTCAATTTAACGTGAATAGATTAGAGATAAAATTTAACTTTTTAAAAATTATTTTTCCTTTTATTTAATGTGGCTTAGAGATTAGATAACAAAATGTTATTTTTTAAAAAAAAAATTATTTAATGTAACTTAAGAGATTAGAGATAGAATGTGATTTTTTTTTCTTTTATTTAACGTGAATTATAGATTAGAGGATAAAATGTGATTTTTAATTCTTTTTCATTTTATTTAACGCGAATTAAAGATTAGAGAATAAAATGTGATTTTTTCAAACAAAAATTTTCTTTTCTTAACGTGAATGCCAAAAAGAAAAGGGGAGGGGGATTTTTTTACTTAATTGTTTAAATGAGAAATTGTCTAAAATATCCATATGACTATCAATTAAAAGGAGCAAAAGGGAAGTCAAATGTTTCTCCCTTTTCCCGATATCCGAAACATGTTAATTTAAAATTTTGAAATTTGAATTCAAAATTCAAAATTTGTGTTGTGAATTTGAAAATGCAAGAGAAGATTAATTTGTGTTTGGTAAAATTCATTATTCTAGATAGTAAAAAAAACTAATTTAATATAGCCTTTTGTTATTATAGTGAGTTTTTTTATTGTCAACAAGGGAAATAAAGATAGCAGAGAGAGATTACATGATGAAGAAAAGTTTTTTGATTTGTTGAAAAATAGGTGATAAATGTATAAGTGGATAAAGAAATTCTCTTTGACAAGAGAAAACAATATAAATAATTTTCATTAAGATAAAGTAAAAAAATTTCTTTATTGAAAGGAATTGGAGGATTAATGTTGATAAGATGTTGCACTGGTTAAATTTCTGGTATATTCATCTTCTTCTAAATATTTTACAATTAGAAACTCTTTACTAAAAATTGATAAGAGATACTAGAAGTACGCTTTTTGACTTTGAGGAAAATTTGTAACATTTACTTTGTAATTCGTGTTGTCTGACAAAAATGCGTTTTTTAAAGAGTGTATTCCATATTCATAATTTCTGAAAATAAAATTAAAAAATAAAGAAAACGACAATTTATTGCTTTTGAAAATAGACTATTTCAAAGGTTGTTTTTGAAATCATTATTGAGAATAAAGTATAACAAACATGTTTTAATAATTTTTCTTGTATTTTTGTTTTCCAAAATATAGGGTGTGTTTAGGGTGAGGATTGAGATGAGATGAGTTGAGATATGAACTCAATTCATTATTTGTGAAGCCAACTTCATATGTCACCGATATTGTATACCACGTTCACCAACGGCGTACTCAACCCTTATCACCACCGATGCCTCATTGCTCAACTTCGGCGACCACCTCCAATAACCAACTTCGATGACCACATTTGACAGCCAACTTTGGCGACCACCTCGAACAACAACTCTGGTGACCACCTTCGACAACCATTTTCAACAACCAAGTCCGATGACCAACTTTCGACGGCCACCTTCAATGACCAGATTGGCAACCACCTTCGACAACCACCTTTGAGAGCCAACACTGGCAACCTTCGATTGTGGCCACTCCACCAATTTCGACAACAATTATTTTAAATTATGACTACTACAAATTTGGGTTATGTTGACACGAGTTTTTTTGTTTTGTTGATGCTCGTGACATAAAACCGTCAATAAAACCTTAATTTAAAGCTTAAAAATAACGCTTAAAAATAACTATTAATTTAAACATACATGTAAAACATCAATAAATGTTTATATTTAAGTTGACGCACAAAATTGTCAATAAAAACATATTTGTTGACATAAAAATACATAAGTTCGGTCAAAACGTTGAATTTTAGTTTTTTAATTAGCTAATAATATTTTATAGTCATTTTTTATAGTAATTTATATAAAATCACTTTTATCATGTAAGAAATCAAACAAACTTGTATGTAAAAATATTTTTGAGAAAAATTGTCAAATGCATGGGTTTTTTTATTTTAAAAAGTTTTTATCAAAAGTGTTAAAATAAAAACAACTTAACTAGAAATGTCACATGCATAAATTTGTAAAATAATTGCTTAAATAAAAAAAAATTGAAATGCATGATCTAAAAGTAAACCCTAAATTCCATTTTCCAAAACTCCAAACAATACATGTGTGCTTAAAAAACAATAAAATAAAGTGCAATTTATAGTTTATTATATATATAGAATTATTAAATAAAAATTTTTCCAAACAAAAATGATCATCAAAATAGATTATTTATGTAAAAAAAAAAAAAAAATTGCACCAGATACTCCTAACATATGAACTCGGCACCCCAAACACCAAAACACATTCATATGATCTCCACATACATATTTACATATGAATTCAACTCAACCCGCCAAATAGCTGTAACGTCCTGACCCTTACATAACAAGGTCAGACCGCTACGACATGCATAGCTAAACTTTTCTATCATGAGATGAGTTTTGATAAAAATTTTTAAAAGTAAACATCAAAACTTCCACTAGTTAAGTAAAAATTTTACAAAAAGTCTCTTTTACAAAACACTAGGATCCATAAAACGTTAGCGTAGTGGAACAAAATGCATATATGACCAAAATAGTGAGTTTGATGGTTGGCCCTCTGAGTGACATCCCGTAATGCCTTCACGTTGTGCCCTCACCTACAAAGTCTATGGAATAGGATGAGTATATGATATATTCAGTAAGTAGCTCTCACTCAAGGTAGTGCCCAGATGCACAATTACATGCAACATGTAATGCAACACAACAATAATAACATTAAAATGCAACATAACAAAAGCATACTACCATAAACACTTAAAGAGATGGTGAGATAAGCTACTTACCTCTTAGGTGCTTCTATATTTTTCTTATCCTTAACTTGGAATGATGTGAGAAGACCTCAATAGAAAGTTTATGGAAGAAAGTTGGGAGATCTTTTAATGACTAGGATCTTCCCTCTAGATTATTTTTTATCTTTCTATACAAGTCTATACTTCTCTATACATTTCTAAATTTCTTCATACAATTCTAGCACTATCTAGAACTTTCTAGGTTATGCTAACTCTTCCTAGACTCTTATAGAATTCTCTAGAAACATCTAGAATATTCATATATCTTCTAGAACATTCTAGAAGTGTCCAGGATATTCACACACCTTCTAGAACTTTCTAGAAATATCTAGAAAATTCATGGATGTTCTAAAACTTTCCAGAGGTATTAAGAATATTCATACATCTTCTCTGGAACTTTCTAGATATATTTAGGGGATTCATGGAAGTTTTAGAACTTTTTAGAACTTTCTAGAATCTTGTAGAATTTTTTGAAAACTTTTAGATCTTTTGCACATTTTGATGGTCTTGAGCATCGTGGTGTTCTTGGTGGTTTGAGTCATCTCTTCTTGGGTGTCTAAAATTGAGTTAGGGCGAACCTTGTGAACAATTCAATTTAAGAATTCTCATGTAATTTCAGATAATATTTTTATACAAACTTGGGATGTTTCAATAGTTATATAAAAACAAAAATAATCACGGACCAAAACAAATTAGGAAAGAAAAGAGAAGAAATTAGGAAGAGAGAGAAAGGGACAAGACCTAGCCACCATCTCCCAATCGTGAAGCCATTCTCTTTTCAACAACCCACACTCTCTCTCTGCGTTTTGCATAAGCCGAACAGCCTCCCACCGCACAACCTTCTCATCCCGTCACCTGTTCAGCTTCTTCTCCGGCGGAAACTGCGGCGCAGTTACGTCCAAAATCGAGAGCAGTGTCCTCCACGACCAGTGACGTGTTTCTGACGGGCGACTCTCAGTTCTCGGTGTTCCAGCAGCTTCTTTTAGCGTTTTCATCCTTTTCGGTGAGTTTCGACGCTTTCCCACTCTAATTTGGCGTTAGATTTGAGTTATCCACTTCATAACGACTCCATGTAGAATTAAGCGTCAGTGGGTACAAGTCCGCGTTGGTGAACTTTAGATATTAAAGGTCTGTTTAAACTCGTTTGGACTCTTCATAGGCACTATAAATTAGTTGATAATTCTTGGAAACTCTTTAGTTGTAGTCTGGACTTGATCCATCCGAAGTGGTCGTATGAGGTATAAGGCTTCTTTGGATATGATCACGCATTCTGCACGCTTTTCGAGACTCCAAATAAGGTTTCTAACCTTGGCACCATGTTCTTTTTTTATTTGTTTTCATAATATCAGGAGTCTTTCGATTAATATAGTAGTGCTTTAGAATGGTTAGGCAAGTAGAATTCCTCTGAGGCATAGGTTTAAGCGCTAGGTTTGGCGCCTCGCTTTTTCTCATTGAATAAGGCGTGCATTAAGCACACACCCTTGTGAAGCCCCAAGCCCTGGGCATTGGAGATTTTTTATTATTTTTTAAAAAATTGTAATAATAAGGATTCTTGCTTTATTAACTAAAAAGAATTTACTAAACCTAAATGCATCTTTTTATCAATCGAGAGAGGTAGTACAACAAACCAACAACTGCGACAATAATGAACTCATAAGATGGGCAATCAGCGAAGCAATTTCATTTGTGTTATCCACCAAGGAAATGATCAAGGAATTCTATGACCGTATTGTTGCACATCTTGAATAAAGTACCATAGGATAGCTTCTAATAGAAGATTTTGAAAATGAAAGCGTGTAGAACTCAGATCTATTGACCGATAAAGTCGTAAACTTTGGATCTTATGTTGCTTCTGCCAAAGGGTGATTGAGAGATAATTTGGGCCTAGTGTGCATCTAGTTCAGTCAACTTGCTTTCATATTCCCACTTCAACTTGTTTTCTCTTCTTTATGTAATATTTTTTTATATAGTGTGCCTAAGAAAATCATGTTTTTTTTTGCTCCTTGCACTTAAGTCCTAGAAGACTATTGTGCATTATTATTCCTTGAACTTTAAAAAAACTGGTTGGGTATCTTTACTTGTGTGCTGATATGATGTGTGATTTATTCCTATTCCTATTATGACTTATGTTATCTTGATATTGTGATGTGCTATGATATCGTTGAGCATGCTTGGATGCCTGTCATGTTGATTTTATAATGTTTAACATGCTGATGTGCTATTTAGTGGTTTTATGAATATAAGCATGTTTGTTGTTGAGATGTTTGAAAAAATATATGTTTGTGCTATTTAGTGGTTTTATGAATATAAGCATGTTTGTTGTTGAGATGTTTGAAGAAATATATGTTTAATGTTGAGAGCATAATATTGTTTTATGTGGTTTTGGCATAAAACATGTTTTAAGTAAGCATCGAAACTTTGTTGATCCAAATTCAGTCATCTAATTCTCTCAGCTTCACATCATTTTTGAAGTTTAATAGAGCAGCTATGGAGCATCAGATTGCTGGGGTTCGCTGCCAGAGAATTGGCTGCAATGCCTCGTTCACTGAGGACGACAATCCTGAAGGTTCTTGTCAATACCATGACTCGGTAGGTTAACACACTCACACTCTTATTCTCCTATCAACTCCAACAAACTTAAAATTAAGGATCGATGTTCAGTTTCAAATTTATTAAACTATCCCTAGTGGGAATATGTTCATAATGGAAATCAATGAAGATGAATTAGTTTAGTCTCTCTTCAAAAAAAAAAAAAAAAAAGAAAAAGTTTAGTCTGACAACAAGTGTGCAGAAGTTCTTCCACAGCTTTTGGGAATTTAGTGCTCATGACTGGTTTAACATACTTTATTGAATGATGCTTAGTCCCATTCACATCGTTTCATTTGATATTAAGAAAATGTTCTGGACTAAAAAATTTCCAAATGATATGGTTATATTTGGTTGATGATTGGGGAGTTTTTCCTCCATCTGCCTTTCAAAGAGAAAGGCCGCTTTCTTGGGCTAGTGGGGGTGTGCACGTCATTGTGGGATCATTGAGGGGGACTCGGAGGAGAGAAATAGAAGAGTGTTTTGTGGTGTGGCTCCCTAGTGAGGTTTGGTCTTGTTGAGGTTTCATGTTTCTCTTTGGGCTTCGGTTTTGAAGACTATTTGTAATTATTCTCAAAGCAATATTTTACTTAGTTGGAAACCTTTCTCTAGGGGTTTTGTGGGCTTGGTTTTTTATATGCCCTTGTATTCTTTTAGTTTTTTCTCAATGGAAATAGTTGTTTCTATATAAAAAAAAAAGTTCCTCAATTTTTGTATTTCATTGTTGCCATTGTATCAAGGGTCAAATGAAAATGTTCTCAAGTGTTCATTCTAGAATGACACATTGGGATGTGACATTGTATTTCTATGCTCTCAATAAGTTGAAAATTGTACCACAAATGTACACTTTTTATTCTTTTTATTATTATTATTTTTAAATATAGAATTCACAACTTTCATTGAGAAAAAAGTAAGAGTTTCCGGCATACAGAAAAACAAGCCCACCAAAACAACCTTTCTAAAGAGAGGGATTCCAACTAAGTAAGATGTTACTTAGAGAATAATTACAAAGAAGCTTCGATACCAAAGCCCAAAGCGATACATGCAACCTCGCCAAGGACTAAACCCTATAGGGGTCCCTATCCCTACCGCTGAATACTCTATTGTTCCTCTACCCCCAAATATCCCATAACACAACACACACCCCAACAAACCACAAAAACCGACCTTTCTCTCTTAAAGGTGGATGGAGGAGGAACTCCCTAATCATTGCACGAATATTCCTTGGGCCTGCAAAGCAATTCCACGCAACCCTTGCATATTGACAATCCCAAAGGAGATGATCCAGATCTTTCTTTGCGTTTTGACAAAGAATACAGTGGAAAGGCACTATTAACGAGGCCATCTTCCTAGCAAGCTAGTTAAAGTGTTCACCCAATCATTGTTATTGAGGTGACCCTAGGTGCACGCCTAGGGGGAAAGGCGCTCTGACCTGAGGTCGTTGTGCCTGTTGTGTTGCCTAGGCGATCCTCTTCCTTTCGGTGCCTTGTTGTGCCTTCGTTGATGAAGGAGGGGAGCACCTCCTTAACTATTTGTGATATTTTTTTTTTTTTTAAATTTAATTTTTTAAAAAATTGATCAACCCAATGAGTCAATTGCTTGACCTTTTGAATTCGGCTGCTTTCTTTAACTTCGCTTCAATTTCTTCTTCCTTTTAAACTCTTTGATTTCTTCTTCTTCTTCCCTGAACGACAACCCAACTCTCTTATCCTTCACAATTTTGCTTATTCTCTTTGAAACGCGTCATTTGCGAACAACTTCATTGCTCCATGTGGGTTTCGATTGATTGAAGTTCTGAGTTTTGTGTAAAGGTATTTAATATTATATAATAATATTACATTTTTTTTCTTGCTGATTTCTTTAACCTTAAGTGAATTTTAAAATAAAAAACCAGTCGGTTAGTGGGGCCGAATTATGAATTCTTAAGCAATAAAATCTGTATCTGTATATTATTATTATTTTATTATATATTTCTACATTCATATTTAGTGGGTGGGTTGAGATGTTTCTTTTGCTGTTTTCTAATAATTAATACTAAAAACCATCTTAATATTTGCATATTAAATTATTAAATATTCCGTGGGGTGGAGTGAAATATTATCTTAATTTTCCTTTCAATAAGTTTCATCTTATAATTTATATGTTATTATATAACATTTGGATTCTTTACAATTTATTATCATTAATGTTTGAGGCTTTTATATATGTTTATAAACTTACGTTCTACACATATTATTTATTTATTTATTGCGCCTTGCGCTTTGAAAACACTGCACCCAATCAAGCAAAACTTGCCAAGTAAAGAACATAATTTTCTTAGGAATTTTAATCCTCCAAACAACATAAAAAACCTACTCACTAATAGAGGAGGGATCCAACAACAAACGTAAAGAAAGACTTGCAAAAAATGCCTTCACTAGGGTTAGGACTCCAAACACGAATATCCCTTCTCCCAACCCTAAAGTTGCTCTCATCCAATAAAGTAAGAAGAGAAGAAACTTCCGTTGTTTCCCTATTGGACAAATGATGATAGGACTTGAAAGAAAAAAGACAGAGTTTCCGGATCAAACCAAGAGATTAGAGACCAGACGATTTTTGAAGGAAGACAAATGATAAAGGTGAGGAAATGCTGAGTAGAGGGGACTATCCCCCACTCACTAATCTTCTTAGAAATATGTATCCTTGCCATCCCCCACTTACAATAGACCAAATGAGGAAAAGAGGGAAACTCAAGCAAAGTATCTTTCCACATATTCGGGTGTGTGCCTTTTACCCCTTTAGCCACCCAATCAAAAGGATGGTTGCCATGCTTACTCGAAATGATCCTATGCCACCAGGATTCAAGCTCAAGGGCAAAATGCCAAAGCCACTTAGCTCATAGAGCTTTGTTTCGAAACCTTGTGTGTGTTTGACCCAAGGAGTTGGGAAGTAGGAGTTGTGAACTCTACTCCTTGTTTGGCCCAAGAAGTGGTGGGTTCCACTACTAAAAACACATCAATTTTATATCTTATCAACTTCATACACTATGGGCCCAAGACAGGAGTTCATAACTCCCTAGTCTTCATAACTCCTTAATCCCCACTATTCTCTTCCTTACAGGAAATACCCCTTATATTACCGATCTCCAACCCTCCCTGGTTAATAGGACACCTAACAACCTCCCAACTCACTAGATGAGAGCCCTTCCCTCGGTCCATCCCTTACCAAAGAAGAATAAACTTCTCAAGGCCCTTACATACCAAACTAGGAGCCCAAAACAGGGAAAGATAATACACGAGAATGCCACAAAGCACCAATTTGATCAGAGTTATCCTACCAACTTAGGAGAAAAAACCTTTCTTCCATGAAGCTATTCTCTTACGAATCTTTTCAGAAATAGGGTCCCAAAAAGAAGTGGCCCTCGAATTACCTCCCAGTGGGAGCCCAAGGTAGGAGGAAGGAAAAGAGCCAACCTCATAACCAATCACATCTGCCCGTCTCCTAAGCTTTTCCTTATCACAATTAATACCCAGAATTTGGCACTTGCTCCTATTAATTTTAAACCCTTACATTGCCTCAAAAATCCCACCATATGGTTAAGGATCAAGAAGGATCTCATTGCCATAACAAAACAACATTGTATCATCAACAAACTGAAGATGTGACAAGGCTACCTCGTTCATACCAACCCTAAAGGGTTCAATAATGTTTCCTTCCACCCCATTTAAAATGAGCTGACCTAATACATTCATGACAATTAAGAATAACAAGGGAGATAGGTCTCCTTGTCTTAAACCTTTAGAAGCCTAAATCTTGACCCCTTTGAGGCTCCATTGATGAGGATAGAGTAATTCACATTTCTAACACAGCCCTACATCCACATCCTCCATTTATACCCAAATATACTTCCGTTTTTTTTCCCTTCACCATTTCTATCTCTTTTATTTAGTCCCTCTCAACGTGTATTTGGGCAGCCCTCAAACTCTTGGTTTTGATGCCCACCAGAGGTCGGGTTCATAATGAACTGTAGTTACAAAGCCATAAGACCTCTCACAATCATGAGCCTGGCTTGAGCAATGTCCTCTATGATTGAGTTGTCCAGTTCGTGCTGATCTTTTTCTGTAGCCTTCACCATCTAGGCAAGCTCCTGGCCCTTACTATGTGAACTTGGTACAGGTGCCTAATGTCAACCATGCCAACTATTCGTTGATAAGGTGATCTGTCTGTCTATATATTCGTAAATCAGAAGGTTCAACATTGGTATTAAGGATTAATTGTATCTCTACACCTTTTATAAATACACAAAACATAAAAAGAATCTCATTTATTAATTCCAATATGAATATGAATACTAATATTAGGATGTATTATGTAGTTTGAAAGTAAAAACAACTTATTTATTAATGTATATAATTTTATAATTTTTTTGATTTCTAGAAATATCTATTGGTATGATATTTTATCGATATATCTATTAATAATCCTTGACGATGACTGCACATTCAGAAAGGATGGTTGATTTCCTTATTACTCAAGTCTGTGACTTAATTTCAGCTACAACCTCCAGGGATCCCAAAGGTGGTCAACCATATTGCAGACATGTTCCCCTGGAGGTTATTGCTGAAATTGAGCAGTTGTAGGCTTTGGGGTGGGCAATGAACTCTCTTGGTCTCCTGTTGCAAATTGCAGCTTGAAAGGCCCTTTTCTTCCTACTAAGCTCATGTTGGTGGTACTTGAAGTTGTTTATATGATTATACTCTTCGTTTAATTAAAAACAATCATTTATTTATAACATGTGACATGCTTTCCTCCACAAATTATGTTGAGTTCCTTTGCTGCGTAATGTGTATTTTACTAATTTTGTCTTTTGCCCTTTATATGCTATGCGGCCATGGGCTTGGTTCAAATTCATGGTCTCCATTGTTCCCAGGGAGTAAGTTCACATCCACCTATTGACTCTCAAGAATATAGTATTTTCTTTTTGTCCAAGAATTATGTTTTTCTTTAAATATATATATATATAGAAGGTTGAAGTTGAAATACCTTTTGCAGCCTATATTTCATGATGGGATGAAAGAATGGAGCTGTTGCAAGAAAAGAAGCCACGACTTCAGCTTATTTTTAGAGATTCCAGGGTTAGATCTCTTTTTATGATTTTATTTTTAGTTGGAATGCAATACTGTTTCCATGCTTAATTGATATGAACTGATGTTTGTTGATTCCATTCCCACACTTTCTTTGAAAACAAAGATGACTTTTATACAAATATTTATTTTTATCGAGGCAATTGTAAATAGGAACTAAGTCTCGGCACCCTCAAGACCAATATACTTTCTTCTTTTAGATGCATCAATTTTGCTATAGATCATATAACCATTTTTTACCAATATATTTACTCTTGTGTGACCCTTGTCTGGCCTTACTACATTTGGCTTCTAAGATAACTTGTAGGATATTAAATTCTTAGTCGGCTTGAACTTGTCTGTCAAAGCCCTTTACTATTTACATTGGCCCTTCTTGACCGCTAGGCCACACAATGGTTGAATGATGTGAATTATTGGGTCTTAACTCCCTGTTTTTATGAGTTTCCATTTAGACTTTAGGAATATTTGTGGTGTTTTCATACCGCTTTTTGCTTGTGTGCCAAGTATGACATGTCTTACCTGAGAATTAAAAAAATAAAGTGAGCTAATGGTGCCAAAATGAGCATAGCTGAAATGATCAACCTCAATGTTTGAGGTTCAACATATAAATTTTCAATCAATATACTTTTCATGAGAGTTTAAATTGCATGAAATTAAGAAGTAATGAAAGAACAATATTAATCATTGACTAACTCGTGAATAATATATTTGATGTTTATTGATTTTGCATCAAAGATCTAATCGAAAATTATAAAATAATAAAAATATATTAAAATAGAAATGCATAATTAATGATTTTGTTTAAGAGTAGTTGACTATGTACAATAATAATTATATAAACTTTCACGAACTAACAAAAACTACTCGAAATTTAATTTTTAAAATAACACAAATATACAAATATTTGTTATAGTTGAAAGGAAGACACTCCATATAGACGTGTTCCTACCAAAAGGAACACAAATTAAAATATATTAAATAATTTGTTAATTGAGAGAAGGTTCATTTGGCAAATCAAAAATTGAAAAACTTTATATAAGTTCTCACAAAAAACCATGGAATCATTGATCCAAAATGTAGAATAATGAATGAAATTGTGGTACCCTTTATGTTCCATTTCTTCTATTGTATTGTTGTTTTATGAATCCACTTTGCAACTACTACATTTCTGGATAAAGAATAATCACCATTTTTACCACTCCATCTTCAACCTTAAACATTTAATTTCACATCCCTTCTGCTCTCCTTTTATTTGTTCAAACCTATTTCCATTTATTCACTTCTGTTCCCATTCTTGTTTCATTCTGCTTCTTGTAATTAGGAGAAGATCCAATTGGTAAATTGAAAATTGAAAAAGATTTCTCTGCCTCATCTCCTTTAATAAAATAATTAAAATGAAACTAATTCTTCTACCAATAAATTATATTTGAAAATAAAACGAATATTTGTTAGTTTCAAAACCAAATATACTAATAAATAATGAATCAAAATTTAAACTTCAAAATACTATGAATATTTGTTTTTTTTTTTTTAATATACTAATGAACAATAGTGAATTCAAAATTAAATTTGAAGATAATTATCAAACCTTTTCATAAGAAAATAAGTTTATGGATTATTGCGACTTCATTCTGGTATGTGTTCAAATGTTCTCTATGAAGAACGAAAGCTTATCTTATCATTTTAAAATTCTTTCGATCATATGTTAGATACCTCTCTAACTCAAGAGAATCTAACGAGAACTCACCCAATCTCCCAACAATCTCACACCAAAAGATAAGAAAATACTCAGCCAAGAGCCACAATATTATTTATCCACAGCAAAGTATCACAATAGTTCCAATACCATAATAGCAAGAAAGAAAAATAGAAATATCAGCAAAAGAACAACAGGAAGAACAGATAGATGGCCAATTTCGAGAGTGCCTCCCTCTCCAATTTTTTCATTACAGCTTCAGCTTAGCCATGGCCATCCTCCCCATCGCAAACCCCTTCATAAACCTCTCGGGTTGTCTCTCTGCTGGTCCCCTCTTTCCTAACTGTTTTGTCAGCCACGTCCTCCCCACATTTTACTCCCACGATCTCCTCTTTATTTCCCTTTTTACCCCTTCTATGATATATGTGAACTATTGGGGGTCTAACAATACCCCCCTCGGTGAAACCCACCTTGTCCTCAAGGTGGAATGAGGGAAATTGCTCCTTGAGCAGCTCTATCTCCACCCACGTTGCTTCTGCTTTCGACTGTTCTTTCCATTTTACTAAGATTTCTTCTTTGCCCTTGTCCGTGTTCCATCGTCTCCCCAATATCCATTCTGGTTGCACGTTCATTTCAATGTCATCATTGAGTTCCGGTATCATGGCAAGGATAGTCTGATGTTCCCCCACTTTCTTCTTGAGCTGTGACACATGAAAAATGTTGTGGATAGTTGTTGTAGGTGGCAATTCCAACCGGTAAGCGACTTCTCTGATCTTCTCTATAATAGTATAAGGGCCAAAGTATTTCGGAGCTAGCTTTTCATTCCGCCTATGAGCTAAAGACCTTTGACGATAAGGTCTTAATTTAAAAAATACTTCTTCCCCAACCTCGAACTGAACTTCTCGACGATTCCTATCCGCATAATTTTTCATCCTTTCTTGTGCCCGTTCCAACTGTTCCTTTAGTGTCGCCAAGACTCGATCCTGCTCCATCAATTGTTGTTCCAAGGTGTCATTCGTCGTCTTCCGATCTCCATAAGCTAGCAAAACCGGTGGTTCTCGTCCATACACAATGCGAAAAGGCATCGTTTTAATGGTCCCGTGAAATGTGGTGTTGTTCCAATACTCTGCCCACAATATCCATTCGCTCCATCTCTTTGGTTTTTCGTTGCAGAAGCAGCGAAGATAAGTCTCTAGGCAACAGTTCACTCGTTCTGTTTGTGGGTGGAAGGTCATACTTCTCTTAAGGGACGTATCCTGTTGTGTGAACCTCTCCACCCAGAAATTGCTCAAAAAAATCTTGTCTCTATCAGATACTATTGATTTAGGGAACCCATGCAATCAGACAATTTCTCAAATAAAAATTGCTGCCACTTGTTTAGCAGAGAATGGACGGGATAGAGTAATGAAGTGACTGTACTTACTCAATCGATCCACCACGACCATTATGGAATCCACTCCTTTCGACTTGGGAAGTCCTTCAATGAAGTCCATGGATAAATCTTCCCGAATTCTCTCGGGAATGGGAAGTGGTTGAAGAAGTCCGGCTGGAGAAAGAGATTTGAATTTGTTCTTCTGACAAGTCATACACTGAGCTACGTACTCTTGTACCATCTTCTTCATTCCCTTCCAATACAATTCTCCGTTGATTCTCTTGTAGGTCCTGTACCCCGAGTGACCTCCCATAACTGAATCGTGATACAACTGCAACAACGACGGTATCAGAGATGAGGAAGCGGAAAGGACCAATCTTCCTTTGTAAAGTAATCTCCCATGTTCCCAATTGAATTTGGGTACGTCTGTTGGATTCTTTTGCAGTTTGGTAATGATTGCTTGCAACTCCTCATCTTGCTCTACCTCCCTACTCACCACCTCACTGTCCAATAGGGTTGGCGCTGAAAGCATACATTTTTTTGAATCCTGCGGCATCCTTGATAAGGCATCCGCCGCCTTATTGTTCTGCCCGGGTTGATACAATATATCGAAATCATATCCCAACAGCTTAACCAACCATTTCTAAAACTGAGGTTGGACTTCACGTTGTTCTAGTAGGAATTTTAGCGCTTTTTGGTTGGATATCATCACGAACTTCTGTCCCAGGATTTAGTCCCCCCTCTCTGGTAATTTCTGGCTATAGGCCGGTCGTCTTGCATTAAAACAACCCCTAGCCTGAACCCTGAAGCGTCGGTCTCCACTACAAAGGTCTTAGTGAAATCTGGAAGCGCTAACGTCGGTATCGTTACCATAGCATGTTTCAACTTATCAACGGCTGAAGTCGACTCTTCACTCCGAGCAAAGGCATTTTTTTGTAATAACTAAATGAGTGGTGTCGTTATCTCGCCATAGTTCTTGACGAAACGCCTATAGTATCTCGTCAACCCCAAAAATCCTCTCAGCTCAGTCATGTTTTTAGGAATTGGCCACTCCACCATAGCTTGTATTTTGCTTCCATCGGCTTGTACCCCTTGGCAAGAGACCCAATGACCCAAATAGTGAATTTGGGACTGTTCGAAAACACATTTCTTTTGATTGGCGTATAATTTATGGTCACTTAAAACGTTAAATACCATTGTTAGATGTTTCTCATGAGTATCTAAGTTTGTGCTGTATTAGAATATCGTCGAAGAAAACAAGTACAAAACGCCTTAGAAAGGGTCGAAAGACCTGATTCATCAAGGATTGGAAGGTGGTCGGTGCGTTTGTGAGCCCGAAAGGCATCGCTATGAACTCATAATGCGCCTCATGCGTTTGAAAGGCTGTTTTAGGTATGTCTTCTTCCTTCATTCTGATCTGATGATAGCCTGACCTCAAGTCCAATTTGGAGAAGTATGTCGAGCCATGCAACTCATCAAGTAATTCCTCTATCAAGGTATCGGAAATTTGTCCGCTATAGTTGCTTGGTTTACTTTTCGGTAATCTACACAAAAGTGCCATCCTCCATCTTTTTTCTTTACCAACGATATCGGGCTAGAAAATGGGCTCTTGCTTGGATGTATGAATCCCACTGTCAACATCTCCTTAATCAACTTTTTAATCTCGTCCTTCTGACTGTGACTATACTTATAGGGCCGAACGTTGATTGGATTCTGTCTCTCTTTCAATATAATCTAATGATCAATGTTACGTTTAGGTGGAAGTTGTGTCGGTGATTCAAATATAAGCTCATACTCCCTCACTAAACGATTAATCACTGGATGTGTAGGCTTTTCTTGCGCTTTCACTGGATCAAATTGTTACCCCCTTTCGTTTCAGTAGTCATCCCTCTAAACTCCACGAGGAATCCCTCCCTCATCCTCCGTTTCCCAATCACTGATCAGTGTCTTCATGGTGACTTCGGCTTTAGTGAGAGTGGCATCTCCTCTAAGCACTACCTTCACTTCTCCTCTGGTAAACGTCATTGTGAGGTTCGGCCAGTCTACTCCCATGTAACCCATCGTTCGAAGCCACAACATACCAAGGATTATATCGATCTGGCCCAAATCTAAGGGTAGAAAGTTCTCTAAAACCGTCACCTGTGGTAGTTCCACGATAACTTCCTTGCAGACTCCCTTCCCTTGCATTGCTGTCCCATCGTCGATGACGATGCCATATTTGGTCGTATTCAACATTGGTATGTCGAGATCCTCTACTAGTTGTCAGTGAATGAAATTGTGGGTAGCCCCACAATCTATCAGAACAAT
Organism: Citrullus mucosospermus; assembly: GCA_030954485.1. Taxonomy (NCBI): domain Eukaryota; kingdom Viridiplantae; phylum Streptophyta; class Magnoliopsida; order Cucurbitales; family Cucurbitaceae; genus Citrullus; species Citrullus mucosospermus. The sequence goes on along the minus strand of CM062065.1, from coordinate 9,746,705 downwards.
GACTTCACGACCACTGACCTTCCCTTTCAACTTCATCGTTTCGGGTGTTGAAAAACCCAACATCGATTGGAGTCCCAACTCTACTTTTTCCGTCACCTCGTTTGATTCCTCGGCTTCTTCTTCTTCGTCTTCGTCTATTTCTTCAATCACTTGTCCTTCCCCGGCAATGATTAATCGGAGTTCCCATTTTTCTTGTGTTTTACAGCGGTGTTTCAGAGAATATTTCTCGTCGCACTTGAAGCATAGTCCTTTCTCCCTTTTCTCCCGAATTTCGGCGTCTGATAGTTTTCGGGTCACCCAATCCCTTCGCGGAGCTCCAAATTTGTCGGATAATTGTATTCTTGCTATGTTGGGCCGATAATTCGTGTTTTGGCCCTTTTTTTTTTTTTTTTGTCTCTTAGGCCTTCACGTCTCCCTTCACTGATTTCTTTCCGCCGCTCTTAATCTCCTTCATTGCTTGGATTTCGTCGTTGATGGCTTGCGCTTCACGCATCGCCTCTTCCAAACCGATCGGATTCCTACTTTCGACCTTCGCCTTCAACTTCGGATCCAATCTGTTGATAAAAGTTCCCTTTAAAACCGATTCTGATATCTCTGGTATAGGCGCGAAGAACCTCTCAAATTGCTTTCGGTTTTCGGCGTAGCTTCCATCTTGTTTAATCGCCAGCAACCTTCTCGTCAAGCTTCCCTCTCGTGAACGTCTAAACCGGACTAACATTCTTCTCTTCAACTCTTCCCATGATCGAATCGGTTTTCAGTTATGCAATACGAATCCACTGAGTCATGATCGAAGCTGATTATCGCTACCTTGATCTTCTCTTCATCCGTCAGCTCGTGTATCTCAAAATAATGCTCGGCGCGATAAACCCATGACTCGAGGGGATCTCCCTTGAAGATCAGCATCTCCAGCCATTTATACTTCCCTTGTCGCCTCTTCCCTTCGTCTGTGACAATTCTCCTTCCTCCACCTTGGTGCCTATTCCGCATTTCTGTGAGCCTTTCGTAATCAGTGACCCATCCTTGCCTCTACTCAGCGTTATTTCCCACATTTCCCCCATCAGCTGATCGACGTTCTTACACATCACGAAGACTAGTTCCTTCAACCCGGTTATATCCCGTTCGTGCGTCTCCAACTTATCTTCCGCCTCCTTCCTTGCCATTTTCCGTGTCCTCACCAGCTTGAAACCTTGCTCTAATACCAATTTGTTAGATACCTCTCTAACTCAAGAGAATCTATAACAAGAACTCTATTGTTAGACCCCCAATAGTTCACACATATCATAAAAGGGGTAAAAAGGGAAATAAAGAAGAGATCGTGGGAGTAAAATGTGGGGAGGACGTGGCTGACAAAACGGTTAGGAAAGAGGGGACTAGCAGAGAGACAACCCGAGAGGTTTATGAAGGGGTTTGCGATGGGGAGGAGGGCCATGGTTAAGCTGAAGCTGGAATGAAGAAATTGGGGAGGGAGGCACTCTCGAACTTGCCCATCTATCTGTTCTTCCTGTTCTTCTTCTTTTGCTGATATTTCTATTGTTCTTTCTTGCTGCTATGGTATTGGAACTATTGTGATACTCTGCTGTGGATAAATAATATTGTGGCTCTTGGCTGAGTATTTTCTTATCTTTTGGTGTGAGATTGCTGGGAGATTGGGTGAGTTCTTGTTAGATTCTCTTGAGTTAGAGAGGTATCTAACATCATATAACATTCTGGAAATGGAGATGGGGGCCAAAGAAAAACATAAAAGTTTGTAAGAGGATTTCATGAAGGCCAAAATTATGTGATATCTTTTTTTTGTTGGAGGTGTATGTTTATGAAAACAAATCTACTCAATATGAAATTTAATTCCTACATAATCAAAATTTAAATTTGAAAACAATACAAATATTTGTTAGCGTTGAAAGTAAACCTATTAATCAACAATGAATAAAATTTTAAAGATACTACAGCTATATATTTTGTTTTAAATATATATAATGATGAATAGTAATGAATCAAAAATTAAAATTGGGAGATAACAATCATACCTTTTCATTGAAGAAAATAAGTTTACAGGTTAAAACAACTTCATTCTGGCATGATCCAATATTTTCTCTACAAAGAATGGAAACTTCTATAATTATTCCTAAATGATTTCTATCACATTTTAGAAATGGAGATGGAGCAAAGAAAAACGAAAAAGCTTGTTATTTTTTTGAAAAAAGTTTAGTTATTATGTGAAGAGATGTGTTTTATTTGTGGATGATGTGTCAAAGAAGATTCTATGGAAGGGTAAAAAGGTGTGATATCTTTTATTATTATTTTGTTGGAGTTGTACATTGAAGTGAGGGCAAAGGCAAATAGGAATGTGTGTATTGAAAGGTTGGGAGGGTAAAATGGGAATTATGAAAAGATTCAAGGGCAAAAAGGGAATGTAAAACTTCTCCCTTTTTGCCCCTTCTAATATAGTATAAATTTTTGTTTCTCTAATCCTTCATTTCTGTAAATCTATCTATTATTTGTATAAGTGAGCATATCTTTTATGTTTAAGACTAAGATGGATGGTATGAAAAGCTAAGGTTGGTCTTCAAAAGCCTTTTAAGTTGATTCAAAGTTGTAGTTTTTGTTGACTTTTTTGAATGAAGATGCAAGACTGGAAAACATACAACAGAAAAGCCAGTTTTGACCAAGCCAACCACTGCTGTAAAGAAGCCAAGTCCAACTCCTGTGTCTTCCATGACAAATAGATTAGGGAAAGAGTCATGTGCTAGGTGCCAGCAAGGTTTCTTTTGTTCAGACCATGGTAAGCGCATCTTTTTACTTTCTGTCAAATTTGTACCTAGGAGTACTGGAATATCTTGATTTTATGTTATGTGCTGATGAGTTTGGTATCCTCATTTGGAAATTCTCCCTAATGTCAAAATTGTAATTTAATCCAAGTTTGAATCTTAGGTACGCAAGTCAAAGGAAATAACAAATCTATTAATGAAGCCTCAATTATACCTGCTGCAAGCAATACTGATTCTCAGGTCCCTCCTGCTCCAGCAAAAAAAATAATCGGTATAAATGAACCTCAGATCTGCAAGAATAAGGGGTGTGGTAAAACTTTCACAGAGATGGAGAATCATGACACTGCCTGCATTTACCATCCTGGACCTGCTATTTTTCATGATCGGTTGAGAGGGGTGAGATACATATATTTACTAAACTTGAAATAACACCATTGTTTGTTGTCATGGTGTTCAATTATAGAGTATCAACCGTGGTTATTGATATATTTTCTATGTTTGATTTTCAGTGGAAATGTTGCAACATTCACGTTAAGGAATTTGATGAGTTCATGGAAATTCATCCCTGCACTCGCGGTTGGCACAATGCTGATCCAGCATAACTAAACAACATAGCTAGATAAGGTATTTAGGTTCTTGTATTTTAAAAGGATGTTTATTATTCATTTATTTAGTTTTCTGAATGAAACTATATGGTATTCCATTACAACTATTGATAGTCAAGATAGGAAAAAAGCCCTAAGGCAATACAATCTCTCCTAAGCCAATTTGAGAGGGCTAAGTATCTTTCTTCTATGTGGACTCCACTACTCAAAACATGGAAGATGAAAAATTGAAAATACTACCTTTAGCATAGTAATACTCTCTCCCCTTGATGAACTGATGACACAAACAACTATCTACCTCAATCCCTTGTCCCACGAGTAAATACCACAAACAACCATCCACGACTTTGAAAAGGCTTATGATCACGTCGATTGGGACTTTCTAGCTAAGGTGATGCAGTAGAAAGGTTTTGGGTATACATGGAAGATGTGGATGTGGAGTTGTGTTCAAAATATGAATTACTCTGTCCTCATCAATGGAGTCCCAAAGGAGTCAATTTAGGCCTCTAGAGGTTTAAGGATAAGGAGATCCTTTATCCCCCTTGTTCTTAATCATTGTGGATTTAATTAAATCGGCTCATTTTAAAAGGGGTGGAGGGAAACATTATTGATCCCTTTAGGGTTGGTACAAATGATGTTGCGTTGCCACATGTTCAGTTTGATGAGGATTCCTTCGTGATCCTTAATCATATGGTGGGGTGTTTTGAGGCCAGGTAGGAGTAAGTGCAATCTTGGGTATCAATTGTGATCAAGAAAAGCTTAGGAGATGGGTGAATGTGATCGGTTGTGAGGTTGGTTCTTTTTCTTCCTCTTATATTAGGCTCCTATTGGGAGGCAATTTGAGGGCCACGTATTTTTGGGACCCTATTTCTTAAAAGATTTGTAGAAGCTTACTTCATTGTCACACGTGCTCTAGTCAACCTTGGGTCCCCCTTTATTGATACCTCAGACTTCCTTGCTTTCACCTTCATAATCATCGCCACTTCACTTCCATAACTCCTAAGGTACATGGTTGCATTTCGAGCATGATGCACACACCACTCAAGTCTAGAGGCAAGAAACTTTCCACAATTATGAATTGTCAACTCCGCTACCTTCAACTCCACCGCTTTATAAATTCCTTCCCTTATACCTTCAAAACTAATAACGGTAAGTTTTTTTGACTCAATTAACATATGAATTTGAAAATACATGTTTGTTCTAAATAACCACGAATCTAGATCTTTTCCATTGAAGACTGACATCTCAACCTTCTTGAACTTGCTCCAACTGTATCCCCCCTCTTTGATCTTGTTTGATGTTTCAGTCAACGATATCTCCTCCACCAATGGCGGTGATTCCATGAAGTCCTCTCACCTCTTTGGTCCCCTACTAGACTCTTCTACCACAGTAGATCCTGAATTTTTTTCCTCTGCAACTCCATCTCTGTAGCCAAAGTGTCACAATTTTTTGAGTTTCTTTCGGTGTTCGTTGCTGCTGCTCTGCTTGCACATTCAACCGTTCTACATTCTTTGAAAATGTTGCAAGCATCTCGTCCATTCATTGATAACTTCTTAACATCTTCCTTAGTACTTCTGATTTCCCTATCTGTTATTTCCATTATTTCCTCCAACTTTTTCTGCACTATTTTCCGGATCTACCCTGGTTGAATGCTCTGGTAAGGTATTCACTTACAATTATTGATATTCAAGACAAGGAAAAAGCCCCAAGGCAATATAGTCTCTCCTCAGCCAATTCAAAAGGGCTGAGACTGAGTATCTCTCTACACTCCAATACTCCGCAAGTAAATCTCTATACGCACTCTCATACTCATAACAAACTTGCCTCCTCGGTCATTACCATTTTATCCCTCTTGTATTGATACAATATTGGTGGCCTAACCAGTTGCCTTATTTTAGATGTATGTTTATGGGGATGTGCTACCCTTCAATATTCTGTTTCAGTTAGTTTTTTCTTTCTTAATGGGTGTGATCTCTCACTCTAGAAAAATACATATATTGCATATTTCTCCATTCTTCAACTTCCTTCCAAAATTAATTGAACTATCAGAAGCTCTGCGAAGATATTCTATTTACTTCAGAGAAATATCTCATGATAAGTTATATGGGATAGGGTTTACCAAGAACTTTATTCGACTTATTAGGCAACTTTGTGTTTCTATGAGGAATTTGGAGGGTGCATTGGTTGGTCGTATCTGATTCTGGCATTCATTTCCTTATGACTTATGAACAGGAGAAACAACTCTGGAGATCAAGTTACCTTTCATCAGCATATACACAAAATGAATGAAGCTGCGTGTTGTTTCTGCATTCTGTGTTTGCATGTTTGAACCTTTTGTGGTAACTTCAATGTTATATATTTTTTATCCTGCAATATAACATTATTAATCTTGGGAAACTATGTACTCGACATGTTCTTCCCTATAAATGCTCATCTTGTCTGGTCTAAGTGATTGGCATGTCCCTTATAAAGTGCATTCTCCTTTCATCTGATGGCAAATGAGAGTCCCATTGTTGCCCCAGCAGTTTGATTGAGTGATGTATATATTCGTTTCGTGTTCATCTTTTTCTAACTTCCACAAGTTTCAATTTTATTATATGTTTTTCATCTTTTGATTGGATTTGTGCATTGTGGAACAATGCAAATCTCTTCTGTTGAGAATTCAGCTAATATTAAAATAATTAAATAATAAAATAAAATAAAATGAAGAAATAGAAGTGGAATTTTATGGATAGTTAAAATCAAAATTATCCGACCCTTTCTTTCTTTTCTCACCAATGTGTGCCTTTCCAACGTTCACCAAATGCCATTTTTTATAGACAATTTGGTAGTGGAACTACATGACCAGTAAGGATGTGTCATTATGACACATGGCGTTTAGATATTAAGTATGGTTATATAATGAACATCTATTTTATTATAATATTTATAATACTTTTTAGATGTCCATTATATATATGAAATATCCCTCATTAAAATCTTACTAAAAAAAATCCAATAGAAAAAAAATCCTAGTGAAGAAAAAAATACATATTTCATATAATCTAATACTTTTAAAAGAATACAATACATTTGCTCCTCTCATAGAAACATTACTCTCTAATTTGTTGCATTCCAATGTTTTATAACAATTTTTCAAAGGTTGCGGTAGGTAATGTTTTTGTAAATATGTCAGGTTATCAACAAATTTGTTGTATAGTGATGTCTTCTTTTTCAAGAAAAGTTTTGGTGAAATATGTTTTTTTTTTACTTTGATTTGGGTTATACATGTTATGTTGTTTTTGTATAATGTTTTTGGAGTATTTTTACTAGAAGACGAATGTGTTGAGTCATTGAACTTAGCCATACATATTCCCTGTTAACCTCATAGAGAGGGCAAGAATTCCCTTGAGTCAAGAATTCAGCATGATATGAGGAAGTAGCTGTTATATTTTGTTTCACTAATTGTCATGATATAGCAGTTCCTCTACTTGTTAACAAATAACCTGTTTGAGATCTAGCTAATAAATTTCATTACAATGTCTTTATGTTGAATAACTGTATCTAGTTAAAAAATTTACTGAAAATGCAATATCTGGTATTGTATTGTTAGTAAGATATATAAGTACAATAATTGCTTTGAGATAATCTCAAGGTTGAAATATAACTTTTTTTTATCTTTAGTAAATGAACTTCCATTCAAATGTTTAATGGAAGTGTTTTATCTATATAGAATTTTTTTAAAATTTTTCCGTATAAGTCGACTGATGAACATCCCATCTGCTAAATGCAAAATTTTGTTTTTTTTTTTTTTTTGTTTTTTTTCTTTTTGAGATTTTTCATTTCAACTTCTTAAGATATTCTATTGCCTTTGGAATCAATTATATTTAGTTTATCAACATATACAGTTATAATAGCAGATTTTGACTGTGATTTATTTATAAAAACAAATGAACATATTGAATTATTTTGATATCTTTCTTTCAACAAATATCCACACAGACAATTATATCACATTCATTCTAATTGTTTTAATTATGATCTCTGTAATTTTATTGAATATAGTTCTCGAGAATTTGATTTATGTATTTCAGGTATTTTAAATCTTTTTGAAATTTTCACATGAATTTAATTATCAAGATATCCATATAAATATACTGTGACTACGTTCATAAGATGCATGTTTAGATTTTCATATATAGTTAAACCAATTAAATATCTTAACGTAATTACATCCATCACTAGAGAATATGTCACCTCATAATCAATACCAGGCCTTTGTTATTAACCTTGTGCAACTAGTCTTGTTTTATATCTTGTGATCTCATTATTTTCATTTTTTTTTTCTCACAAATACTCATTTGTATCCCACAGGTTTGACATTTTTTTGTGTTTAGACTATTGGTCCAAAAACTTGACATTTTGAAGGTGAGTTTAATTCTTATTTTGGTTTAGGATATTCATTTTTAGATGTAATATCAAGAGCAACATTATACGCAAAAATGTTGTCAATAACTACATTAATTCAGTTTCATATTTTCCCGACATAATTTCTTAAAATCGTATCGTACTTTCTTCACTAATTGTATTATTAGTTATGTTTAGGGTTTCTTCAGGATATTTTAATCCTCAACCAAGTCTTTTTTTAATATTGTTTATTTCTCTTTTTTTGAGAATTTTTATCTTTGAAACCCACTGGTCTACCACACTTCTAGCATGTTCCAGACTCATTAGTGACAATTTGCTGCATTAGGATATCAATTTTTGACGGAACATTTACAACCGTTATATGTGATTTAGTTACTTTTTTTGCATCTATAAATGCATATGGTAATTGATTTGTTATATTTTGCAAATGAATTATTTTTTTAAGTTTCAAGTTTGCATTGATTTGTACGAGGATCTAAATGAGACAATAATAATGCATTTATGCAATTTACTTTTCCAACTTCTTAATTTCTCTCCTAATATTGGAAAATTTGTCTCATTAAAATGATAATCAATAAATGAAAATACATCACCCGTTAGGGGTTTAAAATATTTAATAATTGATGGGAATCATATCTAACATATATTCCTAACCCCTTTTGATGACTTATCTTATTACATTGTGGTGGAGCAATTGGAACATATGTTGCACATCTAAAAATTCGCAGATGGGAAATATTTGGCTCCTTGTCATGCTAATTGTCCGGATGATTATTTATGATAAGCTACTGACCTAATACGTGCAAGTGATACAACATGCAAAATAACATGTCCCATATAGATTTAGGAAGCTCAGCTCCCATAAGTAATGGTCTAGCAATTAATTGCAACCTTTTTATAAATGATTTTATAAATGATTCTGCTAAATTATTTTGTGTATGAACATGAGCTACAAAATGTTTAACATTTATTCCAATTGACATATATTAATTATCAAAAGTTTGAGGTGTAAATTTACTAGCATTATCAAGACGGATGGTCTTAATTGTATAATTAGGAAATTATGCTCTTAACTTAATTATTTGAGTAAGTAATCTTGGAAATGCAAGGTTTCGGTTTGATAGTAAACATACGTGTGGTCATCTACTGGATGCGTCTATTAATACTGTAAAATATTTAAATGATTCACTTGGTGAGTTAATAGGTTCATATATACAAAAAAAAAATGATGGTGATTCGGTTCCCATTTTAGCTGGTGATGGTCTAATTATTAATTTTCCTTGACAGTGAATCTTTTGGTTCTTCAATAAGTGTATCTGAATTTTCTAAAATTATCCTCATCATTATAGATTTCTGATGACCAATTGGTCATGTCAAATTGTAAATATATCTTGATTCATGAACTTTAGGTTCATTGTTGCATATGTTTCAATGACTTATATATGAGTATAATATAATCTAGAAGATAAAACAGACAACTTTTTCAATATACGTTTTTCATGTGAGACAAGAGATATGATATAAAGATATTTTATCTCATTTTTTACTATCAGTCTCAATAAGATAATCATTGCGAAGTATATCTTTTAAACTTAATAGATTTCTCTTTGATTGACTAGTTAACAACGCATTGTTAATTGTAAATTTTGTTCCTCTAGCCAATATAATATTTGTTTTTTCAAAACCTTCAAGGTTTGCAAAACCTGATATTGTATTGATTTTTGCTTCTAGTATTTTCAATTCGGAAAAATATTTTTTACTTGTAAGTATTGTATGTGTAGTTGCACAGTTTGCTAGACATAGATCTTCATTTTTTCATTTTTGAGTCACTCAATATGTGAAAATTGTCTATAATTTTTTATTAAATAAGATAATTACAATAAGATAAACAAAAGTTAAAAAAAATGAAAGATAGATAGAGAAAACAAATAATATTAATTCTAAACATTATCAAAATCAAAGGAAACACTTGCTATGTCATCATTTATGCTAATTTTTTCTTCAGGAGATTCAAAAAAGTACTCCACATCTAAATTTGTCATATTGGATGGGTCAAATATATCGTTATTCTGTATGCAAAATTAGTTCACATTTTTCCCTTTTTCTTTTAGGGAAGTTTGATAGAGATCAATTAGGTGTTTTGATATACAAAAAACACGAGACCAGTGCCAAGTCATCTTGCATCGGAAGCATTTATACTCATCACCTTTGAATTTTTATCTTGTAAGGCTTTTACTTTATGATCATCATTTCGGATGGTTCTTTTGAAATTTGGATAATTAGAACGAGATTCATGGTTATTCATTAATAGCTCATTATTTTGTTCGGCTACAAGAAGACATGAAATTAATTCAAAATATTGTTTAATTAATTTCTCTTGATATTGCTGTTGTAGGAGCATATTCGAAGCATGAAATGAAGAAAATGTCTTCTTCAACATATGCGTATCAGTAATTTTCTCTCCGCATAACAACAATTTTGAACTAATTTTAAATAATGCGGAGTTGTAGTCACTTACTGATTTGAAATCTTAGATCCTTATCTATTCATAACGAGCTTTAGGAAGAATGACTATTTTCTGGTGATCATATCTCTCTTTTAAATTATTCCATAAGATACATGATATTTTTATTGTTAGATATTTCATCTTCAACCTCTTGTGGAGATGATGACGAAGGAAAATCATAGCTTTTGTTTTTTTCCTGAATTGATGTTGTATTTCTCTTTAATTGTTTCTCCTAGGTTCATTGCATCTAAAATGTATTTCAGCATCAAGTCCCCTGACAAATAATTATTTTCATTGATGTCAATGGCTGCAAACTCTATTTTTGTAAGATTTGTCGTGATAACTTATCCCAAAGAATTGATTTATATTAGCATATACTAAACAAACAAAACAACATTTAATTTATATAATAAAGAGAAAAGTGACATACCTTTGGAACTTATCTTCAACGAGAAAATGACAAAAGCTCGTGCTGATAACGTGTTGTGAAATTGAGGAGCAAAATGATGGAAAAACAAGAATATGAATATCGAGAAATTATAATATTGAAATAATAAAATAATAAAATAAAATAAAATAAAGAAATGGTAATGGAATTTTATGAAACTTTAAAATCAAAATTCTCCGATCATTTCTCTTCTTTTCTCACTAATGCGCACGTTTCCAATATCCACCACATGACATTATTTATAGACAATTTAGCAAGTACCACAACTACATGGCCATTAAGGATGTGTCATTATGAGACCATGACTTTTAGAACACTACGCATTGTTATATGATGGACATCTATTTTATTATAATATTTATAATAATTCTTAATTTCTTATGTATTTCCTTTTATTCCTTTTTCCTCACTCTTTAAAACGAAAAAAGAAAAATATTTTATCTATTCAATATGCAAATTTTTTATTTCAATTAGTTTTAATTAAATTTTTACAAATAAATTCCAATTCGAATTTCTAATTTTGAGTTTCTAAAATAAACATTGGTTTAGATTTAATTCACTATATGGAAACAAAGTTTTAATAAGTAACGTTTGAAGACTTGGATCTAACAACCTTGTTCACGAACAAGACCGTTAGATCTCAAACTCAAAACCTCCAATCAAGATGATCTTAGCCCCTAAGAATAGCTAGATGACGGATTACATCGAAAAAACTACGGATTGGACAAAACTTGTAGCTCCCGTCGAACCTTGATATTTGAATCACTCCACAAGCATGATCGATCAACTCATGCTTGAATGATAATGAACATGCAATCTAAATACGATAGAAACATAGCACAAGGCTAAAAGAAAGCTTAAAGGATCTTTTGACTACATTTTCTAAATTTCTTCCAAGTCTACTTGTTTGAATAATTATATGACATTATATAGGCCTCAAAATATAATCCTAGATATTTTATGAGGCATTTAAAATGTTGTAACACTCATAATTAATGACCATGATCATCCATGATCAAATTGTAACATAAAATCACATAAAATGACTTAAAACTTGAAAAATACATTTAATAAATACAATAAATCCAAGATTAGTATTTTTCATTCATATTCCATGCATTTGTAACCATCCAAGAGTAAATGACAACCCATTTGAAGTAACTTGAAGTGTTGATTCTTCATAAATTCCACTTGACTTCACATTATTCTTCTTCTTTGTTTATTGTAAACTTGGACAGCATGTATGACTCATTCTTGATGTTCATATTGCATGAATGAGGTTTCTCTGTTCATATCAAGTTCTGTTTAGGTTAAGAAACTTAAGTTGACTTTTAGAGAACACCTCTACCGAGAAATAATCCTAGTTTATTTACTTTCAATAACATTTTTTAATAAACATTTTGTTATAAGATTAGCATTTTTTTTCTCTCTTGAATGGAGATCATTTTTAATAAATAAATTGGATAATAAAATGAAATGTTTTCAAACGGATGTTGTAGGATGTTAATACTTTTCTTACACTTAACAATCCTCGAACTTAATTTTAGTAAAGCAGATCATTTGTCTTTTTTTTATTTAAAGAAAGGTGACCAATCATACTTACAATGATTGGTGGCGACTTCAAAACTTTTATCTTAAAAAAGACTCTTAGGAAAGAACATCAGTCATTTTGCATCATGATGAAGTTGGACACTTGTTATTTGTGATCGCTTACTCACTTGACTCTACCATGTCAAGTGAGAGGGTGAGATTTAATTTGACTTGCTTTGCATTTATTAATATCTCGTGTTTTTTCTCCCAACATAATTCACTAATTTTGAAGTGATATTATTTATACAAAAAATGATTTTATCCATTTTAAAATTACATTTGAACAGGAAGACTATGCATTTTGATGTATTTTTATTCATCTGAACTAGATTTAAAAACAATCGTCTAGAATTGAGAATATGGCTCTTTTCAAATATATCAAAAGGAACCAAAATATTTACAAACATAGCAAAATTTCACAGTCTATCTGCGATAGACCGCAATAGACTACTATTTGTACCTACAAACATAGCAAAATTTCACTGTCTATCTACAATAGACTGTGATAGATCGTGATAGACTACTATCTATGTCAGGATAGGCACATATAGTAGTAGTCTATTGCGATCTATCACTGTCTATCCCAACATTTTGCTATTAGTTGTAAATATTTTCAGTAGTTTTGCCATTTAAGATAATTTCCCTTGAGAATATAATTTTTTTTATTTTTATTTATTTATTTTTTTTATAAAGATAGCTCTTGGAGTTAGAATGATAGTATATGTTTGTTTGAGATGTTAAAAAAAATGGAAAAAGGACCTGTCTGGTTAACGCTCATGTTTTCTATTTTTCATTTCTTGTTTCTTGTTTACTAATTTTTATGAACTAGAAACAATAATATGTTTATAATTAATTTTTTTTGTTTCTTAATTCTTGAAATAAAGAAATAAAAATAAAAACATGTTGGATAACTATTTCTTGTTTCTCGTCTTTTTACATTTTTATTTCTTTTTTTAAAATTGTAAATGTAATTAAAATTATTATAAATGAAAAAATATCAAACTATTTAAAAATATAAAAAATTTCACTATCTATTAGTGATACTGCAATACTTCTATCATTGGGGTATAGATTGCGACAGACTTTTATTGCGGTTTTTTGCTGATAAATAGTAAAAATTTTTTATATTTGTAAATAGTTTGATATATTTTTTTCTTTTTTAATAATTTTCTATTATACAAGTAGCATACATATTTCAAAATTTGACTTATTTACTACAAACTAAAGTTTGAAGAATAAATTTTTAGTTTAATAAGAGATACAGTGAGTAGATTTTGACAAATATATATGCAACATTTGTCTTATAATTGATGTAGTGGTTACAATGATGTAATGTTTGAAACAACTTAAATGAGTTTTGACACATACATTCGATGAAATAATGTTATAAAATAATTTGCCATTTATTTTAGAAAAATTACATAATTTTTTTTTTTAAAATTGAAAACTAGAAACATATATGTATTATAAATGTAGTAGATATTATAAATATACTATTTAGTGTAGATATTCATGACCTATCTAGGATACCAAATATCATAAACCTCATTGAATTTCATGTTGTAACATACACCACCATTGAATTTTATATTGTAACATCCACCATTTTATGTCCACTATGTTCTATAAATAGTGGTGCATCATGCCTTTGTTAAGATACACCATAATTGAGTTGTTTTCTCTACTTTTTAATTTTCTCTATTTTGTTCTTTAATTTACTTCTTTTTGTTCTTGTTTTGTTCTTGCACTAGTCTTCTTTTATAGCATGTTATCGACACGAGTCTCTACCACTCTGAAGATTTTGTAGAGATTAGCTTTGATTCATTGGAATGTCAAGAACGCTAAAGACTCGTCAGAATTTTTCCATAATTTTTTAGGTAGTGAGTATTTTGATTTTGGTGATTTGGTTTTGTTTGGGTTAGAGGAAAGAAAATTATCCATATGTGTTTGATGTATTCATCATTGGTTTTCTCACCACCACCATTCATCTTTATTCTATTCAAACAAAAGTCCAAAAGAAGGTGAGTATTTAAAATTTTTCATATATGCAACATATGTAGATTGTGAAATTGAATTGAAATTTTGACGTTAATTAGATTTTTGCATTAGATCAATTTCTAAATTTTATGTATTTTTATGAGTTTTTTTTTTTTTTAAATTTGTTGTTAATAAGGTTTGAAATTATAAGAATTGGACTATGCACTCATGGTGGAGATTATGATTGTATCAAAAACAAATTTTGAATATAATGTTGTGATGCATATTTGCAAACAAAAGGAATCTCCTTTTTAGGTTCTTATTTGTGTACGAAAAGACAAAATTATATGATAAATGTTTACTTGTGTGGTCGTAGCCCATGTGTATGCAAACACAAGCAAGTAATCAATGGAATAAAAAAAAATTGACAGTGTTTATTCTTTTGATTTGGTGTTTGATCTGCACAAAGAAACGTTTGGTAAATAAAAATTGATACGGTCAATCAAGATACATCTTGAGTTTAAATTCTAGTAATTTAACTTATCTTCAATTTCTTAAGAATACCAAATTGTAAATTGTCATATATGTTTAAAATTGTTTGGTACTTTATGCATAGAGCATGTCATTTATACATTGTAAATTAAGCTCTTATTTTAGATTTAATTAATATTTTTACTAATTAGTATATATTTACCAAAATTTGAATAGAAAAATTGAATTAAGATATGTTTATCTTTCAAATTTCTAATCGTTAGAAATTTTCTAATAGGGATTAAAATTCTCTCCTACATATATTATCGTTTATCTATTAAGATTATCTTCTAATAATATTATCTTTTATCTTTCAAATATGATTAGAATAAATATTTAAGACTATCTTTAATTTTATTTTGAAAAGTTTGAGATTTTAAAATATTAGAGATTATTTCTAGGGAAATTATCTTAAATGGCAAAACTGCTAAAAATATTTACAACTAATAGAAAAATACATAGTCTATCTACGATAGACTACTATTTGTGTCTATCGTGATATAGATAATAGTCTATCGTGATCTATCGCGGTCTATCATAGATATACAATGAAATTTTGCTATATTTGTAAATATTTTGATTCCTTTTGCTATATTTGAAAAAAAACCCTTATTTTTAAGTAAATTAGTTTTTTTAGGATTAAAAATAAAGCTTAATGATTCACTTGAGTAATTAATATATCGATTAGCTATTAATTAAAAGATTAATGAATTAGAAATAAAAAAAATTGACTACTCTGTTTAAGGATTGTTCTGGCTAGGTTGAGGCATTTAAGTTGACCATAAAGGAACATCTTTACTTGGGAACTAACCTAGGAGTTGAATTAGTCAAATTTTTGTCATGCTAATATTGAAATTTCTTTGATTGTTGAATATTCAAATTATTCTCATGTAAATAAATTTGCAAACTTTTGAAATTTATAGTGATTATATATATTCAATTAAATTCTCCCATGCAAAGTTTATGAAAGTTACATATAATAGTTAATTATTCTTCCTAAAGCTGATTTTGATTTAATGCACCTGAAGTTGCATAAATCAATTAGTGCTCATTGTTTTTGCTTTGCACCTATAGTTGCACATATTTTAAATTAAGAAATGCTTATAAACTAATAAACATATATTACTTTCATATACTATACCAAACATGCTTCTGCTCTTACATTAGCAATTTGAGAAAGAAATTTGAAAAACATTGTGATGACACATTTATCTAATCTCTTTTGAGGTTGAATAAAACGAATGAACATATAATAATGAATTTCAGCTAAATAATTTAATATCATTCCTTGAAGTGAATGTTTCAATATTTAATACTTGTGATCGGAATCATGTTATAAAGGAAGAAATAATTATTCTATTAAAACCAAACACATGTAATGTTTTGAAAGAGGATTTTATTTTTCAAATGTGATGCAAAAGAGAGAATAATATTGTACTTGCCGTACATTAAAAGTCTTTTTGAAAATTAAAATCCTCAATATTAAAAAAGAAAATGTGAAAGCGAATTTTGAGAACTTATTTGGATCTCTTGAAGAGATAACTTATCTTTTTAACCTCTAAATATGGTATTATTTGGATGTTACTAGTTTCTTATAAGATCTCCTGAAGAGATGATTATGTTTTTTGACCCACTTGTATATGAGATATTTGGATTTGTTTCGGATCTTCTGAAGAGAATAGGAATAATTAATATTTATGTTTTGCATCGTCTATACATATTTTGGATCTCTTGAAGAGATAACTTGTCACACCCCCTCCCGAACTACCCTCTTAACCCAAAAATATGTGTGACGACAGAAGATATTGACCCTTTTTCGACATCTACTGTCAACTTAATTCTCTTCAAATCCTTACCAAGCACTTGATCACAAAATTATAACTCACATCCAGGCCGTATGTAATAATCTTAAATTTATAATGATATCAACAGAGTTTTTACACACTTCCACTCCTTAGACCCAAGTATGTACAATGCTAGGTCTAAATATTTTCAATGCACAACTAAGTAACAAATCCAGACGAGTTCGACATGTAGGCTAAGCACCCCGATTCCGCTCGCTATCTGGAAAGTAGAAAAACATTTGAAAACATGAGCTAAGTTGCCTAGTGAGTGACAGTTTTAGAAAACTATGCTTGGCTTTAAAGCTCAACGAAATCATGCTTGATAATCAAAAAGTAAAGTTTTTGGAAGCTTATAAACACTTGTACATTTTTTTAAAGATTTTTCCTTAGTTGAGGCGAAGTAAACTCAATGCTACTCAATGTCGAAAACAACCTTAGTCCGGGTGGAGTAATCTCAACACGCTCAACATCAACAACAACCTTAGTTGGGATGGAATAATCTCATCATACCTAACGTCGAATAACCTTTGCTGTGTGGAGTATTCTCAACACAACAACGTTGAATTTACCTCTATGTGCACATAGGAATTATAACCCGGGTTGCCTGTGTACCTTCTCTAGTCCTTCAGTACCAGGGTCCTGATATTAAAGCTGCCCATATGCCTTCTCTATGTCCTTTGGCATTGGGGACCATCTATTGTATTTTGGCTGCTCATATGCCTTCTCCATGTCTTTCAGCATTGAGGACCATCTTTGAAAATAAAGCATGTTTTCTATTAATTAAATCATTTGTAAATATGAGATAAACAATTCTTCATAATTTTCAAAGTATTTCTCAAACACTATGTTTTTCACGAAGCTCGACATCATAAACATCATGCTCAAAATCATGTAAAACCATGTTCAAAATCATATGAAAAAACACATGCTTTATTAAATTCAACTCATGCTAAAAATCTCATATTTTGATACTAAATCGAGCATACTAGAAGTATTGAGATTATAAATCATTTTAAATGAAATTATGTCACCCACAACTTGTCCTGGGCTCTTAGTGGGTTATATGCTTCCCTTATCTCTTTCCTGCCTGGAATAAATTAATTCATTTGTCAAATATCCTTAAAATTCTCTTCATGGCATAATTTAAGTCAATTTAGCTAAAAAAGGCTCATCCACAAGCAAAAACTAACCAAAATGTCCAAAAGTTGCAAGCTGCCTCCAACAACCCTGCAACATGCTCACCCAACCTGCCTAACCTCAAATATGCGGCATGTATGGCTCATTCTTGATGTTCATATTGCATGTTTAAAGTTCCTTCATTCATATCACATGTTGTTCAAGTTTACACTAACCAAAGAAGAAGAATTATGTGAAGTCAAGTGGAATTTATGAAGAATCAAGCTTAATTTAATGAAAAAAGACTTCAAGCTACTTCAAATGAGATGTCATTTACTCTTGGATGGTTACAAATACATGGAATATGGATGAAAAATACTAATTTCAGATTTATTTTATTTATTAAATGTATTTTCAGTTTTGAGTCATTTTATGTATTTTTATGTTACAATTAGATCATGATGGTCATTAATTATGAGTGTTACAACTCTTTGAATGCCTTATAGAATGTCTAGGGTTAGATTTTGAGACCGTTCAAAAAAGGAGACTTGGAAGAGATTTGAAAATGTAGTAAAAGAGCCTTTGAGCTTTCTTTTAATCTTGTACTATGTTTCTTTTGCAATTTTATAGTGTTTAGATTGCATGTTCAAAATCATTCAACCTTGACTTGATCGATCTTGCTTGTGGAGTGATTCAAAGATACATTTAATAAATATAATAAATCGAAGATTAGTATTTTTCATCCATATTCCATGCATTTGTAACCATCCAAGAGTAAAATGACAACCCATTTGAAGTAGCTTGAAGTTTTTGTTTATTAAATGAAAATTGATTCTTCATAAATTTCACTTGTCTTCACATAATTGCAAGTTTTTCTCATTGTGAATCTGGATAGCATATTTTTTGCATTCTTGGTGTCTTTCATGATGTTCATATGGAATTATTGAGGTTCCTCTGTTCATAACACGGTGTCCTCAACATGGTTATCCGGATTGATTGCAAATTCAACTATTCTACAATGGGTTGTCAAGTTCAACAAAATCCATCTTAGATGCTACCACTAGAGGTTCTATCTTTTCCAAAACCGCTCAAGAGGTCTATACCATACTAAAAGACTTGGCCACCACATCTTACAATTGGCCATTGATATAGGATTTCTTCTCTTCGGTCTCGTTTTAATTCTCAAAGAGAATCCTATCAAAAGAAATTTATAATACCGAACCCTACTCCTATTACTACGATGGTGTAGTAACAGTGGCAAGTCTGTGCCCAATCACAGGGGCAATAGTCTTTGTTACGTTAAGCTAATTTTCTAATTAAAGCGATAAATTTGGAGGGGGGGGGGGGTGTGGATTAGAAATAGGCATGAAAAGGAAAATTAAAAGCAACAGGTAAATGTAAATAGGGATAAGATAATCAAGTTTTCGAGAGCAATTGGATTCCTATGCAATTTCTATCACCGACTTATTTAACTTAATTAAATTAATTGGCACTATGGGCAGCCTACCAATCGAATTAAGATAAACAAGCGCCCTAATTATTAATTAAAGCCTAAGCCTCAATCAATCTACAAGTCTTGGGTCCTAATTGGGTTCGATAGCGATCAATTAAGGCCAAGAACGAGTGCATTAAGATTAAAAGTTCCAGTGTGTGATTAATTAATGGGAAAGACCTAACTCAATTAATCAATTTTTCATTAAATGTAGGTTTAGCATACATTCTAAGTTATAAATAGCCAATACACGTAGCATGTATGCTAAGACCCTTGCTACTTATCGATTTTAAGCATAGACTAACACGAAGGAAACGCACGAGCAAAATTAATTAACCAAGACATATATTCAAGGGGAGGGGCGTCAATCCATCCAAAAATATAGATCTAAATTTGCACAAGATTCAAAGAACACAACCATAATATGAAATTTTAGATAAAAATTAAATCTCAAGAAATTACATGGGATTTTGCTCTCAAGAACAAGAAATCAACTTACCTCAACATCTCCATAGACAAAGAAATTGAAGAAGAGAGCATCCAATCCATGGCTACAACCCAAAATAAGATGAAAATCCTAAGTTAAAAGTGTTAGAAATATGTAGGGAAAGAAGAATTTTGGAAGAAAATCCGGCCTCCATGGGGGATTCAACCTTATTTTTGCCTCCCTAAACCCTAAAAATGAAGAGATTATTTATAGAATCCGGCAGAGTGTCGTTACGCTCTTGGAGAGCGTCGCAACGCTCTAGGTAGAAGTCGAGCGCCTACCCAAAGCGTAGCAGTGCTACGACTGTGCTCTCTCGTGCACTTCTTCGCGTGTCCGTCAATATCCAAAGTGCAGCTACGCTCTCCCCAATTTTCTCTTGGGTCTCCAGAGTAAAGTTGAGTGTAATGCTCAGCCAAGCTACACTCTCCAGGGGCATTTTCGTCTTTTTCCATATCTTTGAGCTCCAAGTGCCCAATTTCACTTTCGATAGTTCCAAATCAACCCTGAACGGCTCGTAACGCTTTTTTATGCATGATTTGCTCAAATTCCTATAAAATAGCATAATAAACATATAAAATCCACGAACGAGCCCAAATTAAGCAGGAAAAATAGCACTTTTATGGCGCTATCAACCATGTGAAAGGTCTTCTACAACTATCCCAAAAGCCACCGAATTGTATGAGGTGGATGAGGTAAATTCTCTTAAAGTTCAAATGGGTTCCCTCACTAATGCTCTTTCTAAATTATCTGCAGGGGGCCAAGCTCAAGTGAATCCACCATCTATAGCATCTCTTGCCACCATGGCTTCGGAGATGGCTACCCAAAAGGAGTTGGAACAAGGAGACAATGAGACAGCCGCCAATTATGTTGATAGAGGACGCTATATAGGCCACCAACAACAACAACTTTCAACTCATTACCATCCAAGCTTGAGGAACCATGAAAACTTTTCTTATGCTAACAATAGGAATGTTTTGCAGTTCCATCCCACATCGAGAAGAAGTCCAACATAGAAGACTTGACTTTTGGAGGATGCCTTTTGGTTTCTTGGGCGCCCATTCTTAGCAATTGGAAGGGTCATCATTGATGTCCAACAAGGGAAGTTGACTTAAGGGTAAATGATGAGAATGTTGTCTTTAATATTTATAAATCCTTGAACCATCATGATGAGGGTAGTACTTGCCATGCAATGGATATTATTAATCAAACTGTTTTAGGGCATGTTGAGGTTGTGCTTGCTAGTGATCACTTGAAACAAAGTATAATTGATTTTAATTTTGATGATGTGGATGCTATATCTGGTGAAATTGCTTAGTATGTACTAAAATGTATAAACCTATGCCTCTAGGTCCTTTTGTGAATGATGTTAATGTTGAAAAACCTACTTTAGAATTGAAAGTGTTACCTCCTCATTTGAAATATGCAATCTTGGATAATTCTTCTTCTTTTTCTGTTATTATATCTTCTAACTTGAATTCTATGGAGGAAGAGAAGTTGTTGAGAGTGCTAAGGGAGCATAAGTCTACTATTGGTTGGTCTATTGAGGATTTTAAAGGTATTAGTTCATCAATTTGTATGCACAGAATCTTGATGGAAGCTACCTTTACTCCTTCAGTGGAACACCAAAGGAGACTTAACCCCGCCATGAAGGAGGTAGTTAAGAAAGGAGTGAGCTTTTGAGTACAGGTATTATTTATGTCATCTCTGACAGTTCATGGATAAGCTCTATTCAAGTAGTACCCAAGAAATGAGACATGATAGTAGTTAAAAATGAAAAAGATGAGTTAATTGCCACTAGAACTGTGACAGGATGGCGTGTGTGCATTAATTATAGGAAGTTGAATAAAGCTACTAGAAAAGATCATTTTTCTCTTTCTTTTGTAGATCAAATGCTTGACAAAATTGCAGGTTATTCTCATTATTGCTTCTTAGATGGATATTCTGGATACAATCAAATTTTCATTGCTCCTGAGGATCAAGAAAAGACCACATTCATTTGTCCCTATGGGACATTTGCTTTTAGAAGGATGTCTTTTGGTTTGTGTAATGCCCCTACTCATTCCAATGTTGAATGATGTCTATTTTTCAGAGGGCTCATTAAGGGCATAATGGAGGTTTTAATGGATGATTTTTCTATTTTTGGGTCCTTATTTGATTCTTGTCTTATCTTAAACGTGTTTTGCAGAGGCGCCAGGATGCTAACCTTGTGTTGAATTGGAGAAGTGCCACTTCATGGTAAGGGAGGGCATCTTTCTAAGGCACAAAGTCTCAGAGAAAGAATTGGAGGTGGACAGGGCCAAGATTGCCACCATTGAACAACTACCACCTCCCACTAATATGAAGGGAGTCAAAAGCTTACTAGAGCATCGAAATTAAGTGTTTTTTATTCTCTTAAATTAGGGATGTTTTTATGAGATTTCATGTGTTTGCTGGTGGTTTTCATATGATTATGGTAAAAATTAAGTGCCAAAGGCTAAAAAGACCAAATCAAGCCAAAATCGAGCGAAAACGGAAGAAAATGCAAGAAAACCCTAAAAACAAGGCAATGCAGCCAAGAGTGTCGCTGCATTCTAGACCCGAGAGCATAAAAAATCAGCAATTGTTGGAGTGTAACTGCATTTGCCGAGAGCATTGCTACGCTGTGCGAAGAGCGTCACAATGCTGCAAGCTGTGCTTGAAGTCAGGCAGCCATGACAGACAGCGTCGCAATGCTACCCAAGAGCATCGTTGAGTTTGGCTATTATGACGAGCAGTGTCGTTGCGCTTTCCCCAGCTTTCCTAAATTGAAAAATCTTTATTTTTGGAAAGAATTTTGGGGCGCCAAGTCTATAAATTGAGGGGTTTCCAGCAAACCTAATCACACAATACAAAGCCTCAAAGAGTGAGTTGGCTGCAAGGAAGAGAGAAAAGAGATTGAGAGAGAGTTTGGTGTCATTTGAGTCCCGACGTGAAGATCAAGGAAGTCTTGGCAGTTCCTCCTCAATCAAGGGCTTCTTTACAGTAGAGTTCTCCTTTCTTTACACTCCTTCTATGCTAAAAATTGTCTTAAACATGTTGTCTAAAGCTATGAATGGCTAGATTCTTTAGTTTTAGGGTATTGATGAATTGTTTATGAAGTTATGCTAATGTTGTATAATTTTCATGGATTGTTGTAATGAATATGTTTTTCATTGTTATCGTACTTAATTCTTGTTGATTAGTCATCCATGCTTGCTAGATTAGATGTATGATTGAAGGAATTGTATGTCTAATTGGAATTATAACAATGAATTGTTATTAATCTCTCATGCAAATAATTAGGTTAATAATGAAAGTTGCTAAAGACTAATCTTAATGCCATGTGACTTAAATTAGTTTCAAGATGTTAATAATCAATTAGATTGCATGAGAAAATGTTGTTGTTGTTGTTGTTTTTTTTTTTTTTTTTTTTTTTTTTTTTTTTTTTTTTATAGAAAATAACCTGGATCTATGTTTCTAGACTTAAGCATATGCATTGCACTCAACTACATGAACCTTAGAATGTTGCATAATGAATTAGACAAGGATTCAATACCCTAGAACTCTCTTGACTCATATTTCAACTTTACTTGTTTCCTTTATTTGTTTTCTAAATCACAACTTGAAGTCAAATCCTCAAATAAAATTGACTCAATTCTATAATAGATAAGTGATTTAAACCTTCACAATTGGATCCTCAGTGGAACAATATTCAAACTTTCACTGTCTTATATTATAACTTGACCCGTACACTTGCGGCTTGCATCAGGACTCTGTTTGTTGGCTAGACCACATGTCACACCCCCTCCCAGATTACACAGGTAGTACTCTAGGAGTGAGTGCGAACCAGCACAGACTTGCTTTCTAATGTAACTATCTAACAATCAACTACTGATCATTCATTCTTATCTATATGCCATATGATCTCATAGAATAATATAACTCATCAAGATAAGTGTTCTCTATATACATTTCAGAAACAAATCCCACTACATCCCAAGGAACATGTATGACAAAATAAAACATGTACATATACTGTGTATTTACAACTATCCCAGAGGACTGGTTCAAAATAAACCTAGACGAGGATCTCCTGTAGGCTAGGTGTCCCGGACATGCTTGCTACCTGAAACAATCAAACAAACAAAAGAAACGCGTGAGCCTAATGCTCAGTGAGTGATGGAATTTCTCCAATTATTATTACACTACTTGAATTGGCATGAAACATCAAAACCACCACATATCTATATAACCAGAAATTTCAAAGTTAATTCATGCTATAGAACACTAATAGTACGATAATCCCTTCCCAGTTGTGGCGGAGCGAAGCTCAACGCACTCAACCTCGTGTACCAATTCTCATTACATCCATATTCAAATACTTCCACACTTCGTCCTTCGGTATTATAATCTCTCAAGTGCCTTCATGTATTGTCCCTCAACACTGAGTTTTATCATAACGAAGTTCCCATGTGCCTTCACACTTGATCCCTCAGCACTGGGTTCCCTATCAATCCACTGCTCAAGTGTCTTCACCTGTGGTCCCTCAACACTGAGCTATCACATACATTGGATTTCCGCATGCCTTTGCACAATGTCCCTAAACATTGGAATCCATATCAACCAACTATTCAAGTGCCTTCACACATGGTCCCTCAGCACTGAATATCATATACATTCTTTAATCCTTACAGCACAACACAATCAATCCATAACTACACCATATGACAGATTTCACATACTCATTATTATTAAAACATGCTAAGTGAATTTTTTATATTAACAAGAAATCACTCACTACTTGTCTTGGCTCTGAGTGGATTATACGCCTTCCCGAGCTCTTCTTGGCTTGTAAATACACATTTCTCATGTTAAGTTCTCCTTGAACTTCCTTTCCATGATCATTAAGTATGCATAATCAGACTCTATTCTTGCTCCCTTAACAAGACTCTTTTTTCCCAAAATTTCATAATTAGCGTTACTTTATGTCCCTAGCGAGACTACCAGCGAAAAACACCCAACAAGACACTGCACTAGCGATACCGGAATGCACGAGACTAACGAGATTACCTGAAGAGCGACACCCAGCGAGACTCAGTGAGATCTGTGAGACGCAAAATCCTTTGCGTTACCAGCGACACTCGCTTCGCTACTCAGTCTTCAGCTCCTTCAGCGATACCACTGTCTGAGCGACACCTAACGGTCACTATTTTCTTCTTTCCCTTCTAACTCTTTCTTTAACTTGCTAAACATCGCATTCCAGCCAAAATTAGAACTTCCTTTCCTCTACAAACTTGTCAAGAAATAAGTCCTTTATCTTACCTTAAAGTCTCATAATGGAAGTCCTCTTCGTTTGAGAGATATTCTCAAATAACCCTGGATTGCTCTAATCGTCTTGCAATTCAGTTCCGATCGCTTCTACCTGAAGTTTATCACACATTTACTCAAATTCGGCTCAAGTATTCTTCATAAAAATTGCTAGAAATCAAGTTAACTTACCAACCTTAAAATTTTGACCCTAGCCCTAGCTTCCACAGTTCGTTCTTCTTTAAACTCTGAACAACACTCAGATTAAGTAACTTCAGCCGAACTCTTCGTTCCAGCTTAAGTTTCCTCCACAAAAACGATGAGAATTCCACTCTAAACCAGCATAAACACCTTCTTCTACCTCCTTTTTTTCTTTAGCTTCAAGATGGATCAACTTGAGCTCTGAAATGTGATTAAAATATTTGAATACTCAGTCCACTTATATATATATACCACCGACTTAATCTTCACTTCATCTTTATGTACTTAACTAGTTGACGTATACCTTCGGTGCATGGCTTCAGCAACGCATAGCCTCGACTTTGTGTGTTGAAATTGCCCAGCGCCCCATCGCCGAATAGCCGACGAACGCATGGTTCTCTCGGCCATTCTTCTATGCACCAACGCGTACCCACCTTCAACGCATAGCCCTTCTTGGCCACTCTTCTATGCACTAACGCATACCAACCTTCAATGCATGGTAGTGTTCAATGCATAGTGGCTTTCGACGCAGAGTGACCTTAAACGCCTCGTGGCCTTCAACGCCTAATGGCCATCAACGCCTAGTGGCCTTCCTTCACATCTGCGTCCACACCGAACTACCTTCGTCAACGCATAGCCCCACCAACGCATGGCCAACACTTAGCCATTTTTTCTCCCACACAACTCGGCCAACTTTTCCTACTTAATGCTCATCTCTTAGTCTCTTCTTAACTTGCCTTCTCACAATGTCAAGTACGGGGCTTACACCACAAACCAATTGTTCATTAGAGAATCAGTGGGACTTAAGGAACAAGAGGTAAAATAGTAATTTTGACCTAGCTGTAATTACGAACAACTTGTTAATGATCGACTTACTAATCATGGTTATATCAAGTGGACAAAAATATATTTGCAGTGTCGAGTGCAGTTAGTGGGCTATAGTGGAGTGTCCCGGTAGTTAACAAATGTTAACTAAATTAGTTAAAGAGTTTAACCGGTTAATTTTGGATCGTTGGAGCTCATGATCTGTAGGTTCATTAGGTCCCCTTGTTAGCTCATGAACTATACCTTAGAACAGTATAATGAAAGAATTTGAACATGTTTAAATTCGGTAATTGAACAAATTTTACGGTTTGTTCGTTTAATTACGAATTAGACGAAATGAGGGACTTGGGATATTTAAATAGGATTTAAATATCATTTAGATTAATAGAGATTTATCAGGTTATAAATTATCAAGATAGGTGGAGGAATTATTAATTTAATATTTTATATTAATTTAATATAATTAATTAAATTGTTTAATTAATTATTTGAATTAATTAAATGGAAAATTGAAATTGGAAATTTCAAATTACATAGAAGCATGAGGTGTTTTATTTAAACTCTCATCATCTCCTCTTGTTCCACCTCCTAATTAAATGGATTAATCACCTTGAATAGTGTCAATCCCATGGCTAATGAAATTAGCTAAAGTTCTTAAAATATGAGAAAGATTCAAGGGATCGAGGTGTTGGGTTGTATGTCCTAAAACTCGTAGTTTTTGTAAATAGGTGATTTTTAGTACATATGAAGTTATTCAAGTGAATTAATTATTTATCAACTCTAAATCCAATTAAACTATGAACCCTTGGCTACTATCATGAGTACTTGGACTTTATGTGGAGACATAAACAGGATAAAGTTCGAGTAAGTAGCCTCAATAGTCTATAGTACATGGATTAGGTTGGGTACCTCTTCCTGGAGACACTATTGAATACGACCCGCTTCATGATTGTTACAAATATTGTAAAGTGTCATAAATGAAGTGATTCTGATTTGATCATGTAGAGACATGTGAGCGGAGGTATTCTACATGATGAGATTGTGTAAGACTGACCCTGAAATAATTACTGTTACGTATTAACACCGTTTACAATTAACACTGATTAATTTCACTTATCGATGACCTAGATAACTTGATCTGAATCTTGAGCTATCTATGAACTCCTATTTATTCAGAATTATCCCTTAATCTACATAGGTAAGAGTAAGCTCAATAGCGCTGCTCAACATTCCTCCTATTTCAGGGATAAGACTGGGTAGATAGTTGGGAACATAGAATTTGCAAAACGGAATTCACTCCTACCCAACTTAGGGATAGAAGAGAGGTTGTTCTCTTAAGTGTTGTTCCCGGGACTTGAACAAGGGGCCCCATCCTCTCACTGGCCCGAGATGGAATGGATTTAGTGATTAGATCCTAAATTAATTGTTCATTAGAGGGACAATGGTACTTAAGGAGAAAAGATGTAACTTAGAGGTAAATCGGTATTTGACCTAGCTGAAGTTATGAACAACCTGTGAAGGATTGACTTATCGATGACGGTTATATCAAATGGACACAAATATATCTACAGTGAGGAGAGTGCAACTACGAGCTTTAGTGGAGTGTCCCGTTAGTTAACGAATGTTGGTTAACTAGGTTAAAGAGTTTGGCCCGTTAATCTCAGATCGTTGGAGCTCATGATCTATAGGTCCATTAGGTCCCTCTACTAGCTCATAAATGGACTAAAATCTTAGATAATGTGGTGAATAAGTTTGAATCGTTCAAATCTTGGCTTAAGGAATGAAAGTTAGATATATACGATATATCGGCGTTTAATTACGAATTAAACGTACAAATAGAGTTAATTATAATATTTAAATATAATTTAAATATTAATCATATGAATAGGGATTCATATCGATTTTTTTAGAAAAATCGGGACAAGTGGGAAAAATAATATTATTTTATTATTTAATATTAAAATAATAATATTTAATTAATTAAATATTAAATTATTTTTTATTTAATTATTTAATTATCTTTTTGAAATTAAAAATCAATTGTAATTCAATTTTGGAAATTCATTGAAAATTGATTTTAAAATTGATTTTGAAGATTGAATTTTCCCACTAACTAAGCTAGGAGCTTGGTTGTCTTCTTCACAATTAACCAACAAATTAAATTTTGTGTTGTCAAATTTTGATGCAATTGGATTACATGTTATTCTTTAATAAATAGAGCTGATTTTGACATAAAAATGGTTAAGAATTTTGTGAAATTAAGGGTTAATTTTGCAAAATTTTATCAATTGTTCATCTTCTTCCCAACCTTCATTCTTTCTCAAATTCACCACAAATTTGGATCCCACCATCCAATCTAAGC
Organism: Citrullus mucosospermus; assembly: GCA_030954485.1. NCBI lineage: Eukaryota > Viridiplantae > Streptophyta > Magnoliopsida > Cucurbitales > Cucurbitaceae > Citrullus > Citrullus mucosospermus. The sequence goes on along the minus strand of CM062065.1, from coordinate 9,718,245 downwards.
CTAGAGAATAGTAGAGAAGACTCTTGTGGTGGTCTACAACCAAGTGGTGCTGAAATTCATCAAGAATTGAAGGAGAATTAGGAGCTTCAAGGGTAAGTGTTCTTGAAACTTTAGTTTTTCTTCTTAATTGCATGTTTAATCCTCTAAATTGAGCATCTTAGAGTGAAAATTGATCAAATTAACTTCTGCTGCATGCTCATTAATCCTTCACGAGGTTTAGCTCTTGGTTGAATTTTGGCTTAAAATTCAAGAACACAACTCTTAAAAACATTGTTTTCTCTCAAATTTACTCTAAATTTATCAAGATTTGGATCCCACAATCCATTCCAAGACCAAAAAATAACAAGGCTCTTGTGGTAGTCCACGAAATGTTCGTGATCAAAATCTTGGAGAAGATAGCTTCAATTTTGAGCTACAACAAGTAACCTACTATCCTCTGTTTTTTGGTTTATAGAACTTGCATGTTTAATCTTCAAAATTAATGAAATTAGAGTGCTTTTGATCTTTGTTGCTCCCATTGTGCTCTCCCTTACTCCATCAACATTATCATAAAAAATATAATTTTTTCTCTCTTCTTAAATATACTGTAATCCAACTTAAAATAAGCATTATAACAATTAGTTAGGTATTATCATAAACAATATATAAAAAAAATCATCGTATCTTCAATGTATCCATATCTTAGTTTTTTAAAAATTGACGTAGAATCATATCCTATCATATACGTGTATGTGCTTAGATTTCAACGGCTATATATATTTACACAAATATCTATATACTCATATAGAAATAAAACTTGATCAGAAAAATTAATGTTCCCAAAACCATGGCTATTAGGAACTCAAATCTGGCTTTGATCAAGTTAAGTTTCAATATTACAATTCCAACCAAGATGTGGTGTGACAATGAAACTGCCCTTCACTACATCCAACCAATATTTGGTGAGCAAACTAAACATATTTAAATTTATTGTCATTTTGCTCAAGAAAAAGTACAACAATGTTTGATATTCAATGAATATCTGAAAACTGGAGAGCAATTAGTAAACATCTTCATAGACCTTTAGATGGAGTTTGAATAGAGTACCTTTGTAACAAATTTGCATGATTAACATATATTCTCCAACTTTAAGGAGACTGTTGTAGTTTATATGTATAAATATAGGACCTTATTAGTCTTTTGTCCTCTATTGTAATTTTAATATTCTTAGTTTAGGGGTTCCATGCACTCCTATTTATTTAACTATAATCTATAGAATGAGTTTCCAGTTCTCTCATATTTTTGGATCTTACGTTATGAATATTCGACGTCACTCCAATAAATTACAAATAATGTGAGGCAACCACCAGAGTTTTGGCTATCAATGAACAACAAAGACCCCAAATGAAAGGAAAGCGTTGAGAAGAACCCAAGCCAGATTCATATCCCTTCCCATAGGGTGAAGTGAACTACAACATCAGCTTCTTAGAAGCTCGAGGATCGGACGAGGATTTGATTTTGAACGTCCTGGAACGTCATCACATCCCTTCCCCATAGCCTGCTTATACAAATTATTGGACATTCATTACCATGAGGGGGAAAAAGAGAATTACTGTGATGTGTTTTCAACTTCATGAGCATACAACATTTTTTTTTTCATGCAAAGAAAATGTTCGAGTCTCCTTGAGTTTTGCAGATGAAAATCGATCATAACCAAAATGTGAAGGAAGAAAATCCATGGTCTCACCAGCAAGCTATTCCAACAGCGTTTGCTCCCTCCTTATCTGCCTTCTGGTCATCTCCAACATGCACAGCTTTGTCAGACGTGACTCCAAGTTGATCTAGAACAAACAATCCAATGTCATTTTTCTAGAAAATAAGGTATATCTTAACTGAAACTGAGACAGTTTCCAGAGCCTTTATTCCGAACTTGATTAATTTCTCCATGCATGATTCCAGTTTTTATGGACAGGAGAGATCTCATCCATGAAACTAGGGAATAAATTAACTCAATTAAAGTTTTAGTAACTAAGGTTGGTCTCCAAAAAGAATTTTGGTGAGACTAATGTGTACCTAACGCAGCTTCAAATATTTTTCCATCTGGTTTCTCAAATCCAACTTCTGCCGATATTATAACAGCGTCAAATCTGCAAAATAAAATTCTCATCTATTTTTCTAATTTAACAATAAAATTCCCAGACGAATATATGTGCTAGGTATAAAAGAAAGATGAAGTCGTTAAACAGACGAAGAATTTGTAAAGAGAAACATGGTCCCTCACATATCTAAAACATTTAGATCCTTCAACAGCTTCCTTAACCGAGTGTCAAAATTGGACACAACAGCCAGCCTAACTGTGGAAAGAAACCCATGGCATTAAAAACACTATGGAACAAAAATCCTGCATCTATCCTTGATGGAGATGAAGGAAGAACTTTGAATTTAACCTCCAGCATCTTTCAAAACACCCAGGGTGGCATAAGCTCCATCTGGAAGATGCCATGCATCACCATTTGCATAGTACTAAAAAGATGCAAACAGAGTTCATTTTAATGATGACAAACAAAGAGCCGGAGAAAATAATTGATGTTTTCCTGTATTCCTATCAGACAAAATAAAAAAGATGCAAACAGAGTTCATTTTAATGATGACAAACAAAGAGCTAGACAAAATAATTTATGTTTCTTGTATTCCTATCCACTACTAGTTCTGTTTTTTGTTTTTCTCAAAAACGATACCAAACTTTTTATTAAGAAAATGAAAAGAGATTAATGCTCCAAAATACAAAAACCAAAATAAACCACATAAATTTAAGTTACAAAAAATGCAAAATGTTGATATAACATTAAATTTGCTTTCACTCATCAACCTAAGCTTTTGGGCCAATCGGTGATTTAACATATAAAAATATCAAGAGTAAGGGAAGTTTCTCATTGCATTTATTATTTTTCCTTGTTCTGTATTTTCCATTCTTTTATTTGTCTCCTTTTCTTCCCTTGTTACCGTTGGGATTCTTTCCTTATCTTGCTAATTCTCTTCCCTTTAAACAGGTAGAGTTGTATCTTTGTATTTATATAGCAGAAAAATAAAGTTCTTCAAATCTTCGTAGTATCAGAGCCTAACATTTAAAGTTCCTCCGTGGTAGGTTTCATGAAAGAAATCCTAAGTTAAGCTTCAAGTCAGGAGCTACCATCTTCTAGGACTTACTTCGCGTCTGAGTCGAATGCAAAACCATTATTTTCAAATAAAAATCTCAGGTTCGTGTCAAAAGTTGAACACCAACTGTGGGTCGTCAACTAAATCCATCAACTTCAAGTCAGAAGATTGCAACCGTGGGTCATTGACTAATTCCATCAGTTTTGCAGTCAATTCCCATCAGCCTAGAGGGTCACTAATAGCAAATGAAAAATCTGGAATCGACGAAGGCTTTTGGAAACTTGAATCTGGAATCATAGGTAACCGACAAAGGCTTTCTGAAATTTGAATCTGGAAATTGTAGGTCACTGATGACTGTTGCAAATTTTTTAGGCCTTGCCATTTTTTTAGCTTCACGGTAATTTTTTCCTAGGTGCAGAAGTTTCAAGCTTGGGCCATTTTGTCTGGGCTTGGTTCATTTTGTTTGGGTCTGGATGATCAACTTCTAGTTATTGTGTTTTTGTTGAAGGCAGTTTGGTTTCAAGGAAGAGTGAAACAAAATGTAGTCTCACAATCCAGTGTTGAAACGAAATACAAGCTGTGGCACAATCAGTTTGTGAGATGATGTGGGTACATCAACGCTTGATTGAGTTAGGCTTCAATATTATGGTTTCAACCAAGTTGTGGCGTGACAACCAAGCTGCCTTTCATATTGCATCAACCCAATATTTAAGGAGCAAACTTTATATTGAAATTGATTGCCATATTCTTTTAGAAAAAAATACAAAAAGTTTGGTGTTATGTGAAGATTGAGAGCAATTAACAGACATCCCCACCAAAGCTTTAAATGGAGTTGATAGATTGCCTTTGTTGTAACAAGCTAGGCATGATCAACATTTATGCTCCAACTTGAGAGGGGGGGGGGGGGGGGGGGGGGGGGGGGGGGGTTTGTTATAGTAATATAGTAACTTATTAGTCTTTTGTCCTTATTTGTAATTTTACTATTCTTAATTAGGGCTTTCATGTATTCCTATATATATTGAACTCACATTTTTGGGTCTTACACCATCACATCCCAGCTTCTACAAATATCTTGAACTGAAGAACGACCAAATAGCACCAATAAAAAGCTTTGAATTGAGATGAATCAGATCTATCTGAATGAGAAAGAAAGAATTCTGAAACTTTTGTTAGATTTCTTTCTAACCATAATTCAATAAAATTTGTCGATTTCTTTCCAACCATAATTTTTATAGAAGAGTTTTAACTATATTAATACAAAGAAGATTTGCCATTAAAGCCAATAATATAGGACCTGTAAGAATTCGAAAGACATTCTTTCAAATTATCTAGGAAGACCCACTGAAGATTGAAAAAACTGAGTAGCTGGTACCAGGTTCCTTTACACTGGAGCCCATTTTCATATAGCTTGTTACACCTTGTCCACGGGCTTGGTTAATTGGTTTATAGATTTCAATGGCTTGGTTTACATATTTACACAAATAGATAGACCACTACATAGAAATAAAATTTGATCAGAAAATTTAGGTTCCCAAAACTGTGGCTATTAAGCATGCAAATCATTTTCTATGAAGTAAAATTGACCATGGAAATAATACTAAAACGGTTGCTCATAAAACATCACCTGATAGACTTCCTCAAAGTAACTATCATCAGAACAACCAGTGGCTTCTGAAACAACAAGTTTCCAAAATGGCCTTCCATCTCCCTATCAATATAGTACACAACCAACAATGGGGTAGCTTTTCCACAATAAAACATATAAAATAGCAACAAACGACTTTTTTAATACTTATTCTGAAATATACAGAGGATAAAAATAATAGTACAATATTACAAGCAAAAAGGTTATAGCAAGAGTGCAAAAATACAGAGGAACATGAAACAGTTAAATAAATCTTAAATCATGACTATGCACCCTGATTGGCCACTATTTCTCAGATATAGTGACTGAGAAAGAGGAGACTTTGAAGGTTGGTCCAAGATTTTATTACTTTGGTCCAAGAAGGGAAGATTAACCTAGTCCAAAGAAAAAGGGGAAAACCAAACCGAACCAAACCAGCGTGTTTGGTTTGGTTTTTTGTCTTGCACTCATCGTAGTTTTCGTTTGCAGAAAATCAAACTAATCCACTCTTTTTTCTAATTGGACAATGGTTCAGGTCCATCTTTTGCAAAAACTGACTGCTTCGGCTCCGTTCTTGATTGAGAGCCCAAAACCGAGAAAACTAAACCGAAGTTCACTCTAATCAAATATATCCCATGTGCTTATATTACCATTTCCATTGTCCATTCTTTTAGAAAGAAGTAAGAAAAAAATGTATATTGACGAAGAAAAGAATACAAAAATACGAGAGTACAAAAAAAAAAGAGAAAAAATCAATTTATACCCCAAAGCTTTGGGGTTTGTATCAATATAAAATCAAGCTAATAGTATCAATTTAATCCTAAACTTTTATAAATGAATCAATTTAGATCCTCCATTCGTGATTATAACTATCTTCACTTGATTCTATTTAAACTCAACGTAAAATCACCTAGAAAAAATATTTGTTCTCCCAAAATCTTATCAAAGTATCGAGCAAAAAATATTTGGTAAAAACCATGCTTTCATTGATACAAATGAAAGAACTTACAACGGCACACAAAAAACAAGTTACATGGGAGGAGTTCCCAACAAGATACAAGAATAAACAACAATCCAAAAGAATTACGCCAAGCTAAAACTTATGAAAAGGCTAATGAACAAACGTCCATAAAGATGCATTAACCTCACCTCCTCCCACACCTCCATCGACTTCTTCAACCCTCCAAAAATTCTACTATTCCTACTGATCCACACTCCCCACAACCAAAAAAAAGAAAGAAAAAAAAAAGAAGAAAAAGGTTGCCACAGGACTCTTCCTTTATCATGAATGGGAGAATTCATCAGCACTTCCTCCATCATAGAATTTTACCTATTATGCCCCACTGCAAAATATCAAACACCCAAAAAGCCTGTTCCAAAGGGAATAAGCAAATTGGCAACCCAACAAATGATCAAGATTCTCCTCTTGTCATTGACAAAGGACACTGTTATACTCCAAGTGGTAAAAAACTATTAAAGAGGTGACAGGGTAGTGTGGATTTTTGGGCAAGAAAGTGGATGGACACTCCGGCAAAGGAAAACCAACTCTCTCCAAGCATATTTCAATCTTTCTTGTTCTTGTTATTTTTGTTTCTAGTTGTTCTCTTGTTTTGCTTTGGCTAAGGACATTTGGTATTGAGACTTTTTTTTTCCTAAACCAAACCCCCCAAAAAAATAACTCCCTTTACAAGAAGGGACACCACTATCGAGACTATCTTAACTTAGGGTTGGCAAAAAAACTTGCGCGGCCCCGACCAGATCGGGTCGGGGAATCCCCAGTTTGACCAGGGATGGGGGTCAAACCGGGGAGATTCCCTAGGTACCTGTCCAGGATCGGGGCGGGGGCGGGGATACCCCTCCGCCCCGACCCCACCCCGATATATCCCCGACTGTCCCCGTATATATAAATAAATATATATATCTCTCTCTCTATCTCGCTCTCGCTCTACTTATTGGTAGTAATTTGGTCCTGCATTTGAACTCGCTGTCTCTCATAGTCTCGCTCACTCTCCCAATCTCGCTTGCTCTCCCCATCTCACTCTCGCTCTATCTCGAGGAATGGGTCCCCGCATGGACCCGTTGCCCCGACGAGGAATCCCTGCCCCCTTCCCCGCCTACAAATGGCGGGGATGGGGGTAAATTCCCGCCCCCGTTGCCAACCCTATCTTAAATTGTAAACACATTGGTTGTTCCATCATTGTTTTTTTTGTGTTAGATTGGATAGTGCATTCTTTTACCTTGCAGGTTAACGTTAGGAAAGGAGGTTCCTAATAGGCACACCATTGAGGGCATAAAACAAAGGAAGATTGTCACCGAGTACAATCTTGTATCCACTCTGCCATGTAAAACTTGCCAAGCAGATAACTTCAATTTCTTAGGAACTTTCACCTTCCAGAAAGAGAAAAAAATTGAGGTTCCTGAGTGGGAGAATGAGAATTAAGAGCGAGGAAAAGTGACCAGCACGAGAAACCCTTGGATGGATTAGGAGCCCAAAACCAAACATCCTTTCTCTTCTCCCAACTTATCGAAGATAACAAAAACAATGCTCAATACCTCCAAAAGACTCACATTCAATGAGAGGATGACAATATATATATATATATATATATATATATATTATATACTTCTTCCTAAATAAGTAAAGAAAAATGGATGAACACGAGAAGACGAAAGACCACTCATATTAGTGAAAAAATTCTATTATCTACATTAATCCATACGTTTAAAGAAGTCTTATACATGTGTGAAAACTATGCATTAACGATTTAGAAATGGAATCCTGATAGAGGGTCTAGATTGATTCACTTATATGAGTTAAGAGTTTTAAAGTATAAAAGTATTATTTTGAGGTTTTAGGTGATACAACCTTAAAGTTTAGTTCAGATAATTTTTTTCCAGAAAAAAAATATGCCCAAGCCCCAAAGTAAACATAGATTAGAAGGGAACATTTTGATGGATAGAATCATTAAAAAATAATAACAAAATAAAATAAAAAGTAGACACCTTGGACAAGGAGCTCGAACAGGTAACTAAAGAAAAATCTAACACCTTTTCAACATCTCTACCCTCCCTGTCCAAATCCCAACAATTGCTTCAAGCCATATCTCCTCCTAAACAATATGATAGCATAAACCATTTTGGGGGACCAATTAGCCTTTGAATATAAAAAAACTGTTGCATTATGAGGCCTGTGGCCTCATGAACTATATTCTAATTCAATAGTAGATCACGGAAATCTATTAGCAACCAAGCACTACTCTATGTAGGCACAAGTTAGCAGATCACGCAAGTCATGCATTTCCTCAACTTAGAGAGATAGAGGAACAAAACTTCGGAATATAGTCTATTCTTGATTTGACTCTGCATGCAACTTAATCAGCTAACAATAAAGAGAATACAAACCTTGTAACGTAGCTTTTGAGGCCACGGACCAGAAAACGCTCTCCTAAATCCTTGCTTTATCTCAGCAGGAGTGCTAGTTAGACCTAAATTCATCGTAATCATGATAACTAAAAGAACAATGAAACTTATTGATGAACAACAGTAACTGAATTATTTGATTTTCTTGAACAAGAGACAATAACCAAATTAAACTGTGAAACGGCAAACTTTAAAATGCAAGGAAAATTAAGGTATACTGCTAGTTAAATAGCAGCAGATAAAAAACTAATAACATTAATTGTCCACTCCAAGTAGTTAAGTACTAAACCATAGTCACTGCCCGTAATGCGTTTGAATCATGAGTTCTATTTGATGGGTATGGATAATAAATATTTGAGAGTTGAATATCTAAAAGTTAAATGTCTAGGATAATAGGATATTAAATATTTGTATTTGGATAGGTAGAATAATTGATGTCTGAAAATTAAATATTGTGTTCGTTTTTTCATTTTGAATAATAAACAATTTCCTTTGACAGTATAATTACAAAAGGGAGAGATCCCCGAGTGGTGTATTACAACACATCTCTCCAATTGGAAAGAAGGGAAGCAAAGCTCTAATAGTGGAAGATAGGAGTATTTGCACCAAGATAGAATCAAATTAACTATATAATAAGAAAAAAAAACGATGGTAGGGGAGTTTCTCATCTTTGAAAATTCTCTTGTTTCTTTCTTGCCAAAGAGTTCAGCAATAAGCACGAATAAAATTCTAGCAAAGTGCCTTTTTCTCATCCTTAAGGGGATAACCACCAAGTGTATAAAACAAAAGTTGGTGTAAGTCCTTTGGTATGGGCGCAGTCTGTCAAAAAGAGTGAAGAATGTAGCCCCAAAATTTTATAGCAAAAACACATTCAACCAAGAGATGTTCTTGTTTCTGCATCTTTTTTGCAAATAGAATACCATTGGGGAGAGACAAAAAGGGCAATTGGCTGTGAGAGAGCGTCCAGAGAAAGAATTGGAAATATTGGAACATCCTTAGAGATGAGTGTTTCAAGTTTTTTTTTTCAAGAAAGAATGGAAACATCAATGCTAGCCTCAATGAAACATACATTTTCCTTATACCAAAAAAGGTCGATGCTCGATCTGTGGGTGAATACCATCCCATTTGTCACAACTCACATCTCATGCCTTCACAATATCATTCTGAGTGAGGCTCAAAAAGATCTTCTTATATTGATGTTTCATATGTGCAACTTAGGACTTCTTATATAGAAGAGAGACCTATTACAATACAAATAAAGGTTCTTTAGTTTCATTCCATGAAGTCTTCAGATTAGTTTCATGAAGGATCATAATGTCTTGGTTCTTTTGACTGAATTTTCTTCTAGTGTAAAACTTAAACTCAAAAACTTGATCAAGATGATCGTTCTATAGTATTTATCCCCTGATTGAGAATTGTCTACACTTGGCATCAAAGGATTAATAACATTAAGTTATTCATGAGGTAGATACCTATGAGAATAGTTTCCCCCATAAATGTTTCGAAAAATGCTACTTCAAATAAATGTCTATTTCTTCTTACAGCAATCCAATTTTGTTTAACAATCCAATTTTGTTTAAGAGGATCCCGACATGAAGGCTGATGAACGGTACCTTTTCTTTCAAAGAGAATACCCAAAATATTCATTAAACAATTCAATTTTGGAAATACAAAAGTTATGATTAAGAAAAAGTAACAAACGGGAGTAAAAAAAAAGGGTAGGACTGTAGGAGTGATATTTTCAAGCAAACTGCATCAAGGTATTAATGGTAATTCGACAGCCAAAGCTGCAAATTGTTTGTCTGATTAAACCCAAATGACAATGAATGACAGTCCGGAATGCAGTAAGAAATTACTGTTGGCAGTTAAAGTTCCATACTCTTTTGCCTCTCTTCTTCCTCTAGGTTCAAACTAAGGTGAAGTTGTAGAACTCGGAATTGTGGGAAAAGAAAAAACAAAAACTCACCATATTTGGAGCCAATGGATGCGTAAGTCTCTTCAACTGGCTTTGCCAACTGCAGTAGCGTTCCACCAGCATCCAAAAGCAATGCATCATAAGCTTTATTAACTGAGCCTCCACTAACTAACTTTCAAGATAAACACAAGAAAATGAAAATTGGGTACGGATATACAGTCACAAAATCATCCCGTCCAAGCTCCTGAAGAAATCTAACCGTTTTGAATTGACATGTGGTGGGGCTTGGAAATACTCGTTTTCAGAGAAACAGGGAAGGGCTTGAAGACTCTAAAGAGACTCCTCCCGTGCGAGCATCTAACAATGTACAATTCCATCAACCCAATGGCGCCCCCCGGCGGTTCAGGTTCAAAAATCGTGGAGAAATTTCCCTCGCCGTCGCTGGTCGCCTGCAGTTTCCCCTGTCCTTGGTTTCTCCGATGCCGTCTGGAATGCAGCTCTCTTTCCTCTGTTCAAGGCCAATACGCAAAATCGCAAAATAGAGGGGAAATTTGTACGTATAACCCAAAATGTCAAATGACTAGTTTATTTATTTATTTATTTATTTATTTATTTATTAACGACGAATGACTTTTTTTAACTCCGCAATAGGGTGAAATTACTAAAATAAATTTGCGCATAAAAAGTCATTTCGTTGTCGCTCTCTCGGTCATTCTTTTCTCCAGTCCCAAATCACTCTCCTCTCACAGTTGAAGTTGGTGTGCAATTTTTTCGCCGAAATTGGTTATGGTAGAGAAGAAGGAGGAAAGAGGAAAAAAAGTTTCATCAAAGTTGCTCGCCGAAAAAGAAGAGGAAGAAGAAGAAAAGAGGGGGAGAGAAGAGAGAGAGAAAAAAAGAAGTCACTCGCCGGAGATGAAGAGGAAGAAGAAGTGAAGAAAAGAAGAAAAAGTAAGTCACTCGCAGAAAGAAGAAGAGTGAGAAGAAGAAAGGAAAAGAATTTGAAAGAAGGGCAGATTGACAATTCCACACTTGACGATCAATTAGCAATGGTTTTCAAAAGGTGAGACATTTGTCATTTTGGGCCTCCATAGGTCATTAGTGCAATTTTCTCAAGAGGGAGACAATATTTGCTAATACACTTTGAGATTACATTTGTTTTAGTATTTGCTAAGTTCATATTTAAGAGTTAAGGTTGAAATAGTGATTTTAGAAAAAAGAAATTTACATCGAATTGATTTTGTCAAAATTTTTTATACCATCATACTTACCTTTCGTCCAAACTTTAAAAATGATAGTTATATATTTAAAAGTGATTTTAAATTATTAGATTATACACTAAAAGTAATTTTTGAATTACCAAATTACCAAAAATGATATATTCTATTTGAAAAATTATTTAACTAAATAATTTTGATAAATATATATTTTATTTTATTGATTTTCTTGTTAAATTTTTATGGTTGATTAACATGTAAAGTAAGAAAAATATATCAAGATATTCAAACATAGATCTCATTTCAATCTAGAAATGATTGTATCATTATTTCAAACTATATAAGAAAGACATGAGAAATTTTACTATTAATTTTTTTTTTTTTTTAATTAACAAGGCATGAGAAGTTTTACTATTAAAAGAAACTTTTTCTTTTATCGTGAGAGAAAAGCTCATTGTAGGCGCTAAGGCAACTAGTGGGTTTGCGTAAAGGATCCTTCAAGTGATCCAAGGAGGTGAGATGAAAACAAATTGAGAGCAATTTAATGTCATTCTAGGGTGCTAGAGACTTAATTAGAACGACTTTGAACTCAACTTTGCGTGAACTGGTCTAGAATTAGTTTTAAATTCTGCTTCATTGATTGATCATGAACCGATCTCATTGTGAATGCAAGTTGAATCCTAGTTGACTGTTGAGACTTGAGAGTAACGAACCTTGCATGATTGAGTGAGCATTACTTTGTTTAACTATGTGCATTATTCTACCTTGCTCGAAGACGATCAAGAATTAAGTTGGGGGTGTTTAATAGCACCTAAAATGTGCTATCTTCCTCAGTTTAACTCGGGATTGTTGTGCTATTCAATGTGTCAATTATGTTATTTTGTAGGTTTCAAGTAGTTAATAGGTAGAGCAGGGGTTGTTAGCAATAAATTGGAGCTAAAACGAACCAAAATGGAGTTCCATGGCATCAACGAGGTAAGAGAACTCCAAAATGACCAAAATGCCCCTGAAGTCATGGTGTTACAGTGCTGCTTAGGCGCTGTTGCAGTGCTTTTTCCCGAGAGCTTCTGCTGGCGAAATGCAGCTGATAAGCACTTGAAAAGTGCTTTATATTCTCTCAAATTAAGGGAGTTTTATATTAGATTTCACTTGTTTGCTAGTGATTTTCAGGTTAAAACGAGGAAAATTAGAAGAAACAACTAAAAGATCAAAACCGAGCAAGAATACGGCGAAAAAGAGCTGAAAAACTCAAAAGAACAAATTTTGGGGTAGCGATGTGGCGCTGAGACGGCGCTGCCGCGACGCTGAAGCATAAACGCATCCTTGTTGAACGCATCGCGGCGTTGAGACGGCGCTACCGTGGCGCTGAAGTATAAACGCATCAGCATGGACGCAGAGTAGCATCACGGCGCTGAGATGGCGCTACCTCGACGCATCCTTGGTTAACGCATGACAACGTCGCGGCACTAAGACGGCGCTGCCGCGGCGCTAAAACCTGAGAGCAACTTATTTTGGTCGCAACCCTAGCGCCACGGCGCTATGCGATAGCGCCGCGGCGCCAGCGTTCATTAAACGAAAGTTTTGTATTTTAGGTTAAATTTTTGGCAGCCAAACTTATAAATTTGGGGGGTTTTTAGCAGTCCAAAAGGGGGGGAGAAATATCAAGAAAAGCAAGAAAGTTGCAGACTGAAAGAAAGATCCAAAAAGGTGAGAATTAAGCGTGAGTTCAAAGAGTGAGTTAGCCGCAAGGAAGAGGAAAAGAGTTCGAGATAGTCTTGGTGCCTTTTGAAGTCCGACGTGAGAGCCAAGGAGTTCGTGACGGTGCTGCCTCAATCAAGAACCTCTTTTCAGTAGAGTTTCCCTATTCTTTACACTCTTCCTTTGATTATTTTTGCTCAAACATGTTGCTTCAAGCTATGAGTGGCTAAACTCTTTAGTTTTAGGGTTTTGATGAATTGTTTGTGAATTCATGTTAATTTTGTAGACTCATGGTTTTGTTAAATAAATTATGCTTTTCATTGTTATTGTGTTTAATTCTTGAGGATTGGCCATGTTCACATGCTAGGTTAGATGTATGATTGAGAGATTATATGTTTAATTCGACCTATAACAATGAATCGTTGTTAATCTATCACGAGAGTAGTTAGGTTGCCAATGAAAGTTGCTAAAGACTAGTTTTAATGCCATGTAATTGTGTATTGGTTTTAAGAGATTAACAATCAATCAAGTTGCATGAGAAAGAGTTGTCTTTGAGAGAAGATAACTTGGAATTAAGTTTCTAGACTTAGGCATAAGAATTAAAATAAAATCCATGAAATCTATAATTTTGCATGATGAAACAAACAAGGATTCGAAACCCTAGAACTCTCTTTGACTCTTGCAATTCTCCCTTTGATATTTTCTTTGCTTGATTTTTCTTTTTCCCAAAATTGAAATATTGAATTTCAATCCTCAAATAAAATTGATTCAATTCTGGAATAGCTAAATAACTTGACCTTCCCAATTGGATCTCTAGTGGAAACGATACTCGGACTTAACCGTTTTATATTATAACTTGACCCGTACACTTGCGGTAAACACTAAAAGTGCGCATCAGCAGCAAGCATCGTGGTGCTCCGGAAAGACATCACATGCAATCAGGTGAACATGCCGCAGCGCTTCGACGATTTTTTAAATAGATTCTCTTCCATTTGTAGGTCACTTTTTAACATTTCAGCCTCTGATCACCTGAATTCTCTCAGTTTTCCTCTTCTTTTTATCTCTCTTTGCATCGAAACTCAAGCCCATTAATCGATATGTTGATTATGGGCTAAGGTACACTTTTTCTAGCTTGGGTATTAGGGATTTCTCTTTGTAAATTTTTTTGACACGGAATTGGGTGACAGATTTTGTTGTTAACAGATCTAAAGTCCCCGACAACGTCGCCAAAACTTGTTGCATTTTTCATGCTAAAGTGCCAAACACTTATTGTTCATTTATCTTTATTAAGCTTACTATGCGTTCAACATGCTTAATACTATGTGTTTCTAATCTGTCAAGTTTTCTTATTCTTAACCCAAGTATAAGTAAAGAAATAGGTTTACTCGGTGAGTCCGAGGTCGAACACAGGGACTATGCTAATTCTAAAATTCGTTGGATTAATTGAGTTGGAGTGGTAACAAAAAATATTTAACAAGGGATGCGTCTAACTAAAGAAAGCGATAACATGTACACTAGATTAAAAGGTGGTGAATGGTAAGGTATGCGACACAACAAAGTCAACTAAGTGGATTAAATGAATGGATAAAAACAAGGTTCGGGTTGGTTAACATCTAAAATCAGAAACGCATAGTGATAGTCTATTCATACTTGCGACTCTTCTCCCGGTTGTCAGCCGCTATGCATTATATGTCTATACTGCATAAGAGAGTGTTAAGTACCAAGGTTATTCCTATGTCTAGGTAACACTTCTTAACCTTGTCAATTGAGTTCCACAATCACTTACTCTCTCGAGCAGTCTAATTATTACTACCTATATCGATTAGCTAGATGGACATAAGCATCAGATTAAGATTACAATTGACAAGATGCAAAGTAACACTATGGTTCTTATTTAGATGCTAACGCAACCTGTGACCCTTGAAAGATTAGCTACTCATGGATTCAAAGTAATAAGCAGAAAGTGTAGAGAAATGGATAGATATGGAAGAATTGTAGATTAATGAACGAAATACAATCTTAGACAGTTCAATGTCTTGATAACAAATCTAAAATCAAAGCTAGAAAAAGATAGAAAACAGGAAGGGGTTTCAATGTCTTGAGTCGCCGGAATGGAAGCGTGAAGTTTTGCTGTGAAGTGATCACGCGAAGGGAAGACTCTTCTGTCACACCCCCTCCTAGATTCCCTTCCTAACCTAGAAGTGAGTGAGAACCTGTATACACTTGTTCCTGCATAACTCTATAACATTAATCAACACTAGATCAATTATACTTAATTATATGCCAGCGGAACACCATAAGTTAAACATAACCGCTCTAGCCAGATGCTTAAATCATAACTCATCATAACAAGTATTCATTATATACACCACAAAACCAACTCTCACTATACCCCAAGGAACATGCATGACAAAAACATGTACATAAACTGTGTATTTACAACTACCCCCGAGAACTGATCCGAAGCAGGCCCAGACGAGAATCTTTTGTAGGCTAGGCATCCCGAACATGCTCGCTACTTGAAACAAGCAAACAAACAAGTAAGAAAGCATGAGCCTAATACCCAGTGAGTGACTGAATTTAACTAATTACTAATAAACTTCCTTGAGTTAACATGGATCATCATAAAACTATCACATGTATATATATATAATAATTCCTAAGTCAACAATACCATAAGAACATAAGTGATACAATTATCCTTTTCTAGCTGTGGCAGAGCGAAACTCAACGCACTCAACCTCGTGTATCAATACTCATCATTCACATATTCAAATGCCTTCACACGAGTCCCTCGGCTCAAATGCCTTCACATATCGTCTCTCGACATTTCAGACCCTCAAGTGCCTTCTCATATTGTCCCTCAGCACTGAGTTTCACTATTCGGAGTTCCCATATGTCTTCTCATGTGGTGCGACACTAGGTTCCATATCAATCTATAGCTCAAGTGCCTTCACTCGTGGTCCCTCAACATTGAGCTATCATGTATTGGATTTCCATATGCCTTCTCACAAGGTCTCTCAGCATTGGAATCCATTTCAATCAACTACTCAAGTGCCTTCACACGTGGTCCCTCAGCACTGAGTATCATATATCGTATTCCCCATATGCCTTCACACGTGGTCCCTCGGCCATGGATTGCATTTAGATAATACGTATAACATTCTTTAAACTTCACAGCACAACACAAGATATTCAATGAATACACCATATGTATGTTGCACAGCTTAATATTCAAAAGAAGATATACGTATACAGGATTTCTCATGCACTTAGCCATTTTATAGCTTATAACCCCTATCATGCGTAAATATTAGGATTCCATAGAATATGATAGTTTCCACTCACACATTGCTAATAAAACATACTAAAAGTAATCATTATATAAAATAGAAAGTCACTCACGACTTGTCCTAGGCCCTGAGCGGATTATATGCCTTTTCGAGCTCTTCTTGGCCTATAAATACACATTTCTCACGTTAAGCTTTCCTTTCCATGATCATTAAATGTGCATAATTAAACTCTAATCATGTTTCATCACTGAGACTCTTCTTTTTCCCAAAGTAATCATAATAAGCGAGATTCTGTGTCACTAGCGAGATTACCAGCGAGATTCCACATTTCTAGCGAGATTACTAGCGAAAACACACAACAGAACATGGTGAGCGAGACTAGCGAGATTTACTTGAGGAACGAGACCTAGCGAGACCCAGTGAGATTTGTGAGACAGAAAACACCCCTGCACCCCAGCGACACTTGTCTCGCTACTTACACTTCAATTACTCAGCGACACCCGCTTCCTAGCGACACCCGACAGCAGAGTTTCCTCCTTTCCTTTTTGTTCTCACTTCTATCTGTTAAAATTCATATTAAACCAAATTTAGAACTTATTTCCTTCTACAAAATTATGGAGAAATATGTTTTCTAGCTTACCTTAAATTTTCGTGGCTTAACTTCTTCTTGTTCATTAGATATTCCAAAATTTCTCTGTGCTACTTCAAATTGCACAGCAATTCTGTATCAGTTAATTCCACCTAAAAGTTTACATGTTTCTCCTCATTTTCAACTCAATCATCCTTCATAAGAGTTGTTAGTTAAATTACTAACTTCAAAATTTCAGCTTGAAACTCAATCTTCTCAGCTCGCTCTTCTCTAAACACCAGACCATGCTCGGATTGCGCGACAGCAGCCAAGCTCTCTATTCCAGCTTCGGTTTCACCATGGAAACGACCTGAATTTTCCACAACTCTGCCCAAGACACCTTTTCCTACCTATCTTCATCTCTCAGCCATAAAATAGAACTGATTTGAGCTTTTGGTTGTGTTTAGAATGATTAAACTCTCAGCTTACTCACTTATATAGGTTGTTGACTTAACCGCTACTCATTTTTTTCCTTTATAAACGAGTTGACCAACGCATAGCACCTCTTCTCAACCTCACCAACGCATAGCCTTAGCCCACCAACACATAATATAGCTTATGAATGCATGGTATCGCCCATAAACGCATAGCATTACTCTTGAACTCGTAATATGGCTTCCAACACATGCTAGCTCTCACACTCTTGTTCTCTTCCCACCTTTCTCTTCACCAACACATAATACATCACCACCTTAAGCTTGCCAAATTCCAAAGCTAAGTGTGGGCTTACATCTTCTCTCTTGAGCTATTCGTCTTCGGTTGTCTTCTAGAGAGAACTTTGCTGTCACTTAGGAATTCTTTCGAGAATCAACGATCCTTTTTCAGCTTTCAGGTCTACCCTTTTATAGAGGCTGCGTTTGTAATCAGTGGCAAATCTGCGTGATTGGAGGCACAATTGATGTTGTGCATCTATCTCGCCTAATTGCGTAATTCTCGGTTCAATTTAGATCCACCACTTTAGCCACAGATCATGTGTCACACCCCCTCCCGGATTACCTACCTATCCTGAAAGGGAATGTGAAGACAATAAACATCACCCCTCTTGTGACGCATATTGTCTCTTCTTACCTTCGTTCCTGTGCATACATTTACTCATATACCTACATAGAACTCAGTCATACTACGCATGTTATTAATTTGATACAATTCCCTGTATAGGGTACGCTTTTATTACATAGCATAATTTCACTTCCATATCCATAATACAATGTACACAACTCCACCAATAATCCCCACTCAAAACTATATGATCTACATGCCATTTACATAAAACATGTGCAACGTACAACTCTCAGACTTGACTGTATCTTGAGAACTCGAGACTTAGGCAGGGTGAGCTGAAGTAGGCTAAGCACCGGGAACGTCCTTGCTACCTGGGGAGAGAAAAGGAAAACATTGGAAAACATAAGCTAACAGCCTAGTGAGTGACAAATCTTTGTAAAACGAGCATTTATTGAAAACAGGCATGCTGCGTATAACGTATAAGCAAGAGTTTAACATTTGTTCAACTAAACATGCTTTCCATAAAATCCATTAATCTCATAAATCAATTCTTAAATCATACAAGAGTGTTTTCCAAAGAATTTATCAATATCAATTTAGTTTTTTCAAACTTTTCCCTTAGTTGAGGCGGAGCAATGCTTCTATGCGCTCAACGTCGAAAATCACCTTAGTTGGGGTGGAGCAAAGCTCAACACTCCCAACGTCGAAAACATCCCTGGCTCAATGCGGAGCAAACTCGACGCACCAGCCAAATCAACCTCTATGTGCACATAGGAATATGACGGGTTGCCCATGTATCTTCTCATGTCCTTGAGTACTGGGTCCCAGGGAAACTCACGTGCCTTCTTGTGTCCTTGAGCACTGAGCCTCCTCTAAAACATTTTAGAGTTTCATTCACATAATAGTTCATATGAAAATCCTTTCATAGAAATCATACAAAACTTTATTCAATAACATTTCACATAAATGTTTTCTATCAACTTTAGAAATATGTAGCATGCCTTTTAAGAAGTGCAATCAACATTTTTCATATTAAACAGTTCATTGAAAATCATGCTTCATAAGAACATTTTCAATAAAATAGGATTGAAGAATAAAATAGTCACTCACAACTCTTCCTAGGCTTTACGTGGGTTATACACTTTTCCTATTTCTTCTTGGCCTGCAAAAGACATGTACCTTGCGTTAATTAACATAAATTTTCTTCCTTTTCTCTACTGACTTATAAGTGAGAATTCCAGCGATACCCGCCGATAAGGACTGATACTAGCGATACTTGATGGAGCGGCACCAGCGTTACATTACCTTAGCAGCGACACTCAGCGTTATCTAGCGAGATTTGTGAGACGGAAGGCTCCTTTTTGTCTTAGCGACACCCGTCTCGCTATCAAAACTCAGACAGTGTGCCGGTACTTGAGTCTCAGCGGCAGTCTGCACCGTTATTCCTTCCTTTCTTCTCGTTCTTGCTTCAATCTATTAAAAGTCACATTTCCATACGCATTCAGGACTTCTTCTCTTCTACAAACTTATAGAAAATTAAGTTCTATAGCTTACCTCAAAGTTTCAAGGCTTAACTCCTCCTCGCTCTCACGGTATTCCGGAATCACCTCCTGCTGTTCCGGAGTGCGAGATCATCTTGTAAACTCTGTTTTTCCTAAGGATTCACATAGTAAATCTTCAGTTTCGGCATCACCGTCCTTTACAAAAGTTGTTAGGAATTATGTCCACTTACTAACCTCAAATTTTCAGCTCTTAACTCGGCTTCCTCTTCACGTTCTACTCCGATTATCAGGCACTGCTCAACCAAACCAAGTGACTTCAGTCATTCTTCTGTTCCAGCTTCGTTTTCAGCATCAATATGAATCGAATTTCGTCCAAAACCCTCAAGAACACCTTCCCCAATCTTCTTCTGAAGTTTGTCTGAAATATGGAACCAACTTAAGCTCTCGAAATGTCTTAAAAATGATTAAACATTTAATTAATCCAGCTATATATACTACCGACTTAGCCTTTGCAAACACTAGGATTTATGTTGCAGACTTACCCTTCACTCGTAGACTAGCGCAGGGTTCTTATCTCAACGCAAGGTATTCATGTTAGCTTCTCCTCCAACGCCTCCAGCAACTGACCACACCCAACGCATAGTGTCATCCTCAATGCCTCCCATCTTTGACGCATATCTTTCCGTCATTCAATACTACTTTCGTCGCGTCAAGACCATTCTGTCTTCAACGCGGAGCGACTTCAACTCATGTCTGTCTTCAACGCATCGACTTCAGTGCATGGCTATCCTCAGCGCAGAGTGAATTCAGCACATGACTGTCCTCAACGCAGAATGACTTTAGCGCATGGTTCAAGCACGTTTATTTCCCTCGCGAGAATTACTTATCCTTCAATGCGGTTAGCTACTTCAGCTTACTAACCTCCGTGAATCAACCACAAACGCAAGGACTTAGTCAATACTTAGCCACAATTTTACTTCCCAACATTTCTTACTCTCGCTCCCGGCCACTTCTTCCTTTGAAACGCATAGTCACAAACGTATGGCTGCACCCCAACGCTTGGCAACGCAAATCAGTGCTTACATCATGCATGTCAATCTTTCCGATAATCTCTTAAGATTCTGATATGATTTTCCGCTGCCTTGCGTTTCTTGTTATTATGCGTCCATGGAGAACTTGGGTTAATGCGTTCACTTATGTCGATGCATCTATATGTTACTAACGCATCATCCTGCATTGAGCAATTGTCAGCGCATCCACAGGTTGCTTGTGTTCCTGCGTTAAAACATGCGTTTTAGGCTTAGAAATCTTCAAAACAATTATCTTCATCAATTAACAAAAGTAGAATGCATAGGAAGATTTATCAATAGAATTCAACACAAACTACCGCATAATTCTCTATTTAATCTCTATTTTTCTAAGAGAAAGGCTATAATAACTTGTATTTCTACAAGTTATAAGATTTTATCTATCAATTAGCTTAAGTGCTTAAAAGAGTTCATTGATGCTTTATGGAAACGAGCAATTGGGATCGAAACGAGCCAAGTTGGGTGTAAAATGACCAAAATACCCTGTGGAAGATCAAACTTGACCTAGGGCAAAAGAAGAAGTAAAAAGGAGGCTAAAAAGTGCAGAAGAGGGTAGCACGGTATTGTGCGCATTGCTAAAACCTGAGAGGGCCAAACAAAGTAGCACTGTGTTGTGTAATTTTTTTGCCTAATTCCCAGACCAAATAAATAACTGTCTCTACCAAAAAGTGTAGTAGTGGTAGCACGGGTTGAACTCAAGAAACCGTCGAGTTTCTCTATCAAATTGCTTACAATCTGAGGTAACCAATCAGGGATTGAGATTGATATGTTGGATGGCAAGAAAAGTAAATTGCATAAAATTAAAGAAAGAGAGTTGTGATAACAATGGAAAAAATGCCTAGCTTGGGTGGGAATTGAATTTTCCTAATTTAGTCTACTTGATCATCAAATTCTCCAAATTTGGTTTCAATTATTTGATCGCACTCAACCTTATTAATTAGAAAGCTAATTGACCGACCTAATTATCTAATTTGCCTAAATTGAATTAGATGAAAAGCATACAAATTCGATTTGGCCTAATAACATTAAGTTATAGGGTAAAGTCAAGTTGAATATCTAACAGAAAAAGTCATGATTAAATATTAATTCGTTTCTTTTTTGGTTGATTAGAGCAATATTTACTGTCATTGACAACAGTTCACAAGCTAATCTAACCGCTTTGCTACTTATGAATTAAAGCACAATTACACGTCACATATTGCAATTTAATCTCTAGCTATTGATTTCATATCCACAACAAGTTTTCAATGTCTATTAAGTCAGAATATAAATCAGCAACAAATAAAACCAAATTCAAATTCTCACAAGTTAACATGACATAGGAAAAGAATCCTAACAAAACAAGCTAGAACCAATACCTTAGCCCATAATTGGAATCATGGACATTAGGGAATTGTTTTGATAATTCTAGGAACCAATAAAATATAAGAAAATAGAGAGAATTCAAGTAATATTCGACTCGGCTGGTGGCAAAACTTCCAACTCTAGGTGGCTGGAAAAATATTTATAATGATTGAGCTAGCATTGTGACGCTATGATAACACAGTGGCCATAGTGCTACGACTCTAATGGACAGACACGCAACATGAAGCTTCGTAACACCGCGATGCTATAGGACAGTGTCATATCACTCTTGGCAAATTCAAAATACCATGCTCTCAGGTTTGATGCATTGCAAACTATTGAAGAGCGCTATGGCGCCCACTTATAGCATCTCAGCGCTGCCTCGACTCCAACATTATTTTTAGACTTATTTGCCATCGGTTGAAGGGAGTTTAAATTAGGATCACTCAGGGATTTCTAGAGCCTTAACATGGAGTTGATCAAAGTTGGATTTAAGACGAAGACGTTTGATACAGTGCCAATGACAAATTGGATCAATAGATAACTCTCTTATATCTTTGATCTTTTCTTTCATCTTTCGATATAGCATGTTTATGACCTATAATCTGAACATGAGTGGCTAAATAATTTCTTGGTTCTAGGGTTTAATCAATTTTAATATTGTTCTCGGATGGTGCTTATTTATTTCAATTGATTGATTGCATTGGGTTTCTATCATATTTATCTATTCCAATTGAATGCTTGAACACCATTCAGTTGTTTAAAGGTTTTTATTTCTGCTTGAGAAAGAGTCAAAACAACAGAATTAGCATGATAAACTAATGTTGGATTGTGCACGAGAGTGATAGGAAAACATCAGAGGCTTAATACAAAGTTTCTTAGTGTTGTATCTATTAGTTCCAATTGCATGAAAATAGAATTGACTTTTAGATATTAGAAAGGGTTGTGCTCAAGAGCGTCAAGCTAGATAATCGACTTCTAGGCCTAAGCAAATTAATTAAATCAATTGAGAGAAAATACATTGAGATCTATAACGGTATTGAATGAGATCAATACTCTTGGATGTTCTTGTTAAGTGATTCTTCATTTTGAACTTTTATTTGCTTTCTTTATTTTTATGCACACATTCATCCAATTCAATTTCCCCCAAAAAAGTTAAAACGATTACTTGATAACTAGTTAAGTTGATTAGATAATCCGTTGAGAATGATACCTAGTTATTGGGATTTTATTTCTTCGAAGCGTGCGCTTGCGCAATCTCACTAATCACTAGCAAAACAATGAATGTATGCAAGGGTGATCAATCCAAATATAATTGAAGGCATAGACATTGTAAGCTCTAATTCCCATTTCTCCTTTCCTAAGTTTAAGTTAGAATTAAATGAGCAAAAGTAGGCTTGAGAAAACTTGAGTAAAAATTTAAAAAATTGGCAATGAGAATTGTGGAGTTTAATTATACAAGTTCAGTTTTCATTTAGCCTTTTAAAAAGAGTGAAAGAAGGAAATTAACTAACGGTATCCTGATGAATTTAGCCGAATTTCTAGGACGAAATTCTTAAAAAAAGGTGTAATTATTTGTAAGCCCTAATTCCTATTTTTCCATGCGTAAGTTTAAGTTAAAATTAAATGAGCAAAAATGGGCTTGAGAGGACTTAAGTAGAAATTTAAAAAATCGAAATGAGAATTATGGTGTTTAATTATACAAGTTTTGAAAGGAATTGAATCCTCTTGGGGGAAGTGTTGTGAAACGGATTGTGAATTGAAATTGTACCAACGCAATGTGCAAGTTAAGCTACTATTATGCGTTTCACATACTATGCATCTTACTTATGCTTAATGCTATGTGTTTGTAATCTGTCAAGTTTTCCTATCCTTTACCCAGTATAAGCAAAGGAATAGGTTTTCTCGGTGAGTCCGAGGTCGAACACAGGGATTATGCTGATTCTCTAATTAAGTGGATTATATGCGTTGCAGTGGTAACCAAGAATAGTTGAGAAAGATGTTTGTTTCTAATCTAAAGAAAGCGATAATATGTATACTAGACTAAAATGTGGAAGATGGAAAGGCATGCAACATAGCAAAGTCAGCTAATGATTTATGTGAATGGGTAAAAACAAGGTTAGGGTTGGTTAACATCTAACATCAGAAACACATGGTGATAGTCTATTCATACTTGCGACTCTTCTCCCGGTTGTCAGCCGCTATGTGTTATATGTCTATAACGCATAGGAGAGTGTTAAGCACCAAGGTTATTCCTATAGACAGGTAACACTTCTTGGCCTTGTCAATTGAGTTCTACAATCACTTACCCTCTCGAGCAGTCTGATTATTACTACTTATATCGATTAGCTAGATGGACATAAGCATCGGATTAAGCTTACAATTAACAAGATGCAATAGTTACACTATGGTTCTTATTTATATGCTAACGCAACCCTTGACCCTTGAAAGATTAGTTACTCATGGATTCAAAGTAAAAAGCGGAAAGTGTAGAGAAAAAAGAAATATAGATTGATGAACGGAATACAACTTTAGATAGCTCAATGCCTTGACACAAATCTAAAATCAAGCTAGAAAAACAAGATAGAAAGCAGGAAAAGGCGTCAATGTCTTGAGTCGCCGAAATGGAAGCGTGAAATTCTACTGTGAAGTGGTCAGGCGGAGGGAAGACTCTTCTCTCTCGAGCTATTCGTCTCTGGTTGTCGTCTGGAAAGAACTCTTCTGTCACTTAGGAATTCTTCCAAGAATCAACAACCCTTTCTCATCTTGCAGGTTTGCCCATTTATAGAGGTTGCGCTCGCAATCAATGGCAAATTTGCTTGATTGGCGGTGAAATTGATATCATGTGTCTATCTCGCCTAATTGCGTAATTCTCGGTTCAATTTAGATCCACCACTTTAGCCACAGATCATGCATGTCAATCTTCCAACAATTTCTCAAAATTCTGATCTGATTTTCCGCTGCCTTGCGTTTTTGGTCATTATGCATCCATGGGGAATTTTGGCTGATGTCAACGCGTCATGGGTTGCTAACGCATAGTCTTGCGTTGAGTAGTTGTTAACGCATCTACAGGTTGTTCGCATTCCATTCAGATCATGCGTCTATGAAGAACAGATTGCTAACGCATAGTCCTGCGTTAAGAAGTCGTCAACGCATTGTTTGCATTCCTGCGTTAAAACATGCGTTTTAGGCTCAAAAAGTGGTAAAATTATTTTCTTCATAAAAATACAAGAGTAGAACGCATAGGAAGATTTATTAGTAGAATTTAGCATAAACTACCGCATGATTCTCTATTTAATCTCTATTTTTCTAAGAGAAAGTCTATAATAACTTGTACTTCTACAAGTTATCAGGAAGTGTTTTATCGCTTGCTCAAATATTGTATTATGAATTTGTACAAAAGAAGAACAAATACAAATTGCTTTGAAACATGTCCAAAGATTCAAAGGGGAAAAAATAAATACCTTTGTATATCTTACTGCAAGGTAACAATCTCTCGTTCTACAAGAACACCTCCAAAAAAATCTTCTCTGGTAAACTCTTGGGGGAATTAGGTTTGTGGGAACCTCTATGAAAAGAAAGGGAAAAGTAGAGAGGTTGTAAATGAAAGTATTGCTCCAAGCTTTGACCTTAAGATTTCTCAACAAAAATCTCAATCTTAATTCTAGAACTTTTGCTTTCTAAACTTTTGGTTTGGTAACATGTTATATTTTAGGTTGTAAATGAAAGATACTTGTTAGACAATTAACAACTTTTGTTACATATTTTAATACATGTTACAATTTATTGTGTTCTTGATAGATACTGTCAAACATTTAAACAATTTTTGTTATGCATAAAAACTTTAGCACCAATACACAGGGATAGACACTAATATTTGTCTATCTGTGTCTATCTACCAATAAACTCAGTCTATCTGGAGACAGACATAGATAGAAATCTATCAATGTCTATCGTAGTGATAGAAACGTGATAGATATTTATCAGTAGATAGAAAAAGATAAACATATATCAATGTCTATCACTAAGATTAGTTTGTTGTGCTTCAATTGAAAAATCAAAATACTTGTTTACAACTCAAGAACAAAATAAATCAAAAGATAACTTTCATAAATTCTAATATAAATTCATCTGTCAATACATGTAAATGAAAAAAAATACAAAAAAATGATTACATCATTGAATAAATGATTCAAATTTACAAGTCCTACTACTGTGACCTTTTTGATTACAACGACTACATTTTGGTGAACTTTTAAATTCACCAACAGACAGAATCCTTTGTTTTTTAGGTATTTCAGCTTAATGTTTAACAATAAGAGGTAATGCTTTCATGATGTCAGCTTCAGCTCTCCAATCTAAATGAACTGCAACAGGTCTAACACAACCTTTATTTGTTTATGACAATATTTTTGAATAATAATACTTAGATACATAATAATAACAATCCAAATTAAGCATCTGAATAACAGCAAGTGCATGTGCACAAGAAATTCCTCAAAGTCCTATACTCGACAAGTGTAAGATCCTAAGTCTAGATTACCTTTGAATTGTTTACCTCCATCCATTACTTTGTATTCAACATTGCTAATGGGATCAACCTAAGAAAAAAAATATTCAATCAAAATCAAATGCTTACTCAGATAGAAAATCAGTCTGATAGATCATGATAGTAATCTATCTCTGTCTATCAGAAAGACACTGATTGACTCTATCAGTCTGATAGATCATGATAGTAGTATATCTACGTCTATTAGAGATAGCAAATCACTGTTTATCTCTGATTGACCAAGATAGAAGTCTATCAATGTCAATCATTCATTTTTTATATCTAAATAAAAATAACACATACTAGGAAACTTCTTGATTTTTCATGTTCTTTACGTAATATATTCTCAGCACAAGTACTCAAAATAATTTTTGTTGAAAAAACAACTTTACTTCGATCATGAAACCACTTTTGCAATATATCTCTAATCGAATCAAGCAAACTTGCAACAAGTAAATCATTGACATCCTTTAAAACTGAATTTACACTTTCTGCAATATTTGTTGTCATCATTCCATACCTTCTTCTTTGTGAAAATGCACGAGACCACCTTCCAAAACCAACATTACTAAGATAACTTCGAATATTTGGAGAAATTGATTCCATTGATCTCATATTGTACTCAAAGTCATCAAAAGTGTAAGATTTAGCACAACTAAAGAAAAACTTGTCAATTAATGGATCCTTAAAAGAAAGCTTCAAATTTCTTAAAAGATGCTACATGCAAACACAATACTCAACATCCCTAAAAACACTTAAAGCTCCTTTCGGGATGCTAAGATGCCTATCAGAAACAAATACTAAATTATCACGATCCCCAAAACTATTCCGTATGTTTTCAAAAAACCATCTCAATGAATTATCATTTTCTGAATCCACAATAGCGAATGCAAGAGGGAAAATTTGATTATTAGCATCTACTGTTGACGCAGTTAATAGAGTGCCAACAAAATTACACTTTAAAAATGTACCATCTGTGGAAATGGTAAGTTTACAATACTTCCACCCCTCAATTGATGCACCAACAACCATGAAACAAAATTTGGAATGTCAATTTTCATCCATTTCTAATGCAGTGTACGTACCTGCAAAAATACATGAAAAGATTAATAGATAAACAGGGAAAAATGCCCGTCATAGTCTATTAAAGATAGGCAGTGATAGATAACTATTGCTGATAGACAGTGATAGTTGTCTATCGTTATCTATCTCGATAGACAGTGATAGTTGTCTATTGTTATCTATCTCAATAGACAGTGATAGACAACTCTCGTTGATAGACGGTGATAGGTGTCTATCATTGTCTATCTTAATAGATAGTGATTGAAATTTCATAAGAAAAATACATTAGCAGTCATACTTGGATTCATTTTCTTCAGTTTTTCAAAAAACCTTGGAATTAAGCTGTTTGAATCTGCTCCATCACCTTTTAATGACCTCATTATGTGCTCATTTGCCCTCCAAGCTTTTTGATAATTAATATTAACACCAAGTTTCTACGATCCTTATGCATAATATCTTTAGGAATGGATTGATTAGTAGAGATAAACCTAAAATCATCTTTTAAGCAATAACCAATTATATATGAAGAAGCTTGTCTGTGACAACTTTGAGTTGAATTCATTGAACAAACATGGTTAGAAATGTATTTCCTAAGCATCCACAACTCACTACCTTTGTATTGAGATGCCCTAACATACCATGAACAGCCTTCTACCAAACATTTAAACTCAAGTAACTTTGAATTTGATCTTATAGTCCTAAATTGGAAATTCTCCTTCATTGCTATTATGTAAAAAAACTTTGACAGTATTTCTTTACTTCCAAATATATCTTTTTCCTAAATATCTCTTATAACTTGATCATTTGAAGAAGAAGAATAACCTAAACATAACATACTGTCACCACTACTAACAGAAGTAGAAGATCCTTCCAAAGAATAATCACTTATGTGAGCAATTAGAAGATGTTTAGTGATTGCATCTTTAGCCAAAGTCAAATACCAACAAACATCCTTGTCTTGTTTTATTAGGAACACAGTTTGAATATTATCTTTACCAATATCCAATATTACTGACAATTCTAGCAAATCATCCAATTGAATCTCTTGAAGTATCAAATCAACTAAACTATCAAACTCTATCATATCATCCACCAAAATTCCAATAACCATATAATTCTCATAAATTTATAATGCTTCCACTGTCCACCATAAAAAACAATGATAGGAATATTCACCATGATATCAGATTACTACAAAAGGAGGAAAATATTATATAAGAAACTAATAGTAAAAAAGCATATTATATATAGACATGGATAAAAATCTATCACTATCTATACTACACAACACGGAGAAAACTAACTGATAGACAAAAATAAGGCTCTATCACTGTCTATCTTGATAGATAGTGATAGTTTTCTATCAAAGTCTATTAGGGAGATAAATAACCATGGATTACTATCTCTATCTATCACTGATAGAATGAATCACAATAGTTAGTGATAGATAATGGTCTATCATTGTATATCACTAACAGACAGTGATAATATGAAGATGAAGAAGAATCATTGCAAACCAAGGAAAGAAAAAAAAACTGATAGGCAAAGATAAGATTATATCATTGTCTATCACAGATAGTTTTCTATCAAAGTTCATTAGGCAAATAAACAACTAAAGAAGAAGAAGATCAAGAAGACGAAGCGGAAGATACTAAGAAGAAGAAATCCTTAATCAGAAGAAGGAGAAGAAAAAGAAAAAGATGTACTAAGAAGAAGAAAATACAATGAGAAGAAGAACAAGACCTAGAAGAAGAATAAGAAAAAGAAGAAGAAGAAGCAAAATCACCAAAACTTCACAAGATCACCATCGATTGCAAAATCACCGAAACTTCACCAGATCACCATCGATTGCAAAAATCACCGTCAATCTCAAATCCTTTGTGTGAAGTAGAATCGAATCGAAGCCTTCGAATTCCTTTGTTTCCTTATGTGTAAAATTGTATGGGAAGAAGAAGAAGATTTTCGGTAAAATAGGAAAGAAGAAGAAGAAGAAGAAGAAGATCACCGAGGAAACGTGTGCAATTATGAGTGTCACACCCCCTCCCAGATTATCCTCCAAAACCCGAGAGGAGATGTGAAGATGGCAACCTTGACTCCTCTGTAAGGTTCACTGTCCAACCACTATCAACAAAGACGGCCCAGACGAGGTCCTTGTGTAGGCAAAGCATCCCGAACTCGCTTGCTACCTAGAAAATTAGAAAAAAACATGGGAAAGCGTGAGCTAAAGCCCCGTGAGTGACTGGTTTTGTAAAACTATCTTTTGTTCGAAAACAGGCATGTTAAATCTATACGCATAAAACAAGGATTTAATGCAACAATACAGCAAAAACATATTTTGCACAAATGTATCAATCTCGTAAATCGTTCTGAAACGTATAGAATCGTTTTAGAATATTAATATGAAAAAGCAATTCGGTTTCTCAATCTTTTCCCTTAGTTGAGGCGGAGCAAGACTCAACGCTCTCAACGTCGAAATTAACCCTGGCTCGATGCGGAGCAAAACTTGACGCACCAGCCAAATCAACCTCTATGTGCACATAGGAATATGGCGGGTTGCCCAAGTACCTTCTCATGTCCCTCAGTACTGGGTCCCGGGGAAACTCACGTACCTTCTCATGTTCTTCAGCACTGAGGCTCCTCTAAAACATTTTAGAAACCAGTTTACATAAATAGTTCATATAAAACCTTTTGTAGAAACAGAATAAACATCTCGCAACATGCCTTTGTGAACAATATAGTCAAACATCATGCTTTTCAAGAAAACAGTCATCTCAAAACCATATCTCATAAGAACATTTTCAATAAATTTCGTTTTCAAAGGAAGAAAAGAGTCACTCACAAATCACTTAAGAAATTTCCTCTTTTCCCTTCAAATCCCGCTTTCCCGAGTTCCTTGAACGCAAGGCTTGAGCTTCTAACCAGCAAGGTAGCTGTTTCCACTCTCTGGTAGCTCAGTTGGACGCAACGTTCTAACTCTGGAACGCAAGACTGACGTTCCTCTGTTAGTTCGGTTGGACGCAACCCTGCCCTTAAACGCAAGGTTGATGACTAACGCAAGGTGCAACCTAACTCTTCTTACTTCTTTCGGATGCGTCGACCTCTCTTGGACGCAAGGTCTAACTTGAACGCATCGCCTATCTTCGATCACGGTGTTCACCTTGAACGTTGAGTTCGTCTTAAACGCAAGGCTGACCCCTCTTTGACGCAAGACAACTTCTTTAACATCGGATGGCTAAGTTGTCAAGAATACCTTCTTTCTTCCCTTTCTCTCAAGAATTCTTACTTCAGAATCATCAGCCGTTACTTTTCCCTCAGGGTCCTATTTATAAAGGGCTTGCCATCCTACTTCCCCTCTCTTTTTGCCACTTGATTGCCACATGTCACGCTGCATGTCTGACTAA
Source organism: Citrullus mucosospermus (assembly GCA_030954485.1). Lineage (NCBI taxonomy): Eukaryota > Viridiplantae > Streptophyta > Magnoliopsida > Cucurbitales > Cucurbitaceae > Citrullus > Citrullus mucosospermus. Next base: position 9,687,370 of record CM062065.1, on the reverse strand, counting down.
CCATGCATTAATCCAAGTGTCACCTTGCATGAAACACTTAACATGGCTTCTAACACCTCCTACTGTAAGGTGTCAAATCTATATGGAGCCACCTAGCCTTTATAAGCTTATCTTATGCGTCCATCATAATCCAATATACAACCATTCATTCAACCTTGTGTTCCTACGCGTTCATACAATCCTCTTCCAGATTTTAGCTTCTTTAAAGCTTATCTTATGCGTCCAATATTTTCCAATAGACAATCATTCATTCAACACAACGCCCCCATACGTTCGTTGAGTTTCCTTTAAGGTTTGAGCTTCACTACTCACTTTTCTAACTCTCGGCTTTACTACCTTTAACCCCATTTCTCCACCACATTCAACTAGGAGTTCAAGTCTTAAATGCATACTACTATGTGTTTCAGCTTAACATATAATACCATGCGTCTGCCTTAACCGCATACTATCATGCGTCCAACTCTCTTTCCTTATGTCCATTTCAGCTACAAATCCTTCTCTTGTACAATCACCCTTCTGACAATGTGGTTTACTCTTGACACCCACATCCAACTTAAGTTCTTCCTCTATGTGTTTGTCCTCTTGCATTTATCTTTACTTCATCCTGCGTCCATGACCATCTTCCTTGAAGGTTTCTTGATTATCCCTCTATGCGTCCTTGAGTTATATCCCAAGGTTATTCCTTTAACCTTTTCCTTCCTTAACTTCTTCCTATGCGTTTACCCGAGATCGAGGTTACACTTCCATTTATCATGAAGTTAAGCTCCTCAGCTTATAACCTTAACAACCAATGGTAGCCACCTTCAACGCATAAGCTCCTCAACACATAACTAATAACCTTCTTCAACGCATAAACTTCCTCAACACATAGTAAGACTTCTTACCAACACTAAAGTCCTTACTAGCACATAATAATCCTTCAACGCATAACATCTTATAGCAACTTTTAACGCTTAACTGCGGCCTATCGCATATAACTATTCTCCTATTCAAGGTATTCTTATCAACGTATGGTAGGTTAAGTACAACTTCTCTTGATCAAGTTCCATTTTCTCTTCCAACGCATTATGACACCTTTCTACGCATAGTAGCCCTTCCATCATATAACAATTCTTCCAACTTACTAACAGGCTACTTTCTTCTCTTTACAATAGCTTCCCATGCTAGGCCTACCAACGTATAGCCGTGGTCGATACTCATAGTTCTTGTTCCTTCACTTCCGTTCACTATTGCTCTTCACAACGCATAACGCATTACTTTCCTTAAATAGCCATCTCTCCGACGCACGCTAACTTTTCCAACGCAAGGTACTTTTCCCGTATCTGGTGGTTCTAACCAACTTTACTTCGTCAACGCTTGTTACATCACCCTATTTAGCTTACCACCTTCCAAAACCATTTTCATACCTTAACAATTTCCAAGATTAAGTGTAAGCCATGCGTTTTCCTCTTCCTCTTAATTCTTGTGTCCCTTTTCAAATCCTTAATATTAAATACCATGCGTTAGAGCTTAACCATCTACGCGTCAACCTGATTTCCAAAATACATCTAACTTCAACCAATTCCCAACTATACCTTTAGTCCTTCCTTCTCACCCTTGGTGAGACATCTACTCTTTTCCTAATACCATTCATCTCAACGCAAGAATTCCTTGGCCATAATTCAGAAATTCCACAAACTTAACTTTTCCGTTTTGAAAGTTCCGTTAATCCACATACTTTAATCCTTTTATCCTTACTAGTCATTTTGAATACCTAGGTTTTTGAGATAGGGTGTTACAATGAGGGTAATTTCGGTATTTTGAAAAAAAATTTAAACAAATTTTAGCGTGATTTCAAAATTGCTATTTGTGTAATTAGTTTTATAATTTTGTCATTCATGACATTTTCCCTTAATTCTCTTGATTAATTTGAGCACTCAAATTCTTTTATCACTTTGTTTCCTTATTATAACTAGTTGTGAGCAACTAGAGGGACCTAATAAACCAACAGTTATAAGCTCCAATGATTCGAGATTAATAAATTAAACTCATTAATTATATTAATCAACATTCATTAACCATGGGGCAAACCAGTAAAGACCCACATCTGCACTCTTATGAACTGCGATGTATTTATGTGTCCATTGAATAACCATATTTTGTAAGTCAATCATTCATAGGGTGTTCATAATTACAGCTGGGTCAAATTACCATTTTACCCCTGTAATTACCTCATGCACCTTAAGTACCCTTGGTCGTCTAATGAACAATACTGTTTATCATCTAACCATAAACAAAATCCCTCTCAAATTAGTGAAAGGGTGAGACCTCATTATTCAAGTCCCGGAACCAACACTTAAGGGAACAACCTATCTACTTTCCCTAGAGTTAGGAAGGAGTGAATTCCATCTTGTGAATATATGTTCCCAACTCTTCACTTGGCATCATTCTCAAAATAGTAAACATATTGGGTCGGCAACTAAGGCCACTCTCACCCATACAAAAATCAAAGAACGATCCTCATGAATATGAGTTCATATTTCACTCAGGATTAAGATCAAATTACATGGTTCTCATTTGAAATATAAAACTCTTCAATTAACGGAGTTACAAAGAGAGATTTAATTTTATGGTCTAGTCTTATACAGACTCACTGTACAACCTACCCCCACTTACATGTCATTATACGAATGATTTGGATCAAACCGCTTGTAACACTTACAACATTTCTAACACTTACAAAGTGGGGCGTATCCATAGTGTTACCAGAATGAGGCACCCAACCTCACTCATATGCTATAGACTTTTTAGGTTATTTCTTGAACATGATCCAATTGTATGTCAACGACATATTGTTCAAGATACACTAAATAACCTTAAATCTTAGTTTATTGGATTTTGAGTTATGCAAACAAATAACAATAATTAAATAATACTTTATTTATTAGTTTATTTACAAATTTACACAAAATACAAGATTTAGGGCATAAATCCCAACACAATTCTCATTTAGCCTTTTTAAGAAGAGAGAAAGAAGGAAATTAGCCAACGGTGTGTTAAGAGTTTGAACAAGAGAGGAAAAGTTTACTAAGTGTTAAAAAAAACTTCTAGGTGTTGTATAAAATAGAATAAAATATAAAATAAAAATTAATTAAAATAAATAAGTAAAAATAGATGAATTAAAAATAAATTTATATGGATAAAATTATTTTAGGATGACAAGGATAAGGCCATGTTGGTTGAGGTTGAGCAACTGGCTGGCAAAAGATGATTGGAGGAAGTGAGAGCAGGTCGGCTAGAAATAAGTTGGTTTTATCAATTCACACGTGCAAAATTTGTGATATTTGGACCAAATGAAAGCTAAATGATTAAGAAAACTACTCTAGGGCTGTCGGAGTGTATCGAAGTCGGGAAGGTTGAGAAAACTTCAAGAAACAAGAAGTTTTCACTAAAACACGAGTAAATTAGAGGGTCCTTGTTTGAAGAATTTTTCAAGGGTGCTTTAGAAGGATTTGAGTACCTAAATTTGTTGGTAAGTAAGTTAAAAGGTCCCTCTTTCATTCCATAAAATTTATTTGAAGTTTATTTGGTTGGAAATGATGTTTTGGAGCTCTTAAACATCAAGTTGAAAACAAGGGACTGCTGGCTGATGGTTAAAGAAGGTTGGTCAAGGCTACCACCCACCCCTACACCCCCGTCCTCGTGCACTGCCTACTGCTAAACATTGCACATCTTCACTCACACGCCCGCATGTTTTTACTACCACCCATGCCCATTGCCACTGATGCAAGTTGCAAGTGCACGAGTCAAGTTATAATATAAGACGGTCAAAGTCCAAATATTGTTGCACGAAAAAGTAGTTGAAAAGTTTTTTTTGTTCTCTTAAATCTAGGGAGTTTCTATCAGATCTCACTTGTTTGCTAGTGGTTTTCAAGTTAATATAAAGAAAACAAGAATCAAAAGCCAAAAAAACCAAACCGAGCCAAAATCAAGCGAAAAAAGAGAAGAAAGTCACAAAATTCGTAAAAACACGGCAGCGCCGCGTCGCCAGCTTGGTGCTGCCATGACGTATTTTCCCAAGAGCATCAGTCAAGCAAGCGCAACAGTTGATAGCACCTAAAATGTGCTATCTTCCTCAACTTAACTCGGGATCGTAGTGCTATTTAATGTGTCTATTTTGTTATTTTGTAGGTTTCGAGCACTTAACATGTAGAACGGGATATTAGCAACAAAATTGAGCTAAAACGAACCAAAACAAAGTTCCACAGCATCAACCGGGAAACAGAACTCCAAAATTACCAAAATGCCCCTAAAGCCACGGCGTTGCTTAGGCGCAACCGCAACGCTTTTTCCCGAGACATTCTGCTGGCAAAGCGCAGCAGGTGCCGCGGCACTCCGAAAATATTCTGTGTGTCGATTTTGCATCAGCACCGCGACGCTACAATAGTTTCTTTAAAAGAAACCCTCGGTTTCTAGGTTAAAAATAGTGGGACCAGCTGACTTTTGGCTCCAGTCTCTCCTCTTTTCTTCTGTTCATACCTAGGGACTTGAACTCAATAATCGGCATACCGATTATTGGCTAAGGTAACGTTTTTCTAGCTTAGGTATTAGGGATTTCCATTGTAATTGATGTTCTTTTGAGGTTTTGAACTTAATTCAAGTGTATGCATGATTTAATTCTGAGTTTTCAAGAATTATGATTAATTTGTAACGCTGGTGTTTATTTTGATTATTGCTTTGGTTGTATTACAATTCATGACAATTTGTTGTATGTTAATCATAGGAAGCAATAAGTTAGGTTAGCTTGCAATCTAGATGGTGATGCGCATTGTTCTAACCAACCTAGGATTAAATCGATAAAACATTCAATCTAGGTCTATCAAGTTGAATGTTCCGCCTAACTTTCCTTTTAACTTAATGCGATCAGGTTTAGTCAAATTTTGCATGCTTTTCATCGATTTGCCTTAAATCTAACTTGTCAACTAGGACAATTCAATTCTGCCTTTTCCAGTTGAATTGATTAGGTGCTAACTTCAATGAATTTAGTAATGACGAACCAATGATAAGAAAATCGAACAAAGAAAATCCTATGTAACCCAATCTAGGGCTTCTTCAATTGAATTTTAGTTTTTTTTTTAATTCACGCAATTTACTTTCATGCAATTTAAGTTTCTTGCAATCAAACGTTTTTCAAAAACCCCCTTTTGTTACCTTGAATTCTAAACTTTCCAATTGCGAAATTCGAGGGCTCCCTGTGTTCGACCTGGCTTGCTATTACTACTGTGGGTAAGTTAGGAAAATTTATTTGGCACAGAATTGGGCGACAAATTTCGTCTGTCAGGAGTGTTGGCGCGGCATTGCGGCTCGGCGTGAGGGTAGGATTCAATGACGCACAGTGCGGCGGCGCCATCTTACAGCGTGGTGGCACCACCCTTTTATGTCAGTCAGTACAACGATGTCATCTCATAGTGCCGCGGCGCCAACTTTCCTTATTTGAAAAATCTACAATTTTGGAAAAAAATTTAGATGGCCAAGTCTATAAATTGGGTTTCTAGCAACCCTAGGCATAGAGAACAACACAATACAGAGTCTCAAAGAGTGGGTTAGCTACAAGGAAGAAAGAAGAAGAGTTTTAGGGAGAGTTGGTGTCGTTTGAGTTCTTGGTGTGAAGATTAGGACATCTTGGTAGTTCATCCTCAATCAAGAGCTTCTTTACAGTAGAGTTTTTCTTTCTTTTCACTTTTTCTATCCTGAAATTGGTTTTGAACATGTTGCTTAAAACTATGCTCTTTAATTTTAGGGTATCAATGATTTATTTATGAAGTTATGTTGATATTGTAGACTCTTCATGGTTTTGTTGTAATGAATATGTTTTTCATTGTTATTGTGCTTAACTCTTGTTGATTGGCCATGATTGAATGTTAGATTAGATGTATGATTGAAATAATTGTATGTTTAATTGGATCTATAACAATGAATTGTTGTTAATCTATCATATGAATAGTTAGGTTAACAATAAAGTTGCTAAAGACTACTCCTAATGCCATGTAGCTTATATTGGTTTCAAGATGTTAGAAATCAATTAGGTTGCACGAGAAAATGTTGTTTTTGACAGAAATTAACCCAAATTTATGTTTCTAGACTTAAGGATATGAATTGCAATAAAATCCATGAATTCTAGAAGGTTGCATAATGAATTAAGCAATGATTCAATACCCTAGACCTCTCTTTGACTCTTGTATTCTAAATTTACTTGCTTTCCTTATTGCGCGTCAAGTTTTTGGCATCGTTTCCGGGGAACCAAAGAACGGTGTTTATTGCTTAATATTCATTAGAATTGATAGATCTTACTTTGAGTTGCATATTATTTTGGTTGATAATTTTGTCGGTTTATGCATCGAGATAATATTAACCTTCTCCCTCTTGATCGCAAGATTGATAAGATGTATAGAATAAATCTAAGGGTTCAACACAATCACGTTGAGGAGATGGCGGAGGAGATACTAAAGGCAATTTGGGATTACTTTCAACCGACATTACCGGTAAATCAACCTGGCATTATAAATATGCCTATCAATGTCAACAACTTTGAGTTAAAACCGAGGTTGATTCAAATGGCTAGAGAGCTAGCCTTTAGAGGAAGAACCAATGAAGATCCTCATAAGCACTTATGGTCTATGTCACACCCCCTCCCGGATTATCCTCCATAACCCGAAAAGAGATGTGAAGACAACAATTATTGACTACCCTGTCACGTAACCCACTGTCAACCTCACTATCTACATGCTCTTGACAAACCTCGACTTCGATCGGCAACGGGAACTGTCATGCTACCTGAAAATGGAAAACATTTAAAAGAATGAGCTAACGGCTCAGTGAGTAACGGTTTTCTAAAAATAATATAATTTAACTATAAAACTGGTCAAACTCGCATAAAACATAACACTTCAAGTCATAATAAACTATACTCCAATACCATTGTGAAATCATGCTTGCCCGTTTCAGGTTACATACTTAAAAATCTTGTTCTTATAATATACTTTTTCCCTAGTTGAGGCGGAGCAATGCTCAACGTTCCTCAACGTCGATTTTTCCTTAGCTGTGTGGAGTAATCTCAACACATCAGCGTCGTACATACCTCTATGTGCACATAGATACCAAAATCTGGGCCGCCCTCAATGCCTTCTACGAATCCCTGAGCATTGGGGTCCCATTTCTATATCCAGGTTACCCATATGCCTTCTACACATCCCTGAGTATTGGGTACCTTTATAATATAACGGCTACCCTTTGGCCTTCTCCAAGTCCCTGAGCCTTGGGTGCCTTTTTTAGTTTATTATAACACTATACATATTTTGGAACATTGTATCAATAACTCATGAATTAACCGTTTCCAAATCTCACCTCTTCAGCATGCTAAGTTCAATTTCCAGTTTTAATATAAACCGCATGTTTTTCATAAAGTTCATTTCCAAATCTTTCTTGACATCATATAATATCATGTTTTTCAGAAAAGTCATGAGAACCAATAACATAAATCCCATACGTTTTATAACTCATAGCAAGTATCCAACATTCTCATAGTTTACAAGTAAAACACATACACATGTCTCTAAACTCATGTTCATGTTTCTAAACGCATGCTCATGTCTATAAATTTCATACACGTATGCCTTACATATATGAAAATGAATGCATTATTTTATTCAAAACCCGTAGAATTACATTCATAAAGAACTCATTTATTTTTTATAAAACGCAGGTGTTACTCACCTGTACTTGCCAAAGAATACTTCTTCTTCCTTTCCTCTATTTCCTCTTCCCGAGCTTTTTGGACACAGCGTTCTAACTCCGGAACGCAAGGCTCCATTTTCCTCTGTCAGCTCGGTTGAACGCAACCCTGCCTTTCAAAGCAAGGTTGGTAACGCAAGGCTGATTATTTCCGCAAAGTGCATCCCAACTCTTCTTACTTCTCTTCCGGATGCGTCACCCTCACTTGGACGCAAGGTCCAACTTGAACGCATCACCTAACTTTTGGATACCGCGTTCACCTTGGACATTATGTTTGTCCTCAACGCATAGCCGACCCTTTTTAACACCAGACAACTTCTTTACATAAAATAACTAAGTTGTCAAATACCTTCTTTCTTGGCCGCATACTTCTACCACAGACGTCCTTGTTGCCTTCTTCTCTTTTCTCTCCAGAATTCTTCTTTTAGAGTCATCAGTCGCTCCTTTTCCCTCAAGGTTCTATTTATAGGAAGCTTGCCATCCAACTTCTCCTCTCCTTGTGCCACTTGTTTGCCACATGTCACGCTGCATGCTTAATTAACCATGCATTAGTCCAAGTGTCACCTTGCATGAAACATTTATCATGCCTTTAACACCTCCTAATCATAAGGTGTCAAATCCATACCCACCTGGCCTTATAAACTTATCTTATGCGTCCAACATTTTCCAACAGATAACCATTTATTCAACACAACGCCCTCATGCGTTCATTAACTTTCCTTTTAAGTTTGAGCTTCACTACTCATTTTTCTAACTCTCAGCCAACTATACTACTCTTTGACGCATAGAGATCTCAACGCATGACAACCTTACTAACGGATGGTAAGCCATGTACGTTTCTTCCCCGCCAACGCGGCGACCACTTCAGCTCACAACAACCATTCGAGATCACCTTCAGCGCATAGCCGCACTGTTATAACCCAATGCTTACACAATGCCACTAGGCGTTAATGACAAACGCACAATACTATGTGTTTGTACCTCATCGCATCATACCATGCGTCCAACTCCTTCCTTATGTCCATAACAACAACTCATTCTCAAGCTCTTCCTCTCTGCGTTGGTCTTATTGCATTTACCTTCATCCTGCGTCCATAACCATCTTCCTATCCTTGGACATTCCTTGATTATTCCCAAGGTTATTCTTTTAATCCTTTTCCTTGCACTTGAACTACTTCTCTTAAGGATAGATTAACATGCGTCCACCACATGCACGAGTTTTTATGTTTACTTCACAACTTAACTTTATTTCTTTCTTGCTTATTCGCTTCACTTCTTTCCATTCTCGGTTTACTTCCATGCGTTCACCCTTACCATGCACTACCTAGCCCTGACCATGCGTCCAACATGGTCTTTTACCTCTTTTCTTCATAAACTCTTCAACGCATAAGTTTCTTAAAAAAAAAAAAAAAATAGGGTGTGACAGTCTTTCTTAGAGATATGTAGAACGGTAAAGATGAAAGATGTTTCTAATGATGCTATTAAACTAAGACTTTTTTCTTTCTCTTTACAGGACCAAGCAAAGGACTTGTTGGAAACAATACCTTCATATAGCTTTCTTGAACAAATATTTTCCACCGGCTAAATCTCAAAGGCTAAGAACAGAGATCGAAACATTCTGCCAACTTGAAGATGAACAACTATATGAGGCTTGGGAAAGGTATAAGGATCTCTTGAGAAGGTGCCCTCAATATGGCTACCCAGATTGGTTGTAAATTCAACTCTTCTAGAATGGATTATCAAGCTCAACCAAATCCATTCTAGATGTTATCGCCAGAGGCTCAATTTTCTCCAAGAATGCTCAAGAGGCCTATACAATACTAGAAGACTTGGCAACTACATCATACAATTGGCCAAGTGAACGGTCTTCTCCAATCATCCCAAAAGCAGCCAGATTGTATGAGGTGGATGAGGTCAATTCATTTAAAGCTTAAATGGTGTCTCTTACTAATGCTCTTTCTAAATTGACTACAAGGGGCCAAGCTCAAGTAAGTCCACCATCCATAGCATCCCTTGCCGCCTTGGCGTTGGAGATGTCTACACAAAAAGAGTTGGAACAAGGAGATAATGAGACGCCCAATTATGTTGATCGAGGGCATTATAGAGGCCACCAACAACAACAACTTCCAACACGTTACCATCCTAACTTGAGGAACCATGAAAAATTTTCTAATGCTAACAATAGAAATGTTTTGCAAGGTCCTCCTTGTTTTTCCAATGTAGGTCCATCACACATCGAAAAGAAGTCCAACTTAGAAGACTTGATGGTGGAGTTCATAAAGGAGTCAAGAGGAAGGACCACCGCATTGGAGAGCATGGTGTGTCACACCCCCTCCCGGATTACCTACTTAACCTGAAAGGGGATGTGAAGACAATAAACATCACCCCTCTTGTGACGCATATTGTCCCATCTTACATAACTTCCTGTATAAACATTTCATACATATACATTCATAAAGTTCATCCATACTAACACATGATCATGACATAACAATCTTTCCTGTACAAAGTACACTTTTATAACATACTCTCTCATAACCCACTTGTAAACACTAAATCTACATGCCACCAGTGTTAAGTTATTTACACGTAGAACAACGAGAAAAATAAACTGTTTCTGGAACTCGAAGCTTAAGCTGGGCAAGCTGAAGTAGGCTAAGCACCGGGAACGTCCTTGCTACCTGGAAGGGAAAGAAAACATTGAAAACATAAGCTAATAGCCCAGTGAGTGACTAATTTAACAAACTATTTTAGTTCGAAAATCATCAGGAATAAAACTAAGTTCAACGTCATGTTTAAAGCATGAAATCACTTCATATACATTAGTTAAAACATACTTAGTTGCGCTTATCAAATCATACATGATTTTCAACAAATCATAAGAAAACAGTTTAGTTGCAATACTTCTCCTTAGTTGAAGTGGAGCAAAACTCAACACCCCAACGTCGAAAACGAATAAGGCTCGATGTGGAGCAAGACTCAACACACCAACATATAACCTCTATGTGCACATAGGAATATGGCGGGTTGTCCAAGTACCTTCTCATGTCCCTCAGTACTGGGTCCCAGGGAAACTCACGTGCCTTCTCAAGTCCATCAACACTGAGCCTCCTCTTAAACATTTTCCTTTAAAGAAGCAATACTTTATACAAACAAAGCGTATGCAAACCATTCATAAGAACACAGGGCAACTATTATATCAATAACATTTCATAAACATACTTTTCAATAACTTTAGGAACATAAAGTATGCTTCATAAATCATTTGATCACAAAATCATATTCCATTGAAAACCGAACTATCATGTACAACAAAATTGTTTTAAAGTAAGAAAAGTGTCACTCACTACTCTTCCTAGGTCTTGAGCGGGTTATACGCCTTCCCTATCTCTTCCTGGCCTGAAATAGACATTTTACCTTACGTTACATTGTCTGTCACACCCCCTCCCAGATTACCCTCCTAACCTAAGGGGGAGTGTGAAGACAATAAACATCACCCCTCTTGTGACGCATATTGTCCTATCTTTACATTCTTTTCCTGTACATACATTTACTAATATACAAACACAGATACAATCAATTCCTTGTATAGGGTACACCTTTAATACATAGCATAAATTCATATCCATAATATAATATACACAACTCTACCAACAGTCCCCATTCAAAACTACATGTTCTACATGCCATTTACATAAACATATGCAACATACAACTCTCAGACTTGATTGTATCTTGATAACTCGAGACTTAGGCAGGGTGAGCTGAAATAGGCTAAGCACCGGGAACGTCCCTGCTACCTGGGGAGAGAAAAGGAAAACATTGGAAAACATAAGCTAACAGCCTAGTGAGTGACAAATCTTTGTAAAACGGCATTCATTTAAAACAGGCATGTTACGTATAAGAATAAATAAGAGTTTAACATTTGTTCAATTGTAACATGTTTTTCATGAAAACCATCATTCTCATAAATCAATATTAAAATCATACCCAAGTGTTTTCCAAAGAATTTATCAATATCAACTAGTTTTTCAAACTTTTCCCTTAGTTGAGGCGGAGCCATGCTTCTACGCACTCAACGTCGAAAACATCCATGGCTCAATGCGGAGCATACTCGACGCATTAGCCAAAACAATCTCTATGTGCACATAGGAATATGACGGGTTGCCCAAGTACCTTCTCATGTCCTTCGGTACTAGGCCCCAGGGAAACTCACGTGCCTTCTCAAGTCCTTGAGCACTGAGCCTCCTCTAAAACATTTTATCAATCCGTTTACATAAATAGTTCATAGGGAACTTCTCATGGAAAGTCAAGTATAACATAATAAACCCCATTTCACAACATGTCATTTAGCATTTTATAGAAAACGAATAAAACATGCCTTTTAAAGAAATGTAATCAACATTATTCATATTCAACAGTTCATTGGAAATCATGTTTTATAAGAACATTTCCAATAAAATAGGATTGAAGAATAAACTAGTCACTCACAACTCTTTCTAGGCTTCACGTGGGTTATATACTTTTCCTATTTCTTCTTGGCCTGCAAAAGAAATATACCTTGCGTTAATCAACATTAATTCCCTTTCCTTTTCTCTACTGTCTTATAACGAGAACCTCAGCAATACCCGTCGAATAATACTGTTACTAGCGATACCCGATAGAACAGCATCAGCGTTACATACCTTAGCAGCGATACTCACCGTTATCTAGCGAGATTTGTGAGACGGAAGGTCCCTTTGCGTCTCAGCGATACCCGTCTCGCTACCAATTCCCAGTCAGTGTGCCGATACTTGATTTTCCAACGGCACTCTGCACTGTAATTCCTTTATTTCTTCTCGTTCTTACTTCAGCCTATTAAAAGTCACATTTCCATACGGATTCAGGACTTCTTCTCTTCTGCAAACTTATAGGAAATCACGTTCTAAAGCTTACCTTAAAATTTCAGGGTGTAGCTTCTCTTCGTTCTTACGATATTCCGGAATTACCTCCTGCTGTTCCGGATTGCGAGTTGATCTTGCAAACTCTGATTTCCTAAGGATTCACATAGTAAATCTTCAATTTCAGCATCACCATCCTTTACAAAAGTTGTTAGGAATTATATCAACTTACTAACCTTAAATTTTCAGCTCTGAACTCAGCTTCTTCCTCACGTTCTGTTCCGAATATCAGTCACTGCTTAACCAAACCAAGTAACTTCAGTCATCCCCCTGTTCCAGCTTCGTTTTCAGCATCAATATAAGTTGAACTTTGTCCAAAATCCTCAAGAACACCTTCCTCAATCTTCTTCTGAAGTTTATCTGGAGAATAGAACCGACTTAAGCTCTCAAATGTCTTTAAAATGATTAAACATTTAATTAATCCAGCTATTTATACTACCGACTTAATCTTCTCACACCCAGAACTTATGCTGCTGACTTACCTTTCATCTGCAGACTAACGCAGGATTCACACTTCAACGCAACGCGCTCATGTTAAAATTCTCCTCCAGCGCCTTCAGCAACTAACCTCACCCGACGCATGGCGTCGTCCTCAACGCCTCCTACTTTTAACGCGTACAACTCAGTCATACACCGCTATCTTCGTCGCATCAAGACCACTCTGTCTTCGACGCGGAGCGACTTCAACTCATGTCTGTCTTCAACCCATCAGCCTCAGTGCATAACTGTCCCCAACGCAGAGTGACTTTAGCGCATAGTTCAAGCACGTTTCTTCCCCCGGTAGAATTCCTTATCCTTCAAAGCGGGTAGCTACCTCAGCTCACTAACCTCCGTGAATCAACCACAAACGCATGGACTTAGTCAATACTTAGCCAAAATTTTACTTTCCAAAAACTCTTACTCTCGCTCTTGACCACTTCTTCCTTTGAGACGCATAGCCACAAACGCATTGTAAGCACTAAATTGCGTTGCCAAGCGTTGAGATGCGGCCATGCGTTTGTGGCTATGCGTCTCAAAGGAAGAAGTGGCCGAGAGCGAGAGTAAGAATTTTTTTTTGGAAAGTAAAATTTTGGCTAAGTATTGACTAAGTCCCGTTTGTGGTTGATTCACGGAGGTTAGTGAGCTGAGGTAGCTACCCGCGTTGAAGAATAAGGAATTCTAGCGGGGGAAGAAACATGCTTGAGCTATGCGCTGAATTCACTCTGCGTTGAGGATAGCCATGCGCTGAGGTCGATGAGTTGAAGACAGACATGAGTTGAAGTCGCTCCGCGTCGAAGACAGAGTGATCTTGATGCGACGAAGATAGTGGTGTATAACTGAGTTGTACGCGTTAAAAGTAGGAGGCGTTGAGGTCGATGCCATGCGTCGGGTGAGGTTAGTTGTTGAAGGCACTGGAGGAGAATTTTAACATGAGCGCCTCGCGTCGAAGTGTGAATCCTGCGTTAGTCTGCAGATGAAAGGTAAGTCAGCAGCATAAGCTCTGGGTGTGAGAAGGTTAAGTCGGTAGTATAAATAGCTGGATTAATTAAATGTTTAATCATTTTTAAGGACATTTCGAGAACTTAAGTCGGTTCTATTCTTCAGATAAACTTCAGAGGAAGATTGAGGAAGGTGTTCTAGAGGATTTTGGACGAAGTTTGACTCATATTGATGTTGAAATCGAAGCTGGAACAGGGGAATGACTGAAGTTGCTTGGTGTGGTTGAGCAGTGACTGATATTCGGAACAGAACGTGAGGAAGAAGCTGAGTTCAGAGCTGAAAATTTAAGGTTAGTAAGTTGACGTAATTCCTAACAACTTTTGTAAAGGATGGTGATGCTGAAATTGGAGATTCACTATGTGAATCCTTAGGAAACCAAAGTTTGCAAGATCAACTCGCAATCTGGAACAGCAGGAGGTAACTCCGGAATATCGCGAGAATGAGGAGGAGCTACACCCTGAAATTTTAAGGTAAGCTATAGAATGTGATTTCCTATAAGTTTGCAGAAGAGAAGAAGTCCTGAATCCGTATGGAAATGTGACTTTTAATAGGCTGAAGTGAGAACAAGAAGAAAGGAAGGAATTACAGTGCAGAGTGCCATTGGAAAAGCAAGTATCGACACACTGTCTAAGAATTGGTAGCGAGACGGGTATCACTGAGACGCAAAGGAACCTTCCGTCTCACAGATCTTGCTAGATAACGCTGAGTATCGCTGCTAAGGTATGTAACGCTGGTGCTGTTCTATCGAGTATTGTTAGTAACAGTATTATTCGGCGGGTATCGTTGAGGTTCTCGTTTATAAGACAGTAGAGAAAAGGAAAGGGATTCAATGTTGATTAACGCAAGGCATACTTCTTTTGCAGGCCAAGAAGAGATAGGAAAAGTATATAATCCACGTAAAGCCTAGAAAGAGTTGTGAGTGACATTTTTCTTGCTTGAAACGAAATTTATTGAAAATGTTTAGTTTGGTTTTTCTTATGAGTTATGGCTTTGAGATGAACTGTTTTCTTAAAAGCATGATGTTTGTTGATGTTGTTCACAAGGCATGTTATTACGTTTCTATAAGATGTTCAATGACATGTTTTAAAATATTGTTTATCGTGATATATTGATTTTCATGAAAGATTTTCATATGAACTACTATGTGAATTAAATTCTGAAACGTTTTAGAGGAGGCTCAGTGCTCAAGGACATGAGAAGGCACGTGAGTTTCCCCGGGACCCAGTACTCAAGGACATGAGAAGGTACATGGGCAACCCGTCATATTCCTATGTGCACATAGAGATTAAGCTGGCTAGTGCATCGAGCTTGCTCTGCTTGAAGCCAGGGATGATTTCGACGTTGGGTGTGTTGAGCCTTGCTCCACCCCAACTAAGGTGATTTTCGACGTTGAGTGCGTAGAAGTATTGCTCCGCCTCAACTAAGGGAAAAGTTTAAAAACTAGTTGATATTGATAAATTCCTTGAAAAACACTTTTGTATGATTTTAGTATTGATTTATGAGAATGATGGATTTCATGAAAAGTATGTTACATTTGAACAAATGTTAAACTCTTATTTATTTGTTATACGAAACATGCCTATTTTATATGAATGCCGTTTTACAAAGATTGTCACTCACTAGGCTGTTAGCTTATGTTTTCCAATGTTTTCCTTTTCTCTCCCCAGGTAGCAAGGACGTTCCCGGTGCTTAGCCTATTTTAGCTCACCCTGCCTAAGTCTCGAGTTATCAAGATACAGTCAAGTCTGAGAGTTGTACGTGCATATGTTTATATAAATGGCATGTAGAACATGTAGTTTTGAGTGGGGACTGTTAGTAGAGTCGTGTATATTGTATTATGGATATGAATATGAACTTATGCTATGCATTAAAGGTGTACCCTATACAGGGAATTGTATCAAGTTATAAGCACGTGATGTATGACTGTGTTCTATGTTTGTATATGAGTAAATGTATGTACAGGAAAGGAATGTAAAGTTAGGACAATATGCGTCACAAAAGGGGTGATGTTTATTGTCTTCACACTCCCCCTTAGATTAGGTGGGTAATCTGAAAGGGGGTGTGACAACCATGGCTGCATCTCAACACTTGGCAACGCAATTCAATGCTTACATTGTCCTTTACTTGATCATTAAATATGCATAAATTCTAATTGTTACTTATCATTGAGTCTCCCCTTTTTCCCGAAACAAACACCATAAGCGAGATTCCTAGCGGTACTACCCAACAGAACTTGTTACTAGCGATACTAAGTTGAGCGACACTAGCATGACCTTACCTTAGTAGCGACACCCAGCGATATCTAGCGAGTTTTGTGAGACGGAAGACTCCTTTGCGTCTCAGCGACACTCGTCTCACTATCAGTACTTAAACAACGCAATGATATTCGGTTCTTAGCAGCACCCGACAACTGTGATTTCTTCCTTTCCTCTTCTTCTTATTCCTATCTGTTAAAAGTCATAGATTTAGACAGATTTAGAACTTCTTCCCTTCTACAAAATTGTAGAGAATTGAGTTTCACAGCTTACCTCAAAATTTCAAGGCTTAACTCTTCTTCATTCTTCAGTTATTCCAAAATCACTTCATGCTGCTCCAGATTGTTTAACAATCCCGTAAGCGCTGCTTTTACCTAAAGATTCACATGATGAACTTCAATTTTAGCTTTACCATCCTTCATAAGACTTGTTAGGAATTATATTAAATTACTGACCTCAAAATTTCAGCCCTAAACTCGGCTTCCTCGATTCATTCTACTCCAAACATCAACCACTGTTCAGTCTGTGCGACTAAAGATCAATCTTCAGTTCCAGCTCCGTTTTGAGCACCAAGACGAGTAAAATTTCGCCCAAAATCTACAAGAACACCTTCCTCAACCTTCTCTTGTGGTTTTTCTGAAAAATGGAACCGACTTAAGCTCTCGAAAGTGTCTAAAAATGATTAAACATTTAATTAATTCAACTATATATACTACCGACTTAACCCTCACAAGCACCAAGATTTATGTTGCTGACTTACCCCTCACCTGCAGGCTGGCGCGGGGTTCTCACTTCGACGCGAGGCAGTCATGTTAAAATTCTCCTCCAACGCCTTCACCAACTATCCACACCCAACGCATGGCGTCCTCAATGCCTCCTACTTTCGACGCATACAACTCAGTCACACACCACTATCTTCGTCGCGTTAAGACCACTCTGTCTTCGACGCGGAGTGACTTCAGCCCATGGCTGTCTTTGACGCAGAGTGACTTCAGCGCATGACTGTCTTCAACGCATAGTGACTTCAGCGCATGGTTGTCCTCAACGCAGAGTGACTTCAGCGCGTGGTTCAAGCACATTTCTTCCCCCACCAATGATCAATTATCCTCCGACGCGGGTAGCTACTTCAGCTCACAACCCTTCGTGATTCAATCAACAACGCATGGTTTCTCAAATAGTTCCAACTTTCCTCTTCATTCACCAACTCATAGTCTTTGCCAACACTTAGCCAAAATTTTGCTCTGCAAAAATTTTTGCTCTCATTCTCGGCTACTTTTTCTCTAGCAACGCATAGTGATAACTTGTAGAAATACAAGTTATGATAGCCTTTTTCCTAGATAAATAGAGGTTAAATAGAGAAGCATGCGACAAGTTATGTTAAATTTTATTAAGAAATCTTCCTTTGCATTATACTCTTGTATTTTAGGAAGATAAATGACTTTACCACTTTTTGAGCCTAAAACGCATGTTTTGACGCAGGAATGCAGACGATGCGTTGATGACTTCTTAACGCAGGACGACGCGTTAGCAATCTGTTATTCGTGGACGCATGATCTGAACGGAACGCAAAAAACCTGACGATGCGTTAACAACAACTCAACGCATAACTACGCGTTAGCAACCTACGACGCGTTGACATCGGCCAGACTATTCATGGACGCATAGACGACCATTAATGCAAGGCGCTGAGAATCAAATCAGAATCTTGAGAGATTGACGGATGATTGACGAACATGAATTGTGGCTAAAGTGGTGGATCTTAATTGACCCGAGAATCATGCAATCAGGCGAGATGGACGCATAGTATCAATCTCGCCGCCAATCAAGCAGATTTGCCATTAATTGCAGACGCATCATCTATAAAAGGGCAGCTCTGTGAGATGAGAAAGGTTGTTGATTCTCGGAAGAACTCCATAAGTGATAGCAGAGTTCTCTCAGACTTCAGCCGGAGACAAATAGCTCAAGAGAGAAGAGTCTTCCTTTCTGCCGCACCACTTCATAGCAAATCATCACGATTCCATCCGGGCGACTCAAGACATTGACGCCTTTCCTTGCTTTCTTTCTTACTGTTCTTGCTTGAGTTTTAGATTTGTATCAAGGAATTGAAATTATCAAAATTTGTATCTCATTTTCATCAATATAATTATCTTCCATGTCTATTCACTTTTCTCAACTGTCCGCTTTATACTTTCAAACCATGAGTAACTAATCACTCAAGGGTTTAGGGTTGCATTAGCATCTAACTAGGGACTGTAGTGTAACTATTTTATGTTGTCAATTGCGAGCTTAATCCGATGCTTATATCCATCTGACAAATCGATATAAGTAGTAATAATCAGACTGCTCGAGAGGGTAAGTGATTGTGGAACTCAATTGACAAGGGCCAAGTAGTGTTACCTGTCTACGGGGAAAACCTTGGTTCTTAACACTCTCCTATGCGTTATAGACATATAACGCATAGCGGCTGACAACCGGGAGAAGAGTCGCAAGTATGAATAGGATACTACTGTGCGTCTTCGACGTTAGATGTTAATCAACCTGAACCATTTTCTTTATCCATTCACACACATATTAGCTAAACTTGCTGTGTGATAAGCACTTGAAAAGTGCTTTATATTCTCTCAAATTAAGGGAGTTTTATATTAGATTTCACTTGTTTGCTAGTGATTTTCAGGTTAAAACGAGGAAAATTAGAAGAAACGACAAAAGATCAAAACTGAGCAAGAATACGGCGAAAAAGAGCTGAAAAAACTCAAAAAGAAAAATTTCAGGATGCGCCACGGCGCTGAAATGGCGCTGCCGCATAAACGCATCAGTCTGGACGCAACGCGGCGCTGAAGTATAAACGCATCAGCATCGACGCAGAGTAGCATTGCGGCGCCGAGATGGCGCTGCCTCGACGCATCCTTGGTGAACGCATGACAGCATCGCAGCGCTAAAACCCGAGAGCAACTTATTTTTGGTTGCAACCCTAGCGCCACGGCGTCAGCGTTACTTAAACGAAAATTTTTTATTTTAGGTTAAATTTTAGGCGGCCAAACTCTATAAATTTGGGGGTTTTCAGCAGTCCAAAAGGAGTAGAAATATCAAGAAAAGCAAGAAAGTTGTAGACTGAAAGAAAGATCCAAAAAGGTGAGAATTAAGCGTGAATTCAAAGAGTGAGTTAGCCGCAAGGAAGAGGAAAAGAGTTCGAGATAGTCTTGGTGCCTTTCGAAGTCCGACGTGAGAGCCAAGGAGTTCGTGACGGTGCTGCCTCAATCAAGAACCTCTTTTCAGTAGAGTTTCCCTATTCTTTACACTCTTCCTTTGATTATTTTTGCTCAAACATGTTGCTTCAAGCTATGAGTGGCTAAACTCTTTAGTTTTAGGGTTTTGATGAATTGTTTGTGAATTCATGTTAATTTTGTAGACTCATGGTTTTGTTTAAATAAATTATGCTTTTCATTGTTATTGTGTTTAATTCTTGAGGATTGGCCATCTTCACATGCTAGGTTAGATGTATGATTGAGAAATTATATGTTTAACTTGACCTATAATAATGAATCGTTGTTAATCTATCACGAGATTAGTTAGGTTGCCAATGAAAGTTGCTAAAGACTAGTTTTAATGCCATGTAATTGTGTATTGATTTTAAGAGATTAACAATCAATCAAGTTGCATGAGAAAGAGTTGTCTTTGAGAGAAGATAACTTGGAATTAAGTTTCTAGACTTAGGCATAAGAATTACAATAAAATCCATGAAATCTATAATTTTGCATGATGAAATAAACAAGGATTCGAAGCCCTAGAACTCTCTTTGACTCTTGCAATTCTCCCTTTGATATTTTCTTTGCTTGATTTTTATTTTTCCCTAACTCATAAAATTGAATTTCGATCCTCAAATAAAATTGATTCAATTCTAGAATAGCTAAGTAACTTGAACCTTCCCAATTGGATCTTCAGTGGAACGATACTCGGACTTAACCGTTTTATATTATAACTTGACCCGTACACTTGCGGTTAACGCTAAAAGTGCACATCATTGTGTCGCATGCTTTCCATATTCCACAATTGTTAGTTTAGTGTACAAACAATCGCTTTCTTTAGATTAGAAACACAATTTCAAACAATTATTGGTTACCACTGTAACGCATGACATCCAATTAAAAACCAAATCAATATAATCCCTGTGTTCGACCTCGGACTCACCGAGAACACCTATTACTTTACTTATACTTAGGTAAAAGAATAGGAAAACTTGACAAGACCAACGCATAATAATAGAACGCATTGCATGATCAAAACATGACATGTTGAACGCATAACCACATACTTTAACACTTTGCGTTAGGCTGATTCACACATACAATATTTCCACAACAAGTTTCTACAAGTTATCACATAGCCACAATCTCATTACTTCTCCCCAACACTTGGTATTACAAGTCAGTGCTTACAGGTGCAAATTCATGGCCAGGCTATTCACAATATTGAGGTACAAATAAGTCAAATAGCCACTTATCTTCAAACAATGCAAAAGGGAAAGTTTCCTAGTTGCCCCGAAAGAAATCCAAAGGAGGAGTGCAAGGTTGTGACTTTGAGGAGTGGGAAAAAGTTGTTCACTCCTTTGATCGATGATGAGGATGAGGAGCAAGAGGTAGATGAGACCATCCATGAGCCTATCATAGAAGATGAATCCAAGTAGGTCTTAGAAAAAGAGGAGAAGGTAAAGGAGTCGGCATCATTAAGTAAGTCATCTAACCCTCTACCTTTTGTACCTAACACTTTGCCCTATCCTCAACGTTTTAAAAAGAAAGAGATAGACTTCTAATTTACAAATTTTTAGAATTATCTAAAAAGCTTCATATTAATATCTCATTTGTTGAGGCTTTAGAGCAAATACCTAACTATGCTAAATTTATGAAAGATGTCTTGTCTAAGAAGAAGAAGTTGGGGCAACATGAGATGATTAGCATGACCGAAGAATGTAGTGTTGTGCTGCAAAAGAAGCTACCACAAAAACTGAAAGATCCAGGGAGTTTTGCTATACCTTGCACTATTGGTTCTTTAAATGTCACTAGAGCTCTTTGTGATCTTGGTGCTTCTATTAATTGAATGTCTTTATCTGTTTATAGGAAGCTTGACATTGGAGAAGTGCAACATACCACTACCATGTTGCAATTAGCTGATAGATCATTGGCTTATCCTAGAGGTATTATTGAAGATGTATTAGTTAAAGTTGACAAATTTATCTTCCTTGCAAATTTTGTAGTTTTGGACATGGAAGAGGACTTCGAGATTCCTATTATCCTAGGGCGCCCATTCCTGGAAACTAGGAAAGCCATCATTGATGTCCAACAAGGGAAGTTGACTCTAAGGGTGAATGATGAGAATGTTGTCTTTAATATTTATAAGTCCTTGAGTCATCATGATAAGGGTAGTACTTGCCATGCAATAGATATAATTGATCATACAATTTCTGAGCATGTTGAGGTTATGTTGGCTAATGATCATTTAGAACAAAGCATAATGGATGTTGATAATGTGGACACTATATTTGATGAAATTGCTTTGTATGCTAAGTCGTTAGATAACATGCCAATATGCACTAAAATGTATAAACCAATGCCTCTAGCTCCTTTGCATGTTATAAATAATGTTGAGAAACCTACTCTTGAATTAAAGGTGTTGCCTCCTCACTTGAAATATGCATTCTGTTGTGCAGACATAATTCAAGTCCCCGGCAACGGCGCCAAAAACTTGTTGTGCATACAGAATTCAAGTCCCCCGCAATGGCGCCAAAAACTTGTTGTGAGACGCAAAGACTTGATGCTGTCTCTTTGTCTTTTTGTTATTATTAAGCTTCCTATGCGTTTAACATGCTATGCGTCGAACATGCTTAATGTTATGCGTTTGTGATCTGTCAAGTTTTCCTATTCTTTACCCAAGTATAAGCAAAGAAATAGGTTTTCTCGGTGAGTTCGAGGTCGAACACAGGGACTATGCTAATTCTGTAATTAGTTGGATTAATTGAGTTGTAGTGGTAACCAAAAATATTTAAGATGCGATGCATCTAACTAAAGAAAGCGATAACATGTACACTAGACTTGTCACACCCTACTTTTTAAGAAACGATGCGTTGAAGAGTCTATGAAGAAATGAGGTAAAAGACCATGTTGGATGCATGGTCAGGACTAGGTAATGCATGATAAGGGTGGACACATGGAAGTAAACCGGGAAGGGAAAGAAGTGAAACAAATAAGCAAGAAGGGAATAAAGTTATGTTGTGAAGTGTTGAAGAGATTTAAGTCTCGGAAAGAAAGAATGCAATAGCAAATTGAGTAACGCATAGACTTATAGCAAGGAATGTTCACAAGTGTTGGAGAAGGTTGTGAAGTAAACTTAAAAACTGGTGCATGTGGTGGACACATGCTAATCTATCTTTAAGAGAAATAGTTTAAGTGCAAGGAGAAGGTTAAAAGAATAACCTTGGGAATAATCAAGGAATGTCCAAGGATAGGAAGATGGTAATTGGACGCAGGATGAAGGTGAACGCATCAGGACCAACGCATAGAGGAAGAGTTTGAAAAGGACTTCTTGTCATTGACGCCTAGTGGCATTGAGTAAGCACTGGTTTATAATAGTGCGGCTATGCGTTGAAGGTGATATCGAATGGTTGTTGTGTGCTGAAGTAGTCGCCGCGTTGGCGGGGGAAGATACGTACTTGGCTTACCATGCGTTGGTAGGGTTGTCATGCGTTGAGATCCCTAGGCGTTGAAGACAGAGTTATCTCTATACGTCGAAGAGTAGTATAGTTGGCAGAGAGTTAGAAAGTAAGTGGTGAAGCTTAAACTTTAAAGGAAACTCAGCGAACGCATGAGGGCGTTGTGTTGAATGTATGGTTGTCTATTGGAAAATGTTGGACACATAAGATAAGTTTATAAGGCCAGGTGGCTATGAATTGATTTGACACCTTATCAGTAGTAGGTGTTAAAGGCATGTTAAGTGTTCATGCAAGATGACTGTTCGTTGAATTTGTTCGTTAAATTTTTATTCCAATTAAATTGAGTTGAGTTTCTTAGCTCTTTGCACAAAAATAGATTTGTCATTTCCGTACAAGCATGCGTTGAGAATTACTCTAGATGTGATCATGACTAAGCAAGTTTTCCTATAAAGACCCAAGTATAAGCATTTATAGGTTTCCTGGTAAGTCTAGGGTCGAACGCAGGGATTTGTAATAACTAGGTGTTGAGACTAAATGTATGACTATGCGGTGACTGTACATGTAAATATATATGCGTTTGTTGAATATATGTGTATCTAAACTGTCACACCCCCTCCCAGATTACCCACCTAACCTAAGGGGGAGTGTGAAGAAAATAAACATCACCCCTCTTGTGACGCATATTGTCCTAACTTTACATTCCTTTCCTGTACATACATTTACTCATATACAAACATAGAACACAGTCATACATCACGTGTTTATAACTTGATACAATTCCTTGTATAGGGTACACCTTTAATGCATAACATAAGTTCATATTCATATCCATAATACAATATACACGACTCTACTAACAGTCCCCACTCAAAACTACATGTTCTACATGCCATTTATATAAACATATGCACGTACAACTCTCAGACTTGACTGTATCTTGATAACTCGAGACTTAGGCAGGAGACTTAGGCAGGGTGAGCTGAAGTAGGCTAAGCACCGGGAACGTCCCTGCTACCTGGGGAGAGAAAAGGAAAACATTGGAAAACATAAGCTAACAGCCTAGTGAGTGACAAATCTTGTAAAACGGTATTCGTTTTAAACAGGCATGTTACGTATAACGAATAGATAAGAGTTTAACATTTATTCAAATGTAACATGTTTTTCATGAAATCCATCATTCTCATAAATCAATACTAAAATCATACCAAAGTGTTTTCCAAGGAATTTATCAATATCAACTAGTTTTTTTTCAAATTTTTCCCTTAGTTGAGACGGAGCAATGCTTCTACGCACTCAATGTCGAAAATCACCTTAGTTGGGGTGGAGCAAGGCTCAACACACCCAATGTCGAAATCATCCCTGGCTTCAAGCAGAGCAAGCTCGATGCACTAGCCAGCTTAACCTCTATGTGCACATAGGAATATGACGGGTTGCCCATGTACCTTCTCATGTCCTTGAGTACTGGGTCCCGGGGAAACTCACGTGCCTTCTCGTGTCCTTGAGCACTGAGTCTCCTCTAAAACGTTTTAGAATTTCGTTCACATAATAGTTCATATGAAAATCTCTCATGAAAATCAATATATCACGATAAACAATATTTCAAACATGTCATTCAACATCTTACAGAAACGTATAAAACATGCCTTGTGAACAATTTCATCAAACATCATGCTTTTTAAGAAAACAGTTCATCTCAAGGCCATTTCTCATAAGAAAAACCAAACTAAATATTTTCAATAAATTTCGTTTTCAAAGAAAGAAAAGTGTCACAACTCTTTCTAGGCTTTATGTGGATTATACACTTTTCCTATTTCTTCTTGGCCTGCAAAAGAAGTATGCCTTGCGTTAATCAACATTAAATCCCTTTCCTTTCTCTACTGTCTTATAACCGAGAACCTCAGCGATACCCGCCGAATAAGATTGTTACTAGCGATACTCGATGGGACAGCACCAGCGTTACATACCTTAGCAGCGATACTCAGCGTTATCTAGAGAGATCTGTGAGACGGAAGGTTCCTTTGCGTCTCAGCGATACCCGTCTCGCTACCAATTCCCAGCCAGTGTGCCGATACTTGATTTTCCAACGGCACTCTGCACTGTAATTCCTTCCTTTCTTCTCGTTCTTACTTCAACCTATTAAAAATCACATTTCCATACGGATTCAGGCCTTCTTCTCTTCTATAAACTTATAGGAAATCACATTCTATACCTTACCTTAAAATTTCAGGGTGTAGCTCCTCCTCATTCTCGCGATATTCCGGAGTTACCTCCCGCTGTTTCGGATTACGAGATAATCTTGTAAACTCTGGTTTCCTAAGGATTCACATAGTAAATCTTCAATTTCAGCATCACCATCCTTTACAAAAGTTGTTAGGAATTACGTCAACTTACTAACCTTAAATTTTCAGCTCTGAACTCAGCTTCTTCCTCACGTTCTGTTCCAAATATCAGTCACTGCTCAACCAAACCAAGTAACTTCAGTCGTTCCCCTGTTCCAGCTTCGTTTTCAGCATCAATATGAATCAAACTTCGTCCAAAATCCTCAAGAACACCTTCCTCAATCTTCTTCTGAAGTTTATCTGAAGAATAGAACCGACTTAAGCTCTCAAAATGTCCTTAAAAATGATTAAACATTTAATTAATCCAGCTATTTATACTACCGACTTAACCTTCTCATATACCAGAACTTATGCTGCTAACTTACCTTTCATCTACAGACTAGCGCAGGGTTCTCCTCTCAACGTACGATACTCAAGTTAACTTCTCTTCTGATAAGCACTTGAAAAGTGCTTATTATTCTCTCAAATTAAGAGAGTTTTATATTAGATTTCACTTGTTTGCTAGTGATTTTTAGGTTAAAACGAGGAAAATTAGTAGAAACGACTAAAAGATCAAAACTGAGCAAGAATACGGCAAAAAAGAGCTGAAAAACGCATCCTTGTTGAAACGCATGATGCGTCGGCGCTGAAGTATAAACGCATCAGCATGGACGCAGAGAAGCATCGCGGCGACGAGATGGCGCTGCCTCGACGCATCCTTGGTGAACGCATGACAGCGTCGCAGCGCTGGGACGGCGCTGCTGCGGCGCTAAAACCCAAGAGCAACTTATTTTTGGTCGTACCCCTAGCGCCGCGGCGCCAGCGTTAATTAAACGCAAGTTTTATATTTTAGATTAAATTTTTGGCGGCCAAACTCTATAAATTTGGGGGTTTTCAGCAGTCCAAAGGGGGGAGAAATATCAAGAAAAGCAAGAAAGTTGCAGAACTAAAGAAAGATCCAAAAAGGTGAGAATTAAGCATGAGTTCAAAGAGTGAGTTAGCCGCAAGGAAGAGGAAAAGAGTTTGAGATAGTCTTGGTGCCTTTCGAAGTCCGACGCGAGAGCCAAGGAGTTCGTGACGGTGCTGCCTTAATCAAGAACCTCTTTTCAGTAGAGTTTCCCTATTCTTTACACTCTTCCTTTGATTATTTTTGCTCAAACATGTTGCTTCAAGCTATGAGTGGCTAAACTCTTTAGTTTTAGGGTTTTGATGAACTGTTTGTGAATTCATGTTAAATTTTGTAGACTCATGGTTTTGTTCAAATAAATATGCTTTTCATTGTTATTGTGTTTAATTCTTGAAGATTGGCCACCTTCACATGTTAGGTTAGATGTATGATCGAGAGATTATATGTTTAATTTGATCTATAACAATGAATCGTTGTTAATCTATCACGAGAGTAGTTAGGTTGATAATGAAAGTTGCTAAAGACTAATTTTAATGCCATGTAATTGTGTATTGGTTTTAAGAGATTAACAATCAATCAAGTTGCATGAGAAAGAGTTGTCTTTGAGAGAAGATAACTTGGAATTAAGTTTCTAGACTTAGGCATAAGATTTACAATAAAATCCATGAAATCTATAATTTTGCATGATGAAATAAACAAGGATTCGAAACCCTAGAACTCTCTTTGACTCTTGCAATTCTCCCTTTGATATTTTCTTTGCTTGGTTTTTCTTTTTCCCAAAATTGAAATATTGAATTTCAATCCTCAAATAAAATTGATTCAATTCTAGAATAGCTAAGTAACTTGACCTTCCCAATTGGATCTCTAGTGGAAACGATACTCGGACTTAACCGTTTTATATTATAACTTGACCCGTACACTTGCGGTAAACACTAAAAGTGCGCATCATCTTCCAACGCATGGTGGGCGTCCCCATACGCCTCCTATTTTGAACGCATATCTTTCCATCTTGCAATTCTACTTTCGTTGCGTCCAGACCATCCTGTCTTCAGCACAGGTGCCTCCAACACATGTCTGTCTTCGACACATCGACTTCAACGCACAACTATCCTCAATGCAGAGTGACTTGAACGCATGGTTCAAGTGTGTTTCTTCCCCCATCAGGATTACTTATCTATCAACGCGGGTAGCTACTTCAGCTCACCAACCTTCCTGAATTAACCACAAACGCATGGACTTAGTCAATACTTAGCCAAAATTTTACTTTCCAAAAATTCTTACTCTCGCTCTCGGCCACTTCTCACTTTGAGACGCATAGCCACAAACGCATGGCTGCACCTCAATGCTTGGCAACACAAATCAGTGCTTACATAAACTATACAAAAAGAATGAAAAGAATTTCCTACTACTATTAATGAAGTGGACGCGACGTTAGGTAGTCATATGTAAAACAATGCGTCAGATAGCATGCGATGAGAATGAATGAAGCCATGCGATAGAGGTAGAGTTGAACGCAAGAGTTAGTTGATACCTAAACTTTCTAAGTACAATTACATACCTACAAACTGCGTGTGTGAATCCATCTCTCGATGTTTCGATGCCACATTTATCTTATCTCTAAGACGCATGGTAAGTTTGCACTGGCAAAAGATGAACTACATCTCTGCACTCATCTAGTCTTAATTAATGCTAAAGATTAACTATCCACTCTCTCAAGTTTGATAGTCATGCTTACTACGTTTGTTTGTCAGACAAAGCTATGCAAGCTAAAGATATGCATTAATCAAGATGTAACATACTCAGAATTGCTTAAGAAAAACTAACTTTTAACATTTAACTCGTTTAGCATTTAGACAGCATGGTGTAAAGTATTTAATACGGAAATAGGCGGAAGATGATAGTCAATCAAACTTATATGAAGATAATAAATCATTCCTCGAATGTCATTAACAAAATATAAGCAAGAAGGAGAGAAATGGAAATAAAATAGAGATGAAGAGCATCAAGCCGCCACTGGCAACGTCTTGCTTCATGGAGGCTTGAGATGGTTGCTATCTGATACAAAGATTCCATAAGGTGAAGATTCTCACTCACTGGGAGACGACTCTAAAGATGCTCAGAATCCTTCTCTCAGAAGAGCTCGAAATGGAGGCTGGTTATGATGAGGGAGAAATAGTGTAGAGCTTTCGCCTCTTGAACTGGTCTCTCTTCCCCCTCTTCTTGGAGAAGCTTGTGGACTATTTATAGGCGTCAAAAAGTTGATATCATGATGACCTGACACCTTGTGCATTAAATTTCAACCACGCTACATAGACTTTTCAGATTGTCAGCCTATTAGTTCTGCCATGATCTGATTGGGTGTTGTCCTTTTTCATAATGACATGACAGTTGTTTGAGCATGCGCCTGTTTCTACTTTTCAGATTGTCAACGCATAGGCTCGACGCATGGGCTCAGCGCATAGGCTCGACGCATGGGCTTAGCGCATAGGCTTGACGCATGGGTTTCCACTTGTCCTCGCAGCAGCTTCGACTTCTATTGTTTGCGCTTCTTTTCTTTTTAACCCTGCGTTAGAAACATAAAAGCTCATCATTTTTCAGGTATTTTCTTTTGTAAGTAGTGCCAATGCATGGTGATATATTTTTCATCATTTAACTACCAAAATCATGCGTTTAGCTCCAAAGTTACTCTAATTAAATCAAATAGTGACTATAATAACTTGTATTTCTACAAGTTATCAATGACACTTGGACTAATGCATGGTTAATTAAGCATGTAGTGTGACATGTGACAAACAAGTGGCACAAGGAGAGGAGAAGTTAGATGGCAAGCTCCCTATAAATAGAACTTTGAGGGAGAAGGAGCGATTGATGACTTTCAAAGAAGAATTTTGAAGAGAAAAGAGAAGAAGAAGGCAGCAAGGACGTCTGTAGTAGGAGTATGCGGCCAAGAAAAAAGGTATTTGACAACTTAGCTATTTATTGTAAAGAAGTTGTCTTGTGTTAAAAAGGGTCGGCTTTGCGTTGAGGACAAACATAATGTCCAAGGTGAACGCGGCGTCCAAAAGTTAGGTGATACGTTCAAGTTGGACCTTGCGTCCAAGTGTGGGTGACGCTTCCGAAAGAGAAGTAAGAAGAGTTGGGATGCACTTTGCGGAAAGTAATCAACCTTGCGTTGAAGGGTAGGGTTGCGTTCAATCAAGCTGGCAGAGGGAGTTGGAGCTTTGCGTTATTGAGATTAGAACACTGCGTCCAAGAAGCTCGGGAGAGGAAATAGAGGAAAGGAAGAAGAAGAAGTATTCTTTGGCGAGTACAGGTGAGTAACACCTGCATTTCATAAAAATAAATAAGTTCTTTATGAATGTAATTCTACGGGTTTTGAATAAAATAATGCATGCGTTTTCATACATGTAAAGCATACGAATATGTGATTTATAGAAACATAAGCATGCGTTTAGAGACATGAGCATGCGTTAGGGACATGAGCATGCGTTATACTTATAAACCTTGAGAATGCGTTAGGGACATGAGCATGCGTTATACTTATAAACCTTGAGAATGCTGGATACTCGTTATGAGTTATAAAACGCATGGTGATTATGTTATTGGTTCTCATGACTTTTCTGAAAAGCATAATATTATATGATTTCAAGAAAGATTGAAAATAAACTTTATGAAAAGCATGCGGTTTATATTAAAACTGGAAATTTGAACTTAGCATGCTGAAGAGGTGAGATTTGGAAACGGTTAATTCATGGGTTATTGATATAATGTTCCAAAATATGTATTGTGATATATTAAACTAGAAAAGGCACCCGAGGCTCAGGGACATGGAGAAGGCCAAAGGGTAGCAGTTATATTATAAAGGTACCCAATGCTCAGGGACTTGTAGAAGGCATATGGGTAACCTAGATATAGAAATGGGACCCCGATGCTCAGGGACTCGTAGAAGGCATTGAGGGCGGTCCGAGTTTTAGTACCTATGTGCACATAGAGGTATGTACTACGCTAATGTGTTGAGATTACTCCACACAGCTAAGGAAAAATCGACGTTGAGGAGCGTTGAGCATTGCTCCGCCTCAACTAGGGAAAAAATATATTGTAAGAATGAGATTTTTGAGTATGTATCCTGAAACGGACAAGCATGTTTTCACAATGGTATTGGAGTACAGTTTAATATGACTTGAAGTGTTATGTTTTATGCGAGTTTGACTAGTTTTACAATTAAAATATATTGATTTCAGAAAATCGTTACTCACTGAGCCGTTAGCTCATTCTTTTAAATGTTTTCCATTTTCAGGTAGCATGACAGTTCCCATTGTCGATCGATGTCGAGGTTTGTCAAGAGCTCATGGATGGTGAGGTTGACAGTGGGTTGCGTGACAAGGTAGTCGATAACTGCTGTCCTCACACTCCGTCTCGGGCTACGGGAGGGTAGTTTGGGATGGGGTGTGACAAGACTAAAATGTAGTAGATGGTAAGGTATGCGACACAGCAAAGTCAGCTAATGAGTTGTGTGAATAGGTAAAAATAGGGTTCGGGTTGATTAACATCTAAAGTCGGAAACGCATGGTGATAGTCTATTCATACTTGCGACTCTTCTCCCGGTTGTCAGCTGCTATGCGTTATATGTCTCTAACACATAAGAGAGTGTTAAGTACCAAAGTTATTCCTATAGATAGATAACACTTCTTGGCCTTGTCAATTGAGTTCCACAATCACTTACCCTCTCGAGCAGTCTGATTATTACTACTTATATCGATTAGCTAGATGGACATAAGCATCGGATTAAGTTTGTAATTGACAAGATGCAATAGTTACACTATGGTTCTTATTTAGATGCTAACGCAACCCGTGACCCTTGAAAGATTAGTTACTCATGGATTCAAAGTAATAAGCGGAAAGTGTAGAGAATGGATAGACATGGAAGAATTGTAGATTAATGAACGAAATACAATTTTAGATAGCTCAATGTCTTAACACAAATCTAAAATCAAGCTAGAAAAACAAGATAGAAAGCAGGAAAGGCGTCAATGTCTTGAGTCGCTGGAATGGAAGCGTGAAGTTCTGCTGTGAAGTGGTCAGGCGGAGGGAAGACTCTTCTCTTTCGAGCTATTCATCTCTGGTTGTCGTCTGGAGAGAACTCTGCTATCACTTAGGAATTCTTCCTCGAATCAACAACCCTTTTTCATCTTGTAGGATTCCCTTTTATGGACGTTGCTTTCGTAATCAATGGCAAATTTGCGTGATTGGAGGAAATTGATGTCGTGCGTCTATCTTGCCTAATTGCGTAATTATCGGTTCAATTTAGATCCACCACTTTAGCCACAGATCATGCATGTCAATCTTCTGACAATCTCTCAAGATTCTGATCTAATTTTCCGCTGCCTTGCGTCTTTGGTTGTTATGCGTCCATGGAGAATTGGGTTCATGCGTTAACCCATGTCGACACATCCATATGTTCCAACGCATCATCCTGCGTTGAGAAGTTGTTAACCTACAGGTTGCTCACGTTTCGTTCAAATCATGCGTCCATGGAGAACAGATTGCCAACACATTGTCCTGCGTTAAGAAGTCGTCAACGCATCTACAGGTTGTTTGCGTTCCTGCGTTAAAACATGCGTTTTAGGCTCAAAAAGTTATAAAATAATTATCTTCATCAAAATACAAGAGTAGAATGCATAGGAAGATTTATTAATAGAATTCAACATAAACTGCCGCATGGTTATCTATTTAATCTCTATTTTTCTAAGAGAAAGGCTATAATAACTTTAAATTCTACAAGTTATCACATTCTTAGGTGATTTGTCTTCTTTTCCTGTTATAATATCTTCTGATTTAAATTCTGTGGAGGAAGAAAAATTGTTGAGAGTGTTAAGGGAACATAAGTCTGCCATTGGTTGGCCTATTGAGGATCTTAAAGGTATTAGTCCGTTAGTCTGTATGCACATAATTTTGATGGAAGATACCTTTAATCCATCAGTAGAACACCAAAGGAGACTTAATCTTGCCAAGAAGAAGGCAGTCAAGAAAGAAGTACTCAAGCTTTTGAATGTAGGAATCATTTATGCCATATCTAACAGTTCATGGGTAAGTCTTGTCCAAGTAGTACCCAAGAAAGGTGGTATGATTGTTGTGAAAAATGAGAAACATGAGATCATTGCCACTAGAAATGTGACAAGTGTAAACCTTACTTTCGTTTTTAAGTACTTTACTTAAGTTTGTAATAAGTGGTGGACTTATTTGCTTTCACTTGTGTAAAGCGAAGGGGGAAGTGAAGGAAAGTCAGGAATACTTTCGGTAAGTTGAATTTAGATAAATTGAACTTGGAGTCTATTTTGACATATCAATTAGAATATATAAAGTATAGAGAAGAATGTCACCGTTCGAATCGAGGTAGAAGGATGTAATTTAGAACTTTAATTATTATTGGTATTGCTATTATTTATATATGTTATATTGAATGAAAAAAAACTCTAAATATGTTGTGGATTTATGGATTAATGAGGATTTATTAAAGAAAAGGAAGAAAGAAAGAAGAGGAAGAGAAGAAAAAATAAAGAAAGAAAAAGAAAAAGAAAAAGAAAAAGAAAAAAGAGGAAAGTGGAGATGGGTCGGTGTGAAGTTTAAGTAAAAAAACTCATGAGTTGCCGACATTTTTCACTATCCAGAATCCCAACCGACCATCTTTTGGTTGAGCAACGAGGGGAGGTAGAAGAAGATATCTGGGGCAAATCGTGTAGAATTTTGGTTGGTTTCGTGGTGTAATTGAAGCTGAAATAGAAGGTTTGATTGCTGATAACTTGTAGAAATACAAGTTATGATAGTCTTTTTCTTAGATAAATAGAGATTAAATAGAGAAGCATGCGGTAGTTTACGCTAAATTCTATTAATAAATCTTCCTTTGCGTTATACTCCTGTATTTTTGTGAAGATAATGATTTTACCACTTTTTGAGTCTAAAACGCATGTTTTAACGCAGGAATGCAAACGATGCGTTGACGACTTCTTAACGCAGGATTACGCGTTAGCAATCTGTTCTTTGTGGACGCATGATCTGAACGGAACGCGAACCTGTAGAGGCGTTAAAAACTACTCAACGCAAGACTATGCGTTAGCAACTCATGACGCGTTGACAACGACCAAACTATCCATGGACGCATAACCAACCATCAACGCAAGGCGTGGAGAATCAAATTAGAATCTTGAGAGATTGTCGGAAGATTGACATACATGATTTATGGCTGAAGTGGTGGATCTAAATTGACCCGAGAATTACGCAATCAGGCGAGATAAACGCATGATATCAATCTCGCCGCCAATCAAGCAGATTTGCCATTGATTGCAAACGCAACATCTATAAAAGGGCAGCTTTGCAAGATGAGAAAGGGTTGTTGATTCTCGGAAGAATTCCATAAGTGACAGTAGAGTTCTCTCCAGACTTCAACCAGAGACGAATAGCTCGAGAGAGAAGATTCTTCCCTCCGCCTGACCACTTCATAGCAGAACCTCACGCTTCCATCCAGGCGACTCAAGACATTGACAACTTTTCCTGCTTTCTATCTTACTTTTCTATCTTGATTTTAGATTTGTGTCAAGACATAGAGCTTATTTAAAGTTGTATTCCGTTGATTAATATATATATTTCTTCCATGTCTACTCATTTCTCTATACTTTCCGCTTTTTACTTTCAATCCATGAGTAACTAATCTTTCAAGGGTCTAGGGTTGCGTTAGCATCTAAGAACCATAGTGTAACTATTTTATCTTGTCAATTGCAAACTTAATCCGATGCTTATGTCCATCTAGCTAATCAATATAAGTAGTAATAATCAAACTGCTCGAGAGGGTAAGTGATTGTGGAACTCAATTGACAAGGGCCAAGAAGTGTTACCTGTCTATAGGAATAACCTTGGTTCTTAACACTCTCCTATGCATTATAGACATATAACGCATAGCGGCTGACAACCGGGAGAAGAGTCGCAAGTATGAATAGACTACCACCATTCGTTTTCGATGTTAGATGTTAACCAACCCAAACCCTGTTTTTATCCATCCATTCAAATCATTAGCTGACTTTGCTGTCGCATACCTTTCCATCTTCCACAACTTAGCTTAGTGTACATACTATCGCTTTCTTTAGATTAGAGACAAACACCTCAACTCATTATTCTTAGTTACCACTGCAACCCATATAATCCACTTAAATATAGAATCAACATAATCCCTATGTTCGACCTCGGACTCACCGAGAAAACCTACTCCTTTCTTATACTTGGGTAAAGGAGAGGAAAACTTAACAGATCACCAACGCATAGTATTTAAGCATAAGTAAGACGCATGGTATGTTCAACACATAGCATGTAAAACGCATAATCATAGCTTACTTGCACCTTGCGTTTGTAAATTTTCATTTCCACAATTCATACACAACAAGTTTTTGGTGTCGTTGCCCAGAACTTGAGATCTGTCTGTCTGTACAACAAGTTTTTGGCGCCGTTGCCGGGGACTTCAGATCTATCTGTCTGTACAACAATTGCTGTCGTGCTGAGTTGAGTTGAAGAGATCGAGTTTGAAGCTGAATATTTGAGGTTAATAAGTTAACTCAATTATTAACAAATCTTGTGAAGGATGGGTGAGCTGAATATGAAGAGAAACATGTTTAAATTTAGGTGGAAGTGGCTGATATGGATTTCCCGAGTGATCTGGAGCAGGGCAAAGTAAATCGAAAATATCTGTCGAATGAAGAGTAGTTAATCTCTAAAATTTTGAGGTAAGTTACGAAACATATTTCTCTACAAGTTTGTAGAAGGAAAGAAATTCTAATTCAGGCTGAAAATGCAACTTTTAATAGTTAGAAGTTCGGATAGTAGTGAAGACAACAGCAGAAGGAGGCAAGTCTCGCTAGAAAGTTGGACGATACTGGGAACATGAAGGAGCGAGAGTCAGACAAGTCTTGCTGGTCTCGCTTGTCAAATTGGTCTCGCTGCTCTCGCTAGTCTCGCTCGTCCACAGTTTCACTGGTACAGTTGGTTTTTGCTTGATTTCGCTGGTTTAGTCTCGCTAATGGTTGAATCTCGTTCATTAATGAACTTTTAAATGAAATATAGCTTCGGTTGAGCATTTCTTTATGGAGTATAGTCTCGGTGATGATTTTCTTTATGTGGTAGGGTCTCGGTGGTGAATAATAGGAATGTCTAAGGCTTGTTGCCTATGTAAAAAGGAATTTTAAGGAAATCTAACAAAAAGAAACGTATTATTTTCAGGCCGAGAGGAGCTAGGAAAGGCGTATAACCCACTAAGAGCCCAGGACAAGTAGTGAGTGACAATTTTATTTTAAAATAAGTTTACTTTAAGCAAAGTTTTCATAATATATGATTATGTTTGGAAACATGTTTATATTTTTATACTTTTCACGGGTTTTAATGTGCTATGAGGATTATTTGCTTGAAGAAAGTATGTGTTTCCGTGTACGTGCGTATTATGTGTTTTACATTGGAAATCATTTGAAGCATGCTAGTTGTTAAACGAGATTTACGAAAGGCATGCTATTTATTAACCTATGATTTTATGAAAAACATTGATGATTGTTAATGAGTTTGTGAAGATTTGAAATGTTATAAACTCGTGAATTTTTATTATGCTATTTTCAAAGCATGCTGTTTTTTAATAATGTTTTTCAAAAGGCTCCCAATGCTGAATAACACGGAGAAGGCATGTGGGTAGCCAGGATATGGAAATGGTTCTCAATGCTGAAGGACACAGAGAAGATATGTGGGTAACCTGAGTATAGAGATAGGCCCCAATGCTGAAGGACTTGGAGAAGGTATGTGGGTGGCCTAAATCTTGTTTATAGGACCCGGTACTGAAGGACTTGAGAAGGTATTAGGGTAACCCAGGATATGATATCTATGTGCACATAGAGGTATGAGAGACGTTGTTGTGTTGAGACTACTCCACACAGCTAAGGATATTTAACGTTGGGTGTGTCGAGATTACCCTGCCTCAACTAAGGATGTTTTCAACGTTGAGTAGCGTTGAGCTCCGCTCCACCTCAACTAAGGAAAATGTGATTGAAATGTGTTGTACTTACATAGTTTTCCTTTAGAAATGATACGTATGTGATTTGATAATGTTATCTGAGCATGATTTGTTTGGATACAAAAACGATTTATTACTGCTTATTTATTTTCATAACTTGATTACAATTTTGATTTAATTATGAACCAAGGGAGGTTTTTACAAAACAAGTCACTCCTTGGGCAACCTAGCTCATGTTTTTCCCTATTTTCTGTTTTTTACGTAGTGAGTGAGTCCGGTATGCTTAGCCTACACAGCAACTCATCTGGGCCCACCATCAGTGTTTGGAATTTTGAGAATTGTAAATGTTTGATCTTAAACCTGTGTTGTACATCTAGAGGGTTAAGGGCGGAAATTAGTGAACTTGTGTAAATTAAAGGTTAAATGTAAACCTGCATTATCATGATAGCTTAACTCTGGTTATAGTTGGATGGTCAATTATTGTGAATATCTGCTTATTAGGTCTTGGTTAAGGAATAAGGTTGCCAGTGGATGTTGTAAGAGGGTCGGTGTCTGCTGTCCTCACACCTTCTCCTAGGTTAAGAGGGTACCTGAGAGGGGGTGTGACAACAGGTTGGCGTGTGTGCATTGATTATAGGAAGTTGAATAAGGTTACTAGAAAAGGTTGCCAGTGGATGTTGTAAGAGGGTTGGTGTCTGCTGTCCTCACACCTTCTCCTAGATGAAATGCTTGATAGACTTGCAGGTTATTCTCATTATTGTTTCCTAGACGGATATTCAAGTTATAATCAAATTGTCATTGTCACAACCCCTCCAAGGTACCTTCCTAACCCAGGAAGAAGTGTGACGACAATGGACACTGACCCTCTTACGACATCCACTGTCAACCATAAACTTTGCCTTTACCTAATAAACAATTATAAACCATAAATTACTTCACACATACACCATTAACTTGCCATACGCACATCCTTTTCATTCAAACATATAATAGCATAAATACACAACTTTCTTAACCCTCTCTTTATGAACAACACATGATCCAGTTCAATTATTTACAATTTTCAGAATACTAAACACCATTAGTAGACCCAGATGAGATCTTGTGTAGGCTAAGCATCCCAAACTAGCTCGCTACCTGGAAAAACAGAAAAACAAGGAAAACGTAAGCTTAAACGCTCAGTGAGTGACTAATTAAAGTTTTTCTCAACAGTGTATAAAAATATAAAACCCAGCTGTATGAAAATATAAAACCCAGTCATATCCATCACTAGCATACATTAGAACATAGTTTAACCACATCTAATTATCTATGGAACATTAGTCACAAACCGTTTCCTTAAAACTCCTTCCCTAGTTGAGGCTGAGCGAAGCTCACCGCACCCAACGTCAATATTTCTCAGCTGAGTGGAGTACTCTCAACACCTCAGCATCAATCAATCACAATTTGCTCACGAGCTACCCAAGTACCTTCTCCCAGTCCCTCAGTACTAGATCCCTAGGATACTCAAGTGCCTTCTCTACATCTCTCAGCACTGAGTTGTCAAATACAAGATTACCCGCATGCCTTCACATCATCCCTTAGCATTGGGTTTCTTACAACATTGGATTACCCACATGCCTTCACATCTTCGCTCAGCATCGGGTTTCCTACAACACTGGGTTTCCCACATGCCTTCACATCTTCCCTCAGCATTGCGTTTCTTACAACATTGGGTTTCCCACATGCCTTCACATCTTCCCTCAGCATTGGGTCTCTTAGAAAACATTATAAAGCAAATATGCTTTGTATAAATAATTCTTTATAAATCATTTCATGATAAACAAAACAATATTAGCATGAAGCTAATTACATACACAAATATCCCACATGCCTTCTCTTTGTACCTCGGCATTGGGAGCCATTCAAATAAGAATACAATATAACATAAAATCATGAGTTTATAATATCTCATACATCACAACACTTTTCATATGCTCATACACTTTCATTATTCTCACCTCATAATTCATATTCTCATTCATACTATAGTAACGTCTCATCCATCACAATACTTTTCATAAACTCATATGCTACCTTTAGTCTCATCGTTATAAATCACATTTCATACGCTCATATGCTTCCTTTAGTCTTACCGTCATATATCACATACTTAATCATACTCTCGTGTCCACTCCACGCATCGCAATATTAATCATAAGTTCCCGTGCTTCCATCCGTCTTACCCTTATTATTCACAATACTTTTGCTCAGTCTATATATATAAATAAATATTGAAACAACTCATTATACCGCACATGGAACACACATAAAGTTCATAGAATTCGATCATGTAAGCATTTATCAACAAATATTATCAAGAAACTATGTTAAAGACTAAACACTTTTAGATAGAAAGTCACTCACTACTTCTCCTAGGCCTTGAGCGGATTGTACACCTTTCCTAGCTCCTCTCGGCCTAAAATAACACATTTCTCATGTTAGACTTCTCTAAAGTTTTTTTTTTTACAAACCATTAGTTTACACATTTGTATTTTATTCATGTTACGCCACTAAGACCAACTTCTTCCAAAAACAATCATATTAAGCGAGATTCCACACAACTAGCAAGGTTACTAGCGAGATTAAACTACAAGCACACAACACTAGCGATACCATTGTGAGTGAGACCAGCGAGACTTACCTGAGTAGCGTTACCGAGCGATACCCAGCGAGATTTGTGAGACGCATAGCTCTCTGCGCTACCAGTGACACTCGTCTCGCTACTCACTCTCCAACTTCTCAGCGATACTGCAGTTCCAACGACACCGGTTATCTCAGTTTCTGCCCTTCCTCTTATTCTCACTTCTACCTGTTAAAAGTCGCATTTCCAGTCAAATTAGAGAAATATGTTTTCCAGCTTACCTTAAAGTTTCAAGGCTTAAATCCTCCTCGTTAGTTAGATATTTCAAGATTACCTTGTGCTACTCTAGATCGCACAACAATTCTATATCAGTTACTTCCACCTAAAAGTTTAAATATTTCTCTTCTAATTCAGCTCCAACATCTTTCATAAAAGTTGTTAAGAATTAAGTTAACTTACTGACCTTAAACTTTCAGCTCTAAATTCGATCTCTTCAGCTCATTCTTCTCCAAACACCAGACCACGCTCGGATTGCGTGACAGCAGCCAGACTCACTGTTCCAGCTTTAGTTTTACCACGAAAACGATTTAAATTCTCCATAACTTTGCCTTAAACACCTTCTCCTACCTCTCTTCATTTCTCAGATGTAAAAATCAACCGATTTGAGCTTTTGAATGTGCTTAAAATGATCAAACACTCAACTTACTCACTTAAATAGGCCGCCAACTAACCTCCACTTTCTTTCCTTTAAAAATGAATTGGCTAATGCATACTTCAGCTCACCAACGCATAACAGCTTTCACAAACGCATGGCACACTCTCACCAACACATAGCAGCCTTCACAAACACATGACACACCCTCACCAACGCATAGCAGCCTTCACAAACGCATAGGACACCTTCAACGCATGATAACTCATGCCTTAAGCCTCTCGGTTACTTTTTACTTACATTCTTTAACTTTTCGTCTTCCAAAACCAATCTTTATAGCTTGCTAACTTCCTAAACTAAGTGTGGGGCTTACAGTCATTGCTCTTGAAGATTAAGAAAATACCATATTTACTTGTCTTTACGGGACATTTGCTTTTAGGAAAATGCCTTTTGGTTTGTGTAATGCCCCTGCTACTTTTCAACGTTGTATGATGTCTATTTTTCAGGGGCTTATTGAAGACATAATGGAGGTTTTCATGGATGACTTTTCTGTATTTGGCTCTTCATTTGGTTCTTGTCTTGTTAATCTTGTGTTTTGCAGAGATGCCAAGATGCTAACCTTGTGTTGAATTGGGAGAAGTGCCACTTCACGGTCAAGGAAGGCATCATTCTTGGGCACAAAGTCTCTCAAAAAGAATTGAAGGTGGATAGGGCTAAAATCACAGCCATTGAGCAATTACCACCTCCCACTAATGTGAAGGGAGCTAGAAGCTTCCTAGGGCATACAAGGTTTTACAGGAGATTTATTAAAGATTTTTCTAAAATTGAAAAACCCTTGAGTAACTTGTTAGAAAAGGAAGTTAAATTTTTGTTTGATGATGTATGACTACTAGCTTTTAATATTTTGAAGGAAAGATTGATTTCTGCACCCATTATTGTTGTACCTTAATGGAGTCAATCTTTTGAGGTCATGTGTGATGCTAGTGACTATGCCTTAAGAGCTGTTTTAGGCTAACATATGAATTTGACCTAGAAATCAAAGACAGAAAAGGATGTGAAAATGTGGTTGCAGACCACCTGTCTAGGATTGAGAATGGGGATGCTCACTCATATCCCCCTATTGTTGAATTGTTCCCTGATGAACAACTGCACCAGGTAAAAGATAGTTTACCTTGGTTTTCTGACATAGTCAACTATCTTGCAGGAGGACATTTTCCACCTGACATGAACACTCAACAAAAGAAGAGATTTTTGCAGAACGTTAAGTCTTACCATTGGGAGGACCCACTTCTCTGTAAGGTTTGTGCTGACACCATGATTAGGAAGTGTGTGCCTTAAGAAGAAGTCGTAAGTATTCTAAATTCATGTCATGCCTCCCCTTATGGACGTTACTTTGGACCCACTAGAACTGCATCTAAGGTACTTTAGTCAAATTTTTATTGGCCCTCTCTCTTTTAAGGACTGTTATACCTTGGTGAAATCATGTGATAGGTGCCAACGTACTAGCAATATTTCTAGATAACATGAGCTTCCAATGAAACCTGTCTTGGAGGTGGAGCTCTTCGATGTCTGGGGTATTGACTTTTGGGGCTTTTTCCTATGTCTTCTGATGGCTACCTATATATTTTAGTTGCAGTTGATTATGTATCTAAGTGGGTAGAAGTTATAGCTACTAGGACCAATGATGCTCGCACTATTTTTAAATTCTTGCATAAAAACATTTTTACACGTTTTGGTACACCTAGAGCTATTATTAGTGATGAGGGTTCTCACTTTTGTAACAAACTATTTGAATCCATGATGCACAGATATAATGTCAATCATAAAATTGCTCGCAATCAGAATAGACATGCTCTATTGTTACATATTCACCAACAGGAGTAAGTACTAATAAAACGTCAGACAAAAGCTTTAAACTCTTATTCACATGCAAAGCAAATTCATGAGAAACAAATGAATGCGTAGCTCCAGAATCAATTAACACGTGAGCATTCTTAGAATAGATAATGAGCATAACCATCACCACATCTGGAGCCTCCTCGGCCTCTTGCTGCGTCATGGCATACACCTTTCCCTGCTGCCTAGGTCTGCCTACCTGGCCTTTCTGTCTGGCACCACTACTACCTTCAGCAGCTCCTATTTCCTGGCTTGGCTGATTTACTGTTTGTGACATAGTTCTCTGTTCTACCTCCCTTCCTGACCTTAGCTGAGGGCGATCCTTCTTGAAATGACCAGGCTGGCCACAACCGTAACAAACACCAGCCCCTCCTACACAATGTCCCCAGTGATGCTTACCACATGAACCACACAGTGTGACACACCCCCTCCCAGATTATCCTCCCTAACCCGAAAGGAGATGTGAAGACAGCAACCTAGACTCCTCTGTAAGGTTCACTGTCTAACCACTATCACCAAGGACGGCCCAGGCGAGATTCTTGCGTAGGCTAAGCATCCCGAACTCACTCGCTACCTGGAAAATTAGAAAAATGGAAAGCGTGAGCTAAAGCCCCATGAGTGACAAGTTTTGTAAAATGAGCTTTTGTTTGAAAACAGGTATGTTACATTTGTACATATAAAACAAGGATTTAACATAATAAGCAATAGAAACATATTTTCCACAAAACTCTATCAATCTCATAAATCCATTCCAAATCGTATAGAATCGTTTTCTAAAATGATTAGACAGAAAACCCGTTTGGTTTCTCAATCTTTTCCCTTAGTTGAGGCGCAACAAGACTCAACGCTCTCAACGTCAAAAACAACCTTAGTTGGGGT
This sequence comes from Citrullus mucosospermus, assembly GCA_030954485.1. Taxonomy (NCBI): domain Eukaryota; kingdom Viridiplantae; phylum Streptophyta; class Magnoliopsida; order Cucurbitales; family Cucurbitaceae; genus Citrullus; species Citrullus mucosospermus. Next base: position 9,644,912 of record CM062065.1, on the reverse strand, counting down.
GGAGCAAGACTCAACACACCCAACGTCGAAATTAACTCTAGCTTGATGCGGAGCAAAACTCAATGCACCGGCAATATCAACCTCTATGTGCACATAGGAACATGGCGGGCTGCCCAAGTACCTTCTCTATGTCCTTCAGTATTGGGTCCCGGGGAAACTCACGTGCCTTTTCATGTCCTTCAGCACTGAGCCTCCTCTAAAACATTTAGATAGTTCATATGAAAATCTTTTCATAGAAATCAGACAGGTCTTTAATCAATAACATTTCATAAATATGCTTTCCAACATCTTTCAGAAACATATAACATGCCTTGTGAACTATAAAATCAAACATCATGCTTTCCAAAACAATTCATCACAGTGCAATATTTAGTCAGAAAAACCGAACTAAAAAGTTTCAATAAAAATCATTTTTGAAGAAAGAAAGATGTCACTCACAACTTATCCTTAGGCTTTGAGTAGATTATATGCCTTCCCGAGCCCTTCTTGGCCTGTAAATACACATTTCTCACGTTACGCTTTCCTTAACTTCCTTTACATGATGGTTAAGTATGCATAATTAGACTCTAATCATCAATCATCACCGAGCCTCCCCTTTTCCAAAGTAACATAATAAGCAAGATTTGTGTCACTAGCGAGATAACCAACGACATTTCACATTCCCAGCGAGATTACTAGCGAAACTACCCAACAGGACACAATACTAGCGACACCCGGATAAGCGAGACTAGCGTGATTTACCTGAGGAGCGATACCTAGTGATACCAAGTGAGTTTTGTGAGACGAAAAGCCCCTTGCGTCTTAGCGACACTCGTCTCACTACCTTTACCTTATTTACTCAGCGATACCCGACCACAAAGTCTTCTCCTTTTCTTGTTGTTCTTCTCTTATCTGTTAAAAGTCATATTTCCAGACAGGTTTAGAACTTCTTCCCTTCTACAAACTTGTAGAAAATTGAATTTCTTAGATTACCTCAAACTTTCAAGGCTTAACTCTCCTTCGTTCCCCAGCTATTCCAAAATTACTCTGCGTTGCTCCAGATTGTACAGAAATTCTGTAACCGCTGCTTTTACCTAAAATTTCACATATTTAACTTCAATTCCAGCTTTACCACCCTTCACAAGAATTGTTAAGAATTTTGTTAACTTACTGACCTTAAAATTTCAGCCCTAGACTCAATCTCCTTGATTCACTCTACTCCAAACATCAGACACCGTCCAGTCTGTGCGTCCACGAACAACGTTCTGTTCCAGCTTAGATTTCAACACCAAATCGAGTAGGCTTCCGTCCAAAATCCACAAGGACACCCTCTTCTACCTCCCCTTATAGTTCGTCTGAAAAGTGGAACCGACGTAAGTTCTTGAAGTGTCTAAAATGATTAAATATTTAATTCATTTACCTATATATATACTGCCGACTTAATCCTCAAAAGCAGGCTGGCGCGCTGGGTTCCCATTCTTACTTCAACGCAAGGCACCCATAACGCAACCTACTCTAACGCCTTCAGCAATCAACCACACTCAACGCATGGTGCCCTCAACGCGTCCTAACTTCAACGCATACAACGACCAACTACACCACTGTCTTCGACGCATAGGGACCACAACGCATGACAACCTTACCAATGCATGGTAAGCCAAGTACGTTTCTTCCCCCGCCAATGATCAACTTCCCCTCCAACTCGGTGACTGCTTCAGCTAACAACAACCACTCGTGATTTCACCTTCAACGCATAGCCACAGTATTATAAACCAGTGCTTACATAATGCCACTAGGCGTTCACTGAATTTCCCTTTAAGGTTTTAGCTTCATTACTTCCTTCCCTTACTCTCTGCCATACTACCTTTGAACCCATTTTTCCACCGCGTACTACTAGGTGTCAATGACTCAAACGCGCAACACTTAATGTTTGTACCTTACCGCATCATACCATGCGTCTGCCTTAACCCTATACTATCATGCGTCCAACTCTCTTTCCTTATATCCACTCTTAACTACAAATCCTTCTCAAGTTCTTCCTCTATGTGTTTGTCCTCTTGCGTTTACCTTCATCCTGAGTCCATGACCATCTTCCTATCCTTGAACATTCCTTGATTATCCCTCTATGCGTCCTTGAGTTAATTCCCAAGGTTATTCATTTAACCTTTTCCTTGCACTTAAACTATTTCTCTTAAGATGGATTAGTGTGCGTCCACCACCTGCCCTAGTCTTTAAGTTTACTTCTCAACCTTCTACTTCCCAACACTTGAGGATATCCTACGATAGAAGTCTATGCGTCTTACCATCGCCAATGTTTCAATTTCTTCAGAATTATCTCTTATGCGTTTCACTTCTTTCCCTTCAAGTTCTTGGGTTACTTCCTATGCGTCCACCTTTACCATGCGTTACCTTAGTCCTGACCATGCGTCCAACATGGTCTTTTATTTCTTTTCTTCAAACTTTTTAACACATCAGTTTTTAAAAGTTGGATGTGACACAGTGGTTTCCTTGCTGCACTGGCTATGGATTCACTGGGTTGGCTAAACTGTACACCATCTGTAGGAGCTGAAGTCTGAGGAAACCTTCCTTGACTTTTCCTCAAATCGTCATTTCGAGGACCTGTTGTGAAATACGATCCACTTGACCGAGCTTTAAACTTTCCCTTACCAGAAACTCCTGGTACAAATCTTCATTCCTCACCTCGACAAGACTACTCTCGAGATGTGTCGAATGCTTGCCCAGCTCTGCTTCTTCCCCGGTCTATCGTTCTCTCTACTAGACTCCTTTCAACTCTTAGGGCAGGTTCAACTAGCTTAGCAAAGTTTGCCCATTCTATACTCGGCGTCATCAAAGTACGTATCTCACTGCGCAAGCCTTCCTCAAAACGCTTGCACTTATCTCTTCTTTTGTTATCAATGCCAAGGCATATCTGGCCAATTCTGTAAATTTCTTCTTGTATTCTGCTATGGACATACTTCCTTGAACTAACCTTAGAAATTCGTTTCTCTTTTCATCATTGTAAGACTTAGGATAATACTTATCCTGAAAAGCCTTCCTAAAATATGCCCACGTCAAAAAACCTGCATCTGCACTCCTGTTTTCTATCAGAAGCCACCAATCCTCAGCCCCTTTCTGGAGCATATAAGTAACCAGATCAAGTTTCCTATCTTCAAGACAATGCATGACCCTGAAACATTTCTCTACTTGATTCAGCAATACCTTAGCCTATGCAGGATCGGTAGTACCTTTAAACACCTGGGCACCTAAGGCTTTAAACCTTTCAATTCTGTACTTTTTCTCAGGATCCCCCTGAGCTGACTCCACGCTAGCTACCAGTCTTTAGGCTAATCTATTGAAAATTTTCTCTTCCATGTTCACATTCGCCTGAGGGTTACTAGACTTTCCCTCGGAGGTCTCCCTCACGTCACTAGTAGTGTGCGACATCCCAGCGTTTGCTTGCCTACCTCGTCTGGTCCTCCTGGGCATGTTCCTAAACACATTATGATATCAATTTACTATAGACTCAACATGCCCCTAACTACTATACATGACCTCACTTCCCAAAACCTTATGCTTTGATACCAACTTGTCACACCCCCTCTCAGGTACCTTAACCTAAGAGGAAGTGTGAGGACAGCGGACACCGACCCTCTTACGACATCCACTATCAACCTTATACCTTGACCAATACCTAATAAGAAGTTTCTTACAAAGATTAAACAACATACTCTTATTAGAGTTAAACTTTCATACAGACATCAATTTACACTCAAAACCAAAGATTTACATAGGTCCATCAAAATTTCCATTAACCCTCTATATGTACAACATAAAAATAAGTTCAACTATTTACAATGCTCAAAATTCTCAAACACTGACGGGGGTAGGCCCAGACGATTTGAAGTGTAGGCTAAGCACCCCGGACTCGCTCGCTACCTGGAAAACAGAAAAACAAAGAAAGTATGAGCTAGGATGCCCAATGAGTGACACATCTAGTAAAAACCTTCCTTAAAGCTAGGAAGTTAATCAAACTGGAGTTACTCTATGATAATACGTGAATAACAACAATTCAGAGTCAAATCAGATATGATCATTACAGAAAAAGATTCACAGAAATTCAGTTTATTTCAAAAACATTTTCCTTAGTTGAGGCGAAGCAGTGCTCAATGCTACTCAACATCGATAACATCCTTAGTTGGGGCGAAGTATTCTCGACACACCCAACGTCGAAAATCTCTAACTGTGTGGAGTAATCTCAACACAACAGTGTCTATATACCTCTATGTGCACATAGATATCATATCCTGGGTTACCCGAATACCTTCTCCGAGTCCTTCAGTACCGGGTTCCATACATGAGATTTAGGCCACCCACATGCCTTCTCCGAGTCCTTCAACATTGGGAACCATTTTTATATCTCGACTACCCACATGCCTTCTCCGTGTCCTTCAGTATTGGGAGTCATTTCAAAACATTATTAAAAAACAATATGCTTTGAAAATAGCATAATATTCACGAGTTCATAACATTTCCAAATCTTCTCAAACTCATTAACAATCATCAATGCTTTTTCATGAAATCATAAGCTAATAAATAGCTTGCCTTTATAATTCTCGTTTAATAACTAGCATGCTTCAAATGATTTCCAGTGTAAAACATATAATACGCATGTACATGAAAATACATACTTTTCTTTTCAAGCAAATCATTCTCACTGCACAGTAAAACCCATGAAAAGCATAAACATATATACATGTTTCCAAACATAATCGTATTTCATGAAAACTGGGTTTAAAGTAAGCTCATTTTAAAATAAAATTGTCACTCACAACTTGTCCTGGGCCCTTAGTGGGTTATACACCCTTCCTAGCTCCTTTCGACCTGAGATAATACGTTCCCTTTGTTAGATTTCCTTGAAATTCCTTTTTACATAAGAAATAAGCCTTAGATATGCATAATATTTATCCCCGAGACCAAACTACATAAAGAAAACCATTACCGAGACTATATCCCATGAAGAAATGTTGAATCGAGGCTATACTTCATTTAAGAGTTCATTAATAATCAAGATTTAAACCATTAGCGAGACTAAATTAGCAAAATAAGCCAAAACCAGAAGTACCAGCGAGACTGAGGACAAGCGAGACCAGCGAGAGCCATAAACCAGCAAGATTTGATAAACAGTTTTGACCAGCGAGACTAGTGAGACTAGTCTCTCGTTCACGCTTCCAGCACTGTCTGTCCTTTCCAGCGAGACTTGCTTCTTTCTGCTGCTATTCTTGCTACTGCTCGAACTTCTAGCTGTTAAACGTCACATTTTCAGCCCGAATTAGAACTTTTTCCCTTCTACAAACTTGTAGAAGAATATGTTTTCTATCTTATCTCAAAATTTCAGAGCTTAACTTCTCTTCGTTTGACAGATATTCTCAATTAACTTCGCCCTGCTCCAGATCAGTCGAGAAATTCGTATCAGTCGATTCCACCTACAATTTAACATGTTTTGCTCCATATTCAGCTTAACTATCCTTCACAAAAGTTGTTAGGAACTGAGTTAACTAACTGACCTTTAAATTGCAGCCCTAAATTCGATTTCCTCAGCTCGTTCTTCTCCAAAAACTTGACCACGCTCGGATTGCACAACAGCAAATGAAGCTTCTGTTTCAGCTTCAATTTTACCATGGAACCAACCAAAACCTCACATGAAATGCCCTAAATCTCTTCTTCTACCACCTCTGAACATGCATCTGAAAGATCACCTGATTTTGAGACTTGGAGAATGAGAGAAACCCATCTGCGATATCACCCACTTCAAAATTTAACCACCGACTTCCACTTTTCTTTTTATTTTCCTTTTTTTTTTTAATAATTTCCTTTTCTTTCCTTTCTTTTTCTTTCTTTCTTTTCTTTAGTTTAAATAAATAAATAACTAACTAAATAAGTAAATAATTAAATAAGTAATCTGCTTTCTCCTCTTCTTCCTTTGATCTACAAGAGAAAAATAACTTAGTCCACTTTGGTACTACGTACTCATGTTTAACACTCACAAAAGAAAGTAGGGTTTACACTTATACTTTAACCTTACCTAATAAACAGTTTTAAGCAAGGATTGAACAACATACTTTAACTAGGGTTATGTTAACATTCAGACATCGATTTACACTCAAAACCAAAGATTTACATAGGTTCATCACATCACTCTTAACCCTCTATATGTACAACATAAGTTTAGGTTCAACTATTTATAATGCTCAAAATTCACAGACTCTGGTAGTGGTAGGCCCAGACGAGTTGTAGTGTAGGCTAAGCACCCTAGACTTGCTCGCTACCTGGAAAACAAAAAAAAAAAAAAAAACAAAGAAAGTATGAGCTAGGATGCCTAGTGAGTGACATATCTAGTAAAAACCTTCCTCAATACTCAAAAGTTAATCAAACCGAAGTTATTCTATGATAATACGTGAATAACAACAATTCAAAGTTATATCATGTATGTAGAATGCATAGGAAGATTTATTAATATTATTCAACATAAACTATCGCATGATTCTCTATTTAATCTCTTTTTCTAAGAGAAATGCTATAATAACTTGTATTTCTACAAGTTATCAACACACTCAACGTAAAAAATCCTTAGTTGTGTGGAGTAATCTCAACACAACAGCGTCTATCATACCTTTATGTGCACATAGACATAATATCCTGGGTTACCCGAATACCTTCTCCGAGTCCTTCAGTACTAGGTCCCATAGAGATTTAGGCCACCCACATGCCTTCTCCGAGCACTTCAGCATTGGGAACCATTTTTATATCTCGACTACCCATATGCCTTCTCCGTGTCCTTCAGCATTGGGAGCCATTTCAAAACATTATTAAAAAACAATATTCTTTGAAAATAGCATAATAATAGTTTAGAAGTCTATAACATTTCCAAATCTTCTCAAGTTCATTAATAATCATCAATGCTTTTCCATGAAATCATAAGTTAATAAATAACATGCCTTTAATAATACTCGTTTAACAGCTAACATGCTTCAAATGATTTCCATTGTAAAACATATAATACGCACGTACATGAAAATACATACTTTTCTTTTCAAACAAATCATCCTTACAGCATATTAAAACCCATGAAAAGCATAAACATATACACATGTTTCCAAACATAATCATATTTCATGAAAGCTTTGTTTAAAGTAAGCTCATTTTAAAATAAAATTGTCACTCACAATTGGTCTTGGGCTGTTAGTGGGTTATATGCCTTTTCTAGCTTCTCTCGGCCTGAAATAATACGTTTCCCTTTGTTAGATTTCCCTAAAATTCCTTTTTACATAAGGAACAAGCTTTAGATATGCCTAATATTCATCCTCGAGACCAAACTACATAAAGAAAACCATCACCAAGACTATATTCTGTGAAGAAATGCTCAACCGAGGCTATACTTCATTTAAAAGTTCATTAATGATCAAGATTTAAGCCATTAGCGAGACCAAATTAGCAAAACAAGCCAAAAACCAGAAGTACCAACGAGATTGTGGAGGAACGAGACCAGCGAGAGCCACAAACCAGCGAGATTTGTGAGACAATTTTGACTAGCGAGACGAGCGAGACTAGTCTCGCTCTCGCTCCTTCACCCTTAACCTTTCCAGCGAGACCTGCTTCTTTCTACTGCTATTCTTGCTACTGCCCAAACTTCTAGCTGTCAAAAGTCACAGTTCTATCCCGAATTAGAACTTCCTCCCTTCTACACACTTGTATAGAAATATGTTTTCTAGCTTACCACAAGATTTCAAAGCTTAACTTCTCTTTGTTCGACAGATATTCCCAATTTACTTCACACTGCTCTAGATCACTCGAGAAGTTCGTATCAGTCAGTTCCACCTAACATTTAACATGTTTCACTTAATATTGAGCTCAACCATACTTCACAAAGGTTGTTAAGAATTGAGTTAACTTACTAATCTCAAATTTTCAGCTTCAAACTCTAACTCTTCTGCTCGATATTCACCAAACACCAAACCTTATTCAGACTGCGTGACAGTAAACGAAGCTTCTGTTTCAACTTCAATTTTACCATGAAACCGGCCAAAACCCTACACGAATTTGCCCTAGATCTCTTCTTCTATCACCTCTCGATGCTCAGCTAAAGAGTAGAATCGATTTGAGCTTGGAAATGAAAGAAAAACCTGTCGGCAAACTCACCCACTTCACATTAAACCACTGACTCCCTTCCACTACCACTTTTCTTTTCTTTTCTTTTCTTTTTTTTATAATTTTCTTTTCTTTTCTTTTTCCTTTGCTTTCCTTTCTTTTTCTTTCTTTCTTTCTCTTTAATTTAAATAGATAAATAAATAAGTAATCCGCTTTTACGCCCCCATTTAATAATCAAGATAAATTTTAGTTCAATTCCCTCTTAATGACTTACATATGCAACTTACCAAAAATTACTTCCAGCTTTTTCCCTTCTTCCTTCGATCTACAAGAGAAAAAAGAATTTAGTCCACTTCGATACTACGTACTTATGTTTAACACTTGCAAATGAAAGTAGGGTTTATAGAAAAGCTTTTCACTTACCGGTAGAGCTCGAGCATAGGGCTTATTGGGCCATAAAAAAGTTGAACATGGATTTTGAGGAGGCCAGTGAGAAGCGCATCTTGGAACTCAATGAGATGGAGGAGTTCCGCGCTGAAGCTTATGAGAATGCCAAACTTTACAAGGAGCGCACTACTAGATGGCATGACAAGAAGATCAACCCCATAGATTTTTCTTCCTGGACAAAGAGTACTACTTTTCAACTCACGTTTACGTTTGTTTCCAGGTAAGCTTAGGACACGATGGTCTTGACCTTTTGCCATTGTCAAGGTGTCCCCACATGGAGCCATAGAGTTGCAAGGAGATAACGGAACAACCTTCAAAGTGAATGGTTAATGTTTGAAGCACTACATCGGTGACGAAGAACGCTGAATTGAGAACCTTGCTTTCATAGAATGATCTTTTGGTTCAGTCTAGCTAAGAGACCTTAAACCAAGCGCTTATTTGGAGGCAACCCAATTTTATTTCTTTCTTTATTTTTTCTTTTTATTTTATTTTTAAATAATCGTAGAGTCACTCATATGCTTTCTTATTTTTTAGGATCTTGGTTCTTCACAAAAAGTACTCCTTACACCAAGCCTGTTTGGTGGCAACCCGCTTGCTCCCAGGCTTGTTCTTTATTTGATGCTCTTATGCATTGAGAACAATGCATGATTCTAAGTTTGGGGTGGGAGGTGTCACTCATACGTTTGTGTATTTTCTTATCCTGCTATGCATGTTTGTGAGGTTTTAATGATCATATGCATGTTAATGAAATTTCGAGAAAAAAAAATTTGAAAATTTTGAAACCTTCAAAGTTAATGGGTATGTGTTTATGGTTGTGTGCTTTGATGTTGATTGCCCATGATGAGATTCGAATTTTCATGATAGATGACTTATTGTGGAAATGGGATAGCATTATCTTGAGTTAAATTCATTTAAGTTTCTCTTAAAATCTTCCATATTCTTGAGCACGTAGCCACTTTAATTTAGAATCTTTAACTGAAAAAAAAGTATTAAGTTGGGTGTATTTGGTTGTCACTCCGAAAGGCTTCACCAGTTAGAGAGTAGAAATGCATGATAGTTTGTAATTTTAGACTAAGGAAAAAGAAGAATATACATGCCTTTGAAAAAAAGAAGTGTACACAAAAATATATGAGTTTTATATGCCTATCTTTTAAATGTTAAACGTAATGAGTATGCATGGATCGGGGTAAAAAGAGCTGCCTTTATTGTGATCAGTAAGGATGCCTGGGAATTGACTAGGTACGAGTCCCTACAGTGAATGTGTGAAAGCTAGTGCCCTAAGGTTTGAATGCAAGTTTTAGAGCCCATGAAAAGTATGATCGAATGGCACCTTAGTGGACATATTGTAAGCCCTACTCTTATCTTTGGAAGATGGCAAGCAAAATAGGTAGGTGATTGAGAAAAAGATAGTCAAGAGCCTTTGCGGCTTAAGTTGCTATGCGTTTGCTAGGTTAAGGTATGCGACCATGAGAGAGTGAGCATGGGTGATGGTTGGAAAATAAGTGAAGACTTTCGATAGTCGAGCCCAAGCATGAGGGTTGATGCGTTGGCTTGTTGAGGCATGCGCCCGAGAGGTTGAGCACGGGTCATGGTTGGTGCCATGCATTTGTTGAAGCCGTTGAGCAAGTGTCCATGCGGTGGTTGATGTTAATAGGGGGTTGCATTGGAGAAGCATGCGTTCAAGAGAGCCTATGGGACAGATGCATGGTGCTATGCGTCCAAGCTAGCATCCAAGTTTGCCAAAGGGGGTCGTGTTCGAATAGTGAAGGAGTTACTTTGTATATTGGAAAATAAAATAAAACAAAAGAGAAAGTGGAAGAAAGTTGGCAGCCGTTTAAGTATGTAAAGCTGAGTTTTCAATCATTTTCTGCAATTTCAAAAGCTTCAACTATTTCCATTTTTTAGCTAAGTGACAAAGAGAGATAGAAGGAGTCTAGAGCAAAATTGAGTAGAATTCTGACCGGTTTCGTGGTGTAATTGAAGCTGGAACATAAGGTTTGATTGCTGTCACATAATCTGAGCAAGGTATGGTATTTGGAGAATAGCGAGCTGTGGAGATCGAGTTTAAGGCTGAGAATTTACGGTTAGTAAGTTAACTCAATTCTTAACAATTCTTATGAAGGATGGTGATAAGCACTTGAAAAGTGCTTTCTATTATCTCAAATTAAGGGAGTTTATATTAAATTTCACTTGTTTGCTAGTGATTTTCAGGTTAAAACGAGGAAAATTAGAAGAAACGACTAAAAGATCAAAACTGAGCAAGAATACGGCGAAAAAGAGCTGAAAAACTCAAAAGGACAAATTTTGGGATAGCGTCGCGGCGCTGAAACATAAACGCATAACTCTGGACGCAAAGTAGCATCACAGTGCCGAGATGGCGCTACCTCGACGCATCCTTGTTGAACGCATGATAGCGTCGCAGCGCTTGGAAGGCGCTGCCGCGGCGCTAATGCCCGAGAACAATATTTCTAAATGCATCACAGCGTCGCAACGCTTGGACGGCACTACCGTGGCGCTAAAACCAAAGAGCAACAATTTTGGATGCAGCCCTAGCGCTGCGGCGCCAGCTTTCCTTAAATGAAAAATTTGTATTTTTGGTAAATTTTTGGGCGGCCAAACTCTATAAATTTGGGGGTTTCCAGCAGCCCAAATCATCGAGAAAAATCAAAGCAAAGCAAGCAAGTTACAGACCTAAAGAGGCACAAAAAGGAGAGAATTAAGTGAGAGTTCAAAGAGTGAGTTAGTTGCAAGGAAGAGGAAAAGAGTTCGAGATAATCTTGGTGCCCTTCGAATTCCGACGTGAGAGCCAAGGAGATCGTGACTGTGCAACCTCAATCAAGAGCCTCTTTTCAGTAGAGTTTCCCTTTCTTTACACTCTTTCTTTGTTTATTTTTCTTAAACATGTTGCTTCAAGCTATGAGTGGCTAAACTCTTTAGTTTTAGGGTTTTGATGATTTGTTTATGAATTCATGTTGATATTGTAGACTCATGGTTTTGTTGGAATGATTATGCTTTTCATTGTTATTGTGTTTAATTCTTGTGGATTGGTCATCCTCACATGTTAGGTTAGATGTATGATTGAGAGATTGTATGTTTGACTTGATCTATAACAATAAATTGTTGTTAATCTATCACGAGAGTAGTTAGGTTGATAATAAAAGTTGCTAAAGACTATTTTTAATGCCATGTAATTTTGTATTGGTTTTAAGAGATTAATAATCAATCGAGTTGCATGAGAAAGGGTTGTTTTTTAGAGAAAATAACTTGGAATTAAGTTTCTAGACTTAGGCATATGAATGACAATAAAATCCATGAAATCTATAATATTGCATGATGAAATAAACAAGGATTCATTACCCTAGAACTCTCTTTGACTCTTGTGTTTCTCACTTTAATACTTTTCTTATTTGATTTATATTTTCCATAACTTATAATATTCAATTTCAATCCTCAAATAAAATTGATTCAACTCTAGAATAGCTAAGTAACTTAAACCTTCCCAATTGGATCTCCAGTGGAACGATATTCGAACTTAACCGTCTTATATTATAACTTGACCCGTACACTTGCGGTTAACACTCAAAGTGCGCATCAGATGGTTGAGCTGAATTTGAAGAGCAACATGTTAAATGTTAGGTGGAAGCGACTGGTACGAATTTCTCGAGTGATTTGGAGCAACTCGAAGTAACTTGAGAATATCTGTCGAACGAAGAGGAGTTAAGCTCTGAAATCTTGAGGTAAGCTAAAAAACACATTTCTTTACAAGTTTAAATAAGGGAAGAAGTTTTAATTTGGACTAGAAATGCGACTTTTAACAGATATAAGTGAAAACAGAAGTGAATGCAGAAGCTGTGGGAGACGGGTATTGTTGGAAACGCAGCGACACTGAAAGATTGAGCGTGAGCAACAAGACGGGTGTCATTGGTATCGCTGAAGGCTTTGCGTCTCACAACTTTCGCTAGGTATCACTAGTCTTGCTAATTAAGTAAGTCTCGCTTGTCTCGCTAGTCATGGTATCCTAGTACAGTTTTGTTAGCAACTCAGTTTCACTAGTTAGTCTTGTTGGTTGATTGAAATCTCGCTCATTAATGATTATTTTGATGGAAATTGGTCTCGGTGGTGAACCATTGAACAAGTGTAAATGTTTAAAGCTTGTTGGTTATGTTAAAGGAATTTTAAGGAAAACTAATAAAGGGAAATGTATTATTACAGGCCGAGAAGAGCTAGGAAAGGTGTATAATCCACTAAAGGCCCAGGACAAGTAATGTGTGACAAATTTATTTAAAATGTGTTTACTTTGAACAAAGTTTTATTGTTAAAAGATTATGTTTGGAAAAATGTTTATATGTTTGTGATTTCACGGGTTTTAACTTGCATATTATGTGTTTTATATTGAAAATCGTTTGAAGCATGCTGATTGTTTAATGAGTTTATGAGAAGCATGTTGTTGTTAATTTATGATTTAAAGGAAAGCATTGAAGCTTGTGAATGAAATTGTGAAGATTTGAAACGTTAAAAATTCGTGAATTTATATTATGCTATTTTCAAAACATGTTGTTTTTGAAAAATGTATTTGAAAAGGCTCCCAATGCTGAAGGACTCGGAGAAGGCATGTGGGTAGTCGGGATATGAAAAGACTCCCAATGCTAAAGGACACGGAGAAGGCATGTTGGTAGTTGGGATATGGAAATGGTTCCCAATGCTGAAGGACTCAGAGAAGGCATATGGGTAACCTGAGTATAGAGATAGCCTCCAATGCTGAAGAACTCAGAGAAGGCATGAGGGTGGCCTAAATCTCGTAAATGGGGCCCGGTACTGAAGGACTCGGAGAAGGTACTTAGGTAACCCAGGATATGATATCTATGTGCACATATAGGGATGATAGACGCTATTGTGTTGATATTACTCCACACAGCTAATGATTTTCGATATTGGGTGTGTCGAGATTACTCTGCCCCAACTAAGGATGTTTTTGAAGTTGAGTAGCGTTGAGCTCCGCTCCGTCTCAACTAAGGAAAATGTTTTCGAAATAAACTGAATTTCTGTGTATCTTTTTCTGAAATAAACATATATGATTTGACAATGTTATTTGAGCATGTTTTGCATTGGATATGATTTTGAATCGAAAGTTTTATTCGAACTATTTTATAACGTTTACACTATGATTAGTTTCCAAGCTAAAGGAAAGATTTTACAAAACAAGTCACTCACTGGGCAACCTAGCTCATGTTTTCCTTGTTTTTCTGTTTTCCAGGTAGCAAGCGAGTCCAGGGTGCTTAGCCTACACAGAAACTCGTCTAGGCCCATCAGCAGTGTTTAGTATTTTGAGAATTGTAAAGATTTGAACTTAGTCATATGTTGTACATATAGAGGGTTAAGGGTGTTGTGAAACTTATGTAATTACATGGTTTGAGTGAAAAGCAATGTCTGTATGAAATCCTAACCCTGGATTAAGTATGACGTTCAAGTATTGTGTTTAATTGCTTATTAGGTGATGGTCAAAGTATAAGGTTGGCAGTGGATGCCGTAAGAGGAACGGTGTCTGCTGCCTTCACACTTTCTTCTGGGTTAAGAGGATACCTGGGAGGGGGTGTGACATATTACTCACTTGAAATGTGTGGATGCTTGAAAATTGGTGCATGAGCTAGAGTAGAAGGAAAACTAAGGAAGCTCTCTTAAGTCCCAATTTGAGTTTTAGCATTTTGAATTAAATGAGGGTTGCACACACACATATGGGAGAAAGCAAGATTTGGCCTTGAATAATTATACCAATATAAATATGCTTGCATGTTTCTACTTAAGCTCTTAAATGCTATTCTCTGATACATGAGTCGATAGCACACTTCTTCATCTAAACTTCCTTTATTTGATTCTACTCTTTGCTTGAGACTAGCAAATCTCTAAGTTTGGGGTGGTGAAAAGCGCTTGAAAGTGCTTTTTATTCTCTTAAATTAAGGGAGTTTATATCAGATTTCACTTGTTTGCTAGTGGTTTTAAGGTCAAAACAAAGAAAACAAGAATAAAAAACAAAAAACTAAACTGAGCTAAAATCAAGTGAAAAAGAGAAGAAAATCACCAAACTACCAAAAAATAGGGCAGCGCCGCAGCGCTTTTTCCCGAGAGCGTTAGAAAACCTCAGCGCAACAGCACCGATGTGGCATTGCGGCATGGCACCGAGGGTAGGCTTTTATGATGAACAGCACGACAACGCCACCATTTGATGACGGACAGCACCATCTTTCATTATTTGAAAAATCTACATTTTTGGAAAGAATTTTGGGCGGCCAACTCTATAAATTGGAGGGTTTCCAGCAGTCCTAAATAACAATCAACAGACCAAAAGATACAAGAAGAAGAAAAATCAGAGAAAATACATTAGAGAGTCCCAAAGAGTGAGTTAGCTGTAAGGAAGAGAGAAAAGAGTTCGAGAGAGTGTTTCGGTGCCGTTCGAGTTTTCAACTTGAAGACCAAGGACATCTTGGTGGTTTCTCCTCAATCAAGAGCTTCTTTTCAGTAGAGATTTCTTTTCTTGACACTCTTTCTTTGCTCATATTTTTTGTGAACATGTTGCTTAAAGCTATGAGTGGCTAAGTTCTTTAGCTTTAGGGTATTGATGAATTATTTATGAAGTTATGTTGATATTGTAGACTCTTCATGGTTTTGTTATAATGAATATGCTTTTCATTGTTATTGTGCTTAATTCTTGTGATTTTCCATCCTTGAGTGTCAGATTAGATGTATGGTTGAGATAATTGTATGTCTAATTGTATCTATAACACTGAATTTTTGTTAATCTATCATGAAAATAGTTAGGTTAACAATGAAAGTTGCTAAAGACTAATCTTCATGCCATGTAATTTGTATTGGTTTTAAGAAATTAGTAATCAATTGAGTTGCATGAGAAAAGGTTGTTTTTTAAAGCAAATAACTTGGATTTATGTTTCTAGACTTAAGCATATGAATTACAATAAAATCCATGAACCTTAGAATTGTTGTACAGACAGATCTCAAGTCCTCGGCAACGGTGCCAAAAACTTGTTGTTAAACAGACAGATCTCAAGTCCCCGGCAACGACGCCAAAAACTTGTTGTACAGACAGATCTCAAGTCCCCGACAACGGCGCCAAAAACTTGTTGTTAGACAGATCTCAAGTCCCCAGTAACGGCGCCAAAAACTTGTTGTGAATAGACAGATCTCAAGTCCCCGGCAACGGCGCCAAAAACTTGTTGTGAATGAATCGTGAAAATGAAATTGTACTAACGTAAGGTGCAAGTAAGCTATGATTATGCATTTTACATGCTATGCGTTGAACATACCATGCGTCTTACTTATGCTTAAATGCTATGCGTTGGTGATCTGTCAAGATTTCCTATCCTTTACCCAAGTATAAGCAAAGGGGTAGGTTTTCTCGGTGAGTCCGAGGTCGAACACAGGGATTATGTTGATTCTATATTTATGTGGATTATATGCGTTGCAGTGGTAACCAAGAATAATGAGTTGAGGTGTTTGTTTCTAATCTAAAGAAAGCGATAATATGTATACTAGACTAAATGTGGAAGATGGAAAGGCATACGACACAGCAAAGTCAGCTAATGATTTGAATGAACGGATAAAAACAGGGTTCGGGTTAATTAACATCTAACATCAGAAACACATGGTGGTATTCTATTCATACTTGCGACTCTTGTCCCAGTTGTCAGCTGCTATGCGTTATATGTCTATAACGCATAGGAGAGTGTTAAGAACCAAGGTTATTCCTATAGACAGGTAACACTTCTTGGCCCTTGTCAATTGAGTTCCACAATCACTTACCCTCTCGAGCAGTTTGATTATTACTACTTATATGGATTAGCTAGATGGACATAAGCATCGGATTAAGTTTGCAATTGAAAAGATGAAATAGTTACACTATGGTTCTTTGTTAGATGCTAACGCAACCCTAGACCCTTGAAAGATTAGTTACTCATGGATTGAAAGTAAAAAGCGGAAAGTATAGAGAAATCAATAGACATGGAAGAAATATATATTGATGAACGGAATACAACTTTAGATAAGCTCAATGTGTCACACCCTACTTAAGAAACCGATGCTTTGAAGAGTCTATGAAGAAAAGAAGTAAAAGACCATGTTGGACGCATGGTCAGGGCTAGGTAACACATGGTAAGGGTGGACGCATGGAAGTAAACCAAGAAGGGAAAGAAGTGAAACGTATAAGAGAAATACGCATTGGCGATGGTAAGATGCTTAAGCAAGGAAGGAATGAAGTTATGTTGTGAAGTGTTGAAAGAGATTTAAGTCTCGGAAAGATAGAATACTATAGCAAATTGAGTAACGCAATAGGACAACGCATAGAGGAAGAACTGGAGAAGGATTTATTCGTTATGAATATGAGAGTTGGACACATGGTATGATGCGATGAGGTATAAACGCATAGTATTGCACTTTTGTCATTGACGCCTAGTGGCATATGTAAGCACTGGTTTATAATAGTGTGGTTATGCGTTAAAGGTGAAATCACAAATGATGGTGTGAGCTGAAGCAGTCGCCGCGTTGGCGGGGGAAGGAACGTACTTGGCATACCATGCGTTGGTAAGGTTGTTATGCGTTGAGGTCCCTATGCGTTGCAGACAGAGTTATCTCTATGCGTCAAAGACAGTAGTATGGCTGAAAGTTAGAAAAGTGAGTAGTGAAGCTCAAATCTTAAAGGAAACTCAACGAACGCATTGTTGCGGTTATTTTGTATGTATAAATCAGCCTAACGCAAAGTGCTAAATGATGCGTTTATGCGTTCAACATGTCATGCTTTGAACATGCTATGTGTTCTATTACTATGCGTTGGTGGTCTTGTCAAGTTTTCCTATTCTTTTACCAAAGTATAAGCAAAGTAATAGGTGTTCTCGGTGAGTCCGAGGTCGAACACAGGGATTATATGATTTAGTTTTTAATTTGATTTCATGCGTTACAGTGGTAACCAATAAATGTTTGAGAATTGTTTTTAATCTACTGAAAGCGATTGTTTGTACACTAAACTAAAAGTTGTGAAATATGGAAAGCATGCGACACAGCAAGTTCAGCTAAAGATGTGTGTGAATGGATAAAGAAAGAGTTCGGGTTGATTAACATCTAACGTCGGAAACGTACAGTAGTATTCTATTCATACTTGCGACTCTTCTCCCGGTTGTCAGCCGCTATGCGTTATATCTATAACGCATAGAAGAGTGTTAAGAACCAAGGTTATCCCCATAGACAGGTAACACTACTTGACCCTTGTCAATTGAGTTCCACAATCACTTACCCTCTCGAGCAGTCTGATTATTACTACTTATATCGATTTGTCAGATGGACATAAGCATCGGATTAAGCTCACAATTAACAAGATAAAATAGTTACATTGTGGTTCCTAGTTAGATGCTAACGCAACCCTAGACCCTTGAGTGATTAGTTACTCATGGTTTGAAAGTAAAAAGCGGAAAGTTTATAGAAGTGAGTAGACATGGAAGATAATTCTATTGATGAAATGAGATACAATTTTCGATAAGTTCAATTCCTTGATACCATTCTAAAATTAAGATAGAAAATGAGAAAGAATGCAGGGAAGGCGTCAATATCTTGAGTCGCCTGGATGGAAGCGTGATGATCTGCTGTGAAGTGGTGCGGCGGAGGGAAGACTCTTCTCTCTTGAGCTATTTGTCTCTGGCTGAAGTCTGAGACAACTCTGCTGTCACTTATGGAGTTCTTCTGAGAATCAACAACCTTTCTCATCTCGCAGAGCTACCCTTTTATAGATGATGAAATCGCAGTTAATGGCAAATCTGCTTGATTGGTGGCGAGATTGACACTACGTCCATCTCGCCTGATTGCGTGATTCTCGGGCCAATTAAGATCCACCACTTTAGCCACAAATCATGTTTGTCAATCATTCGTCAATCTCTCAAGATTCTAATTTGATTCTCAACGCCTTGTCTTAACGGTCGTCTACGCGTCCATGCATAGTTTGGCCGATGTCAACGCGTCGTAGGTTGCTAATGCGTAGTTATGCGTTGAGTTGTTGTTAATGCATCGTCAGGTTGTTTGCGTTCCGTTCAGATCATGCGTCCATGAAGAACAAATTGTTAACGCGTCGTCTTGCGTTAAGAAGTTATCAACGCATCGTCTGCATTCCTGCGTCAAAACATGCTTTTTAGGCTCAAAAAGTGGTAAAATCATTATCTTCATAAAAATACAAGAGTATAACGCAAAGGAAAATTTATTAATGGAATTTAACATAAACTACCGCATGCTTCTCTATTTAAACTCTATTTATCTATGAAAAAGGTTATAATAACTTGTATTTCTACAAGTTATCACGCATGAGGGCGTTGTGTTGAATAAAAGTTGTTCATTGAAAATGTTGGACGCATAAGATAAGCTTATAAAGGCCAGGTGGCTTCGTATGGATTTGACACCTTATCAGTAGGAGGTGTTGAAGGCATGTCAAGTGTTTCATGCAAGGTGACATTTGGACTAATGCATGGTTAATTAAGCATGCAACGTGACATGTGGCAAACAAGTGGCAAAAGGAGAGGAAAAGTTGGATGGCAAGCTCCCTATAAATAGAACTTTGAGGGAAAAGGAGCGACTGATGACTCTCAGAGAAGAAATCTGGAGAGAAAAAGAGAAGAAGAAGACAGCAAGGACGTCCGTTGTAGGAGTATGCGGCCAAGAAAGAAGGTATTTGACAACTTAGCTATTTTATGTAAAGAAGTTGTCTTGCGTCAAAAGGGGTCGGCCTTGCGTTGAGAACAAACATAATGTCCAAGGTGAACGCGGCGTCCAAAGTTGGGTGATGCGTTCAAGTTGGACCTTGTGTCCAAGTGAGGGTGACGCATCCGAAGGAGAAGTAAGAAGAGTTGGGATGCACTTTGCGGAAGTAATCAACCTTGCGTCGAAGGGCAGGGTTTGCGGTAGTTATCAACCTTGCGTTAAAGGGCAGGGTTGCGTTCAATCGAGCTAGTAGGGGGAAATAGAGCTTTGTGTTTCTAAGATTAGAACGCTGCATCCAAGAAACTCGGGAAGAGGAAATAGAGGAAAGGAAGAAGAGGTATTCTTTGGCAAGTACAAGTGAGTAACACCTGCGTTTTACAAAATATAAATGAGTTCTTTATGAATATGATTATATGGTTTCTAATGAAATAAAGCATGCATTTTCATATATATAAAGCATATGAATATGTTGTTTATAGAGACAAGAGCATGCGTTTATACATACATAAAAGAACATGAGCCAGCTGAGCGCATGTGTTTTACTTGAAAACTTTGAGAATGCTGGGTATTCGCTATGAGATATAAAACGCATGGTGATTGGTTGATACATGTTTTTCATGAAATTACTGAAGAGCATGGTGTTATATGTTTTCATGGAAGATTTGGAAATACACTTGTATGACAAGCATGCTGTTTGATAATTAAAGTTTTGAATTGAGTATTAGAAATGGTTACTCATAGCATGGTATAGCTATTGAACGTTTGTGTTGTGTTGATGAGTTTAAAGAATATGATATGTATTATTTTAAGGTAACCCATGGCTGAGGGACCTCGTGTGAAGGCCTATGGGAGGTACTCAATGCTGAGGGACCACGAGAGAAGGCACTTGAGTAGTTGAATGAGACGGATTCCAGTGCTGAGGGACCTTGTGCGAAGGCATATGGAAATCCGAAACATGATAGCCAAGTGCTGAGGGACCACGAGTGAAGGCACTTGAGCAGTGGTTGACAGTAAAACTCAGTGCTGAGGGACTATATGTGAATGCACTTGAGGGATTGAAAATGCCGAGGGACGAAGTGTAAAGGCATTTGAATATGTGATTAAGGAAATTCGACGTTGAGAAGCGTAGAGCACTGCTCCGCCTCAACTAGGGAAAATGATTATGGAATGAGTGAAGTTTTGAGTATTTACCCTAAAACAGATAGGCATATTTTATAATGGCATTTGAACATTAACTAATATGATCTGAAGCGTTATATTTTATGCGATTTTTACCTGTTTTACAGTTAAAATATATTGTTTTCTAATTACTGTTACTCACTGAGCCGTTAACTCATTCTTTTAAATGTTTTCCATTTTCAGGTAGCATGAAAGTTCCCGTTGCCAATTGAAAACAAGGTTTGTCAAGAGCATGCAGATGGTGAGGCTGACAGTGGGTTACGTGAAAGGGTAGTCGGTAACTGCTGTCCTCACACTCCGTCTCGGGCTACGAGAGGGTAGTTCGGGACGGGATGTAACACAATGTCTTGACACAAATCTAAAATCAAGATAGAAAAGTAAGATGGAAAGCAAGAAAAGGCGTCAATGTCTTGAGTCTCCTGGATGGAAGCGTGAAGTTCTGCTGTGAAGTGGTCAAGCGGAGGGAAGACTCTTCTCTCTCGAGCTACTCGTCTCCGGTTGAAGTCTGGAGAGAATTCTGCTGTCACTTATGGAGTTCTTCCGAGAATCAACAACCCTTTCTCATCTTGCAGGTTTGCCCTTTTATAGATGTTGCGTTCACAATCAATGGCAAATCTGCTTGATTGGCGGCGAGATTGATATCATGCGTCCATCTCGCCTAATTGCGTAATTCTCGGGTCAATTTAGATCCACCACTTTAGCCATAGATTATGTATGTCAATCATCCGACAATCTCTCAAGATTCTGATCTGATTGTCCGCTGCCTTGCGTTGATGGTTGTTTATGCGTCCATGGATAGTTTGGCCGTTATCAACGCGTCATGAGTTGCTAACGCATAGTCTTGCGTTGAGTAGTTTTTAACGCCTCTACAGGTTCGCGTTCTGTTCAGATCATGCGTCCACGAAGAACAGATTGCTAA